>OW029932.1:2851200-4101200 GCA_932305915.1 Agriopis marginaria
CGCTGATCCGTTAGTAAAAGAGTCCTTAACTAAGTCACATTCAACTCGTATCACTGACAGTGGTAGAATGCTTATAGCATTTGCTGAATCATGCCATTTATTGGCTTCAAGACGTATTTTTGGAAATCCTAAAAGTGAGCTAAAACTAAGACTATTCTGAAAATTAACTGTTTTTGTACTGAACAAAGAACATGTTAATGTATTGTTATTAGCTTTGAGATTTAATTCACAGTTTTTAATATTATTGTTGATATATTCACATAAATCTTTAATATCATAGGTACCGGTAGGAACTTTTATTTGCTCTCCATCGTCTCCATATGAAAATATGTTATTATTTTCACTGATATTAGGTATAGAATTAAAAACGGATATGTATAATAAACCACATTCATAATCATTGTCAATATTCAGGGGTGGTAAAAAATAGGTATGCAGTACAGATTTATTACCACTGATGGTTACAGTAACAGACATTTTGACAGACTAAACAGTCTTGTTTACAGCACTCCTTAAGGCTGGGTATAAGGCCAGAAAAATTTCTGATTTCACCCGCGCGTCTCGCATCACCCGCATTAGTGTGAAACACAACCACGGCAGCGCGGCAGTCGCGCGCAGCTAAAGTGTACACAACTCGCGCACTCGACCTTGTAAAGCGGCAAGGAGCAATAACACACAGGATAAGCATAGTGTTGGTGTACTTGGTGTTTTGGCGATTAGCTGAGTTCGGTCGCGGCGCGCAGAACCGTAAATTGTTTATTTCACTTTTCAAAATTGTATTTGTAATTTATTTTTAGGTTTTCTACAATATAAAAATAATAAAGTATATAAATTAAATTGAAATAACCTAAATAAAACTAAACTGAACTATGCTATGCTATGCTTTGCTAGGTTGAACTTGCCGGGATAAGACCAAAAAACCCAAAAACCTCGTGGCACGGGGTACCCGATCCCGGGTCATATCTACTAAACCAGACCTTTAACCCAAAAAAAATTACAAAAAAATATTTAGATTTTTACTTTTGAAATCAGTGAGAAATACATTTAAATAGAAATAAAGAAGGGTGAAAAACACCCCCTACCACGCCCAAATTTTGGCTCGAGGTAGTAAAGCTCATTTTAAATTTTAGTAATTTTTTTTCAGATTTTTTAAGGCTGTGGTTTAGGAAATATAACTAGTTCTAGTTTTTAGTTTATATTATAGTCTAAGTTAGGTCTTAAGATTTTGACGACCTGAAATACCCGGCTCCTCAAACATTTTGTCCCAGGTCAATCCAGGCAAGAATAGTTAGCTTCACTGGCTATCCAACGATAGGTCATTTAGTATTTTAAGACTCGTAGGTACATAGTAACTTGAGTTACTAAGTAGCGAGGCGGACCCTAAATACCCGATTTTTTGAAGGTCCATAACTTTGGACACAAAGGTCCAATCAAAAATCTGACGTCATAGGCATCATTTTTTCTGGCAGACGAAGACGTTAAACTCAAAAACTCGGCTTTAGGACCTAACCCTAAAAACCCCAAATTGGGTTTGAATTTACGTAACCGGAATTTCATGTTAAAAATAACAAAAAAATTCAACACAAAAAATTCAGTGGTGTAATAAATAGACTATATTTATTTTTTTGGCTTTCTACTCTCACAATTTCAGGAAATAAATAATATTTAAAAAAAAATATGTGTTTATTTAGTTGGTAGGCATAAATAATAATAAAATAGAAAACACAGTAAACACACGTGTGTAGAAAATAAAAAGACGCGTCTGATAAGCCCAAATTCGGCTATTTTTGTGCAAAGAATGCCTTTCAAAATATTAAAGCGCAAAAATCCGGAAAATTTTCGTAATTTTTTTCAAAAACCATCGATTATCTCAGAAACAGTACGTATGAAGTCATTTTTGTAAAAATGCTATATATCTATATAATATATCTATGCTATGCTATGCTTTGCTATGCTATGCTATGCTAAACTATGCTTTGCTATGCTATGCTATGCTATGCTATGCTGTGCTGTGCTGTGCTGTGCTGTGCTGTGCTGTGCTGTGCTATGCTATGCTATGCTATGCTATGCTATGCTATGCTATGCTATGCTATGCTATACTATGCTATACTTTGCTATACTATACTATACTTTGCTATACTATACTTTGCTATACTATACTTTGCTATGCTATGCTATACTATACTATGCTATGCTATGCTATGCTATGCTATGCTATGCTATGCTATGCTATGCTATGCTATGCTATGCTATGCTATACTATACTTTGCTATACTATACTATGCTATACTATGCTATGCTTTGCTATGCTATGCTATGCTATGCTATGCTATGCTATGCTATGCTATGCTATGCTATGCTATGCTATGCCATGCCATGCTATGCTATGCTATGCTATGCTATGCTATCCTATGCTATGCTATGCTATGCTATGCTATGCTATGATATGCTATGCTATGCTATGCTATGCTATGCTATGCTATGCTATGCTATGCTATGCTATGCTATGCTATGCTATACTATACTATGCTATGCTATGCTATACTATGCTATACTATACTATACTATACTATTCTATGCTATACTATACTATACTTTGCTATACTATACTATACTATACTATACTATACTTTGCTATACTATACTATACTATACTATACTATACTTTGCTATACTATACTATACTATACTATACTATACTATACTATACTATACTATACTATACTATACTATACTATACTATACTATACTATACTATACTATACTATACTATACTATACTATACTATACTATACTATACTATACTATACTATACTATACTATACTATACTATACTATACTATACTATACTATACTATACTATACTATACTATACTATACTATACTATACTATACTATACTATACTAAAATAAACGAAACACGCGAAAGCCCGTTGGTCCAGTTGGTAGTGAACCTACCTTCTGAGCTTGGAGGCGTGGGTTCGATTCCCACCTAGGACAAACAGTTATGTGATGAACGTTTGTGTTTGTTCTATACCTGGTTGTTAATAACTATAATCTATTTAAGTATATATGATATTTTAATTAAATTTAATTTAATTTATGAAATTATTAATTTAAAAAAAAAAAAAAAAAATATTATTATTATTTTTTAATCAACGAAAATTATATTTTACTTAATAATTTTGATTTTTAGTAGTCTTTCTGACTGTCTCTCTCTCTCTTTCTCTCTCCACACGAAACACTTAGACTCTTGTAACTATATTACCGAGCGTACATAATAATAGATGCCCTAATGATAGATGGCCTAGTCGTATCCATAATTATTAATACCTGTAATTTTTTCATAGTAGCTTTACCTAGTCTGTGCTCTAGGTCATTGGCAACACTTGGTTGCCGCATCAAATGGTCGCGTTCAAGCCATAGATTTTTTATGTTATCCATTGTTTGAAAATACAGTAGGTGTTGATATAATCGCACTCGGAAGATAAATCTAGGCGAATAGCAAGCGCGTGCGTCCTTCCCCGTTGGAGCATAGTGCGGTACTGAGGTTGAACGGAGCATGTTTCGCCATTTAGATGCAAAGCGCAACAGAATAAGGTTGAATATCGGACTTGCCGTTTGACCGAATAGTTGCTTAGAACTAAAGGACGTAAGTCTCAAATCGAATATAATTTATTATGAGAGTACTAATTAATCTAGGTAAATTTTGTCTTAGCACTGGAAAACAAACTATATGTTCCTTCGATGAGTATTTATTTTAGATATGTGACTGAAGTTCTATCCAAGAAAAAATCAAAAAAATCATCAAAAAGGCACCTTTTTGAAAACAATAAAGTATCGAGTAAATATCTCGCTATTATGTTTCTGTCTTAGTGCCGGAAAGAAAATGAATTGAAAAATCACATATATCAATTATTACGTTGATAGGATATTTGGTTTAGTTAGAATATCATGGCAAATTAGCATAAAATTTCGGAGGCCCCCTCTTAATATATTCATATTATTTTATCTACTCATCCAGAATCGTTCAAGAAAACGAATACACAAATGACCGCAGTTATAGGCATTATCACGCTGTAAGTTCTCATAATTATAAAATATAGATGGTCCTAAGTATTTTATCAACTCTTCAGGAGGTTTTAAATTTCCATAACTGTCAAAGTATTCAACATAGTTGTAAATTTTTGCATATGCTACCCAATGGGTCCCAGGGTTTTTCGAAGAATCTAGGTTTATAATACCACATTCTTTTTTAAATGTGTTTTTTGGTAACTTATCCCTCATGAATACTCCTCGAAAATATGGAACATGTTTTGTATACTTTAAGATATCTATGTTGGTTAGTGCTCTATTGGGTAGCTGATATATTAGTTTTTTTTCTTTTGGGATACAAAAATTCCAAAGCCCTTTTTGTAAGGCTTCAATTGTAATCCTTTTCCTATGCACATAGCTTCTATTTGTTTATTATGTCTTTCTAGTTCTGCTAATCGTTGCTGTGCAATTTTGTATTCATTGACGGCCTTTGCTATTCCTGCAGCTCCTCCTGCTAAGCTACCAACAGCAGACAGGCCGGCAAATAGCGGTATTAATGGAAGAAAGCCGCCAGTTTTCGGTACTGGAATAACTCTAGGAACTGTGACTGTTGAATCTGACGCTATTTCTTTAGCAGCTGCTATAGCTAATTTTATAGCCAGTTTTTTGCACTTAGGTTTTATTTTTCTGATTTGTTTCTTTGTATGAGTCACAATTTTTCGAAAAGTCTTCTTTAATCCGGCTCCTGTAGAAACCTTTGCTATTATAGCTTTGTTCACCAAATTAGCAGCAAATTTTTCTCCTTTATTTGCATCAGCTGCATTTTGTCGTTTTCTAGCCATTTTCATTAAAATTATATCAGCTTTATGTCTTTCTTCTAAGTTTCTTGATTTGCTGTATGCAATATCGTGTCTCTTGCAATACTCGTCTAATAAATTAATACCTTTATCCCCTCTTAACAATCGCTCTTTCAATTTTGTTCCTGGACCACAGAAATTATAACCAGGCAAGTGAAGTTCAATTGGTAACCTGTTTATTAAATTATTGAACAGTCTATCGTTTACCATAACCACACATAGAATGATTGAGTCAAAACATTTTCATATAATTTATACATTTCTCGAGTTAAAGTATATTAGTGCTATCTATCCAACTATTTTCCGTAATTGGTAATCCAAGCCATTTTACAAAAACTTGATTTTTTCGTCTTTTTATAACTTTCTCTACGAGATAAACATCATGGTGTTTAGTTTTTTGAAGTTCTTGCTTATAAAATGCGCCTAAAATAGGTTGATGTTTTCTATCTTCTAATAAATAAGTTACAGGATTAGTATTCTGTAAGAGAATTATTTTAAATATTTCTGTTGACCAATTAGGTGTGTACCCTTTTTCGAAACAGCCTTTGTATTTACTAATTCGAACAAAATCTCCTAAACTAAATTTATTTTTATATTTTGGTTTTGATTGAGCGAGGGCTATGTACCTTCTTAAAATTTTATTTTTATTCTTTTCGCTTATCTTTGCAGGTTGTTTTCCTATAGTTCTATGAACTGTGTGATTATATTTATTTACGATAGACTCTAATATACCACCAATCCATCGATAACTCCCTTGAAGACTAAACTGTTTATAAAGTTTGCTCTTCAATGTTCTTATTAGTCTTTCTACAATTGAAGCCTTTTTTGTAGAGTATGTAGAGTAATGATTTATATTGAAATGTTGTGTTATTTTTTTAAATTCATTATTATAAAACTCTTTTCCTAAATCCGTTTGCAAGTTCTTCGGATTACGCCCCCTTTTTAATATAGAGTTAAATGCATTGGAGACTATTTCTTTGGTTTTATTTTTTAAAGGAACAGCCCAAGCAAATTTAGAGAATGAATCAATCACAATTAAAACATATCTATAGTCTGCGTTTTCTTCCGAAAAAGATTGCATATCTATTAAATCAGCTTGCCACAAATCATCGATATCTTTTAAAATTACATGTCTTCTGGGAAAATGTATTCTTGCATTTCTATGGATTTCATTTACTATGTCCTTTTTGCTCATGTTTAGTCTTTAATAATTCACATATTTTTTCAAGCTTTGTTAATCTCTCATTCATTGCTATAACTCGTTCATTTAGAGACGAATAGCTTCTTGTATAATCTGCAAGTTGGCTGTCTACATACTCTTTTGTACAAGCATCAAATGATTCAATGGGTGTCAATAGATTTCTTATATTTTTATGCTGTACATCTAAACACTTATCACTCTCTGACAACTTAAAGTGACACCATGGGAATGTAATTGGTACTTCATTAGTTTTTTTTCGTTTAAATATATTTAGCCCGAATTTATCAACATCCATGTTCGATAAACAGATCACTACTAAGTACGTCAATCGTTTGAAACTGCTTTTATGGTTTTATTATACCAGCTTCTTTCAGTTCTTCTATTATTGAAATAATTTCATTGTCATGATTACAATTGCCAGCGTCTCTTGAAGCAACCAAAAGTTTAAGTCTTTCAATTAATTCGTTGGGATCATCCCAATAAATTAAATCAGTATTCTTTTTATACATTTTCAGACTTGGTAAACTACCTCCAGATTTCGTTGTAATTTCATAAAACATTGGTTTTATAATTTCACGATATTTTACACCTTTATCACCCCTTATTTGTTCGTTAGGGTTATAATTTCTTTTATGAACACTCGTATTTACCAAAATATCTTTGTAAATAAGTTTATCTTCCTCAGTAATTAATTTTAAATCTGGTGTTTTATGTAATAAAACCTCTTTTAAGCCAGGAGTTAATTCATATGGCACACCATCAATTGTTATACATGTCTTTTCATAATCGTCATCTTTAACAGTAAATTTTGCTATTGAATTTCCGATAAAAATTTCATGACCCTTTTTTCTTACACCGAAAGGTATATTCATATTTTCATATAAATCGGCTAAATCATTTTTACTTAGTGATGTTTCCATAAACTCCTTGTTATTATACTTAAACGCTTCATCAACATCTTCTTTGTCATAGCTCTTTAACGATGAACTACTTTCATCCGAATCCACAGCATCTTCAAATTCAGATGATGGAAAAGATGTGTTATCAACGCTTTTACTTTCATTTTGTCGTTTATACATTTGAAGGTTGTTATCCACCAGAACTTGCAAAGGTGCTGTTATAGGCTTAAACATTTTATTCATTTTTAAATTTGTATTTTGTTCTTCATCTCGCATTTGTTTCATCTTGTGTTTTATTGAATTAACCGATTTAATTAGCTGTTTTTTGATTTTGTGTTCCATGATTTACAATCTTAGCAGAAGTAGAAACCACTGGTATGTTAGAAGTAACTAACAGTGATGAGAAAATAAAAATATTTCGACTTATATGAGATATGACACAGACTATGTAGTGTAATTAGTTAAAAGAAATAAAAGTGTCGAATGCTTTTCTATATCTTCCATTGTCAAGTTCACACTCTTTATTAACTATTAAAAAATTGTGTGGTTTATGCCATATACTAGAACACATGTTCTTGAATTGTAACCAATTCATGTCAGTGTTAACATGTTCTCTATAAATATGCTTTAAATTAATGTCATCCTGCTTGAATACTATCAGAAAGTTTACATTGTCTCTTAATAATTGTTTCGGAATTTTGGAATATGTTTGAGACAAATAAAAGCAATCTATCTGCTTATGCCTACCCATAGAAAAGTAATTACGAATGTTAGCCTGATTTTCACAAGCAATGTCATCAAATATAAAAACAGATTGTGATAAAGCTTCATTAGGATGAATAACATATTTATCATCACTGATTGTAAAATATCTAACTCCTGGAACTCTTTTCAATACTTCATTCAGGAACTGGTATTTTGGTTGAAATGTAGTTTTTGAATACAAGTAAACGTTTCGAAATTTCAGCCCATTTTCATGCATTAGTAATGACAGCATTACATTAGTCTTCCCACAGTTGGATGGTCCACATATAATACATCGAATCCGGTTGGGTAGAAGCAAACTATGGTTTACATAATTGATAGAAGGTTCTAAATCAATGGCTTGTACTTCTAAGGACAGAGGTTGCTTAACCAACTTCATGGTAGCGTGTGAAACACTAAAAAAAAGCCATCCTTTATATAAAGAAATATTATGGTTCCTAAATAGTTCGGTAAGGCAATGAATAAATAAAATGTTCTTAGATATTTATAATTTTTTTATTTATTATCAAGCTTAATAAAATATATGGTACACTTTACACGCTTATTATGTAATGCACTCATCTATTATGACTTTATAAAATATTTTAATTACAGAATCAAGACATCTCCATCCATACAATACATCTTAGATTTTAATCGATATTATTTTTTCTGATAGGTAATTCTCCTACCACGTTCAAGGGTAGCTGGGTCTAAAACGTAACTTTCTTAGTCCATGATATAAAAATATCAACAGCTACCCTTTTCAAAAATGTGTTATTATGTATGATGATGATGTTGCTGATGAACACACCTTTAAAATACAGTGTCACAATGTCCCCAAGGTAGCGTGTTAACTTGATTTGGAAGAATTTGTCTCTTATCATCGTTTCTATTCAAGACTAGCTTGTTAACTTCCTGCGTATATAAAACATGCTTTATGGATTTTATCATGTTCATTTTGCATCTCAAATTTGTATTTTTTACGAGTGTTTCATGATAATCTGTTAAGTTGAGCTTTTTAGTTACAGTTTTTGATATACCTTTCGCTTTTTTAATTTGAACCTTTACGCTTTTTATACAATAAAGTTTAGCTCTTAGTCCTATAAATTCAGCAATCACATCACCGCCTAATTCATCCTTGAACAGACCGGGAACTTTAGCATTAGCTATGGGTATATTGAAAAGATTATTAAGTTTGAAATTACTAGTATCAAATACAGACAAATCTTCTTTCATGTCTTCATAAAAATCATTGGTGTGAATCAAATACAGTAAGCTGTCTGTGTCGGTGTAGCATAATTCTACGTTGTTTTTATACTTCTTTTTTATAAAATTATAGTGGAACTGATAAAGGTGAGTCTTTGCATATTCCAGTACACTGAACCCAATATAGATGGGGCGATCTAGCTTTATTTTTTCGTGTTTAAGCTGGATTGCAGCAAAGTTTTCAGAAAATATCGTTGCACTGTGAAAGTTTGGCTTTGTAATAAGTACCTTTGCGCCGATTACTTTATTCGTTTTGTTATTACTATCACTCCATTGGGTGACCAACTTCACATTAACATGCTTTCTTTTGTTCTCGATAGTTTTGCCGAAAATAGCATTGTTAAGTAATTTGAAGAAATCTTTTTCAAAAGCAGACGAAGATTTTTGACGTAACTGAGTATTCAAATCTATGTACTTTTTTAAGTAATTATCTTGACGAAAGCTTAAAATTTTATGAATTTTTGTTAGTAGTAATCCATGTTTAATACATTCTTTTAAATGTATATAATGGATTACATAATGATATTTATCATAGAGATTTGCTATCAGTTTGGGATTTTTACCACCAGGCGGTATGAGTTTCTCACTTGCGAATGGTAAATCGCTGTGAAAACCATGTAAGTAATCACTATATTTCAAATCAACTTCAAGAATGTATCCATAATCATCATCTTCTCGTGTATTCATAATATCAAAATCATTAATTTCGCTATTATTTAAAAATCGGAACTCTGCAATAGGCATTTTTTTTGTCATAGCGTATCCGTATAGATTGTTACAATCAAGGTATACTAAAAAAGAAGAATCTTTTCGTTCATCATAATGGGGAAGGTATTTATTGTTTGCTTTTGCATGTCTAAGTGAACACTGAGCTAAACCTCCACGAATACCTTTCTCGAGTAACTGATAAATTTCTATATCATTAATTAATTCCAAATGTACTTTTGAACATAACAACATTGAATCCCAACTAAGACCAGGCGAGGTCATATAATAAGCTGGATCTAATTTATAATATCGTAAACATGTATTTCGAAAATTCTCAAATATATCACAAAGAATTAAGACATCACTTTTTAAATACAAATCTGTGTATTCTCCAAGCGAGTGAATATTAAATATATTCCAAACATGTAAAGCTCGAGAATAGTCTTCTTCTGATATATGCTCTTGTGTTAAACTATTAAAAAACATATTTTTTTCTGGGAGTTTATCATTCTTATACTTTGACCATGAGTCTACATAATCATATGGATAAACTCCTTTCTTCTGCATTAGATCAAATTGATCCAGCGTCACAGCTCGAAAAACCCCGTTACGTTATTTTTGGTTTGCAAACAAGTAGAAAACATAGTGAAAGTAAAGATAGTACTATATTTGATCACTGCAAGTTAAAAAATGTTACACTCTTTTTGAACTCACAATATTATCCTTATGAGTCATTAAACCTAAATTTTGTTGATGAGAAATATAGTATATTATACGAAATGTATACTCGATTCCGTCAGTCTTATTACAACAAGCCTTCTGAGCCACTGCTTGATTTGAAAAAATATAAAGAAAAAGCTCCACTTTTTGTCATTGATTGTTCAAGACAGAGTGAAACATTAAAAACTGGACCGGTCGATGTGCGATTGGAAATTGAATGTTCGGAAAATATACCAGATAACACAACTGCTTACTGTCTAATTATTAACGATCGCTTATTTGAGTATAGGCCGTTAAGCAATATTGTGAGGAAACTATCATGAATACTTTTGTAGATATTCAAGGATTTAAAGATGAAACAAATAATATGATAGTTAAAGAAATAGCTCTAATGGATGAACAACGGTTACATGTATTTTTAATGAAACCTCCATATCCATTCTATAACTTGACAAAAAAAGAAAGACGCGAAGTATGCTGGATAGAAAGAAATAGGAATATATTTTGGAACGAAGGGAATATACCTTATTTTAATTATCAGATGTCTACTAGAATAGCTGAGTTTTTAAAAAATAAAATTATTTATGTAAAAGGAGTTGAAAAAACGTTATGGATAAAAAATATTGTTTGTCATGATAACGTTTTAAATTTAGAAGATTATGGATGTCCAAGTATATATTCATTGTATGAGAAATATGGTAACACGCCCGGTATTTTTAGTTGTATCTACCATTCAAATATATGTGCAATGAAAAATGTAACCATGTTAAATAAGTGGTATATGGAAAATATAAAGTTAAGTACATAATAAATTGATTATTTTAATTATACCTACCCGCGCCTGTAAGCTATAATTAATTACGAAAATTTATACATACATAAATAATTTCATTAATTTGAAAAGAACTATATATAAATAATGGAGGCTACTTAAAATAAATACCTATATGAAAAGACACAGTTAGCAAGTTGGTGATTGATTGAATACAATATCTTTATTGTTCAGAACATAAAAATGCATACAGAGTATAAATAACTCTAGATGAATATGATGAACTGATGTAGACAACCATGGTAAACTGCTATGTTGAACTGGTGCTGAAACACACCAGTTCCCTACCCGTTGATGAAAATGCATCAGTTTCCGATTTGTTTGCTGTTGGCGAAGTAGTATTTTCTCATCACATGGATATAATTGGGGTTTCTGGAGCAAAAGTACTTCAAATAGGCCCAGTTATAAACAACTAAATCTATTCAGCCATCTATTCAAATAGATGAATAAAGTAGTTATTGAATAGAGAAATAATTTATAAAAAACGACAGTTTTGATAAGAAGACCGGCGCTTCTTTGCGCCAGGTATGACTTCTTATCGAAAACTATCGTTTTTTATAAATTATTTCTCTATTCAATAACTACTTTATTCATCTATTTGAATAGATGGCGTGAATAGATTTAGTTGTTTATAACTGGGCCTATTTGAAGTACTTTTGATCCAGAAACCCCAATTATATACTACTGATTATTTTCTAAACTTGTGTATTTTTTTCCTTGCTTGACACCATTTTAGTGTCAAAACAGCACCATTCAGTCTTCATTGCTACAACAAAAACTGATTGTTAAAGTTTGTATTGTATACGTTGAGAGACTGCGTCGATTAATCTTCATTTTGACGATGTTTCAGACTTCAGACACGTTGTTGAGATAAAGATGCCCATCTAGCTTAGAACGTGTCTTCCTACATTGCAAATGCATTGCTTATGAAATCACTAAATAACCTAACCTACTTACTTTTACCTACGTATGTATTGTATCTACGACTATAGTAATGCTTGTGATTACTTTTGTTATTTTAAATCGCAGTATAGTAAGTATAATCGATATCTAAATCTATACTTCTATACTAATATTATAAAGAGGAAAGATTTGATTGTTTGTTTGCATTGAATAGGCTCCGAAACTACTAAACCGATTTGAAAAATTCTTTCACCTACGGGAAGCTACACTATCCCCAGGTGACATAGGCTATAATCTATACCCGTGCGAAGCTGGGACGGACCGCTAGTAATTATATAAAAGCGAAATTCATCTACTCACTCATTCACTCATTAATCACGAAATCTCGAAAACTACTTGACCTACGAAGCTGAAATTTGACAGGTAGATTCCTTATGGGGTGTAGAGGTCCGCTAAGAAAGGATTTTGCAAAACGGCTGAATTAAGGATGACAAAAGGGAGTTGAAAGTTTATATGAAAGTCTACGCGTACGAAGTCGCGGGCAACAGTTAGTATATCTACCTATATAACAGTATTGTAAGAATGTCGTAAAACGAAGTTATTGGTCAACACGTTCATCCTTTCACAAACCGAGTGTAGGTTACGCTTACCGTAAGTACCTGCTACTCTACCTAAACTACACTAAAACATTACTACATCTCTTCTCTTCTCTATCTCTTCTCTATCTCTATCTCTACATAGTATAAATTAAAGTCGCTTTCCGCGTCTGTCTGTCTGTCTGTATGTCTGTATGGCCGCTAACTCCTCTTAAACCACGCAACGGATTTTCATGCGGTTTTCACCATCAGCTATAATAGATACATTTTCACAGAAGGTTTATATATATAACTAGCGACCCGCCCCGGCTTCGCACGTAAATTACATCCGTGCGAAGCTGGGCGAGCGGGTCGCTAGTACCTTATAACTCGTCAAGTGCAGTGTTTAAGTACACAACTCTGAAAGCATACCAAGCCGGAAGTGGGTGGTTTTTAATAAGCTTTATAGAAACAACGAAAGAAGTACAATTGAATTTTCTAGCATCAGCTACATTCATTCACAGATATTTTTTTTTAGTTTAAATTAGAACGGCTGTCTATGCATTTTTGTAAGAAATTTGTTGTAGCCAGTTGCACCTAAACGAAACGTCAGTCATTCGAAATCAGTTAGCAACTGTGATGCGGAGTTCGACGCGTTGATCTAAATATATATTATCTAAATACTATGAAATAACTTCAAAATATGACAAATCGCTAAGTTCCATATTGATGATTTTGTCCCTGTTGGCTTTCTGAACAGCCCGAAAAAAGTACACAAAAATTTCAATCTAATCGTCACACAATCTATATAATTAAATAAAAATTAATTCTTATTTACTCTGGTCAAGCCATAACTTGAGAACGACTTTTTTTATAAGTTTCCTAATACTTTGTAGATGGTTTTTACGGAGAGAAAATTTAAGAAAATTGCGCAGAAAATTTAAATAAGTATTTGAGAAAAGTTAACGCGCGTTTGACAGTTCTATGTCATGACAACGTCTGTCGGGTCAGCTAGTAATTACGCAATAAATTCCCGAAACTGTAGCCGTATCTAAAAGTAATCCAAACACCTGCTATCATCTTTGGGATGGCTCAGCTAAATACCAGCTCGAAGCTCTTGATTCGGTAGACCGGCGTACTGCTCGTCTTATAGGCGATGACAAGTTAGTGGCTAAGAAACTTCTCAGTCTAGAACACCGCCGTAAAGTAGCGAGTCTGTCAATTTTCTACAGGATGAATTTCGGAGAATGTGCATCAGAGCTACATGACCTTATTCTGCCATCTCCTTTCTACTACAGGACGAGTAGGAAAACGGCTCACTACCATAATACATTTTGGATTTTCCTTGGATACGTACCAAACGCTTCGATACTGCGTTTCTAATCCGTACGGCCAAAGATTGGAACAATCTGCCAGCTTCCTTGTTTCCTGAGAGATATAACCTGGGCCTTTTTAAGGCCAGAGTGAGTAGGTATCTTCTCAGTCTGCGTGCTTCATCTTCGACCACATCATCGCTTACCAACAGGCAAATTGGAGGTCAAACGCGGACTTATCCGCGTAAAAAAAAACCTATAATCAGCCAAAAAACATAGATCTGATCTCGACATAAATGGTCGGCATTCCGACACTGAATTGATATTACGCAAGCGAGGTTCACATTTCACCGCAGATTAAATAACACTCGCTAAGAACTTGCTTTTTGTTAAAGGCTTCAAGTGAAAAAGAAATAGAAAGTTAGGAAGAGCCTTGGGCCTTATTCTGGCACAGTCGAGATTCCAACTCCCAAAATTGGGAACATTTGAAATCATGACGCTTTCACGGTCCGGTCATTCTGCTATAATGTCATTTTGCTACATGGATATAATATTATTTATAAGACTATAGATATCGGGTATGTATAAAAAATCCGAATCAAAAATAGACTAAACGCATAATAAATAATCTAGTAATCTATGCATAATATAAGTCTACATTTCATCATTATAATAATATCAGCCTATCATGTTACCATTGCTGTGATACTCGTCTTCTCTCAGAGGGAAGATGGGGTTAATCCACCATGCTGCACCGGGTCAGCATGTTGATGAATGTCATGAATTTGAACTTATGAGGTACTTGAACGTACCAGTTTCGTCACGATGTTTTTCTTTACCGTTGTTGAGAGATGGCACGAAACTGCACATAATTTAATTAGGTAGGTACTAAATAAGTCATTGGTGGACCCGGGTATGTCCTAAAACTGCGACCAGAACCACCGGAGGATAGGCAGCAGCGTCCTGTTAGTACACGGTGAACGTACTGCGATCTCCAAGCCGCCTGCCAAGCGTGGGGATTATGGCAACACTCCTGTCTAAGAGGGAGGCCTTGTTCAGCAGTGGACATTTAATGGCTGATGATGTGAAATAAGTCATTGGTGCAGGAACGAGTATCGAACCGGGTGCCGTCAGCTTATAACGTGCATATGCTATATACCGCCAGGCCGCCATCGCTTCTTTTGCTACATGAATAAACAATACTTATTAGGTATATGCGTTAAAATGTCCTAACCAAAAGTAGTCTAAACCATACCTAATCAACCATAACTAATCTGGTAATCTGTGCATGATAGTCTAAATTTTGTTGCAAGCAAAATTACACATAAGTAGCTACTTACAAAACGTCACTGTTGCAAATACATTTTAATAGGATTTTATATCTTTATATTGAATATATTTTTAGGAAAAAGTTTGTATTTCCAAAATCCTCCTGTTTTCGTAAACTTTGTACCATACTCAATATCTTGGCTTCCTTGTTTCCTGATAAATATAAATCTGAGCCTTTTCAGGGTCAGAGTCAATATATGTATAATAAATATGTCAATATATGTATATCTTATAAGTCTGCGGGTCGGTGGTCAAACACGGAATTATTCGGGAAAAACATATTTTCTTAAATTAACGTTTTGCTACCGAAACATTTTGCAAAATGGTCCTTCTGATACGCCACCAATCTCATTTCAAATCAAGTCAAATAAGAGTTGTAATGACAGAAATGATCTCGACGACGCCAGAATAGGCCCTGACTCTGATATCACACTTCCGACCTCCGTGACACAAGTGGGTGAGTCGGCCGGATGGTTGCTACTTGCGGAATCAACTCCCGCGCATGTTCGCAACTGTAATAAGAAATGAGCTTATTACCAAGCAAGACAAACTTATCTGTGGAGTTGACCGAAATTATATGAAGGAATTAAATTATTGTCCACCGGACAGACAGACTAGGTAAATCTACTACGTAGCAAGTCTCAAGTAAAAGTAGCAAGTTTAGTACAAAGTGCATGTATTAGCTACTATGCATCATCTGCATTGTTTTGCTTAGTACAAGTTGCAAGTGGTTACTTGCAACTAGTACTTGCTACTTGTACTACCCTTTTTTTGACACTGACTTATGCTAATAGCCTTTTGGCTTCTACAGCTTGACCGGGCTAGTTAGCGAACGCAGAGTGCGTTCGGCGTAACTTGGTGGTGGCACCTTGAAGGTATGAACCTCGGCTTGGGCCGTCGCCGGGAGTGGGAATCAGACTTGCCCAGGCACCCCAGAGGGGATGTGCCCTCGAGCCCTAGCGCTTTGTTGAACTGATTGATTATTTGGAGAGCTTGTACTACGCATAGTCTGCAAGCGGCTTTATAGAAAGGGCGCGATATTACAAAACCATCGCACATTCTATTTAACTACTTCATATCAAAATAGATATTTATGATCGTGGTGCTAAGTATATATTTTAATATCTCAGTAGAGTGATTTTAACACTTACTCAACTCGACGCTATTCATTTTAGAGATGAGCCTAGCAATTTCAACTCAGCTCCGATTGAAATTGCTCCTGTAAAAATAGTTGTAATGAATGAAAATAAAATAAATAAAATAAAAATAAATAAATAAATATTGATTCTCTACATTCTCATGATTGATTGAACAGTATCAAACTTAGTATACTCTAATAAACTTTATTTTATGACGACTGGATCATAAAAACCCTTAAAAACATTTCACCGTTCTGTAGGTGTCTAGTTGCTGTTCTAGGAAGACAATACAATACAAATTATCTTTATTATACACCGAAAATACAAATGAAACTAAAACTAACATAAAAATTAAATATACGGCAGTATAAAGGCCGGCTTTATCGCCTAAAGCGATTTATTCCAGGAAACCTTATTGAAGAATCAACCATATTGAAGAATGGAAGACTTGTATTACGACTGTTACGATTTTAACCTATACAGAGTCTGCCCTTAGTTGTTATAATTAACAACTAAGGGCAGACCAGGGCAGGGGGCAAGGCAGGGGGGACTATGGACCTGCTCTATAAGGTTAATACCTTATAGAGCAGGTCCATAGGCACAGCGCAGTAGTAGGTACCTACGGTGTTTTTGTGTTGAACGTGCAAGATGTTTAGTTTTATTATAGAAACTGACGTGGTTTTCACACATTTTATTTATATTACACGGGAATTACTCACGTATGATTAAGCCAGTCACTCCGATTATAGTTTCAACCGCATTAGGCAGTCTTTTTCAAGGTGAATGCGCGCGCGCGGCCGCGTCTCGCTTGGCTGGCTTGGCTTGGAGTGCCTAATAAGATGTTTTAGGCGATTGCAATAAAGGCGAATATAAAATAAGTACAGTGAGCAGAAACAAATCAACCTATATGAGAGTGTACGATGTGCATTATTTAGTAACAGTAACATGGAATGGTAACTGTTGCGGCTCGCATATGAATACTCAGCTTAACGTACCTAAAAGGAACATTTCTAATGATTGTGGGAGTGACACCTCGCAGTGGAAACCTTTTAAAGATAATAAAAGTAATAATAACACTCCGCCATATTTGATTGATAAGTTAGATGGTCGACAATTTTCAATTGTGTAAGGGTCATACAATAGAGATAGAGGAAATAAAAATAACAATTGGAGTGAAGATTGTATCGACAAATGAACAAGGCAATTTTTGGGCTATTGTTTTAGCGTAAAAATTATACATTACTAGCGACCCGCCCGCCCGGCTTCGCACGGGTGTAATTTACGTGCGAAGCCGGGGCGGGTTGCTAGTTATACATATAAACCTTCCTCTTGAATCACTATATCTATTTAAAAAAACCGCTTCAAAATCCGTTGCGTAGTTTTAAAGATATAAGCATACATAGGGACGGACAGACAGCGACAGCGACTTTGTTTTATACTATGTAGTGATAGTGAGGACTAGCTGCGCCCGTAAGAAGAACATTCATAGAAACAGTAAATTTTTCCTTCCATAGTGATATTTTATCTTCAAAAATGATAACATTGTGCGAGAGAGAGAGAGAGAGAGAGAGAGAGAGAGCTGTGGAAGTGAGGTGAAGAGGAGAATGGGCTCTTAAGGCAACTCCATGCAAAACTCAGATCCGGAAGAGTACCTTAAATCTAAATAATATTTTTAAAGGTTGAACTCAGATCAAACGAACAAGGATATTTTATGTCTTATACTGCTGGACTTTTAGTCCACCCCGAAAGGGTGATTGGGCCATATCCACCACGCTGACCCAGTTGCGGGTTGGTGGATTCACATAGGCCATTGAATTCCTTCTCCATACATATGCAGGTTTCCTCACGATGTTTTCCTTCACCGAAAAGCCAGTGGTATGATAAACCCGTACATAAACTCCAAAGAGCCCATTGGTACGGGCCCGGGGTTTGAACCCGCGACCTCGCTTTCAAGTCTAGCGGTCACCCAAATAGGATACAACGGCTTTTTATTGTATTGTCTTTATTTTATGTCTTAATACAATTTTATTATCGTTCGTGTTCAAATAATGTCTCCTTTTTTAATTTTTTTTCCACTATTCCGCCAAAAACGGTAAATACGGCTAACAAATTTTTCACACACTAAGAATCTTGCAGCGACACTAATCAACTAATAGTGCAAATACAAAAAAGGGCAGGCAGATCATCTGCAGGGTGAGTTAGTAAAGCACCCAGACTCATTTAGACTGGATGCGAGGAGAATGGGCTAACGAGAACCACGCTACCTTACCATATCTCTCTTATTTGATCTGAGTTGTAGAACCAGATTTTAGTCTGCCCTAAAGCTACCAACCTTTCACTTACTGACTGCCATCTCGCCTCGCCCCACAGGAAAGATGTCATCGAGTGACATTTAAAAATTTCAAGAGTCTCGTAAAAACGAGTTATACAATATTACAAATTATTATGAGCATGCAAATCAATTAAGTATGGCACCTGAATCATGCCTATATTATTCGATTTAATTCGATTCAAGTTATGAATGTTATGAACTAAGTTATGCAAACTCAATTGTTTTAAGTTAGCAGGACACTGACTTGTTTAGCTAGCGAGTCAGTCTGTGACACACGGCTGTTAGAAACAACGAGCAAGGTTGTGGTGTTCAAATGAAGCAAAAGTCTATCTTAGATATCCGATCGATGTGATACTTTAGTTTGCCTTGAATTTTAGTTATCTTAACGTTATGTTTCATGAGTAACAGCGGGACCAATTTAAATGTAATTTGACATAAAGTTTGAATTATAGATGGTGTTACCAACGCTGGCTTAAATTGATTGCAAAAAGTCAATTCAAGTATTTGGATGCCGACAGGAAAGCAACCGTAGCTCAGTATTTACCCAGATCGTTGCACAGGATCGAATGATGCCGGTTGTTGAATTTTTGCATTGTGAAACATAAATCTAAAACTGTAGAACCCTGTAAAAAGAAACATGGGTTTTTCCAGAAAAAAGTTACGGTTCCTGTAGGATAACGGATGAAAGACGAGGGGTGATGACTGATGCTAGTAATTACTATCACTATAAAGTTACTTGCTTGCTAACCTTATAGTCCGTGTGTTCGCGGACCTAGCAGTGGCGGCAGCGGCGACACGCGCGCAGAATAGAAAGGCGCATCGGTGAAAGCGCATGTCCTTGTATCGCGCCGCGCACGCTTCCTGGTTAGACATTATAACATTACCTACGATAAAATATAGGTACTGAGTGTGAAAATTTTCCAAAACTGTTTTATTATGTTACTATTCACCCACGTCTCGTGGTTTCTCAAGAAATCTTCCTGTTTTCACATAAAACGTAAAACATTTCCAAAACTGCCAAAATACGCCATTTTTTGGATTCAAGGGGGAAATCTTCCAAAGATACCCGGCTGCATTGGGGTGCAGCCAGGTTATGTGGGACCCACTAAAACCCCCCCGATGACCAGCCTTGGTGCTTGACAAGAGGGCTCCGGGATCTCCAAAGGAACGCACTGGAGCCCTCGGCACGGTACGGCTCCTCCCGAGACAACCGTGTTGTCTCAGACCCTCCACCCACGACAACGTTGGTCTCACAGCGTTGTCGTTCTCTCCCTGGGCACGCTTAAGTGGATGGTCAGAGCCCCAACTTTGACCATCCTGAGCCCGGAGGACCCCTTATAGTAGCCTCGCCAAAATACGCCTAGCTATCATACCAGATAGATCACAGCAGATTTGCAGAAGAGCCATACCAGCAGCTGTCAGAGCAGTTTCAAATTTTTTCAAAATATTTTATTTCGGACAACTAAAAAATCCATTGGGTTAGTACAAACAAAACTTAGAACTATTGTTAGATAAAATAAAAAAAAAAAAAAAAAAAAAAAAAAAAAAAAAAAAAAAAAAAAATTTCACGCACCCTCGGAACATCTGCACTAATAACGACTGATCAAGAAATAATATACTTCCTACTCAGCCATCACCCGCACAAAATGCCCGAGTATAGGCGCGTGAAAATCTTCGGCCACTATCTTTTCATCCACAGCCACTATTTTATGTTTCTATCAGTTTCGCTAAACGTTACAGATAGAAACATAAAAAAATATAGAGCACTCTATTCTAGAAGCCGGAAAACTTAATCCTAGCAAGACCGTTTAGGTTTAGGGAGATAATTATGGCCAAAAGCCTATTGACTAAAGATATGTTAGAACCTTTGGCTTATGCGGGGTAAGGTAAGGGTAAGGATGGTCACTGATCCTGTGCTAATGAGGTCTGCTAGAGCCGCGATGGTGGCGAAAATGAACACGCTTAACTTCAATGATTCTGAATAGGACGATCACAGACTAGGTAAAGCTACAACGTAGCCCAGACTTGTAGTTACGATTATTTTCAATGGAAACAATTCAGTCAAATGTCTGAGGAGCGGGGTGAGGGATTGGCAATTTTTGCCGCAATATTTTTTGCTACAACCAGACGTAGCGCGGTTGTAAATAATTTTAATAGACAATTATAAGACGAGCGCAGAAACGTTGACGGATCGCAGGCTTGGTCGGTACTGACGTGACACTCAGTGCCTTCAGGGGGCATGTTTTTACATAATTCGTTTTCATCAGATGTAGTGACTGAACACGTTCGCCCTACATTAAATGTCTAGTTATAAAAAGTCTTTGACGACGTGTTACCTATACTTAGAAGCTACACCCATAAGTCGTTCATCGTGACCTGGGGATAAGGCTCGGGCATCTACTGGGCAGCTTTGAGCAGCCGTGAAAGGAATTGCGTAACGACCGCACAGGCACTTATCGCTTAAAACTATTTGCCGAGTCTACTTTCAAAACATCGGTTAAACTTGCCACAATATCAGGGTTACCTCGATGATGCCATCGTTTAAAAAAATTGCAGTTTTAAAACATATTGCCATATTAGATTTTCTTACCAAGTTTAATCAAAATCGGACGAATATGTCGTTCCGAAAAAAATTACTCATAGATAATGTTGGTATGAAAAAATTATACGCGTCGACTTGAGAACCTCCAACTTTTTTTATATACCAAATTTTAACGAGTTCACGTCATAATATCTCCCGCCCGCCACCCTTTGCACACACTGAATTCGCCCGAGCGAGGGTTGTGATACTCATAAGGCAATTTTTTAATGTTCCGTAGCCCGGCAAGGAAACCTTATAAGTTTGCTCTGTCCGTCGGTCTGTCTGTCAGTCTTTCCGAAACAACGACTCGAAAGAAGAAGAATATTTATCTAAAACAAAAGAAAACCTAAACTACCTGCAGTATTTTACAAAAAAGCAGTTGGGGTTAGATTGCTCATAGACCCATTGCCAACTTTTAATAATAGTTTTTGGCCTTACGTATACACAATACTTAAGTTAAGCAATGCTTAACATTGCTCTGTCTCGTTTTTATGTGTGACAACTTCCGTCAGCGAGCTTACTTTATAAGTAAAGCCGTTTTTCTTTTCTGATAGTATACGTCCGTTCGTCATTGACGTCCGTCGATGCACAGAATGTCTATTTTACTCTCTATTGATTTAAAAAGCAATTGACACCCCTGTTTGACCACAAAACGTATGCAGTTACACATCACAAATTTAAGAAATACAGCATTCTTCGAGTAAAAGGTATGCGTTTTCTGGCAAGGTCGCAAACGCTTTATCTCTTGCAAAATATACATATAAGCTCTGGTTTTATGAGAATGCAAGTTAAAGACTGTGAGACTGACCTTAAAAACTATTAAAGTAGGTAAAGTTCAGACAACATATTAACAAAATGTAAAAATATACGATGAGCGGAATCTTACGATAGCACCGCAAACCGTATCTGGGCGCGATAAGGTTCACGTTCGCGTGATTTTCCAACTGAGCGGATTAGGTGCCGCAATTAGGTGTTGTCCGTAAGGCCCCAGGGATCTGAATGAAAAAAAAAACTTCAATTTCAATCGAAGTGACGTATAGACATATATGCTCCTCGTCTTTCTACAGCATCGCTTACTACTTACCATCACGAGAGTTTGTGCTTAAATTTATTTACTTTTACATACCTAAAATAAAAAACAAAACAAGGTTACACGGAATGGTGGTATACAAAGCCGAAGCCGGAGGTCAGATTAGAGAAAAAAAATATCCAAGAAAGAAAAATAAAAACTAAAGTTCATTGGTAAGTAGAGGTATGTATAATTATGTAGTTGTAGATACATAATCCACCCACAAGATGGACAGACGACCTAAAAGAGACCGCAGGGAAACGCTGGATGCAGGCTGCTTCACCGGCCCTTTTGGAGATCAATGGGGAGGCCTATGTCCAGCAGTGGACGTCCTACGGCTGAAATGATTACGCGGAAAGAGTGTACTAAGCCGAAAGGGGTCCACAGTATCCATCATTATGAACAACTTTTGCTATGGGACTAACACTGAATCGCGAAAAAAAATCTGCTGGTTCCTTACATTTTGTATATAGTCATAGTGTGAATAACCGTTTACTATGGAACAGCTGATATTTATTTCGCGATTTCAGTGTTGCTTCCATAGTAAAAATTGTTCACAATGTTTACTATATATATACTTTTTTTACAAAAGTAATAAGGTTTCTATAGGGCCTTTTCGCCTTTTTTATAGTCTATATGCGTAACCCTGTTTATTCTATACTAATATTATAAAGAGGAAAGATTTGTTTGTTTGTTTGCATTGAATAAGCTCCGAAACTACTGAACCGATTTGAAAAATTCTTTCACTGACGGGAAGCTACGCTATCCCGGGTGACATAGGCTATAATATATACCCGTGCTAAGCTGGGGCGGACCGCTAGTATTCAATAAAGACATCATCTTTATATCCATGTGCAGTAACATATACGTCTCGCTCTCATTATTGGTTGTCCATTACGTACCTGGTTGCATAATGTATTGAGTAATTATGTGACTGATACTGCAAATGTAAAGTGATAGTTCAAAGTACTACTGGCTTACTTTTCGACTGGTTTTTTGACTTCTGTAAAGTGACACTTATTACACCTAGTTTGTAGGACAGTTATAGTGATTAAACGAACTTACCTTAGTGAAGTTCTATCTAAATTATACGTAGCACCACAGAAAAGAGAAGTTTTTTTATCTTCTGTGCGTAGCACCTTATCTTCCGAAGAAATAATTTTGATTCGTGGTCCCAATAATATAAATTAGATTTTATTTTGTAGATATAATAGGTATACACCAAATTAAATGTAGTCACGCCTAAGTGAAACTACTCTTGCACAGATATTGAGAGAATGTAATAAAGAAAAAAAAATGTCTGATGGTAGATGCAACTTACTTCGCCATTTTATCGTAGGTACTATCTCGTCATTCGCAATTTAGTGCTCAACCGCTCCAGTCAGTAAACATTGACTATACTCCGTTCACAAATCTTATATATGGTATCAACACACACACACACACGCGCGCGCACACTCACACACGCACACACACACACTGCACCCCCAGCATCCCTGGGACAACTATCTTGCCACAGAGATTCCAAGGATGTACTTTGCCAACCTTGTATACACAAAAAAATAAAAAATAAAGATTAACAAATATATTCTGCTAAGACAGAAGCTATAGACGTAACAAAACCCCTAAGGTAACTTCGCACTCGAGCTCCAAGACACAAGCCGCGTGCTTAGTTTGGAGCTCACCGACCAAACACATACGATGTCTTACTAAACTACTCTTAATTGTAAGAGATTTGTCTAATAATTAGTTGCTCTTTCTATGTAAGTTTCCTTTTTGTGTGAATAAAATTATCTATCTATCTATCTATCTATCTATATTTTATGTAAACAAAGAAATGTCACGAAAAGTCACTCAAAGTGAAATGCCAGTTGTTCAAAACTTTTTTTACTTATTTTACTCTCTATTTTCCTCGGCTCTGCTCTCGCGCGGTACAACGGGGGATATTTTGATAGTTCAAAAAATTAATGAAAAACATTTTTAAAAGATTGTAATAGATGGCGTTGCTTATAGAGGCGTTGACTATTATGTTAGAGGAAATAGAGGTCAAATCAAACGTTGGCCAGAAATGTTTATAACCCCTACTATCCAGTATAATATAATATACCACTATAATAAAATATTTTCTATCAAAAATTGATTTTTTTATCATAACATTGTATAGAACAATTATTACTTTAATATAAATAGTACAAAACGATTATTATTTTATAAATGTTTATATTACGACAAGAAAAACATGATGTTGCGTTCGCACCCGCTAAACCACCTCTTACTTACTTGTGTAACAGGCATTTGCCACAGCTAGGCCATTCATTGGCCCATTTTGCGTCCACCGCCTGCATCTAATTCAGCCACCCGGTCTCCTCCAGGAAAGCCAGCAGCTCGCGTATGCCTGCGCAGGCTTCCCAGAGCGTCCTCGGTGATCCGAGGATAGTGTTTCGTTGTTCTGCCACGCTGCTGCACTCCAGCAGCAAATGCGCGGCCGTTTCTTCAGTCTCCAGCCACCCTCTACATAGGGGACTGTCTGTAACCCCACCTGTGACAACCCCAACAATTTGCCGGAGTTTGTCACGTTTGAGATGCAACAATCTACGAGAATATCTCGAGCACCTCACCATATCTTAATTTTTTGTCTGATCTGCAGTGCAAGTAGGTACCATTCTTTATTGATCGTCAAATTCGATAAAATGCCATTCGATCATTACTCGATATGATCGATTCTGTCATTTTATCGAATTTGACGATCAATAAAAACGGCAGGTACTTGAACTACTGGGGCCTTACGGACAACTGCTATATGCGGCACCAAACTAACGTTAAATCCGCTCAGTTGGAAAACCACGCGACCGCAAACCGTATCTGGGCGTGTTAAGGTTCACGTACGCGTGATTTTACAACTGAGCGGATTTAACGTTAGTTTGGTGCCGCAATAGCAGTTGTCCGTAAGGCCCCTGGGGGTCTAGAAAAGAGCCACTTTCTGTTAGCGTTCACACCTGCGGAAAGATGAAACTGTATGAAAATGACATTAGCTTGAGATAATTTCTCTCTAGCTAATGTCATTGTCAATGTCATTTTCATACAATTTCATCTTTCCGCAGACGTGCACGCTTACAGAAAGTGGCTCTTGTCTAGACCCCCTGAGGTCTAGACTAAATGATGAGATATGTAACTATCGTTATTTCTTCTCAAAGCCATTTACTTAGGGATACATAATATTGTTTATTACAAAATTGCAAAATATGCTTAAGTAGCATTAACATTAATCATTAGGTTTAAAACAATAGCTTCTAAGTATGTATATCGTCAAACAGTGGTTGACAAACTTATGTATTGTTTCTTATGATTTACTATCTTGAAACTAGGTTGCAGTAAAACAAAACTTATGAAAAGATTTAGAAATGTTGTTGATTGCTTCTTTTAGTTAGACAGCCTTTAAAAAAACAGCCAAGTGCGAGTCGGGCTCGCACACTGAGAGTTCCGTACCACCACATAACTTGTTAGCTACAAAAAAGTAGTGCAAAAAGACTACATCCCATCAACGCCCAGGCGGTCACCCATCCAAGTACCGACCGCGCCCGACGTTGCTTCACTTCGGTGATCGTACGACAATCGGTGGTGAACTAAAATTTGGAACCGACTCGCATATGGCCATTATTTATTTGTTGTTACACTTTAGAGTGTGTACTATAACCATGCCAAGTTTGACGCTTGTATACGTATTACCGCTTTTCCATTAGAGCTAATACAAAAAACGTTTGTTGTATAGGGACTCTTTTTTTTATACTTTTTGAATTTTTTATTATTTCTTAATTAATCCGCCGTAACATTACATTTTCTGTAAAAATTTCAACTGGCTATCTATTACGGTTTAAAAGATACAGCCGTTAATAGGTAGGACAGACAAACAGACATCGTAGGCTTAGTAATAGGATCACGTTATTACCCTTTGGGTACGGATGCAACCCTAAAAACCGATTGGGCTCCATCACTAGAATGAGGTAATGTAAATTTCAAAACACTTTTCTTGATAAATTTTAAATCATATATTTATTTTATTTAAGATCGTAGTTATACGCTAAGTGTGGTTAGACATGGAAAAGTCAGCATATACCTATAGCTGCTTACGCAGATAAAATTGTGATGAGAATAAAATACGAAATGCTAAACTTTGTTTGTTATTCAATCATTTGGTTACTCAATTCTTTGCCGTTAATGAAGGGCTAGCTGTGACCTTTCTACTAATTGCTATTCATTAACGACAGGGCTAAGTGCGTCTTCTGACAAATATTTACTAACATCATTAGAAACTACAAAAGATGCGAGTATATAAAACAGATAAGTGGGGAGAGAAGGTAGATACTAACTGAATATATACTATGGGTTTTCCCCGTTAGTTACAATCTGGGTGTCTTCAAGTCGAGAGTGAATCGGTTTCTTCTAGGCAAGCGTGCTCCATCGTAGACCGCATCGTCGCTTCAGGCGAGATGGCGGCCAAGCGCAAGCCTATTTACTATTAAAAAAAAAAAAAAAACTTTGGCACGAGATATATCTGTTTTGATTGGGTGTTTTGTGATTAAAAGATAATGCGTTAGTAAAACAACACAATAAAATAATAAGGCTTCAAAATAAGTAAATATGCAATTTCATTGACTTTGATGACATATTTTTTCCAGTTATTTTGATATTACCTATATGTTTATTTATGATATTACTGAACCATTTTTGAAATTTCTTTGGGACCAATCTGAAAGTAAATTCTTTCAAATAAAAATAATAATTTTCTGATGATTTTCTGATATTTTTTTTTTTAGGTAATATTGAAATGCCGCATAGCGTTCTGATCTAACAAAATATATTTTTTTACCTACAACTGAATTGAGGATCAGCTTTTTTTAGAATCGTTTAAAAAGACAAAAGTTTAGGTGTATGTGTGTATTTTTCTTGGCATGATCAGGCATGATTGCTTCTAGTTACTTTTAGAAAAGCGTCAATGTAAAAAAATAATCGTGCAACTTTCCAGGGATGCCATACCTGGCTGTATTGAGATGCATCCAGGTTATGTGGGAGTATACCCACTAAAACATCCCCGATGATCAGCCTTACTGCTTGACAAAAAGGGCTCCGGGATCTCTAGAGGAATATACACTGGAGCCCGTAGGTAGGTAGGTACGTAGGTAGTTAGTTATACCTCTGCCCACGGCAACGTCGGTCACTAGCATTGCGTCGTTCTCTTCAGGGGCTTGCTTGGATGGATGATCAGAGTCCATCCCGAGGTCAAAGCCCCCTTTTTAATGCCTTCTGTGTTTATTTTTTTTATTCATGATAGACTGCTGTTCTCCACATCATGTCTACTACGTGTTTGCTGAATAAAGGCTGATGGTAGTGATATCACAGTTGGCCCGAAAGCCTGTGACTCAACGCAGGTCAGATGACCTAGGTATATCACGGAGAGAGTGTCATAGATCATCCGAGTCACGGTAGCGCTCAGTTGTAAATGCCACTCAAGGTCACCCATCCAAACAGTGACCAGTTCATCGGTTGCTTAATTTCGTTGTTGCTGTGTTTGCAAATTGAGATCGTAATCAGTCAAATTAGTAGACGTCTCCACACGTGATTTACTATGAGAATTGTATTAATTAACACGGCTTATCATTGTTCTTAGACGATATCCGATACAGCGTGTGAGCGGATGAAATCTTTCGACATCTATTGTTTCTCTAATTTTCGTCACTGCTAGCTACGCCATCTCCACGTGCGATCCTTCAAACTGGACCGAACGAAAGATCGTATGGTACCTAGGTGGCAATAATTTACCTATATTGATGGTGGCTATGAAAATTCGTATTTTTTTATGGTTCCGGACCCAAAAGGGCCCTATTACTATCTGTCTGTATGTCAGTCTGTCTGTCCGTCCTACCTACATGACTTTAAAGGGTTGTATCATTCGTATAACCGTAACCTCAGAGCAAATTAAAATACAGAGGGACTACCGCGAACACGAAAAAGTGAAGCCACTTATTGAAACACGACACGACTTATTGTGTGCGTAGCGAAGTTCGTGTCGTGTAACTCATCAAAATAAGTGATTATATAAATACTTAAGTTTGGAAATATTCCATCCTTCTTCTTATTTACTTTTGTGTTGTTTTAACAGTTCTTAACACTGCAAGAAGTCATTGTTTCTTTTTAAAACGGATGTTTTCAGTACGACATTCTGACAAGAAATTCACGTAGTTTTGAATGCGTATGTGTGCGTGAGTCGTGTATTTATTGAGAATTCACCCAATAAATACACGACTAGTAGTAGTAGTTTTGGAAGCGATTTTGGCGTCACTTTGGCAGTGCGCCGTAGAGACTCTGTATTT
Organism: Agriopis marginaria; assembly: GCA_932305915.1. Classification (NCBI taxonomy): domain Eukaryota; kingdom Metazoa; phylum Arthropoda; class Insecta; order Lepidoptera; family Geometridae; genus Agriopis; species Agriopis marginaria. The sequence continues at coordinate 2,880,075 of OW029932.1, forward strand.
TTATTTGCTCTGAGACCGTAACAGATAGCCAGTTGACATATTCTATGTTTCCATACGGATTTATAAAAAATGGCAATGCAAAAACGCAAAAACGAAAACTAAAACTATTTATCCCCATCGAGTTACATGATGAGGCAAATGATCGTAAGTAGTCCAACCAAACTGCAACCAGGTACTGACAGTGTCCGCAGACTGCACTGATAATGATCTAGGAAGCAGCAAAACAAAATAAAGCTGTTGCGCAAGCGCCGCGGAACGGGCAGTTGCAGCCATTGTTGATATCGAGATGTCCGCCTTCCGGGCGCTTCCGGTCTGACGCTACAGTGCAACCAACATAACTACACTGCGACAGAGAAAGAAAAAATATATTAGGAAAAATATATTTTCCAGACTTACTACGTACTCAAGGGTGGATAAGGGGGGGTCATGACCCCCCCCCCCCTGGGCTGGGTCCAGGACCTAGGTGGACCACTAATTAATATAAAAAATTGTTATAAGAATTAAATTATAACTTCTTGTGACTTGACTACGACTATGTGACCCTTTGTCACCAAAGCTGGATCCGCCCTTGTAGGTACTTATACTTATTTAATAAGATAAATAGGAAAGGGTCCAAAACTGGAACTACTGTTGTTCATCACAGTTGTAGATACTATTCTAAATTAGTATAGTAGCTACAACTGTGAAATTAATAATTACTAAATAATTATAAATCTACTAGCATCTACTAGTACCCAATTTTACCTCATTTTTTATAAGTAATTATGTAATACTAGCGACCCGCCCGCCCGGCTTCGCACGGGTGTAATTTACGTGCCAAGCCTGGGTCGCTTGTTATATAATTATATAAACCTTCCGTGAAAAAATATCTAACTAAAAAATGGTGAAAACTGCATCAAAATCCGTTGCGTGGTTTAGGAGGAGTTAGCGGCCATACAGACAGACAGACAGACATACTATGTAGAGATAGAGAGGAAGAGAAGAGATAGAGATAGAGAAGAGATATATATTATGTAAATGGCACGCCTACTACAATGAAAAAAAAAACTCTCGCAAGCAGCTTCAAAACATCATTCACCATGAATTTTTACAATCCTTTTTTTTATCCATACAAAATAAAATTATTTTAGGCCTCATGGCAATATTGCCACTTTGATTTTATTTTTACTGTGTCTTCACTAAACAAAGCGAAGCCTTTACTACGACCACATAATAAATGGGAAAAACGCTTAACCCATTTTATGAGGCCTCAATTTAAAAAAAAAACACTTTATTGAATATTTAACTTCGCAAAATTATAGAAGCACATTTTTCTGAAGTAGGTACTTAGACAGTAACTTTAAATTTAAAAAAAACTAATGCGCAACGGCAACTACGTATAGCGGCATGGCACGGCACGCCATTATGACCGGAAAGTGACCTCACATACTTTATCCTGTTTTTTTTTTTTTTTTTTACGGTTCTTCAGGGAATCTTATCGCGAGTGAAACCATACCTATCTTTGATTTATCTAGTTGCCCCACACACGTAGGTAGGTACGTAATTTACTTCTTGTCTTGTATATAAAAACCAATTTCTGTTCGTTAGTCTCGCTAGAACTAAAAAACGGTTTGAATTTAAAAATAAAAGTTTTGTTCGCCACAATACAATGGAAAATTCGGGAAGTTTTCTTTATTAAATTTGGACAGTCGGTTGCCGGTCAGCTAGAAGACAAATAAGTTAGACTGTAATTAAGTTAAGTAGTTACCTAGGACTTACGTCGGATTAGAACTGGTTGAGTTTAATTCGCGGCCTAGATTTTAGATGAGAGCTTTTTTTATTGGCGTGTGCCTGCATTCTAAGGTTTCATCAGACTAAGGTAGCTATTACATCTAGAAAGGCAAAATTAGACTAGACCTAGATATTTTAGATTTGATTACTGGTCATTCTAATGTAGGTATGACTGACTAATGAGTTAAAATTTATGTTTTTTTTTATGTCTAAGTTCCTAATGTTTTATAGATTTAGATAGGTACGTATTAGGCACATTCGTGTAGGTATTTTAGTTTTATAGATTTTATATTTTTCGTATTATCTTACAGGGCGATGTAGTCGCTGAGTGATATGGACAAAGCCAATAAAAAATGTAGTTAATAATATCTTATGGTAGGTAAGACTAGCACAAAATAATGATTTCAATAAATATTATAAGTTGTTGCGACCAAAGAACATGAAAACCAAGTTTTTCAGTAGTAGTAAAACTATATAAGAATAAAATGCGTTTGACGAATTTTATAAATGTATAGGTTCATTTAATTTATTATGGAATAATAATAATAATGTATAAGTTAATTTAATTTCACATGGAATTTAATTTGGTTTTATATGGATTATTATTACATTAACTGTATTTTTTATGACTGACTTTTTACGATTTTTTTTTGTTTACTATTTGATTTTTGATCGAATTTATTATCTGATTAGTATAATTTTAATTGTAATTTATGATACGATTTGACATGTAAAATAACATTTTATGAATAAATATGACATAAATATGAAAAACTTTTCTTGCAATCTGCAATAAGTGCGCGTCTGTCAAAAAGTTACAGACGTATTCTAGTCTAGCAACACCAACTCAAAGAGCAACACAGACCAATAGGTTCTTTAGCTGTCTTTAGCCACCACAGGTAGCCAGCCCTGGTCAATTCTTTTAACTGTGTCATGTATCCAACGAAAATTCATCTACCATGGATGGGTAATCTCGTCCGATCTACCTACTCGCTTTGGGCACATGTTGAAATCTGCCATCTAAGTGGCGACCACATATTTCGTACTAGCCTAAATGACTCTATATTTTTAAGCTTAGTAGGTAAATGTCATGTTGCATTGCCAAAATGTTATTGAAAACTGTGACACTTTTAGTGGAACTCTTGGGAGGGGGTCTAAGTACTTTCATGGATTTCCTTAATTCTTACGTTACTGCATTAACAATAAAAAAAAAAAAAAATGATTTACTAGCTGCGCCCCGCGGTTTCACCCGCGTTGTGATGATAGATGGTGATGATGATGATGATGAAAAGTAGCCTATGTCACTCAACGGCCATTGAACTATACCCATGCAAAAAAACAGGTCGATCCGTTGCTCTGTTGTCGCGTCAAAGAGGAACAAATAAACCAACAAACAAACAAACTTTCGCATCTATAATATTAGTATGATCGTCAAACAAATCAATATTATAGTCACAGTCAGAATCAAGCAAAGTAAGTTACTATCAAGTCCAAGTCATGCATGGCCTATTTACAAGAGGTTTCTGTGGAGTTTTGGAAATATCACAAAAATGCATGTTTCATGTCATTATAATGACTTGCATACAATCGAGCACGTAGCCATGGTAAAAATATATTTTTCTATGAGCTAACGAACACTTAATAAACATTAATCCACTATTATTACACATTACCACTCGAAATAACACAAATTTAGGAAAATAATACAAAGAGAGAGATGTTCATATTGGCGCCAAAACCCAGGACTACTTACGCTTTTTATTCTTTCCTCAAACATTTTGGCGTTGCACGTTTTGTGTATTTGCCAGTGTCAAGTATTGAAATATTATCAAGTTACACTAAAATGTATTACCAAACAAACAACTTACATAACCAACTTTTTACTTTTACAACTTTTTTCTTATATTCAGCAAACTTGTTCTAAGTAGGTACAAGTTGTTCACTTTGATTGGTACATCAATATAATATTGTGTATTGTCACATTTTTCTGTTACACGATTGTTATAAATTATAATCAATACCTACACTTATTTCTTCAGATTGCCTAACTGAATAGTTCCCAGCCCATTTTTGTGTTACCCCATTTCGTTTTGTTTTACTTTTGTACTTGACCCGCGGTATCAGTGCTATCTCACACCCACAGAACGCCCACTTTAACACATGTCTTGAGCATTTTGTAACTCTCGAGAACCTGTGAATTGTACTAACAAACTATCTGCCATCTGTGTACCATAATAGGAAAGGATACTTGCAAAATACAGAGCTTTAAAAAAAACATAAGTACATAATCGATTGAAGACCGGCGTAGTTGGGCTTCGGTTCTTCAAGCGATGTGGCCTGCCCATTGCCACTTCAATTTGCAAATTTGAACAGCTATGTCAGTGACTGGTTCTTTGGCGAATAACCACGTTCCAGATTCTATTGCGTAAAGAAACTCAGAGCATAGCTCTCTCCATTGCCCACAGTGACTCTGAGTTTTTCCATAAGGCCAATTTCAGTGCCATTATGTCATCACTGGCAACACACACTGGTCAAAGACCCTTGTCTTGAGGCACTGTGGTATCTTGCACGAGAAGATGTCATGCAATTTTCCGTGGAGACCGCGAACCGGAAGACGCAGCGTAGGGAGGCCTCCCACTACATGGACCGACGACATTGTGAGAGTCGCGGGCATCCAGTGGATGCAAAAGGTAGGCTGTCGTTCAGTGTGGACGTCTTCTGGCTGATGATGATAGTTGGGCTAGTCTTCGGATTAGTTTTCATCATAGAAAATGCGCAACTAAAAACAAGGGCGTGACAGCAATACACTTATGTACTTAATAAGTACCTACCTACGCCGTTGTGATAAGTGTATTCTCAAGTTGTTTGGTTCATAATTGCACTCTGTGGAAGAACCCTTCTGATTCAGTAGATGCCTGTCGATTTGCTGTGATCGAGTACCTAAGAAAACGCAAATTAAAAACAAAGAGAATTTTTTAATATTTTAACGATTAGGTTTTCCGAAAAGATCAACGATGTTGGCAACGGACGAATCGCGGTATCTTGATTGTTGACTGCGAGTAGTATTTAAAACTGAGTGTTACCGTGCCTCGGATGATACGTTAAATTGTAGGCCTCTGTTTTGATCCATAAAAACAAGAGGTCTCCACATCACGGTCTCAAAATTCTTAGATGACTAGCCACTTTCCTGAATATTTCCAACAGCCTATTCAGGTAGATAAGAAAAAAAATCACAAAAATTATCACAATAAAAAATTTATTATCTATATAACGTAACATCGGACCATAACCGTTATGTGAATTTTATACATTGTGTAAAATAGTATATTAGGCTATACATGGCATTGCAGATATTTTCCAAAATATATAGCATTATTAACTAGATATTTCTACACGAAATATATGTGAAGATTTCGTCAAGTATTGTTGACAGATTTTTTTTAGGTGCAGAAATGGGATAATCCATTGGAAACTGCTATATTGAAGGAAAACATCTAAGTGACATTCCGATGTGAATGTGGTCGCGATTCAGACACTGCAATATCCATCCTAATCACCCAACAATAAGGTAGCATTCTCAATAATTCTGATTTTCCTGAATGATTTTTCACACTACTGGTCCCTTGTTTTGGAGCATGTTTTGTACTTTGACCGAGATTAGGCTCAGAGTGCCTAGTGTGAGTTTTTACATTGCGTTTACCTACTTAATCGCGTTAACGTAACTTCGATTTGTATGAAATAAGGGCAGTCCCAACAACATGGCGCTAGATGGCGCTGTTCTTATTTCATACAAATCGTAGTTTACGAGAACTAAGAACAGTCCCAACAACATGGAGCTAGATGGCGCTGTTCTTATTTCATACAAATCGTACTTTACGAGAACTAAGAACAGTCCCAACAACATGGCGCTAGATGGCGCTGTTCTTATTTCATACAAATCGTTGTTAACGTCATATAGTAAACGCAGTTGGAAAAATTCGCACTAGGCACTCTGAAATGCGGTTAGAAATGTTACCATAATGTCATGTACTTAAGGTGGATATTCACATGCGAGCAAGCAAACATCGGAATGCCACGTAGGTCCAAACAAAATCATGATTCGTCTAAAATTGTTCTAAGGTCTAAGATAAAATGATAAATAAATTGTGGTACACACAAATTGCAATTCTTATAGTATTTATTTCGATTTTTATTCAGGTAACGTTAGACGAATCAAATTATATTGAACCTATAAAGCTCGAGTCACATTGCACCGGGACCGACATTTGAATGCGAGACCTATATGGTGTGGAATTCAGCACAATTTGCAATAAAAACTAACAGTTTGGAACATCCAATAAAATGTGCAACTTAAAGCTATACTTGAAGTCGTGTAATCCGTTTTAAACAAATAACAAACGAGAATTGCGTTCAAAATTTATCATTGGAAATTTTGCCGTAATTGACACGATTTAGGTCTGACATTTCTATATGGGCCCAGTGTAATGTGAATCGAGCCTAAGCCTGGTGTCTAAACGTGAAGCAAAACGATACAATGAATATTGAATACATAATCCTAAAATAAGTTAATCTATGATGGAAAGACGTAACCTTTCAATATGGGTGTTCAATTTCATTTAATCTCAACTCAAATTGTACAAACACAAAACAAACAAATTTATATATAACAAATACAAATCTGGCGGAAATATGGGACGCAAAAACATACAGTGCTACCAACTGCGGACAAAGTACGAAATCTTTCGAGTGTAATTGACATAGCGATGACAAATTGTATGAAATTTAAACAGCGCCCATATCTATACTAATATTATAAAGAGGAAAGATTTGATTGTTTGTTTGTTTGTTCCGAAACTACTAAACCGATTTGAAAAATTCTTTCACTGTTGGGAAGCTACACTATCCCCGGGTGAAATAGCCTACTTTATATTTTAAAAAAAATAGGGATCCTTACTAAAACTCCAATAATGTAACCCAAGGTGTAAAAAAAAATAAGACACCCGTGCGAAGCTGGGCTGGGTTGCTAGTCAGATATAAAAGGGACTAATTTATTCCATAAAAATTGTATTATGTTACAAATACTTTTTCGAGATATCTTCGTACTACGGCCACAGATCCCGTTGTAACTAAACAAGGGAGTAGTTGGTTTCAATTTTGTTCACCCGAGTGGTGGCGTTGTTTTTCATCTGCGTCGCTTTTTTTGGCCAGATTTAATCTCAACAGATTTATTAAAATCCATACATTTCATACAATCTTACCCATACAAAAAGGTTTGTTTGCACCTCATTCAAATTATCTTAGCCCGTCTGTTGAAAGAGATAGCGATTGTGCGAAGAGGGTATTCAGTGTAAACGACGGTCAAAACTGACGTAAAATTCCATAGCTGTCAGTACGAATATTACTGACTGTCGACACTGACCGTCGATGGCGATGTTACACTGACCGTCAGTTCTGACATTGCACTGACCGTCAGTACAGACATTGCGCTGACCGTCAGTACAGACATTGCGCTGACCGTCAGTACAGACATTGCGCTGACCGTCAGTACTGACCATAAGAGCAGACATGACTGACCGTCATCACAGATATTTTGCGTTGACCGTCAACCACACTAAAAATACAGCCCAATATGAATTAATAGAAAACAGTAGTTTATAGCTAAGATAATAAGTGAGGTGTATTTCTGTTCGCGCGGAGACACCAGGCGACGTGAGCTTGTTTACATGAAGTCGTCGTAATCGTCGTCGAAGTTGCCGTATGTGTCGTAATTTGTGAGATGATTCTGGAAAAGAGAAGAAATAGTTTAAAAAAAAATCTTACTAATTGTTTATAGCAGTGGTTCCCAATTAGTTTTTCCTGCGTACCACTTCAAGACAGACCTCAAACTCGCGTACCCATCGATCTCGGCTCAAGCACACCAAATGCCGTCCGGTCCGGTTCAGACTCAGTTTGAGAGGTCCAGTAAAGTATGAAATTCTATGGAAGACGGGAAGACGTCACGCTGTATGCAGTTAGTTGGACTGCAGACTGACTACAAAATGGACTGCTTATGGTAGAATTTCTCCTAGTCAAGACATAAATAAGACGCGCGTACCTCTTGATGCAGACACCCCTAATCATCTCTTCGCGTACCCCTAGGGGTACATCACATCATCACATCAGCAGCCATCAAACACTCTCTGGACACAGGCCTCCCTCATAAAGAGGGGTGTTGCCATAATCCCCACGCTTGGCAGGCGGCTTGGGGATCGCAGTACGTTCACCGTGTACAAAAAGGACGCTGCTGCCCATCCTCCGGTGGTTCTGGTCCATACCCGGGTCCACGGCCCTAGGGGTACACACATACACATCATCAGCCATTAAACGTCCACTGCTGGACACAGGCCTCCCTCATAAAGAGGGGTGTTGCCATAATCCCCACGCTTGGCAGGCGGCTTGGGGATCGCAGTACGTTCACCGTGTACAAAAAGGACGCTGCTGCCCATCCTCCGGTGGTTCTGGTCCATACCCGGGTCCACGGCCCTAGGGGTACACACATACACATCATCAGCCATTAAATGTCCACTGATGAACAAGGCCTCGCTCTTGGAGAGGGGTGTTGCCTTAATCCCCACGCTTGGCAGGCCTAAGGGTACGCGTACCACTAATTGGGAACCACTGGTTTAAAGCAATCCAGTTTAGGTGATGGATCGGCACGACCGCAAACCGTATTTGGGCGCGTTAAGGTTCACGTTCGCGTGATTTTCCAAACTGCGCGGATTTAAAATTAGTTAGATACCGCGTTAGCAGTAGCGTATGACGCTTGTGATATGAGACTCAATACTCGTTGGTCCAATCGAAAAAGATTATGCTGAAAATTTTGTATCTTTGTTCTTGATTGCATTAGATTGACAAATGAATCATAAACTATTAGGAGGAGAAAGACATGTTGTCACATCTTTTGTAACTATTGTATCTCAATAGATAATGTAATCAGTGAATGCATGTTCTATCTCTCGCTTATATGTCAATATGATAATTTTACTATCGCTAGAGTGAGGTTTATCACAATTGTGATGATAGTGATTTTGATAATCACAATATCAACCTATAAAGAAGTAAGAAGCCGTGCTAGCTTATTTGGGAGCATGCTAGACTTGTAAGCGTGGGGTCGCGGGTTTAAATCCCGGTCCCGTAACCAGTGGCGTAGCTAGGTAAAAGGCCCTGGTGCAAAAAAAGAATTGGGGCCCCTATCTGAACTGCGGCCTTATTATAGAAGTTTGATTGTGATCGAGATTGCATGCCGTCCCGTTCGCATCTACTTACTCGCACCACGTGCGTAAGTGAGATGGCACGCAATCGCGATCACGATCCGAATCATACATAATAAGGCATCTGGTTAGATTTTATCAAGTAGAAATAAAAATTAACAGCAGAATCCGTTTATTATGACATTGAAAGGAATTGACAAACACGTCATAATAAGCGGACATTCATACAAAGCGTTTTGTGAAAAAAATACCTTTTTTATGTAACTATGTACTTAAGTATTTTAATAGAGAAACATAGTGTGTAAACATACATCTATACTAATATTATAAAGAGGAAAGATTTGATTGTTTGTTTGTTTGCATTGAATAGGCTCCGAAACTACTGAACCGATTTGAAAAATTCTTTCACTGACGGGAAGCTACACTATCCCCGGATGACATAGGCTATAATTTATACCCGTGCGAAGCTGGGACGGACCGCTAGTTTATTAATAATAGGCTTGCGTTCGACTGCCAACTCGCCCAATGTTAAGCGATGATGTGGTCTACTATGGAGCATGCTAGCCTAGAAAAAACTGATAAACTCATTTGGCCCAGCATGGTGGATTAGAGCTCATCCCCTCTGAAGGCCTGTGCCCCAGCGTGGGAACTTGATAGGATGATATGGGCGTCAATTCTGTCATACGACAGAAACCTAAACAACAACACTAAACTAAACCAATCCGACAGGACAAAAATTATCTTTTTCATTTTAATACTAGCGGTCCGCCCCGGCTCCGCACGGGTATAGTTATATAGCCTATTAAAATAGCCTATATTAATCAGTGATAATGTAGCATTCAAATGGTGAAAGAATTTTTAAAATCGGTCCAGTACTTTTTGAGCTAATTTGTTACAAACTTACTTACATACAAATCTTTCCTCTTTATAATATTAGTTTCATTTTAATATGTGAGAGTAGGATGGCAACAATTTTAGAGCTGTCAAATTTAGTTTAGAGTACATCAGATAGAATAAGTGAAAAAAAAAAAAAACTGAGGAGATCCGTAGACGAACGAAAGTCACCGACATAACCCACCGGATTAGCAAGTTGAAGTGGCAGTGGGCAGGGCACATATCACGCAGAACAGATGGCCGATGGGGCCGAAAGGTTCTGGAATGGAGACCACGGACCGGTAAGCGCAGCGTAGGTCGTCCACCCACAAGATGGACAGACGACCTAAAAGAGACCGCAGGGAAGCGCTGGATGCAGGCAGATTCCAACCGGCCCTTTTGGAGATCGATGGGGAAGCCTATGTCCAGCAGTGGACGTCCTATGGCTGAAATGATGATGATGATGATTTTCAGATATTGTTACTCACTTGCTCTCCCTCTACTTTTAGCTTGGCTTTGCCCTTAGCTTTGGTGGACTTCTTTCCCTTGTCATTCTTTTCCGCCTTCTGCTTCTCGATGTAAAGGTTGTCCACTGTCAGCTTTATCCTCTTGATGTCGCCCGATGCCACTGGAATGGGGAACAAGTAATAATATTAAAGGATCTTGCTCAAAACAAGGCTGAAGAACCGACAACCGATGGGGAAGAACGGTTCTTGAGTGGAGACCACGAACAGGAAGACGCAGCATAGGTAGGCCTCCCACTAGATGGCCCGACGACATTGTGAGTCGCTGGCATCCAGTGGATGTAGATGGCAGGCTGTTGTTCAGTGTGGAGGTTAAAGGGGGAGGCCTGTGTTCAGTAGTGGACGTCTTCTGGCTGATGATGATGATGAAGGCTGAAGATGATTCATCACCATTCATGGACTAAAAATGTTGATAAAAATATTGTTGGTTTGCCCCATTGGAATAGGGGTTTAAAAATAATATTATAAATGCGAAAAGTTTGTTGGTTTGTTTGTTCGTCTTTCACGCAGCAACGAGCAACGGATCCACCTGATTTTTTGCACGGATATAGTTTAAAGGCTGGAGAGTGACAAAGGCTTCTTTTCATCATCATCATCACCATTTTTCATCACTACGCGGTCGAAACCACGGGGCGCAGCTAGTAAAATATAATAATAACGTTGCTAGACTTATATCGGCGACCATATGCCGACCAGCAACTGTCGATTTTTCAACAGAAGTTTAAAAAAAGCAGATAAAAATATTACGATTACTCAAATTTCCCGTCAAATATTTAAACGATTTTCTTTTTATAATAATGCTTAGTACGTTTTCTGTCTTTTGGCGACATACGCAAGTTCAGCGTAGCTTTAATAGAATATTGGGACGACACTTTTTTTAAATTCAATAATAGTCTTGCGCTTGGTCGCCAACTCGCCTGACGTTAAGCGATGATGCGGTAGGAGCACTCTTGCTAGAAGAAACCGATTCACTCGTGATTTGAAGACACCCAGATTGTAACTATCGGGGAACACCCATTCAGGCAGCGCATTCCACAGACTAGCAGTCATTGAAAAACCCGGGAATTTCATCCTTGAAACACTGTTTTAAACTATCACGGTTGTTCACTAAAGTTATATGACTATTTACGGGATATTTACCATGGTAAGGATGTGGAATGAACTCCCGATATTTCGGCGCAGTTACATGCACCATGTTCACGGAAAGACCACAACCTTACTACGGTAAATATTCCGTAAATAATCATATAACTTTATTTTTTCCTTGGTTTTGTACGGGTCGATCTTTGTGCTGAGCAGTTTAGCATAATCCGTGTTTGTTTACCGGGTGGGTAAATATAAACAAGAGATAAGAGAAAAGTCTTACTTTGAACAACAATATTCCTGACCAGATCATCGACGAATGCGGGGAATTCCTCAGTGGCTTTGTACTGGTTGATCTTTTTGCTGAGCAGGTCGCCGAACTCCGTGAACTCTGCTGGATTCGTCGGATGGAAGCTGTCCAGTTTGCCGACGGTATCTGGAGTGATGCCTGGAGAGGTAAAGTGTTTTGTTGTAGCGGGTTTACAGAAAGATTGTTGAAATTTGGGTGCATTGTATGTTTTTTTTATTTATAAATAATTAACGACCTGCCCGCCCGGAGCGGGTTGCTAGTTATACATATAAACCTTCCTCTTGAATCACTCTATCTATAAAAAAAACCACTTCAAAATCCGTTGCATAGTATTAAAGATTTAAGCATACATAGAGATGGACAGACAGCGACAGCGACTTTGTTTTTTACTATGTAGTGATAGGCTTGCGTTTGACCACTATCACACCTGATGTTAAGCGATGATGCGGTCTACGTTGGAGCACGCTAGCCCAGAAGAAACCGATTCACTCGTGATTTGAAGACACCGAGATTGTAAACCACTCAGGCAGCGCATTCCACAGACTAGCAGTTCGCACAATAAATGTGGAATCAAATCGCTTCGTATGGGTTTTCAGAATATCAACCATAAAGCGGTGACGATTTTCGTGCCCGCTCTGGCAGTCCGATAAAATAATGGGCAGGAGGGAATAAGATCATGCAGATGTGCACCAATAATCATAAAATTAACTCTTTTGATTGTGAAATGCGGAATGAATATTGAACGCTTTTGATACATATGATAGCCCCGTTGGTAGTGACCTTGCCTTCTGCGCTTGGGGGCGCGGGTTCGATTCCCACCCAGGACTAACATTCATGTGATAAACATTTATGTTCGTTCTATATCTGGATGTTAAATAACTGTTTAAGTATGTATTTATAATATATATGTATGTATATCAGTCTCTGGCAGCCATATTACAAGCTTTGCTTAGTTTGGGGTCAGATGACCGTGTGTGCAAAAATGTCCCAAATATTTATTATCTATACTAATATTATAAAGAGGAAAGATTTGATTGATTGTTTGTTTGTTTGTTTGGCTCCGAAACTACTGAACCGATTTGAAAAATTCTTCCACTGTTGGTAAGCTACACTATCTCCGGGTGACATAGGTTATATTATATTTATAAAAAATTAGGGATCCTTACTAAAACTCTAATAATACCCGTGCGAAGCCGGGGCGGACGACTAGTTTATTATATTTATGTCCAGCAGTGGACTAATATCACACACACACACAAACATTATCAGCCAGTGAACGTCCACTGCTGAACAAAGTCCTCTCTCTTAGAGAGGGGTGTTGCCATAATCCCCACGCTTGGCAGGCGGCTTGGGGATCGCAGTACGTTCACCGTGTGCTAATAGGACGCTGCTGCCCATGCTCTGGTGTTTCTGGTCGCAGTTTTAGGATATACCCTGGTACGGTTGAATAATCCTACTAATATTATAAACGCGAAAGTTTGTATGTATAGATGTATGGATGTTTGTTCCTCTTTCACGCTGCAACGGAACAATGGATCAACCTGATTTTTTGCATGGGTATAGTTCAAGAGCCAGAGAGTGACATAGGCTACTTTTCATCATCATCATCACCATTTTTCATCACTACGCGGGTGAAACCGCGGGGCGTAGCTAGTATGATGATGTATCTTACCAAAAGTCTCGAGAGCAACTAGCAGGTCGGATTCCTCTTGCAGCTTCTGCTGGCGCAACTTCTCGGCCAGCTGCTGCTCGGGCGTCAGTTCCGCCTCAGCCTTCTCCGCCGCTAGTCGCGCGGCCTTCTCGCGCTCCAAGCGCTGCAAAACAGACGATATTTCCATGAGACATTTTCAACACATGACACCATGACATTTCTATTCATTAGTGCATTCATCGTAGTCGTTTCCATTTCCAACGTTCACGGATGGGGCAGGCCCCATCGCTCGAAGAACCGATAACCGATGGGGAAGAAAGGTTCTTTAGTGGAGACCACAAACCGGAAGACGCAGCGTAGGTTAGCCTCCCACTAGATCGACCAACGACATTGTGAGAGGCGCTGGCATCCAGAGGATGCAGGTGGCAGGCTGTCGTTCAGTGTGGAGGTTAAAGGGGGAGGCCTATATTCAGCAGTGGACGTCTTCTGGCTGATGATCATTTCCAACATAAGCATGACTGTATCCGGTGTTATAATAATTTAACATTTCCATAATTTAACTACCACAGCCCTTTCACATTATTTTGACGATAAAAGAACTAAATCTGAATTTTTGGCATTTTGATTCTACCAAATAGTGAGATCAACATCTGTGTTCAGTCAATGTCTATGAATAATAAAATACAGATTAGAATACAGTACAATTCTTATCTGTAGTGAATTTAACATTGGACTTCAATTTGGTATGATGTCATTACCAATAGTCACCATAATGCAGTAATTTTATGACTATGATTCATCACACATTTTAATGTGCAGCTTCATGGTAAATCTAGAGATGACAAGTACCTACATAAACAAATATAATTATAATGATTTGAAAAACCCAACTACATGCACTGATATGATGGTAATAATTTTGTTAAACCATATTCACTCGCTACCTGCTCGCAATCACTCCTGGCCTAGCACTTACTACCAAGCAGACGACCTTGGCCCCGATTCTACTAAAGAAATTGTTTTTAAATTGTAATTGTTACAATTTTTATTTTTTAAATAATTGCCTCAAAACTGGCAGTTTAAAAAAAATATACTAGAAATATACAACCACCTAATATTATAACTTAGTATAACAAAAAAAATTATAACTGTCAATTTTGAGGCAATTATTTAAAAAATTAAATGAAACAATTACAATTTAATAAACAATTTCTTTGGTAGAATCGGGGCCTGCTCAATGTATCTATTGTTTTATCATACATAAAAAAAAAACCAGATAATTTAAGTACAGACAGATTAGTTTAGAAGATGCTATAACGAAATAGACGCCAATTTTGTATTCTACAACAATTAGCACACGAGTAAATTTGATCATTTTAGTTTGACCAGCTGTTACTTTCAAGGAGTTCATGTGGCATATGTGCATTTCGGTGACACAAACACAGATATCGACATTGTATAGTGTAACGAAACATAACATATGGTACAAGTTGGTACTACAATAAATTCACAGAAGTTCAAGGCTGGCAAGTTGGAAAACGAAAGTATCTCACCTCTTTTTCGGCAATTTTGTCATGAATTTTCTTTTTCGGTTTAGGCGGGGCCGGCGCGGCTTCGGTCTTTTCTTCATCCTTTTTTTCCTCCTCTTCGTCTTCCCAACTTTCCTGCAAAACCACTGACGTCAACAATTTGCCACGACATTGAGGTTATGTGCGAAAATTGCGAACAAATACCAAATCGTCACGAACAAAGCGTTCTATCATGACAAATAGAATATTTTGGCAAGTGCTAAATGTTACCTTTACTGTGTCATCCTCATCTTCGCCTTCCCATCTATTAGAACTAGTCAACGTGGTCGGAAGTTTAGGCTCAAAGTTATCTGCGTCTGGAAAGAACCTTGGAATGACATCGCAATTCTATTTTTGCTTATATCATCATTTGCACAAATAAAAACAATGCTTACCCCACGACACCTCCATGTTTATGGACTTTTAAATAGCACCAATCTAATTTTGTTACCGTTTCACGTGAACACAAAATCAGACAGCGATCAACTCGCCGCAAGAATGGCTTTTATCACAAGATGTCTCCGGAGTCGTCGGAGAAAATAACAACAATATTCCTCAAGCGAATATTGTCAAACGATCGAGCTTTTTCTGCAATGCACACGGTCTGATTGAGAAACGATAGGCAAATGACATAATTTTGGCGATTTCCCAACGAAATTGATAGAAATTGAAATGCAAAAATTTGACTCCATTGCAGACGATAATTTCCGAATCACTAAAAAATTCAATATGGCCGCCGATTGTGCTGCCAGCTACAAAATGTATTTTTTCCAGATCTTTTGCGTTAACTCGAATATTTCCCTTAGTTTCCGTTTTGTCAAATCTTGTCTTGGATACAGCAGGGCAATCGCGCTAAAAATTACAGACGAATCGTTGACGAATCGCAACTGGTCCACTACTTTTGGTCGATTTCGTATTGCGTTAATGATTTTAACCAAAGACGAAACGCATCCAGTTGGAACGTAGACGCTTTCAAACGAACGTTTGTGATAAAGTTAGAAAATGTCAACTTTTTCGCGCCGATACGAAATCGACCAAAAGTTGTGGAGCTTTTGCGTTTCGTCAACGATTCGTCTGTAATTTTTTAGCGCGATTGCCCTGCAGGTTACCAGCTAGCCTTTCAGTTCATTGTTGACATACACTTTTCCGGAGCTGGCAGCGACAACTTGAAAGGGCTGCCAGAGGCAGCGTCGGACTGGCCACATAGTCGAGGTGGCGTTTGTCAGCCGGGCTCCAACCTGCACGGGCCTGGGGTGTTAGACAAGAGCAATTTTCTGTTAGCTTGTTAGCGCTAACGCTAACGGAAAGATGAAATTGTATGAAAATGACATTAGCTTGAGAGAATATCTCGCAAGCTAATGTCATTGTCATTTTCATATTTCCGGAGAAATTTGAAATATGAAAATGACGGAGAAGTTTGCAAGTTTCTAAACTCCTGCAACCCTATCTATATTATTTATTTCTTATTATAATTTATTTATTTATTATTATTATTCATACGATACAATTTGTACTTGTTAGCTGTTGTTTATTTTGATCTGCCGAGCTAACATGCGCATTTGACAAAAGTTTGTCGACTCTTTTTATCGTGCAATGCGAGACGCGTACACAAAACCATAGGCGCCTAGTCACGTTCTCGCTCGACAAAGTGACGACAAGATTTTGTCGCGGTGCGCATGTTAGCCAGGCAGATTTCCTGAGTGTTTCTCTGTTACTTTTTTTCTTAACGTTATTGAATAAGAGATTTCAAAATAATGATTTCAGTTTACTATTCTAATAAAAGGACGTTATCCGTCAACTGATAAAAATAAGCTAACTTTCGGTACATATTCTAACGAATCTGTAATACTTAGTCATATGGTATTACTATCTATAGATAGAAAACTCTTTTTGTACAATATCTACGCAAAAAAAATACTTAAAATTATTATAAATAATTAATTAGAAATATTTTTCGTAGCCTCTTACCACAAAAGTTACGAAAACTAGTCGTGTTTCGGAACATATATCTCAAAAACTATATGTTTTTAATCAATAAAAAAATACACTCCATTATTACGTATATTATTAAACAAATGTATGCAAAAAAAAGTTCAATTATGTTTCAAATAGGCATAGGAAAAATAAAATAGTTTTACTAATGTTTTCTAATATTTTGCTAGAACCGACAAGGCTTAAACTATGCGCAATAACGTTTGTTTTCCTTTGATTATTTTTGTCTGATTTTGTCTACGATTTGAAACGGCGTCTCAGTCAGCGCTCGGGCGCCGTCGAAAGCAGACCTACGCCGCTTGACACCAGCACCTCAAAGTAAAAAACATCGCTGTATGGACACGGAAAATTTTAAAAAACGATCTCGATCCCTGATCACTGCGTAAGAATAGGGTAAGAGCAATTAATTGTATTGTAGGTAATAAGTAGGTATTACTATTATTTTTGACTTGACTGGACTGACTATTGGTGGATTTTGGAGTGGACTTTGGATGCTGAAGCGACGGATTCTCTAGTTGCACACGTCTGCAGCTAGAGCTTGGATTTTGTGATGAGATCTTACACTCCGAGTGACTGAACTGATGTGATTAGATTTCGGAGACTGCTACTGGAACTGCTAGACGGATAGAGCTAGAAGTGTCGAGTTTAGGTTCATTTCATTTGTCGTGACGAGATCTTCTTACAGGAATATTTTGACTGACTTGATCGAGGACTTCGGAGACTGCTACTGGAACTGCTAGACGGATAGAGCTAGAAGTGTCGAGTTTGGGCTCGTTTCATTTGTCGTGATGAGATCTTCTTACAGGAATATTTTGACTGACCTGATCGAGGACTTCAAAGACTGCTACTGGAACTGCTAGACGGATAGAGCTAGAAGTGTCGAGTTTGGGCTCGTTTCATTTGTCGTGATGAGATCTTCTTACAAGAATATTTTGACTGACCTGATCGAGGACTTCGGAGACTGCTACTGGAACTGCTAGACGGATAAAGCTAGAAGTGTCGAGTTTGGGCTCGTTTCATTTGTCGTGATGAGATCTTCTTACAGGAATATTTTGACTGACCTGATCGAGGACTTCGGAGACTGCTACTGGAACTGCTAGACGGATAGAGCTAGAAGTGTCGAGTTTGGGCTCGTTTCATTTGTCGTGATGAGATCTTCTTACAGGAATATTTTGACTGACCTGATCGAGGACTTCGGAGACTGCTACTGGAACTGCTAGACGGATAGAGCTAGAAGTGTCGAGTTTGGGCTCGTTTCATTTGTCGTGATGAGATCTTCTTACAGGAATATTTTGACTGACCTGATCGAGGACTTCGGAGACTGCTACTGGAATTGCTAGACGGATAGAGCTAGAAGTGTCGAGTTTGGGCTCGTTTCATTTGTCGTGATGAGATCTTCTTACAGGAATATTTTGACTGACCTGATCGAGGACTTCAAAGACTGCTACTGGAACTGCTAGACGGATAGAGCTAGAAGTGTCGAGTTTGGGCTCGTTTCATTTGTCGTGATGAGATCTTCTTACAGGAATATTTTGACTGACCTGATCGAGGACTTCGGAGACAGCTACTGGAACTGCTAGACGGATAGAGTTAGAAGTGTCGAGTTTGGGCTAGTTTCATTTGTCGTGATGAGATCTTCTTACAGGAATATTTTGACTGACCTGATCGAGGACTTCGGAGACTGCTACTGGAACTGCTAGACGGATAGAGCTAGAAGTGTCGAGTTTGGGCTCGTTTCATTTGTCGTGATGAGATCTTCTTACAGGAATATTTTGACTGACCTGATCGAGGACTTCGGAGACTGCTACTGGAACTGCTAGACGGATAGAGCTAGAAGTGTCGAGTTTGGGCTCGTTTCATTTGTCTTGATGAGATCTTCTTACAAGAATATTTTGACTGACCTGATCGAGGACTTCGGAGACTGCTACTGGAACTGCTAGACGGATAAAGCTAGAAGTGTCGAGTTTGGGCTCGTTTCATTTGTCGTGATGAGATCTTCTTACAGGAATATTTTGACTGACCTGATCGAGGACTTCGGAGACTGCTACTGGAACTGCTAGACGGATAGAGCTAGAAGTGTCGAGTTTGGGCTCGTTTCATTTGTCGTGATGAGATCTTCTTACAGGAATATTTTGACTGACCTGATCGAGGACTTCGGAGACTGCTACTGGAACTGCTAGACGGATAGAGCTAGAAGTGTCGAGTTTGGGCTCGTTTCATTTGTCGTGATGAGATCTTCTTACAGGAATATTTTGACTGACCTGATCGAGGACTTCGGAGACTGCTACTGGAACTGCTAGACGGATAGAGCTAGAAGTGTCGAGTTTGGGCTCGTTTCATTTGTCGTGATGAGATCTTCTTACAGGAATATTTTGACTGACCTGATCGAGGACTTCGGAGACTGCTACTGGAACTGCTAGACGGATAGAGCTAGAAGTGTCGAGTTTGGGCTCGTTTCATTTGTCGTGATGAGATCTTCTTACAGGAATATTTTGACTGACCTGATCGAGGACTTCAAAGACTGCTACTGGAACTGCTAGACGGATAGAGCTAGAAGTGTCGAGTTTGGGCTCGTTTCATTTGTCGTGATGAGATCTTCTTACAGGAATATTTTGACTGACCTGATCGAGGACTTCGGAGACAGCTACTGGAACTGCTAGACGGATAGAGTTAGAAGTGTCGAGTTTGGGCTAGTTTCATTTGTCGTGATGAGATCTTCTTACAGGAATATTTTGACTGACCTGATCGAGGACTTCGGAGACTGCTACTGGAACTGCTAGACGGATAGAGCTAGAAGTGTCGAGTTTGGGCTCGTTTCATTTGTCGTGATGAGATCTTCTTACAGGAATATTTTGACTGACCTGATCGAGGACTTCGGAGACTGCTACTGGAACTGCTAGACGGATAGAGCTAGAAGTGTCGAGTTTGGGCTCGTTTCATTTGTCTTGATGAGATCTTCTTACAAGAATATTTTGACTGACCTGATCGAGGACTTCGGAGACTGCTACTGAAACTGCTAGACGGATAAAGCTAGAAGTGTCGAGTTTGGGCTCGTTTCATTTGTCGTGATGAGATCTTCTTACAGGAATATTTTGACTGACCTGATCGAGGACTTCGGAGACTGCTACTGGAACTGCTAGACGGATAGAGCTAGAAGTGTCGAGTTTGGGCTCGTTTCATTTGTCGTGATGAGATCTTCTTACAGGAATATTTTGACTGACCTGATCGAGGACTTCGGAGACTGCTACTGGAACTGCTAGACGGATAGAGCTAGAAGTGTCGAGTTTGGGCTCGTTTCATTTGTCGTGATGAGATCTTCTTACAGGAATATTTTGACTGACCTGATCGAGGACTTCGGAGACTGCTACTGGAACTGCTAGACGGATAGAGCTAGAAGTGTCGAGTTTGGGCTCGTTTCATTTGTCGTGATGAGATCTTCTTACAGGAATATTTTGACTGACCTGATCGAGGACTTCGGAGACTGCTACTGGAACTGCTAGACGGATAGAGCTAGAAGTGTCGAGTTTGGGCTCGTTTCATTTGTCGTGATGAGATCTTCTTACAGGAATATTTTGACTGACCTGATCGAGGACTTCGGAGACTGCTACTGGAACTGCTAGACGGATAGAGCTAGAAGTGTCGAGTTTGGGCTCGTTTCATTTGTCGTGATGAGATCTTCTTACAGGAATATTTTGACTGACCTGATCGAGGACTTCGGAGACTGCTACTGGAACTGCTAGACGGATAGAGCTAGAAGTGTCGAGTTTGGGCTCGTTTCATTTGTCTTGATGAGATCTTCTTACAAGAATATTTTGACTGACCTGATCGAGGACTTCGGAGACTGCTACTGAAACTGCTAGACGGATAAAGCTAGAAGTGTCGAGTTTGGGCTCGTTTCATTTGTCGTGATGAGATCTTCTTACAGGAATATTTTGACTGACCTGATCGAGGACTTCGGAGACTGCTACTGGAACTGCTAGACGGATAGAGCTAGAAGTGTCGAGTTTGGGCTCGTTTCATTTGTCGTGATGAGATCTTCTTACAGGAATATTTTGACTGACCTGATCGAGGACTTCGGAGACTGCTACTGGAACTGCTAGACGGATAGAGCTAGAAGTGTCGAGTTTGGGCTCGTTTCATTTGTCGTGATGAGATCTTCTTACAGGAATATTTTGACTGACCTGATCGAGGACTTCGGAGACTGCTACTGGAACTGCTAGACGGATAGAGCTAGAAGTGTCGAGTTTGGGCTCGTTTCATTTGTCGTGATGAGATCTTCTTACAGGAATATTTTGACTGACCTGATCGAGGACTTCGGAGACTGCTACTGGAACTGCTAGACGGATAGAGCTAGAAGTGTCGAGTTTGGGCTCGTTTCATTTGTCGTGATGAGATCTTCTTACAGGAATATTTTGACTGACCTGATCGAGGACTTCGGAGACTGCTACTGGAACTGCTAGACGGATAGAGCTAGAAGTGTCGAGTTTGGGCTCGTTTCATTTGTCGTGATGAGATCTTCTTACAGGAATATTTTGACTGACCTGATCGAGGACTTCGGAGACTGCTACTGGAATTGCTAGACGGATAGAGCTAGAAGTGTCGAGTTTGGGCTCGTTTCATTTGTCGTGATGAGATCTTCTTACAGGAATATTTTGACTGACCTGATCGAGGACTTCAAAGACTGCTACTGGAACTGCTAGACGGATAGAGCTAGAAGTGTCGAGTTTGGGCTCGTTTCATTTGTCGTGATGAGATCTTTTTCCAGGAAAATTTTGACTGCGCACCAATCTGCGCACCAACCTGCGCATCAAGTGCGCACCAACCTGCGCATCATCTGCGCATCTAGTGCACATCAAGTGCGCACCAACCTGTACATCAAGTGCGCACCAACCTGCGCATCAAGTGTGCACCAACCTGCGCATCATCTGTGCATCAAGTGCGCACCAACCTGCGCATCAACTGCGCATCAAGTGCGCATCAAGTGCACATCGAGTGCGCATCAACCTGCGTATCATCTGCGCATCAAGTGCGCACCAACCTGCGCATCAAGTGCGCATCAAGTGCGCACCAACCTGCGCATCAAGTGCACATCGAGTGCGCACCAACCTGCGTATCATCTGTGCATCAAGTGCGCAAGTGCGCACCAACCTACGCATCAACTGCGCATCATGTGCGCACCAACCTGCGCATCGTCTGCGCATCAAGTGCGCACCAACCACGCATCATCTGCGCATCAAGTGCGCACCAACCTGCGCATTAACTGCGCATCAAGTGCGCACCAACCTGCGCAACAAGTGCACATCGAGTGCGCACCAACCTGTGTATCATCTGCGCATCAAGTGCGCACCAACCTGCGCATCAACTGCGCATCATGTGCGCACCAACCTGCGCATCATCTGCGCATCAAGTGCGCACCAACCGCGCATCATCTGCGCATCAAGTGCGCACCAATCTGCGCATCAACTACGCATCAAGTGCTTACCAACCTGCGCATCATCTGCGCATCAAGTGCGCATCATCTGCGCATCATGTGCGCACCAATCTGTGCATCAAGTGCGCACCAACCTGCGCATCATCTGCGCATCAAGTGCACACCAATCTGCACATCAAGTGCGTACCAACCTGCGCATCAAGTGCGCACCAACCTGCGCATCAAGTGCGCATCAAGTGTGCACCAACCTGCGCATCAACTGCACATCAAGTGTACACTAAACTGCGCATCAACTGCGCACCAATCTGCACATCAAGTGCGCATCAACTGCGCATCAAGTGCGCACCAACCTGCGCATCAAGTGCGCACCAACTGCGCACCGATTGCGCACCAAAACTGCGCACCAACTTGCGCACCAACTGCACACCGATTGTGCACCAAAACTGCGCACCAACTGCGCACCAAGACTGCACACCATGACTGACCACTAAGACTGCGCACCGCACCGCACTAGCTCTATCCATCTAGCAGTTCCAGTAGCAGTCTTTGAAGTCCTCGATCAGGTCAGTCAAAATATTCCTGTAAGAAGATCTCATCACGACAAATGAAACGAGCCCAAACTCGACACTTCTAGCTCTATCCGTCTAGCAGTTCCAGTAGCAGTCTCCGAAGTCCTCGATCAGGTCAGTCAAAATATTCCTGTAAGAAGATCTCATCACGACAAATGAAACGAGCCCAAACTCGACACTTCTAGCTCTATCCGTCTAGCAGTTCCAGTAGCAGTCTCCGAAGTCCTCGATCAGGTCAGTCAAAATATTCCTGTAAGAAGATCTCATCACGACAAATGAAACGAGCCCAAACTCGACACTTCTAGCTCTATCCGTCTAGCAGTTCCAGTAGCAGTCTCCGAAGTCCTCGATCAGGTCAGTCAAAATATTCCTGTAAGAAGATCTCATCACGACAAATGAAACGAGCCCAAACTCGACACTTCTAGCTCTATCCGTCTAGCAGTTCCAGTAGCAGTCTCCAAAGTCCTCGATCAGGTCAGTCAAAATATTTCTGGAGGCAGATCTCATCATGACTAAGGAAACGAGCCCAAACACGACACATTTTCACACGGGTATAGATTATAGCCTATGTCACCCGGGGATAGTGTAGCTTCCCGTCAGTGAAAGAATTTTTCAAATCGGTTCAGTAGCTTTGGTGCCTATTCAATGCAAACAAACAAACAAAGAAACATAAAATATAGAAACATACGATAAAAGTTTAAAAATATATTTTAATAAATAATTAAAACTATCAAAATGGTTTTATTGACTCGTGTTTGTTCTCCGTCGTCCCGTCGCTGTGTGCGTCTGGGCCGTGCGCGTGTAGTAGTACGACTTTAGTACCTACGCATTATGCAAAGGGGCTTAGGCACTTATAATTTATAACACCCTACTTGATGCGATTATTTTCAAATTACCATGCGCCGTTTACGTGGCCACATAGATGTTTTAGGTGGCCACTACAAGAAATCAGTTACATAAAATTTATTAGACTTACCATGGCTGGAAAACGAAAAGTTGAATTATTTGATGAAATCAACAACGAAAAAGAATTTGAGAATGTGCTACAAAATAACGAAAATACTCTTATATGTAAGAAAGAAGCACCTAGTTGTTTAGTTTTTAGATATTTTATTTTCACATATAATTTGAACGTCCATAAAAAAATACGTAAAGTTGCCGTGAAATGTCGTAAGACGTTTACTAGAGGATAACAAGTTTTTTTTTGCGTTTTATAAAAATTACAAAGTTACAAGTTAGTTAGATAAGTCTTTATTCACAGGTGCTGAAATTTATTGCAACTTTGTTGGTCATTGTACTGCTTTGGATAGGCTGTTCACTACAGTCAAGCTTGATTGGAGCAGTGGGAAGATGATCCTGCTGAAGGTATCTCAGTATTTATCTTATATTATTAATTTGTGGTTTAGGCCGCCGTCTCACATCCAGAGTGGCGTAGCTAGGTAACCAAAGGCCCCAGTGCAAACACAAACTGGCGCCCTATTTATTAGCATACCTTTGCAGATTATATCAATGTCTTCTCGCTATAGTTTTTCGGTCCCCAAGGACCCAATGTCTCGACCCCAAACGGCTCAAATATTCTCAACCACTGCAAAACCAGCATAATATTTGCACCGCTTGGATTGGCAGCCGCACTAGCCCTACCTTGTGTCTCACCAATTAGCATCATGATGGCACCAAAGTATCGACACATACAAGTCACGTTCCAATTCCCATACAGGCCGTCCCAACTTTCAGGGAATAAGACAAGTGTCACAGCGTCAAGCCTCTTTCTATCGTCACGCGCAAGACAGCTCGATTCAAGCACAGCTGCAACATTGGCGGTGGAAAAAGCCATGCGTATGATGTCGTATAATTATACGTAAAATTACCCGTAATCAACTTGTAGTTCACGGTGCGACCGTACCTTCGGCTCTTATACGAGATTCAGTACCTATATGCGACAGTGCCGAGATGTTGGCGGTCGCGTAACTTGTCGCAGTGACTTAAATTCAATCGCGTTAATAGACTTGACAGTGTGGCCCAAGGTCATAATAACTATTCACATGCAGGTGCCTGCTGATGAAATCGAAGCACTGGAACGATTCCGAGACCAAAGCGAACCCATCTACATGTTCATTCTAGTAAGTATAATAATCGTCAAATTTTTCCCTTAAATATAAAGTTTTTTTACTAATGGCAATTTTGAACATTGCCCTCATTGGTTTAAGCGCCATCTGTGATGAAAATGCAGTATCAGTTAAAAAGTTAAGATAGAGCATACTGAATAACTTTGTAGTTTTAGTTAGGAACATTAGGTGTCGCTACTTTGATGTACCTATACTTTTTTGTTCATAATAATTATTATTATATTAGTAGGTATGTTTTTTTTAATTCCACCATAACTCGAACTTAGAGGGTTTTTTTGGATAGGAATGTAGAAAGGTGGTAACTTGTAGACTTGTACCTACCTACCTAATTTCCACCATTTCATCTTATCTGATAGTCCTAAATTAACAATAATTCCACTCAGAGAGGAAAAGTAACAAAAGTGTTTCGTGGCGTAAACAACCTGAAGCTGGCAGAAGTGGCGAAGAAAGAACTGTTGTTCTGGAATAAGGAATTAGAAGGAGCCTCCTTCGACCGACCCGTGTACGAGTTAAACGAACCAACCTGTGATGAAATGGTTGGTCTTGTTCATGAGATAATTGGTTTCATACATAGACATAATAATTATATCGTAGTACACTATTTAGATCGATGGTTTCATACAACAACAACATACAAATATGTTTATCTATGATACAAGATACAACAATAAAATTAAATTAAATTGCCAAGTTATGTTATAATTTTTTTTCATGACTATGGGTACAAAGTCCTTCAATCGTAATATTATAACAAGTTTACATACAAAACCAGACAAAGGTCTAATAGTCCGGTCATGTCCAGACAAATCCAGACGGATGATAAGTCTACATCTTAACCTAACTTTAGAGCAATGCAAATGCAACCACCGTACCGAGCGGCACCGGTTTGCGGCCGCTGGGTCGTCGGTCGGTAGCCGGCGTAGCCCCTTTGCGCTAATAGTTCCATACCTAGGATGGTGGCCGAGCGCTAGCATGTGCGCTTTACAATCTGACGGCACCCGGTTCGATCCTCGGCCCTTCACCAATGACCTATATGAAGTATGAACATCAGCCATGAAAAGGTGTCGCTTTTCCGTGCCCGCTCGAAATGCCATTTATTCGCATCAAACGTTTTGATTCCTCTTTCTTAATTAGAACAATAAAATAATGGAACGCCTTGCCCCTGTCTGTGCATTAGCATTACAATCTTGGGTAGAGTCTGGCTAATAAAAGTAGAGACTGAAAACACCCGCCAAATTAAAAAAAATCCGCATTGCAACCCCAAAATTAATATGAAATGCAAACATTATTCTGTTCTGACATTACTGTGTTTGTGTTCAATAAAAATTATTAACTTACAAGTATCAAGTGAGATTATTTCAGGCATTCAGGCAGGCATCATTTCATATTAATTTTTGGGGTTTCAATGCTGATATATTTAAATTTGCCGCGCTTTTTCAGCCTCTACTTTTATTAGCCAGACTTTAGGTACTTAGCTGATTCATCCGAAAGGTGATGTACGACCGAACTTGTGCTTGGTACAGTGATAGCAACTGTTCCGACTTGAAGTACCATCGCATCTTCGATAGGAAACCCAGCTTTTTGGAAGCCAAGTGAGTCTTGCTCTTAATATAGGAGCTAAAGTTGAAGGTCAGAGAAACGCCCTAAAAATGGTGGATCTTGTGGGTGTACGTCCTATGTTGCGCTTACCGGTCCGTGGTCTCCATTCGAGAACCTTTCGACCCCTCGACCATCTGCTCTGCGTGCTATGTGCCTTGCCGAATGCCACTTCAATTTTCTAATCCGGTGGGCAATTTTGGTAACCTTCGTATTATTCATTGTAATCTATGACCAAATGGCTTACAGGTGGGATCCTCACGTGAGTTTTGATGAAGTGAATGTATTGATTATTCAGGAATGGCTGAATAAGCGTGCTGAAGAGAAAATCCAGGAGTTGACCTGCCGAGAAGCGAAGCGGAGTAGACGGCAAGTGGCGAGGAAGCGGCACCGAGCTGAGTTGATGGTGCCGTACCTCCAGACCCTAAACTTCGTGGTGTTCTGGCCTCACTGCGTGCACGCACATCATGAGCTGTATGAACGCTGGGACGGTAACAGTTGAGTATTCACATTTCTGACAATACATGGGGGTTGCCATAGTTTCCACGCTTGGCAGGTGGCTGATCGCAGTGCGTTCACCGTGCAGAAGGGGCATGATGCTGCCCAAGCCCATCCTCTGGTGGTTCTCAGGTTCGGATCGCAGTTTTAGGACATGCCTGGGTCTACAATACGTCCACTTGTTAATCATATAGCTCCGGCACAAACCCAATGTCCACCAAAATGTCTTAATAAACTACCAGAACAGAAAAATCAAAAAACAGAATATGATAATAAATTTGCCACTAATCGTTTATAACTAATCGATTACATCATCATTATTTCAGCCATAGGACGTCCACTGCTGGACATAGGCCTCCCCCATCGATCTCCAAAAGGGCCGGTTGGAAGCGGCCTACATCCAGCGTTTCCCCGCGGTCTCTTTTAGATCGTCTGTCCATATTGTGGGTGGACGTCCTAAGCTGCGCTTACTGGTCCGAAAGTGCACTGCACTTATCGATTTGTTCTTTAATAATAATTGATTAGTCTTTTTAACCTCCAACAAACAGAGGCGTGCGTATCGAGGCGAGGAGGTATCTGTGCGTTTATTTGTGGCATCGTAGATCCCAAACAGCTGAACCAATTTTCATTTAATTTTGATTTGTTTGAAAGGGGACTTAGTCGAGATTGTTCTTAGCTATGTTTCAAGAAAATTTGTTCAGCCGTTTTAAAAATATCCGCTCTTTTATCAGAGGAAAAAAAACGTTGTTTTTTAACTTATAGACATTATAATGGTGGCTCGCGAGGTCCTAGAGTTGACGGAGGAGACTGCTATGGATATACTGTACGCAGGAGACTCTCCTCTGAACGAGGCCTCGCTGCAGAAGCTTCTGTCAGGGCCGGTGCTGGTCATCTGCTTCAGGCTGCTTGACACGGATAAACATTTCGTCAGTTAGTATCGACGTGGAGTTTGAAGGAAAAATTAAACACCCACACACACTTTTTTTACGTTTTAGATTCCCGAAGAAACGTTTCGATCTTTATAATATAGCTGATAATTATAGGAAAATGGAAAAATAAGAAAAAAAAAAAAAACAGGTTTATAGTGACGATCAAGTAAACAGTAGGTATTTTGCATACCTTTCTGTTGAACAGTAAAAAGTAAAATAGAGCTAATTATTCGATGCCTAATTATCACATAACGTCATTACTTTAAATTGGCTAAGTCGAATATGGTGACACGCTTTCTTCTTATTTCCTTATTTCTAGCTCTCATACGAGAAATTCTTTACGAAAATCTTCCAAACTACGATGACAGCAAGTCGCCAGACCAGCAGATTCCAAGAGTGACAGCATTCGACCTGTACAAGACTATTAGTCCAACCCGACAAGAGGTGTGGCAGAAGAGACGGGAAGACAGGAATAGACGGAGGGTATGTGCATAAAAAGAGTTTCTTTCGTTAAACAAGTAAAAAATACGACAACGTTATTCAAAATTTTGATGGATGTTTTTTTCGCATCAGACCGTGATGGACCCAAATTTTTATTATAAAACACCTATTCAAAGATTCGTCACAGGCTCCTTATGCAGTGCCAGCGGCGTTGATGAAATTGACGGCAGCACTGTACCTGTATCCTTCGACCAAAATAAGATGAATGGACTGGCCCAGAAGAAGAGCATTTTGAAGATTACAAAATGAGCGCCGGCGCTCACTTAGTTTCACTCGGTCTCTAGCCCTAGGAAATGCGACACCTGACTTTTGTTACATGATGAGGAAACATCTGACAAAAATATGTCTTCGTGTGCTTTCCCGAAGTGTAATAACACAACAAAAAACCGCTATCTATATTTTGTAACAAATGTACATGGTTATAATTAAGTGTCGAAGTATATGTCCGACAGTTTAACTCATTTTTACTGAGCAAGTTCAATGGTTAAGGCCCGTTCATTCATTATATTTTGGTCGAAGCCTGTATCGTCAATTTTTGTTGTCATCCCCTGTCGCTATTTTGTACGACGTGGCCTACTCAGAGACCGTCCCCTGAACTTTGCAGAATTTATCGGCACCTCATGCGGTAGGTGGGCACCTCAGATGAGAGATTATGGACAATTATCTCTTGTACATGAATATGATGATGATTATTGGCCAACTCAATTCATAACTTTGTCGCACCGTGTTGATTTCTAATTATGGAACATATTTGCTTATTTAGATCTTTCGATGCTTTCTCAGAAGGAGTTTGAGTCAGCACTGATGTCTGGGTTTCGTATTCAAGCTTTATGCTTGGCTATGCAAGTAATTACGAACAACCTACGATATTTACAGCGGGTATTCCCCGATAACCGATAACAGTAATGCAATGCCGCATAGGAATGTGTATTTCTACAATTATTTATGAAAAATAATCTAGATGGACTTTACGGTAATCAGTACGAGACGTAGCAGATAATAAGCTTTAGGAAAGTCACCTGAGGTGGATGGTCTATGTTCTCCAAAAAATGCTCAAGCCCACTACCAGTTGGCAGCGTAATTAGCACCCTGACGGCATTACTACACTGAATGACAATGCTTATGTGTTTAGCCAGATTTTTTTCAGCATTTGGTCACACGTCGCATAGGCAGACACTCTGTTTTTTTTAATTAGTTTCCCAAGGACCCAATGTCTCGGAATTGACTCAAATATGTAAATACTGCTGAGGTAAGCATTTTTGCACCATATATATATATCGACACAAGCCGCGTATCATACAAGAAGCCGTCTCAACCTCCAGGGCACATTATGTGATCCAGTCAGGGTTCTTTCCATCGTCAGTCGACACGTCTACACCAACGGTTATAGGTTCTGCGACAAATATGGCCCACTGACACTTCAGCTTGCTAATACGCTGAGCTATGTCGGTGAATTTGCCCCTCTCGCGAATTTATCTGTCCCGAATACTATCCGTCAGAAAAATACCAACAATATTTGTAGCTAAGCCTTACCTTTGATTACCTAAATTATCATAACTCTTACAATCGACGATTTTCACCACTAAAACCACGAAAGTCTTCAGGAAGAAGAACTACAGCAAAGGGCGAGGCGTCTGTCGGAAATGAAAAGGTTGACAAGACAGGCAATAGACGATGCGATAGAAGCCAAGAAAGCAGATAAGGAAAACCGTAAAATGGAACTGTTGAAAGCTGGGGTAAGATACCTATTTATAGTAGTACATTACTGCGGTGGCAGAAGGCGGTAGAAGGCGTGTAGCCGAAGCCAGCATACGTGAGTCCACAAGTGCATTGCGTATGTAAAGCAAACTAACAAGTTAATGAAACTATAATATAATTTTGAATCTTTCAGAACTTGAATGCTTTAGACCAACTCAACCAAGAACCTGACGATGAGGAGATTGATATAGAAGTACCAGAGGTTTGTTCTTCCTTTTTCATATCAGGAAATATTGTGGAAAATCTCGGTAATATAGTAACATTTATTTTATTTATTTATTTATCCAAATTACAACTATCATTACAGGAATATCCTAATTTAATAGTGTATGTAAACATAATAATATAAACCTAGGTTGCGGCGTAACATGTGGCGGCTGCATCCGCAGTAGGCCTCAAAGGGCGCATAATATTTAGTAGCTAGACAATAATACCTACATGTTTGAGTCTTTGGGGTGGGAACTTTTGGTCCGTGGGGGTCAGGTGGCGTTTTTTTTAATTTTTTTTATTTCAACTTCCTAGGGGCCTTACGGACAAATTGCGGCATCAAACTAACTTTAACTCCGCTCAGTTGGAAAATCACGCGACCGCAAACCGTATCTGGGCGCGTTAAGGTTCACGTTCGCGTTATTTTCCAACTGAGCGGATTTAATGTTAGTTTGGTGCCGCAATAGCAGTTGTCCGTAAGGCCCCTAGGACGTTGAAATAAAAATAAAATAAAAAAACGCCACCCGATCCCCACGGACCAAAAGTTATGCATAAGTATGGTCTAGAATCCCACGACTAAAATACTGGTCGAGATTTTGCGTAAAGTGTCAGTATAATTGCAATACCTGCAATGTATAGTCAGTATTTTGGGTATGATTCCTGCAGGCAGTAATGGTTTACGAAATTAGTTTAGTTCAATCTTAGAATAACTACTCAGAGAAGGTAGGTTACCAAACAACGCCTTCTCGAAACGTAAGCTACAAATTCGCTTTGTAGTTTACGTTTCGATTGGTATTTTAAACGATTTAAGCAAGAAAATTAATGGATTACCTGTGGAATGTCACACTATAACTCTTATGCAGCTTTTCTGATTTGTTGTGGTACGATTTCACCGCGCAAATTGTCATAGTAAATTTTTTTTTTTTTTTGGAGCCACATGTGACACCATTTGAATGGCTTAAATTTTGCGAATGTACTTGGTTTCTTTGTGTAGTTATTCTAGAGTTCAATATATTTATTTTAAGTTTATGATTCCTAATATTATTATGTATACTTTTCTCCAGTGCCGGTTTTAGCACTACCAGCGGGCGAGATTTCTACGGCCCCCCTGACATTCAAACCGAAAAGGCAAAGAATAGATTAGATAGAATAGATCTATAGATTTTTATATACCTGCGGCGCCCCTTTATAGGCACCTATGGCACCCCTTTTTATCTGGCGCCCAACCAGGCCCTACCCTAACGCCGGTACTGCTTTTCTCTAGTCTCTAACAAGGATAAAAATTTAAAATGGGTACAAAAGGCGCTAAAACCGATCTCATGCAGTCAAGTTTTAGATGAGCTATTGAAGATTGTGTATAGAGCACTAACAGAATCCCGCGGTGCCACCAGCGATTTTCCAAAAGTACTTTATGTTCGTCTTTATGATGTAGGTACCTACACTATCATTCTGCCAAATTTCGTTAAGATAGCCGTTTAGTAGTGAAAAGGAACAGATAATAAAACAGACAAAGAGACAGAGCTGCTTTAGCTTTTATAATTTACTAGATGCGCCCCGCGGTTTCACCCGCGTAGTGATGAAAAATGGTGATGATGATGAAGAAAAGCCGTCTATGTCACTCTCTCGCTCTTGAACTACACCCATGCAAAAAATCAGGTCGTTCCGTTGTTCCGTTGCAGCGTGAAAGAGAAACAAACATCCATACATCCATACATACAAACTTTCGAGTTTATAATATTAGTAGGACTAGCTGACCCAACAGACGTTGTTCCTGTCTTAGAACTGTCAAACGCGCGAAGTTAAAATCGTCATTAAGTTTTCCTGAAAATTTCCAATTTTCTTATTTTTTCTTTCCGTAAGAACCCTTCTACGAAGTATTAGATAGCTTAAAAAAAAGGTGGATGAAATCGGTAAAGTTCTTCTCAAGCTATGGCGTGACCAAGGTGCCCGCGAATTTGTACGCGTAGACTTTCATATAACTTTCAGTCCCCATTTGTCCCCATTCTTAGCGGACCTTTCCATCCCATAAAGAATCTATCTGCCTAATTTCAGGTTGGTAGGTCAAGTAGTTTTTGAGATTTCGTGATGAGTGAGTGAATGAGTAGATGAATTTTGCTTTTATCTATACTAATATTATACAGAGGAAAGGTTTGATAATTTGTTTGTTTGCATTGAATAGGCTCCGAAACTACTAAGCCGATTTGAAATATTCTTTCACTGTTGGGAAGCTACACTATCCCCGGGTGAAATAGATTTTATATTTGAAAAAATAATAATGGGGATCCTTACTAAAACTCCAATAAGGTGTAACCCAAATGAAAAAAATAAGATTTACACCCGTGCGAAGCCGGGGTGCGTTGCTAGTATAATTATATAGATGGATTAGTGAGGATTAGGATGGACGGTGGTGGTAATTTCAATCCGGTTTTTTGGTACATCCAAAATCTTCGTTTCTAAAGGAACTGCCCGACGAGTTGGTGGAGGAGACCAGCTCTGAAGAGGATGAAGACGAGCACATGCCACCCCCAGGGTTGCTCATACCAGGGTTCTACGCGCCTCTTAACGACGTGGCTAAAGCAAATGGGCTTGCTGTACTCTTCCCTAAGGTAAACCTTCTTTATATTGTAAAAAAACAAGGGAGACATCATCATCATCATCATCATCATCATTTCAGCCATAGGACGTCCACTGCTGGACATAGGCCTCCCCCATCGATCTCCAAAAGGGCCGGTTGGAAGCGGCCTGCATCCAGCGTTTCCCTGCGGTCTCTTTTAGGTCGTCTGTCCATCTTGTGGGTGGACTTCCTACGCTGCGCTTATCAGTCCGTGGTCTCCATTCCAGAACCTTTCGGCCCCATCGGCCATCTGTTCTGCGTGATATGGGTTCATGGCTTCATGGACATGGCTTCATACAATTCTCGTTCGTTTTTCCAAGGATGATCTATAAATTAATTCTTGGTATTTTATCAATGACTTTTTTAAAAGGGGGAAGACGCGTGATATCCAAACTTTGTATAAACTACTCTTTGATTGTACCCAATAAATATGGCTCTGTTTCGGCTCGAGTCAGCGGCGACGTTGACGTCTATACTGTAAACGTCAACTTCACCGCTCCATTAGACACTAGACCGTAGAAGTGACATTTAAAGAAAATTAAATTAATTGTTTTTATGAGTGAAAAGTAACCGCCGTGAAACTTGTTTTTTGTCTTCGAACTGTTGCTGCACCTTGTGAAAACGCAGGAAGTAATTTTTGCTGCTTTATTTAAACACAATTTTTGCAAGTAATTCACGTGCTATCAAAACGCCAGTTCGATTGTGACTGAAGTTGATTAGGCCCGTGAGCCTAATTTGTGCGGTCCACGTCAAGAAGTTCGTCCCGTATCTTCCCCTATTTACTTACATCAATGTATTTTATTCATCCGCTGAACCGCTTATCGGAAAAACTATTCACCTACTGCGCTCACTTAATAATTGTTCAGGCATATTATGATACTTGCAGCGATACCAATGAACTTATAGCACACATGCAAAAAAAGGTCAGCAGGGTGCAAAGAGTAGTACATATAATAAAGGGCAGGGTGAGTTTGATTAAAAGCATCAAGCTTGATTTAGAGTTGATGCATACGCACTCGTAACGCCAACTTACCACATCTCCCTTGTTTATCTGATCTGAGATTTCAATGGAGTGAATCGTGTATCTAGCGAAAATTTTCAGAATTCGTGGTAATATTCAACTTTTTACAATATTATTGCACCTATTAGAGCAAATAGGTAAATGGTAAGACCAAGATTAAAATCCATGGTAGCATTAGTAGCCTATACTTATTTGGGATACCGCTAAACTTGAAAGCGTGAGGTCGCGGGTTTAAACCCCGGGCCCGTACCAATGAGCTCTTTGGAGTTTATGTACAGATTTTCATACCACTGGCTTTTCGGCGACGGAAAACATCGTGAGGAAACCTGCATACGTACGGAGAAGAAATTCAATTGCGTATGGGGAACCCGCAACTGCGCCAGCGTAGTGAATATGCCCCAATCAAAGACGTTATAACCCCTTGACTGCTCTTCCTTTCAAGGTAAAATAATCTTTTTCGAGTGGGTCTATCCTAGGCGCGAATTGAATGAATTACTTTTGAATCCCCAATCACAAACCGCTATTCGATAACCCACCGACCGACGTGGCTTACTTTTGCAAAGGGAAATTTTGACTACATGCGCGGTCAAGTGGTAATAATTATTATCTTTGGGCCCAATCGCCTTTTCGGGGGTAAAGGCCAAGATCCAGCAGTGGACTATTAAAAGGCTGATAAGTGATTATGCTTATGCTAGACCGAGTTTCGCTATAAGAACCGATAACCGATGGGGAAGAAAGGTTCTTGAGTGGAGACCACGAACCGGAAAACGCAGCGTAGGTAGGTAGTGGTAGGTAGGCATCCACTAGATGGACCGACGACATTGTGAGAGTCGCTGGCATCCAGTGAATGCAAAAAGCAGGCTGTCGTTCAGTGTGGAGGTTAAAGGGGGAGGCCGATGTTCAGCAGTGGACGTCTTCTGGCTGATGATGACGATGATGAGACCGAGTTTAGGAACATCAACTATGATCTACTTCTAGGTGAGGCATTTTGGTGTGTATCTACACCAAAATACGCTTCAGATTCCAATCAGATCTTTTCAGATTATAATTGCCTGACCTGTAAACATATTATGTTTATTAATAACTTTGAGTTTGACTTTGACTTCAGAACCTTTTGCAATTTTCAGATAGTAGCAGAATACGTGAGCCCAGAGCCCGAGTTCCTTCCACCCCACCTTTTGGTGATGCTTGAAATATCCAAACGATACAAAGCGATTGAAGCTATGGCCAATCACACAACCGCAATAATACATGTAAGAGAACAAATAAAATTTTGAAGTACCAGCTTGAGGTTCGTACTAAGCTTCTTGAGCATCGACGTAAAGTTGCTAGTCTATAGGTTTTTTATCGGATACATTTCGGAGAGTGTGCATCGGATCTGCACGATCTAATTCCCTCCTGCCCATTTTTCTATCGGACTGCCAGAGTGGGCATGCAAAATCGTCACCGCTTTATGGTTGATATTCCGAAAACCCGTACGAAGCGCTTTTATTTCACATTTATTGTGCGAACTGCTAGTCTGTGGAATGCGCTGCCTAAATGGGTGTTCCCCGATGGTTACAATCTCGGTGTCTTGAAATCAAGAGTGAATCGGTTTCTTCTAGCCAAGCGTGCTTGTAGACCGCATCATCGCTAAATATCAGGCGTGATGGTGGTCGAACGCAAGCCTATTATTAATTAAAAAAATTATTATAAGAATAAATGAAAAAAAAACATGAATAAATTGCCACCATCAACATCTCTGCTGTTCTAGAGCCGGTGGGTATAGTTCGGGATGATGGCAAGCGCCCTGATGGCCTAACCCTGATCTACTGTGAGCGAGAAAGGCCTCTCGTTTGAGACGCTACTCCCGTCGATACGTTAGCCCCGTCAAATGCTACCGCCCGGCCACCATCGCTCAACACAGGGTTCATCATTTCACAGTGGGTCTCGATAGTAAAAGTAGTTCATTATGATAGGTATTATGGACTCCTTTCGGCTTAAAACACTTTTTAAAACTATCACGGTTGTTCACTAAAGTTATAATTATGATTATTTACGGCTTCTTAGTACACCCTTTCCATGTAACCCTGTATAGTAGCGTCATCATCAGCATTTTGTTTACAGATGGGTGTATTTAGAGCAACAACGCCTTATCGTGGCGAACATATCGCATTCAGCGTCAAGCAATTTGACACCTTGAATGTTTCTACGAATCTGTGAGTATAATACACATCTACAATATTGTTTAGTATACATTTATGTAAATAAGTACTTACCTAGTCTACTACAGCAAGACTATCACGGGTCGTGGACAAATTGACATTCTTAATGTATCATCATCACCATCATCATGATGATGATCCAAATAATTGATGATGGTCATTGAAAGTCAGAATACCTATCGTATAAACCTAATACCTAGTTTATACCTAAACTATAAAAAAAAAGGTGTCAATTAGTTTTTTTGGAAACTTCCTAGATTTGCTTGATCAAGTCAATTAGTATTACATTATGTATGTACCTACATCTCAAAATATTTGTCACTAAGGAATTCAGAAATTTAATATTAACATTTTGTTGATACATTTATAAACATTTGTGGCTATCTCAAGCCAACCTGAAACATGGTTACGTTTTAATTATGGGTTTCATATGCGGTCACCGCTGCCGCGCTTTCACCCGCTAAAGTACAAAAATCACGAACTTTTCTGAGAAAAAACTGCCTATCTGTAAATTTGGCCGTCAGATGCCACCCATCTGTTCATTTACCTCTATGTAAAGTAATGTACTAATATCATTTTAGGGAAGAAATAAAGCTGATATTTATGCTGTCCATAAAAATTGATTTCCCTCTGCTACAACTGATGGATTTAAACCCTCTTCACGTCAGTCGGGACTCTGTGGCAGGAGAAGACGAATGCGCAAGCATGTTTCCTCTGGACTACGCTGACGAATACGACGAGCTTGAAGATTTTCATGACAGTTGAATTGTTAGAGTAAAGTTGATTTGTTATTATAAAGATGAGCTGATGAAGCTGTCACATTAAAGTTTTGTTGCTACAATACATAATTATGCTTTTTTACCGGGCAACTGCCAAACGCTTTAAACTAAAATACCGGCTGGCAGCATACCCAGCATGTTAGCGTATTACCACGCTGAAAAGATCACCAGTATTTTGATCACGTGTTTTTGAAAGTAAGGTGAGCTCCACCTACGTTCCCCAAGGACCCAATGTGTTAAGACATTGGATCCTCAGGCTCAAAATAATTATGTATGTTGAATTTCCTTGATGCAAGTAACAGTTATGCAAATGTTTGACCTCATATTAAAAGTAGGTAAAATTATCGATAAATATCTTGAAAAATTCGCAATACTAAATTTTCAGGTGATGGCGGCGCGAAGGGGATTTCGAGTGATTTTGACCGCTAGAGTCCGAGCGATTGGTTGTAGTTTGACAATATTTACGTAGGCAACTTTCCTGCACTGCACCGCTTTTTTGCCGGTCACCTTAACATAACGTTTTTATGTAGATGTACCATTTTTATATGTACCATTTGTACGATTTTAAGTATAGGTACCATTATCTTATACAAATTAAATACATACGTTGTAATGATTAACTAGAACTAGCTTTGTATACAATAAATTATGAGTTGTTACTAGCCATATTAAGCCAGCGCACTTTGTACTTACTAAAAATTCAAAGTACAGTAAGGACACTTCCTGAAAAGATTATAAATGCTATGCTCTTCAAGCTTGATCATCATTGCAGCCTTTGCTGTCCGCACTATAAAAGCCTCGACCACCGGTCTAGGCCTTTATTTTAGCTTGTCCATCAAGAGCTGCGACGCTGACCGCGCTGTAATGGCCTAGACCTGAGCTATGTTGCGCTTTCGGCCATCATCATCACTGCTAGCAACGCACTCATTACAGACCGCGGCAGTAATGTACTATTACCTACACTTCGGATCGGGAGCACTAAAACCGATTGCTGTCCCACACCTTTCGTAGCAGCTGCCTCTGCAGCCTGGTGGGATAATCCCTAACGGCCTCTTATACCAAATTTTACGGTTTTAAATCAATTTCAGTCAGTTAAATTACAATATTTGAGCTGGAAAAGAATACATATCACAGATACATCTGTGTTTGAGTTTATGATTTGGTTCAAAACACGATAGAATAAACTTTCCTCGATCAAAAAAAACTGAAACAAAGTCGATTTAGTTTATTTTTTTCATTTTATGCTCTAATGAAAGCTCGTAACAACCTGCAAATTGCATGTACTGAAAATATTTGATACAACATTTTTTTATTTGGATAGAATTTTGATTGTGAATAGTTTCGTTTTTTAGTGAAATTAAAACCGTAAAAAGGTCGCGAGAATTTGCGCGCACCGCGTTCACTAGCGCGCCAGGCGTCATCAAGGTCGGACCTATGTTCGTTTTTGTCGTAGCACTCCCCCCGCGGGCGTCCTGACTCTTGGATGGCAAAATACATCGTCGCTATAACTTGGCGGGGGCTGAGGGAGCGTTTTGTTGCCTACGCGACTCGGATAGCTGGACTTCACGACGGACGAAAAGTAAATCAATTAGTCCGTTCATAGAAGAAAAAAATCTTTAATTTTCAGCAAAAATATTCCGTTTAACTTTACATTTTGCTCCTTCGCTATTTCCGGCAAAAGTTTGTTATGAGTAAGTATGCCCATACTGCTATAGCGACGTTAAAACTACCTGTGTACTACTACACTAGCATCACAGTTCCAGTTTCAGAGAGTCAGCATAAATTCCAAGTGTCCACAAATGTCTTTGTCTCACTTGGACTTTGATATTTGTGCTATTAAGACGTTGAAATAATAATTCACATGGATACCTGAAGGTACGTTAATTTTATTATTTTTCGTACAATCTACACTAATTGTTAGAAACTAGTCATCATCATCATCATTTCAACCTATCATGTTCAACTGCTGGGACACAGGCTTTCTCTCGATGAAAGAGAAAGATGGCCCTAATCCTCCATGCTGGCCCAGTGTATGTTGGTGAATTTCATTCATATACAATTTTGTCTTTGATTTTTGAGGTTTTCAGACATACCGGTTTCCTACGATGTTTTCCTTCACCGTTTTTGAGCGATG
The DNA here is from genome assembly GCA_932305915.1 of Agriopis marginaria. NCBI lineage: Eukaryota > Metazoa > Arthropoda > Insecta > Lepidoptera > Geometridae > Agriopis > Agriopis marginaria. The sequence continues at coordinate 2,919,463 of OW029932.1, forward strand.
GCATCAAAATTGCACATAATCTCTACATAGTATAAATTGAAGTCGCTTTCCGCGTCTGTCTGTCTGTCTGTATGTCTGTATGGCCGCTAACTCCTCCTAAACCACGCAACGGATTTTGATGCGGTTTTCACCATCAGTTAGATATATTTTCAAGGAAGGTTTATATATATAACTAGCGACCCGCCCCGGCTTCACACGTAATTTACACCCGTGCGAAGCCGGGCGGGCGGGTTGCTAGTTTATTTAATAAGTGATTAGTGCTGGGCCGAGGATCAAATCGGGTGTCGTCAGATTGTAAAGCGCACATGCTACCGGTCAGCCACATTTGCTCCACATCAACAGTATCGCTTTGCTACCGTCAGATTACTAAAAGACCGTTAAGTGACATTGTGGCAATGTCACTTAACGTTAACGTGTTTTAGTAATCGGGCGGCAGCTTGACTGTACAAAAATAAGTGATTGGACTCCTATATATTTTTTAAACAAATTAATAAAAAAATAATCTAAAAAAGTTATCTTTTTAACCGACTTCAAAAAGGAGGAGGTTATCAATTCGACTGTATGTTTTTTTTTTGTATGTTTGTTACGCGGTTACTCCGCCAATTCAGAATTCAGAATGGTGGACCAGTTATTTTTTATGCACCTTCATGATAATTATGGGTATCAAAAAAGTTAGCTGAGGAGAATACGAAAAAAGCTTGTTTTAAAAAAGTTTTTTAATTAAATAATTTTATTAACTTTCAGGAGAAACAATTTCTTCAGGGATCTTTGCGTTGCACCCGGAAGCAGTATGGCCAAGATGAACAGTAAGTACAATATATTAACAACAACATATACAACAATACACCGTCCTGTATATACCTACGGCACCTAAACGTATCTAGATAGCCCGTTGGTCCAGTTGGTAGTGAACCTGCCTTCTGGGGACGTGGGTAAGATTCGCACCTAGGACAAACATTTGTGTTTGTTCTATATCTGGTTGTGAATATATATTAAAGTATGTATTTAATTCTATATATGCATGTATATCAGTCTCTGGCAGCCATATCACAAGCTTTGCTTAGTTTAGGGCCATATGATCGCGTGTACAAAAATGTAAAAAAAAAAAGACTTTGTAAATCGGTTCACGAATGATTTATAGCCTCACAACAGTCGCAAACCAGTGGGACAACGCGACCAGGGGCCTTACGGACAACAGCTATTGCGGCACCTAATACACTCAGTTGGAAAATCAAGCGAACGTGAACCTTATCGCGCCCAGATACGATTTGAAGTCGCGTGATTTTCCAACTGAGCGGATTAGGTGCCGCAATTAGCTGTTGTCCGTAAGGCCCCTGCACTTTATACAAGTTGCTTGAAATTAGAGAATGTATTTTTTTTGTCGTTTAAACCTCGGATCAGAGAATCAAGGGAGATATGGTAGGGTGGCGTGGCTGATGCGAACGCATATGGCCTAAATCTGCCTTGATGCCTTTATTCGAACTCACCCGGCACACGACCTCTCCACCATTTTATTGCTATGTGGACAATTTATAAGTTCCTTGGTGTCGAATTTACTTCGTTAAATTTTAGTAAGTTAATATAGTAAAAATAAATAAAACTGAGCATAACATAAAAACAGCAACATACAAAAAAAATATGTGACTTTTATTATTATTACTATTGAAAATATATTATTTTTAATTTATTTGACATGTGGGAATCGAACCCACGCCCTCGAGCTCAGAAGTTAGGTTCAATGCCAACTGGACCAACGGGCTATCAATATGAAAGAATATACTTTTAGCTTGGTCCCATTAATGGTATGGTTTAGGTACTTGTTTTATACCTGATTATGGTCACGCGCAAAAATGACCAAGCGTTCTGATACATAAAAAAATAAGATGTATTATTTTTGTCTTTATTTAATAACTTAGTCTGCTAATAAATAATAATTTGATAAATCTGTTTAAACAGTAAAAACTTTAAAAATTCATAATCCATAATTAATTGATAATTAAGTAACCAATTCCATAATTAATACATAATTGAGTAATTTTCCAGTAAACATTGCAACTGATTTCTTTCTCAACTCCGAGCCTTAAAAGCCAAAGTAATCCATGTATACCAACTATTTTATAAATTATACATTACTAGCTGAATCCCGCGGTGCTACCCGCGATTATCCAATTTTCCCGCATTTTCTTGGAGAATAAGTACCCTATGTCCGCCTATATGATGACACTATCATCCTGCCAAAATTCGTTGAGATCGGCTTAGCGGTTTAGTCGTGAAAAGCGAACAAACATCCAGACAGAGTTACTTTCGCTTTTATAATATTAGTAAGGATTGTTTCCTTCTTTACAGTGAAGCAAGCCATCGTCATCTTGACGATGGCCACCATGGTCTTCGCCTACTGTCCTCGTGAGAAGATTCAAAGTACGGGCAACTGTTCGTTCCGGATACAATGCAACGAAGACGTCAAAGGGATTGGACTTCCTCCTTTATGCAGAGAATCTACCAACGAACGCGTCACTGTTGACCTCACCCTTACCAACGCGGTTGAACGATTTGGCAACCACATCGACCTGGAGTTCCTATCCTCCATCACCACTCTAAGAATCTATGCTAACTGGCGTCAAACAAACCTCGTTGCGCTCGAAAATACCAGCCGTCTTGAAAATCTTCTGATCCGCAATAATAGAATTGAAAGCATCTCTGGCGAACCCTTCTTCCGTCTCTATAGTCTAAGCTTTCTCGATTTATCTTTCAACAGGCTCTCCCAAATCGATCATCTGTTTAAATTCGCTCTGAAACCGAATAATCTCAGGATGCTCTACCTTTCGCATAACAGAATTGAAAGTATTTCTGCAAACGCTTTCGCCGAACTCACATCTCTAATTGAACTCGATCTTTCGTACAATTACATTTCGGATCTAAAGGTGGAACCATTTTCAAATCTAACCAGCTTAGAAATTCTTCGACTGAACAATAACAGCATAATCAACCTCAACGGCGCCGTCAACAATCTCCATAGCTTGAAACACTTGTATTTGAGAGATAATCAGATAGACCATATCGATGAGCAGTCTCTCAAAATTATTCAACATTTAGAAACATTTGACGTGTCTGCTAATCACCTGGAGGCAATAGACTCCATCATGTTTATGAGACACTGGGAGCATCTAAGCAGCCATGCAGTTTTCAAGATCATACTATCGGGCAATAGTTTTATTTCGATTCCTAATACCACGGCGAGGGAGGTCAACACAAGAATCGCGAGACACTTGATTACAAGCAGAATTTACGGCGAAGTGGTCACAGAACTAGACTTGTCTGATAACGACATATCGAACATAGAGTACAATGCGTTCCAGTCTCTCATTAAGCTGACCTCGCTAAATCTGTCTCATAACAAAATAATAGATTTCTTGATCAACGCAAATGATCTCGCTTACGTAAAGTGCCTAAATTTGAGTGGCAACTACATCTACCGTTTGTATCCAGAAAGCTTCTCGCAAATGAAAAATTTGGAGAGACTGGATTTGTCTTCCAACAAATTGGAATACATTCCTGGTCAGACCTTCCAAAAAAACTATAACTTGAGACACGTGAACATGACCTTCAACGCTATCGAAAAACTTGATGATCTGAACATAAACATGTTGCATTTAAATGGAGCCATCCTGGACTTGTCTAATAATGGAATATCGAAGTTGAGGATTCCATACGGAGACCGCTCACGTCTGAGTTACTTAATGCTTCATTCTAACAACATTACAGATGTATCCTTAATCGATTTGCAACATCAAACTGATTTGAAGACTTTGGACATGAGTCGGAACCAAATCCGTGAGCTTAACGAGATGTCGCTGCGTCGTTTACCAGTCAGCCTGCTATTCTTAGACTTGAGATGCAATGACATCGAAAGTATTACGCCGTCAACTTTCCTACATGTCTGGCATTTGAAGACCCTAATGTTGTCATCTAACAGCCTCAAAACTATCGAGTACGGCGCTTTCCGCGGTCTGACTTCGCTTCTGAATTTGGACCTCTCTTTCAATCGAATCGGCATGTTGGATTCAAAATTGATGCTGGATTTGAAGTCTCTCTCTATTCTCAACCTCGGATACAATGGGATTCAAGTGATAAACGATGAGGGGTGGTATGGACATAAATCCGATTTGAAGGTGTATTTGGATGGGAACAACTTTACATGCGAGTGGCTGGCAGCTGCTTTGAAGAACCACAACAATGGTTATACTAAAATGCGGCCGACGGTGCTGAGTGGCTCCCTTTCAGGACACAGTTTAGAAGGGATTCCATGTACTCCAGAAGGAACTGAACTGGCCAGCCTTCGTGTTCAAAGCTCTGTAGTTTTAGCAGACGAGAGGCTTTTGTTGACAACTCAGAAGTTACTAGAAGCAGTGAAGGAACAAACGTACTATTTGAAAAAGTATGTATGGCATTCGATACAAGATGACGCAAATAAGGTCAAAGAATTTGTTTAATTGTCTTTTTTTAGTTTTGTGGGTCGACTGCGGTTACCTTAACATAATTATATTAAATAAAACTTGTACTTTGAAGTTAATTAGGTATGTGTTTTAGCTAGTTACGTGCCGTGGTTTTACCCGCTTATCTGGGATCCATGCGATCATCTGAATTGGTTTTTTCATTTCGAAATTGGGATCCGGACTAAAAACATACACTCTTATGCAAAACTTTGTATTATCCCTAATTTTGTTTCTTATTTAAAATACTACTTAATTCGTGGTCATTTTAAAGAATATGTACTAGAAAGTAGCTTCCTGCCGCTTAGTTCAGAAACACTATAATATAAACTGTTTTTCAACAAAAACAACAGAATAGTAATTACTTTCTAATTCAATATTTGATTGCGGTCAAAAGGCGAATTAAGATAAATAATTTAGTTGATAATTGATGAGTATTCTGCGGTTTTATGCTAAAATGTAGTTTTTTTTAAACCCAGTTGAAATATTTGGAATAACATGTTAATCTTAGTTATAATTTTAATCGTTCTACCTATTAATAATGTTTCTTATTAAACGTGTATTAAGTAACTTAATAAAATAAAATACCCATTGCGCTGAATTTTAGTTTTATTAAAAGGCTAGCTGGTTAATAAAGCTAGCTAGTTTCTCTACAAGATGATGAACATGAACAGACGACCTAAAAGAGACCGCAGGGAAACGCTGGATGCAGGCCGCTTCCAACGGGCCTTTTTGGAGATCGATGGGGAAGGCCGATGTCCTGCAGTGGATGTCCTATGGCTGAAATGATGATGATGAACACAACAATGTGATCTATTAGGGCTATACAGGGTTACACAAAACGACGGCACGTAGCCGAAAGAAGGTCACTGTTCTCATCATTACGAACAACTTTTGTTATAGGCACGCAATAATACAAAAATTCAGCTGTGTATAGCTGAATTTTCCTGATTTTTGTTTTTGAACAACACAAAAAAGTATACTATTAGGACCATAATAATATAATGTTACACGAAACGACGGTACATAACTGAAAGGAGGTCATGACAACTTTTGCTATAGGCACCAATTCTTAAAACACAAAAATTCAGCTGTGAGTTTAAACAGTTGAATTGTCCCAATTCAGCTTAAGCTTTATTTTTGAATAACACAAGAAAAAAAAAACCCGAAGGATAACGCTGGATGCATTTCCCTGCGGTCTATTTTAGGTCGTCTGTCCATCTTGTGGGTGAACGTCCTACGCTGCGCTTACCAGTCCGTGGTCTCCATTCCAGAACCTTTCGACCCCATCGGCCATCTGTTCTGCATGATATTCAAAAACATAATTATTATCGAGAAAATACAGTTGTGTAAGCACACAATTGAATTTTCGCGGGATTGATCCCATAGAAAAAGTTGTTCGTAATGATAAATAAAGTGATCTTCTCACGGCTTTGTATAACCGTTGTGTGTAACCCTGTGCAGCAAACGCGACATACAAATATAGGTACTAGATAAAATTTGTATAAATAAACTTTAAACAAGTTCCTTACTGTCCAATTCATTGGGGCATTGTCTATGTGTGTTAAACTGATAAACTGACAAAGCGTCCTGTCAGCGTAACTGATAAAACTGCCAAGCGGGTGTTTCATAAATACTTCTAGGGTTCCGTAGAAAATCTCTACAATATTATTTATTTTATTTATTTATTAAAACATTACTTCTATCATTACAGGTTAATTCCTAATACAATAGAGTAGTTAAATATAGGAATTAGAATTAGTCCAAATTACAATACTAAAATATACATCTATCTAAGAGTTAGTCAAAAGAATTACAATAACTTACTATATAAATAAGTAGGTGCGCCCCAAGGCTTCACCCGCGAGAATTAGTCCTTATAACATCAGCTATCTGCCAGTGATAGTCCCGTCAAAATACATAAATAGACACATCGCCTTTTTTAAAACAAGGCTACGCATATAGTTGATTGAATCAGGCGTTACTTTCCGGAAGTAGTGCGGTGCGGTGCGGTGGTAGTGGGTGTTTGGTAGTGCGGAAGCGGAATTACACTAGAAATTCGACATATACAAATTACGCATACAGACTTACTAAACTGGAGGTCACTGTACTTATATATATGAACAACTTTTACTGTGGGATCAAACCTGAAATCGCAAAAAAAACAGCCGCCAACTTGCTATCTACTTGATTATCTGCATCCTCTCTTTCGCTCACGCACCCTAAAGCAAAAAGAGGCGTAAATATTTATAAGTTTAACGTGTGTATCTGTGTAAGGGGGAGGCCTATGTTCAGCAGTGGACGTCTTCTGGCTGATGATGATGATCTGTGTACCTATCTGTTTGTGACATCGTAAGTCCCAAAATGCTGAACCGATTTTGATTTAGTATGTTTTGTTTGAAATATGACTTTAATCGAGAGTGTTCTTATATATATATTTTTTTATCTGTTCAAACATCAGTTTTTTTATAGGGGGTTTTTGAAAATTGTTTAAGTTGGGCAGCTAAAGGCACGCGTTTTTCAACTCGCAAGTTTTTAACACTTGAAGTTAAAAAAAACTTTATAATAGAAACTGACGTGCTTTTCACACATTTTATTACCGGCTTAATCTTATGTGAGTAATTCCCGTGTAATATAAATAAAAACAAAAAGTTTGTTTATGTAGGATTTTTTTTTGTTTTTTTTTATTCTCCACGCACTCCTGGGTCCGTGCCCTTTGTCAACTTTTACAATTTATTTTTTTAACTATATTTTGATACTAGCGGTCCGCCCCAGCTTCGCACGGGTATAGATTATAGCCTATGTCACCCGGAGATAGTGTAGCTTCCCGTCAGTGAAAGAATTTTTCAAATCGGTTCAGTAGTTTCGAACCCTATTCAATGCAAACAAACAAACAAACAAACAATCAAATCTTTCCTCTTTATAATATTAGTATGGATTACATAAAACTAATGACTAATGGGGTTTAAAAAAGATTAAATTAGCGGATGAGATAGCCCTTTTATTTCCCCTTAAATAAAATCAGCATTATATAAAACACTGTTTTAAACTATCACGGTTGTTCACTATAAAATTATTGTAAAGTAATATGATGATGTTTTAAATATGTTCAAAATACTAAACGCAGTGAAACAGTGAGTGCGTTTTGTCGGGACTTAGGTTCGAGTTCCAGTGATAACCGTAGCAAAAGACTAAGAAAGAGATCGTTATGTCTGCACCTAACTTTTTTTTTTCCCTGGGCAAGTGCCTTTATTAACTAAACAAAATACAAGCTAAAACTACAAATACAGTTAGACTGCCCATAGACCGTTGAAGGTCTAAAGACAATCCAAATGCTCAAGCCCACTACCAGTTGGCAGCGTACCCAGCATGCTGGCGGCATTACCACGTTGAATGGCAATGCTTATGCGTTGAGCCAGAAACACACCAGCATTTTGGTCACGCGTCGCATTAACCAGGCGCTCTGAAAGATTTTTGAAAATGAGGTGAGCTCCCGGTCCCCAAGTGCCCAATGTCTCGACCCCAAACGCCTCAAATATATAACCACTGCCGAGGTTAGCATATTTGCGTCGCTTGTGCTGCTCTGCCGAATTGGCAGCCGCGCCAGCCCTACCCTGTGTCTCAGGAAGATGTGACGGCGCCAAAGTATCGACACAAGTTGCGTCCCATACAAGGGGCCGCCCCAACCTCCAGGGCACAAGTGTCATACCGTCAGGCCTCCTTCCATCGTCGCGCGCAAGACCACTCAGTTCGAGCACAGCTGCGACATTGGCGGTGGAAAGAGCCCTGCGTATGATGTCGTTCAGGCTTGCGTGTCGGCCAATACGACCAGCGCTTCTTGAGCAAGAGAGACCATGGTGACCGACCTGGTCAACAGCAGTACCACACTGACAGTGATGGGCCTCACAGCACCTTGCACCCAAGCGTAAGCTGACAGCTAGACGAAATGCGGTTGGATCTAAAAGGCTACCCGTGTTAAAAGAGGGCATAGCAAAAAAAGAGGAGACAGCAAGAATACGAGCGCGATCTGCAACACTAGGACACGTATCTAGTAGCAATTTCCGTGCTAGTTCGCAGATCGGCCGATCTCACAGTCTCTGGGAAGACAACTTCCTGGGAAAATCGGTATTTGGACAAGCAAGCCTCCAAGCATTCATTGCCTCTTTCGAATGAGATACAACTACTTCGGAAGGGCCTAAAGAGGGTGCAAGGATTTTTTCTAACTTTTTAACTGTTCGACCAACCACCCACATTCTTCAGTCTTTCCGTGAACATGGTGCATGTAACTGCACCGAAATATCGGAAGCTCATTCCACAACCTTACCACGGTAAATATCCCGTAAATAATCATAATAAGATCAGCATTATGTGTTATGACGACTGTGAAATATAACAGCGGTACCCTATTTTATTTCTGATACGTTAGCATATTCAGAGTTTATTTTACAATTTTCATCGTGACTTGTTCCACGCAGTACCTACGTAGCATCGATTTTACCGATTTCTAAATATACTTTCATAAATTTTACAAATATTATTTTGAATTGCACTGAAGCTTATTCCGTGTTTCTTAACATGGTAAGTATTTACCCTCGTATTTGGTTTTGTATTATTAAAAAATATTACTATTTTTGGAGCCAGCTTTTGGGAACAATTCAATTTTTTTCCGTGGTAGCGGTATAGATTAGTTTTTTAATACTTTGGATTAGATTTAATTTGTGTTTCTCTATAAAAAAATCTTTATGTTATTGTAAATGCAATTTCAAAAATATTTATTTAATAAAACACTTAAAAATGACCAATAAGAAAAGTATTTTGTCATAAGTAGTAGTTAAAAAAACACCCTTCAAAATATAATGAGTTAAAATAAGACAATGGAATTATATTATAAGATAGCATTGTCATTATATCATACGTATGTAATATTTTTAAAATATTGTTTTCATTTCGGTTTTACTTTCACCGTACTTTGTGAATACAGAATCCACCCTATACCTAGATTCTATTAAAGATAAATAAAACTAAGTATATTGGTTCGGTAAACGTTCTAAACTATAAATTAACTGTAACCACTAAATGCCTACATTTACAGTAAGTCAAATTAGACATTGTTGTAATTGGATATTTTTTCTATCATATATTTTTATCAAATAAATAACCGTAACCTACAAAAGTTACAACCAGATAAATATGCTGTCAACATGAAATTTAAATGTTCATTCATAAACTTGTAAGAACGACCAAAGTCTTTGGACTTTGATCATATTTAACCAATATTTAACTGTTACGGCGTAGTCTTCCAATCTTTCAAAAATAAATTACGCAAGCTTTTTATGAATATAGTGACTTTTTCGATATTAAGATAGCGCGTAATACTATTGTACCTATAGCAAATTTTTATCACATTATTGTTTTGTATACTGCCTGACTTGTAATTCCTATAATTATCAATAATGATATGTTTATGTCTATGTCTAGACTTTAATCACTAAAACCTTTATACCAAAAATTTATAGCTTTATTGTCGGGACTTTTTTAGCCTTTTCTAATTCTTGCTAGGGGGGGGGGGGGGGGAGCTTAGCGTCTCACGAACTAGATGGCGTTATTAACTCAAAACACGTTTTAAGGTGACTTACATCAGTCTTAGATAGCTCGTTGGTTCAGTTGATAGTAAACCTGCCTTCTGAGCTTGGGGGCGTGGGTTCGATTCCCACATAGGACAAACATTTATGTGATGAACGTTTGTGTTGGTTCTATACCTGGTTGTTAATATCTATTTAAGTATGTATTTAAAAATCTATATAATGTATGTATATCAGTCTCTGGCAGCCATATCACAAGCTTTGCTTAGCTTTTGGGTCAGATGACCATGTGTGCAAAAATGTCCCGAAATGTCCCGAATATTTTATAATTTTCATGGACTCTTCAATTGTTTAGTGATTAAAATTAGGTAACTATATTTCAGGATCAACATTTCGAAGTCATATTCTAGATTTACAAGGAAGCGTTACACAGGACATCATTTAGTATGCGGAAAAATTTAAGCTTAAAAATGCCACCCATTTATACGATTGGAATTGTTTTATGTAAGTACTTACCTACTCGTATGAAACCATATCATCGATACTAATATTATACAGAGGAAAGATTTTTATTGTTTGTTTGTTATCATAGAATAGGCTCCGAAACTACTGAACCGATTTGAAAAATTCTTTCACTGTTGGGAAGCTACACTATCCCCGGGTGACATAGGCTGTACCTATATTTATACCCGTGCGAAGCCGGGGTGGGCCGTAGTATTTTATCAGTTTTACTTGTAAACAAATCATGGAAGTCGATTCCACTGTCGATTTCCTTAACAGTCGTACTGATTTGAAATTTTGCAAGTATAGTATATAGTAAACAATGTGACAATACCTACAAACTATAATTTAGTATCTACCATCGAACTGGGGCCTTACGCCTTGTTGCTTTAAGCAATCCAGTTTAGGTAATGAAAAAAGTTAAGCGACCGCAAACCGTACCTGGGGCGTTACGGTTCACGTTCGCGTGATTTTCCAAACTGCCCTGTTTTAACGATAGTATGGGACCGCGTAAGGAGTTGGGCGTAAGGCCCTTGATCTGATGATGCAGCCAGAAGGTGAATAGTTGAAATCTTTCATCATCATCATCATCATTTCAGCCATAGGACGTCCACTGCTGGACATAGCCCTCCCCCATCGATCTCCAAAAGGGCCGGTTGGAAGCGGCCTGCATCCAGCGTTTCCCTGCGGTCTCTTTTAGGTCGTCTGTCCATCTTGTGGATGGACGTCCTACGCTGCGCTTACCGGTCCGTGGTCTCCATTCCAGAACCTTTCGGCCCCACCGGCCATCTGTTCTGCGTGATATGTGCCCTGCCCACTGCCACTTCAACTTACTAATCCGGTGGGCTATGTCGGTGACTTTCGTTCGTCTACGGATCTCCTCATTTCATTTTCCTCATCTCGTAGAGATACCCCGAGCATTGCCCTCTCCATAGCTCGTTGTGCTACTTTGAGCTTGCTTATGAGGCCCATAGTGAGAGACCATCACCATTGAACCATTGAAATCTTTAATAGTTACTAATATTGAAAAGTTTTGACTTATTTGGTTTGTTTTAACGAGTCCCACATAATATTATACTTAGTGACAAGGGTCTGACGATAAAGCCGGGAAGTGGATAGTGGAAATTTTAATTAGCTACCAGTAAAATTCTCGAGTTTAGGATCTTTTGGTTTGTTTTAACGACTCACATAAGCGTGTCTATTAGCTAAACTAAAATAAAACACTGTTTTAAACTATCACGGTTGTTCACTAAAGTTATATGATAATGTTTTAAATGTGTTCAAAATACTATACGCAGTGAAACAGTGAGTGCGTTTTGTCGGGACTTAGGTTCGAGTTCCAGTGATAACCGTAGCAAAAGACTAAGAAAGAGGGTAGATCGTTATGTCTGCACCTAACTTTTTAACTGTTCGACCAAACACCCGCATTCTTCAGTCTTCCCGTGAACATGGTGCATGTAACTGCGTCGAAATATCGGGAGCTCATTCCACAACCTTACCACAGTAAATATCCCGTAAATAATCATATAACTTTAGTAAATTAAAATAATTATTTGGTATTGAAGAAGATCGCCGCAGGCCGCTTGCAACCGGCCCTTTTGGAGATCAATGGGGGAGGCCTATGTCCGGCACTGGACGAACAACCCGGACTGGATGAAGATCGGTGACAGCAGCAGTACCCACAGCTTGAACGTGGCACCGCTTGTTATGTAGCAAAATTTTACTGTACGAAATACTACACACCGCATTTTGTGAACTGCTCCGCGAGCGCTGTTCATATGCTGATCATATTTGGTGTGTAGTGGTTCATACAGTTCCTGAGATTATAAATCGTACAAGCCATCGTTCAAGCTAAAAGCATCGATTTATCCAATTTTTTTCTCGTCGATGGTAGAAGCCTATGATAAACTGAAGTTTTGGAATCCGATCATTGCTTTTAACGTTAGACTTTGATTACGTTAGTTAATTAGAATTTGATAAAAAAAAAAAAACTATATTGGTTCTAAATAATGTTTTTTTTTTGTTTCAGATGTACTTTTAATCGCTGCCATTTGTGATGTTAATAGTGATTGTACCAAGACTTTCGATTCATGGAATTGCGCTTATGATGTATATTGCACGGGTAATATTCGGAACTCAGACGTAAATTTCATCGATAGGTTTGAAAATTTTGTATTTACTGAGCATTCTAGGAATATCCCTATGTATAACAATGGAGATGAAATTGATTACGATGATGGAACGATGATAATAAATACACGTCAGTGCAATTTTATTGCTCATTATGATGGTTATAGGGAAAATAAATTTTATCCAGTGCATGTCACATATACAGAATTGGCTGCTCTAGAAATAGATAGTTTCACAATAAATGTTCTAATCACAAAATTAGATTTGAGTAACGACAATCATGAATTTATCCCAGCAATAAGTGTAATGAATAATTTGAATCAACTTAATGTATCAAAAAACTCTCTAACAGTAGCAGAACTATCTAACACAATAGAACTTCCTAAGCTTACTGAAATAGATTTATCACACAACAAAATTTACAGTATAAATTATGAACACAGTTATGTATACACAAAATTGAAGCAAATTGATTTGTCCTATAATTATCTAACTAAAATCTCCGAAGCTGTATTTGACCCATTCAATGAGCTAGAAACATTAGATGTGTCTCACAACTATATTGAAATCCTAAGTCCAATTACTTTTGAAGGTATGAAACAATTGAAACATTTAAACATATCTTATAACAGAATTTCTGATATTAACTCCTCGTTGTTCAGGTTCATCGAATTGAAACTACTTGATTTAAGTAACAATAATATTAAAGCTATCAAAGCCACTGATTTTAATAAATTGACAAATTTAGAAATGCTCGATTTGAATTCCAATCTCATTTCAATTATAGAAAAAAACTCATTCGATAATATGTCATTATTACGTCGTCTCTACTTAAATTATAATAAACTGGAAAATGTTGACAAAGAAATATTCGCTAATTTAACTTCAATAGAAAGCATCGATCTCTCGGAAAATGTTATAAAAAAAATTCCAAAAAGCTGGTTTAAAGGGAAAAATATTCGTGCTTTTTCTATTAAAGACAATAAATTGGAAGGTTCTCTAGAGAAAGGTATGTTTGAAGGCCTAGCTGTGGACACGCTAGATTTAAGCAACCAATATTTAGATTCAGTCAAAGACTATGCATTCGATGGTATTTTCAATCTAGCTGAACTTTTACTTAATAACAACAATATTAACGTTTTGACCGCGAAGGCTTTTAAAAGCCAAAAAAGGTTAACTAGATTAGATTTGTCTTTTAATAAAATACAAAGTATAGAATTTGAAAAAGATGACTTGTACAATTTGTTTTCACTCTCGTTAAAAAACAACTATTTAACAGTTGTGAAAAAAGAAAATTTTCATGGTTTGATTTCATTGCAATTTTTAGACCTTTCAGACAATAAAATTACACAAGTTGAATCAAATTCTTTTGTCTCGTTAAAAGAATTGATAAATTTTCAGATTTCTAACAATCCTCTTAATGGAACTTTAGAAGAAAGTACTTTCGATGGACTTAGTTCTCTTCCTAGTCTCGACATTTCTTGTACTTTGTTATCATCTGTTCAGAATGGATCATTTGTCGGTATGGTACAATTAAAAAAATTAAACATGTCTCGTAGCAAAATAAACATTCTTGATTACAATATTTTTGTTCACACTGGCGCTATAGAAACTATAGACTTGTCTTATAATGAGCTCAAAGATTTTAATATTAATAGCACTGAGCTAGCCAGTTTAAACACGTTATTCTTAAACAACAATTTGATAAAAAAGATAGACCCTTCAATATTTAAAAATATTTTAAGTTTATCAAAATTAAGTCTTTCACACAATTTGCTTCAAAATATCGATTCGGATGTTTTTACTAACATAAAATATTTGCGTTTGTTAGACGTGTCATTTAATTTAGATTTAAATTTGACCTTGTCATTGTTAAACGCAACGAAAACCCTAGCTATTCTTGATTTATCTGGGATAAAAACAGGCATATCATTTGGTAATATCAAATATATATCTATAACTCATTTGGTTATCACTAACTCTAGTGTCGCAAATGTACAAAAAATAAAGTTGAATGACTTGCGCCACTTGGATGATCTGAACTTAAGTTATAATGAAATTCCTACATTAGAAGTCGGATGTTTCAACAATATAAGTACACTTAGATTTCTTGATCTGAGTCACAATAAAATAAAAGACATCCAACCAGGAATATTTAAGGATAACACAATGCTTGTATCATTAAATGTGTCCCATAATTTTTTGACTGCTATTTCTTACGGGATATTTCATGGATTAATAAACTTGAACACCCTAGATATTTCATATAACCATATTAACGATTTACAGAATGAAAGATTCTTCGAAGTTAGGAGCTTGAGTGTCTTAATAGCGGATCATAACAAAATTGAATCAATAACTGCGGAAGAGTTTGTTGGGACCAGTCTCACTAAACTCAGTATAGGTGGAAATCCTATACCGTGTGAAGTCTTTGTAAATCTTCAGAAACCACCACGAGGCGTACGATTTGAAATCACAGCTATTAATTTGTATGAAAATAACGATGAAAATGTGAACGGCGTAACATGTAACAGAAAAAAACACATGTTTGATCGTTTAACAAAATTAAATGTTAGCAGTCCCAATGCAGATGATAATGTTAAAATTCTTCTCAGCATAAGAGATATTATGCTGGATCACTTTAAAAATGAACAAACTATCAAAATGACTACAAATGTTGATGAAAACTATTTGTCCAATATCACTAATCAAATTCAAACATCTAATGCAGATTACACTAAGAAAATATCTAACTTTGACAACTTTACATCTGGTGTTATAGCTGAAAGTAATAAAACAAATATTCTGTTAAACATAATTCACGACTCAATTGTAAATAATGAGACGACAGTTCTGCTAAAGAAAATTTTGACAGTGCTTACTTTAAACTCAGCTACTAGAGCACCCCCAGCACAGGTGACTAAAGATAACGCCACATACGAGAATTTGCTTTCGTATATTAATAAAGTTAAACAAGAGTTAGAAGATACATTTAAAAGGGATAAAGACCTCATAGTTAATGAAATGGAGGCTAAAATGTTGGCAGTTACTCATCCTAAACAAAATGACGTTTTGCTACCGACGGAAACACCAACACATGAAAAACTAAGTGTAGCAGATGATTCGACGAAGTCTATGTTTACGGAAACTTGTGTAGGTTTGATACTTGTAATATTAGTGGGATTTGTATTGTTTAAGGTTTACAAGTCTGGAGTTTTTGTTAGACAACGCTTTTCTGTCAGCACTCGTGAGCTGCCGGGGTCTATGGATTCGCCTTTATAGAATTGCTCTTAAAAAAAATTGATGGGTCAATAAAACAGAGTTTAAAAACTTTTTGAATTGTGCTAAATTATGTTTAATCAATATTTCGGGCTTATAACTTCAAAATAAATTAAAAGCATTTAATCTGAAATTTATTACTCATTGTAATTACCTACAATTTCTTAAATAAAAATGTATTTAGACTATTGTAATTATAAAATAACGTATAAAAAATTAAAAATAAGAAGTATAAAACAAAGTTTTTTAAAAAGCTGTTTTAAACACTTTGTTTAAAACATGCCAACCCTGCGGGGAGGACTTTTTCAGTAATTATTGTTAATTGTTAATCCACATTTCCTTATAAATATATTTGTCATTAATAATGATTGTAATTTCTTGTTTTATAAGCAGATTTTTTATTTGTATAACTTAACGTGTAATGACGAATATAACTTTAGTATTATGCTGTATTCACTCAATATTACTGCTAACTTTTTAACATTAATGGATTCTTATAAATTAAACTGAATAATAAATTAACTTATGTGTAATTATTTACTACTTAAGAAGATTCTGCGGTGCCATGTTATACGATTATGACTTTCAATAATGTATATGTTAGAAAGTATGTCGACAGATGAAGACATTCTTAGTGCAGCTTTTGTTTGACAACACTGTTAAAAAAAATCATAAGACATGTTAAAATTATATAAAATCACGTAGTTTTATGAGACTTATTTGTTATCTATACTATAATATTATAAAGAGGAAAGATTTGATTGTTTGTTTGCATTGAGCTCCGAAACTACTGAACCGATTTGAAAAAAAATTTCACTGTTGAGAAGCTACACTATCCCCGGGTGATATAGGCTATAATCTATACCCGTGCGAAGCTGGGGCGGACCGCTAGTAATTTTATAAAGAGGAAAGATTTGATTGTTTGTTTGTATGTTTGCATTGAATAGTCTCCAAAACTACTGAACCGATTTCTAAAATTCTTTTACTGTTGGGAAGCTAAACTATCCCGGGTAACATAGGTTATACCTATTATATTTAAAAAACAATAGGGAACCTTACTAAAACTCCAATAATGTAACCCAAGGTGTAAAAAAAATAAGATTTACAATTTTAACTTTGCGTGTTTGACAGTTCTAAGACAGAACAACGTCTGTCAGGTCAGCTAGTTAATGAAATAAAGATGATTTGATATGAAGTTTCTGTTGTTTGGCACGACATGGGCACGACATGATAATTACGATGACGTGGCGTAAATCTTAGCGATGACACAGAAAACATTCTACTATATATAAATGTATATATCTTTACTTACTAATATTATAAAAGCGAAAGTAACTCTTGTCTCTCTGTCTGGATGTTTGTCGCGTTTTCACGGCTAAACGGCTGAACGGATCTTAGTAAAATTTTATAAATATTTGCTGTATATCACGGAGAGTTGTACACCTCGACACGACAGCCTATTGTCAGTACAGCTCAGGACAAGAGAGCGAAACTGACCCGACATTACACTGAGGACATCCCAGACATCAGCTTGTACGAGATTAGAATGGCTCTGAAACAGCTTAAGAACAACAAGGCGCCGGGTGATGGCGGAATCACGACAGAACTACTGAGAGCGGGTGGAAAACCGGTACTTTTAGTCCTCCAGAAGTTATTTAATTCCGTTATTCTCGAAGGTACTACGCCTGAAGCATGGCACAGGAGTGTGGTGGTACTCTTCTTCAAAAAAGGTGATAACACCTTATTGAAGAATTATCGACCCATCTCACTCCTGAGCCATGTGTACAAGCTGTTCTCCAGAGTCATTACGAACCGTCTCGAAAGCAGGTTTGATGACTTCCAGACCCCTGAACAAGCCGGTTTCCGTAAAAGCTGGAGCACCGTAGACCACATTCACACGCTCCGCCAGATTATACAGAAGACTGAGGAGTATAATCGGCCATTATGCCTAGCGTTTGTGGACTACGAAAAAGCCTTCGATTCAATCGAGACCTGGGCAGTATTGCAGTCCCTCCAGCGTTGTCGTATCGACTATAGGTATATAGAAGTGATGAAGTGTCTGTATAGAAACGCCACCATGTCGATCCGATTACAGGACGAGAGCACGGAACCAATCCAACTGCAGAAAGGCGTGAGACAGGGAGATGTTATCTCTCCGAAACTGTTCACGAACGCATTGGAGGACGTTTTCAAGCTCTTGGACTGGAACGGATTCGGCATCAACGTCAATGGCGAATACATCACTCACCTTCGTTTTGCCGATGATATAGTCATCATGGCAGAGTCGCTGGAGGATCTCAATACGATTCTCAGCGACCTCAGGAGCCTTTCCTAACAGGTGGGTCTTAAAATGAACATGGACAAGACAAAAATTATGTCCAATGTCCATGTTGAACCCGTGCCAGTAGTAGTTGGGAACGATACTCTCGAAGTTGTTGACTATTACACCTATCTTGGACAGATTGTTCAGTTAGGTAAGTCCAACTTAGGCAAAGAGGTCGCCTGAAGAATCCAACTCGGATGGGCAGCGTTCGGGAAATTGCGTGACATCTTCTCGTCCAAGATACCACAGTGCCTCAAGACGAAGGTCTTTGACCAGTGTGTGTTGCCAGTGATGACATATGGTACTGAGACGTGGTCCTTAACTGTTGGCCTTTTGGAAAAACTCAGAGTCACACAGCGGGCAATGGAGAGAGCTATGCTCGGAGTTTCTTTGCGCGATAAAATCCGAAACGTGGATATTCGCCAAAGAACCAGAGTCATCTTAGGTCTGTGTGCTAAATTTTCAGCATCATCGTCGAAGAGATGGGTCCAAGTCGCTTCTTGGTAAGCGACCTTACATATCTATGGTAAAAAGCTCTCTTGTAGAATGAGTAAGGGCTTTGTTATAAATGTATCTTCGTAAACAAAATAAACGTTGTTCTTAGTTCTTGGTGCAATTTTATCGGAACGGATGTTAACTTGAGTAGATATTGTGTTATTATTATGTGGTTGAATGTAGACTTGTAGAGCTGGGGTTACACAGTTCGAAATCAATTTATAAGGGTTACTCCTTCGACCAAAATAAGATGAATGAACGGGCCCAGAAGAAGCGCATTTTTGAAGATTACAAAATGAGCGCCGGCGCTCACTTCGTTTCAGTCGTTATCTAGCCTTAGGAAGTACGACACGAGTCTATTGTTACATGATAACGAAACATCACAGTAAAAACAGCCATCTATTTTTTGTTACAAATGTACATGTACATGGTTATAATTAGGTGTTGAAGTATTTGTCAGATGGTTTTGACTTGTTTTTACTAATAGTTCAAATAAGGTTTTAATCGAAAGAAAATTTGGCAAAGTTTCCCTGAATATTTATAAGATCACTATCCATCAGTTTTCATTTTCGGGAGCATTTCTCTTACATCCTATAATATGATTTTGATACGTGTTGTAGTGTAGCCTGAGCCTTAGGCAGCGAAGATAGGGTTACGTAGGTTTTTTTTTTGTTTTCAAGAAGGGACTTCCCCAGTCAGCAAGTTATAAGTATTGTGTAACAACGGACGTGACGTTGCCTGCGAAACTACCAATAACAGCCAGCCAGCCGCCATGACACACCCCCTCACGCCATGCCACTGTCAAGCCCGCCAAGCCTTTGAGGGGAGTGTATATAAGCCAGCCTGCCAGCCAACTATCTCTCTGTTCATTTCGATTGCTGAATAAATGAAGTAGTCGCCACTCTATGTGTTTTATATGTCATCACCTTTACAATCCGAAGAGGGATAAAGAAGAAAAATTTAATACCTACGCACACTGCGGCTTCATGACGTTAGGCCTAAAATCGATCCTGATCCTCGAAGAAGACTACGTTCCTGTCTATAACGGCGAAGCTACTGCTTTAGAAGAATCTACAGTGACGCAATTATGTACTGCAAGAAGGTCGACTCTGCCAAGCTAAAACATCGTGCTGCTTATTTGGCCTGATGAAAAACGAAGTAAAAATACAGAATAATGGCGCCACAACCTTGAAGATCTAACACCACCCACCCTGTTTTCTCATCATTCGACGCCATGTACTGAGCAAGAAGAAGAAATAAGGATATCGCGTGCTGCCGCCTCCGTGGCATTTAAACACGGCAATACTTTCTGTCCGTGACCTTACTACCCACTGCGTGCGAAAACTGTGACATCGAAGATTTCAAGATTCCATCTCGGGCCGCAAGACACGTGGCAAGATACTACTATCTACCTGCCTACCAGCCTGCTCGCCTGCGTGCCAATCTGCCTGTCTGCCTGCCAGCATGTGACCTGCATCTGTGTGGCGTGTAGCAGCTGGGCGAGGTCCTAACCTAACTAGGGCCTGAAGCAGCGGAGGCCAGCCTGCATCAGTTGGAGCTAGCGAGGAGCCTTAGCCTAATAGCCAGGTGTGTTCGTTTCTACTTGCCATTATGCTTATGAGATATACCTATTTTTGACCTTATTGCCACTAATTCAAGTTATGATTAGAAAATTTTACAAGTATATGACCTCAAAATATGACCATTAACTGATAGCAGTGAGCCATACCATGCACATTTTCTAAGTAACTATCGTAACTAATTGCCTAGTTCCAATTCCGATAAATTTGATTGTACCTCCAGACGTGATTTAGACTGTACAAAAGAAAAGACGAAAACTAAATCATTGTCTTAGCCCGTGCTTTGCTTTCTTATTTGCATATTATTAGTGACTACTCATTCGACAAAATCAAAACGAAACAAAAAAAAAATGTATTAGATGCACTCGAAAGTTCTCTCGATAATTTTCTTCCGTGATCATAAAAAAAAAATAACTGCGATGGTTTGTAGATTGACGTGCAATCACACTTCTTACGCACTTGCAGGCCCAATAATACGTGTTTTAAATACGTGCTTATGAACATGTAAGATTTAGGTTAAACAGCCTTTACATATCATACATAGATTAGATACAACTATTCACTCCAGTTTAATCGATGCCGAGTTTGTCGAAAGATTTATAATTGACTTTTACACTTCTGATCAGAGAAACTGCGAAACCTGTAGGTAGATTAGAAAAATTACATTGTGGAAGTGCTAGCTTCGTTGGTTCATTACCTCATTTTATTTCTAAGTCGAGTCTGTGGGTAGGATGGAAAATAACTTTTATTGTCATGTATGCGGGTAGACTGGATAATAATAATTTCACAGAAGTTCACAGAACATACCTTTAGAACAATTAATTTGTCGTAGAATCGGATCAGTGCTTAGATTTACTTCAAAATGAATCGTGAATGTTCGTTGACTCTTGGTGTTCCATCGCGCTATTCAGTATTTTGTATACAATGCTTCAATCTATCAGTGTGTGAAATTTTATAACCAAATTTGGTTTAGAATATTGCTGTTTGCTCATTTAAAAAATTTAATTTTAATGAAAAAGAACGCACACCTTAACGCAAAGGGATATTGCATTTCCAGTACTGAGCATGATAAAACCACAGTTAAAATTGACATACATGGGGGTAGCTTATTTTAAATTTATGCCGAGTCGATACTCGGTACCACGTCGTCAGCTCAAAGCCAAGTTTTGCCCCTGCACGAAACAGTGACAAATATGTACGATCTGCGCCTACATGAATTATTACGCAAGAGTCGGCGTACGCCTTAGAACAGATTAACAAGTGCAAGCAACAAATAATAAAACTGCAGATTATTAAGGAACCATTTAAGTTTAAAATAATATTAATTTCCACTAAATTAAGTTTCGAGAAAAGTTTCACCAATCATGTTTCTAAAACTACATTAAACTTGTATCTCCTCAATTAAGACAAGTATTAATAGCCAAAATATGATTTTGTTACTGTTAGACATAGGTACTTAACAGCGTAAATTGATGCAACGCAACTCAAGTTAAACACATAATATAAACTCTTAATGAGTTGGTTGATTCTCACGAAAGTAATGGTTAGGTACTGATAGCAATAGTTTGCTGATAGCATAGGAATAGCATTGCCAGTTTAAAATTAATTTGGTGCTTAATTATGCAAGGTGTAGGTACCTTAATAAATGGCCTAACGCTGTCGTTTTAGTTCTTGTTATGATGTACCTTTAAAATAAGTACAGGACTGTCAGTGCTATAAATTTATACGAGCACTTGAAGTACCTACGTACCTTATATTTATTCTGTAACAGGTGTGTCAGATTTGATGTTTGCCACGGAATTATTGCATTGTTATATTGTTAGATGGGCATAGCTGTTATACCTTTACTGCTCCAAAGCTGAACTTAGTACTTACCATTCATTAGTTGCTGCCTATATTTTGATATTATGGTCAAGTTACAAATAAGTAGTATCTTCGTATGAATTGTAGCGAGAGGAACTTGCTCTGTAAACGAACCCTTAATTCCTTACATAGGTTTCGGGTATAGCAGGTTCAAACATGCTAGTTCAAATATGGTTGTATACCAAACGTGACAACGCTGTATTGAGATGCAGTAGTACTTCTTATTAGAATGATACCGAACTCTGATAAATAAGAGTATTGCGCAGTAGTAGTTCTGTTTGTTTCAAGTTCTGTTGCTGATAGTGCCGATTGTTTTGATGGTGATAGTAATTAATTCTTATAGTTTTGATATTAATCCTAATATTTCTGTAGTTCTAACTTTGCCAGTAGCAACTGCCAATAGTTTTAACATCTTCGGTATTACATTAAAAATAGTTTAGTGGCTTCAATAGTTTTAACGATAGCTTTGATGGTAACTATAGCTTTGATGGTAACTAGCTTTGATGGAAACTATAGATTTGATGGAAACTATAGCTTTGATGGAAACTATAGCTTTGATGGTAACTATAGCTTTGATAGTAACTATAGCTTTGATGGTAACTATAGCTTTGATAGTTACTATAGCTTTGATGGTAACTATAGCTTTGATGGTAACTATAGCTTTGATAGTAACTATAGCTTTGATGGTAACTATAGCTTTGATGGTAACTATAGCTTTGATGGTAACTATAGCTTAGATGGTAACTATAGCTTTGATGGTAACTATAGCTTTGATGGTAACTATAGCTTTGATGGTAACTATACCTTTGATTGTCACCATAGCTTTGATGGCAACCATAGCTTTGATGGTACCGACAGGTTTGATGGAACCAATAAATCACTGATCGTTGCAATATCATCTATAAGCTCTTATTATTGACAGTACATCTTATTATTGACAGTGGCCCTAATCATTGCCCTGCCCTGATTATTGCTAGTAATATTATAGCTAGTAGTTTTTCTTATTTCCAATAGCTTTTATTATTATCTGTAGCCCTTAATATTGCCAGTGATCCTTAATATTGCCGGTGGTCCTTAATATTGCCAGTGGCCCTTAATATTGCCAGTGGCCTTTAATATTTCTGGTAGCCCTTAATATTGCTGGTAGCACTTAATATTGCCGGTAGCCCTTAATATTGCCGGTAGCCCTTAATATTGTCAGTAGCCCTTAATATTGTCAGTAGCCCTTAATATTGTCAGTAGCCCTTAATATTGTCAGTAGCCCTTAATATTGCCATTAGCCCCTAATATTGCTATTAGCCCCTAATATTGACATTAGCCCTTAATATTGCCATTAGCTCTTAATATTGCCATTGGCCCTTAATGTTGTCTATAGCCCTTATTATTGCCAGTAGTGTAGTCTGCCTCAGACTGACCACATTGTTAATTTATTAGAAACTAAACCTTGTTGTTTGTTCCCAATTGCGGGAGCAATTGTTGCAGGATGGTCGAGTGTAACAACGGACGTGACGTTGCCTGCGAAACTACCAATAACAGCCAGCCAGCCGCCATGACACACCCCCTCACGCCATGCCACTGTCAAGCCCGCCAAGCCTTTGAGGGGAGTGTATATAAGCCAGCCTGCCAGCCAACTATCTCTCTGTTCATTTCGATTGCTGAATAAATGAAGTAGTCGCCACTCTATGTGTTTTATATGTCATCACCTTTACAATTGCCAGTTTACAATTGTGTAGCCGCAATATCCATACCTACGTATCCATAATCTACTATATAAAAAATAAAAATAAGTCGGGTTTTCCTTCCTGACGCTATAACTCCAGAACGCACGAACCGATTTCCACGGTTTTGCATTCGTTGGAAAGGTCTCGGGCTCCGTGAGGTTTCTAGAAGTCATCTGGTGGCGAAACGGAGTTCGCTGGGTTTGCTAGTACATTATGTAAACAAACTGTGGTTTTTTGGTGTAACAATATACTAGAAACTGTATTGTTTTGTGTGTGCAGATCTGCATGATTTGATTCCCTGCCTATTTTTCTATCGGACTGCCAGAGTGGGCATTAAGAATTGACACCGCTTTATGGTTGATAATCCGAGAACCCGTACGAAGCGCTTTGATTCCACATTTATTGTGCGGATTGCTAGTCTGTGGAATTCGCTGCCTTAGTGGGTGTTCCCCGATAGTTACAATCGAGTCTTCAAGTCGAGAGAGAATAGGTGTCTTCTAGGTAAGCAAGCTCCATCGTAGGCTGCATTATGGCGAGTTGGCGGACAAGCGCAAGCCTATTTATAAATAATTAAAAAAATGGTCTTAATCTTTGCTTGAAAAACAATCTTACATCTTTTAAGATGGAAGATTGTTCTTGTGAGGTGGGTAATAGATGTTTTTTTATCCTTCTTTTCCAAACAAAATAACTATAAATGGGTACGTGCTGGATTTTTCTGGAGGAGACGCGATAAGCAGTAGATGAAAATTTTTAAGAGAAAATTCGTGATCTAAATCATTAAAGAGTTGTATTAAGTTTTTTTCATACACATTCGTTAATTTCATTTGGGACTATGTAAACAAATCTTGAAATCTTGAATCTCGAAGCATGTGTTCAGCAGGGGATGATGATGATGTACTAAATCTTTGACGTAGATTTTAACTCTAATCCGATGATGAAGCCAGCCAGGGTGGTGATTGTGGAACTCTTCAATGGTTACTGGTAAACCTTCGAGTTCTCTTTTGGTTGGTTTTAAAGGGCCACATACATACAAATACAAATACAAATAATTTATTGATATAAAACATAGATACAGAAAAAATAAGTAACCCTGCCTGCTGCTTTAGCGTTAGCTGTGATGCAGCAGACAGTGTCTTCCCAAAAATAAGAACAGTTACAATAAATAGTAAATAATAGTATACATAGACAATTTAATAGGAACTAAATAAAAAATAAAGGCTACATACACTACAAAGTAAACAATACACACGGTTTAGATAAGTAAAAAAGAAAACAAAAGTAAAGTAAAAAATAATATAAATTTTGCGAAAGACATTGCTAGAAATTTGGATACCTATTCCACTCGTGTCAACATGTCTTCAGTTAATTTATAATCGAAAAGTTTCAACCATTCATTTAAAGATCTTTTAAGTTTAAACCCATACATACATGTGACAAGGGTCTGATGATGGAGTGGAAAGGATCGTAGATAGAGGAACTCTTCATTTTAACTAAGAATATTTTTTTACTGTAACACAGATCGATAAACCTTGAATAACGAAAAAAAGCTGTGGTAGCCCATTTGGGACACCGCTAGACTTTGAAAGCGTGAGGTCGCGGGTTCAAACCCCGGGCCCGTACCAATGGGCTCTTTGGAGCTTATGTACGGATTTTCATACCACTGGCTTTTCGGTGAAGGAAAACATCGTGAGAAAACCTGCATACGTACGGAGAAGGAATTCAATGGCTTATGTGAATCCACCAACCCGCACTGGGCCAGCGTGGTGGATATGGTCCAATCACCCTTTCGGGGGTAGGCTATTAAAAGTCCAGCAGTGGACTTAAAAGGCTGATTATGATGATGTGATAATGAAGGGGAATTTAAAATTTACAACTTTGTGCGGTATTGCACAAATTATATAACAACGACGAACAAAAAATGGCCAAGTGCGAGTCGGTGAGAAACTTCTGTTCATCACCGGTTCTCGTACGATTACCGAAGTTAAGCAACGTCGGGCGCGGCCTGTACTTGGATGGGTGACTGCCTGGCCGTTGCTGGGACGTTGTCTTTTTGCAATACTTTTTTTCTCTACTATACTCATAATAGCTAAAGAGTAATGTGGTGGTATGGAACTTCCAGTGCGCAAGCCCAACTTGCACTTGGCCAGTACTATTTAGTATTTAATTACTTTTTATTGAAAGTTAAAATTCAGTCACTTTTGCTGACCTTGTTTAAATCAAGTTCTAAAGAAAGAAGAAGTTTTATTATGTATCTAGTAGGTATATTATGTATTATTATCTATACTTATATTATAAAGAGGAAAGATTTGTATTTAAGTATGTTTGTAACGAATTGGCTCAAAAAGTACTGGACTGATTTTAAAAATTCTTTCACCATTTGAATGCTACATTATCACTGATTAATATAGGCTATTTTAATAGACCATATAACTATACCCGTGCGGAGCCGAGGCTGACCGCTAGTGTAATAATAATTTTCCTGTTTTTGTTTTTAAAAAGACTAGATGTCGAGGAAAAACTAGCGGGCCATTCCATACTAAAAACCACGACGACACCTAGACCCATTGAACGCAGACTTATGTCCAAACTATGCGACGGTGATTCCCCGAATAAGCTCTTCAGAGTTCATCACTATATAATTCCAGTCCCAACTCAATTCAAATTGTTGTGGTTTGTGTTCCAGTCGTTACTGGCACCTGGCCACTGTCAGGTCTTTCGTGTTGTTTATAAATAGAACAGTATTTTAAAAATCATCTCACTCCTCATTTTTAACCATCTACAATGATTCTTCTACACCGGATTATATTATGTAAGTGCTTAACATTATTGATACTATATTTATTTTACTACTAGCTGGTAAAGTCGCTTTTCACGTCTGTCTGTCTGTCTGTATGTATGTATGGCCGCTAACTCCTCCTAAACCATGCAACGGATTTTGATGCGGTTTTCACCAGCAGTTAGATACATTTTCAAGGAAGGTTTATATATATAACAAGCGACCCGCCCCGGATTCGCACGTAAATTACACCCGTGCGAAGCCGGGCGGGCGGGTCGCTTGTTCTTTCCATAAAACCCTAATTTAGACTATGATTAACATTTAAAAAAAATACAAATTGATCTAGCCAGTCTACCTACGAACAGCATTAATTTTTAATTTTGCGAGAGTCATTATTCTGTGATACAAGTGATACAACTGATTGTGGGCTTGAGCATTTGGAATTGTCTTTCTATGGACAGTCTAACTGTATTTGTAGTGTTAGTTTTAGCTAGTATTTTGTTTATTTAATAAAGGCAACTGCACAAAAAAATATTACAGGTAGGTACTAGGTTCGTCACAAAAAAACATCCGCCTTTTATTTGTCACTATCTTTAATGACGTCACCTAATCCGCGACCCGCTTTATACATAACATGTAGGTATTTTTGATTTGCGTCTTCGTTTGGGTTTAAAAGTGTGTAAGCTTCAAGTTTGATTGATTGATTAACTCTTTATGAAAAAATTACGCAAACTAAAAAACAGTAGGTACTTATCTATATCTATACTAATGTTATAAAGAGGAAAGATTTGATTGTTTGTTTGTTTGCATTGAATAGGCTCCGAAACTACTGAACCGATTTGAAAAATTCTTTCACTGTAGGGAAGCTACACTATCCCCAAGTGACATAGGCTATAATCTATACCCGTGCGAAGCTGGGGCGGACCGCTAGTAATTTTATAAAGAGGAAAGATTTGATTGTTTGTTTGTTTTTTTGCTTGCATTGAATAGGCTCCGAAACTACTGAACCGATTTGAAAAATTCTTTCACTGTAGGGACATAGTGAACCCCGAGTGACATAGGCTATAATCTATACCCGTGCGAAGCGGGGGCGGACCGCTAGTATTTATAGACCGAAGGTATCCGGATGTTTAACGAACCTTATTCAAAAGTATTAATGATTATGTTATTATTTATTTCAGGTGGGCTGACGACTTTAATGTTATTAAATTACGTCAGGACACATGTAGTAATGAAAGTACCAAATCAATGTAGCATCAGTTTCTGCCATAACATCCTCTACATTGGTGGATCCTGTGGCGGGTCGTCGATGTCACAACCCACAACCTGCAACCTGGACAAATGTGAGGATCAAGTACTAAATGAAGAAATTAAAAATAAGTACACTGAATTTGTGTCCAATCAGCAGCAGAGAGATATAAATCATAACGAATATCCGTATTTACCCTTTGAAGACACTGTTTTATTAGCATACGGAAATTTTGTCACCGTACCAAAATCTGTATTTTCAATGACAAAGCTTACCGATATTAACCTAACTAAAAATAAATTGCGTAAAATAAATTTCAATGATTTTTTGACATTACCAAAACTCAAAAAAATCAATCTACACAACAATACAATAATTGCGATCGATACAAATGAAGAATCTACTAGCAACAGTAGTGTTAAGGAAATAGATGTAAGCTTCAATTTTATAGAAACTGTGCCAAGTAACTTTGTAAGCAGATTCATTAATCTGGAACATTTAAATATGTCACATAATATGATTAGCAGTGTTGATAAACATGCGTTTGAAGGAACAGTGGAGTTAATAACACTAGACTTATCGCATAACAGACTGCAAGAAGTCGGAAATATTTTCGACCAGCTACCAAGGCTTGACTCCAACGGTATTAAACCTCAAAACCTACAAAAACTATCCAAGTTACTTTTAGATAATAATCTTATAGTTAGCATTAACTTTTCAAATTTTTTCGAAACAGGTATTCCTGAATTAAGCATTGGGGGAAACCAAATCCCATGTAATGAACTAGCTACGGTGAAATATTATTCAAAATTGGCAGAAAAATTTAATCGCATTGTAACTGCAAGGAATTTGATTTCTCCTGGGAACGGGGACAGTATTAATGGTATTTCTTGCCAGAAAGCGAAAGAAGGTGAAGGGGGTATATTTATTACTTCGGACTATCCTAGTTCGAACACAATTATACTTATTTCGTCACTGAAGAATGACTTAGAAAATACTAAGAAAAATATTGAGCTTATGGGAGAAGGAACTATGTATTTGTTCGAAAGTATTCGTTTACAGCTAAAAGAGTTGGAAAAAAAAATCTCTAAAACTTGATTTGGAATAATGTCATGCAAAAAGAAGACAATAAAAGTGAACTTGGAAAATGTGTGCTAGAAAAGAAGTGCTGAAAAGCATTATGTTTAATTTTCCATAATACATTGTACAACGAGTCAATCAATCCATATTTGTTTGTTTGCTTTTTGCGATAGTAGGATGTGGTAAAAAAGTCTAGGGACAATTATTATGTAATCTAATTGTAATACTAAAGTAGTTAGTACTTACTTGTATTGTAATACTATACTAAATAAATAAATAAATACTAAGTATATTCTATTCAATAAATTCACTACTAGTTGTAACAATAAGTAAATCGCCGCGAGTAGCTCTTAGTGATAGTGCAGCACACCTCTCGACACCCTAAGCCTACGCCAATGTTGCCCCTCCGGTGCCAAGATGCGGTAGCCTCTATGGAGGCCCATTTAGTGGGTGGCAAGTCATCACCTGCCTAAATTAATTTTGAGATGAGACAGGATAAGGCAGATGCCGTTTCTCATCAGCAACCTTGCAACCTTGTTGCAAGTCGCATAAGAAGTATAACTTCAATAAAACAGCTGGTAAAGTTTTGAAATATAAGCGTCTAAAGTTTTATCAAAGAGTTTGGAAAAGGAAATAAGTTTTTATTTATATTACACGGGAATTTCTCACGTAAGATTAAGCCGGTTACTCCGACTATATAGTAGTGTAGTGTAGCAGTGCAAACCGAGACGCAGCTTCGCGCGTGTATTCACCTTGAAAAATTGAAATTAAATAGTATCTAATAGTAAAACAACTAAAAAAAAATATATTTACATTTAAGGTGGTACGATTCACCTATGGCGGGAAATTCAAATTTTAAGCAGTTTTTTGGTCCTAGTAGCCAGCCCAGGTAATTATTTTTAAATAACACAATGTTTGCGCAAAATATTGGCTGTTCTTTACATTATAATGTACAATTATTTAACAGTAACGCACCATATTACTCACATTTGTGAATAAACCGTTTGAAACAGCAAAAATTTGTTTTTTCACAAATGTAAGTAATAATGTGCATTAGAGATAAATAGCTTTACATGATTTTGTCAAGAATAATAATCAATTTGCGCAAACATCATGATCGTTTACAATAATTACCCGGCCTAGCTACAAGGACAAGAAAACTGTTTGAAATTTGAATTTCCCGCCATAGGTGAATCGAACCACCTTAAGACATTTTCGCAATTATGAAAATTCATTGTTACACAATGCCATGAATTTTTAACAATCCGTGAAAATTGACGAAAACTCAGGCTTGTAGTTCGCGCGTTTTTAATTTGATTTCCTTTTTTTATTCGGCTGGTGGCGCGACTATGGGCCGTCGACCAGCCAGTCTTTATTCAAACAATATTTGCATTCGATTTCTTTTCACTAAGATATACAAAATTCAAAAAGTGCGTGGTAAAGATAATTGCGGTGCACTTATAAAGAGGATTAAAAACTCATAACTGCCCGCTAAAAGTTTCTTATAGAAAACACCACCTTTGGGTGCACTTAAAGGCGAACCAAGTCGTCCTTTTCGAATAGATGGGATCAATTTTTTTCTGTGTAATTACTGATTGTTGCACGGGGAACGAATTGATTGAGAGGGGATGCTTTGTCCCTTGTCCGCAAAACGAGTGTTAGTATCGAATTGGTATGGTTAGTTGTTGGCTTGAAGTCATACCTTACAATAGTTACAAATACAATAGTGAGCTCTCTCTTTGTGCTTTGAAATTTCTTATAGAGAGTAAGAGCTTTAAAAGGAATTTAAATGCTTCTAATTTTCTATGCTATGTCGGGATACTTTTTTGAAATTAGGTTAAGTCCACCGAGTTTCGTTCATTTGAATTTGAATTTGAATTTTATTTTATTTATTAAATACATACCTTGAATGGGCATTACAGTTTCCCAATTCACCCATTCAAGGTTAACTAAAACTAAAAATAAAAACTACAGCACAAACTAAAAAAAAACATACCTAAATTAAAACATTGAACAAAATATTAAATAAATACTAACAATTGTATAAAAACTACTATGACTTTAAACCCTATTATCTAAACTAAACCATACAATAATAATTTATAAGTTCGCCAGCTTTGGACTGGTAATGACTAAAACTATAGCCGCTCTGTGAAACTCGTCATAGGAACTAAGGAACAAATCCAGATCTCGATTCCGGTCAAGTACAGCATTGAGTAGCCGCACTGCTTTTTGTTGCGGGGCCTGTCTTCCGAATTCAGTCCTACAACCTGGCGCCATGAACAGCTTATGCCGACAAGCTCTAACATTGTTGCTGTTCGGAACGGCAATAAATATTTGCTCCAGTACTGATGGGTTACCGAGACGCCCCACAACAATGCGCAGCACATACTCCATCAGTGATACGATACGCCTCACTTCTAGAGTATTGTAGCCCGTTGTACCAAGTAGAAACTCACTTGGATATAGATACGGATATCCCACATAATACCCATATTGCTTCTGATAGAGCCACCGTATAAACTTTTTTTGTTTTTTTTTTAACCATTTGTACGTATTTAACCTCGTGTGGACACCAAATAGCTGAGTTGCACTCCAGTTTGCTTCTCACAAAGGCATTGTACAGCACCTTTATAGCAGGAATGCTATCCAAATGTCTTGCCTGCCGCTATACAAAACCAAGAGATCGGAAAGCTTGTGTACAAATTTTATTTATGTGGCTCCGAAATGACAAGTCCTCGCTTAATGTAACTCCAAGATCTCTAACCAACTTAGCACGGGGGATTTCTGAGCTATTGAGACGATACCGCGCTACCAATGGGTTTTTTGATCGCGTGAATGTTATTATTTGTCTAACCTATATACACAAATTCCTGTTACTATTAATGTGACGACAATTATATGGCTCTGGCTACGGAACCCTACCATATCCGTGTCTCGACAGGTTCTTGACCAGTTATTTATTCTGGCAACATTGTTTCGGGGAAGTCCCTAATTCTGCAAACAAGTAGGCGATAACGCGAGTTCTTCCTTATCAGTGGCTGCGGTTACAATTATGCTTTTATGTCTAATTTTAGCTTGTGTTGTGTAATTCTTATCAATTTAGTTTTTAGGGTTCGTACCCAAAGGGTGAAAACGGGACCTTATTACTAAGTCTACGCTGTTTGTCCGTCTGTCTCTCCGTCTGTCCGTCTGTCCGGCTGTCCGTCTGTCCGTCTGTCCGTTTGCCGTCTGTCCATCTGTCCGTTTGTCCATCTGTCCTACCTTTAAACGCCTGTATCTTTCAAACCGTAATAGATAGCCAGTTGAAATTTTCACAGAATATATAATGTACAAATACGGCGGATTAACTAACAATAATAAAATAGTACAAAAAATAAAATTTAAGGTTCCCTTACAACAAACGATTTTTTAAACGTATTATACTAGGGATGGGTAAGTTCTGTTCTGATGGAACAATTAAAAATGCACCTTATTATGTTGATGTTGTAGTGTTTTGTGCGCAAAATAAATGATTTTCTTTCTTTCTTTCTTTTATGTTTTGTTCTGCTATTGTCCAACAAAGTTTTAACCGCGCTTTTGGCGATAAATCATAAGCGATATTATTTATCTGCACTAGATCCCTTCATCATCATCATCAGCCAGAAGACGTCCACTGCTGAACATAGGCCTCCCCATAAGGGGGGCGTGCCATAATCCCCACGCTTGGCAGGCGGCTTGGGGATCGCAGGAGGTTCCACCATTCAAGTAGGAGGATGCTGCTGCCCATCCTCTAGTGGTTCTGGTCGCAGTTTTAGGACATACCCGGGTACTACGGGGGACGGGTATACTAGATCCCTTACAATGTGCTTGTTGACACAAATAAATAAGCATAAAATAAGGCTATCAGTGTCACCCAGTCCTTACGCAGTAACCTCAAAACTATGTAAAGAGCCATCTGTGGTTTAGAAAAATGGAATCATACAAGGGCGAAGATTTTAGTGAGGGGGAAGGGGGGGGGGGGGGGTAATGGCAGTTAGAGGCTTTTATAATCATAATCTTTATTTGGCACAAGGAAAATACAAACAAAACGATTGAATCCACTGGCTCCGAACTAGTAAAATTGCAATGTTATTTAATATTATTTACTCTTAGTTTGGAAAGTTCTTTGAACGAGCGCTTACATGGGCGCGGAAGGGGTCATCTAGCTACGCCCTCTCATATCAAAAGCACTGATAAGCTTAGCATTATAAATAATGAAACAACGCCAATGTGTTCCACTCTGTTCTGGAGTCTGGTTTAAGAGCACTTGCTAGCAGTATAATCGAATTTTATTCTAGACATTTTTATTTTATCCTCCTTCGACACTGATTACGCTAAGAATTTATTCTAAGTTACTACGATGATTTTCCTGGAATGGATATTGATTTGTAAGTACTTTTTTTTTACTTAGATCACCATTTGAGCGTTAACTGTGCGAACGCCGAATCTCATAGACAGACTCTTATACGGCATCGCGGGATTGTCGGGCATCGCCTTTATGCATTTTTTTTTTTACAAAACTTAAATGTTTATGAGGAGGCGCTGGTTAAAGAGAAGACGTCGCACAGCCTCCAGCACAGGCGGAAGCTTGTCTGTCCATTTTTTATCACCTTCAATTTGGAGAATGTGCACAAAAGCTGTTTAAGCTGATCCCGTCAACCAATTTCCGCCATAGGTCATCGCGGCAGTCACCATCTTTACGTGAATTTTGGTAAAGTCTGCATGGAATGCGCTCCCTGCTTCAGTGTTCCCTATAAAGTACAACCTAGGTCTCTTCAAGACAAGAGTGAACAGACACCTCATCACCTCATGGGCAAGCGTGCCCCATCTAAGAGTGAAGCCCCATTAGTACTTTGCGCTGCGATGTTTTACATAATATATTTTGTGGGTAGCGTCGTCACACGCAACGTTTCAACGAATCGTTGGACAAGAGACGAAGCAGGAGGGTGATGCTTTTGTTTCTACTATGGTGATGAGCTATGCTGTTAGAGCGTATCGTCATTTACCATTAGATGAGTTGTGGTCAAACGCTAGCCAATTTCATCATAAAAATAAGTCCGGAAAATGTAGAATTTTTAGTACTTTTCATTAGTTTATCCGTCGATAAAACTTTTGTAGGATATGGAATTTAAAAGCTATCTTTCAAATAATTTTGACTGAATTTATAAAATGACACTCCCCTATTAAGTTCTGTATCCAATAGTATTGCAATTAGGAATTGTCCTCTTCGTTTGCTATTGGTAAGATATTCGTGTATCTCTGGTGTTTTGGTATACCAAGGTGCAGCAGTGAAATATCAAAGGGCAACATTCTTATGGACCCATTGTAAAATTTCTCCATTGGAATGACTAGCGGTACCCACAGCACTATTCTATACGTCCATATAATCTGTTTAGTAATACATTTATTGATGATCAATTTGTTGTTAGCTTTGGAGTGCCTTCCCATAAACCACTTTAAGGAACGATATCTATAGGTTAGATTCGTCCCTTTTCTTCTGTATGTGGGTTTTCCATGTCTGTCTTCTGTCCAGGCTCATCCCAGTCCCAGTTATCTGATATCACTCATGTGGCATAGTTCTTCATTTCCTAATTTCACTTTTCACCTTCACAAAACCACCACCACCTACCACCACCACCACCACCACCTACCACCACCACCACCTACCACCTTTGCAAAATGTAAAAGTGATGTGTATTGATTTTGATGCGCTAGCTTTAATTTTCCACTTTTTCATACAATTATTTATTTTATTTAAACGTAACTGGAGTTGATCTGATATTATATTTGAGTTTTTATGGTTGCATGATGTTGCAGTGTCATTAGCAAATGTTACTGTTCGGATATTTTCACTTGGTAGTGAAAGTGGTAGTCAGCTGTGTGGTACGTGTAGAGAACTGGGCCCAATACAGATCCTTGGGGGACTCCAGCTGTTGCTGAACATGTTTGTGATGTTTTATCATTCTCTGTCTCTCTGTACTTTTTGTCATTCAAATAAGATTCCAGTATAAGATACTTATTTTGTATCTTGGGATATCTTTTTGAATTTACATAATAGCTTTACAACCTGACAGCACCCGGTTTGGTCCTTGGGCCTGACCAATGAATTATTTAGTACTTACCTTTACCTATAAATCATGGGCAGTTTCGATGCCATCGCTCAAAAACGGTGAAGGTAAACATCATGAGAAAACTGGTCTGTCCAAGAACCTCAAAAGTTCAAAGATATATGACATTCACCAATACGCACAAGGTCAGAATGGTGGATTAAAACCCACCCTCCTCTCAGAGAGAAGGCCTATATTCTAGCAGTGGGAATATGATAGGTTGATAATGATGATGATGGAACTCATATGGTAACCTAATTTACGTGCTTAACGTTAAATATATTCAAATACTATATAATAATAATAATTTGTTTTTTATAACATTATGATGATAACATTATATTTTTATAATGATAATTTGGTTACCATTATCAAAGTTACTATAATAATATGTTGGTACGTAAATGAGACATATATGGGATATTTTTGTTTTATTTCAGGTGGACTTATAATCACGTCTTTTATGACCTACGCCATGGCTGAATGTCGGTGGATAAATAATCATCCTAATAATAATCAGTACTGCCCTACCAGCTCCAATCCATATGAAGCCGACTGCGTGTCTACAGTTATCTATGAAAGTGTCCTGTCTATGTGTTAGTGGGCGCGCTGAGGGTGTAAATAACAACACATCTACTTGCGATCAAGTGGTGTATTCGACTGACGCATCGCTGCGCCGGACACAGCCGCGCGCGCACAAGTACTTACAACTAACATCCCTCCACCTTTAGCTAAGAAACACTATCCCGACTACTTAAATACTACACTAAAGATATCGCTTATAATCTACTTTTTTGCGCGGACGCGATACTTGGGCCGGAGTGACCGGGCTCGATGAAACAGACGCTGGTCGGCGTGAGGGGCTCGACTCTGGCTCTGACACTGCTTCTGTAGGCATTTGTGACCGTGAGATTCCCACGACGGGTGACCCGGGCGCAGACGTAGCGGCCGCCGCCTGCGAAGGCACGTTGGTAGGGTGTGCTGGCAGAATCATGACTGGCGGCACCGCAGCTGGCTCTCGATCAAAGGCAGGCACGCGCTCACTCGAACTTGAGCGCTCGGTCTCATTATGCTCCGAATCCTCCCCTTTTAGCTTAAGGAGTTGGTTAGTATGTTTCTTCATTATGGCCCCGGATTCCACTATTTTTGCTAGATATAGCATTTTGCCGAGGCGCTTTAAAATAGTTCCTTTCACCCATATTGGTTTCTGCATTTTGTACACTTTGATTAGCACGACTTCATTAATGCTGAAGGTCACATTGCGCTTGCCACCATAGTACCTACACTGAGAACACTGCTTATCTTTTACTAATGCGTCGAGTGTAGCGTCGCGAGACGACGGTGGCAAATCAATAAGATCTAATCTACATCTTAATTTGTGGCCGAACAATAGCTCAGCAGGGGACTTGTTCGTGGTACTATGAATTGAATTTCTATAATTGAGTAAAAATTCATTTATTTTTATGTTCATGTCCCGTTGGTTAGTGCCGGTTGCAATTATATTTTTAATCGCTCTTTTAACTATTTTAACAAAACTCTCGGCCTGTCCGTTACTCATTGGATTATAACTTGGAGATGTCAGATGCGCGATACCATTCTTGCTACAGAACAGTTTAAATTCCTCGGAGACGTAAGAACTGCCATTGTCTGAGATTATAGTGTGAAATAAACCAAATCTTGACATTACTTCGCAAAGTTTATCAATTACCACTCGAGTACCATAACCGGATGATACGTCGAAACATTCGACCCATTTCGAGTAGGCGTCTACGATAATCAGGTAAGTTCGGTTGTTTATCGGTCCTAAAAAATCTATATGCACGCGGTACCACGGTTGCGGCGGATAAGGCCAGGGCGCGAGAGGTGCGCGGGGTGGGGCGGGTCTCGCCTTTGCGCAAATCTCGCACTCTGCAACATACCTGTCAATGTCAGCCGACATCCGTGGCCACCAAAATCTAGACCTTGATTCACATTTCATTTTATAAGCGCCCAGGTGCCCCGAGTGAAGTTCACTTAACAACCGACTACGACAAGATAATGGAATTACCATCTTATGACCTCTCAGTAAGCATGATCTTTCGACTGATAGTTCCTGACTACACGATCGAAGAGGTTTTAATCTAGCGTCAATAGGTCTAGAAGGCCAACCCTTAAGGACGTACTCGCATACTTGTGACAAGACCGGATCAGACTTAGTTGCTTCTATTATATTACTCAAACTTACATGTTCCTCTGCAGTTTGCCCAAAAATAAAATTCATGTACGTAGCTTTATCTATGTATTGGTCATCGACCTCCGCTGATTGCGCACCGGTCGATCTACTTAAAAAATCTGCTGCATTCATAGTGCTCGAAACGTATTCGATCTTGAAGTTATATGAGTTTAGGTAAATAGCGTACCGCTGCAGCCTGTTTGCTGTTATCTCTGGTACGCCCTTATCTGGACTAAAAATAGACAAGAGCGGCTTATGATCGGTTCTAAGAATAAAAGGGATAGATCGCCCATATAAATATTGGTGAAATTTGCGAACACCAAATATGATTGCTGTGGCCTCCTTCTGAATTTGACTATAACTTCGCTCAGCTTTTGCGAGCGAACGAGAGGCATACGATACTGGTTTTTCGATGCCGTTTTCCATTTGCGACAGAATAGCAGCTAACCCTGTGGGGGACGCGTCCACTGTAAGTATTATTGTTGCTTCGGGGTTAAAGTGTGCTAACGTTTCTTCAGAAGATAGTACTTTTTTTATGAAGTCTACTGCAGAATCGTGTACTTCAGACCAGTGCCACGGTTCCTTCTTCTGCAATAAACAGTGTAATGGACTTAAAATGGACGACGCGTTCTTGACAAAATTTCGATAATAATTTACAAGTCCCAGGAAGGATTTTAATTCAGAAACATTGGTTGGTGTTTTGGCGTTTAAGATTGCGTTTACCTTGTCGGGACTTTTATGAAGCCCGTGCTTGTCAATAATAAAACCTAAGTATGATACTGAATCTTGGAAAAGAAAACACTTTTCCTTTTGCAGCACTAATCCGGCGTCTTGCAGTCTTGAAAATACTTCATTTAGTCTTGTTTTATGAAGAGTATCTGAATTTGCACTAATCAAAATGTCATCTTGGAAAATAAGGACGCCCTCCATGCCAGACAAAATTCTTTCAATGGTTTTTTGGAATATTGCCGCCGCGCAAGATAAGCCATAAACTAAACGAGTGAATTTATATAACCCCTTATGCGTATTTATACATGTAAGCATTTGTGACCCCTCCTCTAATTCTAACTGCGCGTAGGCCTGAGAGA
Organism: Agriopis marginaria; assembly: GCA_932305915.1. Taxonomy (NCBI): domain Eukaryota; kingdom Metazoa; phylum Arthropoda; class Insecta; order Lepidoptera; family Geometridae; genus Agriopis; species Agriopis marginaria. Next base: position 2,957,960 of record OW029932.1, read on the forward strand.
GGTCTAATTTTGAAAACTTGATACCGCCATGAAGTTGTGCAAATAACTCGTCTATACGTGGCAGTGGATATTTGTCAATAACGAGCTGTTTATTGAGAGTGACCGAGAAATCTGCACAAAGACGAATACTCCCGTCGTGCTTCAAAACGGGAACTACTGGACTCGCATATTCTGAAAAATTCACTGGTACTAAAATACCTACACTAACAAGACGGTTTATCTCTCCCTCCACCGCTTGGCGGAGCGCAAATGGCGCAAAATTCTTTAGGGGTTAATTTAACTTTAGTGTTCCTATAACAACCGAGGCTATCCGAGAACAGGTGGGGGTATTTTTGTATGTACTCACTGACTGAACTACAGGAGTTAACCACCGATATTTGTAATTCAAATTTAGAGAAAAAATCGCGACCTAATAATGGCACTCCCTCCGTCTCCGCTACATACACATCTACAATATTAATTTTTGAACTGTACGTCATCGGCACTTTGAAAAATCCCAAAACTGTGATAGTGCTACCATTATAAGCGCTTAGTAATAGCTTACTAGGGCAAAGTTGTCGGTTTGAAAAATGTTTTTCATACAGTTTTTGCGGGATAATCGTGATAGGTGAGCCGCAGTCCAGTTCAAAGTCCACATAAACTCCGTCAACAAGAACGGATTCGTGCATCGCCTCCCCGCTAACTGTTTTAATATTTGACAAGATAAGCTTACCGTCGTCATAGTTAGCTACCTCACCGTCGTTGACATCGTTGCTACACTCGACGTAATTATGTTTGACGCACTTTTAAGGACACACGCGTTTTAAATGGCCAACGATGCCACATACTGAACACTTGTATTTGACAAATTTGCACGTAGAAATTTCATGCCCCCTGAATCCGCAGGCAGTACATTGCAACAAAGGATCCCGAGAACGTGACGAAGTTTTATTATGCTGGGCTGGAGATTGCGTTGGCACGACCGCCATTTTAAACACCGAAGTCGAAGCGGCGGGCTTGACGCCTTCCTGCGCTCCTATCCGAGCACAGCGGATAGCTTCTGCTGTTCGTATCGCTTCATCCAGAGGCAGCTTCGACATATCTTTCGTGAATAGCTTGTCTCTCTCTGGTCCCGGTGACATACCGAGAACGAAACGGTCACGTAATGCTTCCACCAGCATTGCAGCAGGGAAATGACATTCCGAAGCGAGATTTCTGACTCGAGCTGCCCATTCCACTAGGGTTTCATTTTCACGTTGAGTCGATGCGTGAAATAAATATCTTTCTGCAAACCCGCAGCGTACCGGCTTGAAATGGTTGTCTAGTAATTCGACGAGCTGAGCATAGGTACGCGTTGTGATACCGGACGGCAGTGCTAAATCGCGAACCAGCTTGTAGGTATTTTCAGCTAGACTGCTCACAAGTATAGCTCTTCGCTTAGTCTGCGCTTTCTCGTCGATATCAATGTCATTTGCGAGGAACCACTGCTCCAATCTATCCTTGTAAATCGGCCAGTCTTGAACTTCATGGTTGAAGGTGCTTAAGGTTCCCACCGTTACTTTTGCTACAGCCATTGTACGTAGCTAATATATTAGCACTAGACACAAACAAGTATGTACTAAACACGCGTTAGTAACGTGCCCGTCGCCATTTGTTAGTGGGCGCGCTGAGGGTGTAAATAACAACACATCTACTTGCGATCAAGTGGTGTATTCGACTGACGCATCGCTGCGCCGGACACAGCCGCGCGCGCACAAGTACTTACAACTAACACTATGTGCGAAAAAAATGGCGAAAATGTGTATGACTTCAACATTAAAATCAATCTAGAAAATCCGGATGAAAGTCCATTCTTAGAAAATGTAAATTACTTTACAGAACTAATTATAAAAGACGGATATTTAGTCACTGTACCAAAAGACATATATAACATGACAAAATTAACGCACTTTAAAATATCAGGCAATAAAATGCGTAAAGTAAATTTCAACGACTTCCTGCCGCTACAAAGTCTTAAAATTGTTAATTTAGCACACAATAAAATTATTGTTATCGAAACTGTTGAACAATCTAGCAGCTATAGTACTATTCAAGATATAGATGTGAGCTTCAATTTTATCGAAGCTATACCAAAAAACTTTATTAAATCGTTTCATAAGCTAGAACATTTAAATATGTCACATAATATGATCAGCAATATTGATAAGCACGCGTTTGAAGGAACAGTGGAGTTAAAAACTCTCGACTTATCGCATAACAAACTGCAAGAAGTCGGAAATATTCTTGTCCAGCTACCAAGGCTTATTGACTCCGATTATGCATCATCTAACAAATTCCAAAAGCTATCATTGCTAGTTTTAGATCATAATTTTATAGATAACATCAATTTTACAGTGTTTTTCGATACAGGAATACCAGAATTAAGCATCGGGGGAAACCAAATCCAATGCAACGAATTAGCTAGACTAAAATATTCCAAATTTTCAGAAAAATTTGATCGCATTGTAACCGCAGCTATATTCAATTTTGATTCTGATAATGTTAATGGAATTTCTTGTCTGAAAGCAAATAATGATATCCGGGATGTTATAAATGTTTCTGATAATCCTAGTTCCAATTCCAGCATCTTGGTTACATTACTAAAAAACGCGGTTGAAAATAACAGCAAGTCTTTAGATACGCTTATTGACAATGTTGACCAAAATGAGAAAAAAATGGAACAATTAATACAAGTGACCAATTCTTTACTGTGGACTATAAATAGTCAGCTAACAGATATTAAGATTAAATTACCGGATAAGTCTAATGACAATTATTCCACGATAGCAAATTAAAATTTATGATTTCTTTTGAGAAACTGGCTTGGGAGGTGATTTCATTTACCTGCTTTTCACACAATTTCAGTTAGGTCAGAGGTTTTTTATTTTTACAAAAATAAAAAATACATTACAACGTTAGTAGTAACATATACATTATACATTTATATCATAATGCTGTAGGTATTTTATCTTATAATTATCCACGCAACGATCTATCATATCATCTGAAAACCGACGCTGATAGTCCTTGACTTTCAGCATTAATGCCGATACGGACCCATTCGACACTGATTGTACTCTTTAGATATGTTTTTGTAAAGGTGTCGAATAAAATTTATTTTCTTTTTTTCTTATGATTGTAGTATAGTATAAAAAATCTTTGTACCCACGTATGACATCATAGATGCTGGGTAAGCTATCAACTGGTATTGGGCTTGAGCGTTTCAATTATCTCTAACGTTCTTATGTTAACGTTAATGTTAATAACGTTATGGGTATTTTTCTTGTTTTTAGGGTTCCGTACCTCAAAAGAAAAAAACGGAACAAACTTACATTTTGTAGTTGGAATGTATGGAAGACCCTTATAGTCAACTACAAAGTTAAGTTTGTCTTTCAATATTTTTTTGGACTCGCGCTTGTCCGGTTTTTTGTGTAATAGGATAAGTAGATTAGATATTTAGTGTTAATTATGCCTACTTAACCTTTGTACAATTTTTATTAAACATAATATTTATATAGTGAATGTTCTTTTATTTCTTAAACATTAAAAAGCAAGCTAAAAACACAAAAATTCAAAATTCATGCCTTTGTAAAGTTTTAAGAACTATTATCTAACATAATAATAACAGTATTGTTTCAAAATATGTACTGAAGTTACGAGGAGAACTTTTGAAGTATTGCTGCTCTAAATGTGACAATTTCTTTTGTTTGAAAAATAGGCCCACCTCAAACTAATACCGTATAGTAATGAAACTCATGTCAATTTGTTCCTCATAATCTCTAGATTTAGTGGTAATATTAGCTATATCCGATCAAACCGGAATATTGACAAAAGCCGATTACTATGGCCACTGTTGTAAAATATTGTCTATTTATTTTTGTATAAAAATTCCTAAGCATGCATCCTTTTTCGTATTAAAAACGTTCCGGTGTGAAAAAAAAGTGACTTTATAAGGGAAATGAATGAATTGTGGCAAAAATCACATATATTATTCCGTATATTATTATTCCGGTTTCATTTTTACCTTATCTTTCGTCCGAATGGTACAAAAAAAAAAACGATGAATTTTATAGTGTTATACCCATCAATATACGGTAAATTCGGTGGGCCTAGGAAAAATTGTCTTCTTTACCTGCAGTGCAAGCAAATCCGTCGATATTTTGAAAAGAGTATTTATACGACATACACAGTGGCGTGGCGTAGCTATCAGAGGGCTAGGTAGTGCCTTGCACTGGGGCCCTCAAGCTCACTTGGTTTATTGTGTTAAAGTCGCATTTAGCGGAGCAAAATCATGGCGCTTACACACAGTCGTGCGTTTCGTTACTTCTATTTGTGGGGTTTTTCTCATATTTTTCGAAAAGTATAGCTGTAATGTAAAATGTACCTCACCGGTTAACTTCATAATTATGAAATCTATGTATCAAGATATCGCAGATATTATTTAATAGATAGGTAATTGAATGAATAAAAACAAAACAGGGATAAAAACGCCAATCAGTGCTACTTTGATATTTTTTTTCTATCGAGCGAAATGTGCTTAATCGTGTTTCGGTCTCATGGGTTTCCTAGATAGAACATTCAATTTTGTTATGACACCATTTTTATAATTTTAAACTAACCATGGAGGTATGCACACTTAAACTAGAATGACCATAATTGCTAAAAGTCGGAAAAGAGCGTCTTAAGCTATGCTACGAGTACAACGCACATATTATTAGGATAGGTATACTCACCTACACTGTTATTGAACGAGACACCTAATATTTACACTTATAACAGCGTTATTTTCGAGCACTTTACTTCTTTCATCCCTCCGTCTGAGATGTAGTAAGGTGTGGTGCGAGTTGTAGCAGGAGTGCTAAAAGGACTTTGAAGATTTTTGTATGGAGGGTAGCCCTAACAACCTAGTTAATTTTGTCCCAATTAGCTGTAGGTACATGCACAGCATAATTCCGGATGCAATAAAGAAAGAAACAAATAATTATACTTTCCAGAACCAATTACGTAAGTTAGAAACCCAAAAATGTTATTACGCGATAGAAGATTTTTTCAACGATAAAATTAAATTATAATTAATATATTAACATCGATCACATAATTTTAGTTAGAAGGTAGCATCCTAGGTTTAGTTTGTTTGCATTCCATTTCATTTATCTCACCTATCGCATTAAATACTTCATCCTAAGTTAAGTTTAAATAGTAGATAAAGTCTGTGGTCTGATTTGTGAGCACCCACAATATTAATCATTGCTGCAGGGTATATATTACACAATGTACTCTAAAACTTTGTTTTTAGAAGAAGAAAGTGTACATATTTGCAATAAAGAATAAAGAATTATAACACTTACTCAAGATCATGTATAAACATTTTATTCTAAAAATCAGTATGTCGCTAGGCTAAATTAAAGCAAATTATAAACAAATTCATTAGAGCAATATTAAATTTCATTTATGAATATCTCAGAAACCTGCCTTTTAGGACCTTCCTTTTTTTGTTTGTATTTATATATTTAATTATTATAAGCAATGAATTCAATGTAATTATAATAAGACAGATTTTACCTTTTATTGACATGTAACATAGGTGTTATTAATAAATATTTGTATTTGTAGTTATATAACTACAAATACAAATAATGTTTGGTAGTAATAGTTTCAGGTTTTAAATCATCTTTTAGTTTAATTTTAGCTTTTATTTAGATATTTTAAGTTTTAGTTTTTAGTTTATATTTTAAGTTTTCATTAATTTTCTGTTTTTTAAGTTCCATTATATAAATTATGACTGTAGTGAACAACCGTGATAGTTATATAACTTTAGTAAAAATATACACACAAGTAAAAAAATAAAATACAATGAGGTTTTCGCCAAAACCTCTAGTCAACTAAAGTTATATAATAATACCTTTATCTAACGGTATTATTAAAGACCTATGCAAACTTTCTACATAAAATATATTATATTTCAAAATGACCTTCTTTAAAGAATAAATAACATTGTTATGCACTAGTGCAAAAAAGCAGTTTTAGTGCGCATACACCAAGCATAAACAAGAACTGTACGATACGTGAAAAAGTATTAATTCCGCGTTTTACTAATTAACCACAAGACACGTGTGATCAGATCCGTACTCCGTACTGTGATCTTGGTGACGAAGGCCATATTGCGAGTTGTAAATAAAAGTGTAATTTTTACAAGCAGGTGTGACACAATGACTGTTTGCGACAACACTATGGTCTGTCTAATATAAGATGATAAATTTGACAGGTCACGCCCATAAAGTTTCGTATTTTTTCCGGTAGAATGTACATATTATAATGTCGTACTTCATTGACGGTTACCGCCCACTTAGTAAAGTGCCACGCATAATGAATAACCACAGACTATCAAAAATCGGTTTCGAATTAAAATAAATCGAACAAATAAAAATTTATACATAGGTAACTATATTATTTTTTGTAAATATTAAAGTTATTTGCAATTATCTATTGCGCAATTACTAACAAAAAAAACTAGTCTAACTAGGTAGGTCCAACTTCAAGAAAGAGGTCAATCGGCGAATCCAATTCGGCTGTGCAGCCTCCTTGAAGCCACCTCCGTATGCTGTCGCTACCAAAGCGACAGCAACCTCCTTTGACTGGCATGACAATTTTGATTGTTTTTATTGAGTATTTATCGACTCCAAATTCTATGAGAGTAATAATTATCGATGATCGAATAGGTCGAATAGTGTCAAATTTATCAACTTATAAGTACAAATTGAATTGACAGCTCTTCTTCGCTTTAACTGAGGGCACACCTTAACGCCTAATGGTTCCGCCCTACCTCAGGTCACGCCCGAACATCCCCGCGTCTTATTTAATTAAAGAAAAATATAAATTAGAATAAATTTTAATGGCACCCTGTGAGGACGGTTCTCGAGAAATAATTTCACGAAGGTATTCTAATTTCGTGTTTTTATTTACACTTTTCATAACTTGTGGACCTATGTATGATGAGGTAGGGTCAACGACTGAAAACGCTCATTCAGCAAAAGCAATCGACAATGCGTTAAAAATATTGTTTATTTACGGCCAAACTCAATAGTCACAGCTATCTCATTAACACGTTTTCAACATTTTAACCGACTTCAATAAAGGAGAAAAGTTCTCAATTCGTATTTTTTTTAAGGTAAAAAATCACCGTTTTTTTTAAACGAGCTTTGTTTTAGGTGATCTTATGCATCTCTTCTCTATCTGTATCTCTACATAGTATAAATTAAAGTCGCTTTCCGCGTCTTTCGGTATGTATGTCTGTATGGCCGCTAACTCTTCCTAAACCACCAGGGTTGGTCCCATAGTAAAAGTTGTTCATAATGATGAGTACAATTACCTTCTTTCGGCTTCGAGAGTGTTCCCTTTACACCCCGTATAAACCTTCCGTGAAAATGTATCTAACTGATGGTGAAAACCGTATCAAAATCCGTTGCGTGGTTTAGGAAAAGTTAGCGGCCATACAGACAGACAGACACGGAAAGTGACTTTAATTTATACTATAGAGAAGAGAAGAGAAGAGATATTCAAAATTGCTTCAGCTTCGAAGCTAAACTTTGGCATGTGGCTTCCTTGAACATTACAATAACTATATTACAAAACGGAAACGGAAAAGCACTCCAATAAAAGAAAAGAAATCTACGTCTTTCGCGAAAACATCACTTTTATTGGAGCAAAAACATCATTTATCATTCTTGTCGAAACAATGCCCTACACTGTTAATTATGTTACGACAACAAAGGGACTGGCTGCACTCGCCTTGGAACAACATAGAATGTCCATAAACTTATTTTTTTTGAAGTTATACTTCTTATGCGACTTGCAAACAAGGTTGCGTTAAACGTTTAACGCTACCATGGAGGGAGATTTTTTCTCTCTCGTATGGTTGCGAAATGCGCATCCTTTTTTCGCCCTGCGACTAGCAGTCCCGGTGTCGCTAATGGATTGAGAAGCCTAAGAAGCTAGTTTTGCCCAAGAAGCTAATTTTGCTATTTTTGCCCTAGTTATAATTTTAGGCTTCCTTGTTGAAGTATAACTTCTTCCGCGCGGAGGGACTCCAAGCACAATTTTTATTTATTATGTCTGAGTCCTCGTATGTAACAGAATTGTGCCAAAACCATGCCATTTTCCATAATAGTTTTTTAATGTTTTAAAATGTCTAAATAAAACGAAAAATAATTGTTGTATTTTCGGCGGAACTGTTTTCTCGACTACTAAAGTGTGGAAACAACTACGAAGCAAAATTTGACATTTTTTTAATATACGTTTGATAATAAAATATAGTACCCGCCCGACTTCAAAATCTGTGTAAAAATATTATTTTGTTCTTTGTAGTGGAATATTAACTTAGAATGTTTGTGTTCTGTGGTTTTTCGATGTCGTTTTTTTTTTATATTATTTATTTCATACCTTGTAAGCCATAGGTAATTATCATATCATCGCAAATGTCCCTGGTATACCCGAACATTTTGTATAATGATTAGCAACCAACCTCAACCTTCAACCTTTTAATAGACCCTGAAAGGGCGATTGGGCCATATCCACAAGGCTGGCCCAGTTGCGGGTTGGTGGATTAGATACATTATTGAATTTTTTCTCCGTACGTATGCAGGTTTCATCACGATGTTTTCCTTCACCGAAAAGCCAGTGGTATAAAAATCCGTACATACATTCCAAAGAACTTATTGGTACGGGATTTGAACCCACAACCTCACGCTTTCAAGTATAGCGTGGTCTCAAATAGGCTATATAATGATTGCTATCACGATACTCAACCGTGATTACGTTACAGACTTTAAAACCATTCTACCGTACTTAGTGTACTCTGAAGATTCTGTCCAATAGCTTTGCTGATGTAAAAAGGGTTTCCAAATGGACATTTTAATAAAAAATGCGCTTCAGTGACATATTGACGGCGTTTTGTTTGGACTTCCAAATGTTGGGCTGACTTTGGACTAAAGTAAATTCATATAGACTGAGTCACCAGCCTAGTGTAAAGTAGAGGACTTAGAAAGGTCTTAAGCCGTCCCAAGACCCTTAACATGGATTAACGATTGTTGTTCTAGGAGAAACAAAACAGTTCTGAGCTTATTTTTACAACCTTTTATGTAACTTGCCTTGTTAGTTTGAGTTACATCTTGCAACTGAATTTTAATACAGCCATCCCCAACCGATAAGAGCTGAAATTTTGTATACACGTTAATTTGGATCACAATGAATGTTTTGTTTAGTTGAAGTGGCAATGGGCAGGCCACATCGCTCGAAGAACCGATAACCGATGGGGAAGAAAGGTTCTTGAGTGGAGACCACGAACCGGAAGACGCAGCGTAAGTAGGTCTTCCACTAGATGGACCGACGACATTGTGAGAGTCGCGGGCATCCAGTGGATGCAAAAGGCAGGCTGTCGTTCAGTGTGGAGGTTAAAGGGGGAGGCCTATGTTCAGCAGTGGACGTCTTCTGGCTGATGATGATGATGAATGTTTAGATAAATGACGTCATTCTAAATCTGATACGGCGGACTCCCAAAGATGGCGGATTAGTTATTTTTGATGCATCACCATGATATGGGTATCAAATGAGAGGGTTTAATGTGGAGGGGTGGTGTGTTGGACTCTGGGTGCCCACCACCCAGCTTCTAACGGGAGCCCTCCCGTTAGAAACTCCTGTGGTCGCCCCTGAGTAGGGTTACCAGACTCCCGGGAAATCTGGGATAGTCCCGGAATGAGTTGTCTTGTCCAGTGTCCTGTAATTTCACTTTACTGTCCCGGAATCCGCGAGTACTAGGGCTTTTTACTAACTTTGGGACTCCAACGCACGCGCTGCCTAACCTCATAGAAGACCAAATGAATAAATTGACATCACAGGCACACATTTTCCTGGAAAGAGCAATCAACAATTTTGTATACAGGTACTATTTTGGCCCTGATGGAATTTAAATAAGTTTCTAACTTCAGATGAATTAAAATTGACATCGGATGTGCTCTCTGAATAATAGTATAGTAACCATACCGGTCCATGTTTGACGCCGTTTTTAACCCCAGAAATGTCCAGGAATTGATAAACCAAGATCTGGCAACCCTACCCCTGAGTGTCGCTTCGCCATCTTGCTTGGCTTGGCTTGCTCTTACTCTCAGGACCTCTTATATATCCATTTCTCTTGAGATATGGCTTAAGTGAGATGAAGTCATTTTTAGGGTTCCGTGCCATGAAGGGTAAAAACGGGACCCTATTAATAAGCCTACGATGTCTGTCTGTCTGTCCGTCCGTCTGCCTGTCCTACCTATTAACGGCTATATCTTTCGAACCGTAATAGATAGACAGTTGAAATTTTTACAGAATATGTATCGCTACGGCGGATTAACTAACAAATAATATAATTATATAGTCTATAAAAAAAAGTCAAAAAGTAAAAACGAAAGGGGGGGTCTCCATAAAACAAAATTAAATGTATTTTTTTAACGTATTTTTGTATTAGCTTAATGTAAAAACTATAATACCTACAAGCGTCAAACTTGGCACGACTGTAGTACACACTCTAAAATATAACAAAAAATAATAAATAATGGCCAAGTGCGAGTCGGTGATAAATTTCTGTTCCTTACCAAGTCATTATAATCGAGCGCCTGTAGCAAACTGCGTAGCAAATTACTCCGACGATTGGAAGGCGTTATAATAACTGGTAATTTAGTTACTTGGACAACCTTATTGCATTTTGTGGTGGTACGGAAACCTCAGTGCGCGAGCCCGACTCGCACTTGGACGGATTATTCGATCTAGCCATTCTAATACTAACCCCTCCTTTCGGCTTATACAGTATACAGTCTATATTCGTAACCCTGTTTAACGTTCTCTCTTTCGTCCATAAATGTTTTTGTTGCCTGCAGTACAGCAGGCATTAATGACCTGATTACTAACTGCAGCCTGATATGATAAGCTTTTAATTTTACACCACTAATGTGGAAATCGTTCAAAAGTGACAACCATTTTCAAGCGAGCCAAACGACAAACCTACCTAAAACTTAACTTTGAAAAAATCTCCACAGTATACTATACATTGAAGCTTTTGGTCTATACTGTTGAGGAACAAGCTTACATAGAAAGCAATGTTTGAGACACAGAAATAGGTATCCTAGAAGTATGCGGTTGATATGGGGTGGTAGAGGGTCGTTATAATTTGCAAAGGGTAGAAATAGTATCAAGCTAGTTACAAGGGTACTATGTAAACGTTAACCCCAACTTAAATGTGGTAAAAGGTTTTAGACGTTTCCGCGAGTTTTCGCAGTTACCTTAACGAACTGGGATTATTTTTAGTTTTGTATCATAATCATAAGGAAAGTATTAAATTTATCTTACAAATAAAAACAAAATATTTGATTAAGTCAACTAAGATAACTATTAGATTAAGGCTTTTAGGTGGCAGTAGCATGTGCGCTTTAATCTGAGGGCACCCGGTTTGATCGTCTGCCCTGAACCAATGACTTATTTAGTACTTAAGGTGGTTCGTTGCACAAATGGTGGGAAATTAAAATTTCAAACAGTTTTCTTGTCCTTGTAGCTTGGCCGGGTAATTATTATAAACAACCATGATGTTTGCGCAGATTGATTATTATTCTTTACAAAATCATGTAAAGCTATTTATCTCTAATGCCCATCATTACTTACATTTGTGAATAAACAAATTTTTGCTGTTTCAAACGGTTTATTCACAAATGTAAGTAATATGGTGCGTTACCGTTAAATAATTGTACATTATAATGTAAAGAACAGCCAACATTTTGCGCAAACACTGTGTTATTTAAAAATAATTACCTGGCCTGGCTACTAGGACCAAAAAACTGTTTAAAATTTGAATTTCCCGCCATAGGTAAATCGAACCACCTTAAATTATGTACGCAGTTTCGATGTCATCGCTCAACAACGGTGAAGGAAAACATGGTGAGGAAACCAGTATGTCCTAGAACCTCAAAGCTCAAAATATATGGATTCGCCAACATGCACTGAGCCAGCATGGTGGATTAGGGCCCATTCTCTCTGAGAGAAGGCCTGTGGCTTAGAAGTGGGAACATGATAGGCCGATAATGATGATGATGTTGGTGGATATACAAGATTAAATATATATACTGTACTAAGCCAAAAAGAGGTCATTGTACTCATCATTATGAACAACTTTTACTATGGGACCAGCCCTGAAATCGCGAAAAAACTCTACTGTTCCATAGAAAATGGTCATTGACAAAATGTATGGAACAGCTTTTGTTTTCGCGATTTCAGGGTTGGTCCCATAGTACTCAAAAATTTTTCATAATGATAAGTAAACAAGCTTCCTTTCGGCTTAAAAATTAAAAAAAAAAAAAAAAAAACGGCTTTTGGCTTTTTTAGTCTAAAATATTACCCAGTATAGGCTAGGAATTTGGCCATAACTCACCTGATGTTAAGTACTGGTGTGGTCGAAGTTGGATAACACATTTAGCCTGGAATAGGAGCTAGCCCTCATGTCAGGCTACTAGAATATATTGTTAGGTACTTGGCAACAGATTCAAGTTGCTAGTAGTAGTTTAGCAGACGAGTATAAGAAATTAACCAACCTCCATGCTATGGCTTCCTCACGTTGTTTATCTTCGTCGGCATCACAAGCTGACTTTTAGATCTTGACACGCCATGCAGTTTGCAATTCGAATCCACGCCAACCAAAGAGCTATATCATCGCTACAAAGTCTAAATGAGACCGTAGGCGTATAGACTAGATGTGGCCTCATACCGAGTGGCAAAAAGGGTTCGCAATGAATAGACCCAATTAGCAGTGCAAAGTTTTTGTGCAGCACTCGAGTTTGCGCACTTTTCAGCCCCGAGGAAAACTACACGCTATCACTTGAACGGCAGAAAATGCTGTCATTTGAAATTTATGTATTTAGTAATTTCTGACGCAATTTTTTTGCGTTTTGAATGTAAACAGTAAAGCCAGAGAGTAGGTGTGTTTTGTTTATTATATCTCTTCTTCTTCTCTTCTCAACATAGTATAAATTAAAGTCGCTTTCCGCGTATGTATGGCCGCTAATTCCTCCTAAACCACGCAACGGATTTTGATGTGGTTTTCACCATCAGTTAGATACATTTTTACGGAAGGTTCATATATATAACTAGCGACCCGCCCCGGCTTCGCACGTAAATTACACCCGTGCGAAGCTGTGCGGGCGGGTCGCTAGTTTAAGCTAAATCATGATTGTTTTTGCTTGAAAACTGTTTGTCGAGCACAGAGCTGGCGAGCGATGGTGGCGTGACACAGGTGTGTTGCGGGGGACGCGGGCGGTGAGGAAATGCACTGTGTAACCAACAGCTGCCACATCTACCTGCAGATATTAACCTAGATTGCCTAATAATGCAATGCAATACTAGATACAGTGATCGAAGCACATTTAGCATTATAGATACAGGTTGAAATATAGGTTATGACAAATTCTAATATGTTCAACTTTTTCGTGTCATTTGCGTTGTTTTATGTTTATATTAAATAAATATCTATACAAATGATTTACTAAAAAAACTTTTGCAACTCAAGATAAAATTACAGTACCAGGGGCCTTACGGACAACTGCTATTGCGGCACCTAATCCGCTCAGTTGGAAAATCACGCCACCGCAAACCGTATCTGGGCGCGATAAGATTCACGTTTGCGTGATTTTCCAACTGAGCGGATTAGGTGCCGCAATTAGCTTTCCAGGTCTTACTTAGTTAAATATCACGTGTCAACTAAGTTGTGGACACGGCTTGCCGTCTTTGATTTGTACAGAAAAACTGATACTGGTCCAAAGTTATAGTACGTGTTAGGTTTCGAATCGAGTTGAATCGATTTACTCGAGTTTTTGAACGAAATATTGTCTATGGAACGGTTGACGTTTCTTTAAAACGTCAACCGCCTTTTTGAATTACCAAAAAAAAGAGATAAGGGGATTCGGTTGGCAACGGTGGTCGCGAACGGTCGCATCAAGCTGGCATCGAAGCGGAGCGTAAGCCTTGAATTGTGTAATTGGGAGTTAAAAAATCAGCATTTGTAGTTTGAGTAACCTACCGGGATATTATATCGTCAAATAAAGAGTTCTGCTTCTGAAGTATAATGTTTTATTATATACGAGTCGTGGCAAGCTACGACAAATGAGCTGAATACATATTGACGTTGACTTGCATTCGGCCAAGCAAGCAATGGCAAGTAATGGCAAGGCAAATAAAATGGGTTGTCTACACTTGCCTTCTAACTTAGACAACGTGTATTGCCAGCCTTAGGACAGGGGTAATACGCTATTACAAGGTCTTACAAGTCCAGATTGCTAAAAGTACTTTATGGAAAGCCCCCCGAAGGCCAGTCCGGTAAGATACGCGACGATCACAGTTATGACCCATAAACAAACTCCTGGGTCCAGTTAATGGCGCGCTGACGCCACGCAGGAGTTATTTGTTCCGAAGATATAGTACAATCCACGAAGACCCGTCATACCTTCGTAGCACCCTTTTTCTTTTAAATGACTTCAAAAAAAGGTTAGAACTCCCGTCATTTACCATCCAAGTAAAAAAAAAAAACAGTTATTTTGATCGAGAAAACTACTGAACCGATTTTTATGAAATCTTAATGATACCAATCTGAAATTAGGTATAACTATCCTTTCCGACTTATAATTACAGATTTCTGAGGTAAAAAACATTTTAAAAATTGCAACCGAATTTAGTACCCTTCTTTTTTGAACTCGGTTGAAAATTTTCACGGATGTTTTATCCTTGGTACCGCTTGCGCAACTAAGTACCATGTGACTGTGGAACCAACTGGTCCCAGTATTGAGTCAGGACCAGTTGAGTATTGCCGCGATTAGCGCGTTAAAATACAACAACAGTTCTATGCCATTTCAAATGATTTCAGAGCGCCTGGTTAATGCGACGCGTGACCAAAATGCTGGCGTGTTTCTGGCTCAACGCATAAGCATTGCCATTCAACGTGGTAATGCCGCCAGCATGCTGGGTACGCTGCCAACTGGTAGTGGGCTTGAGCATTTGGATTGTCTTTAGACCTTCAACGGTCTATGGGCAGTCTAACTGTATTTGTAGTTTTAGTTTTAGCTTGTATTTTGTTTAGTTAATAAAGGCGCTAGCCCAGAAAAAAAAAAGATGTCAAATTTAAAATAAGTTTTTTTTTTATCTGATGTCATTCAGTTTTTTTATTATATTATATTATGCAAAGATCTTATATAATTATACCCTAAACGTCCTCGATATTATGTCCATATTTTACAAATTATAGAGGAAGAAATATGAATAGAGATGGGAATAAATAATTATATAGGGACTAGAAGAGGCAAGATGTTTGATGATGGGGATGCCGCCTTGTGAAAGACACACATACAGAACATGACAAATTATTGAAAAGCATCATAGAGGGAAATACAGGGAGATGAAAACGCTGGCAGAACACCGCTAAGAATGTAAATTACACCTCTGACAAGAGCTACGCTCTTAAATGTCGAATCATGAATCTTTAAGACGCTCTTTTCCGATTTTTTGCAATTATAGTCATTCTAGTTTAAGTGTGCATACCTCCATGGTTAGCTTAAAATTATAAAAATGGTGTCATAACATAATTGAATGTTTTATCTAGGAAACCCATGAGACCGAAACACGAATAAGCACATTTCGCTCGATAGAAAAAATATATCAAAGTAGCACTGATTAGCGCTTTTTTTGCCTATTTATTAAATTATGTTTGCGATATCTTGATATATAAACGAAACCGGTGAGGTACATTTTACAATACAGCTATACTTTTCGAAAAATATGAGAAAAACCCCAAAAGTAGAAGTAGCGAAACGCACGACTGTATGTAAGCGACATGATTTTGCTCCGCTAAAAGCGTCTTTAATACAATAAACCAAGGATTATGGTCATCTGTAGTAATAAGCGTTGCTTAAAAGTGGGAAAACCTCGCCTTAAATCTTCTATAATAAAATAATGATTTATCAATCAGAAATATCTAAAGTTTCAATTTTAAAATTATTTTGTTCTTGTTGTGTGTAATTGTATTTTCGTAAGTATTGCATTTTTTGAACGCAATATACAAAGGTCATGACCAGATTATTGAGTTGTCTGCAACCCTTCAAGATGTATGAAGAAATACTTGAGAATAACGATATCACTTCTGTGAATTATTCAACTATTTTAGATTTAAATATCTCAAGCAAACTTTATAGTTTCTTTCTAAAACGTAACTTTTAAACTTTTGCGAGTTGAACACATGCTAAATGTATATCGATGGGACTTATTGCGCATTATTTTAATTGGGTATTCAATTACCTACATAGTATTAAACATTAAAAAAAAAAACGCTTAAAATCACTTATCCAAGATACCCGGTAAAGATAATGGGACAAACTATTTAAATTATTGCATTGTCATCGGTCTTTGATATGTGTGCAAAATTTTAATTTAAATTGACGTTTAGAAAATATTATTATTATGCATTGATGTAGGTAATGGGTTATTATCGTAGAGGGTATACTTAGCCTATGGTTATTATGTACTTAATTTATTTCCCTGATTTAAAATGACCGTTTGGTCTAGGTCCTAGACCAAACGAGGAATGGTTAATATTAGCGCCACCTGTCGTCCAAAGCTACGTACTTTTTGCATGTAAAGCTAACGTTGGTTAAATACTATTCAATCCAAATCAAAATATAAATAACTCGCTGAAGATTCTTATTTTTGCCTGCTTTATTGTTTACTAGCTGAAACCCGCTACTTCGTTCGCGTAGAGCTCGGCCTTCGGTCTCGCTACTACAACCCGTTATAGCCCATTATTCTAATGCATAAGCTATATTATTGTATACTTTCATTAAAACCCATTTGGTAGTTTGTGCGTGAAAGAGGAACAAATATCCATACATCCATACATACAAACTTTCGCGTTTATAATATTAGTAGGATAAATAAATAAATAAAATAATATTCGGGACATTTTTGCACACACGGTCAAGTGACCCTAAACTATGCAAAGCTTGTAATACGGCTGCCAGATACTAATAAACATACGTATAATATTTTTAAATACATACTTTAATAGATATTAACACCCAAATATAGAACAAATACAAATGTTTATCATAAATATGAATAGAAAAAAAATATGTTTTGCCCTAGGTGGGAATCGAACCCAAACCCCTAAGCGCAGAAGTCACTACGAACTGGGCCACGGGGCGGCCGGTGCAGCCGGGGCAGTTTGGTCCTCACCATACAAACCAAGCCAGTGCTAAGTTCTAATTTCAAATCTCCGGTTTCGTGCCATCTTCGGCGTATTTTATAAACACAGTTCGCTAGCGGAACTTTCGTGAATTGTAAGCAGAATCGTCGCGAACAAAGTTTGGGAACACATGGCGCTTGACGAATTAACGCCAACTTTTCTGTTTAGAAGTTGCTTCTGTACTTGAAGGAAGTTGAAATGACTGTTGTTTACTCGCCGTGGATCAAGGTATGTCGCTTGCAGCAAACCATGTGTAGGTGCCATCAAGAAATATTACAATACGGGGTAATTAATTTAGGCTTAATATTCACGCACCTTGATTCGCTAAAACTTGAAAAGTCATCATCATCTGCCAGAAGACGGCCAGTGCTGAACATAGGCCTCCCTTTTTCAACTTCAACACTGAACGACAGCATGCCTTCTGCATTTACTGGATGTCCTGGATTTAAAGTGGCAATGGGCTGGCCACATCGCTAACCGATGGGGAAGAAAAGTTCTTGAGTGGAGACCACGAACCGGAAGACGCAGCATAGGTAAACCTCCAACTAGATGGACCGATGACATCGTGAGAGTCGCGGGCATCCAGTGGATGCAGATGGCAGATGGTCGTTCAGTGTAAAGATCTAAGGTGGAGGCATATGTTCAACAGAGAACGTTTTCTGGTTGATGATGACGATGATGAAGTACATGCCGTTAAGAGTTGAAATTTCATCAACTTAGGTTGCGTTACATCTGATCACTATTCTCGGTTATGGCAAACAGTACCATAATCTTATTATAACCGAATTTGAAGATATAAATAAGTGAAAACTGTGAAAACAAAAATTTTTAAAACGTGCGAAAGAGATAACTATAAAAAAATCGTTCCTGGTGCCTTACGGACAACAGCTAATTGCGGCACCTAATCCGCTCAGTTGGAAAATCACGCGAAAGTGAACCTTATCGCGCCCAGATACGGTTTGCGGTTGCAGATAGCTGTTGTCCGTAAGGCCCCTGTTGTCAATACTATTGTTGTTATTAATTACTACGTCTTGTTATGTATTCATTCCTGTTCCTTTATATTTTAGTACTGTAAATTTAGTATACATATTTTGTATCCTACCTTATTCTATTTCCTATGACCTATTTGTTTAAATTGCATATATATACTTAAAAAAATTATATGTAAATTTGTGTTAAGTGTGATGTAAGTGAAAACTCAAGGGTTCGTCTGAAAACCGGCTCAAGGGTTCAGCATTTATGCCTAGACGGACCCATTCGACACTGATTGTATCCTTTAGATATAAGTTTTTGTAAAGATGTCGAATAAAATTTATTTTCTTTCTATGACCTGTGAGGAGAGTACTTTATGGCCCTGGATCAACACCAAACATGGTAATGGCATAATTTTTTAACACGGAAAGTAACAGTTTACCTGGGATAGCGGATGAAGTCGCGGGGCGCCGTTAGATCCAATAAACAGTAGAGCACCAGAAACGCAAGGAAACAGGTCAAGTGGTGTTTAATAATGCACTCTCTTTCCAATGCTTATTACTTGTTGAATTCTTTATGCGCTGTTCTTGGGGATTAGCGGCCTTCAACCAGCTACGGCTGAAAGGAAAATTTGGGATATATTTATCATCGCTTCACCAATAATACTTATGAACGTAGTTACAGTGGAAAAGTGTCGAATTTCATGATTTGAGTCTAGATTTTTAGTGCATCATCATCAGGCAGAAGACGTCCATTGCTGAACATAGGCCTCCCCCTTTAACCTACACACTGAACGACAGCCTGCTTTCTGCATTCACTGGATGCCCGTGACTCTCACAATGTCGTCGGTCCATCTAGTGGGTGTATTTTAGTGCATGACGTTGTGTGTGATAATATTTAATTTGTGTGTTCAGACATTTTAGAGATATTTGCGAAAACATTTTCCGCTTCCCCCACTGAAAAACTGAAACCTGGTACTGGCAGGAGCTGGGGGAAAACTGGTAATTTAAAAAAAAAAGACACAAAAATCTACCGTGAATTACTTTAATTACTATTTCTGTTTCACGATTTTAGGGTCGGCCCTATGGTTGTCAAGTAGTACTAAGTGGTTTTTTGAAACCGAAAGGAGGTTATTATGAGTATAATGACCTCCTTTCGATTAAGTACTTATAATCAAAATGTGTGATTTTTCACATACAGAAATTGTGAATTTCTAGTTTTGTTACTCCGAAGTTGTTTGAAAATTGGCATTGATCCTTAACTACGGCCTTAATATCAAAAATCTGTGTCAGAAACTCCAGTCCAGTACAAAATTCCCCCTACCCTTGTTTTATCCGCTTATCAAAGGTCAGAACTCGAGCAAAATAGTTAATTATCAGATCCGTGTCAACTCAGTGACTGTACGAAACGGCCGAGCAAGTCACTGCGAAAATTACTTTTTGGCTGACGTCATTATTACGCCCCCCCTGCCCTCCCGCCGGCCCTGACGTGAAACTGGCGGGCTATTTAGGGTAAGCCTGCATTATGCGTTGCGCCAAATATTATGCAACATACTAATATGACATCTGGTACCGAGACTGGCCTTTAGTAAAAACTCAGAGTTGCATAGCGGGTAATGGAGAGAGCTATGCTTGGAGTTTCTTTGCGCCATAAAATCCGGAACGAGAATATTGGCCAAAGAACCACAGTCACCGACATAATAACTGCTCAGATTTTCAAGTTGCAATGGGCAGTCCACATCGCTCGATTATCCGACAACCGATGCGAAAGAACTTCTTCCTCACGTTTTGGAGACCCCGAACCGGAAGATGCAGTGTAGGTAGGCCTCCCACTAGATGGATCGACGACATCGAGGGAGTTGAGGGAATCTAGGCGAGGCAAGCAGTCGTTCAGTGTGGAGTTCTAAGAATAATTTTATACTAGCCTGCTTCTGCCCAAATCAAATCTACGTCATCGCGACGACGCGTCATGACGTCCACCACCCGACAAGTCGCGTGTCACGATCTAGTGCGCTTGGACCCTTACTGAAAACTGTAATTTATCACCGATATTAAATACAGCATTGTTTTACTAATGAATTAAGAAATGAACTCTAGAGTTACTTGCCCGGTTTACTGGTATGCCTAAAAATACCTTTAGATCTCCTTGACAAATTTGTCGCCAAGCGCCTCAAGCGTGTTCTGTATCCAGGCAGACTTAGTTTAGATCTAGTTCTAAATCCAGGGGCACTGTGAGATCTTAAACGCGATTCGGTTTAGGTGACTGCGGGAAATTACGTGTACACGAACCTTAAGGGGCCTGTATACCCTCTGCAGCTCTCTCACTCACACATTTTCACATTATTGAAGATATAAAATCAATGAGTGTGAATTTCCAAAAAGTAACAAAATCATGTCTTGGTGTCTATCGTAACATTGCAAACAAAGAAATTGTTAATTTGATATATTTTAATTTGACACAGTAAAATGGTAACAAGTTTTATTTCTCGTGTCATGTTATTCTGTCAAATTACAAGATATCGAAACAAACGTTTCTATGTTTGTTTGTTACAATTTACGATTTACGATAGACACCAAGACATGATTTTGTTACTTTTTGGAAATTCACACTCATTGATTTTATATCTTCAATATTATGAAAATGTGCGAGCGAGAGAGCTGCAGAGGGTATACAGGCCCCTTAACGCGCCGAGATACGGTTTAAGATCGCTAAATTTTTCGCAATCACCTAAAAAAGTTCGCATACAGTACAATTCTAAATCCACACGGAAAGAAAAACCAATACGTATTGTTTGGTGACATTTATTTACCCGTATTTTTACAAAACCTGACATTCTCCACAAAAATAAGCATCCTCTCTCTCTCCAATTAAGCGTGTTTAAATACAATTCCGGTTTAATTACCTCTTAAATCGCGTCCGTTGATATATTTTATTAGCATTGGACTAGCCTACTAATCATGATAATTGCTGACGTAGAGCCTCGAACGGCGCGAGAATAAAATCATGCGTTTCAGGTGAGGGCATACGGTGGGAAAAGGCGTTTTAATTCCCGACGCAAAAATAGGGGTGTTAAGTTTAACCTGTGTATTTGTGTTTGTGATTTTGTCTGTGTCTTCCCTCCCATACGAGTATAAATAC
This sequence comes from Agriopis marginaria, assembly GCA_932305915.1. NCBI lineage: Eukaryota > Metazoa > Arthropoda > Insecta > Lepidoptera > Geometridae > Agriopis > Agriopis marginaria. The sequence continues at coordinate 2,979,390 of OW029932.1, forward strand.
TCGTTTTAAGAAGAACTCTATTAGTCTCAATTCGGAGTCAGTTTGTGTATCTAAAAAAAGGCGGGACAAGAGGGCATAATCTTTTAGCAACCCCAGCGAACCCCAGCAAAAGGGTCAAATAATGAGTTCCCGAGATTTTGAAATCAAGGTACTGTTTAGGCACCCGTCCAACCCTACCTAAACCTGAAACAGAAGATCAGTCTGAATAATGTTATCTTATTCTTATGTGACTGTATAACTTTATCATAATTTGATAATGCAGACTTCGGAACAATTTACCGAATACTAATGAATTAGACAATCCAAGAGAGTCGTGGTAGCCCATTTGGGAGAACGCTAGACTCGAAAGCGTGAGGTCGCGGGTTCAAACCTCGGGCCCGTACCAATGAGCTCTTTGTAGCTTATGTACGGATTTTCATACCACTGGCTTTTCGGTGAAGGAAAACATCGTGAGGAAACCTGCATACGTACGGAGAAGAAATTCGATGACGTATGTGAATCCATCAATCCGCACTGGGCCAGCGTGGTGGATATGGCCCAATCACCCTTTCGGGGGTAGGCTTAAAGTCCAGCAGTGGACTGTTAAAAAGGCTGACTATGATGATGATGATGAGACAATCAAGTCATACACATTCTTAGTGTAATGAAGTAAATAACTTTTCCCGTTATCTCTTCAAATTGGCCATCTCAAACAGGACCTTCCTTCAAGTGAGATTATATTAAACAGGCCAGTATCTCCTAAACTGCTGTACCATTTTTTTTTTTTTATGTTGTTTGATCGAGGGTGTTCTTAGCTATGATTCAAGAAAATCTGTTAAGCCGTTTGAAGATTATCAGTACTTTTAAAAGAGGTCTTGTAAAACAATTTGTACCTACTTGTGCTTAATTTCTTATTTGGAACACTCCATACAAAATTAAGTTCTAAACTTTCGCGATTTGAACACATGTGAAGCGGTTCAAATTAGAAAACATCGCAATTACAACCAGGAAGATGGATTTAAGTTAGCGGCGTCGTGGAATTCCATAGTAAGCAAATGTACAAACAGCTTTGTAGGTACTAGGACATTTACCGATACAGTCAGTGTTGTGTGTTGTAGTGACAACCCTGCGATTTTTCAAGATCAAGTGAGGGTAGAAGAACAAAATACCCACTCTTCTCGCCGGATTCACCCGCAGTGTTCAGTCAGCTCGTGACCACGGCCATTGTAACATGGTCGAAACGTCGAGCGATAGGTACATATTTTTACCTTAATAAAATAATACGTGATGAGTCCCGATAAACATTTAAAACATGTCTCCATAATTTTTTCTAAGCTATAATAAATGATAAAAAAACTGTTTAGCCGTTTGAATATTCATCATCATCATCATAATTTTAGCCATAGGACGTCCACTGCTGGACATAGGCCTCCCCCATCGATCTCCAAAAGGGCCGGTTGGAAGCGGCCTGCATCCAGCGTTTCCCTGCGGAAGTTGCGGAAGTTTGAAGATTACCAGCTCTTTTATCGGATGTCAATTTATACTTGTGCCAAAAAATTTGTTTGGTACTCTCCATACAATCCACCCGTGTGAATATAATATTCTGTAGTTGATTGAATCAAGCGTTACTTTGCGGAAGTCCATTTTAATTTGTATATGTCGAATATCTAGTGTAATTCCGCTTCTACGTCGATCACAATTATCTATAGAGAAAATAGTTTAACCAAAATCCTTATTGTACTCGAAATGACGTAGAAGCGGAATTACACTAGATGTTCGACATATATACAAAATAATATTCTGTGATAATGAAAAGACGCGACGCGTAATGCTGACTTCCCATGGAGCGTAATTCTTATCATAATATATTATCTAAGGTTTCAGTGCCAAAATATACTTATCTACTTATACAATACCCAAAGACAAAAAAAACCTAATAATTTTTTCCAGGAGTACACTAGTCATCATCATCATCATCATCATCATCATCATCATCATCAGCCAGAAGACGTCCACTGCTGAACATATGCCTCCCCATAAGGGGGGCGTGCCATAATCCCCACGCTTGGCAGGCAGCTTGGGGATCGCAGGAGGTTCCACCATTCAAGTAGGAGGATGCTGCTGCCCATCCTCTAGTGGTTCTGGTCGCAGTTTTAGGACATACCCGGGTCCACTATAGTACACTAGTCCCGTTTAGCAATTTAAGGCGTTTTGTTGAACCTTAAGAATGTTCTTCTTAAGAGCTCAGCTACAATACCAACATAATAATTTCAGTACCCATGACGCTTACCTTTATTTACCTTGTAATGGGCCTAATGCCCAAAATAAAAGAGCCCTTAATTCAACCTGGCAACCCTTTTAGCGCCCTCTCAGCAAACAACCCTTTTGTAAAGGTGGGTAGATTAAAATTATCAACATGTTTGCCGCCCAGCTTTGGTGGTTTTATTTGCTTATTTGACGCAAAAATATGTTGCGCACAAATCACGTAACCTTACCCTTATTCTGAACATTTTAAGTTCAAAATAGCTTGAAGTAATCGTAAATGAGTTGCCGATTTTTTTGGGTGTCGCAGAAAAGTTAATGCTTCATTAATTTCAGCGATAAGTAAAAGGATTAAAGACTGGAATTGCTTGAACTCAATGAAAGTTTTTTTTTAAATAACAAAAGTTTAGGAAAAGAGAATGAGGAGACATGTTTTTTCCCGTCAGCGCCAAAACTCCTTCGGATCACAATACAATAATTTGGTACCTTTGAGCTGATCTGATGATTGAGCCAAAGGGATACCCCTATCCCTATCTTTTCAATAGTTTAACGTGTTTTTTAGTTTATAAAACTATCATCGTCATCATCAGCCAGAAGACATACACTGCTGAACATAGGCCTCCCCCTTTAACCCACACTGAACGACGTTTTCCATCCACTGGATGCCAGTGACTCATAAAACTATAAGTAAATTTTTATGAAAATCTGGGCATGCAGGGACATTAATTTTCAATTATAAATAATTAAGTTCATGATATATAGGTGTTTTCCTGGCGAAACTATAATTATAATTATCTATTATATCACTTCATATTATCTGGCCCTAATTCTAGCGCATTCTAGATTGTCTATGACACTGTTTATTTTATGTCGTGATAGAAATAAGATTTAATATTTCTACTGAGAGTAACAGAGTAACAGAGAAAATCTCGGTCACTCCAGAATAGTGTAATCAATTTTGTTCAATTTCAATTTCGTTCACGCTGTACAAACAAGTTAACACCACTAAATAGTTGAAACGATTCTTAGTACCCGAAACCTTCGACTAAAATGAATGTACGGGCCATAACCATTGAGCTTGCTCAGTAAAACGAGCCAAAACCGTCGGCATAATATACTTCAACACCTCATTATAACCAACCATGTACAGTACATTTGTTACAAATAATAGATAGCGGGTTTTTTGTTGTTTGAAGTGTAAATAACACTTCGGGAAAGCACACGAAAACATAATTTTGTCAGATGTTTCGTTATCATGTAACAATAGTCTCGCGTTGCACTTCCTACGGGTCGGCTAGAGACCGACTGAAACGAAGTGAGCACCGGTGCTCATTTTGTAATCTTCAAAAATGCGCTTCTACTGGGCCCGTCCATTCATTTTATTTTGGTCGAAGCCCGGAACAACTTTTTAGACATTTTTATAAGAAAATCAAAGGACATTTCACCTATTAAAATTCACAGAAATACGCTGCAGGCACCAAGCTAGACGTCACGTTCCCAAATGAAATGAGGAACCCATGTCAACTGACTTCATTCCATAGCCGACCAACTCGACTGAGCCTTCAGTTAGTAAAACATAAAGGAGATGAAAGTTCTACGATAGACGGTTGGTTCAGATCCCATGTCACGTGTAATAAGAGCGCTTTTTGTGTGCATGTACCGTGCTAGTATTTATAAATGGGGGAGGCTTGTTAAGGCGTAAAAGGAGGGATAAGTGGCTGTGTTAGGGATGTTGTTCTGATTTGTTACGCCCGCGGCTTGCCTGTAGTTTGACGGGAGTTTACAATTTTGGGATTATCAACATAATATAATTATGTAGCAATTATAAGAAAACTCGCAATACTAATAATATTAAAGAATGATGAATAATTTTATTATTGTAAGGCGTAAAAGGAGGGATAAGTGGCTGTGTTAGGGATGTTGTTCTGATTTGTTACGCCCACGGCTTGTCTGTAGTTTGACGGTAGTTTAATTTTGGGGTTATTAACATAATTATAATTATGTAACAATGAAAAGAAAACTCGAAAAAAATACTAATAATATTAAAAAAATATGAAAAATGATTGCTGATAAAAAAAAAAACGCAATGAAATCTTTTTTTTTTAAAATTTCAATGAATGTTAATAGTTTTAAAGCAAGTTATTGTTACTCTAAGTTGATAGAGTAAGTTCTAAGTTAGTAGAGAGATAAGACTGTTATAGAATGGCGAATTCTGAAACAGATGCGTTAATAACGTGATTCGGATTGTGATCGCGATCGCGTGCCGCCTCACCTACGCACGTGGTGCGAGTAAGTAGATGCGAACGGGACGGCATGCAATCTCGATCACAATCAAACTTCTATAATAAGGCCGCTGGTCGTACAATTTAAATTCTAAAGACAATTTTTTTTTAATACAATCTTACTTTGCTGCAGGAAAATCTGGGCCGTGTTGCATAAATGGGAATCCTTTTAAAAAAATAAAAATAGGTTTTTTTATTTGATGATAGGTAAGTACGTTTTATTACCATGAAGATTCTGAAAAGAACAAGATTTCTAGAAAAGTTAGCACGTCCTGAAAATAAATTAGGTATGTTGCTTACGTGCCGTAGAGCTTCTAGACTACCTTGGGAATGGTATGCGGATACGTTGTAGTAGAAGAGCTGGGGGTCATTTTGTTTACTACTAACAAATATTAGAAAATATCACCGAAATTAGTCAAAACTAATAATAATAAATTAATACACAGGTATTTGTACGTTGTAACATAATTTTATTAATGAAGAGTTTTGCCTTTTCATTTTCTGAAGTTACTAGATCAAAATATGTCCTTTCATTCGCACATAGTGTTGGCATTGCCAGAATTATGTATTTTAAAACGATATACCTACTAATAAATACGAATTAAAAATACTAGATAAAAAATTTGTCCATAATAATTTGTCAAGACTTATTTATATACTTGTGTACAGGTCTTGTCAAATTATTGTAAACAAGAACAATTACTTAGGGATAAAAGATGACATGTCCTAAGTGAGTTGTGTCCGTTTTCGAACACAATTTCTGGCTTATTAGTGATAAGAAAATTCTTTTTAAACTTCAACATGGGTAGGTACCCGAACAAAATTATTTTCATGCTAAAACAATTGGCACCCGAACAAATATAATTATTCATAATTATCATTATTTTTTGTTGAGTCTATTTCAAAAGCTTTATCTACATTATAAAAGAAGAAACATGAAAATCCATTGACAAAATGTTGAATAAAAATATTTTAATAAACACGAATCGAATTAAGAACCTTGACTTTTTTGCCTTTGTCTTTTTTGTGTGGGTTAAAAAGAGAAACCTAACGTACCGTCAGCTCTTCGACTAGTAATGTTCAATTCATTCTAAGAAACGTGTCGGGGAATAGCCGGATCTCAGAATTATAATAACAAAGACTTGAGACGAAAATATCAAAAACCTTCGTTTATTTAATCCGTGCCTTCATCGCTTGGAGTCAGAACGTAATTTATAAAAGTCCATAGATTATGTAATATGTTACATGGCTTTTGTTGTAAAACGCTTTGTCTTTTAGTTTTGGTATTTTGTGTAACATTCTGTCACCTCGACAGAATTTTGTGATTGTTTTGACAATTTATGACATTAGTTTATGACATTTTATAAATTAACTGTTTGATATTTAATTATTTATTTTATTAATTACTAGCGGTCCGCCCCTGCTTCGCACGGGTATAGATTATAGCCTATGTCACCCGGGGATAGTGTAGCTTCCCGTCAGTGAAATAATTTTTCAAATCGGTTCAGTAGTTTCGGAGCCTATTCAATGCAAACAAACAAACAAACAATCAAATCTTTCCTCTTTATGATATTAGTATAGATTTGACATTTAGTATAATTTTTTCCTTGTAATTTAGTTCTATGAAATAAATAAATAAGACAGAATTACATTTAAATTTAATAACAAAGTATAACTGTTTTTTTCTGTTTTCATATTTTAGTTTAATTGTAGTTTTTATTTAGTTATTTTAAGTTTTAGTTTTTAGTTTATATTTTAAGTTTTCATTAATTTTCTGTTTTTTTTTAAGTTCCTATCCAATAACAAATAAATAAATAAAATAAATAAATAAATATTCGGGACATTTTTGCACACACGGTCATCTGACCCCAAACTAAACAAAGCTTGTGATATGCTGTCTCGAGAGATTTTCAAAATCTCTCAATCGAAATTTATTTAATAACTAGCTGCACCCCGCGGTTATACCCGCGTAGTGATGAAAAATGGTGATAATGATGATGATGATGAAAAGCCATGCAAAAATCAGGTCAATCCGTTGCTCTGTTGCTGCGTGAAAGAGGAACAAATAAATCAAGAAACTATTCGCATTAATAATATTAATGTTATATGATTATTTACGGGATATTTACCGTGGTAAGGTTGTGGAATGAGCTCCCGATATTCAGACAGAAGACGGAAGACAATGGTCTTCCCGTGAATATGGTGCATGTAACTGCGCCGAAATATCTGGAGCTCATTCCACAACCTAACCACGGTAAATATCCCGTAAATAATCATATAACATTAGTGAACAACCGTGATAGTTTAAAACAGTTTTTAAAAAAATATTAGTATGATAGTCACGAGATATACACATCTCATATATATACACCTCTAGAAGTATGATAATGTATAACAAACTGCAAGCTAGTAGGAAATATTCTTCTCCGTCTGCAGAAAGTGCCTATCCGTATTGCACCAACCGACGTTACGTTTAACTGGGAACTACGACTTTTCAGTTAGGGTGCTCAAGCGGAGCGAATTTTATTTACGTGTTTATCGCAAACATGGTTTTTATTGTAAATTTTTTGAAGAAAACATTTTTACGAAAGTTTTACTATTAAATCTTTCTTTTTACAAGCTTTTTATTAACATGCAATCTTTGTATGTTTGTTTGTTTACGTGAAATCTTGCAAGATGAATTAGAGCCACTTTCTCTTATCTTATGAAGTTGGTGCCTTATATTGGTATGGGGCAACATTAGGGTGGGTGGCCTAGGGTGCTGAGAGGTGTGCTGCACTTTCATTAACCGCCACTCGTGGCTTTATGCCTTTTACACGTCCATCCTGGAGTTCAGGTTCTTAATTCTTGCGGTTTCTACCCATGGATAAATGGCTTAGGCAAACTACAGGTCAGGGGTCTCATTTAGCCCCATGGGAACGGAGAACGCGATGTCCCCACTCAATGACGGATCACCACAAAGCCACCCCATCGTTATTCATTGATTTATTACTATACAATTTTAAATGTTTATCGGGACTTAACTCGTATTATTTAATTAAGACATATTATATTATATAATTTAGATGTTATTATTAAAAGATGTGTTTAAATCGCGAAAGTTAAAAAATTACTGTACAATTTGATTTTGTGTTTTATAAAATCGCTTCGCTTATAACCACATCTACTCCTAAACCGCAAATAGCTTGCCCATTCGCTTTAGAAGAGTGTTTTATACAATATTAAATTGTCCATACAGTGGAGTCTCGAAATAAAGTGTTACAATAGATAATAGCTATTTTGAAAGATTGCTTCGCTACTAGTCTTATTTAAGTTCCGGTATTTGACGACATGGTTTCGATGTCAATTTTCTTTCTATGGTACTTTGTCTCTCATGTTAGGCTTATACTCGTCAATAATACACCCCGTGTTCTTTACCAAAGAGTAAACTATTACATTCAATTTGTTTTTAAATACGTAAGAAACAATATCGTCAAATACCGAAACTAAAATGATCAAGTACACGATTTAAAAAAGTGCATAATAATAATATGTAATTTATCGCGCTGCATATTTCTAGTAAACTACTGTATAATTATTTTATAGCATTCTAATATATTTTTAGCATTTCAAAAAGGTTTAGACAAAGATATTAAATTTGGTCAAATTTTTTAAAAAACTAATAATCAGGACTGGTTTCAATGACAAGAGCAGCTAAATTTTCTAACTTCTAACATAAATTATTTTTACCAATCTCTAAATAAGCAATGCAGCTCAGTCCTAAAGCCAATGGCCATCAAAATCAAAATATATAATAAACTACCAGTACAGATAAAAGACATAGAAAATGAAAATGAATTTGTCAAAACTCTAAAATACATATTATTGCTAGTAAAATGTTAACTATATAGCCTAAGCGAGCATTTAGAAGACAAATCAATTATGGAATAAATCGATCGGCTTCTCACTTTGTTGCCATATACAATCAGGGTCATTATGTGATACCTACTTTAAACATGTTACCAAAGATCTGTATGTGATTTCCTTAATATACAATAAATTATTGGTTATATAACACAGTACTGACCAAAAATATGTTTTCGTATTAATATGTTTAGTTTAAATCGTATTTTTTATTTTTTATCTCTAACTTTAGACTGTATAATAACTTACTTTGAAATATAAATACGTGAATTAAAAATAGTCTTTAAAAGAATAACAATGACGAAGTGTACAAAACAAAAAATTTAATTATAAACAGAAGGACTAATTCCCAAGATACAGGTGTTTACTACACCTAGTTTGGGTAGGTATTAGTGCGATATACGAGTGGAAATGTACCGATTATTGAATAAAATTACTTTGACTTTTTGAATTTTGTATTTTGATGTAGTAAAATTGATTTACTTACTAAAAGTTACATTAAAAAAACCCGACTTCATAACCTACATGTATTTAACCGTAGAAAAATGACAGTTAAAACAATTGAAAGTTATCATCAAAACTTTTGCTGTATTTAACATTTAACCTGTGCATTTAACCAACCAGGAATCAAAGAGAATACAATGAAGGGAACCACAAACCCAAACGTCATTATATTTTTTTGTATATGTTGGTTTTTCAAAAAGTTCTCAATCAATTTCGATAAAATTTATATGGAACCACCTCTGAAGTATGACCTACCAAACAAATAAGGAATCATCTAAATTTATTCATAATTGGAGAAGTAATCGCATAACAAACATTTAAAAAAAAACAGTCGAGTTCAGAACCTCCTTTTTTGATGTTAGTTAAAAACGAATGTGTTATAAACACTCTAAAGCCAACGAAACTCAAATCCAATCTAGCGTACGAGCAGGTCAGCTAACAATGCATGTTACAGGGGAAATTACATTGGACAAAATAAAATCAAAGACACGTGTTTGGTATGGTAAATTTATTTATTTTATTTTATTGTAAAGGTGTCATATTAAGACCAATTACAAAATTATTCTCTTGTTAACCTGAACTCAGTACAAAAATTGCACTATCTGCAATAACGTAGTAAATATCTGAAAAAAAACGCTTTCTTTTAATATCTCACTGAAGTATATCGTATATCTGCTAGTCTTACGTTTGAAAACCAAGCGAAGGTGATCAGAACTCGTGGTTTTTATTCAGCTTTTTAAAATTTTATTGCAGCATTCTGAGCAAATAAATGCTTGGACCGAGAATAATACATAAAAATAAAATAGCCTGTATTTGTTCATAGCAAATATTACTTATTTGAGATAATGTTGATTTGAGTTCAATGATAACCTTGAATATGACCTTCATCTAGAAATAGGCACACTTCTTATAGAAAAGACCACAGAAGTAGATAGAATGGAAATTGAAAATCTGTCGCCAGGCATTATGACAGAATCTTGATTGAACATTTTTATTTAACGCGTCGAACTCCGCATCCAAATAACTTGGACCTTACCTTTTTGGGATAGGTCACAAAGTTCTTTGTTGGCATCACAGTTGCTAACTGATTTCGAATGAACGTCGTTTCGTTTTTAATGGGTGCAATTGGCTACAAAAAAAATCTTACAAAAATGCCTTGTCAGCCGTTCTAATCTAGAAAAAAAAACTTTTCTGTGTTAATGACAGAATGAACATACTTCCAACGTAACCTAACTAAGTGGTGCTAACAAATATTCTGCGCACCAGTGTGAAGTCACTCACTCGCTGACTGCTTTAGTGCGCAGTCATGTCATTCTTGATAGCAAACATAAATAAACTCATAAATAATCACGTTACGCTACGATATATTTAGTTGAGATTTTGACAGCCAACGCTATTTTTTCAAGTACTGCACAAAGTGAGACGGAATGTACGGATACCTCTTGCTATTTCATCATCATGATCATCATTTCAGCCATAGGACGTCCACTGCTGGACATAATCGATCTCCAAAAGGGTCGGTTGGAAGCGGCCTGCATCCAGCGTTTTCCTGCGGTCTCTTTAGGTCGTCTGTCCATCTTGTAGGTGGACGTCCTACGCTGCGCTTACCGGTCCGGTCTTGCTAGTTACCTCTTTGAAATGAATACACATTTTACAACAGGGTAACTGCGTATCTACTATTTTAGTTAATCCCTGGGCTCTGCATATCCGCGCTGAGGAGCACGAAGCTGGGCGTCTGAATAAGTTAGCAGCTTGCTGAGTGCTGCTTGGATTATTATTACTAGCTGTTGCTCCCGGATTAGCCCCGAGTCAAAGGAGAAGAGCTGGCGAGGAAATGTAATTAGCTGGACATAATGTAAAGCTCAAAAAGTCTATTTTGGGGCTTTTGGAATAACTGTTTTTGCGGCTAGGAATTTGTCTATTAGTAAAATGTTCTATGATTGTAAATTTAAATAGCAGATTTTTAATAATGAAACATTCTAGGGTCTAGCCCGGACATCTGATAGGCATTGGTGCGGCCAAAGTCAACACCAAGAGAAGGAGATACATTCCATATAAAAACCAGCCAAGTGCGAATCGGGCTCGCGCACTGAGGGTTCCGTACCACCACAAAATTCAATAACGAAATTACCAGTTATAACTTGGTAATGAACAGAAACTTGTCACCGTCTCGCACTTGACAATTTTTTATAATTTGTTGTTATACTTTAGAGTGTGTACTATAAACATGCCAAGTTTGACGCTTGTAGATATTACCGTTTTTACATTAAAGCTAATACAAAAATAGGTAAAAAAAATACGTTTGTTGTATGGGAACCCCCATATCGTTTTTACTTTTTTATTAATTTTTATATTTTTAGTTAATCCGCCGTAACATTATATTCTGTGAAAATTTCATCTGGCTATCTATGACGGTTCGAAAGGATAGGTAAGACATACGGAAAGACAGACAGAAATATAAACAGACAGACAAACAGACAGACATCGTAGGCTTAGTAATAGGGTCCCGTTTTTACCCTTTGGGTACGGAATCCTAAAAACCATTTTAATTTGTTTTCTTCTTCTAAATTCTAACAATTATAACCTTGACCTCTTAAATATACTTATTGGGACCTTTTGATTCAAAGTTGGGATCTTAACGGTAACGATTCCAGTATGTCAGATAAGGCTATGAATGTTCCACACTTAAAAATAACTCTGGATTCTTTTTCACATGCAATTTATAATAAAACCCCTAAAACCTTTGACCAAAATAAAATGAATGGACGGGCCCTAACCATTGAACTTGCTCAGTAAAAACGAGTCAAAACCGTCGGAAATATACTTCAACACCTAATAATAAAAATGTACAGTATATTTGTTACAAAAAATTGATACCGGTTTTATTTGTGTATTTACATTTCAGGAAAGCATATGAATGCATAATTTTGTCAGATGTTTCGTTATAACGTAACAATAGACTCGTGTTGCACTTCCTACGGCTAGAGACCGACTGAAACGAAGTGAGAGGTTGCGCTCATTTTGTAAATTTCAAAAATACGCTTCTACTGGGCCCGTCCATTCATTTTATTTTGTTCGAAGCCTAAAATGCCATTAATTATTGTTTTAATTTGCACAATATTAAATTTGCCGCTGAAGTTTAATTCGCTTCCGTATAACATCAAAACACAGTTCATAATTTATGTGTGAGGGCGTATCATTTCATTTCAAACATCACACACCCCCATGAAAGACTGAAAAAATAAACAGATGTACAACTACACACTAAAATACGTGGAAAATCGATACACCTACCTTGGTATTATAGTAATATTGGCTGTTTTGAATTGACTTTATACCTATTTTTTACTGAGGCAAGTGCCTTTATTAACTTCAACGAAATACAAGCTAATACTAACACTACAAATACGGTTAGACTGCCCATAGACCGCTGAAGGTCTAAAGACAATCGAAATGCTCGAGCCCACTATCAGTTGGCGGCGTACCCAGCATGCTGGCGGCATTACCACGCTGAATGGCAATGTGACCTTATCTTTTCTTTCACCGAATTGAAATTGCATATTTAACTAATTTAGTTTTTTTTTTTTTTTTTGATAATTATTGTATTTGTGGTGGAACCCTCAGTGCTCGAGCCCGACTCATATTTGGCTGGTTTCTTTTTACGATTGACAGATATCGAATGTTAAATTCAAATTATTTATTGAGAAAAAAACGGACCAATTTCACCAACATTTATCTCACAATCTGTTAAACTAAAATAGATTTTCTAGTAAAAATAGAAATAAAATTAAAAAATAATAATATAATAAATACAACAAATTACTGTAAAAATATGTCAACATAGAATTTGTATGTCATAAAAATTTTCATCATAATCATCGGCTTTTTTGCCCCTATCCCATTGGTCAGTTAAGTTTTCACAATAAGTCAAAAACACTTTCGTTACAGTTTTCCATTTGTCGCAAGTAGTCGAAAATAAAGGATTACGATATGCAGCGGAACGAGTTCCTAGTTCATATTCTCATACTTCTCTCTCTGCAATATTCCGCAACTCTGTGGATACAGTCAAACCCATTAACGATTATTATGCTCCCAAACCGCGCCGAAGCATCCAAAATTAAAACAAAGTACATTACAGTAGCTGTTTCTGTATTTGTTACTAATTAAAAAGTAATTGAACGCGCGGGTGCGTCGCGGGCCTTAGCTGGAATGGAACGGCCCTTAATTAAGGTTCCTACATGTACTCTGGGTATAGGGTTGACCAACCACAATTTTCTTATGTCAAACTTTTGGTATTAAAAAAAATCGTTAAAATTGAACTGCTTGGTAAAATTTATGCGTGGTCAAAAGTCACTTACTTATTTATTTTACTTCTCTTTTTTTTTTTCTTTTTTAACCTTTTAAGCAAAAAAGTCCTCTATCAAGAGTCTAAGAGTAAAATAAATAAGTAAGTGACTTTTGACCATGGTCAAACCTTGGTCGCTTTGAACTTTAATTGTATCAATTAGTATTAGTAAAGTTAACCTAGCCTGCAATGTTTGAAATTACGCTTACAACGTTGGCTTGTTGAGCAAGCATTCTACAATTACCATGAATTAAAAAAAAAAAAAAAAAATTTACCTTCGAAGTAATATTTTTAGTGATTTATTATTGTACTAGCTGACCCGACACACGTTGTCCTGTCATTTATAGATGATTCATTTATACATTACAGATTTGTCAAACGCGCGAAACTAAAATCGTCGTTAAGTTTCCTGAAATTTTCCAATTTTCTGCGTGATTTTCTTAATTTTTCTTTCCGTAAGAACAAAGTATTGTTATTACAACAGTAAAATAATTAGTAAGTATTATTCTACAAAGTATTATAAATCTTTAAAAAAAACAAATAAAATCGATAAAGTCAGTCTCAATTTATTGCTTGAGGAAGGTAAATAGTGATTCATTTTTATATATAATAGTTTTTTTAGTTTAGTTTTTAATTTGACATATAAATTGGCTTTATAAATAAAATGGGTATGACTATGCCCAAATATTTTTCAATAAATTTTCAATACAATTTATTACTAAGATTTGGGGGTTGAAATGAAAGAAAAAGAAAATTAAACTGAGGGCGATTAAGGTTTTCCAATTTTCAAATTTTTTGGACAACCCTGTTCTTATTGAACTGAGTTAAACTCTCAACCCTATCGGAAGGTGTTAGGGACTATGTCAGTCGTATCCTTTCTGTCTTAAACTGTTTGTGTTACCCTTTTCTTGACTGACGTGGAGTTCTGTCTTTTGTTGTGTAGCTCTTAATTGAATTTTTGGAATGATAAGATAGATTAGAATGTACCAACTTTTTGATTGGTTTCGATTTGAATAGATGACTGTGAAACGTTTCTGTAGAAGTTCAAGCAGATATAGCGTTTTTTTCTTTCCTCTGTGAGGGTTTTGGCGCCACACTTCTTGTGCATTTGCCAGTGTCAAGTATTAAAATCACAGAAAAGAGAAGTAAATAGAACGGAAATGAGAAGGAAAATCTGTTACCAGCAAGGACGTTTCATAACCTAATTCCCTTTATCTACAACGTCCTTGGTTACCAGGCATTATGAGTGAACCTTGATTGAACATTCTTATTTAGATCAACGCGTCGAATTCTGCATCATAGTTGCTAACTGATTTCGAATGACTGACGTTTCGTTTATATGAGTGCAACTGGCTACAACAAATTTCTTACAGAAATGCCTTGACAGCGGTTCTAATTCATTTTTTTTAAATATTTTCTTTCTGTGGTGTCGAATGATGATACTAAAATGTATGGTAGTATGTATTTTTCATGGTATAATAATATACTCCGCCATGTATAGCAATCAGAGAAAAAATGTCCACGTGGGCGTTCATGTCATGATGTCATGATGTCAATTTAGAACAGGTTCGAGAGAGATGACGATACACCACGTAACAGCTGATTGGATAAAGTGGCAACTGGACAGTGACGTAATTCTGGGACAACTGCCAGAGTAGAAGACCTTGTTTTCTTTGATCATGGTATTTTTAGTGTTTTACACTGTACAGATCGGAGACAGTGAGACTGAAGTAGATTGGAACGAAGTAGATTACAGAAAGGATGCGGGGCTAAACTGAAAGGCTGGGAATCAAAGTAAAGTGGGTGCAACTAGCTACAACAGTTTTTTTACAAAAATGCCTTGAAAACCGTTCTAGTTTAAACAAACAAAAAACTGTTATTTAGCTTCTTTAAATATCGTCAAACAAGCCAGAGTTAAGAAAAGTAAGCAACAGTCAAGTCAAAGTCATGAGTGGTGGAGGCTTTACAAGAGGATTCTATGGAGTTTTGGAAATATCACGAAAATAAATGTTTCACCGCGTTATATTAATATTCATTTATTTGATAAAGCCAATTTACAAGTCAATAATAAGTATAATAATAAATTACCTGTAGGGGCCTCTTGGTGTTGGTTTCGGCCCCACCAATGCCTATTAAAGGTCCGGGCTAGACCCGTGAATAAAATTAAATTACCTGTAGTATAAATTTTAATTAAAATTAAATAATTTCAGTAAAATTTAAATCGGATAATGTCAATAAAATTAGAGTAAAATATGTCAATCAATTTAAAATAAAATAGTCTCAAATAAATAAAAATAATTTCAACTAAATTAAAATAAAATTATTTCAATTAAATTAATATTATATCAACATAAAAACAATAATCATTATTACATATCTAACTGCAAGAATTCATTCACGGGCCAAGTAGCTCATCAGCAATGAATCCTTAGTTCGGGCTAAGCTTCTTAGTCTTGAGCATCGACGTAAAGTTGCTAGTCTATCGGTTTTTTATCGGATACATTTCGGAGAGTTTGCATCGGATCTGCACGATCTAATTCCCTCCTGCACATTTTTCTATCGGACTGCCAGAGCGGGCACGAAAAATCGTCACCGCTTTATGGTTGATATTCCGAAAATCCGTACGAAGCGCTTTGATTCCACATTTATTATGCGAACTGCTAGTCTGTGGAATTCGCTGCCTAAATGGGTGTTCCCCGATGGTTACAATCTGGGTGTCTTCAAATCACGAGTGAATCGGTTCCTTCTAGGTAAGCGTGCTCCAACGTAGACTGCATCATCGCTTAACATCAGGCGTGATGGTGGTCAAGCGCAAGCCTATTATTTATATTTAAAAAAAAATGTCTTGGTAGGAGTGCTTAATACTTTCCCACACTCGAGTACGTGGCACACTCATATCAACGAGTATAACATGGTCTCATGGCACGATCGTGACTTCCCGAAAACTAACCTAAAACCGTCCTCATCATTAACGATGACATAGATAGTTTCGCTAATAATTCGCTGTCGTCCCGTTGTCGTGCCGACCAGGATCGTTAATTAGTACCAATGACGAGGGTCGGACGGTACTGTCGTGCCGATGTTTCACGACCAGGTAGTACGGTTAGCAAGGAAACCTGGATAGAAAGAGACTTTTTTGTCTTTCTTTTTTTTTATAAATAATAGGCTTGCGCTTGACCGCCAACTTAGAACCCCATGTAAAGGTGTTTTTGTGAAATGAGACCGCATGCATGATGAACGATAGTAACTGAGCGATGTTTCACGACCAGGTGCGGTTGCAGATACGGTTAGCAAGGAAACCTGGATAGAAATAGACTTTTTTTATAACTAGCGGTCCGCCCCGGCTCCGCACGGGTATAGTTATATAGCCTATTAAAATAGCCTATATTAATCAGTGATAATGTAGCATTCAATATAGTGAAATAATTTTTTAAATCGGTTCAGTACTTTTTGAGCCAATTCGTTACAAACATACTTACATACAAACCTTTCCTCTTTATAATATTGTATAGATAGGCTTGCGCCTGACCGCCAACTTAGAACCCCATGTAAAGTTGTTTTTGTAAAATGAGACCTTAGCGGTTAAGATTTCAGTCAACTACAAAGCATGCATGATGAGCGATGGTAGCCGAGTGGTGGCTGTCTGTTTTACAATTTGACGGCACACGGTTCGATACTCGGCCCTGCACTAATGACTTATTTAGTAAGTAAATAAATTATGTACAAAGCTGTTTGATGCGATCGTTAAAAAAACGGTAAAGGAAAATTCGTATAATTGTGACGAATTTCTAGTGTAATTCCTTAGTGAAACGCTTCTACGTCGTTTCGAGCACAATAAGGATTCTGATATAAACTATTTTTCTCTATAGATATTTGTGATGCTAATTTAAACCTAACCTAAAAATAAAATATTAATGACATAAAGAAGAAAAATTTACCTAACCTGAAACAAAAAGTAATTAAACCTGTAACCAAAAATTCGTTATAACAATTTGTACTAATAATATTAATTTTAAATAAAATATTTTTATTTTTTTTGGTAAAGGAAAACAGCGTAAAGAAACTGGTATGTCCAAGAACCTCAAAAGTTCAAAGACATAGACATTCACCAGCATGCACTGGGCCAGCATGGTGGATTATGGCCCATCCCCTCTCTCTGAGAGAAGGCCTGTGTCCCAGCAGTGGGAACATGAAAGTCTGATAATGATGATGACCTACGCCACTGACTACACCTTCGACGATTTTTTCAAGGATAATTTGGATGATGTACAAATTGACCTTTCAGTTCTTACTTTTGCCATACTGTGGTCATAATAATTATGTACTACATGTAACTTAAGATGTACTGAAACATGGTATCTATGATCTGCATCCTACTTTATTATAAATGCGAAAATTTGTGTGTATAGATGTATGGATGTTTGTTCCTCTTTCACGCTGCAACGGAAAAACGGATCGACCTGATTTTTTGCCTGGGTATAGTTCAAGAGCCAGAAAGTTCAGGCTACTTTTCATCATCATCATCACCATTTTTCATCACTACGCGGGTGAAACCGCGGGGTGCAGCTAGAGTATACATATGTCGCAATATACATAATTATTGAGTATCAAAACTATATGTAAGTAGGCCTCCCACTAGATGGACCGATGAAATTGTGAGTGTCCCTGGCATCCAGTGGATGCAAAAGGCAGGCTGTCGTTCAGTGTTGAGGTTATTAAAGGGGGAGGCCTATGTTCAGCAGTGGATGTCTTCTGGCTGATGATGAAAACTATACTTTTTGTAAGTTTCTTTGTAAACTTGTTTGATTTATTGCCTTTATTGCTGACCGTACTTTACATCGCATTTCTACGTCATCGTGAAAAATGACAACGCACTGCTCAGTAATTATGCGTTTTGTCGTACAACTTCAAACTAAGGTGTTTATAGTACCTATAAGTACTTAAAATACAGGATTCATTTCGGAAAATTTGCATCGGCGCTACATAATCTTTTAAGTAAGGATTTTGCGATAGGGCCGAGTTAAGGAGGACAAAAAGGGCTTGAAAGTCTACGCGTACGAAATCGCGGGCAACATCCAGTATAATATATAATTATGTTTGAAAATAGAAAAAAAAAACCGGACAAGTACGAGTAGGACTCGTGCTCTGAGGGTTCCGTTGGACAGAACCCTTAGAGCACTAGTCCAAAAAAAAACCTAAGGTTGAATTATTGAAAGACAAACTTACTTTTGTAGTTGATTATAAAGTTCTTCTATACATTCCAAATACAAAATATAAGTTTATAATAGCAAAATAATTATTTTTAAATTATATAACTTCAAATTTGTAACTTTCAGATTTATTCCTATATATGTGCTATGAGACCTTGCCTTTCGCCAAATTTCATGATTCTAGATCAACGGGAAGTACCCTATAGGTTTTGGTTTTCCTGGGAAATCGCAAAATATGCGGTGTAAACGTTCATATCTTTTGGTTGCGTTGACTTACAACTTTTATTTTTTTACAGCCAAAAGAAACCGTAGACCCAAGTATTTAGTATAAATTTCAACTTGATACCTTTACGCGTTCTTGAGAAAAAGGGTCTTGACAGACGGACAGACGGACAACGAAGTGATCCTATAAGGGTTCCGTTTTTTCCTTTTGAGGTACGGAACCCTAAAAATACTGGAAAAATGACACTGGGATTGCATGGTTACATTTTCTTTTGCCAATGAGCGTCCACCCTAACGTAGTGATGGTAACAGGAGATACCAAGCGAAGTTAATATTTTTATGACCACTTACGTAATGTTCTTACCAGTCATAAACTTCATGATAAGGAAGAACGCTAGTTATAGTTTACTAGATTCTACATAGTTTATTTTATGTCTCTGAACAGTAAAATGTAGGGACCTATTAACTGAGTAACTTTAATAGTTTTATTTTTTATGCTAAATTCGCTGAAGTTAAGCGTTTCAAATGAAGTAAGTAGGTATGTCTGTATTGTAATTTTTTATGGAACTTGTGTCTGAGAATAAAAATTATTTGATTTGATTTGATTTTGATTTTGATATGTCTGTATGACAGCTGGCCCCTTATAACCACTTAAGAGCCTCTTATACCAAATTTGACGGTTTTAAAATCAATTTTGTTCAGTTAAATTACAATATTTGAGCTAGAAAAAAATACATGTCACAGATACATCTGTGTTTGAGTTTATGATTTGGTTGAAAACACGATGGAATAAACTTTCCTCGATAAAAAAAAAAAAACTGAAACAAAGTCGACTTCGTTTATTTTTTTCATTTTTTGCTCTAATGAAAGCTCGTAACAACCTGGAAATTGCATGTACTGAAAGGCAATTTTATTCAACATTCTTTTATTTGGATAGACTTTTGATAGTGAATAGTGTCGTTTTTTAGTGAAATTAAAAGCGTTAAAAGGACGCGAGAATTTTGGCGCGCCGCGTTCAGTGCCGCGCCAAGCGTCATCGAGGTCGGACCTATGCTCGTTTTTGTCGTTGCACTCCCCCCGCGGGCGTCCTGGCTCTAGCATGGCGTCGCTATAACTTGGCGGGGGCTGAGGGAGCGTTTTGTTGCCTACGCGACTCGGATAACCGCCCGTTAAGGTACCATTCCGATTTTGGCGATCGCGACCGAAGAGTGCGACTGCGACCGGTGGCAGCGGCCGCTTCGCGCGACCCACTACTTATTTTGAATTTATAATGGAGTGATAAACAATGCAAGCGACCCACGCGTCGCGATAAATTCATACTAAGCAGTGGGTCGCGGTCGCCGGTCACGGTCTCCGAGATCGGAATGCTATCTTTTCAGGTGGAAGTGTTTGGTCACGTCTCACCTAATATTAAGGCGAAGTTTTTCCACTTTTAAGCTACGCTTGTGACTACAAATGAGGCAAGACCATAAGACGCATTATGGTAAAACTATTTCTTTCGTATATTTAGTTCTCTATTCATAGTCAAGTATTACTCGCGCCAGCTTATTGCGCATCGTCTGCAATGGGTTTAACTATCTCATGTTCAATTAGTGTGATAATAATATTTATAATTACGTAGAATCCAATTTGTATAAACTAGTTCATTCAGTGTTATCTTGATGGAACAGAATTAACAATGTATAAGCGTCCGTTTTACAGCGCGATAAATTCACAACGAAGTCTCTGACAAAAGCTCCATTCATCGTCTGTAATGTAGAGACACAGAGACGTAGCAAGGGCGAGAAAATGTGAGATGTAAGCAGTATGATGACAGCAAAGGTTTCGCAGGTTGCTTTTCTAACCTAGTTTACGAAAAGTCTGTTGAAAAGAGATAGATAGATAGATAAACTCTTTATTGTTCACACCACATATTAAAAAAATAACATTTAAAACAAATAAACAGGCCAAGTGTGAGTCGGGCTCGCGCACTGAGGGTTCCGTACCAACACAAAAATAAATAAATATTCGGAACATTTTTTTTTGCACACACGGTCATCTGACCCCAAACTAAGCAAAGCTTGTGATATGGCTGCCAGAGACTGATATACATACATATATAGTATGAAATACATACTTAAATAGATATTAACAACACACAATTCAATAACGAAATTACCAGTTATAACTTGAAAACAGAAACTTGTCAGCGACTCCCACTTGGCCATTTTTTATTATGTGCTGTTATACTTTAGAGTGTGCACTATAATTATGTCAAGTTTGACGCTTGTTAGTATAACCGTTTTTACATTTGAGCTACTACAAAAATACGTAAAAAATACGTTTGTTGTATAGTCCCCCCATGTCCCCCCATTATGTCTATGATATAAAACTTCACCAAAAACAACAATTATTGTCTAAAATGAATTACTTTTATCGAGAAGGATAATATTTCAAAATTTGTGGTTTTTATGGTAAACAAGCAGACCGTTCACCTAAATGGCGTTTGGTACCCGTTATTTAGGATACTTGCAGAACAAAATTATTGCCAGACTATTGCGTAATTATTGGGATGAATCCATCAAGCGCGGGTTTTAACTTCGACCAAAATAAAATGCATGGACAGGCCCAGAAGAAGCGCATTTTTGAAGATTACAAAATGAGCGCCGGCGCTCACTACGTTTCAGCCGGTTTCTAGCCGTAGGAAGTGCGACACGAGACTTGTTACATGATAACGAAACATCTGAAAAAATTATGCCTTCGTGTGCTTTCCCGAAGTGTAAATACACAACAATAAACCGCTGTCTATTTTTTCTCACATATGTACTGTACAATCTGTACATGGTTATAATTAGGTGTAGAATTATATTAATGTCCGATCGTCCATTTATTTTATTTTGGTCGAAGAGTTTTAAATACCTTTTATTTATTTTTACTTACTAGTACTCTTTTATATTCTAGTTTTCACCCCCAACCTCGAAACAAGCCCTGAGTACGTCCACGCTACGTAATAATATAAACTTGTTTGGAACAATGACGTGAAACAACTGTTTGTTGTACCTAACGGCTATTGTTGTTTACCGGCTATCTATATCTGTTACAGAATGGAAAATGGCAAATTTTTTTCATCGCACAAGAGGAAAATCCGATTGGAAACTGACTTTTTGTTGAACACTCGGGAAAACTCCAGTAAAAATAGGAACCGTATGATTTTATTTGGTATGTACTCTGTTTGTGTGATGCTGTACTTATTGTATTGTATAGTATTTAGACCACCGAATACGTGGGAGGTCTAAATAGTTTTTTTTATACATAAAAGGCATGTGTTTGGCCTCCAACTCGCCTAATAAGTGCGCGGTCTATGATCGAGCACGCTTGCCTAGAAGAAACCGATTTAATCTCGATTTGAAGACACCCAGATTGTAACTATATCGGGGTACACCCATTTAGGTAGCGAATTCCACAGACTAGCAGTTCGCACTATAAATGTGGAATCAAAACGCTTCGTACGGGACCAACCACCCACATTCTTCAGTCTTCCCGTGAACATGGTGCATGTAACTGCGCCGAAATATCGGGAGCTCATTCCACAACCTTACCACGGTAAATATCCCGTTAATAATCATTTAACTTTAGCTTCGTACGGGTTTTCGGAATATCAACCATAAAGCGGTTTTAGTTTTGAAAGTTAGAGACAGAATCATAGCTTTTTGCCTTCAAATTCAATTGTGAACCGATCGGCAAGACCGTTCGGTTTTTTGACAATATGGTGCAAGACTTGACTGCATAAGACTTGTGCCCTAGAGGTTGGGATGGACCCTTGTGGAATGCGAATTGCGTCGATACTTTACCGCCGTTAAATCTTGAGTCAGAGTAAGTTTGGCTCGGTGATTAATTCAGCGGAGTAGCACAAATCGCGCAAATAAGCTAACTTCGGTAGCGGTTACATGTTTGAGCTATGTGGGGTTGACACTTGGTTCCGTGGGACCGGGGAGCTCATCTTACTAAAAAAACTTTCAGCGCACCAAGTTTATGCAACGCGTGACCACATTGCTGGCGTTTATCTGGCTCAACGTACGAGCATTGCCATTTAGCTTGGTAAGCTTATAAATAAGTAAGCTTCTTAGTCTTGAGCATCGGCGCAAAGTTGCTAGACTATCGGTTTTTTATCGGATACATTTCGGTGAGTGTGCATCAGATCTGCATTATCTAATCCCTCCTCTCCATTTTTCTATCGGACTGCCAGAGCGGGCACGAATAATCGCCACCGCTTTAAGGCTGATATTCCAAAAACCCGTACGAAGCGCTTTGATTCTACTTTTATTGTGCGGACTGCTAGTCTGTGGAATGCGATGCCTGTTCCCCGATAGTTACAATCTGGGTGTCTTCAAATCACGACTGAATCGGTTTCTTCTAGGCAAGCGTGCTCCATCGTATACCGCATCTTCGTTTAACATCAGGCGAGTAGGTGGTCAAACGCAAGTCTATAGCTATATTTAAAAAAATTGTTGTGTAGCCACATGCAGTGGGCTTGAGCATTTGGATTATTTCTAGACTTTATTTTTATTTATGTATTTCAGTCGTGCCCTTGCAGGGCAAAGGCTTCGTACCTATCTTCCACTCCTCTCCGTTCTGTGCTATGGTGGACCAGTCTTTTGCGCGGGAGTCAAGCTCGTCCCACCATCTTTTTCTGGGCATACCATACAAACTGTATGGTATGCGGCAACCATTCGTGAGTGAAAAAATTAAAATCAAGAAATGAAAATACAATTATAGGTGTCCACCAACGTTGTCGATCATAAAAATGTAACAATAGTTTGTTTCTCAAATAAATACTCCTTGATGAGGAGCCTTGTTACCCAAGCTAGGAATTAACCTGTGTTATGGCGTAACAATACCCCCCTAGTGGTTACCCAGGTTTGGCTAGTGGGTACACCCTAGTGGGTCTAAACCACAGCTCATCCGACATTCTACTTACGTGGCCGTTTTGAAATAAGTTTAATTATTAGATACTAGCGACCCGCCCGCCCGGCTTCGCACGGGTGTAATTTACGTGCGAAGCCGGGGCGGGCCGCTAGTTATATATATAAACCTTCCTTGAAAATGTACCTTACTGATGGTGAAAACCGCATCAAAATCCATTGCGTGGTTTAGGAGGAGTTAGCGGCCATACAGACATACAGACAGACAGACAGACGCGGAAAGCGACTTTAATTTATACTATGTAGAGAAGAGAAGATAGAGAAGAGATAAGGCGATGTGTATATGTACGGACCCGGGTATGTCCTAAAACTGCGATCAGAACCACCGGAGGATGGGCAGCAGCGTCCTGTTAGTACACGGTGAAGGTACTGCGATCTCCAAGCCGGCTGCCAAGCGTGGGGATTATGGCAACACCCCTCTCTAAGAGGGAGGCCTTGTTCAGCAGTGGACATTTAATGGCTGATGGTGTGGTGTTTGTATATGTATCTATATATACATATATACCCTATAGACTCCAAAACGTCTGGGCCGATTTTGAAGGGACTTTCACTGGCAGATAGCTGATGGTATAAGGAGTAAGTAATCCACGCGGATGAAACCGCGGGTGCAGCTATTAATAAAAAGATAGTTTGTTTAAAATAAACGTAGTCAGTTTTAATTAAAAACAAAGAAGACTTTTTATTTTCGTCATGAAATTGAGTTTACTTAAGAATATTAAAAACAAAACTTGAAAAAACGGAACTAATTGAAGATTTAAAAGCAATGCCTATAATAGATAGTTCAATCGATCTCTAATTTCAGGCAAAGTGCCCAAAATGCTGGCTGCATTGAATCGCTGGATTGCGAGGCTAACTTTCTGACCCAAATAATTATTACCCACATTTATTTATTTATTTAAGTCTACCAACACTGTGTACATCAATACAATTTATCTAATCTTTAAACAGAAATAAAAATATAACTAAATGTCACAATAATTACAGGTGAAGACAGCATGCTATAATATTTAGCGGTAAAATATAATAATTGCAGTTAAATTAGTTAAACATACACACAAATGAGATACAAAACGAAAAATAAAAAAAAAACAGTCAAAGTTTTGTCTGGATAAAAAATTTAAATCATCATTATCATCACCTAAAATGTACGTTAAATCAATAAATAAATAAATAAATCATCATCAGCCAGAAGACGTCCACTGCTGAACATAGGCCTCCCCCTTTAACCTCCACACTGAACGACAGCCTGCCTTTTGCATCCACTGAATGCCAGCGACACTCACTATGTCGTCGGTCCATCTAGTGGGACGCCTACCTACGCTGACAAAAATTAAAATGTCAAGTAATAAATCTCACAAAGATACAAATAATTAATAACTGTTCAGATAGTCAGAGACCTCAGAGACTTCTTAAAACTAATGACACTGTCACCAAATATCGGTTGTCTTAGACATTTTGGTCACGTAAAGAATATTTCAGCCTCCCCGACAAATCCTTAAAAAAATCGAAAGCACTCGGCCCCCACGGTCCAAGTGTAAACTAATAAAGTAATCAAGGCACTTGCCGAGCGAAAAATAAAAATTGTGAAAAATATGAGTTTTAATGTTAAAAGTGAATATTTTAATTTCAGGTCTATTTTCCGAAACGTCTGAAGCACGTTTCCGATTAATTTATACTCCAGCTAGCTTTCTGTATTCCAGGGGCATTGTTCGTAACAAAGAGTTCGCCACAAAAGTGAGGGAAGAAGTGAAACTGCAAGCAAGTTTTGTTGGACTTTTGAGAATATCTTTTGGTGCGTTTAGCCTTTTGTGTTAGAGGTTAACCGGTTGGTTTCACTGTGAGGTCAGTTTAGTTGTTCAAAACGAAATATCCCGCGCTTAACGATTTTTATTTTAAAATAACATTCGCATGCAATCTTCTTGAATAAGACCAACGAATGTCATCATCATCATCACTGTCAGCCTGTATCAATACATGTGATATTTACAATTTTATGATTTTACTTATAATTTAAATTTTGAAGATTTTATATTTTGAAATCATAATATTGTTAATCTATAAACTTATAAACATAATAATAAAATATCAATTAATATACTCACCATTTCGATGTAACACAAAAAAAATGTTTTAATACTTGCGTTCAATGATTTCATAAATCAAATGCTTAAAATGAAACTGTTTTAAATAACTTACTTATATTATATTATCTCTTAGTTAATCCGCCTTAATATTACATATTCTGTAAAAACAAAAAAAAAACAACTGGCTATCTATTACGGTTCGAAAGACACAGACGTTTAAAGGTAGGACGGAATGACGAACAGACGGACAGACGAAAAGACGGACAGACAGACGGACAGACGGACAGACGGACAGACGGACAGACGGACAGACGGACAGACGGACAGCCGGACAGACGGACAGACGGACAGACGGACAGACGGACAGACGGACAGACGGACAGACGGACAGACGGACAGACGGACAGACGGACAGACGGACAGACGGACAGACGGACAGACGGACAGACGGACAGACGGACAGACGGACAGACGGTCAGACGGACAGACGGACAGACGGACAGACGGACAGACGGTCACACGGACACACGGACAGACGGACAGACGGACAGACGGACAGACGGACAGACGGACAGACGGACAGACGGACAGACGGACAGACGGACAGACGGACAGACGGACAGACGGACAGACGGACAGACGGACAGACGGACAGACGGACAGACGGACAGACGGACAGACGGACAGACGGACAGACGGACAGACGGACAGACGGACAGACGGACAGACGGACAGACGGACAGACGGACAGACGGACAGACGGACAGACGGACAGACGGACAGACGGACAGACGGACAGACGGACAGACGGACAGACGGACAGACGGACAGACGGACAGTCGGACAGACGGACAGACGGACAGACGGACAGACGGTCAGACGGATGGACGGACATACGGACAGACGGACAGACAGACAGACGGACAAACGGAAAAATTGACAGACGGACATCGTGAGCTTAGTAGCAGGGTCTCATTTTTACCCTTTGGGTACGGAACCCTAAAAGTACGGGGGGAATGTCCACGCTGGTGAAACCACGGGGCGCAGCAAGTTACTAATATAGTACGTAACACAAGGTGAATGTACCAGGCGAACATAAAGTAGCAACTAGTAGCAAGTGGTTCCTGGCCGATATATCTCCTGCAAATGGTGTCGGCCACAGAATTCTCTCGACTATTACCTAACATACGTTTCTTAAAATGGTTCGAAGAACGCTTTGATATTGGACTTTATGAAATGGCCGATTGAAACGTAGCCTTAGGATAGAATTATGTTTTGGAATACGGATTGAATTTTACTACAATAAGATTGCAGACAATTTAAAAACACTGGTATGGTGATTTTTTTAATTACATTTATTACGAAAAAAAAAATGCGATAATGATTATAATTATTTCTATTTCGATAAAATAAAAAAATACAGCAATCTAACGTGATAAGTGAAAGGACAATCAGTGCGACTGTAGCTTAATGGCTAGAGCGCTCGGGGCTTGAACCCAGATGCCGCAGGTTCAAATCCTGCCAATACTATTTTTTTTTATTAATTGTCTGCAACATTTAAATGGTTAAACACTGTTTAAAACTATCACGGTTGTTCACTACTAACAGTTATATGATTAATAACACTATTATATTGTTAAACTAGCGACCCGCCCGCCCGGCTTCGCACGGGTGTAATTTTCATGAGATGCCGGGCGGATCGCTAGTTATATTAATAAACCTTCCTTGAAAATTTATCTAACTGATGGTGAAAACCGCATCAAAATCCGTTGCGTGGTTTAGGAGGAGTTAGCGGCCATACAGACATACAGACAGACAGACAGACGCGGAAAGCGACTTCAATTTATACTATGTAGAGATAGAGATGTAAAGGTATGATTATAGTTGATGGATTCAACTCGCCAGTGCGTGAAATCCAGTATTAGGTTATTAAAATACTATACGCAGTAATACAGTGAGTGTGCTTTGTCGGGAATTAGGTTAGAGTTCCAGTGATAACCGTAGCAAAAGACCAAGTGAGATATTAGATCGTTTGTGCTGTTCGACCAACCACCCGCACTCTTCTGTCTTCCCGTAGACATGGTGCATGTAACTGCGCTGATATATCCGAACCTCTATCCACAACCTTATCACGGTATATATCCCGTAACTGTTATAAAATGGTAAATCCTATAGTATGGAAAAACACTTGAAATATTAATATTTATTTCCGTAAAAACATTGATTATTCTGTAAAGAATATGAACATAATTTCCCAGGTTTTTACCTGACAACTTCTGACTACATATTTCAATGTTTTATTTAAAAAACTGAAATTAATACGTCACAAGCATTAATCTTTCAATGCTACAGCAACAATAAAGTTTCATTTTGGCCGTTATTAACCACCGAATGAAAACATCGCTTCGATGCTTGATTTAGTGTTATTAACCTGTCAACCGCCGTCCCGCGGGTACCGGTCTGCGAGACCGCACGAACAATAGTTGCCGATTATCGGGTTAACCTTTGTAAGGGATTGTGCTGTGGCCTGTGATGGTAATAGTGCTTATCCTCAAAGTTTCAGTATCAACTACGTCGATAAAACAGCACACAATCCTTTTGCAATAGTGAATAGGCAACTCAAGGTTTTACATCATGTTGGTAAATTTTCACAGAAAATGTAATGTTACGGTGCGAAGTCTTAACTAAGAAATAATAATAAAATCAAAAGTAATGGGGGATCCCCATACAACAAACATTTTTAACTTGTTTTTGTCATGCTCTAGTCTAGTACTACGTATAACCGTCGAACTTGGTATGATTTTAGTACACACTCGTAAAACGACAATAAAATTAATAATAAAAACAACGAGAGAGCGATTTCTTCTAATACTGGAATTATACTAGTAAATTGGTACTACTATGTATGTAATGTATATTGGTCCTTTTGGATTAATACTAGTTGCATTGAAAAACAGACAAACAAACATCGATCCTAATGTATACGTTAATAAAGAAATCGGTTTTTTTATTATATAAAAAAAAAATCTAGCCTACCCACAGAGCTGAAATTTTCAGGTAGATTTCGTATGGGGTGTAAAGAAACCACTAATAGGGGTTTTCTGCCAGGCAACATTTATGAGGTCAAAAGGGAGTCGAAAGTCTAAGCGTACGAAGTCGCTGACAGCTAGTGGAAAATTGAAGTCCGACTTCACTTGAAGTAGAATAAAAAAATTAAACAACGTCTACTACAAAATAATCCAGAGCTCACACAATAAAGTTCATTCCTTCAAATTAGTGCAAAAAAGAATTGTAAGAAACTTAGCAAAGCGCCGAGATTGTAACAAATATACGAGCCAATTATGTAAAGGAGAGAATGCAAATTAAACAAGAAGAAATTGAGGTTAAACTCGGTAACTAGAAAATACAAGAGCGCTGAAAAATGTGCTCGCGGAGGCAGGGGAATTAAAAGTTGATTTTGCCGACGCAAATGACTGCTTCCTATAGAAAGGTGGAACTTTCTAGCAGTGAATATTGGTACAGTAGTCTGCTACTTAATGCGTGAATGCCTTTTTTATATGCAAAGACCCCGGACCGGTAAGCGCAGCGTAGGACGTTCACTCACAAGATGGACAGACGACCAAAAAAAGATCGCAGGGAAACGCTGGATGCAGGCCGCTTCCGACCAACCTTTTTGGAGATCGATGGGGGCAGGCCTATGTCCAGTGGACGTCCTATGGATAAAAATTAAATGATGATGATGATGAACTAATTTACTAATTGTGCAAGTCACTCGCATGATGGTAAGCTTCACGTTGTCTCATAACAGCTCAATTCAGTTAATATAATTTGGAACTACAAAACCTTGCGCGGCAATACACTGCGCTCTGCACTGTTACCCTGAAGGTTTTTAACATCAAATTAGACGTTAAATATTTTAGTGCTTACCTCTAATTAAATTAAAAACAGATAAACTCTTATCCTTAAACAGGCATTTAATCTATATGTGTT
This sequence comes from Agriopis marginaria, assembly GCA_932305915.1. Lineage (NCBI taxonomy): Eukaryota > Metazoa > Arthropoda > Insecta > Lepidoptera > Geometridae > Agriopis > Agriopis marginaria. The sequence continues at coordinate 3,009,132 of OW029932.1, forward strand.
AAAATCAAATAAATAAACCTTCTGGATCAAATCTTTAAAAAACTCAGACTCAATAGAATCTTTTTCTTTTGAGTTACCAAAATAAATTCACCACAGGTCAAAATCTCCAATACGATAAACTATCGAGCTTTCTAAAGTTATATGATTATTTACGGGATATTTACCGTGTATTTACCACCCGCATTCTTCAGTCTTCCCGTGAACATGGTGCATGTAACTGCACCGAAATATCGGGAGCTCATTCCACAAGCTTACTACGGTAAATAATCATATAACTTTAGTTAACAACCGTGATAGTTTAAAACAGTGTTTTATCGAGCTTTCGTTTAATATAAATTTGAAACAACAATATTTAATAGACTGAACATGAATTATTAACTCATAAAATTGTGGACTTTAACTGTGTACTGTTGGGAACAAATAATGTGAAATGATATGATATAGTAATTAAGATTTAAGGTGTGGTTCGGTTACATACGATACAAGGATTTCAACCAAAGCGGAATACGTACAAATTTGTTGAATAAACCTATACTTTCCTGTGCTCGGGAGGATCTACCATTAAGTCCAGAATCTATCGGAAAGTGCCGTGGACTGCAACCTTACTACTTGAGAGCCTGTTCTCATTGCAAGCTGAACATAATATAATTTAACAACGTTAAAATTTGTGTCACCTTTTTTGACCAAGCTGAAGTCACATGACATCATCTGAACTGGGTGCGAAATACTTATGTTGCTGTATGTTTACGTATCGAATACTAAACAAATTTAAATTTTCAAATAAAAAAAAATTTTGAATTCAAAATTTATTTTATTCAAAACCTAGTGCTTAAATGTTGGTCAATAGTTCAAAATTGATAATCGGCTAGATTCGAACCTGCATCAACTTTCCCAAGCTACAATCATTTTCCCGTGAGTCTTCAAAAAACCAAAAGCAACTATGTATTAGTAAAAAAAATCCTCAATTTTTTTAGCTCGTTAATTGTAAACAAACTATTGTACGACGTGACTGACGGACGTGATCAAGCTTACCATTTTCACTAAACAGTAATTGAATAAACACATTATCGCTCATAAGTCTGCGCAGCCTGAATGGGTGGTGATCCCCGATAGTTATAATCTGGGTGTCTTCAAATCACGAGTGAATCGGTTTCTTCTAGGCAAGCGTGCTCCACTGTAGACCACATCAACGCTTAATATCAGGCAAGTTGGTGGTCAAACGCAAGCCTATTAAAAAATAAAATAAAAAAAGTCACGAACGTGACCTTGGGTCAATAACGATATAACCATTGTCTTTGCCTTGGGCCAAAGGAGGCCATTGGGCGATCAGACGTCCGAAGTTGTTTTATTTTATCTCTTTACCTCTAGGAGAAAGGATTCCCTAATTCCCCTGATAGCCCGTTGGTCCAGTTGGTAGTGAACCTGCCTTCTGAGCTTGGGGGCGTGGGTTCGATTCCCATCTAGGACAAACATTTATGCGATGAACATTTGTGTTTGTTCTATATCTGGTTGTTAATATCTATTTATGTATGTATTTAAAACTATATAATTATGTATGTATATCAGTCTCTGGCAGCCATATCACAAGCTTTGCTTAGTTTGGGGTCAGATGACCGTGTGTGAAAAAATGTCCCGAATATTAAAAACAAATATTCGTCCTAGGTCGCGACTGTAGCCACGATGGCAGACGCGTCTGTTTTTTTGTTTCTAGCCTAACATATTAGGTAGTTACTTCACATTGCGTTGTCTTGAGTAATGAAGATGTCCCTTTACCAGCCACCTACAGTGATCTAATATTTTAGGCCATTTCCCGCTAGTCGTTCGCAAAATTCCCACAATGTTTACGTGAATTTTATTTGTATTTCAATCGTCGATCTACATTTCATACTGAATAATGGATGTGACATGATATAACAAACGTTTAAACCATAGATAGGTACATTTGGGTTTTCGTGTTTCTGTGAATCGTAGGTAAACGTGTTGTTATTATGTGACTTGCCTTAAAATATATTACTCATAGAATAAAAACATTTGTAAAAAACTAACATTTGTATGCCTGGCAAGAACATGAGATTTCACACGTTTGCATTGACGACCATGTATGCTACTTCATACTTAGATATTTTTACCTGATAAAGATATTTATTACATCTCACTGACTTTATAATGGATGTGTACCTACCATGTTCCGAAAAATAAATAATTTGATATAATTTGATTTGATAGAATTGGAAAATTTGCGTACTTAGGGCTTAGACTCTACTTATAGAAATATTTTTTCAATATAGTGAATTGATGTACCTACCTATGTAGCTGTTGAGACTCTGGCTGTCTCTCAGAGAGAGAGAAAGTGGGCCCCAATCCACAGTGCTGGCCCAGAGAATGTTGGTGAATGTCATGTCTTTGAATTTTTGAGGGTTTTGGACATACTGGAATTGATGTATTAAGAGTACTTGAGAATGTACTAGGTAGGTCATATTGCGCTAAACACTTCAATACTGGGTTACACAGAAAGATGACTATTACTAATCCAAAAGTGGTCATTGTAGTCACGATTACAAACAACCTTTTACTATGGGATTCGTGAAAAAAGTCAGTATATCACGATTCATGTACACCCTTCTGAGCTTGGGGGCGTGGGTTCGATTCCCACGTAGGACAAACATTTATGTGACGAACATTTGTGTTTGTTCTATATCTGGTTGTTAATATCTATTTAAGTATGTATTTAAAACTATATATGTATGTATATCAGTCTCTGGCAGTCATATCACAAGCTTTGCTTAGTTTGGGGTCAGATGACAGTGTGTGAAAAATGTCCCGTAATATTTATTTTATTTTTATTTATGTGCTTTCATATTTGCCTGCACATAAAAACGTCATGTCCAGCAGACACAATCAATTGCAAACAATCGTCATCCGTAACGTATGCGCTACCACTAAATAAATTACTACAATATGAATTAAATATACCAGTTGCAGGCGCACTGCGCTCGCTGCACACAGAGGAGTTACAAAAAGGAGGTGGCATCTACAAATACAAATTAATTTATTGGGCATTATAAAAATTGACTAAATAATATATGAATCCATTGACTCCGAACTAGTAATAAATACTGTGTTTCGGGAGCCAATGGCCGCTCCCATTAAATGTTACGATGTCTTATACACATCACACACATCATCAATTAGATCATTACTGATGAGAATCATAATCATCAGTAACTAGATTTTTGTTATGTCATGTAATAAGTTAATTTTGTAGGTTGCATTTTTTCTTAAATTTGTAATATCTTCGTCTATTTAGTGTAATTGGTGTATAATCTTGCTAAATGAATAAATAAATAAATAAAATCAGCCAGTAAACGTCTACTGATGAACAAAGGACTTCTTTTTAAAGAATTACCATAATAATCACGTTTGGCAGGCGACTTGGGGATCGCAGTATGTTCCCCATGTACTAATAGTACGCTGCTGTCTATTTTCCAGTGGTTCTGGTCGCAGTTTTAGCACATACCTGGGCCAATATTACAATGTTGTTGTTACAATGTTATATGATATTTTACACAACATAATTCATCGAAATACAATCACATAGGAATTTTATTTCGATGAAATAATTGTATTATTTTTTACTAACGCAAACCTCTCGCATGTAGCTTTCCTTATACATCATAATTAACAACTTTTGTTTTATGAATTTTGACTAAACATTATAAATTAATCAAAATGTTTTTTTTTTAAAGTTGAGAGGTAGATTTGTTTTCCGAGTAAGAGTTGTTCACGAGAGGTTTTGCGTTAACAAAAAAATACGTTGCATGCAGTGTTAGACGGAAAGGATGTAAGAAGCAGCAAAGGATCCATAATTATTATCGCTATGATTATGAGAAATTTTTACTATGAAATCAAGCCTGGAATCGCGAAAAATTACAGCTGTTCTGCAATTTCTGTTCTGAACGATGTATCGTTCGTTATTTTTATATTCTATGGTAGGTATAATAAAATCATGTTTATTTTTCAGTACTCCAAAAAGATTGTATCAAATTTTATAGTTGAAACCTAAGGTAATTTGCTCGCGATTTACCTAGCATCATGCATGGATGGCGATAAGAAAGTGAAACGATACAATTCCTCATTTCCTTGCCCCGTCAGTCAGTCACACAAAAATACTGTATATCTCTTCTTTGTATCTGCTCTGTGTTGCGGCCCCAGTGGTGCTTGCGTTCATTTGTTTTACTCAGTTTCCCGGATAAAATTATTATGAAATAGTAGCTTTTGGCTTGGATGCATTACCCTTTTAACCTGGTACATCATATTTAACCTTAAGAGGGCATACCACGGCCAAGAAATTTGATGAATAGGTATTTAGCAAATCTATTGCTGTCCCCTGACCGCAAGCCTTTCCCCGTCGAGCGCAATAGGGACAACTGCAGCTCGGAGCATCGCCTCGTATTTTTCTGTTTCCTCATTCAAAACTAGGCCGATTTCATTATTTTTTAAAGTAATAGTTATAAAAAGAATTGAACTATGCTTCTGTCATTTACTTTTGTTTTATAAATTCGTCAAATTTGTTTGATAGACGTCTGAACATGGCGGTAAATATATTTTTTTGGAATATTTAAAGGCTCATATTTCTTATAGTAGTTAACTTATAAGAAAAAATAAATGATAGAAGCAAGACAATAGAGGAGACAAATTTGATTTAAAAAAATTACAGTTCTGGCGGTATTATCCAGGGAGGAAACACGAGAATACGTTTGTATGGACAAAACACAGCCCATGTGCCCACTTAATGCCTCTTAATGTAACTTAATGCCCATTCGACTGCCCCGGTGGCTCAGTAGTAGTGAACCTACCTTCTGTGCTTGGGGGCGTGGGTTCGATTCCCATCTAGGACAAACATTTTGTGTGATGAACATTTGTGTTTGTTCTATGTCTGGGTGTTAATATCTATTTAAGTATGTATTTAAAAATATATATGTACGTATATCCGTTTATGGCAGCCATATTACAAGCATTGCTTAGTTTGGGGTCAGATGACCGTGTGTGCAAAAATGTCCCAGATATTTTTTATTTAATGCTCTAGGAAAATTTAGACGTAAAACATTGATTAATGTGACAGTAACTAGTCTAGATCTACGCATAACATTAAAGAACAATGGCAAAAAAGTATGGAGCTTGGTCCAAATACCCCCCAGGATTGACACTATAGCCCATGGGATGGTGAACCTTTATTAAATGTACGTGCCATTATTTAAAAAAAATGTAGCCAAGACGTGTCATCAAAGAATCTTGATTGACTAATGAAGAAAGAGTAAAACTAGATGCTATAAACTCCAAACTATTTGAAACTTGAAATAAGTTTTTTTGTACATCAATTTTAATTTAGAAAAAGTTTGTGCGATTTATTCTGTTGCAAATTAGAAGTCAAATAACCTTATTAGGTTCATACTTTGTTATTTTTAGCAGCGAAAACTTTTGTGTGATATATTCTGTTGCAAAGTCATCTGATTTTTTTGTAAATAATAGTCTTGCGTTTAACCACCATCTCGCCTGATGTTAAGCGATGATGCGGTCTACGTTGGAGCACGCTTGCGTAGAAGAAACCAATTCACTCGTGATATGAAAAAATACAGATTGGCGTGCCCGAATTATTTTATCCAGTGCTATCGATCATCATCATCATCATCAGCCAGAAGACGTCCACTGCTGAACATAGGCCTCCCCCTTTAACCTCCACACTGAACGACAGCCTGCCTTTTGCATCCACTGGATGCCCGCGACTCTCACAATGTCGTCGGTCTATCTAGTGGGAGGCCTCCCTACGCTGCGTCTTCCGGTTCGTGGTCTCCACTCCAGAACCTTTCTTCCCCATCGGTTATCGGTTCTTCGAGCGATGTGGCCTGCCCATTGCCACTTCAACTTGCAAATTTTAACAGCTATGTCGGTGACTCTGGTTCTTTGGCGAATATCCACGTTTCGGATTTTATCGCGCAAAGAAACTCCGAGCATAGCTCTCTCCATTGCCCGCTGTGTCACTATGAGTTTTTCCAAAAGGCCATCAGTTAAGGACCACGTCTCAGTACCATATGTCATCACTGGCAACACACACTGGTCAAAAGACCTTCGTCTTAAGGCACTCTTGCTAGTGCTATCGATAGCCCACCGGATTAGCAAGTTGAAGTGGCAGTGGGCAGGGCACATATCACGAAAAACAGACGGCCGATAGGGCCGAAAGGTTCTTGAATGGAGACCACGGACTGAAAAGCATAGCGTAGGACGTCCACACACAAGATATATTATCTTTACACAAGATGGATAGACGATTTAAAAGAGACCGCAGGGAAACGCTGGATACGGGCCGATTCCAACCGGCCCTTTTGGAGATCGATGGGGGAGGCCTATATCCAGCAGTGGACGTCCTATGGTTAAAACAATGATGATGATAAATTGCACGCGTACCATTGTGATCCCGTCAACCAATTTCCGCCATAGGTCACCGAGGCGGACATTCCATCCTTACATCGTGAACTTTCGTAAAGTCCGCACGCAGCGTTTCCAAAATTCCTTCCTAATACGAACTGCACAGGAATGGAATGCGCTTCCTGCCTCAGTGTTCCCTACAAGGTACAACGTGGGTCTCTTCAAGACAAGAGTGAATAGGCATCTTATGGGCAAGCATGCCCCATCTTAGACTGCATCGTTACTTATCATCAGGTGAGGTGTATAAACGCTAGCCCATTTAATCATTTAAAAAAAAAAACGGTTTGGCATCGCTGCAAAATTACCGTTCATGTTCAAATGTCTCCATTTTAGCTCCCGACGCAATAAGAGATGTTACAAGTTTAACATGGTGTATGTGGAACTCGGCTCGAACTTTTAAAGGACCCAAAGCTGACTGAGAAATGACACCATTTTATTCGTTCGTTGTAAGTTTACGTTGTGCATCTGTGTGTCTGAACCGATTATTATATTTATTTTTTTGTGTGAAAGGTCACACATGACATCACATCACATCAGCAGCCATCAAACGTCGTCAACAGCCGTCCACTGCTGGACAAAGGCCTCCCTCTTAAAGAGGGGTGTTGCCATAATCCCCACGCTTGGCAGGCGGCTTGGGGATCGCAGTTAGTTCACTGTGTACTAATAGGACGCTGCTGCCCATCCTCCGGTGGTTCTGGTCGCAGTTTTTGGACATACCCGGGTGTGAAAGGTCACTTGATCGAAAATGTTCTTAGCTATAATACGTGAAAATTTATTCAGCCGTGTCAAAATTATCAGCTCTTTACCTGGAGCTTTTAAAATATTTCAATTTCCTTTAGAATTTATTATTCATTTAACGTTGCTTCTATAGTAAATATAATTTTAAGTACGTGCACAGAACCAAGCTAACATTTTAAAGAAAATCCTAAGCTGGAATCCAGGTACGATCCCGTTTTAAATCATAGTAAATTTTAGAGTGGTATAAAAATATCTTATTGTCTTGGGTATCTGAGTGCTGGCCCGTTCCGAGATAATAAATAGCATAATAAACAAGATTAACGATGCATAAGGAGGCACGTTTCGCGGACAGTGATGTAAATGCACATGGACCGCTGGGACCACCTCACACCGAACGTGAGCTTATTTAAAAAATCATTTTTTTATGAGAGCTTATTTTGTGTATTTTTTGTGCGCTTATTTTTTGTTGTCGTTGTTTTTTTATAATAAGTCGGCGCGTGCGAGCGGCCAATTCGCATCAGATATCGTGGTTCTATGGCGTGAGTATAGCGACCGAGGAGAATGAGACATCACTCGTACAATTACACAGCTTTTATTCCGTTACACTATGATTAATCTTACAATGGAAAATTACTTGGGGACAAGGTGTTCTGCCTAGTAACGAACGCACCCCAAATTCAAAATCCAAAGTAAAGTTCTCCACCGAGCCTCGCGTGTCCGCACCCTCGCTAACGCCTCTGCCGGACGGTATCCGAACTTGCTAAACGCTGATTTTGAAACAATTTCAGCAGGGTACGTTACTGCAGCGTTACACCAGTGATGGACCCACCTCCATCACTAGTCCACCAATACTAAGCTGGATGGCACTTAACTAAATAATATAAGCCTTAAAAACTACCCGACGGTAGTTGCGCCCGAGTGCCGAAACGTCAACGCGCTGACAAATATAAATGAGAATATTTTTTTGTTGTAGTTGTTTTTTTCCCCACATAATTTTTGTTCACGTTTTTAGGTAGCACTAGAGCGTGCTAATCATAAGATTTTTTAAGTTAAATCCACGTATTTACAATGATTTATTTATTTGCTTAAAAAACTCAAAATACGATTACGTGAATGACGTGACTCATGTTGTTTATTCCTTTTCTACGGTTTCTTATAACTACGCCATCTATATGTGACAACTTAAATTAAACCATTATTTCATGCAATAAAGTTATGAGGTAGAAATTGCTAGCTAACTTTTAAATTCAAGAATAATTATTATTCTCATTTTAATGTTCTTTCCCTCATAACATAATATGCACAAAACATATTTTTGGAGAGTAAGGTATTTAGAAAAGTATCTCAAATATCAAGCTCTCAAGTATCTTCAAGCTAATCGAACACCTAGAGCCGCTCAGCATGCGCAGAGATGTTGGGTCACTCTGCATCTTTTATCGCAACAACGGAGTGTTCTGAAGAACTGTTCGATCTGATGCCGGCGTCGCGATTTTATCAACCCATCAGCCACCACCACCACATATCATAAAATCTGTGAAAATCGCACACTGTTCATTTTACGCCATTTCTTTTGCCTTACACCTGCAAGCTGCGGCATTTCCGTGTAACTATAACATGGGGTTCTTCACGTACGTTGCGGTACGTTGTCTAATCGAAATGATGGCTACAATTATTTTGAGTGCTGTGAAGAACATTTCAGCAAACTACTATCGTAGCCAGTATTACACTTCGGTGTAAGCTGCAGTCATTTCAGCTAGCGCATGCTCTGTGTGCAGCCAGCTTAACTTCAAATATTTATATCTTCTCGTTGCTTTTAGGCAATAAAATTTACATTTTTACAAACGCCCGCCATTGCTACTTGAAACCGTTGTATTTTTAAAAACGCTGGCTGCCCAAAGTTGGCTTATGAATTGGAATAAGCTGGATTCATTTGAAATATTTGTGAGAATTACTGCTTTCGGAAGTTCAGGATTTTATATATTTTTTGTGCTTTTTATTCGTAATTACTACTACTACATAAATAGTTAATTAGTGCGTAAGCTAAAAAAAACTAACATACTAACAGAACATTTTAATTCAACAGAATGCCGAGACACGCATTGCACTCGCCTGATGTTGAGCGTTACGCATGTCAATATAGAATTAAGAATTTCAACAAACATGCCCAGCAATGCTCTCTCATCGCTTTGAGATAGATGTTAAATCTCTCTTTATGCCCAATAATTATCTTAGAAACATTGCCCTTAAATTTGCAACACAGCAATGTTTGCAAACTACTGTTTGGCGGTTGAATTACATTTTTTATTACTATCGGGGATCAAAAAAAACTAGAAATATAAATAGATTTGTATTTTTATTAAAAATAACCGCTTCAAATTTTGGAAAAACTTAACAGAACAACTTATTACCTTCAATCTACAAACGAAGTTTTTCGTTAAACTCTAGAGGGAAAAGTTTGAGAGTTATTACGTTAAATTACTGAAATAACGACAATAATAACATAGCCAATTTTAATGTTATTACGGCTTTATTGTTTCGCTTCGTGCCTGAAAATCCAGTAACTCGATTGAACTTGAATTGATCTAACGATTGCAATACGGTTTAAGCCAAGAAAAATATCTCACCTTTTATCCAAATGAAATCAAAAAGCTACTCCCCTACAACGAATAAACTGGCCAAGTGCGACTCGGGCTTGCGCACTGAGGGTTCCGTACCACCACAAAATTTAATAACGAAATTACTAGTTGATTGAATCAGGCGTTACTTTGCGGAAGTCCATTTTAAATTTGTATATGTCGAATTTCTAGTGTAATTCTGCTTCTACGTCGTTTCGAGTACAAACTCGAAACGACGTAGAAGCGGAATTACACTAGAAATTCGACATATACAAAAAAAAAAAACGAAATTACTAGTTATAACATGGTAATGAACAGAAATTTATCATTTACTCACACTTGGCCATTTTTTATTATTTGTTATCATATTTTAGAGTGTACTATACTAAGTGTATGTGTACTATAATTATGTTAAGTTTGACGCTTGTAAGTATTACCGTTTATACATTAGAGCGAATACAAAAATACGTTTGTTGTATGGGGACCCACCCCCCTTTCGTTTTTTCTTTTTGACTTTTTTATTATTTGTTAGTCAATCCGCTGTAACATTACATATTCTGTGAAAATTTCAACTGGCTATCTATTACGGTTCAAAAGATACAGCCGTTAATAAGTAGGAACGACAGAAATACGGACGGACGGACAGACAGACATCGTAGGCTTAATAGAATTGAATAGGGTCCCGTTTTTACCTTTTTGGGTACGGAACCCTAAAAACTAAAATAAAACAGCAATATCAGACATGCCAATTCCAAATTATAGCTGAAAGAATTGTTTCACTCAAGCTGCCATGCATTTCATTCAAGAATAATTCAAAATTATGCAAAGTAAATACAGACAAGAGAAATGCAAATTGATGAAAATGGTCCGTCATTGCGATTTGAAACGCAATGCCGTGGATAAGAAGGCAGTTAAACAACTTGGCTGTTTTCGGCTCTTGAAAATTTTAATAAACAACATTTTATGACTCAGGTTCACACAGCGGGCAGTGATGACATTTAGTACTGAGACGTGGTCCTCAACTGTTGGCCTTTTGGAAAACTCAGAATCAGACAACGGGCAATGGAGAGACCTATGCTCGGAGTTTCTTTGTGCGATAGAACCCGGAACAGCGATATTCGCCAAAGAACCAGAGTCACCGACATAGCTATTAATATTTGCAAATTGAAGTGGCAATAGGCACTGCTCGAAGAACGGATAACCGATGGGCAAGAAAAATTCTTGAGTGGAGACCGCGAACAGGAAGACGCAGCGTAGGTAGGTCTCCCACTAAATGGACCGACGACATCGTGAGAGTCGCGGGCATCCAGTGGATTCAGATGGCCGGTGTGGAGGTCTAAAGGCGATGCCTACGTTTAGCAGTGGACATGATGATGAACATTTTATGGTCAAACGTTTGATGGAATTGACTGGTGACCAGATTATTGGCGTTGACATTGGCCAAAAATAAGGATTGCCGTTCAGGGTTGCAATGCTGACAGCTTTGCCACCTGGACACTTTTCCAACGCGGGGCTTTAAAATTCGTTTCTTTTCGTTAAATTAATTGCACGTCGTCGTAATGGTTACTTTTAGGCACGCGTGCTCCATCGTAGACAGCATCTTCGCATAAATAACAAGTACATTTAGGTTTTAAAATACATTCTTTTCGGGTATTTACGGGTTCTTGGAATATCAACCATGAAACGGTGTCGCCTTTTCCTGCGCAATCTGGCAGCCCGTTAGAAAAATGGACATGAAAGAATTAAATCATGTATATCCATAGCAGACTCCAGCGGCCTTAGCCCATAATTTAAGGTAGAGCGAGATTCTCTTTCGGCGCCCCTTTTTTTGGTCGACGCTTTCTCACCGTAAATTGTATTACAGTTTATATTTGTATACTATTATTACAATAAGCAAGAAATGTGGGCGCCGCTGGGAACCTATGCTTAAACCTAACTAGCAACCCGCCCGCCCGGCTTCACACGGGTGTAATTTACGTGCGAAGCCGGGGTGGGTCGCTAGTTATATATATAAACCTTTCGTGAAAATGTATCTAACTGATGGTGAAAACCGCATCAAAATCCGTTGCGTGGTTTAGGAGGAGTTAGCGGCCATACAGACATACAGACAGACGCGGAAAGCGACTTTTATTTATACTAGGTAGAGAAGATAGAGAAGAGAAGACAGAGATTACAATAAAAGCAAGAAATGTGGGCGCCACCGTGAACCTATGCTTATATGTAATTATATTTTCATGAATTAAATATTTATTTTTTTGCTTTCCGGGCAGCCGCGCGCCTCTCAAAAGACGCCTAAAAATATAATTTTCGCTCGAAATTATTATTTTTCGCATTTGGCATTTTGGCGCCCCTTGCTAACTGGTGCCTAGAGCGACCGCTCCTCTCGCTCTACCCTAGGGTCGCCACAGGCAGACTGCGAAATTACTTAACGATAAAAAACTAAAGACTATCGAGCATTGATGTAAGTAAATAGGAGGAAGATACGGGATGAACTTCTTGACGTGGACCGCACAAATTAGGCTCACAGGCCTAATCAACTTCAGTCACAATCTAACTGTCGTTTTGATAGCACGTGAATTACTTGTCAAAATTGTGTTTAAATAAAGCAGCAAAAGTTACTTCCTGCGTTTTCACAAGGTGCACCAACAGTTTGAAGACATAAAACAAGTTTCACGGAATTACTTTTCACTCGTAAATACATAAAAACAATTAACTTAAGTTTCTTTAAAAATCAATTCTATGGTCTAGTGTAGTGCCTAATGGAGCGGTGAAGTTGACGTTTACAGTGTAGACGTCAACGTCGCCGTTGACTCGAGCCGAAACAGAGCCATATTTATTGGGTACAATGTTTGGATGTCACGCGTCTCCCCCTTTTTAAAACAGTCATTGCTATCGAGTGGGTATTTACAAACTGTTCTCATTGTCTATTCAGCCTTCCTTTGCTTCTTCTCTCTTGATACCTACACTATTTTCTAAGTATTCAAAATTGAGAACTTCTTGAAGTTGTAAAACACAGTACTGTCTCCTTCGTCCTCAACACAGTTCATAAATATGTATAGATCGATTCCGGAATATTGCTAGAATGTATTAAATATTCAAATGCATTCGATTGGATGCAATATTAGGATGGCAACATGAGCTGGATATATTGACTGGAAGCTGTGACAGCAGTACAGCTGTACTTAGCCTGCAGCTGCAAGAGCTGCAATTGAAATAAACATTTCGGGGGCCTTACGGTTACTTTTTTTAAGCGATTCTGTTTAGGTGTAGAGAAAAGTTGCGCAACCCCAAACCGGTTAACGTTTGCGTGATTTTCTTAACTATGCTGTTTCAGCGTTAATTCGAGCCCGCGTTAAGAGTTAGCCGTAAGACTCCCGAAGGGAAGTATGGATACAGATTGTGGTAAAAATTTGGTTTTTACTTGCAACCTTCACATTGCTTCTTTAGTAGTACCGTCAGATCTTTCAAACAAGGGAGGCATGGTAGATAGATGACTCTTTATTGTTGATACCAAAAACCTTTACCTTTACCTTTTTTGTCGCACTGGACACTACAGCGACAACTTAACATGTGTTATTATTAATTAGTGTTTTTATTACTTTGTTGTTTCTGTTTTGTCATGTTGATGTTGTAGTGTTTTGTGCGTAAAATAAATGTTTTCTTCCTTAATAAATTACTAGCGACCCGCCCGGCTTCGCACGGGTGTAATTTACGTGTGAAGCCGGGGCGGGTCGTTAGTTATATATATAAACCTTCCGTGAAAATGTATCTAACTGATAGTGAAAACCGCATCAAAATCTGTTGCGTGGTTTAGGAGGAGTTAGCGGCCATACAGACATACAGACAGACAGACAGACGCGAAAAGCGACTTCAATTTATACTATGTAGAGATTATAACACCGGCTTGCACTCACGATTATGTTTTTATCGGTCGAGATGATAGACCGGTTTCGGAGCCATTAGAGCCCCTTTCTCAGGGAATACGCGCGATTCTGGAGAAGGTCGCCGTGTACTGAGAATCGTGAGTGCAAGCCAGTGCTATAATAATTTATAATGTATCCTCACGCGAGTTTTGATAAAGTTTTCTTTCTTTCTTTCAGAAAAGACAAACATTAAAAAAAAACTACTTCAAACTAGTGAAATAATAAGCGGCCTTATCGCTATAAGCGATCTCTTCCAAACCGCAACCTTAGTATGGAGAGAACATACAGAAAAATACGGAGGACGGGGTGTGCTGTAATGTACGTAGTAGCTTTACCTAGACTGTGGCTGTAATTAAGGAATACGGAGGCTACAGGAGCTATTCCGAGATATAGTGCAGTTTCACACGACGCTTGAAGACTAAGATGGTACGGTAGCGTGTACGAATGCATCCAGTCTAAATGAGTCTGGATACGAACTCACCCTGAAGACGACCTTGCCGTCCTTTTTTTGCTTGTGGACTATTAGTTCATTGCTGACGCTGCAAGTTTCTTATTGTGTGTGAAAAATGAGTTAGTGAGTCGTACTTATCGTTTTTCGTTAATAGGTTTAGCGGTATATATATAAAAAAAAAAAGAGATACATCAACACGAACGATAATTGTACTAAAGCCTTCGACAAAAATAAAATGAATGGACAGGCCCACAAGATGCGCATTTTAGAAGATTACAAAATGAGCGCCGGGACTCACTTCGTTTCAGTCGGTCTCTAGCCGTAGGGTAGCTCGTATCTGGGTGTCTTCAAATCACGAGTGAATCGGTTTCTTCTAGGCAAGCGTGCTCCAACGTAGACCGCATCATCGCTTAACATCAGGCGTGATGGTGGTCAAACGCAAGCCTATTATTTATCAAAAAAAAGGAAATGCGACACAAGATTATTGTTACATGATAACGAAACATCTGACAAAAATTATGCCTTCGTGTGCTTTCCCGAAGTGTAAAAACACAACAAAAAACCAAAGTAAAAGTTCAGGTGTCACTTTTCACTCGTTTAATCATTCTATTTTGTCATACAATGTAAATTAATTTCATCAAACATCGATAAGTACTCCCCATTTTGTTTTATTCATGTGACCACTGACCACGTCGATCCACGGACGGGGACAAACGGTTCGAGAGCAATAGACAAACACAGTTGTTCTCTTTTACTCACATAGTAATTATATTCGCTATCTATTTTTTGCAACAAATGTACTGTACCTACATGATTATAATGTGTTGAAGTATATGTTCGACGGTTTTGACTCGTTTTACTGAGCAAGTTCAATGGTTACGGCCCGTCTATTAGTTATATTTTGGTCGAAGCCTGAAGCATATTATTATCTCCCTTGTTTGTCTTGGTATTCCGATTTTACCTAACTGAAATATGTATCAGACTAGGTGGAAGCCATATTGAGATGGCTTCTTATACAGAATTTTAGTTGCAATTTATTTCGTCTTACAGGAACCATTGACAAATTATCTATGGAAATTTACTATTTTCCCGAATATATTTCCACACATGGAATAGATTAACGTTTTTTTAAAATCTATTTTATAGAAATTTGCTGTTGCCGACAATGGCATTCTAATAAGTAACAAACTATACAATAATAACTCAATATAAATCTATCTTCTATTTATATTTATATAAAAACTAGCGACCCGCCCGCCCGGCTTCGCACGAGTGCAATTTACATGCGAAGCTGGGGCGGGTCGCTATATAGTTATATGTATAAACCTTTCGTGAAAATGTATATAACTGATGGTGAAAACCGCATCAAAATCCGTTGCGTGGTTTAGGAGGAGTAGAGAAGAGATAGAGATGAATCTCTATTTACCTTGGTCACGCCATAACTTGAGAACGACTATACCGATGTCATTCATCTTTTTTAAATTTTCTAATACAATGTTGAAGGTTTTTACGGAAAGATTAAAGGTTTTAAATTGTCCTAAAATGTGAAAATTTCAGAATACTTAACGACGATTTTAACTTCGCGCGATTGACAGTTCTAGGACAGGGGCCTTACGGACAACAGCTAATTGCGGCACCTAAACCTAATAAATAGTTGGAAAATCACGCGACCGCAAACCGTATCTGGGCGCGATAAGGTTCACGTTCGCGTGATTTTCCAACTGAGTGGATTAGGTGCTGCAATTAGCTGTTGTCCTGAAGGCCTCTGGATGTCTGTCGGGTTATATCATTACTAATATTATAAAAACGATAGTAACTCTGTCTCTCTGTTATATGTTTGTTGCTTTTCACGACTAAACCGCTTAGCCGATCTTAACGAATTTTGGCAGGATGATAGTGTACATCATATGGACGGACATAGGGTACCTACTTATTCTCCAAAAAAATGCGGGAAAATTGGAAAATCGCGGGTAGCACCGCGGGATTCAACTAGTAAGAAATAAAATTTATATTATTATAGAGTATATATATATTGCCTTAAAGTCTACTTAGATTATACAGTAACCTGTCTCTATCCGATAATAATGGATAAGCCAGGATCGCTTAAAAAGTCAGCTCGAAGGCTTACTTACTTAATGAAACAACAAAAGTAAAAGAAAATAAAGGAAAACGTAACAGGGACATTTTCCAGTACTTTTTTGTTGATTCAACAAAAGATGTAAGTTGAATCCAATTCCATGGTGGAAAAGCTTTTCCCATGCATTAGAACCCTAAATCCCGCTAAATTATCGTATCTCTAATACCTTAACCTTGAAACTTAAAAATTATGCGTCGAAAGTTATTTCTACCCACTTCTCATATCCGTCTCAAAACGAAATAACTTCACAAGATTATTCACACGACTTTAAGCTCAATCTTTATGTCATATTAGGTTGATTTTACCGTGGAAATGTGTTGGCGTTTAAAACAGGTTTAGTAAAAAAGATTAAATACAAGAGATAAAAATGAGGCTCGCGAAATAGGAGTTTTCTAAAAGTGCTGGTGTTTTGAAGCAGGAAATACTTGGCACCCTTAGTTACGACGTTACCTTAGATTTGTTATTAAAGCCACGCGTGTTTCGCTTCGTAAGGAAATGCTTTTACGAAATTATTTTTTTCGTGCAAAAAAGTTTTTGGCTTAAAAAGATCATGAATATCAAATTACATATTATGTATATAACGTGATTTTATCATGTATTATAGTACATTTTACAGATCAAACTTCATCTTAATTTTTCTGTAAAGAAAGTTTTCAGGGTTGCGATTTCAAGGTTGGTCCACATAAAAGTTGTTCTCAATGATGGGTACTAAGGAACTATGGAACTTTTTCACCTTAGTACACTCTTTACGCGTAACCCAGTTTGTATAGCACACGCCACAAAATATTTATGTACACATACAAAAATATAGCGATAAACGTTTCTAATCCGTACGACCAAGGATTGGAACAACCTGCCCGTTTTTTTGTTTCCTGAGAGATATAATCTGTGCCTTTTCAAGGTCATAGTGAAAAGGTATTTTCTATATGACCTTTCTATATTGCGTATTTTGGCAATTTTTCATTTGATTTCACTCTAAAATCTCATACGGGGTGTAAGGGGAACACTCTCGAAGCCAAAAGAAGGTAATTATACTCATCATTATGAACAACTTTTACTATAGGACCAGCCCTGAAATCGCGAAAAAAATATCAGCTGTTCTATAGAAAACGGTCATTGACACTCGACAAAATGTATGGAACAGCTGATTTTTTTTCGCGATTTCTGTGTTGGTCCCATAGTAAAAGTTGTTCATAATGATGAGTACAATTACCTTGTTTCGGCTTCCAGAGTGTTCCCCTTACACCCCGTATATTTAGTTTACAAACTATTTCAAATTTTATCATGTTATATTTTATAGTCCATTGAAAATTAAAACGTGTAAGAAAAATATTGGATTCCTCCAGTACAATTTTTAGAGTTTAAAGTATAAACGAAACAAACCTTTTCAAAACTACCGAGATTCTTTTTACAATTGAGCGGGAAAATATACCCAGGCTAGCTTTATACTTAAGCTATACCTACACCACTGAGTAGGGAATAATTATTGCAGAGATACTGCTCAACATAAACCAAAATAAATTATTCTAACAATATTCTAACAGACATAATTTCGTTTTTTTTTTTAACTTTAACAAAAACTAATAATAATATACAACTTTCCGCTTTTTCTTGAAAACTGTCAGGTGGATATTTCATAGTTATTTATTGATATCAGAAAGATATATGTCCAATACAGATTTAAAAATCATCTTAATATAATTATTACTACTAAATAATGAATTAATTAAATACGTAATTACATTTTAATATTATTAATTATTACACAAAACAATACAAATTAAAATAAATAAATGCAATAAAAAAAAATATGAAAAAAAAACACAAAAAATCACAAGGCGATAATATAAGATTACTATATAGATTACACAATACATAATCTTGTTTTTTTTCTGGGCAAGTGCCTTTATTAACTAAACAAAATACAAGCTAAAACTAAAACTACAAATACAGTTAGACTGCCCATAGACCGTTGAAGGTCTAAAGACAATCCAAATACTCAAGCCCACTACCAGTTGGCAGCGTACCCAGCATGCTGGCGGCATTACCACGTTGAATGGCAATGCTTATGCGTTGAGCCAGAAACACGCCAGCATTTTGGTCACGCGTCGCATTAACCAGGCGCTCTGAAAGATTTTTGAATATGAGGTGAGCTCCCGGTCCCCAAGGGCCCAATGTCTCGACCCCAAACGCCTCAAATGTATAATCTTTACCTATCATAATATTGTATAACGTATTTGAGTTCCTGTAAAAATTACCTGAACGAAAATTACCAACAGCCCACCACAGATTAGCAAGTTAGGCAGGGCACATGTCACACAGAACAGATGGCCGATGGGGCCGAAAGGTTCTCAAATGGAGACCACGGACCCGTAAGCGCAGCGTAGGACGTCCACTCACAAGATGGACAGACGACCTAAATGAGACCGCAGGGAAACGCTGGATGCAGGCCGCTTCCTACCGGCTCTTTTGGAGATCGATGGGGGAGGCCTATATCCAGCAGTGGACGTGCTATGGCTGAAATTATGAGTTTCTGCTTGCTTAGCAGTCTTGATGCTCTTTTTATCCATTCATTGCTTTATAGTGTGTGTTGTTAAAAAAAAAATATTTTGACTGTTCAAGAAATGAAAGCTCAACGTGGATTTTCATTTAGGTATTCTATGATCCTGTAAAATCACGAATATTCTGTTTCGTACGTGAGCTCGCAGCAAAGTACCCTCAGTATTACGTTTTTGAGACCTATATTTCTTTGAAATTTCCAACTCAGTGCCTATATCTAGACTGGAGCTATTGTGAAGGGTCGGGCCTAAACGGGCAGCCATTTCAACTGCAGTAATTACGGCGTCTACTCGTACTTCTACCTAGTCTGAAAGGTTGTATTGTAGTTTTACGAAAGATATTCTAGCTAAAAAGCATAAATACTCTTTAAGTTTGAAGAAAATATTGCTTCAAGTTACTTTTAGATCGTTAAATTATTGCAGGGATAGTTTTATTCTTTTTTTTCTTTACTTAGAAGGGAAATCAATTATGGAGTAAATTGAACCGTTTCACACTGTGTTACCATACCCAATTAGGGTCATTATGACAAGTGATAACTATTTTAAACATGCTACCTAATAACTAAATTTAATATCATGCTATATTATTGAGTATTTTCAAATGTTTTTGAGAGTTTTTTTGGTAGTGTCCGTAGAAACATTTTGTCAGTTTCAATCTCTTTACCATTCATCGTTATTTTTGCTTGTGACGACGGCTCACTTAGTTAAACTACTTATTTACCCTTGTTTCGCTTGTCTTATTTATCAATGTTTCAAGGGATGTGCATTGAAGTCTAATAATTCGGGTTCAAGAGCTCTATTTTCTCAACAAGAAAATATACAATTTAGTTTGCGTGAGATATTAATCAATTTAGTAACTAATACTGCTTCGAAAGAAATTAAATAAGCTATCCAATGTAGTACATTACTATTGAAGATATATAAAATATAACAGTAAATAGAAAAAAGAAAGAAAATGAACTAATAACTATCCTAATAATAATAGTTTTAATTAAATTTTGTGGTTCATCTACTCTTGGCTTTTTTATAGTCATATTTTAACCGGTCTTTTAGCACCGCATGTTATCAGTAACGAATAGAAGAACAGAGTGGCGAAGAGTTTAATAATTATAGTATGAGTTGTAGTTGCTATAGTATAGTGGGTTATAGTGTAATTATAGAGGTAATTTTTACCATCCAGGTTGCGTACGTATCGCTTTCAGCAGTCAACAGAACAATTTCGGGAGTTTTCAGTACTACGCAGTTATATTTTATATTGTGTACCATTTAGAAAACCGCACACGTCCGCCACGGCAATGTTCACGTTTCTGTTCCTGCTTTTGTTTCAGACATTTTTTTTCCAGCCGGTTTTACAATTCCCTCTTGGTTTGTGTGTCACGTTTTTTAAATCATCGCCATGTTCGCTACGCATGCGAATACTCCAAAAATTTAGTGAGCCGCGATTGCAAAGGGATTATAGCATCATCGGCGTATTTTTGTGTGAGCTTCTACGATGTTTTCCATTATGGATATGTGATAAGCCTTTTGGCAAGTTATGCTATGTAAATTATTCATGATATTTTTCATCTTAGATTCTTTTTTTCGGCTTGAAACCGCCTCTGAATATAAATTTGGTCATAATTTAAAATTTTTGTTGTAGCATTTGCATCTACATAAATTGTAGCAGCTAAAATGTTGAAACTATTTTGAGGGAATCGCTATTTGGATGATCTTTTATGTTTTTTCAATACTTGTCGAGACATAGCGGGAATGTACAAACAAATTATTTTCATTTGGTCGGCTTCATTGTTGATTCGACAAACAAAGGCCGCAAAAAATCGTGTGTTTACACTCCGCCTTATCTCGGTCGGGCAGACTGCAAACAGAGTTTTGTTATGATTAGGGAAATTCCAAGTGATTTGGCTTTGGCTTCGGCTCATTCAAAGGAGGGAGAGAGTTTGTAAGTGCCGTTTTATTTACCTATGCTAATGACAACATCTACCCCCCAAGAGATGCAATTACAGATAACCGTGTAAATTTTTATGGAAATGTTTTTGGAGTTTGTGTGAGACGTAACTTATAAATAGCGATGTATTTTTTTATAATAATGAGCGCCACTGGATCAAAAGTCTAAATACTACCAATGCATCTAAGAAAGAGGGCCTATGTCCATATGTGAGTTGACACGTCGTGCAAATGGTAATAGTATTTAGATCAGACAAGAAGAGAGTGGTTCTATTTTACATTTATAGCTATCTTGAATTTTCTCTAGATATTGTGTCTATTTTCAACTTCAAGTAATTAAAAGTTGGTTTACAACGGTTCAAATTTAATTCAAATTAGAGTGTCAAGTGTCAAACCACATTTTGATGACAAAAGCTATTTAATTTGTGCTTTGTGTGTATTGTGTGAGCTTTATAGCTGTGGATGAAGAATGAGTAATAAAATACAATATTTATTTACATGAAAACAAATTGCAGCTATATTTTATTATCTGCGAAAGTATCCTGTTTAATATTGGCACAACTACGAGGCTTTGTTTCAAACTCAACAAAACTGGCCTAGTGTCATCGCTCCATTTACGAGTCACGAGCCATAAACTGAAATATTCAGTCAATTCGAAAACACGATACGCGTCGTCAGTCAAATAGGTCCTTTCAATTTTTAACAGCATGTGTCGCATTCCAAGTTACGAGCATTTCGCACTTTGTCCAATTGGATGCAATAACAGTTACAACGGGTGCATGCAAATTACTCCACCAGTGTACAGTGGATTTTTAATCAGTAGGTAATATTTTTGTCATTGGTTTAGGTGTTATTTTTGCTTGGACATCAAGTTGGCTTTGTTGTTGTCAAAATTATAAATTTTGGTAAGTGATCAACATTTACAACACAATCTGAACAAACTGAGTGAGTGTGAGTGTTTGTTTTAAACAAAGTGTTTTTAATTAACAGAAGCACTCTGATTGACTATCAGCTACCAATCAAAAACAAATTTTAAAAAAACCAGGTCAATATTATGATCCTTAAACTTGTAACTACAAAACTTAAAACTATAAACATATAAAAGTTTATTGTTAATGTCAATAATACTATTAAATTATTCATGAAAAAAAAAATTGCAGACAACTTTAAACTCCTTCGTCCTCTCTTTGTTGACCATTGTCTGAACAAAATGCCTAAATATAGGCGGGAAAGGGTTCTCTGCTTCAGTTTTTTAGCTACGCCAAGTATGAAGCCACTTAAGCTACCATCTTCATGGTCAGGCCAAACTGAGCAGAAACCTGTGCTAGTTAGGTAGACACAGTCGTATGCTCATTTGCAGTGAGATCATAGTGGATTGTGCTTAATTTTGGATCGATTCACTTACTCAATCCTTTTATCACGTGTTATTAAGATCATGTTCAGGCACGGTATGGTGTGGAGTGGAGTGGAGTGGAGTGGAGTGGAGTGGAGTGGAGTGGCGTGGCGTGGAGCGGAGTGGAGCGGAGCGGAGCGGAGCGGAGTGGAGCGGAGTGGAGTGGAGTGGAGTGGAGTGGAGCAGTGCGGTGCGGTGCGGTACGGTGCGGTATGATGCTAACATGCACTGTACCAGCATGGTGGATGTTGTAGTTGCTCTACTGTTTTTCAACTATACGTGTACAGCGCACCCTTTATCATTAAACCAACTTCATGTGCCAGCAAATTGAAAACTTTATGTTAAGAGGTTAAAGTTCACTTCAGTTTACGAGAACCGCGTTCGTAGACAATACGGTCATGATATTAAAGCACTGTATCAGCATTCTGCATGCATCAAAGAAGTCTAGTTGGACTAGTCTAGTCTCCGGACTGCAAGTTAATTTGATATACAGATTGTTCTGGTGATTTACGAAATGAGAAAATGCAAGGGCTTGCTACTACAACCTCAAAACATTGATATAAGAATCTTACATTGAACATTGTCTCGCTCTTTCGGCAAATGAGTGAGGAAGACAAAATTCAAAGTAAGATTCTTATATCAATGTTTTTGAGGTTATGGTAGCCCACCTGGAGTCTTCAATATTGGATGCCCCAGTTTACCCGATGAACCAAAGATAAAGGAGGTTATTTTGTCAAGCGTGTATGTACTCGTGTGCTCCCATCTGTTTCCTAAACACCTTCCGATTTTGATAAATGAGGTGTCGATACGTTCCTCGAAGTTCAGGAATTGTCATTCGGGGTGACGTTATCATAATATTGATATGACGTTATCATTCGATAGCACATTGGTCCAGTTGGTAGTGAACCTGCCTTCTGAGCTTGGGGGCGTGGGTTCGATTCCCATCTAGGACAAACATTTA
The DNA here is from genome assembly GCA_932305915.1 of Agriopis marginaria. Taxonomy (NCBI): domain Eukaryota; kingdom Metazoa; phylum Arthropoda; class Insecta; order Lepidoptera; family Geometridae; genus Agriopis; species Agriopis marginaria. The sequence goes on from OW029932.1 coordinate 3,032,335, forward strand.
TGCGATGAACATTTGTGTTTGTTCTATATCTGGTTGTTAATATCTATTTAAGTATGTATTTAAAACTATATATGTATGTATATCAGTCTCTGGCAGCCATATCACAAGCTTTGCTTAGTTTGGGGTCAGATGACCGTGTGTGAAAAAATGTCCCGAAATGTCCCGAATATAATAAACCGCCCAAGTGCAAGTTGTGCTTGCGCACTGAAGGTTCCATACAATCACACAAAATACAAAAACTTAACATAAAACATTTTTTTAGCAAATTACTCAAAAAAATAAACACGATAATCAATATAGATCATAAGCTACTAAAGTATATAAAAGTAGTGTAAAAAGATCACACCTAGACGGTCACCCATCCAGATACCGACGCATTACCTAACTTCTGTGATTGTACAAGAACTGATTGGTGTTGAACAGAAATTTGTCACTGACTTTCACTTGACTAGTATTTATTATTTGTTGTTTTATTTTAAAATGTGTATGATAATCAAGAGTTTGACGCTTGAACGCATTACCATTTTTACACGAGAGCAAATACAAAAATATGTTTAGTAAACATTTGTTGTATGGTTTAGTTTTTACTTTAGTACTCTTTAGTTTTTACTAATTTACTTTATTATTATTTCTTAGTTAGTCCGCCGTAACATTACATATTATGTGAAAATTTCAACCGGTTATCTATTATGGTTCGAAAGATACAGCTGTTAAAAGTTTTCGTACCAAAAAGGTGAAAACGGAACCCTATTACTAAGCTTACGCGGTCTGTCTGTCCGTCCGTCGTCCGTCTGTCTGACCTACCTTTTAGCGGCTGTATCTTTCGAACCGTAAAATATATTAATATATTTTTATATAATATAGGTATTAATATTTTTTTTTGAAATCAATTCATAATTGGCGGAGTAATCGCGTAACAAACAAATAGAAAAAAAAAACATACAGTCGTATTGATAAGCTCCTCCTAACGTCGGTTAAAAATGAACACTAGGTAAAAAGCGTGTAAAGTGTGTAATATATTGTTGGGCTTACTATGACCGACTTATCTTAGATGCAAAATTGACTTAAAATATGCTTGGATGCTTGTTTCAATATCACTGGTACGTCAAATCGAAATTCAAGTCACTTCAATTAGACTAAAACCCCTTCCATCCCATCGCTTCTATTCTTGTGTGTTAAGGTCTATATTCGCATAACATTGTCGGTTTCTTGAGCATTCTCTACGATTCCATACGGTTGCAAGCTTTGTGCTATCTGAAATATTGAATTACAATAGTTCTTGTCAGTTGAAATTCGTATGGCGGGAGCGGAACAGCCAAAAAACATAGAAATATTGGAAAGAGGAGATGGCATGCCACCAAGCATAGTGATTCCAAGCGTTGTCGTCAACGGCAAAGTTATTTCACGATTGAACAAAATTTAGACGAAATTGTATACTTTAAATCCCTTCGCAGACATAACTGTAGCAGCAGTTTTAACATAACTATAATATTAATATGGCGTGCTACAAATTTTTGATCATATAACTTAGATTTGCTTTAAACTTGAGCCAGTATCGAAAAAAGTATTGCACTTAGTTTTCACGCCCCAGGCATGTGTTCAAAACTCAAAATGAGCTAGCCGGCGGAGATCACAGAAAAATTATAGTATGATGGTTAGGTACTATCTAAAATCAGGCTAGCTAGCTTTTAATTTCACGTAGAAATCCTGTAGCCAAGCATCTAACATAATGTTCAGGCAGTATCGTTTGAGAACCAGTGCCCATTTTAGGCTTATATATCTATTTACCATCTTTGACCGTATGACTTAACCCTGGGTGAGTTGTGGTGAAAACGCCTGCAGTCATTTCAACCATAAAAAAGTACGCACTCCCTCTATCGTGCAGTAGAAGAAACTGGAGTGTAGCAACGTCTTTAGTTTACCCTGTTGTTATGCCATCTCCTCCTCCTCTTTATCTGCTCCGTGGTATAACCAAAGGGAGTCTAGATTCAATAATGTAGAACGCGCTTTAGTCAGCTACTCCGACAATAGATTTTGTATCAGTATTCTGTACCTATTCTGCTAAGAATTTCCTATGAAGAACAATAATTTTAAAGGCATAATGCCAGCAGCATACTGAATATGCTGGAAATTATAATGAAATAAAGAAAGATAATCTATTTGCACAAAGCAGGAGTAGGCAAATCCACAGAAAAGGTTTTTTTTTTGTTTAAATTAGAACGGCTGTCAAGGCATTTTTGTAAGAAATTTGTTGTAGTCAGTTGCACCCTTCGACCAAATTAAAATGAATGGATGGGCCGAGAGGAGCGCATTTTCGAAGATTACAAAAAGAGCGCGGGTGCTCACTTCGTTTCAGTCGGTCTCTGGCCGTAGGAAGTGCAAAACATGACTATTGTTACATGATAACGAAACATCTGACTAAAATATGCTTTCGAGTGCTTTTCCGAAATGTAAATACATCACAAAAAATTGCTATATATTTTTACACACTATTACATATTTGTATACATGACTTTAATGTCAATTATGTCTTCTGTGGCTATAATCAGGTGTTGAAGTATACGTCCGACGATTTTGACTCGTTTTTACTGAGCAAGTTCAATGGTTATGGCCCGTCCATAATTTTATTTTGGTCGAAGGTTGCACTCATATAATCAAAACGTCAGTCATTCGAAATCAGTTAGCAACTGTGATGCGAAGTTTGACTCTTTGATCTAAATAAGAATGTTCACTCATATGCCTGGTAACAGATCTTCCTTCTCATTCCGTTCTATTTATTTCTCTTTTCTGTGCTAAACACCGATAAAAAACATCACTATTTTTAGCCACACAAATTAATCGAGTTTGTTTCCACAAATGAAACTTCGAAATTCCTTTGGCATGTAAACTAATTACCTATCGTCTGGTGCCGCGGCATGCTCGGCTCTGTTTACCTATTAGGAATAAGGCTGTGTGTTCACTGAGAGATAAACGTTGCCTACCACGACATTGTGTTGCCGAACTCTGTTTTCTCTGAAGGCAAAAGTCACACAACGAGCTATGAAGAGGGCTATGCTCGGGGTTTCTCTACGAGATCGAATCAGAAATGAGGGGATCCGTAGACGAACGAAAGTCACCGACATAGCCCACCGGATTAGCAAGTTGAAATGGCAGTGGGCAGGGCACATATCACGTAGACAGATGGCCGATGGGGCCGAAAGGTTCTGGAATGGAGACCACGGACCGGTAAGCGCAGCGTAGGACGTCCACCCACGAGATGGACAGACGACCTAAAAGAGACCGCAGGGAAACGCTGGATGCAGGTCGCTTCCAACCGGCCCTTTTGGAGATCGATGGGGGAGGCCTATGTCCAGCAGTGGACGTCCTATGGCTGAAATGATGATGATGATGAAAAGTCATCAAACACGACACTGTATTTCCAGACACGCCCTACAATTAGATTTGTGCTTGTATTATTTATTTAAAAAACTAGCGACCCGCCCCGGCTTCACACGGGTGTCATTTACGTGCAAAGCCGGGGTGGATCGCTAGTTTTTAGGTGTAGGTTTATATATAAACCTTTCCTGAAAAATTATCTAACTGATGGTGAATACCGCATCACAATCCGTTGCATGGTTTAGGAGAAGTTTGCGGTTATACAGGCAGACAGAAGCGGAAAGAGATTTTAATTTACAATATGTAGAGATAGAGATAGAGAAGAAAATATTAGATAAAAAAAAACCCATTTATAAATTAGATTAGTATTACATATTGATTATAGTTTAAGTAAGTTTGTTATGATTAAAAATATATGTATAATTTTCTTGTGTTAATGAATAAATTATCTTTGGCGATATTTAAAGTCGTGTGTATAGTTAGTTATTTAAATTTGTAACACCATTTCGTATCTCACGTTTGCCACCAATATGATAAGGCAAAGGCGCCGCGTCTCTTTTCATTCAAATTGAAATTAAAGAGACGGAGACGGAATTAATTTAATTGACATCTTTCACTCTAAAAAGCAAGTTTTTAAAAGTGATGTCTTTAAAATTATACATGGCAGAAATGCAAGTTAAATATCCACTCACTCACTCACTCACACACTTACACACACACACACACACACACACACACACCCATGCACACTATCACCACACACACTCGCCTCCCGCATACACCCACAACATGTACCCATAAATTGATTATAATATACGACTGTAGGTATTAATTAGATTAGTAATATAATGTAAATCCATTATTGGCCGTAAGTTAAGTTCTTAGTTTATTGTTAAGTTTTTAAAGGGCTGTGGATTATGTTGAATAAATAAAATAAAGATTTCACTCGCGGTTGTTCGTTTAGTTCTATACACAGCGTGAAGCACCTTACACAAAGCAAAGTTCTACCTTTTGTAGCAAAGCGGCTGATACCAGACTTATGCGGCTGGCCTAGAGAGCATACCTATCTAATTATCATCTTCTTTAAATAAGCAGGAAGAATTTTTTTGAAAACGGTTTTCCTAAAAACACAAATATTCAATAAATTTAATCAGATGCAATTCTATCTGAATTACTTATCGACATCGTTTTATGGTTGATATTCCGAGAACCCGTACGAAGCGCTTTGATTCCACATTTATTGTGTGAACTGCTAGTCTATGGAATTCGCTGCCTGAATGGGTTTTCCCCGTCAGTTACAATCTAGGTTTCTTCAAGTCGAGAGTGAATCGGTTTCTTCTAGGCAAGCGTGCTCCATCGTAGACCGCATCGTCGCTTAACATCAGGCGAGATGGTAGCCAAGCGCAAGCCTATCTACTCTAAAAAATACTTACTGTTTTTGAATGGCATGATTTTTGTTAAAACCTGAAAATTTTAATAAGGCACGCTACCGTTCGGCCACCATCGCTCAACATGGTGAGACTACTGAAGGCACCCAGGTCGATCGGTATACGCATTATAAAAGCTTGTAATTTTTTTTATCCTACCCTTTTTTTACCTAGAGGCACTCGGCGGGTGTGGTGATACAAGTCAGCGGATTGGCTGACTTGTATCACCACACCCGCCGAGTGCCTCTAGGACTGAGATCGGGCGGGGAGTAGACATATACAGATTTTACCAGACAATGGTCAGAGCTACCCAGAGGTGAAGAAACTGACACTGAGTAGCGGTCTGGATCGGTTGTCAGCAGAAGGTCAAAACAATAAGGCGTATGCGTGTCAACGTCAGGTACCCGTGTAGCTCCTTGGACCAGCTGAGTGAGATCTAACGTCAGAGCAAGCTTTCGCGTTTTTCTCCCAGCATGGTCAGTGTCCCGGTATAGGAATAGCCACTCCTGGTGGCGGCCGTTAAAATCCCCCAGTAACACTAATTGTTAAATGTAACTCATTTTTCCAAAATGATAAATGATTAACAAATTTTAATTTTATGTGTAATAATTGCCAAAAATTCATTCTAACAAGCGAATTTTACCGCGTATTGTGAAAAATTTAATTTTGTTTTTAAAAATTAACTAGGTATTTACTCTCAATTCTAATTATAAGGGTTGGGCGTAATAAATCTGCCCCAAATTAGATCTGAGCGCAGATTTGGAGTGTCAATATTATCACGTTATCTCATTATTATACATCGCGAATAAATTGTGGCACAATTTTATGCTTTGAAGTCAATACCGTCAGGAAAAAAAGGTGTTTTTATTTATAGCAAATATTCTTACGAATTTTTTTTGATGATGAAATATTTTCAAACGGTTATTTTATATTGGAATTGCTGTTATAGTTCATCAGCCAGAAGACTTCCACTGCTGAACATAAGCCTCCCTTATAACCTCCACACTAAACGATAGCCTGCCTTTTGCATCCACTGGATGCCCGCGGCTCTCACAATGTCGTCGGTCCATCTAGTGGGAGGCTTACCTACTCTGCGTCTTCCGGTTCGTGTTCTCCACTCAAGAACCTTTCTTCCCCATCGGTTATCGGTTCTTCGAGCGATGTGGTCTGCCCATTGCCACTTTAACTTGTAAATTTTAACAGCTATGTATGTCGGTGACTCTGGTTCTTTGGCGAATATCCACGTTTCGGATTCTATCGCGCAAAGAAACTCCGAGCATAGCTCTCTCCATTGCCCGCTGTGTGACTGAGTTTTTCGTCTTATTACCATAAATTATGTCATCACTGGCAACACACACTGGTCAAAGACTCTTTATCAAGGCTCTTACTTTTTTAGTCTTTTTATTCTCATTTTCTTTCGTTGTCGTGTTTTAGTTTTTAAAGCTTTACTCTTGTTAGAAGTATTTTTTCATTCATATCTTTATATCGCTACCTACAGAATTTCAGTAGGTAGGGGAAATATCACAAATTATCCAGAGTCTTTAGGAAAGATGCACGAGTGGTACCCCAGGGTAAAGTGATCATTTTAAATTGCGACGTAAATGTCAACGCCATCTATTCATTATGGATTATGCCACTGCGTCGCATTTGTTTTGACGGGATAAAATCAAAATTGTGTGTTGTTGAAGTGTGTTGGTAAGGCGACTCAGTTGCAGTCATTGTCGTGTTTATGAAATTATAGGGTTCTGTACCCAAATAGTATCGAGGGGATGCCCTCTGTTTCACTGCGAGGGTTACTCCTTATAACATCACCTATCTGCCAGCCACAAACAACTGAATTTTTTAATTACAAAGCTTTAGGACTTGTCGATAACTTTATTTTGGAATTTGACGTGGACATTCTATGCTGCACTTACCGGTCCGTAGTCTCCATTCCAGAACCTTTCGGCCCCATCAGCCATCTGTTCTGCGTGATATGTGCCCTGCCCACTGCCACTTCAACTTGTTAATCCGGTGGGCTATGTCGGTGACTTTCGTTCGTCTACGGATCTCCTCATTTCTGATTCGATCTCGTAGTGAAATCCCGAGCATAGCCCTCTCCATATATCGTTGTGCGACTTTGAGCTTGTTTATGAGGCCCATAGCGCTTCAGTGCCCTACGTCATCACGGGTAACATACACTCACAGGCCCAGGATAGTTTTGAATAATGCCCCGAAGAAAGCGACAGTTACGCATAAAAACAGTGTTGCTGTTTTTCTCTAACCGTACCCTTCATACATTAGTACTCTCTTGGAGAGAGGTGACTTTCCCGAGAGCCTATAAAATAAAACAAAAGCCTGAAGCTATCTAATTACACTGTAATTTAATACGAAATATAATAACATTTTATCGGGGACATTTGAACTAGAATGATAATATTGTACATAAGAAATTATCTCCCTTGATTGTCTTTTTAGCGTTCCGAAAAGGGTAAAAACAGGACCCTATTATTAAGTCTACGATGTCTGTTTGTCTGTCGGTCCTAGCTTTAAAAAGCTGTATCTTTCGAACCGTAATAGATTGCCAGTTGAAATTTTTACAGAATATGTAATATTACGGCGGATTAACTAAAAAGAAAAAAAGTCTAAAAGTTAAAACGAAACGGGGGGGGGGGGGGGGGGGTTTCAACAAACGTATTTTTTTTTACTTATTTTTTATTAGCTCTAATATAAAAACGGTGATACTTACAAGCGTCAGACTTGACATGATTATAGTACACACTCTAAAGTATAAAAAAATATAAATAATGGCCAAGTGCGAGTTGGTGATTTATGTTCATTACCAAGTTATAAATGGTAATTTCGTTATTGAATTTTGTGATGGTACGGAACCCTCAGTGCGCGAGCCCGACTCGCACTTGGTCGTTTTTTTTTTTTGTTATTGTAAAAAGAGCGACTAACAAGCATACGGTCCACCTGGTGGTAAGCAGAAACCATCGCCTATGGACACCTGCAACACTAGCGGCGTTGACGGTGCTTTGCCAGCCCGAAGAGGTAGTTGGAGACTCTCTTATGGAAACGCTTCATGTTGAAGCTCGGCGGAAGACCTTCGGGAAAGGCCACACCCTGCAGGTCCGCTGAATAAAGGAGCGTAAAAATTGGACTGTGTGGAATTTCCAGCTTTCCCTCTCGTGCGTATCTCTTCCTGCAGCCGTAGATTGCATAGACTTGTCACTGCCTTTTACAGGGGCAAAACTTGAATACGAGTTGACGATGTGGAAGCGAGTATTGACTCTAATGGTTTTTTTATGCAGAAAAGAGCGGCAAGAAAGCAAGCGGTCCACCGGAATGGTAAACGGTAATCGCCGCCTATGGACATGCAATATTAGCGGCATTGTCGATGCTCTGCCTGCCCGGATAAATGTTTGTAGATAATAATATTATTATGTACTCTTTTTCTTTGCGCGATAGAATCCGAAACGTGGATATTAGCCAAAGAACCAGAGTCACCGACATAGCTGTTAAAATTTGCAAGTTGGAGTGGCAATGGGCAGGCCACATCGCTCGAAGAAGCGATAACCGATGGGGAAGAAAGGTTCTGGAGTGGACCATGAACCGGATGACGCAGCGCAGGAAGGCCTCCCACTAGATGGACCGACGATATTTTGAGAGTCGCGGGCATCCAGTGGATGCAAAGGGCAGGCTGTCGTTCATTGTAGAGGTTAAAGGGGGAGGCCTATGTTCAGCAGTGGACGTCTTCTGGCTGATGATGATGATGATATACCCTTATTCAAATGCTCCATATTGAAGCTCGGCGGGAGACCTTCGGGAAAGGTCATTCCACACCATGCTAGGGCGTTACGGCTAACTAGTTTATGCGATTCTATTGAGGTTTTATGAACTGCGCTCTTGCAGCGCTAATTCGAGCCCACGTTAAGAGTTTGCCATGAGGCATCAGGTCCGCGGGACAAAGGAGTGGCAGACCAGTGTGTTAAGTAAATTATTGTTAAATTATTAATCTGTAAAACATTTTAGGCATCTAATCAGAAACTTAGTTAAAACTTTTCACAATAGCTCCTATATTAAAATACTAAAATACCTGAAAGAATTTGAACTGTTATTGAAGAAGTTTGAGCCAGACTTAGTGAAACTTGCCAAGACAATCTGTTCGCTTAGTCCTAACTCGAAAAATTGATAATTAGGTATTTGCAAAGTATTTTTCAAGTCGTTAAGTGAGTCCAACAAAGTTTGGACCGAGAGAAACATCAAAAACGAATTTTGCGATAATAATAAATTTGAGAGTTTGTATCTTAGAGTTTTGATCTTTTTGGTGCCGACATTTTGATGAAAAGACCACGATCCCTAATTTCAAAGTTATTCGAAATGGTTTCAAAACGCTCTTATTAGCTTCATATCATCATCATCATCAGCCTGTAACAGTCCACTGCTGGACAAAGGCCACTCCCTATGCACGCCACATAACTATCATCATTATCATCATCATAATCAGCCTTTTAACAGTCCACTGTTGGACTTTTATCCTACCCCCGAAAAGGTGATTGGGCCATATCCACCACGCTGGCCCAGTGCGGGTTGGTGGATTCACATACGCCATTGAATTTCTTCATCACCCGTACGTATGCAGGTTTCCTCACGATAACCAACTAATTAGAAAGTAGATTTTGAAGCAAAATTAGTTCCATAATGATATTTATGAGTTGTTAATATTAATACTATATCCAGGATTTAAATTACAAAAAAAAAGGTTTTCAGAGTTGATTGAACGATTGCCGGGAGTAAACCATTCGTAATATTTCGCTCGATCGAAAAAAGATTTTTTGTGACTTTTTATTATAATATAGGTATACCAGCTGACCTGACAGACGTTGTCCTGTCTTAGAACTGTCAAACACGCAAAGTTAAAATTGTAAGTCTTATTATTTTACACCTTAGGTTACATTATTGAAGTTTTAGTAATAATCCCTATTTTTTTTTTGAAAATAAATATAGCTTATGTTACCCTGGGATAGTGTAGCTTCCCAACCGTAAAAGAATTTCAGAAAATCAAATCGGTTCTGTAGTTTGGAGCCTATTCAATGCAAACGAACAAACAATCAATCAAATCTTTCCTCTTTATATTATTAGTATAGACTAGCTGTACCAGCAACTTTTTTTTGTGAATTTTAAAATAGCCCAGTAGACGGAGACGCCGAAAATTGGGATCAACAAACAAACATAAAAAAAAACTTTTGGCATCTAACTCCTAAATCATTTTGTATTTATGTTATTAGGAAGCGAAATATAAATTAAAGCCATAAGAAAACAAATTCCAGGCGCATTGTGTCCTTCAACGTAACTGCCGCTCTGAACCTGCCAGCTTCCCTGTTCCCTGAGAGATATAACCTGGGCTTTTTCAAGGCCAGAGTGAATAGGTATCTTCTAAGTATGCGTGCTTCATCTTCAACCACATCGTCGCTTACCAACAGGCGAGTTGGTGGTCAAACGCGGACTTATCAGCGTTAAAAAAAAAAAAGTACAGACTGTTTTAGTCATTATGTCTACGGAGGTTATGATCGATGTTTCTGTGTATCGACCTGCTAATTTTGGGACTCCGTTGCCTTAAGTTCTGGCGTATCAAAAAGTCAGTAATTTAATCACTGAGTAGTAATTTAAGGCTACCTTAAAGGCTTGTAAGAAAAAAGCCTAAATCGCAATGCTCAGCACTTTTACCCCTTCATTTTCAGTTCCCTTACTTGGACAAAAACACCATAAAATCTTTATTATTAAGGCACCTTATGGTTACCTTTCCGGGGATGAGGAAATATTGGCTATCCATCATGAACGAAGGAAGGTTTATGAGGAACTACCTGGGATTTGCAATTTTCCGTAATAACTCGCATTTTTGGAAGGAAAGTGATTTAAAGATTTGAGATTTACTTAGCTAAAAAATTTCTACTAAAATTCATGATACAAACATGTACTAATGTTATAATTATGATATGTGTGTGATGTCTTTTGTCGTATGTTGTAGAATAAATACTAAACAAAATACTTTAGAATTTAAATTTTACTAAATTACTACCGTTGGCTACGGATAACGGAACCTTACTATAATTTATGCGTGTCTCGACACGATTGGCCAGTTATTACTATCTACTGCAGATGTTAAAGCTCAAATCTTGGGCCGACTATAGCTGCAACCACTATGCAAAAATGACCTAAAGAAATTCAATATCGTATTTTGCCTTACTCCAATTTCTTTTAGTACAAGGCACTTTCTCGATTCGAGCTTCCATTAGTGCCAACGTAGACCACGAAAGGTAAAAAAACGCCGTTTCACTGTCATACAAATATCAAATTTTTTGCCTTTGACAGAGAGCCGAAAATTCATTAAATTAAACCTAGTAGTAAGTAGAAATCTGAAAGCAAAACACGTCCAACGTGAATTAAAATTAATATCTGAAAACCATCAGAATGGCACGTAATTTTAACTTGCCTTAGTTAATTAAATACAAATACAAATTAATTTATTGGGCATTATAAAAATTGACAAAATAATATATGAACCCATTGGCTCCGAACTAGTAATAAATACTGTGTTTCGGGAGCCAATGGCCTCTCCCATTAAATGTTACTAACTAAATGCCTAAACACAGACTAAAATAATAAGAAAAAGTAATGACAAAAAATTTACAAAAGTTATTAATTTATACAAAACAAAATAAAATATATATACATATTTATAATTATATAGATACAGGCAAAATTTTATATCAAATACATACACTTAATAAGGCGATAGTCTAATACATAATAATCAAACAATAAAAGTATTAAAACAATGTCATATAAATGTACGCATTTATGTGCCATCTCAATACACAATTAAAGTGTTAGAAACTAACAACGCAAGACTTAAATGTATGCGGTTCCTCCTGCAGTTTCACCCATGACTTCCCATTTTTTGGGTTCCGTACCTTCCGTAAAAAAGGGGAATATTACTTGGCCTACGATATCTGTCTGTCTGTCAGTTCGTCTGCCCTACATATTAACGGCTGTATCTTTCGAACCGTAAAAGATTGCCAGTTGAAAATTTCACAGAATATTTTACTTACGATTACTTACTTATTTATTTACGATTATGATTACGGCGGAAGAAATAATAAAAATTTTAAAACGAAAGGGGTTAAAATAAACGGGGGAGGGGGGGGGGTCCCATACAACATGCGTATTTTTTTGTTATTTTGTATTAGCTCTAGTGTAAAAGCAGATAAGTACGTACAAGCTTCAAACTTGAAAACTTGACATGATTATTATAATAATAATTATAGTACACACTAAAGTATAACAACAAATAATAAATAATGGTCAAGTGTTAGTCGGTGACAAATTTCTGTTCATTAAAGGTCGAGCGTCTTTTGCATAATATTAACTATTTTACGGTGTAGCAATTGCTTAGCTATTTCGGTAAGCTTTAAGTCGGAACATTTTTTTTATTGGTCATGATTATATTTTGTGGTGGTACGGAACCCTTAGTGCACGAGCCCGACTCGCACTTGGCTAGTTTATTTGACTATCTACGAAAAACATGAGAACCGAGCGCAACGTAAGGTTAGAATTAGCCGGTTAATTTCGGTTTTATACCGCTCCTTATCTTAAGCGCTTGTGTTCTAAACTAAATATATGACACCAATAACTATACCGTTTGAAAACCATTTTCACCAAACAATCCAAGGCTTAATTGTGTATTACATAATATTCGTTTTAACAAAAATCGAAACGTCGAACAGAATCAAACAATAATAGAGTATCGAAGTGTCCGGAAAGTAAAGACAAAAGCTACGCTCTAAAAGAAGACCTTCGATAAAATTAATAGCCATCCCGATTTCCCGAACCGTAAAACTTACAGTTATTGCAGTAATACAACTAACGTGGAAAAGGTTTATTAGTTTGTTTTAAATACAATACTGCCGTGGAAAGCCGTGGTAGCCCATTTGGGAGACCGCTAGACTTGAAAGCGTGAGGTCGCGGGTTCAAACCCCGGGCCAATGAGCTCTTTGGAGCTTATGTACGGATTTTCATACCACTGGCTTTTCGGTGAAGGAAAACATCGTGAGAAAACCTGCGTACGTACGGAGAAGGAATTCAATGGCGTATGTGAATCCACCAATCCGCACTGGGCCAGCGTGGTGGATATGGCAGTCCAACAGTGGACTGTTAAAAGGCTGATTATGATGAAATACAATACAAGTTCTCAAAAAATATGCTCATATTGACGAAAATCGTAGTCATAGTTTTCGGCTATATTAGTATAATATTATGTTAGATAGATATTGTGAACCAACCATTACCCATGGCTTTGCTCGCGCACTAATGTGACAATCTTACTATCACGTAGTCACTGTACCTTATGTTTTTTTTACTAATTATATTTTCTGATGTGTTGTTTATTTATTATTTGTGTGTTTATTATAATGTATTTCATTCTACGAATGGATTTTTTACTCTATTTGTAGTTTCGTGCGTCTCAGAAGATTAGTGCTAAAAATCTGCGCTGCAAAGAAATCTGTAGCATTATCGCTGAGCACTGCCCATTTTTTGTCGCACTGGATACTACAGCGACAACTTAACGTGCATTATTATTATTTTGTTGTTTCTGTTTTGTAATGTAGATGTTGTAGTGTTTTGTGCTTAAAATAAATGTTTTCTTTCTTTCTTACTATCAATCCCGCTATGCTTCCGTCCAGTTCCCATTTTACTCTCGTCCTTCTCTTGTCTCGCCTTTCTCTTTTTCGCCCCAGCTCTTGCCCTCATATCATTTTCCTCCTTCTTCAACAACCCCATTCCTGCTTATCCTGTTCCCACATTGATACCGTCCTTCCGTATTTGCTTCACGTCTTGTTTCCGACCCGCTCCATTCTATCCCCAATCTCGTTTTTATCTCATTCCTTCATCTTTCTACTATGCTCTTGTCCCACTGTTATTTGGTTTTCGTCCAGATTATTGATGCTCCCGTGCCCTTCTACTCCTGCCCTGCTTCCATAATGATTCCGTCTCGTTTATTTCTCATCTCAGTCCCAATTTCAGCCTATTCTTTTTCATCCTCTTCTTGATCCTATCCCGTTTGCTCTATTTGCTTATCACTGCCATCTCGCCATTTTTACGATTTGGTCTATTTCCCATACCGTCCTATTAATCTTCTGCCTTTACTTTGCTTATATCTAGCTTTCTATCTATAGATATGATTATTACAAGCGCAAAATATTACAAAGACGCTGCAAACGTACTTTAATATTAATTTTATTTTGTGTTAGGAAACAGTTGTAGCTATGGCCGTTTTTTATTTTACGACATCTCCGAAACCATCAGATCAATGCATGGCTTGTATGGTAGAATGTTGTATGCAATCAATGGTAACACGGCATTGATCTTTGTCTGTAGATTATCTACTGTTAAATGGTGTATTCCTCTACTTATCGAAGACAGCTCAAGTTTTAATTGAAAGTCTTGGTAGCCGCAGTATTTACGGCCCATTATGTTCAGTTATCTGCGAGTAGTGTGCGGAACTTTCTACAATGTGTGCACTTAATAGTTTTGATTTGGTATAAGATTTTAGCGGTGGACCATGAGAAGTAGCATTTATGATAAACTAGCAGCACTCTGTGGTGCCACCCACAATTCTAAAGGAAGCATATTTTTGGGTTAATTATAGCCTATTTGTTTACCAAGGAATTAAGATACCTACATTTAAGTACGGCTCACTTAATGATTTTTCACACACACTAAACTTGCACCGAGACCAATTGTAAGATCAGATCTCAATCTCAGAAATGAAAGCGTGATTTGTATGATTTATAAGGATTTAATTATTAATCTCAATAACAACATGTTGCGGATTCAATGTATGTTTTTCAACTGAAGCAAATTGTATTATTGACGTTGATATTTCAAGTTCTCCATCAATCAAATCATAAATAAAATGTTGCCATTTGAATAAAGTATGCAACATCGTAGGGTATGAATGAAAAACATGGCTATAAAATATTATTAATCTTACACAATGGACTAACTAATTAGTCCACATGAAAAAAAAAAAAACGATATATAGGTACTAAAGTACAAAGCAAAACAACAAAATAATGAAATAGACGGCCAGTTCTATTGACAATGGTCATCAAGTACCCAGAAATTGGAATCGTGCTCGGTAGCGAGTGAAAAATTCAATCGCGTGATGGACAATTTGCTCTTATTTGATTTGGGGTAGTCGATGTAAGAGGAGCGATCGGTTGTTGCGGCAGATACTTGGTTAGTTCGGTTTTCTAGCTGCAGCCTGATTCTAGTAAACGTCAATTTCAGTCACGTGGTTTGGTTTTCTAGCTGCAGTTTGAGTACATGTCAAGTTCAGTCGCTTGGTTTGGTATTCTAGCTGCAGTTTGAGTACAGTCATGTCAAGTTCAGTCGCTTGGTTTGTTTTTGTAGCTGCAGTTTGAGTACATGTCAAGTTCAGTCGCTTGGATTGGTTTTCTAGCTGCAGTTTGAGTACATGTCAATTTCAGTCGCTTGGTTTAGTTTTATAGCTGCAGTTTGCGTACATGTCAAGTTCAGTCGCTTGGTTTGCTTTTCTAGCTGCAGTTTGAGTACATGTCAAGTTCAGTCGATTGGTTTGGTTTTATAACTGCAGTTTGAGTACATGTAAAGTTAAAAAAAACATGGTTCCTGTAGGAAAACAGGTGTAAATGCGCTGCTCGTTTGTAAAATAAGTATAATTATATAGCATTCAGCAGTTTTGCAGACTATTTTCCAGTTTTACAATGATTTTTCTGGGTTGATTTTGTACCACGTGATTTTGAACTGACATGGGGGCTTTTTTAACTTTTTTGACTTTGCACTTAAACATCCGTATATAATTTTGAAAAGCTAACAAATGTACAGAGGTAATTATGGACAGATATATTCATTATTCATAGTCGGTTTAATGCAATTGAACTTTGACGATTAATGGAATTGGGCTGATATTCTTTGTAAAATTTTCGTCTGGAGATGGAGTTCTGTATCTAACGCAATAGCACGTGATAGGAGCCGAAATTGATATGACAAAAGCAAAATGTTGAGTCCGCCTGAAGCTGTAATTATAGGGAATGATTTTTACAAGTTTTTTTTCAACTTGCTTTGTTAGTATGGGTCAAATCTAGCAACTGAATTTTAAGATATTATATTTAACCGATTGAGCTGAAATTTTTCATACTCGTTTAGTTTGGATGACTGCATGGTTAGTTAAGTGATGTCATTTTAAATTTAATATGGCAGAATCCCAAAGATGGCAGACCAGTTATTTTATGCACCTCCGTGATATGGGTATGAAATTAAAGGATTCATTGAGAAGAAAACGAAAAATTAAACGGCGTCACGCTAAATTCAATAACGCAGTCAAACGACCCAAAGCTTGTTTTTCAATAAGTTTCATTTCTGAAGAGCAACTTAACGAGCTTGAACGATTATTCAACACCTGTAATCGCTTTGTAGATTGTCTGTGTAAGTATGATCATATATCTGAGTATCGGTCTAAACTTAGGTGGCTCAAGATTCGCGAAAAGAGAAACGCCAGGATTCTTGGCTTACTTTATTCCATATTAAATGATCCTAAATAGCCTTCCTATCTTAAAGACTCCTTTATCTACTTCTCGGACGTTCGCATCAATCTAGAGCTAATAGTACCCTGCTTCTCAAAAACCCTAGTCACAGCACTTCGTTTGTAGGCGACTCTTTTAGGGTTGTAGCAGTGCAACTGTGGAATGAGATCCCTCTAATGATTTGACAAGCGCCATCAAAAGCGGTTTTAAAGCGAATTTTACGTGAACATTATTTAGAGCATCAGTGTCTAGTATCATATATATATATATATATATAAAAAAATATTTATGTGTCTAATATTAATTAAAATTTGTGTAATAATATGTAGTAAAATTATGTACCTATATAATTTTGTATTGATATATAATTTAGGTTAGATTCATATTTATTGTAATTTGTTGTTATGTATATTATCTTGTAAAACTTTGGTTTTTCTGTTAATTTCTTTTTGTGTTTTATAAGGTGTTTTTGATACACGCCTACGTTACGCACTGTTTGTTCCAACCTGGTGGATGGCTGGTAGAAAATGTTTAGCATTAAGTCCTCCAATTGTACATGTTTACTTAATTTGTAAGTGTGTTAATTAATAAGTTTTTATTTAGGTATTTAATTATTTTCAAAGATTTGTTCTCACGTCTGGTCGCAACTCGTGGCCAAAATGCCGGCTTCTACTTTACTTAAAGCATTGCCATACAACGCCATAAATTTTCTCGCGAGTTAAAGACTGGATTGTAACTAAATAATTGTAGCTACTTGAAAGTGAAACAAATAAAGAAACAAATACAATGAGGCCTATTCTGTCATACCACTCACTAAACTAAACCAATCTGACAGGACTAATAATTATTACTATAGTGGGCTTGAGCATTTGGATTGTCTTTAGACCTTCAACGGTCTATGGGCAGTCTAACTGTATTTGTAGTTATAGTTTTAGCTTGTATTTTGTTTAGTTAATAAAGGAAAAAAAATATATCTACCTCTCTTTTAATTTCAATATGTGAGAGAAGGATGGCAACAATTTTAGAGCTGTTAAATTTAGTTTAGTTTAGAGTACATCAGAATCGATGCCAATGATTATTTTTGAAGGAGCGTGCCTTTATAACTAACTATTATTAAGCCTCATTTGTAGTAACAAAAGATTTTCAAAAGTAGGAAAACCTCGCCTTAAGTTTGGCTTAATTTTTTTGACCAGTCGTCTACAGTCAATCGTTTAACAATACTCTGATTGGTGGAACTATTTACCAATCCAATATAGTCATCATCATCATCAGCCAGAAGACGTCCACTGCTGAACATAGGCCTCCCCCTTTAACCTCCATACTGAACTACAGCCTGCCTTTTGCATCCACTGGATGCCAGCGACGCTCACTATGTCATCGGTCCATCTAGTGGGAGGCCTACCTACGCTGCGTCTTCCGGTTCGTGGTCTCCACTCAAGAACCTTTCTTCCCCATCGGTTAACCAAGATAGTACTTAGCAACATTTTCATTGAATCTAAAAACATATCTTTCCGTGAATATCTTTAACTCAGTGAAATATTTCATTCATTGTGGAAAGTTCACTGGAAGTAGGCGAGCATACTGTAGAATTGTGAAGTTTTAATTGAAACCTTGATGTTTTGCGGACTTGGTCCATTGTTGCCGTTATTTATTTTATTATATTAGGAAAACTAACAGCTACTTAAACATTATATTTGATTATATATATATATATAACTTCAGGCCATCTATGTCTCATTTGATTTGTTTAGTTTTGTTTCAACGCATAAGGTTAGTTCCGTAAAATTTTCTTTGTTTTCTTTGTTTTTCAGTGTGAGTAGGTACATTGAAGGCTGCGACATAATTTTAGTGTTTTGCTGTTCCTTTTCTTGTATTGTTGGAGGGTTGTGGTCTCTATTCCCCACGAGGACCAGTCGGCTTGGGGAAGTCTGTGTTTTTAATGGTTGGTTGATTTTCATGGTTTGTTTGAGTTTTCCGTTTGCCGGTTGATGATTGCTACACTGAGTTAGTAGTACATACTAACTCAGTGGATTGCTATTGGTTCTTGTTTATAGAGTTGTTGGTTAAAGAGTTTGATCGGGCTCTAAATGCATCGAATACATTTGTCCTATTAGCTTTAAAAGAATTTAGTGTTTGTTGTTTTTTTGGTTGAGTTTTTGAGGGCGATTGTGGTGAAGTAGATTGTTCCCTTTTCCTTTTTTCGGTGTTGGGTTCTTTGATTATTAGTTTATCATACTTTAAAAAGGCAGTGTTTCCCTTTTTTCTTTCTTCTTGTAATTGTGTTTGTAAAGCTTTCCTTTTCTCTAAAATTTCTTTTGAGTAGTCCTCCGATACATAGATTTTCTTTAAACTCTTTCTGTTCTGCATAATTTCATCCTTTTTCCATCCGCTTGTAAAAGAACACATTACAGGTCTCGGTTTGTCCTCTACTTTGTTTTTTCCTAAGCGGTATAATCTGTTTACTTCGTTTTCTTCAATAATCATGTTTAAATCATTTTTAAAGTTTTCCTTGATGCTCTGAAATAGCTCCGATGTTGATTTTTCTGTTTCATCCAATTTATATATAATTATGTTATTACTTTTCTTATCTCTTTTTAGATATTCTAATTCCTTCTCTAAATGACAAATTTTTTGTTTTAGTTTTTCATTTTCTTCAATAATTGGAGATAGTTTTTCTTCCATCTTATCCATTATATTTTTCGTAAGAGATTCTGTTAGTTCAGTTGTCTGTTTCTGCATCTCCAGCTTCATTCTATCGAATAGTATTTGAAATTGCCCTTCCATTTATTATCGAGTTTAGTTGTGTAAAACGGAACGTAAAGGTAAATTTGGTAGAAAATAGTTTTCTTGTTCTGGCAGCACCGTAGTTGATACTAAACTGACAGCTGACTGATGTTTATTTTATCGACTGTCACACTGACGTTGGGTGGTGGGTTAAGGATTTATGATTTATATGACGAGCAATTTTCTAACCTCAATTATTGATGTGAATGTCCAGCTTCGGTTTTTTGTTAAATCTTGACAAATATGCAACAGTTAGTTGTTCTAGGTCTTCCTGTCGTTGTTTGCACTAGTGTTGATATCCAAGTGTACCTTCTAACTATTTTTACAAACGATTTGTTACGGATAGAATTACAACAGTGTTGACACTTCAAAGCCCGGAAACGGAACATAGATGGCCTGAGCGAAATAAAATGTTGGAGGAGGCCTGTGCCGACTGGCAAACAGATCTGCAGAAAAGAAGCAAAAAAAAAAAAAAAAACTTATATATATACAATTATACTAGACTAAGTTTAATTTTTAATCATTTATTGTAACATGATCTGAATAAAAGGCTATATTATTATTTATATATATAACTTAAGGCTAATTAAAAGTTTTCACATATAGGAACTGTATTTGTCCATGGTAGAAGTGTACGAAACTTATAAAAAAAATATTAATAAACAAATTAATAAAAGAAAATAACATATTTGTTTATCCGATGTATTACGTTCATTGACTTACATAGTTAGGACCAGATGCCTTATTATGGATGTCTTATCGTGATTCGGATTATTCAAATTCAAATTCATTTATTTCGACCACTTTGATCATATAAAAAACATAAAATACATAAAATTTAAAATTAATATAATAAAACTAAACTTAACTAACACACACCCTTCACCATTTGCTTGTTAGTCAGCACATGTACCATTGAGCAATGGTTCATGTACTGACAGTCAAACCTATTCGCAAATACGTTTAGGATGGTGTTGCGGCTGGCCCGGACCCTGCGCGCCAGGGATGTGCACCGTTTTCGCATGGTCGTGTAGAAACAATCGACATGCGATTCGGCGAACATGCCCGACGCGCTGCAAGCACGAGGCAGCCGCATCAACACCCTAAACGCATTATTGTACTGCACACGAAGGGCATTGTACTGTTTCTGCGTAAATGACACCCACAGGCTGCTCGTGTAGAAGGACGTACAAAATGCTCTGAAAAGAGTAACTTTGACGTCCCTCGAACAACGTGCGAACCTGCGGGCAATCATATTAGCCCTCACAGACAACGCCATATATATGATCGCGATCGCGTGCCATCTCACTTACGCACGTGGTTCGAGTAAGTAATGCGAACGGGATGCAGGCGAATAAACTTTTCCGATGGCACCAACTCAGTGTTGCTAACAAGATAGTTCCGTTGGTCCAGTTTGTAGTGAACCTGCCTTCTGCGCTTGAGAGCGTGGGTTCGATAACCACCTAGGACAAACATTCATGTGATGAAAATTTGTGTTTGTTCTATATCTGGATGTTCTATTTAAGTATGTATTTAAAAATATATAATATGTACTTATATCAGTCTCTGGCAGACATATTGCAAGCTTTGCTTAGTTTGGGGTCAGATGACCGTGTCTGCAAAAATGTCCTGACAATTTTATTTATATATAAAAAAAAAGATAATAAAACCCATATTATGTCATTAGACACTGTGGTATTTTCGACGAGAAGATGTCACGTATTTTCACGAATCCGAGTTGGAATTTTCGGGCTACCTTTGTCTAAGTTGGACCTACAGTCCAAAATCTCAATCAAGTCTCGTTAGGTAAATACGTAATAAAAAAAAAATTGCAAACATAAAATAAAACATCAAATATTTCTACGGTGCCCAACCAACAAATCACCTTTCACCATCGCACAAGCAAAAAACAGTTTACTTTCTATTTGCCGCACCCTGTATGAGCTTTTTATTACAGCACACGAGACTGGTACCTCCGTGCCTCGTGCCGCTAAAAAGCTTATGTGGGATGTAGTAGAGCACCCTGTGGAATAGAAAGAGTCGGGATTTTCACGCCAGATTGAAGTAAAGGCGTGTGGCATTGATGAAGAAAAACTAAATGAGACAGGAGCGCGGTTTGAGCGAAGTTTTTATAATACCGTTTCTGATAGGTACCTTTAAGACCACAGACCTTTTTTCACAGATACGTTGCTGACCTTTGAAGACTATTAATAGCTCTTTTAAATAACCCTCATCATCATCATCATCAGCCAGAAGACGTCCACTGCTGAACACAGGCCTCCCCCTTTAACCTCCACTGAACGACAGCCTGCCTTTTGCATTCACTGGATGCCCGCAACTCTTACAATGTCGTCGGTCCATCTAGTCGGTCTTCCGGTTCGTGGTCTCCACTCCAGAACCTTTCTTCCCCATCGGTTATCGGTTCTTCGAGCGATGTGGCCTGCCCATTGCCACTTCAACTTGCAAATTTTAACAGCTATATCGGTGACTCTGGTTCTTTGGCGAATATCCACGTTTCGGATTTTATCGCGCACAGAAACTCCGAGCATAGCTCTCTCCATTGCCCGCTGTGTGACTCTGAGTTTTTCCAAAAGGCCAACAGTTAAGGACCACGTCTCAGTACCATATGTCATCACTGGCAACACACACTGGTCAAAGACCTTCGTCTTGAGGCACTGTCATGGTATCTTGGACGAGAACATGTCACGCAATTTCCCGAACGCTGCCCATCCGAGTTGGATTCTTCGGGCGACCTTTTTGCCTAAGTTGGATTTACCTAACTAAACAATCTGTCCAAGATAGGTGTAATGGTCAACAACTTCGAGAGTATCGTTCCCAACGACTACCGGCACGGGTTCAACATGGACATTGGACATAATTTTTGTCTTGTCCATGTTCATTTTAAGATCCACCTGTTGGGAAAGGCTACTGAGGTCGCTGAGCCTCACTATAGGAGAGGGTAAATAACCCTATCTTATAGTTATTCGGAAATGCCGCAGGAGCTTATTCCACATATTTTAGGTGTGTGACAAAAAAGATCGAGTTAAATGCACACTGTGTAAAATATGAAAATAAAAAATATTCGGGACGTTTTGCACACACGGTCACCTGACCTCAAACTAAACAAAGCTTGTGATATGGATTCCAGAGACTGATATACATAATATATATTTTTTAAACATACTCAAATAGATATTTATACCCAGATATATAACAAACAAATATTCGTCACACGAATGTTTGTCATAGGTGGGAATAGAACCCACGCCCCTAAGCGCAGAAGGCAGGTTCACTACCAACTGGACCAACGGGCTATCCATACCTTGGTCATACCACCGGTTTCCTCACGATGTTTTTATTTACCGTTGTTGAGCGATGGCATCAAAACTGCACATAATTCATTTAAGTACTAAATAAGTCATTGGTGCAGGGCAGAGGATCGAACCGGGTGTCATCTGATTGTAAAGCGCTCATGCTACCGCCTAGCTACCATTTTTTGGCCGTGCGAAGAGAGGTCTCAGATTATAATGGGACAAGTCAGCATTTCTATGCATGGTTAGTTCGACAATAACTTGCGTATCGTTAATCCGACCTTCATAAAACTTTGTAGGCAAGTAGTTCAATTCAATACAATTTTTAAGAACAAATATGGGCAAATTCAGGGTTTGAACTTCGACCAAAATAAAATGAATGGACGGGCCCAGAAGAAGCGTAGTTTTGAAGATTACAAAATGAGCGCCGGCGCTCACTTCGTTTCAGTCGCTCTCTAGCCGCAGGAAGTGCAACACGTGACTATTGTTACATGTTATCGCAACATCTGACAAAATTATCCCTTCGTGTGATTTCCCGAAGTGTAAATGCACAACAAAAACCGCTATCTATTTTTTGTAACAAATATACTGTACACGGTTATAATTAGGTGTTGAAGTATTATGTCCAACGGTTTTGACTCGTTGTTACTAAGCAAGTTCAATAGTTATGGCGCGTCCATTAATTTTATTTTGGTTGAAGGGTTTGAACATGTATGGGTCGTGAGGTCACAGTTCGGGGCAAACTACTAGTTTATGTTATACAGCAAAGGTCTACGTTTAGCTATGCAACAACACACGTGGGGGGTTTAGACAAGACCCATTTTCTATTAGCGTTTTCCATACAATTTCATCTTTCCGCAGGCGTCAACGCTAACAGGAAGTGGGTCTTGTGCACGTGGACTTAGACTATCGCTCTTTATTGTCAATATCAATTTATTATTTTAAGAAACTTTTGAATCAATACTTCCAGTGCTAACTTTAATTCTGTGATAGAGAAGGCTTTGTACAGGTAATAAGGTGCACCTTGCACTTCGAAACTATTCCTTAGAATACGCGCGTCGCCTTCAGGTTGCTTTCAAATTGTAAATGTGATTTTTTACATTGTCAAAACGAGAAAAAAAAAACATGTGGTCTCATTGAAATTTTAAATTTATGTGGATATGTGTATCCTACTTATTAATATTATAAACGCGAAAGTTCGTATGTATGGATGTATGGATGTTTGTTCCTCTTTCACGCAAAAACTAGCGAATGGATTTTAATAAAAGTTTACAATACAATACAATTCTTTATTAATAACTCCATAGTTACAAGTCAAACTTCTCCAGTACACTTTCTATATCGATGTATATAAACTTATATAAACAGTATATTTTAATAATATTATTATGTGTACATAATTCAAATTAAATAATCTTATAATATAGCTTATACATTAGAATAACACATAGGCTATAACGGGTTGTATCCTACTTATTAATATTATAAACGCGAAAGTTCGTATGTATGGATGTATGGATGTTTGTTCCTCTTTCACGCAAAAACTACCGAATGGATTTTAATAAAAGTTTACAATACAATTCTTTATTAATAACTCCATAGTTACAAGTCAAACTTCTCCAGTACACTTTCTATATCGATGTATATAAACTTATATAAACAGTATATGTTAATAATATTATTATGTGTACATAATTCAATTTAATAATCTTATAATATAGCTTATACATTAGAATAACACATAGGCTATAACGGGTTGTAGTAGCGAAGCCGAAAGCCGAGCTCTACGCGTACGAAGTAGCGGGTTTCATCTAGTAGAATAATATTCCTAAAGTAACATCAATCAATATGGCGGTCAAACGCAAGCTTCAATACAAAAAAATCAATAAAAGAAAACAAACTAACAAAATTACCAAACTTTGGAAGTCGATTTAACCTACTTTTGATTGTCGTACCTATTTGAAACTTTGCTAGTTAATGTGATCCGGATGACAGTTTATTAATTTGGTACAATTTGTACCATCGCACTGTTTTGTTTACATACAGAGTGTAAGGGGAACACTCTCGAAGCGAAAAGAAGGTAATTATTTTATTGTACTCATCATTATGAACCACTTTTAGAATGTCACCAACACTGAAATCGCGAAAAAAAAATTCAGCTGTTCCATACATTTTGTCGAGTGTCAATGACCGTTTTCTATAGAACAGCTGATATTTTTTTCGTGATTTCATGGCTGGTCCCATAGTAAAAGTTGTTCATAATGATGAGTACAATTACCTTCTTTTAAAGGCTTTGAGAGTGTTCATATCAGCTGTTCTATAGAAAACGGTCATTGACACTCGACAAAATGTATGGAACAGCTGATTTTTTTTCGAGGTTTCAGGGTTGGTCCCATACTAAAAGTGGTTCATAATGATGAGTACAATTACATTATTTTGGCTTCGAGAGTGTTCCCCTTACACCCTGTATAGAAATTGCATATTTTTTAATAAATAAATTATTCTCTCTCCTTGGACTTTTTCTGGTTATGGGCTAACGCCCTGGATCGATCGTGATGTTTTTAATATCTTTTTTTGGTTTTTACTCTATTTACCTTTACATGGTTAACAGACGACCCCAAAATCAGTGTTTGCAATCAAGCACGTGGCAGGAAAATTCTCGAAACCCAATTCAATCATGTTCGATTGTTATAAAACAAAGTTTGTTTACAAAATCGCCTGTAAATCCTATAAAAAAGCATAAAACAACGTTGATTGTTTTGAGAGAGAGTTTCGTAATACGTTTTGGTCATCAATTTTGCGTTTGTTTAGCAGAATAATCAATCAATAAATTTCAATTTAAACTAGTCTCTCAACTACCGATAGCTAGGCCCTACTATGAATAGTAATAAAACTGTCGTGTAATCCTATTTTATAAGATTGGTAAACGTCTGGCAAGTTGGAGCCGCTTAGCTTGCGCAGAGACGTTGGTTCGCTCAGCTTGTTCTACAGATATTATAACGGGGAATGCTCTGATGAACTTTTTGACCTTATCCCTCCATCCCGGTTTTACCACCGAACCGATCGCCATCGCCAGAAATGCCATCCGCACATTATAGATGCGTGGAAGTCTCGCACTGTTCGATTTGATCGATTGTTTCTGCCACGCACCTGTAAGTTGTGGAATGGCTTACCACCTTCGGTTTTTCCTCCGAAGTATAATTTGGACTGCTTCAAACGAAGGGTGAATAGAGTCCTCAAAGGTAGGCAACGCACTGACAATGCCCCGGGTATTGTAGGTGTCTATAGGCAGCGGTGACCACTTACCATCAGGTGGCCCGTAGCTTGTTTGCCACTTATTCTATTAAAAAAAAAAAAAAAAAAAACGTCTCTCAAATAAGTTAAGTCCGACAGTTTTTTTTTTAAATATAAGTTCATGTAATTTTTTTTAAACAACAGATTGATAATGCAAGTATTTTGCCCACCTGATGGTAAGCGTCACGCTTGCCCATAGCAGCTGAGTGCCCCTCATAATTTATACCTTAAACAGTTCAAAACCCTGTGCGGCAAATCACTGCGCTTGTGTCCTTGAGATATTAACATGTTAAGGACCTCTTTTCCGCCTTTTAGGAATATTGGAAATTCTAGTAAAGGTGTGTGTCTTCCATGGTTAGCTTAAAATTATAAAAATGGTGTCATATCAATACTGAATGTTTTATGTAGAAAACCCCAAAGACCGAAACACGATTAAGAACATTTCGCCCGATAGAAGAAAAAATATGCAAGTATTTGCGCTCGCCCCCCCCCCCCCCTTTTTATATTTCATCCAAATACTAATTTACTAAATGATGTCTACGATTTTTTAGTATACAGATTTAATTTTTATGAAGGAAACCGCAGGGGTACATTTTATATAACAGCTATACTTTTCGAAACATAAGAGAAAAACCCTCAAAAATAGAAGTAGCGAAACGCACGTCTGTGCGTAAGCGCCACGGTTTTGTTCCACTAAATGGGAATTTAATACAATATATTAACCCTTATGGTCATCTGTAGTAATAAAAGTTGCTTAAAAGTGTAAAGCCTCGCCTTAAAATCTCTTTAAAAAAAAGTGGATAGGTATTTAGGTAGATTTAGGTGACCTAAGATGCCGAGACGTGAACACTCACAGGATGGTCCACAAGTTTAGAGTCACTCAACGAGCTTTTTTTGGAGTTTCTATACGGAACAAAATTCGATACGTAGTGATCCGGCATACAATCAAATGTACCGACATAGCTCATAGGATTAGCCTAGTAAGCTGAAGTGGCAATATGTCGGCCACATTGCTCGAAGAACCCATAACCAGTGGGGTAGACGAATTCTAGAGTGGAGGCCAACAAACAAACAAACGCCGCAAACGCCGTCTAGGGCACCTTGCGTAATACAGCGAGCAAAGAAAAATTAATAATAAAAAAAAAAATATATATATATAAATAAATTTGAATTTGAATTTGAAAGAACTGTCGACCGAGCTCAGTGGCGTGCATTAGGAGAGGCCTATGTCCAGCAGTGGTCAGTTAAAAGCTGATGATGATGATGCCGTGCCTCAGCTGTTTCCTTCGCCCGGTCTTGATGAAAATAGTTTTTTTTTGTAGATGTTCCTCAGTAAATATCCCGTTGGTAGTGAACCTTCTGAGCTTGGGGGCGTGGGTTCGATTCCCACCTAGGACAAACATTTATGTGATGAACATTTGTGTTTGTTCTATGTCTGGTTGTTAATATTATTTTAAGCTATATATGTATGCATTCAGTCTCTGTCAGCCATAACACAATCTTTGCTTAGTTTGGGTTCAGATGACAGTGTGTGCAAAAATGTCCCGAAATATTTATTGTTATTTATTATTTAAATAAGAAAAAGCTTCTTATTGCTTCCTATATGTGTCCCCGAATTATGGTCCTAGAATTTCCGTAGCCATATCGGGTAACCCTACTTCTAGGCAACCATTTGGATGGAAAGAGTAGTAAAAAAATAAATATAAAGTGAAGTTAAACATGGATAACATAAACATTACAATAAAAATATTATCTAGGCTTTTAAAAGGCGGCCTTATCGCTTAAAGCGATCTATTCCAGACAACCGTATCTATCTATCTACGTAAGTATCTACTTCGAAAGCTCAATCTCGATCGAAGCTCTACACCATTAGTAGTGTCTCTGTGTCAGCCGAAATTTCGCGGCCAAGTAACCAATGGCCGAAGTTCAGTAATTGGTTCTACAGAATCAAATGACCTGACGTTTTGCATTCTAGTTTGAAACAGTTTCAAATTTGTTAATTACTGTTTGAAAAGCAAATGATCAATACTGTTTGATGGATTATTTAGACAACAACGATTAATTAGCGATTCCTAAGTCATTATCCTTCCTGCACTTACTTCATCATCATCCTGTCATTACAATCTGGGTGTCTTCAAGTCGAGAGTGAATAGGTTTCTTCTAGGGAAGCGTGCGTGAAATTCCTTATTGAACAACAGCGTCAGCATGGTGTGGTAAATGCTGATTTGTCTTACATTTAGAAGTAACACCTACTGGCGTTGCATGTTATGTGGGAAGGTAGGTGTATGTAAAATATATTTATATATTTTCTGTGGTTATGCTGTTTAGTTAATATAGTTTTATGTATTTATTTATTTTTTCCCTTTAGTCCATTTTATATTTCAATAAATTTTTCGTTCCTGCTGTCATTATTACTATTGTTATTAAATACTCTGTCTTGTTGTTATGTATAATTCCTGTTGTTTTTCCATATATTTTAGTACCGTAAATTTAGTATACTTATTTTGTGTCCTACTTTTTTTCTGTTTCCTATGTTTTATTTGTTTAAATTGCATATAGATAATTAAAAATATATATGTAAATTTGTGTTAAGTGTATTGTAAGTGTAAACTCAAGGGTTCGTCTGAAAACCGGCGCTGATAGTCCTTGACTTTCAGCATTAATGCCGAGACGGACCCATTCGACACTGATTGTATCCTCTAGATATAAGTTTTTTGTAAAGGTGTCGAATAAAATTTATTTTCTTTTCTTTTCTTTCTTTCTCCATCGTAGGCCGCATCATCGCTTAACATCAGGCAAGTTGGCGGCCAAGCGCAAGACTATTTATAATAATAATAAAAAAACATTATGAGTCTCCTGTTGGTCCAGTTGGTCGTGAACCTGCGTTTGGGAGCGTGGGTTTGATTACCAACTAGGACAAACATTTAAGTGATGAGCTCTTGTGTTTGTTCTATATCTGGATGGTAGTATTTATTTAAGTATGTATTTCGCACAAAAATTAAGCCTCGCAATCCAGCGGGGCAATGCTGCCAGCATTCTGGGAACCCTGCATGGTGGCGATTTGTTCGCCTAGGATTTTATTTTTATTTTTTGTATATATTATATTTTTAGTTGTACATAGTAGTTTTATCGATAAGTTGTATAAATAGATTATCTTTAGGTGTCTGCTAATATATTAAATTCATTGCATTTAATTGAAATGAAATAAATAGTATGTATTTAAAACTATATATGTATGTATATCAGTCTCTGGCAGCCATATCACAAGCTTTGCTTAGTTTGGGGTCAGATGATCGTGTGTGCAAAAATTTCCCGAATATTTATTTTTTATTTATTTTTATCCTTATGAGTCTATCATGTTTCCACTGCTGGGATACAGGCTGCGGTACAGGCCTTCTCTCAAAGAAAGAGAGAGAGAGAGGATGGGTCCTAATCCAGCATGCTGGCCCAGTTCATGTTGGTGAATGTATTTGAACTTGTGAGGGTTTTGGACATACTTCTCCGTTTTTGGGCGATGGCATCGAAACTCCACATTATGAATGTAAGTACTAAATAAGTCACTGGTGGAGGGCCGATGATCGAACCGGGTGCCGTCAGATTGTAAAGCGCACTTGCTAGCGCTCGGCCACCATCGCTCTTACTTAAGAGTCGATAAACTGTCAAACCAACTGTGGTTTTTTGGTGCAACAATATATTCAAAATTGTATTGTTATGTGTAAAGAAAAAAAAGGGTTATAAGGTACTGTGGTACTAAGCCGACAAGAGGTCATTGTACTCATCATTATAAACAACTTTTTCTATGAGATTAATCTAGAAATTACGAATAAAAATTATCTGATAGAAAAAAGATTGTTTGCACTCAACGAAATGTTTGAAACAAGTAATTAATTTTTCGCGATTTCAGGTTTGGTACAATAGTAAAAATTATTCATCATGATGTACAATGACCTCCTTTATTCTTAGCACCACCGTCCGGTGTAACCTTGTGTACTGGATCTGATTGGATTTGATGCACTTTTTTAATACATTGGACCTTATTTAGCTGTCCATTGTAGATAATAAATATTTTATGAACATCCTTTTGTTAAGATTGAAATGAAAACCATTTTTATATTTTAAAGTGAAACCTATACCTACCATTCTATCCTGAGCTTTGGCTTTGTATAAAATCTCTTCAAGCTCACCAAAATTCTGCTGATATAAAAGGGTGTAAAAGTTCAAGCTTTCCTGGTAGAATTAAGCCTGCAAGTGAGGGTAGGAAAGAATTCTCGGAATTTAATTAATGTGGGCAACATTCTTTCAACGAAGGAAAACATTTATTTCAAGTTTGGTGCAGCAACACTCGAGAATTTTAAGTGTTACTGATGATCCTATACAATTACTTAGTCAGACAAGGTTTGTACTTTTGTGACTGACTATATTATTATATTAGATAGCCCGTTGGTCCAGTTGGTAGTGAACCTGCCTTCTGAGCTAAGGGGCGTGGGTTCGATTCCCACCTAGGACAAACATTTGTGTGATGAACATTTGTGTTTGTTCTATATCTGGGTGTTAATATCTATTTAAGTATGTATTTAAACCTATATATGTATGTATATCAATCACTGGCAGCCATATCACAAGCTTTGCTTAGTTTGGGGTCAGATGACCGTGTGTGCAAAAATGTCCCGAATATTTATTATTATTTATTATATTTTAACTTTGAAGTACTTTTACGCTAAGAGCTGTACTACAATATCGTTTAATTTTAGGTAGGTAGGTACTTGAATTTTCAGGCATAAAATGAATAAATAAAGCCGTAATGAGCAGTTTCCAATCAGGCATTGTCAGTATAGTCCTTTTTTAGGGTTCCGTACCCAAAGGGTAAAAACGGGACCCTATTACTAAGCCTACGACGTTTGTCTGTCTGTCCGTCTGTCTGTCTTACCTATTAAAGGCTATATTTTTCGAACCGTAATGGATACCCAGTTGAAATTTTTACAGGATATGTAATGTTACGGCGGATTAACTAAGAAAAAACGAAAGGGACATACAACAAACGTATTTTTTTACGTATTTTTGTATTAGCTCTAATGTAAAAACGGTAATACGTACAAGCGTCAACCTTGGCATGATTATAGTGCACACTGTAAAGTATAACACAACTAATGAATACAAAAAAAAAAAATATAAAAAAAAATGGCCAAGAACGAGTGAGTGACCAGTTTCTGTTCATTACCAAGTTCCAGTCGATTGGAGCAATCACAGAAACAAATTCTTATTTGGCATTTTTCACAAAAACGTCTAATGCATACATCTATGTATATTTTTATGTTCCCTATGGACTCCGAAACAGCTGGAATGATTTATGCAGATGTAAATAAATGATGTTGAGTAATCTGCAGGTGAAACCGCGAGGCACAGCAAGTTTTCTTTAAAAGTACATTTTGTTTAATTTCAGTACATCAAGTTCTAAATCCCGGTACAGTGTTTGCTGTTTGTACAATCAAACGAACTGTTGTTACATTTTTAAACGTAGCGCAGGTGGTAGACAGAAAAGGCATCGCAACTGTACCTATACTTGGCTGTATTGGAACAGAGTACCACATCCGGTTTTACAGTAAAAAATAGAGTATTGAGCTTCTAACCGTTATCTGGTTAGGGACGGAGAAGTTAAAAGTTTTGGCGGTAATTTTTGCAGGAAAGGACATGTCCATTATATTGGCCCCGCGTGAACAAGATACCTATAAAAATAATTTTGGAAATTGAAGAATAAATTATTAAAAATTATTATTGTGTTATATTTTTGTTATAAATGTTGGTTTAATTTGTATTTAATCTGATAATACGAGACATATATTATCTGAACTTAGATTATAGGTGCGACTAACTTATCTGAACAGCAAAAATTATGGAACCATAATCATTCTACGGATGTCTGTCAATTTGGTTACGAGCATACGACTGTGGCGCCTCCAGTCAATTGCACGGATAGGTTGGTCGTATTGTATATCTGAGATTGTAGGATAGCTGTCATTGCTGTCAGTCTTATCAAACCAGTGTTGTCATTGGCTTATTTCCTATTTTTAATCGATTACCATCGATCAAAATCATATAATCATTCAACATCATTAATTGTAAGTATGTATTTAAAGTGAGGCATTGTTTGATTGATTTAAATGTACATTCATTTCCATAGTATGTACTATGTAAGTGCCAAATTTGCATGCCGAAAGGTAGTATAATGGTGAACCATTCTTTCTACACGACACCTGTAACTTTTGTAAACCCATTATACGCAAAATATATTAATAAATAAATAAATAATCGATCTACAGATGATATGAATCGATATCGCGATACAACAAAATGTCACTATGGTGATATGGGGTATGTAGGTGGCTCCTAGTGATGGATGGCAGTAATTAGTACGTAGCATTCGTTACTGTCTATTATTTCCCAATATTCCACAATGCACTGTACATGAAAATATCTACCATACATATATACTATTTAACGGAGTACAAAAAAATATGATGGTTTTGCAATCGGTGCGTCACGCGAGTATGTCAGCTGTCTTCGTATACTAACACTTTTAGATAGAAGAGCGGTTGAGCTAGCGAGAGTTTTAAGGTTTATTAAAAACTAGTAGGCCGCCCCTGCTTCGCACGGGCGAAGCCGGAATATATAGCCTATGTCAACCGGGGATAGTGCAGCATCCCAACAGTGAAAGAATTTTTCAAATAGGTTCAGTAGTTTTGGAGCCTATTCAATGCAAACAAACAAACAAACAATCAAATCTTTCCTCTTTATAATATTAGTATAGATAAAGCAAATAAAGCATTTATTTTACTTGACTTTTAGTCGTTTAGTAAGTCGCAAAAACTGAAGTAATCTATTATGCCGGACAAGCTAAACTAAATGATCCGGCTTGGCGTCCGGTAATTTTTTGGTCCAGCCGTCCCATTTCTAAGCTCAGCGAATGTAAAGCCGTGAATCGGTCCGTAACTACCGCAACTCTATGGACTGCGTTTCTTTTGTTCTAACAAACTGAACGGGTGTTCCGTACGATTCAGAGTTCCGTGGGGAAATACCGAATTCAGGATTGTTTGGGTAAAAACACTTTTTTTATTGCTCCTTATCAATAATATACATTTGTGTGTCTTCAAAGTGTGACTAAAACTGACGCCAACGTCATGTTGTTGCTAAAAATTTGTTATTTAAAGTTCATCCTTATCAATTTATCATGTTTCCACTGCTGGGAAACATTCCTTCTTTTAGAGAGAGAGAGAGAAAGATAGAGAGAGAGAGAGAGAGA
This sequence comes from Agriopis marginaria, assembly GCA_932305915.1. Classification (NCBI taxonomy): domain Eukaryota; kingdom Metazoa; phylum Arthropoda; class Insecta; order Lepidoptera; family Geometridae; genus Agriopis; species Agriopis marginaria. The sequence continues at coordinate 3,065,432 of OW029932.1, forward strand.
GAAGGGGAGAGGGAGAGAGAGAAAGAATGGGCCTTAACCTCCCATGCTGCACTGCATGTTGGTGAATGTCATAATCTCTAAGAACTTTTAAGGTTCTTGTACATACCGGTTTCATGGCATGTTTTCCTACCCCGTTTTTGAGTGATGGCGCCGGAACTACACATAATTTGATTCAATTGTTTTAATAGTTTGATTATGAGATTATGAATTTATTTAGGTACTAAAAAGACAAGTGATTGGTGCAGGGCCGAGGATCGAACGGGTGCCATTAGATTATAAGGCGCATATGCTACCGCTTGGCCAACATAGCTTGGCCCTTTCGGGGGTAGGCTAAAAGTCCAGCAGTGGACTGTTACAAGGCTGATTATGGTGAAAACTATCTTTCCGTATAGAAACTAAAAGGGGAACTCTAATAATTATTCATTTAACTGCGGTTAAAATATGTCTGACAGCGCGAGAATAAATCGACCGAAACAAAAACCGTTTACCCCAAACACCACAATGCCTTAAAGTTGAATAAAATATCACCGCACTGTTCTGAACAACGATTTCCCACTCCAAGACACCTGTCACAGCAAACATTATCAGTTAACGCATTAGCATAAAACTATGCCTATGTAATGCTCAACTGATAGCCAACTGATATCTAGTGATAGCCCGTTGGTCCAGTTGGTAGTGAACTTACCTTCTGAGCTTGGGGGCGTGGGTTCGATTCCCACCTAGGACAAACATTTATGTGACGAACATTTGTGTTTGTTCTATATCTGGTTGTTATATCTATTTAAGTATGTATTTAAAACTATATATGTATGTATATATCAGTCTCTGGCAGCCATATCACAAGCTTTGCTTAGTTTGGGGTCAGATGACAGTGTGTGAAAAATGTCCCGAAATATTTATTTATATATTATTTATTTAATTAACTCATCATTATGCATGTGTCCTATTTCTTAACCGACTTCAAAAAGGAGGAAGTTATCCCTTCGACTGTGTATTCTTTTTTTATGTTTGTTACGCGATTACTCCGCTAATTCAGAATTGTTTTTGATGATAATTTGTTTGGTTGGTAGGTCATAGGTGGTCCCAATTTTTTTTATCGCCATTGATTTAGCGCTTTTTGAAAAATCAATTAAAACATGATAATTACCTACGAATTCAATGTACAATGTTCAATGTTAGCTGTAAAAGTGGGCAAAATTGGAACTACATTTCTTGGTGAATTTCATACTTTGTTCTCCACTAGCGACGCTGTCAACTGAACAGCAAACATAGAGGAACTGTTCCTACTCCTAGAACAGAACTTCCTAAAAACAAAGAAGTGGGTACATTTAGACCGGGCCCTGTTGTTTTTCGTTAAATTTTTCATGACCATGGATACAAAATATTACAGTCGTTATTAAACAATTTTAAATAGTGTCCAATAGCGTCAAACTACTCTTTAGTTTCAGTTTGTAAATGTAGGTATAGTCATGAAGTCGGTTATTTTTTTTCTAAAAAAATATTATTTATTACCTCATTATAAAAGCATAAATAGAGGCTAACTAAGAAAATAAATAGTAAGTAGGTAATTTGTATATAACGAATTTCTAGTGTAATTCCGCTTCTACGTCGTTTCGAGTACTATAAGGATTACTTATTACTTTATTGATTACTTATTAATTATTTGGGATAAACTATTTTTCTCTATAGATATTTGTGATGCTAATTTAAACCTAACCTGATATAAAATATTAATTACATAATGGACAAAAAAATAACCTAACTAACTGAAACAAAAAGTAATTATATTTGTAACAAAAATTCGTTATAACAATCTGTACTAATGATATTAATTTTAAATATAATATTTGTAAATTTTGAAATTAATATGTATTTACTATAAATATTATTTAATTGAAATGTAAATGAAATAAACATTCATACGGTACTAAAAGGCTCTGGTACTTTTTCCTTACATAAAAGTCAGGTACTATTGGTTGAACAGATGGGGCCAAAAGGTTCTGGAATGGAGACCACGGATCAGTAAGCGCAGCGTAGGACGTCCACCCACAAGATTGACAAACGACCTAAAAGAGACCGCAGGGAAACACTGGATGCAGGCCGCTTCCAACCGGCTCTTTTGGACATCGATGGGGGAGGCCTATGTCCAGCAATGGAAGTCATTTTTTTATTATTTTTTTAAATTATAGATAGGCTTGCGCTTGGGCCGCCAACTCGCCTGATGTTAAGCGATGATGCGGCCTACGATGGAGCAAGCTTGCCTAGAAGAAACTTATTTACTCTCGACTTGAAGACACCCAGATTGTAACTATCGGGGAACACCCACTCAGGCAGTGAATTCCACAGACTAGCAGTTCGCATAATAAATGTGGAATCAAAGTGCTTCGTATGGGTTCTCGGAATATCAACCATCGTCCTATCGTCCTATGGATGAAATGATGACGATGACTAATGGTTCTGGTATTCTTTTATTTTCTGGTATTTTTTATGTAATGTCTCTGGAGTCTGAAGTCGTTGACTCCGAACTAGTTTATTTATGTTGTTTATGTTGCAATACGACCAGATACAATTGGCTATAATTTAAAGCAAACAAAATGAATTGTATATCTGACTACGATCTCCAGGCTTCCGATGTAACGAAGCCGCAACGCTACGTGCGGCGTTACCGCTACGCCGGTCGTAACGTCGTAGATATAGGCGCTACGCCGTAGCTATAGCTACGAAGCTACGCCGTAGCGTAGCTACGATATCAGTTAGTTATTCTTAGCATAGAATACAAGATGGACAGAGAAATTGCTCCCGATCTCCGTTCCCATTTTAAGACCGCGCTCACCGGCGAGAGCTATCTTACCTGCGGACTTCGTTGATTCGGTCGGTGCGCAATACGGAAAGAGTACGCCAAAGACTAGAGCTTGGGGTCTTAGCTCTTGCGGTTTCTACTCCCAAACAGCTGGTTAAGGCAAGCCAAGGGTGGTGTCATATTTAGCCCCATGGAATCAGGGTACTCGGTGTCGCCACTCACTGACGGCTCGCCGCAAATCCTGCTATTAATTTATTTATATTATTAATCTTGCAATCACCCTCGCACCCTCGCACCCTTGCAATTACTTGTCAAAATTGTGTTTAAAATAAAGCAGCAAAAATTACTTCCTGCATTTTCACAAGGTGCACCAACAGTTCGAAGACAAAAAACAAGTTTCACGGCATTACTTTTCACTCGTAAATACTTAAAAACAATTAACTTAATTATCTTTAAATGTCATTTCAAGCGGTCTAGTGTAGTGTCTAATGGAGCGGTAAAGTTTACGTTTACAGTTACAACGTCGCCGCTGACTCGAGCTGAAACAGAGCCATATGTTTGAATGTCACGCATCTTCTCCCTTTTTAAAACAGTCATTGTCACGTTGACACCAAATCTTGAGCTCTATGTTCTCTGTGGATTTTCTATTCGTTGCTACGAGATCAGTTTGTTATTCTTAGTTCATTGTTATTTTGCGGAGAAAGGGTAATTAACTATTCACCGGTAAAGAACAAAGGGCTTATTTTGTAATTCCTTTAAGAAAACAACGTTTGCAAACATCGCTGGTGTTGTAAATATAACTTATATTAGTAGGCCTGTATTAAACAAGCTTAATGAGCCTTTCCCACTTTTAGCAATTTTGGACATTCTATTTCTTTCCCCCATGGTTAGCTAAAATTATAGAAATGATGTCATACCAAAATTGAATGTTTTATCTAGAAAACCGTACAGACCAAAACACGACACATATGCTATTTTATATGTTACTAGTAGACCGCTCCTGCTTCGCACGGGTGAAGCCGGGATATATAGCCTATGTCAACCGGGAATAGTGCAGCATCCCAACAGTGAAAAATTTTTTCAAATCGGTTCAGTAGTTTCGGAGCCTATTCAATGCAAACAAACAAACAATAAAATCTTTCCTCTTTATAATATTAGTATAGATAGACATGTATGCTATGTGATTTTATATATATGTATACCAACCATGTTCTGACAAATAAATAATTTGAATTTGACATTTCGAGCGATAGAAAGAAAAAAATACAGTTACACTGATTTGTGAATTTCTACCAGTTTTTTTATTCATTCAAATACCTATTTACTAAATGATGTATGCGATATCTTAATACACAGATTTTATAATTAAGGAGGGAACCATTAAAGTACATTTTACATTACAGCAATATTTTTTAATGTGAAAAACCCGAAATATTGAAGTAGCGAAATCCACGACTGTGTGTACAGTAAGCACCATGGTTTTGCTCTACTAAATACGACTTTAATACAATATAATTATTAATTCTTATGATCACCTGTAGTACTAAGCGTAAAAAACCGGCAAGTACGAGTAGGACTCGTGCTCTGAGGGTTCCGTTGGAAGGAAAACTCAGAGGGCGACACTGAAATATTGAAGACAAACTTAACTTTGTAGTTGAAAATTAGGTTCTTCCATACATAACAACTACAAAATGTAAGTTACTAATTGTAAAACAATATGTTTTATATGATATAACTTCAAATTAACAACCTTCAGATTTATTTCTTTATATGTGCTGTAAGACCTTGCCTCTTGCCAAAATTAATGATTCTAGGTCAACGGGAAGTACCATATAGGTTTTGATTCCCCTGTGAAATCGCAAAATATGCGACATAAACATTCATAACTTTTGATTGCTTTGACTCATAACTTTTATTTTTTTTACAGCCGAAAGAGTATTCAGTATTAATTTCAACTTGATACCTTTACGCGTTCTTGAGAAAAAGGGTCTTGACTGACGGACAGACAGACGGACAGACGGACAGACGGACAGACGGACAGACGGACAGACGGACAGACGGACAGACGGACAGACGGACAGACGGACAGACGGACAGACGGACAGACGGACAGACGGACAGACGGACAGGCGGACAACGAAGTGATCCTATGAGGGTTCCGTTTTTTCCTTCTGCATGAGGTACGGAACCCAGTTCAGTGTGGAGGTTAAAGGGGGAGGCCTATGTTCAGCAGTGGACGTCTTCTGGCTGCTGATGATGAGGTACGGAACCCTAAAAATGGGAAAACTCACCTTAAAATTCCAAACTGAAAGTAGATTGAGTTGCTTTCCTTTACCTTGCGCCCTCTGACCTTCGAAAACAAAATTATAACAAACTTTCTAAAGTGCCGGCCGCAGTTCACTTCCTTGTCTAATATCTTTCTTAAGAGCCCGCCCTAGCGTGGCCCGCCGTAACTCCTTCCGGATAATTGCTTTAATCGCGGTGCGTTCATAAAACTCGTTAAGAGTACTTCACGACCGATACCCAGTTGCATTAGCTGGAAGTTATAAGCGTGCAGCGAATCTCTGCTCTCTTCTCTCAGAATTTTTACAAGCTTTGTATTATCTTGCAATGTTTGTATGTTAAACACTGTTTTAAACTATCACGTTTGTTCACTAAAGTTATATGATTATTTATGGGATCCTAACCACTGGATTGAATTTCATAACCCTAAAATCCACCGAGCGCCATTACATACCAAGGCTAGTAAAGGAAACTATTGAGATCTCGAAATGCCAGAATTTCAATCGAGGTGATGGTTTTTAGTCGCCAGTGCGTGGGATCCAGTATTAGGTAGCCTAAAAATAAAAGTTCGCGTTCAAAATGTGTTCAAAGTACTATACGCATTGACACAGTGAGTGTGTTTTGTCGGGACTTAGGTTCGAATTCGAGTTCCAGTGATAACGGCAGAAAAAGACTAAGAAAGAGGGTAGATAACAAATAATTATATTGTAATGTATTGTAGATCGTTTTGTCTCCACCTTACTTTTTAACTGTTCGACCAACCCGCATTCTTCAGTCTTCCCGTGAACATGGTGTATGTAACTGCGCCAAAATATCGGTAGCTCATTCCACAACCTTTCCACGCTATTGTATATTATTTTGTTTGTTTAAGTCAAATCTTGCAAGTTTAGATAAAACCACTTCATCTTATGCTATGGAGTAAATTTTTTACATTTTGGTTCTTCCAATGACAATAATTTGTTACATTATTATGGTTTCAAACGTAACCTGAATCGACATCCAGGGATAGCTCCAGATAACTCTCTTCAACGGTCAACAGCACAGACGAAATTTTGTATACGCATTTTATTTTGATAGCTGGTTTTAATAATCATAGTGATTATGAAAAAAGCTGCACTTTATGATGGAAGCAAGCCGCTTTGCAAAGTGATATTATTATTATGGGATCAAAATGTAATTTTACCGCGAAGTTTTCTGGCTTGGAACAGAGATGGCGCCACATGTCAAAAAAAAAACTTAACAATACTGTATGCCTAACGGGTGCACCGATTTTGATAATCTGTCAATCAAAATAAAATTACTTAGTTTATCATTAAAAAACACACCAAGACCTTAAGAGTCGGTTAAGAAAAACTTGTATATTCACAATCTTTCTAGTAGATAAAAGATATTTCTTTCAATAATCTACTTGTCATAAATCCGCTTCCATCTTTGGCTTAAACCACAACACAAAGCGTTAATGGAGTTGCTCGTTAGCCACAGCTAAAGATTATCAGAGGAATCTGAACGTAATGTGTTTACAATTCATTATTAATAAGAACCCAAGACTGCAGTAAGTGGATGAGTTTTAGTAGAATTAGAGAGGGGTCTGATTAGGCTGGACTGCGGTCGGCACAGTTGGCGATTTTGCATTAATTAAGCCATGTGCCGTGAATGTGCATGTGATAGAGTATGTATTGCTAGTGTAGGTTAGTCGATATCTATGTAGTCTATACTCACACTGTAACAAATGTGCTTGTATAATCTGGACTCTAATGGGATATACAGATGTGAAATTTATTATATTAGTTTTGCAGATAGTGTTGTCTATTCTGTTGTATAAATCTTTAAACTAAACTAAATTTGACAGCTCTAAAATTATTGCCATCCTTTTCTGACGTGTAAAATTAAAAAGAGACGCCGGTAATATTAGTCCTGTTAAATTAGTTTAGTTTTTTTTTTACTTCGGACTAGGCTAACGTTTGACCGCGATCTCGCCTGATGGAAAGCGATGATGCGGTCGAAGATGGAGCACGTTTGCCCAGTAGTAACCTATTAACCCTAGACTTAAATATGCCAAGATTGTAATGCTGCGGAAACACAGACTTTGTTTAGATAATGTTTCAACAGAATTGACACCAATCTCTTAATCCTAAGATACTCTTCAAACTATATATTTTTACGGACAGACGGACAGAATTTGCGATCCCGACTCGCATTTGGCCGGTTTATTACTATCTGACTGCCACAGTGGGCACGAAACGGGGAAGGGGAAAAGAGGGAAGGTGATATTTCGGAAACCCGCACGGAGCGGTTTTGCTCCACTGTTATTATGCGAACTGCTAGTCTGTGGAATGCGCTGCCTGAATGGGTGTCCCCCATAAGTTACAATCTGGGTGTCTTCAAACCGCGAGTGAATTGGTTTCTTCTAGTCAAGCGTGCTCCATCTTAGACCGCATCATCGCTTAACATAAGGCGAGTTGGCGGTCAAGCGCAAGCCTATTATTTATAAATAAAAATAAATAAAAAAGGGGGGAAGTTGATATTTCAGAAACCCGCACGAAGCGCTTTGGTTCCACTGTTATGCTTGCAAACTGCTAGTCTGTGGAATGCGCTGCCTGAATAGGTGTTCTGTATACAATCTGGGTGTCTTCTAATCGCGAGTGAAATGTTCTACCAGCAAACCTTTGAGGAATAAAATCATCGAGATAAATAAACATCAATCCCTATCCCTGACTAACACGACGTAACAAAATTACAATGTTCTCGATTAGAAGCACCTTAATTTCAATTGAAGTTAGTTAATTGAAATGATTAATGTCACCAAACTTTACCACCTTCAAAGCTTCAAAAGACCTATTCAGATTATGCTATAATTACTAGCCCCGAATTTGACCCGCTACCCATAAACCGTCTTTTTGAATAAAAATATATTAACTGATAGTCCAAGGTATATATTAAGCTGTAAATGACAATTCATCTAAATCTATTGATTAGGAACTAACATACTAAAATGCTTCACGCTTATACAGACTCAAACATTCACATTCCTTATTTTAGTGTGATTTGATCGATGTCATGTGATTTCATCAATGTGATTACCACAGCGCATCTGCCTTATGACCACCATCATAATTAGCCTATCTTAAACTCGGCCCTAGCATTTATTGCTCTGACAGCTCCAATAACATCATTCAGTAAAATCAGTTCAGATTCAGTATTTTTTTCTGACAGCTGCAAGAACACTATTCAGTAAAATCAGTTCAGATTCAGTATTTTGTTCTGACAGCTGCAATAACTGCATTCAGTAAAATCAGTTCAGATTCAGTATTTTGTTCTGACAGCTGCAATAACTGCATTCAGTAAAACCAGTTCAGATTCAGTATTTTGTTCTGACAGCTGCAATAACTGCATTCAGTAAAATCAGTTCAGATTCAGTATTTTTTTCTGACAGCTGCAAGAAGACTATTCAGTAAAATCAGCACAGATTCAGTATTTTGTTCTGACAGCTGCAATAACAGCTTTCAGTAATATCAGTTCAGATTCAGTATTTTGTTCTGTCAGCTGCAATAACAGCATTCAGTAAAATCAGTTCAGATTCAGTATTTTGTTCTGACAGCTGCAATAACAGCATTCAGTAAAATCAGTTCAGATTCAGTATTTTGTTCTGACAGCTGCAATAACAGCATTCAGTAAAATCAGTTCAGATTCAGTATTTTGTTCTGACAGCTGCAATAACAGCATTCAGTAAAATCAGTTCAGATTCAGTATTTTGTTCTGACAGCTGCAATAACTGCATTCAGTAATATCAGTTCAGATTCAGTATTTTGTTCTGTCAGCTGCAATAACAGCATTCAGTAAAATCAGTACAGATTCAGTATTTTGCTCTGACAGCTGCAATAACTGCATTCAGTAAAATCAGTACAGATTCAGTATTTTGTTCTGACAGCTGCAACAACAGCATTCAGTAATATCAGTTCAGATTCAGTATTTTGTTCTGACAGCTGCAATAACTGCATTCAGTAATATCAGTTCAGATTCAGTATTTTGTTCTGACAGCTGCAATAACTGCATTCATTAAAATCAGTCCAGTTTCAGTAAACAGTGCTCCATCGTAGGTCCTCATCGCTTAAGGTGGTACGTTTCTCATATGGCGGGAAATTCAAATTTCAAACAGTTTATTGTCCTTGTAGCTAGGCCGGGTAATTATTGCAGACGATCATGATGTTTGCGCAAATTGATTATTATTCTTTATAAAATCATGTAAAGCTATTTATCTCTAATGCACACTATTATTACATTTGTCAAACAAGTTTTTGCTCTTTCAAATGGTTTATTGACAAATCTAAGTAATATGGTGCGTTACTGTCAAATAGCTGTACATGATAATGTAATAATTAGATTTTTTAGAAATAAAAGAACCGACTTCATGGCTATACCTACATTTACAAACTGACACTAAAAAGTAGAAAATATTGTTTAATATTACGACTGAAATACTTTGTATCCATGGTCATGAAAAATTTAACGAAAAACAACAGGGCCCGGTCGCCATGGAGACACTTTTTTGTTTTTTTGAAGTTCTGTTGTAGGAACAGTTCCTCTATGTTTGCTGTTCAGTTGACAGCGTCGCTAGTGGAGAAGAAAGTATGAAATTCACCAAGAAATAACTGTAGTTCCAATTTTGCCCACCTTAACAGCTAAGTTGGTGGCACGTTACAATTGCTGTACAATGTTTACATTGCACATTGAATTCGTTACTTATTGTCATGTTTTTGTAGATTTTTCAAAAAGCGCTGAATCAAAGTCGATAAAAAAATTATGGGACCACCTATGAGATATGACCTACCAACCAAAAAAATAATCATCAAAAACAATACTAAATTGGCGGAGTAATCGCGTAACAAACATACATAAAAAAAACATACAGTCGAATTGATAACCGCCTCTTTTTGGAAGTCGGTTAAAAAACAACCAACAATTTGCGCAAACACTATGTCATTTTAAAGTATTTACCCAACCTAGCTACAAGGATAAAAAAACTGTTTGAAATTTGAATTTCTTGCCATAGGGGGAACGTTGTACCTTAACGGGAAATTTGGCAATCCAAAAAAAGCCTGATAATAAAAACCCATTGTACTTAGCTGAATGAAAACCACGAATTTTGATCACTTTCGCTAGGTTATTAAACGTAGAGTATAGCAGGCAGCAGGAACCAGATTTCTTTTAGTCAAATATTAAAAGAAAATATTTTTATTTAGCTTTTAACAATGTTATTTGCAGCTCTTAGAGAAAATAAATTCCAGCATGTGGCCAACAGAAAGTGGGATTGAATATTTACATTGTTTTGAGACCTTCAACGGTCTTATTATTTTTTTTTAATTATAAATAGGCTTGCGCTTGGCCGCCAACTCGCCTGATGTTAAGCGATGATGCGGCCTACGATGGAGCACGCTTGCCTAGAAGAAACCTATTCACTCTCAACTTGAAGACACCTAGATTGTAACTATCGGGGAACACTACTCAGGCAGCGAATTCCACAGACTAGCAACTCGCATAATAAATGTGGAATCAAAGCTCTTGGTACGGGTTCTCGGAATATCAACCATAAAGTGGTGTCGATTCTTTGTAGCCACTCTGGCAGTTCGATAGAAAAATGGGCAGGAGGGAATCAAATCATGCAGATCTGTAGCGCACTCTCCGAAATGTATGTGTGTTCTTATATAAAGTCTGTAACTGTTTTTCTAGTGTTGTTACTTCTAGTTAGATTGTATTTTATTTGTTAATAAACGTACTTGTCAGTTTAAAAAATGCTAGGACTGAGCATTAAGATAATTGTCTTTAGTCTACGAGTCTCATGAGCATGTTGTTTAGTTTTTTAACTATAATAACATTATGTACTTATAGCGTAGTCTGAAAATACTTTTTACTTCAAAACTCGTAACAAAGACCCCAAGACGTGTTAGCTCGTGCCAAAATCTAGGACTAATACAAACTTTGTACTTCACAAACTGTATTATTCAAATAACAAACTTAGGAATTCTCGGAGTTCTGTACAGCATATTCTTGTCAGAGGACAACGTTTTACGATCCAAGTTCTGCTTAGGAAGACGTAAACAAACCTAAACGCTGTATAGAAGCTGTGTAACATTTCTAAAATTATGAACGAAAGCCAAACAACTACAGTAGAATGTGATGTAATGTACTAAATAGCAAACACATCATCTTATAAATGAAAACTAGCTACGGCCAGAGGCTTTACCTACTTCTTTCCTTCATCATCATCATCATCATCATCAGCCAGAAGACGTCCACTGCTGAACGACAGCTTGCCTTTTGCATCCACTGGATGCCAGCGACAAAAAAACCGAAAATTTTTAAAGGAAAGAAGTGTCTTTCCTTAGGGACTTAAAAAAAAATCTGTTTTTTATGCCATAGGTGGTAAACAAGCAGACGGGCTGCCTGATGGTAAGCATTCGATAGCCCGTTGGTCCAGTTGGTAGTGAACCTGCCTTCTGAGCTTGGGGGCGTGAGTTCGATTCTCATCTAGGACGAACATTTGTGTTTCTTCTATGTCTGGTTGTTAATATCTATTTAAGTATGTATTTAAAAACGATATATTATGTAATGTATATCAGTCTCTGGCAGCCATACCACAAGCTTTGCTTAGTTTGGAGTCAGATGACCGTGTGTGAAAAATGTCCCTAATATTTATTTATTTATTCACCGGACGCGTTAAAAATACGTTGCCGATCTTTTAGGACTCGATTATTTCGCTTTTTGAAGAATCCCATGCTATAGCTTCTCGGAAACACCGTGGAAGGTAGCTCATTCCACATTTTGCAGGTATTAGGCAATAAAGATCGTATGAGTCGTACGCACAGTGTTTCCACTGATCTATGACCTGTGGATGAGCTTTCAAGTGGTGGCGGCTGGTGCGATGGTAAAACCGCGATGCCGGCATCAGATCAAACACTCCCCGTTATAAATGCGATAAAAGGTACAGAGGGACCTAACATCTCTGCGCATGCTGAGCGGCTCTAGGTGTTTAGTGAGCTTGGAATCGTCGACAATTCTGATAGTTTTACGCGGATTAAAAGTACGGTTAAAAAGTCTTACGTCACTCTTCGGCAGTCCAACTATCAGTATTAAAAAAAACATGGTTTGGAGTATGTATTTTATTTCCGGAGAGTGAGTGTGACAGACTTATTTTTTAACCCAAAAAAGTTACGCGACTTGAAGAATAGATCACGCGGGTGAAATCCAATGTGGAAAATATTTTTGTTCTCAGTCAGATTTGGATGGAATTTTCAGGTTTGTCAAAGAAACAGTTTTCATACAAAACCCACCACAGCAATTCTTACGGAGTAATAACCGGCCACCTCACAGTAGCGGCGTTAAACTGGCAATATCTTCTCAGTCAATTGCAAAAGAACAAAAGTGCATTCAGTTTGTATTTGGAACACGTTGGCGCTTGCTGTTCGCGGCTGCTAAGGCCGAGGGTGTGGTGGAAAGAGCTGATACTGGCAAATAATTCTTTTTCGAATAGCGAAAGACCGGGGAGAGTGGCATAAACAAAGGAAGGCCTATACCCAGCAGTGGATCACTCAGGGCTGATGATGATGATGAGTGTATCTAATGCTATCTAACGTGTCTATTCGAGAGACCGGGGAGAGTGGCATAAACAAAGGGAGGCCTATACCCAGCAGTGGATCACTCAGGGCTGATGATGATGATGATGATGAGTGTATCTAATGCTATCTAATGTATCTATTTGAGAGACCGGGGAGAGTGGCATAAACAAAGGGAGGCCTATACTCAGCAGTGGATTACTCAGGACTGATGTTGATGGTGATGATGATGAGTGTATCTAATGCTATCTAATGTGTCTATTTAATGAACAACACTATTCTATCAAAGTTGGATTTTTAAAAGGCCTCGACCGTTTCTGTAGTAATTGGTGGTAAATTTTTGTCTCATCAAAAATGCGATAAAAGATACAGAGAGAGTATTTGCGCATGTTGAGCGGCTCAGATCTGTCTGTCTGTCCATCCTACCTTATAACGGCTGTATGTTTCGATCTGTAAATTAATAGATAGTCAGTTGAAATGTTTACAAAATATGCAATGTTATGGTGGATTTACGAAGAAATAATAATAAAGTCATAAAGTTATAACTAAAAAGAGGTCCTCCCCATACAACAAACTTTTTTAAACGTATTTTTGTTCCAAAGTAAAAACGATAATTTGTACAAGCATCAAACTTGGCATGATTATAGTACAAACTCTAAAGTGAAACAATTAACAATAAATAATGGCTAAGTGCGAGTTACATTACATTAGAGCTAATACAAAAATACGTTAAACAAATACGTTTGTTGTATGGGGACCCAACCACCCCCCTTTCGTTTTTACTTTTTAACTTTTTTATTATTTCTTAAATAATCCGCCGTAAAAACCTAAAAGAGACCGCAGGGAATCGCTGGACGCAGGCCGCTTCCAACCGGCCCTTTTGGAGATCGATGGTAGAGGCCTATGTAGAGGCCGTAACATTACATATTATGTGAAAATTTCAACTGGTTATCTATTACGGTTCGAAAGATATAGCCGTCAATAGGTAGGACAGACAGACAGACATCGTAGGCTTAGTAATAGAGTCCCGTTTTTACCCTTTGTGTGCGGAACCCTAAAAAGTAATAAGTACCTAGTGGCACCGAACCGGTCGCCATCGCCAGAAATGCCATCCGCACAATATAGATGCGTGGAAGTCTCGCACTGTTCGATTTGATCGATTGTTTCTACCACGCACCTGTAAGTTGTGGAATGGCTTACCACTTTCGGTTTTTCCTCTGAAGTATAATTTGGACTGCTTCAAACGAAGGGTGAATAGAGTCCTGAAAGGTAGACAACGCACTGGCAATGCCCCGGGTATTGTAGGTGTCTATAGGCAGCGGTGACCACTTACCATCAGGTGGCCCGTAGCTTGTTTGCCACTTATTCTATATAAAAAAAAAGTTATAAGAAGTAAACTATGCTCTCCGCTGAAGCTTGTAACAGCGTTCTATCCTCAGCGTGTGTTTTGCAAGCTGATACGATACAATAAAGCAGTGACGCTCGCTGCGTTGTACTCTCACATACGGGCACAGATGATAAGTGCAGTTACTGCTACAGTTACTGTTATTGTTACCAGTAAATACTTAGTAGCTGTTTCGACCTCGTATCTGCATGTTCTATCTTTAGTTTGTCCTCCGAGATGTCTGAGCTGCTTTAAATGAGCCGAATGAGCCCTCAAAGGTATAGTCTGCGCAGATTTCTTTTTTTGACAGGCTTGGTTACAACGACACCCGGTTCAATCCTCAACCCTGCTACCAATAACTTATATAAAAATAAATGAATACAAATAAATTAAGGCTGGTGCGGCTGCCAACTCAGCAGAGCAGCACAAGCGACGCAAATATGCTAACCTCGGCAGTGGTTACATATTTGAGGCGTTTGGGGTCGAGACATTGGGCCCTTGGCGACCTTGGCTCACCACATTTTCAAAAATCTTTCAGAGCGCCTGGTTAATGCGACGCGTGACCAAAATGCTGGCATGTTTCTGGCTCAACGCATAAGCATTGCCATTGGTATTGGTATTGAGCATTTGGATTGTCTTTAGACCTTCAACGGTCTGTGGGCAGTCTAACTGTATTTGTAGTTTTAGTTTTAGCTTGTATTTTGTTTAGTTAATAAAGGCACTTGCCCAGTAAAAAATAAATTATGAACATTCTCGATGTCACAGTACAAAAACTGTGAAGGAAAACATTACGAGGCAACCGATATGTACAAGTACCTACCTCAAAAGTTCAAAGATATTCACCAACATGCACTGGCTGCAGGCGGTGGGTTAAAGCCTATCCTCTCTCTCTGTCTCTCTCTCTCTCTCTCTCTCTCTGCAAGATAAAGTCTGTATCTAGCAACAGGAACATGAATAATGCTAATAATGATGATACCAAGTAGAGATATACTAATGCAGAAGTTACCTATACAAGCAAATGTAATGTAAAATATTAAATGGTTTTCTTAAATTTTTGCGACTCATACACATTGAAATCAAACCATTTAACCGTTTTGATGAGCCAGCGCAGCATTGAAATACCTATGGACACCGTGAATGAATACTACGTACAACCATATATCTAACATTATCATTAAAAATAATTTGCGGTATTAATATTATCATAACATTTCTATCATCGAGATACAATTCCTATAGAGTCACAATCACTCAGTGAAAACAGTCAAAAAACGTCCGAGCGTCATTGTATATACATTGCATCAATTATATAGTTCACAATGCCACATTTACTCAAATTTAGACATTACGTCGCTTGCATAGTGTTAATGCTATGTCATCGTAGCTCTGGCATCGCGCGGCGTTGTAGTCGGATCGCGGTTACCTTGTAACTAACCAAAAAGTCTGTACAATTCGTAGCGTGGGCTTACTTTTGGATCGGATATTTTTTTGGCACGATAGTGACTCTAAAATGATTGTATCTCGATCATTTCTATAGACATCCGTCATCCAGTTTATGTGACCACAGACATTGCAAAGTGTTCAAACATTAGAAATTAAAATAATGTAAAGTAAAGCTATTTAAATCTGGTAAAAGAGATTAGTTTTAAGATGCATATATAGATACATGGTATAATAATATACTCCGCCAGGTATAGCACTCCGAGAAATAATGTGACGTGGGCGTCCCACAATGATGTCATAAATGTCATGGATACACGTACACGTGCATAAGCAAGAGCAGAATAAGTAATTTACAACAAGTTCGAGAGAGATGACGATGCACGAAACAATGGCGGACTCTATGATTTTCTGTATTAACAGTAGCTTGAAATTATAACTCCCCAAGATTCGTATATTACCTGTGGGAATCCAATAAATCAATGTGGTTTTGATAAAATTGTGTTTAATATATTCAATTCGTGCTTAACTGGCTTGAGCGGACAAACCAAATGACAATTGAAATGCTTTTTGTATTTCATTTAATAGATTATTAAAGAATTTGTTTCCCAGTATCTGTGTTTGTTGCAATAATGTGGCAACTAGACAGTGACGTAATTCTAGGACAACTGCCAGAGTTGTCCCAGAATTACCAACTGTTTTCTTGGATCATGGATAGATATAAACTTTTTATTGTGCATACAAAAAATTAACATTCCATTAATAAGTTTCAAGCGCTTCAGACTGAAAGAAACTGTTAAGAAGGAGATAGGTACTTGGTACTAGGTATCTTGCACTTAAATGGTGGATTCAACAAACAACGTATTCAAAGTTCTAACTTTACTTTAGAACTTCGAGTTTCCTCAGAGTTGAGTGAATCGAAAACTTTGTTCCTTTTCCTTAAGAAGAAATATGTGGAGCGCTTTAACATTTGGTGTGACTTTGTAGAAAATCGTAGATTTTTTACCCGACGAAAAACAATCGACAAACACAATAAGAAAAAAATGCCAGTGGGTCCACCCAGGTGAACTGAGTGGACGTGGACCACGGCCTCGGTTAGCTTTTATCAGTATGGCACACCAGCTTATGTAGGATCTAATCCGGATTAAGAGGGCATACCACGGCCAAGAAAATTGATGAATAGGTATTTAGCAAATCTATTGCTGTCCCCTGACCTCAAGCTTCTCCCCGTAGAGCGCAATAGGGACAACTGCATCTCGAATCGATTATACCTACGAAAAGTAGACAAAATAATCGTCTCGTATTTTTCTGTTTACTCATTCAAAACTAAGCCGATTTCATTATTTTTTAAATTAATAGATGTGAAAAAGATTGAACTATGCTTCTGTCATTTATTTTTGTTTTATAAACTCGTCAGATTTGTTTGATAGACGTCTGAACATGGCGGTAAAAAATAAACTTTTGGGATATTTAAAGGCTCATCTTTCTTATAGTAGTTAACTTATAAGAAAAAATAAATCATATAAGCATAACAATAGAGGAGATAAATTTTATTTAAAAAAAATACAGTTCTAGCGGTATTATCCAGGGAGGAAACACGTGAATACGTTTGTATGGACTAAACGCTGCCCGTGTGGCCACTTAATATACCATAAGAGTATGCCAGAAGAGAACCGTCCGCGCGATAGCTCGAATCTCACAAGATCAGTTGGCTAAGCCGTTTTTAATTTCACTTAAGATTCCTACTCTGCCATCAATAGTAATAATGCAAGTTGCTATATATATGCGAATAAATCTCAAGTCGTAAACAGCGTTCGGTGAAACACTACGGGAATCCCAGCAGCGCACTACTCGCCATAAGCTACCTGTAAAACGGTCACTCGCCAAGATTAGTCCACGAAGTTGACTCATGTCATGGGCACAATGATCTACAACAGGCTTCCCGAGGCTGTAGTTGAGGCGTCCAACTTGTCTATTTTCAAAGCAAGGTTAGCACGCTGGCTTGTCAGTCAAGCGTTCTACGACATTGGTAAAGAATTTATGGCTCTACAAGTAATATCCTAAATATATTTAATTATTATTAGTTTTTACTAACTATTAAGTTCTTTGCATTGACATTTTATTTAGAATTTTTACATCTGACATTTTTATTTATTTATTTTATTTTATTTTATTTTCATAGGAAAACTTACAGCTAGGTACAAAATTAAGTAAACAAATAAAGATAGAAGGCCAATTACAAGTTTTCACAAATAATAAACTAGATAAATAACACTGCAGAAAACGGACTCGCATTAATCACACAATAACAAGAAAAATTTATTATATACATATTAGAAAAAAGAAATACTATTAAAAATATATAGGTATACAATTATACATTAACAAAGAGATCGAAATTAATAAAGTTAAAAAATACTTATTTGAAATAGTGAGAGTTTAAAAGCTGCTTCAATTTAAACGCAGATGTATTGAACAGGTCGATGTCAATTTCCCTAGCCAGAGTGTTAAATGTACTACATGCCCTTATTGAGAAACTATTTTGTCTGTAACTGCATCGCACGGGTGGGACAGAGGAGATTAGGCCTACATATATTGATAATATGTATAAATGAGTAAGAGTATAAGATAACTCTATATTAAAGACCACAATTGACAAGGAAAATAGATAAATGTTTACTTAGCAAATTGCTAGTCTGTGGAATGCACTGCCTGAATTGGCATTACGATAGTTACAATCTGGGTGTCTTTAAATTGCGAGTAAATACCGTGAGTGAAAGCTCTATCGTAGACCGCAGCGTCGCTTAACATCAGGCGACGTGGCGGTCAAACGCAAGTCTATCATCTAATAATAAATCAAAAGTGCGAGTTGGGCTCGTGACTAAGGGTTCCGTTCCGCCAAATATATTGTTTTTTTTTAATATATATTTTTATTAGTGTTTTTTGCTTATAATGGCTTTACAAAAGTTACAGGTGTATTGCTAACTACAAGTACAAAAAAGTAGTGTAAAAACTCATGCAAGTAACAACCGCGCCTGACGTTGCTTAACTTTGGCGAACTGAAATTTTACACCGACTTGAACTTTTCCAGTATTAAATATTTTTTTTTTTTTTTATAGTTGATAGGCCGCCATCTTGCCTGATGTTAAGCGACGATGCGGTCTACGATGGAGCACGCTTTATACTTTTGATATACTTTTTTTGTTGTTATACTTTTGAGTGTGTACTATAATCATGCCAAGTTTGACATTTGTACGTATTGCAGTTGTTATACTAGAGCAAGTCCGTTAAAAAAACGTTTGTTGTATGGGGACCCACTCTTTAGTTTTTGCTTTTAACTTTATTAATTAATCTTCGTTAATCCGCCTTAACATTGCATTTTCTGGGAAAATTTCAACTGCCTATCTTTTACGGTTCGCTAGATACAGCTGTTAAAAGGTAGGACGGGTGGACAGACAGTGTAGGCTTCACAATAGGGTCTCGTTTACACCCTTCGGTACAGCACAAAAACCTAAACAATCAGCTAAAAAGATGTAAAATTTGCCAGAAAATGCAGTGCACGCTTTTGGAGTTTTAATTGATTGAAAAGCACGCGTATATTTTATTCATTATTGTTGCAAAAAACTACGAAGATAGAGGAAAGTGTTTAATAAAACATAGCCTGTGGGACCTAAGTGCTAAATTGGAAGCTTGTTTGCAAATCCAAGCCAAATAAAAACTACGCCATCTCTCAACTCTGTGACTATGTTGTGTCATATTCACAACTCTCATGGGTAGAAACTGAGTTCATAACTTACACGGCACTGTCAAACGGTATTAGCTCTTGCAGTAGAAAATATAGAGCTGATTTTAGCTGAAAGGTGGCCCGTTATTAATGATAGACATGAGGCAGCGTACTCGCGGTGTGCGAAGGAAAGTCAAGATTTTTATGAATAATTTATGGAGCGCGACGTTTTATCGCAGCTCAGAATATGTCAGTGATAGCACTGAGTTTTTTGTAGGCTTGATACAATGAGTATGTTATAGGTCATAGATTTTTATTATGGAGATCATAATTGATAAACGTAGCGTAGGACGCCCTGAGATTCGTTGGAGTGACGATATACGTAAGGCAGCTGGCAGTGGCTGGAAGAGAAAAGCTGGAGAACAGGTTGAGTGGCGTGCCTTAGGAAAGGCCTATGTCCAGCAGTAGCATAGTATAGACTGATGATGATGATGATGACAACTTTATTATGGATGTCCGCTCGTGATTTGGATCATGATCACGGTCACGTGCTATCTAATTCACGTGTGTGCGAGTAAGTAGGTGCGAACGGGATGGAATGCTATAGGTAACGAGCACAATCAAACTTCTGTAATAAGCCACCTGGTTTGATCGCCTTGCTGAAAAAAGAGTGAGACGGCACTACAGCGACACCCTTAGATAAGATAAAGATGGAAGATATGGTAAGGTGGCGTGGCGGGTGCGAACACATAAGGCCGGAATTAGGCTTGACGCCTGTAGGTCGAATTTATCCTGCAGATGACTTTGAAACCTTTTTTGCCATTAGTTAGTTTATTGGAGTAACAAGTTCTAAAAAGTATGCCGTACTTATAGTTTTTACGCAGAACAGATGGCGGATGGGGCCGAAAAGTTATCGGAGACCAAGGACTGGTAAGCGCAGCGTAGGACGTCCACCCACACACAAGACGTACAGACGACCTAAAAGAGACTGCAGGGAAACGCTGGATGCAGTCGCTTCCAACCGGCCCTTTTGGAGATCGATGGCGGAGGCCTATATCCAGCAGTGGACGTCCTACGGCTACGGATGACTTATAATTTTTGCGTTAAGTGTCTTCCACATCTTATGCAGCTGTGTGTTGCGGTAGATGGATTATTATTGCTTTAGATCCATCAAACAAAGGAGATATGTCTTAGTACAATTATTATTCGTGTTTAAATGTCTCCATGTTTCTCCCACTTATTTTTACTATACTGCTTAATAGCTTAACGCAAAAGTTGTAAGTACCAAATAAAAAAATTTCAGGCACCCTTAAGAGACTTACAATGATATTAACAAACTAATTAAAGTCAAAGTTAGTCATTGAATTATAAATATAAATTTACACATCAATTTAAATTATGACCATCATCATCATCAGTCAGAACACGTTCACTGCTGATCATAGGCCACCTTTAACCTCCAATGTGTGTAGAGCTGTCGTTCAGTGCACTGAACGACTGTCTGCCCTTTGTATCCACTTGATGCCAGCGACTCTCATAATGTCGTCGGTCCATCTAGTGGGAGGCCTTACCTACGCTGCGACCTCCGGTTGGTGATCTCCACTCAAGAACCTTTCTTCCCCATCGGTTATCGGTTCTTCGAGCGATGTAGCCTGCCCGTTGCCATTTCAACTTGCAAATTTTAACAGCTATGCCGGTGACTCTGGTGCTTTGGCGAATATCCACGTTTCGGATTATATCGCGCAAAGAAACTCCGAGCATTCAACACTCTCCATTGCCCGCTGTGTGACTCTGAGTCTGTCAAAAAGGCCAACAGTTACGGACCACGTCTCAGTACCATATGTCATCACTGGCAACACACACTGGTCAAAGACCCTTGTCTTTAAGCACTGTGGTATCTTGGACGAGAAGATGTCACGCAATTTCCCGAACGCTGCCCAATAATTATATAAATAACTAGCTGCGCCCCG
This sequence comes from Agriopis marginaria, assembly GCA_932305915.1. Taxonomy (NCBI): domain Eukaryota; kingdom Metazoa; phylum Arthropoda; class Insecta; order Lepidoptera; family Geometridae; genus Agriopis; species Agriopis marginaria. The sequence continues at coordinate 3,086,643 of OW029932.1, forward strand.
CGGTTTCGCCCGCGTAGTGATAAAAATAGTGATGATGATGATGAAACTAGCCTATGACAATCTCCGGCCTTTGAATTATACCCATGCAAAAAAGCAAGTCCATCAGTTGCTTTTTTGCTGCGTGAAAGAGTAACAAACAAACACACTTTCGCATTTATAATATTAGTATAATTATTATAATCCTTACTAATATTATAAAAGCGAATGTAACTCTGTCTCTCTGTCTGGATGTTTGTTCGCTTTTCACGACTAAACGGCTTAGCCGATCTTAACGAAATTTGGTAGGAGGATAGTATGCATCCTGAAGACGGACATAGGGTACTTTGCCCTCCAAAAAATGCGGAAAAATTTGAAAATCGCGGGTAACACCGCGGGATTCAACTAGTAAATTGTATATGATATTAAGTTCTACCAAGACTGATTTAAACTGCAGAGAGCAATAAGCAATAATAGTAAAAAAAATACAATCCATTAGATTTAGTAGGTATGTCTAGAAAAAAAATGCTAGTCTGTATCTGTAAAAATCTGTAACACAGCTTGTGCACACAATAATATTTGTTAATAAATAATATTCATAACAATATAATACAGGTTGTATTAAAAATAAAAGTCCGCGTTCAAAATTTATTCAAAATACTATACGCAGTGATACAGTAAGTGTGTTTTGTCGGGACTTAGGATCGAGTTCGAGTTCCAGTGATAACCGTAGCAAAAGACTAAGAAAGAGGGTAGATAGTTATGTCTGCACCTAACATTTTAACTGTTCGACCAACCACCCGCATTCTTCTGTCTTCCCGTGAACATGGTGCATGTACCTGCGCTGAAATATGAGCTCATTCCACAACCTTACCACGGTACATATCCCGTTAATAATCATATAACTTTAGTGAACAACCGTGATAGTTTAAAACAGTGTTTTACAAAATAATATACTTAAATTTTTCCTAGTACAGTGGACACTTCCCACTAGAACCCAAGTCATTCATTTAAACTAAACACAATTGAGCAAAGTCAAAATCGAGAAAGTTCCGTCGGACAAGTAAAACACATTTTACGAAGTGAAATAGGCAAAATTCTCTAACAATGTCGAAAACTGTCCTATCTGAGAAGAACACAGATTTAAAAAGAATGGATTGCGCAAGCTGGCCAGAGTCGGTAATCAAATAAACTTTCAAGCTCAATTTTTATTAGCTTAATTTGTAACTTCAGATTAGGCAAATAAGGGAGATTATGGTAAAGTGGTGGATGCGGACGCTTTAGGCCTTAAACAGGCTTGACGTTGAAAGTATCTGTCTTGAGTTGAAATCACCCTGCAGATGGCTTTGCCACCCTTTTTGGCATGTGTTATTCGTTCGTTTATTGGCGTTACTTCAAAATTCAAAGTGAATATTAATAAAAATTTGTTATATTGGGGAAAAAATAGGAGAAACATGGAGACAGTTGATCATGAACAATAAATATGCTAAGGTCCCTTGTTTGTTTAATTTTGCAACTAACTGACTTACTAATAATGTAAACAAATCTCGAAAGTCGATTTTGGCCAATTTCTTTTTTTTTGATCAATTGTCTTTTCGATTTAAATGTAAACCAGAATACAATATAATAATTTGTGTGAACCGTCTGATCTAGTAATAGAGCCTGGAGGTCAGTGGATGTAGATATCATCATCATCATCAGCCTATCATGTTCCCACTGCTGGAACATCGGCCTTAAATCATATTCTTTCATTGCGTATAAAATATTGTGGACGTGAAAGTCTAAGTATACCACGCGTATCACATCACATCACATCATCAGCCAGTAAACGTCCACTTCAAAACCAAGGGGTCCCTCTTAGAGAGGGGTGTTGCCATAATCCCCACGCTTGGCAGGCGGCTTGGGGATCGCAGTACGTTCACCGTGTACTAATAGAACGCTGCTGCCCATCCTCTCCGGTACCCGGTAACCGGGGGTTCCCACCATACAACACCATAATTTTCAAATGTTGCGTCATCTATAAAGTCCTATATCTGTGTTACAAGCCTATTATTCAGTACCTTCGCATACTACAGGGGCCTATTTACCTACTGGCGTGTTTTCCTCAAGGTAAGGGTAGGGAGAGTGGGGTAAAGGGGGGTCGTTTTCAACTCGCGTTTGTTTGTGTTATTTAAAGTGGAGATTTTATTTTTTGTCTCCGAATCCGGGGGACTTAAAGAACACGCCTATAAATTATTGAGAGCATTTCTGGAAGATGAATTGGGGTTGTCGGTTTCAATATTTAAATGAATTTCATCTGATAATTTTTTTGGTGAATTCTTAATCGATTTTTTGCGAGTTACATAATCTCACACTTTTTGCTAGAGTTTCTCCGGTTTATTAACGGGATATTTACCGTGATAAGGTTGTGGATGGAGCCCCTAATTTTTTCTTTTTTTTTTGATGTAATGGGCTAGCTTTTGACCACATCTCACCTGATGGTAAGTGATGACGCAGTCTAAGATGGCGTGCCGCTTGCCCATGAGGTGCCTATTCACTCTTGTCTTGAAGAGACCCAGGTTGTACCTTATAGGGAACACCGAGGCAGGAAGCGCATTCCATTCCTATGCAGTTCGAAGGAATTTTGGAAACGCTGCGTGCGGACTTTACCAAAGTTCACGATGTAAGGATGGAATGTCCGCCTCGATGACCTGTGGCGGAAATTAGATGACGGGATCAGCATAAACAGCTCTTGCGCACATTCTCCAAAATGAACGCGATAAAAAATGGACAGAGAAGCCACTTTCTGTTCCAATTTCGGCACAGTTACATGCACCATATTCACGAGAAGACTGAAGAATGCGGGTGGATGGTCGAACAATTCAAATTAAGTGCAGAAAAACGATCTAACCTCTTCTTAGTTTTTTGATATGGTTTTCACTGGAACTCGAAGTCCCGACAAAACACACTCACTGTATCACTGCGAATTGTATTTTGAACAGATTTTGAACGCGGTTTTTTATTATTAAGGCAATCTAATACTGGATTTCATGCTTTGGCGAGTTAGAAACCATCAAGACTAATCATAAACTCTACATAGTATAAATTGATGTCGCATTTCGCGTCTGTATGTAATAACCGCTAACTCCTCCTAAAACACGCAACGGATTTTGATGCAGTTTTTCACCATCAGGTAGATAATTTTTCACGGAACGTATATATATATATATATACTAGCTGCGCCAAGCGGTTTTACCTGCGTAGTGATAAAAAAATTGATGATGATGATGAAAATCTGTGCTTTTCTGTGTTCACTCTCCGACCTTTGAACTATACCCATGCAAAAAAAAAATAGTTCAATCCATTTCTCTGTTGCTGCGTAAAAGAGGAACAAACAAACCAACAAAGAAACACAATTCGCATTTATAACATTAGTATGACCTGCCCCGGCTTCCATTTCAAGTTGAAGTGGCAGTGGACAGAGCACATATCACGCAGAATAGATGGGCGATGGGGCCATCTATTCTGCCCGTATATATCCCTACATTTATGTATACAACAAATACACAATACTACATACATACTCCTCTTCTCTATTCTTTTTCCCTTTTCTTTTTCTTAAAATTGTGTTTTTTTTTCTCAAATTTGCTAGCGGCTCAAACGCCAAATGTCAATCATTTAACAATACGCATAAGCATTGCCATTCAACGTCGTAATGCCGCCAGCATGCTGGGTACGCTGCCAACTGATAATGGGCTTGAGCATTTGAATTGTCTTTAGACCTTCAACGGTCTGTGGGCAGTCTAACTGTATTTGTAGTGTTAGTTTTAGCTTGTATTTTGTTTATATAATAAAGGCACTTGCCCCTTAACAAAACCTAATTAAAAATATACAAAACATTTCGTAGCAATTATCCTTTCTCATGTCAAAAAACGAAAGAAATTATCGCACATCCATTAAAAATATTTCATCACAAAAAATTGGGTCAATTTACAATAGAACAAGTCCCAAGCTCTAATGAGGGCGAAGATTTGCAAAATTGGTGTCATTCAGCGCATAATCGTCTTTAAAAGTGACAGAAGCTGGCATTTTGCCACTCTGAGAAGGCGTCGCAGAAAAAGTGGCAAAATAAGCATTATTTGGCCGTTCAGCGGCGGCGGTGCGTTGGTACTGTCGGGTGGAAGGTTTCACTTGACTTTATTGCGAAGACAATACTTTGTGCACTGAGTTGGAAGGTTCGCAATGGGTGTTTTAATTGTAGTCTTTTTTTACTTTAATTATATAAATCAAATTCTGATTTAAAAACGTCATTAATTGTTATAATTCAATTCAATTACAAATTGTGAGAATTTATAAAACGAGTTACGATTCCTATAGAGTCATAATCTCTCAGTCAAAAAACGTCCGAGCGTTAATGTACATACATTGTATCAATTATAAATAGATAGTTACAATCTGGGTGTCTTCAAATCGAGAGTGAATCGGTTTCTTCTAGACAAGCGTGCTCCATCGTAGGCCGCATCATCGCTTAACATCAGGCGAGTTGGCGGCAAAGCGCAAGCCTATTTATAATTTATAAAAAACTTTACAATACCACATTTACTCCAATTTAGACGTTATGTTGCTGGCATAGTGTTCAACATTAGTTGTCCGCTATATATGTCATCGTAGGTAGCTCTGCCATCGCGCGGCCTTGTAGTCAAATCGCGGTTACCTTGTAACTAACCAAAAAGTCTGCGCAATTCGCAACGTGCTCCGATTTTTGGTTCGGACATTTTTTGGAACGATCGTAACTCTATGTGTATTGTATCTCGATGCATACGCCATTGAATTTCTTCTCCGTACGTATGCAGTTTTTCTCACAATGTTTTCCTTCACTGAAAAGCCAGTGGTATAAAAATCCGTACATAAACGCAAAGGAGCTCATTGGTACGGGCCCGGGAATTTGAACCCACGACCTCGCGTTTTCAAGTCCAGTCTAGCGGTCTCCCAAATAAGCTACCACGGCTTAAAAGGTTACTTAAAAAGTCTTAAAGCTCGACTTCCTAACTCCCGGTTACTGGTTCCAAATCGAAGTTTAGTTCCCGAACTGGGCACTAAACCAGCCGTTAACGGCGCACTGGCTGCTTATCTCGAATGTTTAACGACTTCACACATTAACTGCTGATAGCGAGCGGTATCTATTCTTAACGGTACACTGTTTTGCGATCTACACGGAGAGAGCAGATATTGAAGGGTTGATACGACCTTTTTTAGCACCAAATAAAAAGTAACGTCTTTATTTTTTGGGCAATTGTTTTAATAATAACCAAAATTTATAGTTGTTCCTTTTAAAGTACAATGCTGCTGTTCTTATGAAGGGTGCAATACAATACAATTCTTTTTTAATAACTCAATAGTTACAAGTCAAACTTCTCCAGTAGGTACACTTTCTACATCGATGTATATAAACTTATATAAACAGTATATGTTAATAATATTATTATGTGTACATAATTCAAATTAAATAAACTTATTCAATTAAAAATATTATGAGCAAAAATGTATTACAATATATTAAATCAGTATTTCATATGTCAAATTAATTCATTAATAATTTATTATTATTTATTAACGCAGCTACCTGAAATATTTATAGACGAATCCATTAATATTTCAGGCAGTTTAATATATTTAATATCATTAAATGTCATTTAATGTCAGTTTAATATAGTCATCAAAATTATAAAATTGTTGGTCAAGGAGCCAAGTTTTAAGCCTGAATACAGCCGTTAAAAGTATGACAGACAGACAAACAAACGTAGGCTTAGTTATAGGGTCCCATTTACACCCTTTGGGTACAGAACCCCAAAAAGACCGAATTATGGGTGCAAAAACGGATATAAAGTTTGTACAACAATTTACGTTTACGATGTCACGGGCAACAGCTAGCTATATATAATACGATAACAAAAAATTCTTGTTTACTGGAAAAACTATGTAAAATCATAAAAGTTACCGTCAAGATGTTCCCATTCCATCTAGGATGCTTCAAAGAACGTGCCACTTGTTAATAACAATAAAACCTTATGGTATTACGGAACTCATTTGAGATGCCGTGGGCTGGGCTTAGTGGGCCGATGTGTTACATATTACGTAACACCAGTTATCCGACCACATCACACCCGTGTGCCTTTTTATAAGAGAAAAAAGCCAGAAGTATCATGAAAACTACTTTAGTCTTAGTTAAACTTTTTTTTATGTCGGACTAGTCTTACGTTTGACCGCGATCTCGTCAGATGGAAAGCGATGATTTGATTGAAGATGGAGCACGTTTGCCCAGTAATAACCTATTAACCCTAGACTTGAACACTAAACTTCAAGATTGTAATGCTGTGGAAACACAGACTGGGGCAAGGCGTTCCATTGTTTTGCTGTTCTAATTAAGAAAGAGGAGTCAAAACGCTTGGTGCGAATAAATGGCATATGGCGAGTAGAGTTAGGCTTATAAGATTTATTAATAGACTTACGTTTGACCGCCACCTCGCTTGATGTTAAGCGGTGATGTGGTCTACGATGGAGCACGCTTGCCTAGATGAAACCGATTCACTCGGGACTCAAAGACACCCAGATTCTAACTATATGGGTTCACCCATTCAGGCAGTGCATTCCACAGACTAGCGGAAATAAAATAAAAATAGGCTAATATTTGTACAAACTAAGCCGAGTTCGAGGTCTAAACCCAGCAGTGGGATACTAATGACTAAAAATCTTGCGTATGACCTCTATCTCGATGATATGGTCTACAATGGAGCATGCTTGCCAAGATGAAGTTGTACGCGCTCAGTCTTCAGGTCACGAACAGTCTTTGAAATGATGTCGCTTTTTATTGCCATCCAATAGTAATACATTTTTAATCCAATCATATCGTCCAGACGAACGGTAAAGCGTCACCCTTACTTGGAAGAAATGCCTATTATTCGCATCAAGCGTTTTGAGTCCTTTTCTTAATTAGAACAGCAAAACAATGGAATACCTTTGCCCTGTCTTTCCGCAGCATTACAATCTTGGAGCGTCAAGGCTAGGGTTAATACATAATAGGTTTTGCCCAATTTATTTATTTTTTGCCGAAAGAATAAGCATTGCCATACAACGTGGCAATGCTGCCTGCATTTTGGGCACGCTGCCCACCGGTAGCGGATTGTTAGATTAGTTTTAGTTTTAGATTAATTTTAGTTTTAGATTAGTTTTAGTTATAAATTTAAATTTAAGATAGTTTTTATTTTACTTGTAATTTTTATTGAATAAATTCTATACATCTTAATAGGTTATTACTGAGAAAACGTGCTCCATCTTCGACCGCATCATCGCTTTCCATCAGGCGAGATCGCGGTCAAACGTTAGCCAAGTCCGAAGTAAAAAATTAAGTTATATAAACTTTTAGGTGTCCGCTCGTCATCTAGGACCAAAGTGCTTGAGAAGACAAATGCAACGAACCCAAACGGGGTTACGTTCTTTTGTTTAGGAGTTCATTAGGCCACCTTCTCTCTCCAATTCTCCATCACAGACCAACTCAATGGTACATTGCATTGTCACTAAACTAACATAAGTATGTCAAATTTCAGCTCAATCGGTTGAGGATAACTGGTCTAAAATTCAGTTGCAAGATTTATCCCACACGTACCAACAAGGCAAGTTACATAAAAGTTTGTAAAAAGAGCAGGATGAGATAAAATTATGCAGACGCGATGCACTTTTCTCTGAAATCATATTTTTTTTTCTTTTGCCAAACGCCTTTATTAACTAAATAAAATACAAGCTAAAACTAAAACTACAAATACAGTTAGACTGCCCATAGACCGTTGAAGGTCTAAAGACAATCCAAATGCTCAAGCCCACTACAAGTTGGCAGCGTACCCAGCATGCTTTAGCATCTTTTAATCATCAATTTTACGAATATTGATCATACCGATATTGATCAATATTGATTGACACCATACCGTCCTGTATGTTTAATGTCAAGGCATTTTTTAGGTTTAACGGCCTCTAATACCAAATTTGACGGTTTTAAATCAATTTTATTTAGTTAAATTACAATATTTGAGCTGGAAAAAAATACATGTCACAGATACATCTGTGTTTGAGTTTATGCTTTGGTTCAAAACACGATGGAATAAACTTTCCTCGAACAAAAAAATGTCGATTTAGTTATTTTTTTTCGTTTTATGCTCTATTGAAAGCTCGTAACAAACTGGAAATTGCATGTACTGAAAGGCAATCCTATTAAGAAAAAAAATATTCGGATAGATTTTTGATAGTGAATAATTTAGTTTTTTAGTGAAATTAAAAGCGTAAAAAGGTCGCTAGAATTTGCGCGCCCCGCACTCAGTACCGCGCCAGGCGTCATCGAGATCGAACCTATGTTCGTTTTTGTCGTTGCATACCCCGCGGGCCTCCTGACTCTTGCGTGGCATAATACATCGTCGCTATTACTTGGCGGGGGCTGAGGGAGAGTTTTGTTGCCTACACGACTCTGATAACAGGTAACAAATCTGGAAAATCAAGAGCAAAATAACAGTTTTATCGCCAGTTATTATAAATCCATCTCGTATATCACAAATGTCTGTTAACAGGAATGCCAATCAACGAAATATCAGAACACATAAAGCCCGTAAAAGCGGCTTTGAGTGGAGCATAAAAGCAAAACAACTCACTTATCTCATAAAAACAACTCAACAATCCGTCTTCCGTTTATCCCATCAATTAGGTTCCACGCTCAGTAATCACGAGGCGACAAAATAACGGTCGATAGGTAATTGTGATTACAGTAGGATTGCTCCATACTACCCTATCAGCAGCGATTTAAGAGCCTCTTATACCAAATTTGACGGTTTTAAATCAATTTTATTCAGTTAAATTACAATATTTGAGCTGGAAAAAAATACATGTCACAAATACATTGTTACGAGTTTATGATTTGGTTCAAATCACGATAGAATAAATTTTCCTCGATCGAAAAAAAATCTGAAACAAAGTCGACTACGTTTATTTTTTTCATTTTATGCTCTAATGAAAGCTCGTAACAACCTGGAAATTGCATGTACTGAAAGGCAATTTTATTAAAAAAAAATAATATTTGGATAGATTTTTGATAGTGAATAGTTTAGTTTTTTAGTGAAATTAATAGCGTAAAAAGGTTTCGAGAATTTTGGCGCGCCGCGTTCATTACCGCGCCAGGCGTCATCGAGGTCGGACCTATGCTCGTTTTTGTCATTGCACTCCCCCCGCGGGCGTCCTGACTCGTAGCATGGCAAAATACATCGTCGCTATAACTTCGCGGGGGCTGAGGGAGCGTTTTGTTGCCTACGCGACTCGGATAACCGCCCGTTAAGCATGGTTTATACAGAAAGAGACGAGCGGCACGGTGGTGCACGCTGTGTACGTACGCATCGCGAACGCCCCTCGCCTCTTTAGGCCACGAAGGACACGACTGATTTTGTACACGCCTCCAGTTGGAAAACATATAGCGCGCCAGACTACCTACGGAAGTCCGATTGCTAAAGATCGGCCCAAAAGTCACATCCGAAGTTATGACAAATTCATAGTATGTATGCACAGTTTTTTCAATTCAATTCAATTCATTTATTTCGGGTCTTAGGTATAACTAATATACACTTGACGACATCATTTACAGGATAAAAATCACAATTTAAAATTAAAATTATACAATATTACCAAGTTTACCACCGGATTAGCAAGTTGAAGTGGCAGTGGGCAGGGCACATATCACGCAGAACAGATGGCCGATGGGGCCGAAAGGTTCTGGAATGGAGACCACGGACAGGTAAGCGCAGCGTAGGACGTCCACCCACAAGATGGACAGACGACCTAAAAGAGACCGCAGGGAAACGCTGGATGCAGGCCGCTTCCAACCGGCCCTTTTGGAGATCGATGGGGGAGGCCTATGTCCAGCAGTGGACGTCCTATGGCTGAAATGATGATGATGATGAATTATACAATATAGGTATACATTATTGTGAATCAGTGTGAATGTATTAGCTAGATTGAATCCATCAGCCGTGGCTTACAGATGCGTTCGAAAATTTGTTTACAGCTTAAATGTCTTGCACTATCCTTATATCTTTGCGAGCAGGCTGGTAGATGAAACAAAATCGTCACTAGAGTTCCGCGATAAAGCCCCAGGTTTGGTCCAAGACTTGGAATTGAAAATACCTTACTGTTGCTAAACTACACTGTGGTCGTACGTGCGAAATGCGTGCTCGTTTCAAACAATTTCATGTAAACGCACCGACTTGCGATTAATTCACGCAAAATCGAGCTTCTACGCCCGACCTTGAGCGTCTCGCTTTAATGGATTTTTACTGATAGATGAAGAACTCTAGGGGTTATCTGAAATCTAAGTTACGTTTCGAAGAACGTGTTGAAGCCAGGAGATATTTAGGCAGTCCAAAAAGTGACTATAGGCTGACCATTTAGCTTATACGAAGATAAAATGAGATAGAGAGATGATAACCAGATTGCTTGAACTTTAATAGTAAAAACAATTTCAAAGACCTATATTTAGTTATATTTGTGACACACTGACACACGGACACATGGATACATGACCACACGGATAGACGGCCACACTGCTACACTGCCACACGGCTACCTGGCCACACGGCAACACTGCCACACTGCCACACGGCTACCTGGCCACACGACAACACTGCCACACGGCCACGCTGCCATACGGCCACGCGGCCACACGGACACACGGACACACGGATATCACGGACACCACGGCCACACGGCCACAAGACCACACGGCCACACAGACACACGGCGACACGGCCACACAGACACACGGCCACACGGAAACACGGACAAACGGGCACACGACTACACAAATGTGTGTCTGTCACACAGGCATATAATATGTCTGTAACACAAACACAAGACACACAGATACTTACGTTAAACTTATAACAGCCATCTTTTTGCGACGCGGGTTTTCAAAATCATACAGTATACTTACATAATAATTATACTGCATTAGCTTGTAAGCATAAATAGTTAAGTAGTACAACGATATACCCTACTTTAGAGGTCGTTCATAACGCAGTACAAACTACTTACCCGCATTATCCACTGCACCGGCAGCTGCGAAACGCGCACTTTAATTAACTTTGCTATGATTAATTACTGCTAATATACACTGGGAATGAAAGCAAGACGGGAACGGCGATGTATTTTAATTAATTTAATCAAAAAACCGACTTTTATTCCTGAGTGGATGGCTGAAATGAACGTGGAAATGTTGTCCCTGATTTTTTAGATGGAGGTTACAATATTTTGAAACACATACATGTTGGTTCTAATACAAAATTCACGAAAAATATTCTTATTACAAACCTTTAACATAAATCTATATAATATAGGTACATAAATGAATCCCTATTTGCCTTGATCACGCCATAACTTGAGAACGAATTTACCGATTTCATTTACCTTTTTTTTAGTTTCGTATACTCTGTAGAACGTTCTTACGGAAATTAAGAAAATTGCGCAGAAAATTGGAAAATTTTAGAGAATATTTTAGCTTCGCGCGTTTGATAATTCTAAGACAGGACAACGTCAAAAGGCAGGCTGTCGTTCAGTGTGGAGGTTAAAGGGGGAGGCCTATGTTCAGCAGTGGACGTCTTCTGGCTGATGATGATGATGATGATGATGATGACGCCCTCGGCCTTCAAGCTTGGTCATCATTGCAGCTCTTGCTGTCGGCGCTATTAAAGGCCTCAACTTCCTAGCTTGTCCATCAAGGGCTGCAATGCTGACCGCGCTGTAATGGCCTGGACTTGCTCTACGCTGTGCTTTCGGTTATCATCATCACTGCCAGTAACGCACTCATTACAGACCGTGGCAGTAATGTACTAATTCGTACATGGAGCTGTTTTTTGTGGGGCCACCTCAGGCTTCTTCTACATAATAAATAATCTATCTATATAATTATATAAAAATGAATCACTATTTATCTTGGTCACCAGTTCATTTTTCATCCATCTTTTTTTATAAGTTTTCTAATACTTTGTAGAAGGTTCTTACGGAAAGAGAAAATTGAGCAGAAAATCCGAAAATTTCAGTTTTAACGACGATTTTATCTGGCGGGTGAAACCGCGGGCGTAGGTTGTATATATATAAATGAATCCCTATTTTCCTTGGTCACGCCATAAATTGAGAACGACTTTACCGATTTCACTATTTTCTTTAAAGTTTTCTTATACTCTGTAGAAGTTTTTTTAGGAAAGAAAAATAAGGAAAATTGAGCAGAACATTTGAAAACTTAACGACGATTTTAATTGGCGGGTGAAACCGCGGCACGCAGCTAGTAATCAATAAAAAACGGACTTCGTGTAAAAATAAAATTTTGCTTACTTGGATGACATGTTTTTTCCAGTTATTTTGATTTAAAAACCAAGCAACTACACCGATTTTGATGACATTTCTATGGAAGGAATCTGAAAATTTATTCTTTTTAATAAATATATGTAAATAGTATAAATATTTACGCACGTAAATATTCGTATTTTGCCTACAGTTGCACTTAACAACTATTTTTAAATCCCTTTGCGGACTACGTTCCGAGCTCCGAGCTTGGCTCACTAAATAATACAAACTATTGGTATAGTCCAAATCTATCATCACAACCACATACTTTTATTAGCATAGACTCCGCTGCACGTCCAGTTGTATGAAAACCCAGCGTGCCAAACCCATGAAGGGTAATTTAACTCGTTCCGATCGAACTGCTTTCGAAGATCGTATTATTCCATTGACGAATACATAACAGATAAAAATATTTTTTTGTACTTATTGCTGTCCTTCTCTCTTCCATATCATTCAGCTGTGCCCGACGGGGTCCACAATTGTAACTAAAATAATTTTCTAGCACCTAAGAAACATTGTGGAATGCTGAAATAAATGAATATGAATATGAAGAGTTTTACTGTTTAATAGGGTACAATTTGAAATTTTTACAATTGCAATACAAAAAGTTTGTATTGTTGTCTGGCGTGCTAATGTCAAGACAACGGAGATTGAATTGAATTATGTGGCGTGCTAGTTGGAGCATAGATTCAACTTAAGGCTGTGTTCACCAGCCGCATAGCTGTCTCTTTCGCACTTATTCAACATTTTTGAAGATAAAAATACTGTAGGTAGTAAAAAAAATGGACATTATTTTTAGAATAATATTGTAATCGTTTTATGTTGTATTTTATTTTATATTTTGGCGATTTTTAAACTTGCGGTGTCTAGCCTAATAAAGGTCTCTGATCACAACGCTACGTAGTCGTACAGGGGCTCGATCTTTCAATCGCTCGTATGTTATTTCGCACGAAAATATCATGCGAAATACTCGACTTACTTTCGAACAAAATCCCAAACAAAAGTCGTATTTTTGTTACAATCATATCACTCGCTAACGCAACGTTTGAACCATCTTTATCTCTTCTCTATCTCTATCTTCTCTACATAGTATAAATTAAAGTCGCTTTTCACGTCTGTCTGTCTGTCTGTATGGCCGCTAACTCCTCCTAAACCACGCAACGGATTTTGATGCAGTTTTCACCATCAGTTAGATACATTTTCAAGGAAGGTTTATATATATAACTAGCGACCCGCCCTAGCTTCGCACGTAAATTACACCCGTGCGAAGCCGGGCGGGCGGGTCGCTAGTATAATATAACAATGGAAAATCTAGTTGAATGAATCAAGCGTTACTTTGAGGAAGTCCATTTTCAAAACTGTTTTTCTAACAAATCTCATTCATCTGAAAAATTTAACGGAATTCTTAAATTTTGGATGATATTTTCATACGAATTCATACGAGTGATTTTAAAAATTGAACCCCGAATGGTCACAGTTCCATAGAACGCTGAGCGTGCGTAATGGGTCTCTATCAAGCTGCGCTTGGCCGCCAACTCGGCGATGATGCGGCCTACGATGGAGCACGCTTACCTAGAAGAAACCTATTCACCTATTCTTAGCCTTAGCCGCAGCCTTAGAGGTTAGCGGTAGCCTTGGTCCACAAAACTGCACTGCCGGTCACGGTATGATGGCCTCGAGCTAAGTTTAGCTACGCTCTCGGCCTACAAGCTTGGTCATCGTTGCAGCTCTTGCTGTCGGCGCTATTAACGGGTGGTTATCCGAGTCGCGTAGGCAACAAAACGCTCCCTCAGCCCCCGCCAAGTTATAGCGACGCCATGCTAGAGTCAGGATGCGCGCGGGGGGAGTGCAACGACAAAAACGAGCATAGGTCCGACCTCGATGACGCCTGCCGCGGCACTGAAAGCGGCGCGCCAAAATTCTCGCGTCCTTTTCACGCTTTTAATTTCACTAAAAAACGACACTATTCACTATCAAAATCTTTCCAAATAAAAGAATGTTGAATAAAATTGCCTTTCAGTACATGCAATTTCCAGGTTGTTACGAGCTTTCATTAGAGCAAAAAAAAAAAAAAACTAAGTCGACTTTGTTTCAGATTTTTTTTTGTCGAGGAAAGTTTATTCCATCGTGTTTTGAACCAAATCATAAACTCAAACACAGATGTATCTGTGACACGTATTTTTTTTCCAGCTCAAATATTGTAATTTATATGAAAAAATTTTATTTAAACCGTCAAATTTGGTATAAGAGGCTCTTAAGTTCCGGTTATTTTCATGCGATTTCATTACGAGTGATTTTGAAAATCGACCCCTGAATGGTCAGTTCCATGGCAGGGCAGAACGCTGAGCGCGCGTAATGGGTGCTCTATCGAGCTGGATTATCCTCGGAACTCCATGACTAATGATCAGATTCAATGCACGCTGCCGAATGTGCAAGTCTGCAGGTAATCGCTTCCAATGGTTGGAATTACTGATTAGGTAAACGGTGAAGTTTAGAGAGAGTTCGAGGTGTTTTAGAGAGATATGTCATCATTTCTAACTTATTTCAATTGTTTCTTTGTGATTTCTTGGTTTTAAACCTTTTGGTATCTAATTTGACTAACAGTATTTTTATATAAAACTAGCGGTCCGCCCCTGCTTCGCACGGGTATAGATTATAGCCTATGTCACCCGAGGATAGTGTAGCTTCCCAACATTGAAAGAATTTTTCAAATATGTTCAGTAGTTTCGGAGCCTATTCAATGCAAAAAAACAATCATAATCTTTCCTCTTTATAATATTAGTATAGATGGCGGTTGGAAACTCGGGAGTCTCGGCAATAGTGCAAATAGTGGGTGTAGGAAGAAGATAATGCGGTAGGATGTTGGAAAGAGGAACTTTAGTCTGGCTTGAGCATTCTTAGCGAAAGCATATTGGTTTGAAAACTGTAATAAGTAGGAATAAAGAATAAGAATATGAATAAAGTTATATAAAAGTGAAAATTTGATTATGATTTACCACAGATATTATCTTTATTTTTACTTACACGTAGACTTGTAGTATTAAGAGCTTATTTCATAACGCTTTAGTCAAAATACATGCAGAAAAAATTGCGAACAAAAATGTTCCACCACAAAATATTATACGTATTTATCCAAAGGTAGCATCGGAATGCTACCTTACATTAGACAGACAGAAACAAAACACAATCAATGATAATTATCTATGTACATTTCAAAGTAAATTCTCGCTTTGTATCGAACAGTATTTACTTAACATTAATTTCGTGTACGCGTCGTATTAGATATTGCAGGCACACCGATTTGTGATTACCAACAATTTACCACGAAACGTAATACATACCACCCACGGAGTGCTGTTGTGACAGTATGGGCAGTTTGCCTAGTACTTAAAAAAACCCGGTAAAGTACGAGTAGGACTCGCGCTCTGAGGGTTCCGTTCGGTGTAACCATCAGAGAGCGAGTCCAATCCAAAAAAAAAAAGTTGAAATATTTTAGATATTTCAACTTTTTTTTTTACAAACTTAACTTTGTAGTGGACAATAAGGTTCTTCCATATATTCCAACTACAAAATGTAAGTTTGTAATAGCAAAACTTTTTTTTTTGAGATAAAGATAATGATTATTTATTTGCACATAACACGAGTAAATCATACACACATTTAAAAACGCATGCACAAGGTGGGTTAAAATATTAGTCACTTTGAATTATGTTTAAATGATAGTCATGATATAACTTCAAATTTATAACTTTCAGATTTATTCCTTTATATGTGCTGTAAGACCTTGCTTCTTGCCAAAATTAATAATCCTAGGTCAACGGGAAGTACCCTATAGGTTTTGATTCCCCTTTAAAACCGCAAAATATGCGACATAAACGGTTTATCTTTTGATCGCGTAAACTTACAAGTTTAATTTTTTCACAGCTGAAAGAAACCGTAGATTTAAGTCATCATCATCATCATCAGCCAAAAGACGTCCACTGCTGAACATAGGCCTCCCCCATAGGCTCTAGATTTAAGTATTTGATATAAATTTCAACTTGATATCTTAACGCGTTCTTGGGAAAAAGGGTCTTGACAGACGGACAGACGGACAACAAAGTGATCCTATAAGTTATATCCCTATAAGTTCCGTTTCAGTTTTTTCCTTTTGAGGTACGGAACCCTAAAAATCAAGATGCAGGTAGAGTTGGAAGATTGTTTATACCAAGGGCTAACTCTAACTCAAAGGCGATCCAATTAATTCCAGGGTAGAACCTCTTGGCCCATTATTGCTCACCGCATAGTTTAGTTAAAACATATTTAGTCTAATTTTGATATTTAGTTTTATTTTATTTTAGAAATATTAATTGTTTTCGTTGTGATTATTTGGCTTTTAATTTTATACCTAACCAGCTGTCCGCCCCAGCTTCGCACGGGTATAGATTATAGCCTATGTCACCCGGGAATAGTGTAGCTTCCCAACAGTGAAAGAATTTTTCAAATCGGTTCAGTAGTTTCGGAGCCTATTCAATGCAAGCAAACAAACAAACAATCAAATCTTTCCTCTTTATAATATTAGTATAGACTAGCAGTCCGCCCCAGCTTGGCACGGATATAGATTATAGCCTATGTCACCTGGGGATAGTGTAGATTCCCGTCAGTGAAAGAATTTTTCAAATCAGTTCATAGTTTCGGAGCCTATTATTGAATAGGGTCCGAAACTATGAACTATGGCAAACAAACAATCAAATCGTTCCTCTTTATAATATTAGTATAGATAATGATAACCATGTCCTAGACCCTGTATAGTTTCGATAATGATAACCACGCCCGACCCTTAGTAGAAGTGCCCTTACTGTGAAGTATGTTTATTGTATTTGATAATTTCGTTTAAACACTGATCTATATGTTAGTGACGTGTAATTACGTCCTCCACTGTATTTGTTGTGACGTAACAATAGTGGAATCCAATTGAAATGCTTGCGTGTGTGCGTGAAAATTATATTATTATTTAGGTCGCATTCACACCAAGGAAGTTCCTCATTATAAAGGATTGAAAACTGAAAGTATTTAAAAAAAATAGGGCAAGTCTCTTTATTAACTTAACAAAATACAAGCTAACACTAACACTACGAAAATAGTTAGACTGCCCATAGACCGTTGAAGGTCTAAAAACAATCCAAATGCTCAAGCCCACTTTCAGTTGGCAGCGTACCCAGCATGCTGGCGGCATTACCACGTTGAATGGCAAAGCTTATGAGTTGAGCCAGAAGTACTATCTTATCTTATCGTTTCTAATTATTATTGTATTGAAGACTGCTTCGATTCCAATTTACTTCAATGCTGAATCGCAATGCGAATGCGATCAATAAATCCCGTCCATCAATCAGTGACTTCATTTAACTTAGAATATGTTAGAAAATATATTAGATATATAAATTAAAACGAATGCGGGAAAACATTATGAAACCAAATCGCACGCTTCGTACATAAAACTCCTTGCATATTTGCAGTAAAACTTTAAAAATACAAAACAAGAAAAATCTATTGTAAATAATATCGCTCGCGTCTGCCGTCCACCCTCTAATACCCATAACCGAAATGAAAAAGGCAACCACAGCCCGCCTTCCAAAAATAAATTCGAAATATTGCCCCTTCTGGGGCGATTTACCGTCCATCCGGCGGCGTCCGGTTATATTCACCTTGATCCGGTCTGATCCGGATCGGGCGAGTTTTCCAAAAAGCCGGTGAAAGGTTGGCGACTGCGGCTAATCCCTTCTGAGACTGTGTGATGCAGTTAAAAGTTAAGGAATATTTTATAGACAAACTCTTTTGAATGAGGCGTATTTATCGTAAAATTTTGTGAGTTTTTCAGGCATGTTAGATGGTTTTGTTCCATAATCTTCTATCACTTCAATTCATAGAGAAACGGGCCAAAAAGCTCATCAGCAATAAATCCTTAGTTCGGGCTAAGCTTCTTAGTCTTGAGCATCGACGTAAAGTTGCTAGTCTATCGGTTTTTTATCGGATACATTTCGGAGAGTGTGCATCGGATCTGCACGATCTAATTCCCTCCTGCCCATTTTTCTATCGGACTGCCAGAGCGAGCACGAAAAATCGTCACCGCTTTATGGTTGATATTCCGAAAACCCGTACGAAGCGCTTTGATTACACATTTATTATGCGAACTGCTAGTCTGTGGAATTCGCTGCATGAATGGGTGTTCCCCGATGGTTACAATCTGGGCGTCTTCAAATCACGAGTGAATCGGTTCCTTCTAGGCAAGCGTGCTCCAACGTAGACCACATCATCGACTAACATCAGGCGTGATGGTGGTCAAACGCAAGCCTATTATTTAATAAATTAAAAAAAAAATATGTTACTTGATATTTTCAACCTCAGACTCAAAAAGAGGGGTGTTATAAGTTTAATGTATATCTGTGTATCTGTGTGTGGCGTGCTCGTACAATCAGAAAATAAAATAATACTTACAAGTAAGGAATCGCGCCATGTGAGCCCAGCGCGCAGCGCGCGGAACAATGGACGAAACCGGTTCCTAAGTAGCGGCGGGCTGCGCCCGCGCGCGTCGCTCGAGACTCGCTCGCCAGTCAGTTAGAAAACATATACCGCGCGAATAGCACGTCGCTTCTGCTCGCGATACTTGTATATAATACTACGTGTAATACTTCTCTGTTGTAATTGTTATCAGTGACCATATATTTGAACTATAATTAAAACGCTGGTGAAGGTAAATACATCACCAGTGCCTTGAACAGTGTGTTTATTTCGTGGACTGACTGGACCCCCTAGGACACGCACACGTCTAAGGGTTAGTGCCACTACAGAACCACATTGGTGACCCCTCATTAAGAATACTCTCGGAGTCGAGAAGGAAGTTCGAGAACAAAAATGACATCGGACGGAAAAGACGCAGCGGAAAAATCGGCTTACATGGCGCCGGCCGACGTATTTCGAGTTGGTGTAAAATTGCCACCATTTTGGCCCGACGAGCCTGCGGTATGGTTCGCACAGGTGGAAGGCCACTTTTCGCTCTCAAGAATCAGTGACGACAGAACAAAGTTTTATTACATAGTGTCTCAGTTAGAGCACCGATATGCGGCGGAAGTGAAAGACATTATTATCGCGCCGCCGACAGGATCAAGCTACGAGACACTCAAGACGGAGCTGATAAAACGTCTATCTCAATCACGTGAAAAAGAGGTTAAACAGTTACTCACGCATGAAGAACTTGGAGATCGCCGACCATCACAGTTTCTACGACACCTGCGTCACCTAGCTGGCACCGAAATACCGGAAGAGTTTCTAAAAACCATATGGACTAGTAGACTGCCAACCCATGTGCAGACGGCCATAGCCTCCCAGCCACGCACCGATCTTAACGGCCTGGCGGACCTTGCCGATGCAGTTATGGATATCGTGGCACCAACAGCACAAGTAGCTGCTGCATCGTTCGCTCCCGCAGCACAATGGGACGCGATGTCAAGACAAATCGCTGAACTAACGAAGAAAGTAGAAGCTCTGACTAGTGAAGGCCGTGCATCAAGGCCACATACCCGCGGAGGTCAAGATAACCGCAATCGCAGTCGCAGTAACACACGATCGCAGTCAAACTATCGACGATTTCCTTCATGTTGGTATCACAGTAAGTTTGGATCGAAGGCTACCAAATGCCAGAAACCTTGCAACTACAAGGCGGAAAACCCGCAGGGCGGTCGCTAATGGCGATGAACGATTGCCCCAGCTCAGGTCGCCTTTTTGTAACTGATCAAAGCACAAAAACACAGTTTTTAATTGATACAGGCAGCGATCTCTGTGTCTTTCCAAAACATTTACTGCGACAAAGACGACCCAAAAGCGATTACACATTATATGCTGCAAACGGTACGAATATAGCGACATATGGATACGCGCACATGGTACTTAACCTGGGACTACGCAGAGACTTCCCCTGGCGATTCACAGTGGCCGACGTCACGAAGCCAATAATCGGCGTCGATTTTCTATCATTTTTCAATTTGATGGTCGACGTCCGAAACCAGCGACTTATAGACAACACCACTACACTCACGTCGTCAGCAACGTCAGTATCCTCGTCCGTCACAATTTCTTCAGTGAAGACAATGGCGGGTGAATCAAAATACCTGAACATATTGAGAGAATTTCCAGAAATCACGCGCCCATCAGGTACCAACCGCACCTGCAGCCACAACACGGTCCATCACATAAAAACAACATCAGGACCTCCAGTGTTTAGCACCCCACGTCGTCTCGCACCAGACAAGCTGAAGATCGCCAAACAAGAGTTTGACGCAATGCTCATGAATGGAACAGTCAGACCCTCGGATAGCCCATGGTCATCTGCGCTACACCTAGCACCTAAAAAGGACAGCGGATGGAGACCATGCGGAGACTACCGTCAGCTAAACGCGAGGACAATTCCAGATCGCTACCCGATTCGTCACATACACGACTTCGCTCACAACTTGTCAGGCTGTCGTGTATTCTCAAAAATCGACTTGACCAAAGCCTATAATCAGATTAAAGTGGCGGAGGAAGACATATGCAAGACTGCAATAACCACACCCTTCGGCTTATTCGAATACCCATATATGAACTTTGGCCTAAGAAATGCGGGTCAAACCTTTCAACGCTTTGTCGATGAAATGACTCGCGGACTCGACGACTTCTGTTATGCTTATTTAGATGACTATCTTATTTACTCACCTGATGAGAAATCTCATGAAGAACACCTTCGCCAGATATTCACCAAGCTTAAAGAATACAACATGGTAATCAACGCATCCAAATGTATTTTCGGTGTGCCAGAAGTAACATTCTTGGGATACACTGTCTCTGCTGAAGGTGTGAAACCAGTGGATGCCACAGTCGAAGCAATTAAGAGCTTCCCCATTCCGAAGACTGTCAGGGAATTAAGGCGCTTCCTAGGAATGATAAACTTTTATCGAAGATTCATACCGGAAGCGGCGAGATATCAGGCACCTCTCAATTCACTACTAGTCGGGTCAAAAAAAGGATCACACCCAGTCAATATCACAGGTGAAACAGCTAAAGCATTTGAAAGCTGCAAAGAAAGCCTATGTCAAGCGACACTTCTAGCATTCCCAGATCTTGACGCAAGATTAGCCCTAGTAACTGATGCCTCGGATACAGCACTTGGAGCTGTCGTGCAACAGCATAAAGACGGCAACTGGCAACCGCTGGCCTTCTTTTCACGCAAATTGAGTCCAACACAGCAGAAATATTCGCCTTATGATCGTGAGCTACTAGCAATATACGAGGCAATAAAATATTTTCGCCATCTTGTTGAAGCACGCCATTTTACGGTTTTCACTGATCACAAACCGATCTGCTTCGCGTTTCATCAGCGGAAAGACAAATGCTCACCCCGTCAATTTCGCCATCTAGATTACATTTCCCAATTTACTACCGATATTCAACACATATCTGGGAAAGATAACGTTGTGGCAGACACCCTCTCGAGAATAGAGGAACTGGCACAACCAATAAATCTAACAACTTTGGCAAAAACACAAGAAACTGACTCGGAACTAGAAAATTTACTAAATGGAGAGACATCACTAATACTAACAAAAATCTCCATACCCGGTACTGACTTCAAACTATATGGCGACGAATCTACAGATATAACTCGACCGTACGTACCCCGAGAAATGCGACGTCGAGTGTATGAAAGCTTGCATTCGCTCAGCCACCCCGGCGCTAATGCAACTGCAAAATTAGTATCTCAGCGTTATGTATGGCCAGGAATACGCAAAGATTGCCGTGACTGGGCCAAAAGCTGTTACGCATGCCAGCGTGCTAAAATAACAAGACATGTGTCTTCTCCATTAGCCACATTTAATATACCACGCGCACGATTCACTTGCCTTCATATCGACTTGATTGGACCAATGCCAGTATCTCATGGGTATAAATACTGCCTTACTGCTGTCGATAGGTTTACAAGATGGCCTGAAGCAATACCAATTACTGACATAACGGCAGAGACAGTAGCAAAAGCGCTGCTACGTGGATGGATTGCTCGCTTTGGGTGCCCACTTCAAATTATTACTGATAGAGGAACTCAATTTCAATCAGCTCTCTTCAAATATCTATCAGTAATAGCAGGATTTAACCACAAAAGTACCACAGCATACCACCCAGCCTGTAATGGTTTAGTTGAAAGGTTCCACAGACAGTTAAAAGCCGCAATAACTTGCCACGGTAATGAAAACTGGACTGAAACACTTCCATTGGTACTGCTGGGGATAAGATGTGCATACAAAGAAGACCTACAAGCATCCTCCGCTGAACTCGTATACGGTGAGACACTAAGATTACCAGGAGAGATCTTCACGCCCAATACAAATACAACGACCGATGTCACCGACTTTTCTGCACGGCTTAGAGAATTTGCAAATACTATCCAGCCTCAGCCTGCGTCGAGACACTGCAAAAAGTCCATATTTGTATTCAAAGACCTCACTAATGCAACTCACGTCTTCCTGCGAGATGATGCTTATCGACGACCACTGCAACCTGCATACTCTGGACCGCACAAAGTTCTGGAAAGAAACGAGAAAGTATTTAAAATCATGGCGAATGGAAAAACACTTACCGTATCCATTGATAGATTGAAGCCAGCATACATGCTCGTTGACACACCAGCAGCAAATTTCAAACAGCAACCAGACCCACCTGAAAAACAAAAAACGATTACAGCACCAGAAACTGCTCCATCTGACCAGAACAGACCACCAAAAATCACGGAACGTAGAACACGATCCGGGAGGAAAGTGGTATTCCCGGACTATTATCGCCCGTAACCCGGTCTCTGGAGGGGAGTGTGTGGCGTGCTCGTACAATCAGAAAATAAAATAATACTTACAAGTAAGGAATCGCGCCATGTGAGCCCAGCGCGCAGCGCGCGGAACAATGGACGAAACCGGTTCCTAAGTAGCGGCGGGCTGCGCCCGCGCGCGTCGCTCGAGACTCGCTCGCCAGTCAGTTAGAAAACATATACCGCGCGAATAGCACGTCGCTTCTGCTCGCGATACTTGTATATAATACTACGTGTAATACTTCTCTGTTGTAATTGTTATCAGTGACCATATATTTGAACTATAATTAAAACGCTGGTGAAGGTAAATACATCACCAGTGCCTTGAACAGTGTGTTTATTTCGTGGACTGACTGGACCCCCTAGGACACGCACACGTCTAAGGGTTAGTGCCACTACAGAACCACATGTGTATACGTGTATCTGTGTATACGTGTATCTATGTAGCCATGTATACTGTATATATGTATCTCTTTATCTTTGTATCTGTATGTCTGTCTGTGGCATCGCCACTCCCAAACGGCTAAATCGATTATGATTTAGTTTTTTTTAATGTTTTTTTTTTATGTGCTTTGATCGAGAGTGTTCTTAGCTATTATTTATTAAAATTTGTTCAGCCTTTTGAATATTATCTAGATTCTTATATGGTGTAAATAAATTAAAAAATATAACAATACCGGTTTTGCCGTGTATGCCGTGTACAGACTTAGCGAACGCAAATGCGCTTCGTCTCGCTTAATTCCAATAGAAATAATAGAGAGGCAGCGCATTCACTCGGTTCGCTAGGTCTATGCAGTGAACATGCAATTAGTTTCCTGGGCCCTGGTAGTTGGCAAGTTAGTAAATGTTTCACTGTATATTATTATATTAATCGAAATCTGTTTTTACTTGTGCAAAGCAAGACAATGTAAAAAAACCTCTTCTTATTATGATTCAAACTAATAGAGTCAATATAGCAACGTGTGTAATTCCCGTATACTAATACTAATAAAAAAGACTAAACTAGACTAATGACAATGATGATGATGTTGGTGATGATTATGTTGATGATGGAGAATAAAAACAAAATGTGTAAAAACCTCGTCAGTCCCACTGTAAGGCCCGAAACCCATCTAAGTGACGTGACTCTTACTTGATCTGACAAATTTTCCTTGCACGTAACTTGCCGCTTGCCACGCCTTGTATGGAGACTTTCCATATCACGTGTCACTTCATCTAGATAGGTTTCATACCTTACGTTTATAGTTACAGTTATCACATGAGCACTCAGCTTTACAAAGATTTAAGAAGCTCTTACTTTTTTTTATGTCATAAATACTTAGTTTTTTAAAAATTAAAATGTAACCTTCTACAGTTTCACGTAAAAACTTCTCATGATGGTATGTATTAACAAAAACGTTTTTAACGCGTTTGCAGTACAAAAAACTTTGACGAAAACTAGCAGTCACGACTAAAAACTAATAAAGCTCGTGAAACATTCACGACGGCGACGTATGAC
This sequence comes from Agriopis marginaria, assembly GCA_932305915.1. Lineage (NCBI taxonomy): Eukaryota > Metazoa > Arthropoda > Insecta > Lepidoptera > Geometridae > Agriopis > Agriopis marginaria. The sequence continues at coordinate 3,111,386 of OW029932.1, forward strand.
GCTAATTTCTTTGAAGGCGGTGCGATGTAGGAAACTTTTTAATAGGGTGCCAAATGTTTGTGCACAAACTTACAATGTACCTAAGAGTTAAGCCAAGAAAGAAAATTATTTCACATAGGTTTAGTAGAAGCTTTTTTTACGCAAATAAGTCCGCGTTTGAACAGCAACTAGCCTGTTGGTAAGCGACGATGTGGTCGAAGATGAAGTACGCAGACTTAGAAGATACCTATCCACTCTAGCCTTGAAAAGGCCTAGATTATATATCTCAGGAAACAAGGAAGCCAGCAGGTTGTTCCAGCCCTTGGCCGTACGGATTAGAAACGTAGAATCGAAACGTTTGGTACGTATCCAAGGAAAATCCACAATTTATATGGGTGGTAGTGGGCCGATTTTCTATTTGTCCTGTAGTAGAAAGGGGATGGTAAGATGGTCATGTAGTTCCAATGCACATTTTCCGAAATGAATCCTGTAGAAAATTGACAGACTCGCTACTTTACGGCGATGTTCCAGACTGAGAAGTTTCTTAGCCACTAACTTCTCATCGTCTATAAGTCGAGCAGCACGCCGGTCTACCGAATCAAGAGCTACGAGCTGGTATTTGGCTGAACCGTCCCATAGATGATAGCAGTATTTCACACACGATCAGACTTGAGCTTGATATAGAGTAAGCAACTGCCCCGGTCTAAAATACCGCCTAAATGACGCTCAAAAATTTTCCAGCTAATTTAGCCTTTGACTCTAGGTAGGTGCCGTAATAAAGGGTCGATGTAAGGGATAACCCCAGGAGTTCTAAGTGGTCTGCCAAAGGCACAGGAACATTGCGAAAGTATGAAGATAGCGTGAACGGACACTTTGTTGCGAAAATAATACAAGCTTGGGTTTTGTTGGCGTTGAATTTGACGAGATTCTCGTCACCCCAATAGCTCCACTGAAGGTTGACACAAGCCTATTAGGTATGTATTAAACATCGAGATACAACTCCTATAGAGTCACAATCTCTCGGTAAAAACAGTCAAAAAACGTCCTAGCGTCACTGTACAAACATTGTATCAATTATATAGTTCACAATGCCACATTAACTTCAATTTAGACGTTATGTTGCTTGCATAGCGTATAACGTTAGTTCTTCGCTATGTCGTCGTAGCTCTGGCATCGCGCGGCGTTGTAGTCGGATCGCGGCTACCTTGTAACTAACCAAAAAGTCGTTGCAATTTGTAGCGTATTTATTTATTTTATTGTAAATAGGCTGGGCCGCCAACTCGCCTGATACTAAGCGATGATGCGGCCTACGATGGAGCACGCTTGCCTAGAAGAAACCTATTCACTCTCGTCTTGAAGACACCCAGATTGTAACTAGCGTGCTCCTAGTTTTGGTTCGGATTTTTTTTGGCATGATTGTGACTCTAATATATTGTATCTCGAAGGTATAAAGCCAACTTCTATTAGAATAGGCCATTACATAGTGTTGTCTTACAAATTGACGCCAATGACTTGTCAAAGTCGACCGTTTAGGTCAAAGCATTCACAAACGGCATTTAATTACATTAAACATCCACAAATTGTCAGTGTGGCTTAACAAAACATATGGATGTAATAAATAACTTCGAGTTAATCTCGATAACGGCAGTTAAAGTTAGATTTATTTAGGCACAGTGTAATATCTATGTCGTTTGTTCTGGTTGGCGTTCAGGATTGATGGGTAGTACAAAGTGAATGAAGCCGTGGTAGCCCATTTGAGAGATCGCTAGACTTGAAAGCGTGAGGTCGCGGGTTCAAACCCTGGGCAACAAACCAATGAGTTCTTTGGAATTTATATACGGATTTTCATACTACTGGCTTTTCGGTGAAGGAAAAAATCGTGAGGAAACCTGCATACGTACGGAAAAGGAATCCAATGGCGCGTATGTGAATCCATCAACTCGCACTGGGCCAGCGTGGTGGATATGGCCCAGTCAGCATTTCGGGGGTAGGCTAAAAGTCTAGCAGTGGACTGTTATAAGGCTGTGTTTATGATGATGACAAAATGCTTATTATCAAAGTAATTTTCAGGGTTCCGTACCCTAAGGGTGTAACCAGGACCCTATTACTAAGTTTAATACGCCAAAATCCTCACACAAGAAAGAATAATACAATCGGCCAAGTGCGAGTCAGGCTTGCGCACTGGGGGTTCTGTACAACCATAAAATTCAATAACGAAATTACCAGTTATAACTTGGTAATTAAAAGAAACTTGTCACCGACTCGCACTTGGGCATTTTTTTATTATACCTCAGATTTTGTACTACAATCGTACCAAGTTTGAGGTTTGTAAGTATTACCGTTTTTACATTAGACCTAATACAAAAATACGTTAAAAAACACGTTTGTTGTATAGGAACACCCCCTTTCGTTTTTTCTCTTTGATATTTTTTTGTATTTTTTAGTTAATCCGCTATAACATTACATATTCTGTGAAAATTTCAACTAACTATCTATTACGGTTCGAAAGATATAGCCGTTAATATGTAGGACAGACAGACATCGTAGGCTTAGTAATGGGGTCCCGTTTTTACCCTTTGCGTACGGAACCCCAAAAAGAACCAACGTCACCACATACAACAAGTCATTTAATTTATAATTATTTTCATGTACATAGATATATTTTGATACTAGCTGCGGTTTCACCCGCGTAGTGATGAAAAATGGCGATGGTGATGATGATGATGAAAAGTAGCCTATGTCACTCTCTGGCTCTGAACTATACCCATGCAAAAAATCAGGTCGATCCGTTGTTCCGTTGCAGCATGAAAGAGGAACAAACAAACACACTTTCGCATTTATAATATTAGTATGATTACGAGAAAATCGAAAAAAAAACTCGAAAATATTTTTTACCGTACACTAATCCTTTTACTAAGTGAGTGTTTCCAATCGATCGTTCGAGCTATCAAACATGTATTAATAATCTAGTGCCGGTATATTCCGGAATCGAGCCGTTAGTCCCTACAGGATAGACTAGATCTATGATGGAAACGTGACCCGCCTACGCTCTAGGTAACCTAGGTTATATATTATAATATTCTACCTAGTTGAAGCTTAGTTACCAATGTGGACAAGGTTTTGGATGTCGAGACATGGTTAGGTTTAGAAATTGACTACATTAATAGGCTTTCTTGAAAGAAATTTATGTATGAATAGAGTTAGTTTTGCAGTTAAGAAAAAAAAGAAGGTAATTGTACTCATTATGAACAACTTATGCAATGGGACCAGCCCTGAAATCGCGAAAAAAATATCACCTATTCTATAGAAAACGGTCATTGACACTCGACAAAATGTATGGAACAGCTGATTTTTTTTCACGATTTCAGGGTTGGTCCCATAGTAAAAGTTGTTGATAATGATGAGTACGATTACCTTCTTTTGGCTTCGAGAGTGTTCCCCTTACACCCTGTATATTTGGTGTGATGAAAAATTCAGTAAGAAACTACACGACTAAGCACTTGGTAATTTAATATTATTACTCTACCTACTTCACTCTACTTTATTTTTACTTTAATTTTAATATTTTTCATCACTAGCTCTCGGTAAATGGGTCATTAATGACTCAAAATGCGAGCGGTAAATATCACTTTGTCTCCTCTAGGGAGAGTTAAAGTTTTTTCAGGTAAGGTTAGGTCTGTCCAGTAAAACTTGACGATATAATTGATCCCAAATTCCTTATAATTGTACTTAATGCGACACTAGAGATTCGTCAAAGAAATAGTTTTGATCTAGCAAAACTAAGAACTACACTTAACTACATATAGATCCACAAAACTTCACAGACTAGTTTAAACTTTAAACAATTGCACTAAATGGTGGAGAACTACCATCAATTCGGTAGTGACGTTAATTTTATAGAAGAACGGGGCATCCGCGTGGATGGGCTATTTATCACATCTCGAGCCAATAAAACCACGAGAGGCTGCTTAAAGTGGTAAGGCACAGGTAAAGCTGAACGCAGTAGGTCAAATAGAGTAAAAGTAGGTCTATTACGGAGTTTTTAAATAACAAATAGTTAAAATAAATTGTTCTGATGTTAGATTATATAATAGAGTATATAAAAATTTTGCATGCCATGATGCTAGAGCATGGTGTTCGTTAACTTATGTGAATACATTAACATCTGCATGTTACCCATGATTCCGCAAAATAAAAAATAATAATTTGAATTTGAAATGTCAACGACGCCCAAGGCCTAGAGATTGAGTAGAAAACATATAAGTAATATCGCTTTAAAATCCATGGGTTTCTTTACACGGATACCGTGATCAGACTGAATTAGGATTCTGGATAGTTAATCCACTGATACCGTGATCCGTTTCCCTCAAAGAAACACAATAATAGGCACCTTGTTGACGCTGTTGTTGTTTATTTAACTGCTCATATTAATAGATTTTATATTTTATGTATTAGTATATTATCGTAATTTTAAGTAATATAAGTATTAGTATGTATTGTTATTAGAATGTACCGTTTATATTATAACTATCACATTATTCAATATTGCACGCCCCGCCTTCTACCTCCTGTATGAATCCTCTCGATCCTAAGGTTGCCTGGAAGAGATCGCTCTTAGTGATAAGGCCGCCAATTGTTGCACTAGCTTATCGTGTGCTTAAAGTGTGGTGTGAGCAATTAAGAGCTTTTATCTACCTATCTATTTTACCCGCTGATCACAGAATCTTTAGAAATAAAATATAAGGAAAAGTTATTAGAATTAACTGGGAATGGAATGGGAATGGGAATTAACTTCAGCTTTTTACATTTTACAATGTTGTGGCAACTTTCAGACGCATTCTTGCAGCGGCTAGACTGTAGGTATAATTTCACAATGTGCAGAAATAGTATATTACAATGTTTTCACGTTTACTTTAGTATTTGTAATTTCTTATTCTATAGGCAAAAAAGGTTACATTTCGGAACTTGTGCCAGTAAATTAACGAAAATGTAGACGTAACCCGAGAACTCCTCACTAGATTTCGGGACCTAAAAAATGAAGTTTGTGCGTGCTTATCCCCAACCCGAGGCTACGTTAATTCACACGTACGATTTCAATGGATGCAGAGTTTTGCTAAGTACACGACTGGAGGGAGTACGTTCACTCAAAATTGACAAAGTTTTGGACGCAGCCCACCTGTGATTGGGCTAGAGTTTCTAGCACTAGCAATTTCCAAACTTGAACTGCGTTTTCATAATTATTGGTTTTTATGACGAGTTTTTGCAGTTTTTTACTATAAGGAGTTCGATGTACGAAATGGCACGTCTAGGATACGTATATTTTATAATAATAAGCTTGCGCTTAGCCGCCAACTCGTCAGATGTTAAGCGATGATGCGGTCTGTGATGGAGCACACTTGCCTATAACAAAACCCAAATCATTTCTTGCCAGACATAAAGTATTCTCTATTATTATAGTGAGATAGCGAACAAGGTCAAGTGATGTACGGCATTTTGATTTGTCAAAATGGCATTTTTTTTTATCTGGTGCCTGTATTCACTAAATTAGTAAGTACAACCTAACACAAAAAAAAAGATAAGACTGCCCATAAACCGTTAAAGGTTTAAAGACAATCCAAATGATTGATCATTTGGATTGTCTTTGACATTTGCCAGTTGGCAGTGTATCTAGCATGCTAACGGCATTAAATATGTAGTATGATTTTGTAAATTGTTCGAGCGACTCAATATTCTTTTTTATAAATATACTAGCGACCCGCCCGCCCGGCTTCACACGGGTGTAATTTACGTGCGAAACCGGGGCGGGTCGTTAGTTATATATGTAAACCTTCATTGAAAATTTATCTAACTGAAGGCGAAAACCGCATCAAAATCCGTTGCGTGGTTTAGGAGGAGTTAGCGGCCATACAGACATACAGACAGACGGACAGACGCGGAAAGCGACTTCAATTTATACTATGTAGAGAAGAGAAGAAGAGATGTAGAGATAGAGAAGAGAGGATAGAGATAGAGAAGTGATAGAGAAGAAGAAAAGAAGATAGAGATAATATTTATTTAAAAAAAAAGTAAACAACGTTTATTTTTTTGGTTGATTGCCAGTAATAAGCCTGATAGCCCGTTGGTCGAGTTGGTAGTGAACCTGCCTTCTGAGCTTGGGGGCGTGGGTTCGATTCCCACCTAGGACAAACATTTGTGTGATGAACATTTGTGTTTGTTCTATATCTGGGTGTTAATATCTATTTAAGTATGTATTTAAACTTATATATGTATATATATCAGTCTCTGGCAGCCATATCACAAGCTTTGCTTAGTTTGGGGTCAGATGACCGTGTGTGCAAAAATGTCCCGAATATTTATTTATTTATTATAAAACATTATCAAAACAGATCGAGCCGTTCTATACGAAATTGCCATACCCTAATTCGGACATTATGTTAAAATGTGTCACTCTCATAAACAATTTGACTTTGACTTTGATTTAAGGTTGCTATAAGCTAGCGGGATATATCACGGGGTGCTGCTATTTCTGGTATAATCTGGTATCTGGTTGTTCTGCAATTTCTTATCTAGGGCTGAGATGCACCTCCGAGAGTGGTATTCCGAGCCACAGTGTCTGATTGGTATACACGACGTGAATTGTATTTCAAGCGGCGAACGCCATTTTCACCTGGATTTCAGAATTTTGTCGCATTCCCTTTAGTGCGAGGTTTCCTTTGAGCTTGCTTTTAGGCGATGAGAGATTTTAAATGAGCGGTAGAATTGACTAGATTCGTCTTTCGTGAGTCACAGTTGATAAGGTTTTTAGGGTACCGTACCCAAAAGGTAATAACGGGACCCTATTACTAAGCCTACGATGTCTGTCTGCCTGTCTGTTTGTCTGCCTGTCCTGAACAAGGAATTAGGTATAAAAAAACTGTAAAAATGTCAGTGGAAAGTCAAAATAAACATAACATACAATGTGAAATATTTATAACAAACAAACAAAAAATACACTAGATCAAATGAAATAATTAAAATGTCACATGAAAATTTTAGTACTAAACAAAAAATTCAAATTTTATTTATATTACACGGGAATTACTCACGTAAGATTAAGCCGGTTACTCCGACTATAGTTTCAACCGCATTAGGAAGTCTTTTTCAAGGTGAATGCACGCGCGCGACGCATAGCACAAAAAAACCAAAAACCGATAAAAAAATGTGTAAATACCGCGTCAATTTCTAGAATAAAAAAATCAAGTCACGGAAATAAAATAAAAAAACACATTAAAATCAATTTTTCGTGGCAGTGATTTCCTCAAATTATGTTTTTTTTTTTTGTTTAAAAAATCAAACGTTATTTTAGCGATAAAGCTAGAGTCAATATTTATTTAAATGCTATGTACTCGGCATATACTAATAGGTACATGCTGAATCCCGCGGTGTTACTCACGGTTTTCACAGTTTTTTTCCGGATTTTCTGGGAGGAAAAGTATTCTATGTCCGTCCTTAGGATGTACACTATCATCCTACTAAATTTCGTTAAGATCAGCTTAGCCGTTTAATTGGGAAAAGCAAACAAACATACATACAAAGAGACAGTGTATACTTTAGCTTTCATAATATTAGTTAGGATTTGTTCTATAGTAATACACAATCAGTAGATTGGTAAGTAATACGTTTGCAATTAGAAACAGAATCCTATTTATTGAACAATCTTAGCTAATTAAAAACTGAATTGTTCATGCCTAATTGGCAATTTTGCTACGGCCAGAGAACTTGGCTGGAGCTTGGAGAAATTTACAACCATTTGCTTCTAGACATACTTCGAAATATAATGTATAATCTAATAACGGGGTACACGAAACTATGGAACTTAGTCAAAAATAAGTCATTGTACTCTTGACTATAAATGACTTTTACTATAGGACCAACTCTGTAAATGTAATTTACTGTGATACTTTTTAAGGTTCACCCAATGGGTAAAAACGGTACCCTATTACTAAGCCAACGTTACGCTTGCACTTGGCCATTATTTATTAATTGTTATTATAATTTAGAGTGTGCACTATAATCATGCCAAGTTTGACGCTTGTACAAATTACCATTTTTACATGAGAGCTAATACAAAAATACGTAAAAAAATACGTTTCTTGTATGGGGACCTCCTTTCGTTCTTAATTTTTGACTTTTTTGTTATTTGTTAGTTAATCCGCGGTAACTTTACATATTCTGTGAAAATTTCAACTGGCTATCTATTACGGTTCGTAAGATGCAGCCTTTAATGGGTAGGATAGACGGACAGACATCGTAGACTTAGTAATAGGGTTCCGTTTTTACCTTTTGGGTACGGAACCATAAAAATATAAGCTAAAATATGTGATAAGATATGTATAGCTCATTGCCGGAACCAGGGGGGGGGGGCATGGGGGCAATAAACCCCCCAAAACACCTAGCAATTCCATACATTCGACTCAATTTCGATTCTCAATTTTTCGATTTGATTCCTTCGAACCTTCTCAGAATGCCCCCCCCCCCCCCCCCCCCCCCCAAAATGAACTCCTGGATCTGTCCCTAGTATAGCTTGTCCATCCATTTACTATAGCACAATAAAGAAACTATCTATCACAAATTTTTATTTTATTACTAAGAAATCAACTATTCTTAACACTGGGTCTTCTTATGTCAGTCCTTGAAGGTGTATCAAGCAAACTTATAGAAACATGGCAGCAACAATAAGCACCTAATAACACTAGAATTATATTATGCAGTAATGGCCACTCTAATAGTCCCGCAAATAAATGACCAACTTCAGTCCCACCTAAAAAATAAAAGCTAGAAATCCCTGAAGTTACCAATAATGGCCCACAAAGACCTGCAATAAATCTTACTTCCATAGAATCCGTCTGTAAAACTCTTTCTTTAAAATGTTTATACCATACTGTCGTTGAAAGAGCTCTAGCAGTGAGTTCCAATAAAATACCGGTATAACTCAAAATAGACCAAATAAAGATGTTCAGAGCAGTTCCATGCCACAAAAATATGAATGCAAATGTAGCGAATGATGCTATTAGTTTATATACAAGTTTTGATAGGATCTTGTACTTGCACAATGTACTGCAGCAAGATTTATAAATGTATCTGGAACAAAAACATTTACTTACTCGATTACCTTCAAAATGTCATTAGAAACGTGTCCAGGTATAACAATGGTGGTTTTAAAACAGGAATAAATATTACTTCATCAAAATTCGCGTGAGGATTCATTATAAAACCAAGATCGAGAGAAACGAGGATCGTGAATGCAAGCCGGTGTTATAATAATTTAGGGATAAATATCTTAAAAAAAACGACTTCAAACAACCATTAATTTATATTTTAGAATTTGTAGTGAAACAGCCAGCCATCATCAGCCAGAAGACGTCCACTGCTGAACATGGGCCTCCCCCTTTAACCTCCACACTGAACGACAGCCTGCCTTTTGCATCCACTGGATGCCCGCGACTCTCACAATGTCGTCGGTCTATCTCGTGGGAGGCCTACCCACGCTTCGTCTTCCGGGTCGTGGTCTCCACTCAAGAACCTTTCTTCCCCATCGGTTATCGGTTCTTCGAGCGATGTGGCCTGCCCATTGCCACTTCAACTTGCAAATTTTAACAGCTATGTCAGTGACTCTGGTTCTTTGGCGAATATCCACGTTTCGGATTCTATCGCGCAAAGAAACTCCGAGCATAGCTCTCTCCATTTCCCGCTGTGTGACTCTGAGTTTTTCCAAAAGGTCAATAGTTAAGGATCACGTCTCAGTACCATATGTCATCACTGGCAACACACACTGGTCAAAGACCCTTGGCTTTAGGCACTGTGGTATCTTGGACGAGAAGATATCACGCAATTTCCCGAACGCACTAATAAAGGCACTTTCCTTTGTAAAAAAAAAACAATATTCACACTGTAAAGAGTAGAATAAAGTTATTCCCAGAGTCTTATATTTCTTCCCGGAGTGATTAGAGCACCTATAAACGGCTCAAAATGGCATTATAATGCGTTTTAGATTCCATGGATAACAATCTCGTTACTCGACTGTTTTCCAAACGAAATTAAGAGACCAGGGGCCTTACGTCCAACTCCTTACGAGGTCTCAAACTAACGTTAAAACAACGCAGTTCGGAAAATCACTCGAAGCAGATACGGTTTGCGGTCGCGCAACTTTTTTCATCACCTAAACTGTATTGCTTAAAACAGCTAGGCGTGAGGCCCCTGTGCGTTGCGTGATGGCTTAGGATAGCCGGACCAGCTCTAAAAGTAGACTTGTCTTCTCTACATAGTATAAATTAAAGTCGCTTTCCGCGTCTGTCTGTCTGTATGGCCGGTAACTCCTCCTAAACCACGCAACGGATTTTGATGCGGTTTTTACCATTAGTTAGATAATTTTTCACGAAAGGTTTATGTATCTCTACATAGTATAAATTAAAGTCGCTTTCCGCGTCTGTCTGTATGGCCGGTAACTCCTCCTAAACCACGCAACGGATTTTGATGCGGTTTTTACCATTAGTTAGATAATTTTTCACGAAAGGTTTATGTATCTCTACATAGTATAAATTAAAGTCGCTTTCCGCGTCTGTATGTCTGTATGGCCACTAACTCCTCCTAAAGCACACAACACATTTTGATGCGGTTTTCACCATCAGTTAGATAATTTTTCACGGCAGGTTTATGTATCTCTACATAGTATAAATTAAAGTCGCTTTCCGCGACTGTATGTCTGTATGGCCGCTAACACCTCCTAAACCACACAACACATTTTGATGCGGTTTTCACCATCAGTTAGATAATTTTTCAGGGCAGGTTTATGTATCTCTACATAGTATAAATTAAAGTCACTTTCCGCGTCTGTATATATGGCCGGTAACTCCTCCTAAACCACACAACACATTTTGATGCGGTTTTCACCATCAGTTAGATAATTTTTCACGAAAGATTTATATATATATATAACTAGGGACCCGCCCCGGCTTAGCACGTAAATTATACCCGTGCGAAGCCAGGCGGGCAGGTCGCTAGTCCTCTATAAAACTTTCGTTAAAGAATAAATATATTACTCACTTCAATAGAAACTTGTAAAGGCCTACATCAAAGTATCTCCAAAAATTTGAATAGACGTGAATCCTTCCTAAGCAGCGTGGCGTTGGTGGTGCATGCATGCTATCTAGACGAGCAAACGCAGATGTGGTTCCATACAATATTACATATTTAGTATGGAATTCAAAGGCCATCCAAAGACCACCGCCAGCAATTGCTGCTGAAGGTAATTGTTTAATCAGCTGGAAAAAATAATAATATTCAACAATTAATTAAAGAACAAAATAATTCTTCATAAACAGTTCCTAATACAGGGTTATTTTTAATTGATCAAAAACATATCGCAGGCAGTTTCCCTACACCATACTTAACAACTTTTGTTTCATGTCCTTTAATTTCTTCTTTATTTTCTACTACAATAAAATAAACTTTCAAATATATGATAATTATAAATAGCAATAATTTTACGCGATCTCAAAACAAAGGAGGAGTTACGCGGGCATACCTTAAATCTACAGAATACAATAAAAATCAAGCATTTTTATTTTATTTTATAGATCTACGTTTGTCTATCAACTCACCTGATGGTAAGCGGCGGTATAGCTGACGATGAAATACGTTAATTTAGAAGAAATTTCCTGAACCTTGCCTTGAAGATGCCTAGATTGTAGCTCTCAGGAAACAAAAAAGACGGCAGGTAATTCAATTTCATTCTTCCATTCTTCTTTCGTTTTGACGTGATAACGTCTTATAAATCTATGAACGTCGGCTGCACGCACGAAAAATTGTCACAGTCACGATCCGCCTGAGCCGCGCGTGTAAGCGATGGCATGGAACAAGCGATAGAGAGGCACGATCGCCCTAAGCGTTATCACGTAAAATTATCGTCCGTAAATCGACTTTACAGACAACCCCTTTTTTATGAAACTATTAAATTTTTGTGAAAATTCACATGACATAAGTTGTTAGGTATAATGCAGGGAAGTTGCCTTTGAGAAGTTGTAATTAAAAATAGCCCTGTAGAATAAACCATACCTTTATGTCGCTATGCATAGCGTTAAAGTAAATAAAGTGAAATGCTAATTCCAGCAGAACAGAATAAAACATAAATATAATTATATCCACAGTGAACCTCTTCAATCTTGTCCGCAGATTCTCTCTTTTCTCCTGGAAGCTATGTTCGAAATCTTCATACAAAATTAACGGACCAATATATAATACAGGCAGGTACAAAACATAGCTGAACAAATTCGTAGCGGTTTTCAGTACATTTTTGTTGTGATTTTTTTCTCTAAATTGATTCTTTTCTTGCCTTTCAATAAAGTCTATACAATAACTGATGCATTTCAGTTCAATCCAGAGCACGCAAGATATTAGTAGAGACAATTTCTCATCTTGCAAGTTTCTATCGTCCACAAATTTCCAAAAAGGAAATATGTTATAGCATACAAGTAATGCTAAGGTTGTTACCCATATACTGGTTCGTTTTCCTCCACAAAGGATGAGAATAAAATATGTTATAGGCTGAACTAAAATAATTATTAATTGTACAACTCCCATGTTAAATAATATGAAAAACATGCTGGACAATATATACCAGTATTTAGTGGTCGATGTGTCAAATTGCCTTAGGATTTCTGACACTAAAAACTGGAATATAAGATAAAGCCATGACGTTTGTATGTAATATTTCCAACAGCTCCATTCATAATCTGATGTATCTCTTTCTCTTTCCAGAATCGGGCAGCCCTCTGAGATATCTCTCAAAGAAATAAGCGAATAAGGATCCTTTGAAAACAGTTCTGTAAAAAATAATTACATATTTTATTTTAATAAGTAAAGTCAAGTTGTAGCCATTAAATATGTATAAACGTAATTACATAAGACATAAAATAAAATAAAAAGACACATAAGGCGAATAGAGACTAAGAAAGTTATTTTAATATAAGTAAATGCACACACACACGCACACATGCACACACACACGCACGCAAATAAATTTCAAAGCAAGCTGGGTTAATCGAAATTTATATCATCATCATCATCATCAGCCAGAAGACGTCCACTGCTGAACATAGGCCTCCCCCTTTAACCTCCACACTGAACGACAGCCTGCCTTTTGCATCCACTGGATGCCCGCGACTCTCACAATGTCGTCGGTCCATCTAGTGGGAGGCCTCCCTACGCTGCGTCTTCCGGTTCGTGGTCTCCACTCCAGAACCTTTCTTCCCCATCGGTTATCGGTTCTTCGAGCGATGTGGCCTGCCCATTGCCACTTCAACTTGCAAATTTTAACAGCTATGTCGGTGACTCTGGTTCTTTGGCGAATATCCACGTTTCGGATTTTATCGCGCAAAGAAACTCCGAGCATAGCTCTCTCCATTGCCCGCTGTGTGACTGAGTTTTTCCAAAATTTATATACATTTCGTAAATAAATTTCGATAAGCCCAGTTTTCTGGAAATTTAAGTCTAACAAGAATAATAATAAAAAATACCACATCCTAACTAATATTATAAAAGCGAAAGTAACTCTGTCTTTAATTTGTATATGTCGAATTTCTAGTGTATATGGACTTCCGCAAAGTAACGCCTGATTCAATCAACTAACTCTGTCTTTGTCTATTTGTTCGCATTTTACGAATAAACGGATCTTAACGAAATTTGGCAGGATACAACCGTTATAAAGTAGGACGGACAGACAGACAGACTTTTTTCCAAGGAAACTCGACAAAAATAATATAGCGTAAGTACCAGTTTGAGCCACAAAGAGGTTATACTGCGACCAAATAACCATCGTCACCCAAGTACAATAATACAACAACATTTCGAAAGAATTCACAACACATTTCATGATTGGATAATTTACACAAGCGAGATTCAGCAAAAAACATTCGTGATTAGTGAGGAAACACTCAAAATAAAAATAAATTCCTTAAAAAAGATGGGATCCAACTAAGTTGATCTTAAAAAATTGCAATATACAGTGTAGCCAGCGTGCCACCTTTTTTTTTCATGTGAACCGTGGACGGTAATTAAAGATTTTCATTGCAGTAGGTCGTTTAAAACTATAATTGCTACACAGAATTCTTAATTTTATTATTACGTGCTACTGTTGTACACCTGTTGTTGTGTTGCCAGTGATGACATATGGTACTGAGACGTGGTCCTTAACTGTTGGCCTTTTGGAAAAACTCAGAGTCACTCAGCGGGCAATGGAGAGAGCTATGCTCGGAGTTTCTTTGCGCGATAAAATCTGAAACGTGGATATTCGCCAAAGAACCAGAGTCACCGACATAGCTGTTAAAATTTGCAAGTTGAAGTGGCAATGGGCAGGCCACATCGCTCGAAGAACCGATAACCGATGGGGAAGAAAGATTCTTGAGTGGAGACCACGAACCGGAAGACGCAGCGTAGGTAGACCTCCCACTAGATGGACCGACGACATAGTGAGAGTCGCTGGCATCCAGTGGATGCAAAAGGCAGGCTGTCGTTCAGTGTGGAGGTTAAAGGGGGAGGCCTATGTTCAGCAGTGGACGTCTTCTGGCTGATGTTGATGATGATGATGATGACACGATACCTCTGCTATGGGAGTCGCCACACAACGAGCTTGTTTGTTTGCATGATCGTTCTCTGGCTTTTTTTTAAAGATACACAGATACAGGCACAAAAAGAGAAATAAATAGAACGGAAATGAGAAGGAAAATCTGTCGCATAAGGAGATAAACGCGTCGAACTCCGCATCCGAAGAACTTGGACCTTACCTTTTTGGGTTAGGTCTCATAGTTCTTTGTCCGCATCACAGTTGCTAACTGATTTCGAATGACGTTTCGTTTATATGGGTACAACTAGTTACAAACAATTTCTTAAAAAAATGCCATGACAGCCGTTCTAATTTAAACAAAAAAAAATATGGCTGGAAAGATGCCGTTGGACTTACATGAGATCAAAGTCGCCCACTGGCGAGAAACAGGGGCTGATAGCGTTCTCTTGTGTCGGAGGCCAAGACCCACTTCGGGTCGCTGCGCCAACGGAGTAAGTAAGAAAAAAATGTGTGCAAGCGCTTCATCATTTTTAGTCTATCATGTCCCCACCGCTGAGACACAGGCCTTCTCTCAGAAAGAGAGGATGAACCCTAATCCACTCCTAATTCCATCCGATTTGGTGAATGCCATAATGTATTTGAACTTTGAGGTTCTTGGGCATTTCTCACGATATTTTCCTGCACTGTTTTTGAGCGATGACATCGAAACTGCAAATAATTTTATTTCAGTACTAAATAAGTCGTTGGTGTCGATTCTGTTGTACCATTCTCTAAACTAAACTAATTTGACAGGACTAGAATTATCCGCGTCTCTTTTTAATTTAATACGTCAGAAAAGGATGGCAACAATTTCAGAGCTGTTAAATTTAGTTTAGTTTAAATAATGGTACAACAGAATCGACACCATTGAACCGGGTGCTGTCAGATTGTAAAGTGCACTTGCTACCGCTAGGCAACCATCGCATTGTTCGAGCACTTACAAAGTTTGAAGTAGCATTTTTGTATTCATATTTAGATGGTTAAGTAATTTAAAAAAATTAGCAAACGAGATAATAGGACGCACGAAGCATGAGCTCATAATTGAATCTCGAGTCCGAACATGCATACGTTTAAGCACACCAGCGCCCCTGGCGTCCAGATTATGCTAACAGACAAGATGTGACACTTCAAACCCAAACGCAATTTCCCGTAATAGCCTAGAAGCCGACCCCCACAGTGAAAAATATACAGAAAGAAATCTCGAAAAGGTACGACAAAAGACGGTGAGAAAGGATGATTAAATTCTCAGATCAGATCAATAAGGGATATAAATATGGTAACGTATCCATTGATGTAGGTAAAAGAAAACTGTCATTGAAGGTATCAGTCTATTTTTTATGGAATAAATGGCAAAAAAGCTACGGTCCACCTAATGTTATGTGGCCACCGCTGTTTATAGACATCTACAATACCCGGGGCATTGACAGTGCGTTGCCTACCTTTGAGGACTCTATTGACCCTTCGTTTGAAGCAGTCCAAATTAAACTTCGGAGGAAAAACCGGAGGTGGTAAGCCATTCCACAACTTATGCGACAACCACGAACAGTGCGAGACTTCCACGTATCCGATGGCATTACTGGCGATGGCGGCCAATTCGGTGGTAAAACCGGAATGGAGGGAGAAGGTCAAAAAGTTCATCAGAGCATTCCCCGTTATAATATCTGTAGAACAAGTTGAGCGAACCAACGTCTCAGCGCAAGCTCAGCTGCTCCAACTTTCCACATAGTTCTGGCTGTAAATTGTTGTTTGCTGTTGGCTTGTTCGGATCATCGACAAGTTTAACGGCTCTTCTCTGCAAGGAGTCAAAAGGATCGAGCTGGTACTTCGGTGCGACACTCCAGAGATATGAGCAATACTCCATGTGCGGCCGTACCTACGCTTTATACAATAAAAGGCGCTGGTCCGGCGTGAAGTACCGCTTGGCTCTATTGAGTACACCGAGTTTTCTGGACCCTACTCCAGCTTTGCTCTTCAAGTGACTCCTTAACTGGACCTCGCTAGAAATGTCGATGCCCAAAATGCTGATGCTTGTCGACGGGGTGATGGAAATGCCCTGAAAACAGGGTGAACCTGTGAATCGGCTTTTGTTTGCAGTGAAAGCGATAGCTTGCGTCTTAGTGGGATTGAACTGCACCACATTTTGCACGCCCCAGTCAGTAGCTTGGTTAATAATGTGTGACAACATGCCACACTGGCCTTTTTCCTCTGTATCTAAAGCTTGTTACCGAAGTTTCCATACCGGATAATCGGACAGAATCCGGTGGCCAGCACGATTGCCTGATCAATCTTGTTTATAAACCAAATGGGGGAACTTTGGGAAGCCCCCATTTCGGTTATGACTCTTTATGATCTAAGGCAGGAAGGAGGTTCATTTTAAGGACCGCTATTGCGTGTAAAGAGTGATTTAAACTGAAATGATAGGCTTAGTCTTGCCAGGAATATTATTAGCTGGCAAGGTTTTTTTCCCTCTAGCAATATTGCCCCATTATTGGTTGGAAATTGCTGTCCTAAAACTACATAAAATAATGTACTGTCTTTATGACTTTATACTTGGCATAGATTTCATAGATATCTGGCATAAATTAGTGTATGAAATAAAAATGTCACTAGGTTCTTTTTAGAGTTCCATTGTATAATAAAAAATTGCTACATAAGTATAATTGTGCTTAATTTTGTTTGTTAATTACCTTTTTTATTAACTTATGAAGCTTAGCTTTTTAGCGCTTGTTTGCAATACATATATGATTTTTAGTAGTGATTTTCCATGACAATGTTACTTATATCACTAGTATAGACCTATTAATGGCTGTAATTTAAAATAATTATTTAAAACTATGTATATATTTTTGTGCTGTTGGTCTTAAATAAACATAAAATAATTTTTTTTATAAAAAAATCTTTATAAAGTTATAACTTCTACATATTAGAGAACCAAAATGCATTAAATTGTATACCTCCTAAAGATTAATTCTAAATACATAAAAACATATTATTATATTAACTAAATACATATTATTAACATTATTCTTATGCTTTATGATGATGATAGGTAGGTAGGTAGTCAGCCATTATACTGTGAAGTGGGAATGAAAAAATAATCGCTGCGTTTTCATGTGATAATTATTTGAATAGGGTATTAAAAATGAAGATTTCATACAACTGTCAAGTGTTTGTCAGTTACAGAGCCTATCGTCAACGTGACTAATAGTGCCTGAGCCCCTTGTGACTTCGTTGTTGTTAGATTATATTGAAAACTCTCTTTTATTAGATCAGCGTAGGAACTCTGGTCCCTTTTGATTGTGTTAGTTGCTTTGAAAAACGGGGCTGACATAATCGCATAGCGCCAAAAGTCCAAAAAAAAATTGACATAAAAAAATATTATAGTGCGATTGTTTTTTTTTTATTTGTAAAGAGAAAACTGCAATACATTTAAGATGTATCTACCCCAAAGTTCATTCAATCTATAAACATTTCTTCACAAATTATGTTCTCCTGGTAATTTTTATCCTGTTACTTTATAAAAAGTAGGCAATGTTTTGTGATGACACACACAACTCAATAATAAGTCCAATACTACGCAATAGTCAAACGCAAGCCTATTATTAAAAAAAAATTGCTAATTTTAGACTTTTATACGAACATTTTGGGAACATACGGAACCATATTATAAGCGTGTTTCTTACGATCTTGATAGCTTATTTTTTTGCAAGATTTGCAAAGCTGGAAGCTGGCAAACTTCATTGGAGGTTATCTGGAAGAAATCGCTTAAGGCGATAAGGCCGCCCATTATACAGCCTTATATTTGTTTTTTATGTTAGTTTAAGTTTCATTTGTATTTTCGGTGTGTAATAAAGAAATATTGTATTTTATTGGAATGGAGCACGCTTGCCTAGAAAACTACCGATTCACTTGCGACTTTAACAAACTGAGACTTATCGGTTATCATTTCAGCAGGCCAAGCATGGGCTGTGGATAAATTGTCTTTCCACCGTTTTTATCCACGCCTAGACGCGACAAAGCTAGAATATGGATACGTTTGTCTTTTTCTCGCGGGATAAAAACCGTGGAAAGACAATTTTTCCACGGCCCGTGCTAGGCCTGCAGATATTGTTTTTTCCTTACAAAGATGAATATTGAATAATTTAATCATAACACTTTCAAGGTCACCGATCAATTTCCTAGTCATGCCAATCCAAACCCATTCTTGTTAACAAAATTATCGACCAGCCCCTGAATTATTCATACTGGCCTCAGAATTACCGCCTAATCAATTTAATTGGCAACCCTAAACTGTTACGTTGCTATTTTAAACTCTGTCTCCTCAAACATAGAGTTGAAAGTAATAACTGAAGAAGATTGCAATAAATTTATGATGGTTGATCTATAATCGCGGAACAGATACCAAGAAGAGATGGAATAACGCGCTTTGTGTTTGAGTATCTATGTTGTAGAGACTGTCCTTTTATAGGGTACGTCCGTTGTTATCTCACATTTTTATCTCACGAGCATTATTTTCCGTTTTCCTCTCACTCAAATTAAAAACGAAGGCCGTTTTTATCTTATTAAAAATAAAATAATTATTTAGTTCGCTTTTAACTCACAGGTTCGTCCGGTGTTATCTCACAAGAGAGTACTATGAATATTCTGTGTCACAACACCAACACTATTGTTTAGCTTCCAGGTAAAAAAATACCATCTGGGAACCAGGCATTGTACATGGATCTATGTTATCTTTAATAAAATGATTTTGATTTGATTTGATTTGATTGTTTTAAGGAACAAGACAGAAAGAGATAGAAATAATGTGTGCAAATAGCCCAAGCAATTTGCTTGTAAAAACTTATCTCTAACTAGTCAGTCCTACGTCATAAGCAAGGGAAAGTAGTGCATAGAGACATTAGTGAGTGCAAGTAAAAGGGTGAATTCTGTGATAGTGTGTGTTTGTGGAAATTAATCAATTACTGAAAATGGAAGAGCCAGATTTCTGACAGTGCAAACTTTGAACTAAGTAAATCCATAAAAAATAAACCTTTATTAGTGTATGGTGGTAGAGAATTTACCCAATATAGAATAAATAAAGACAATTCAACAAAATGGCGGTGCAAAACTGCATCATGTTATGGGTCGGTGAAAACAAAAGACAATAAAATTATAGATCAAAGCGACCACAAAAGTATTTGCAAACCGAATCATGCAAAACTAGTTATAAAAAAGTCCATGGCGGCGTTGAAAGAAAAAGTTAAATTGTCAGATGGACGACCGATACAGCAACTTTACGAAGAAGAAGTTGCAAAAATTAACGATCAAGGAATCAATTTGATTGAAAATATTCCTCGATATACCAGCGTCAAGACAGCGCTCTACGATATTCGTAACAAGAGCCAAAATGTATCAAAAACTGTTTTCAAAAATATAGCTGAAGTGGAAATTCCAAAAACCTTTGAAAAGTTTCTATTATTCGATTATCAAGATGGAAATAACCGAATAATTGCATTCAGCAGTGAAGAGGCTAGACTGCGGATGAATGAAGTTACGACATATTTTGGAGATGGCACATTCAAATGTTGCATCAGGCCATTTATGCAGTTATACGTCATACATGGAGATATGGGGAGCTCTAAAGATATGACGAAAGTAGCACCGCTTGTGTATTGCCTGCTTTTAAACAAAAACGAATCCACCTACGTCAAGCTCTTCCAGCTAATACAAACAACAATCCCTGCGTGGAAGCCGGCAGAATTCCTCACAGACTTTGAGTCTGCAGTTATAATTGCTATGAAAACTTTATCTCCGGAAACGAAAACCAGGGCTTGCTATTTTCATTATTGTCAAGCCCTGTATAAAAAAGGAAAAAAATAGATCTCACAAAAAAAAGGGCACACAAAAAACATCTGGCACTTCTGATGGGTTTGCCACTCTTGCCAGAAGAATTGATAGATGACGGATTTATATACATTATGCAAGACAGCCCATCTACCCCTGATGCAACAAAATTTAATAATTATTTTGTCGAAACATACCTGCATGGGGGAAAGTTTCCTCCCGAGCTGTGGTGTGCTCACCGGAAAAGGCACAGAACAACAAATGCTTTAGAGAGTTAGTATTAAGGAGTTTTTATACAAACACTTTCATATAAGACTGATTATTGTTTCCTGTTAATCTATAATAATTTTTATTTAGCATTTAGTAATTATTATTTACACTGTTACATAGTCAATTAAAAACAAGTTACCAGCCCCCCGATTCTACTAAACAAATTGTTTTAAAATTGCAATTGTTTCAATTTTATTGTTTTAATTATTGCCTCAAAATTGTCAGTTTTTTTATACCAAGTTATAATAGATGATGAATTTTTCTAGTATAAAAAAATATTAAAAACTGAATTTTGAGGAAATTATTAAAAAATTAAAATAATTACAATTTAAAAACAATTTGTTTAGTAAAATCGGGGGCCTGATCTTAGTTCCTGTATATCTGTGATTACTTTCAATTATTGTTAAGTTATTTTTATCCGTACAATTTCATTAATTATTATTGGTTGAAAGTCTATAGAAATTTAGATTTAGATAACCCATTAGTAATTTTGAACATGTACTGTCATATATGTATAACTATAATTTTAGTGCAGACCTTTTATTGGTGCCTGAATACATGTGATTTTTTTTTAGCATTACATACTTTTCTTACGTAGTCAGTCCAAGACAAATTAAACTGATATTAGTTCTAGTAAATCTGTGATTATTTGAATAAGTAAATATTAACCTAATATGAAAAGTTTTTTTAGCTTTTTTTTACTATATACTTACTTTGATTATTTTTCTACTATTTTTGTGAATTAAAAATGTTTGAGATAATTTATATTTTTTTTCGCACCCACAAACATTCTTATTTGTGATATGATTATTTTGGCTAGTTACTTTTCATCTGTACCGGAGTTATAATCAAAAGTACTAGTAACGTATAATTGGTATTATATTTTATGGTAGGTGCAGTTACGGAGTACTATTATTTATTCTGGGGCGTAGGACTGCGGTGAGATAAAAACGCACTCTTGTAATTTAGCGAGATAAAAACGGATTAATTATTATTATTTTTTGTGCGTGAGATAACAAAGTGAGATAATAACGGACGTACCCCTTTTATAACGTAATATTTATGATTAACGGGAAAAGGGGTCATAATAATTATATCATTCCTGTTTTGAATCCAGCGTGGATTCAAAAAGTAGGCGCGCAGCTTCAAGAAAAAAAAAACTATACTTAATAATTATTGTATATTGGTGTTCGACTGTTGATACTTTTACATACTTTATCATCCAAGTACACGGTTTATACAATAAAGATTTTCTGATTCTGATTCTGGGTAAAAGTAAACTATTGGTAAAAATAAACATTATAATATTTTGAATAACGCAACAAATAGTTATATGATATTTGACGGGATATTTACCGTGGTAAAACAAATAGTGTGTAGTGTGGTGTTTAAAAAATTGTGTTAGCCAACTTTCGAGTTGATTTTTCATAGGTTGGTGAAAAAGTTCGAGTTTTTTTTATCTCGAATCGGAGATAAATTAGGAGATCTACCTCTCAGTAATGTGCTATAGGTGGAGGGCTGTTGAGCGCATACTTAATAAGTCATCCAACTTACTCCGATGCAAGGTGATGCAAGGTAGCGCTCATTTGTAAATGCCATTTACGGTCACCCACCCGAAAACATACCAGGGCCCTGATTCACTAACAGCAAACACGCATGTAACGCGGCGCGGTAAGTTAACCTCAAAAACATGGCTTTTATTTCCCAGAGAACAGAGTCCAAATTTACCTGCGTGTTTTAGTTAGGGCCCAGGTCGTCTGTTGCTAAACTTATGCCACCGATACTAACCAGCGATGTCGTGTTACTAATGCCACCTCTTCTTTGCATTTTCTCCGTGTTTATAATGTATTCCAGGGGTGGGCAGAAGGCTCTGTTAATGGTGAATTTTGGGTACACTATTAATTTGTAATCGCCCTTTTTGCTGTTGTTCAAAGCTATAGGTCAGGGTTGTAAGATTTTATGGTTAGGTTAATGCAGATTAGGTAATAATTCTTGTTTTATGAATCAGCTTACTATTAATAGAGCCCATAAGGAAATTAGTGACTGTTTACGTTTGGTGGAGGTTTCCATTGGACAAGCAATATACTGCAATCGATAATTATGTTGAATACAAATATGATTATTATCCTGTAGAAGATGCTAACCTTACTCTAAAACGTACTTTAGATCAGAAACTACCACTGGGTTGAGTCTGGCTGCTCCAAACACATCCAATGCATAGCATACTCGTGCAGATTACGCACACGCGTCACTTGTAGATGTAGTGTGCGCTCTGCAGGTTTATGCACAGTTTGTATAAATTAAGCACTAACCTCATTCATGTCTGTTCATTTTGTTTTTATGTTTATACATATATTTAAGTTGCAATCCAGATCTGAACCGATAATTATCCAGATGTAATTTGTGTTTTGTATATTATTTAAAAAAACACCCAGATTGTCCTTATTATGTGCTAATATCTTATTCAATCTGAAGACACTCCTTAAAAAAAGGTACTCTTAAATTGCATTACGCAATTGTTCGAATTACGTAGGTATGAATATCTACTAATGTTGTAATGTAGAACATGTAGATTTAATATTTCCGCAACATTTCGCGAGCATTCCACATCCTTTGCCGAAGGGAAGACAGGACACGATTGTTTCATTTTGTATGACATACTGACACACGTTACATTAAATACGTACATAGCTGAATGTATCCCGGCACAATGGGTATAAATAAATTAGAAGGGTTTTTCGGATAAAATGGTTTGTGTCTTTGTAATTTGTGTTTTTTACTTATATTTTTTTGTGGGGTACAACAATGAATTTCAAAGTAAGAATGATTAAACATTGTAGCAATATTGTTGTTTGAAAATTGCCATGTTGTATACATGGCAGAAGCGAGAATGTAAATTGTATCATCATCAGCCAGAAGATGTCAACTGCTAAACATAGATCCCCTTAGCCAGCCCCCCCCCCCCTTAGATCTTGAACATGCATCCACCCATCTGCGTCTACTGGATGTCTGCGATTCTCACGATGTCGGTCGGTCAATCTAGTGGCAGGACTACAGACGTAATAGACACAGACAGACTGTGGAAAGGACACTTTAAAAAAAAAATACATAACGAAAAATATAAAAAAGTATTAATTAACCATGGCCCAATATAATTTTTTTAAATGTGCAATAAAGTAAAGTAAAGTAAAGTAAATATTTATTTCTGAAGCGGTTTAACATTATCATAATTAAATTGTATACATAGCCACAAATAATCTAAACTAGGTTATATCGAATTATCAGTGGGCCCCAAACTCGGCTAGGCCGGTATCTTGGTGACCCGAAAAAGATTTGCCAATTTTAACTTAACGCGCGTGCGTATGCTTGGGTATAGGTTAGGTTATAGATAAAACAGTTACACATTTTTGACATATCTTTTTGGCACAAGTAAGGCTGGTTTCTTACAGGCAGTGTCTGAGAAACAAATCTGCCTTACTCGTTAAGCAGTCTTGGTTATTTTCTTATAATTACTAGTGTAACAATATTTACGTTGATCCCTTGGTAAAATGTGATCAGATTGCGTTACTTGGTTGATCAGGCATGTCTATTTTAGTTATCTATCATCATCATCATCATCAGCCAGAAGACGTCCACTGCTGAACATAGGCCTCCCCCTTTAACCTCCACACTGAACGACAGCCTGCCTTTTGCATCCACTGGATGCCCGCGACTCTCACAATGTCGTCGGATCTAGTAGGAGGCCTCCCTACGCTGCGTCTTCCGGTTCGTGGTCTCCACTCCAGAACCTTTCTTCCCCATCGGTTATCGGTTCTTCGAGCGATGTGGCCTGCCCATTGCCACTTCAACTTGCAAATTTTAACAGCTATGTCGGTGACTC
Source organism: Agriopis marginaria (assembly GCA_932305915.1). Classification (NCBI taxonomy): domain Eukaryota; kingdom Metazoa; phylum Arthropoda; class Insecta; order Lepidoptera; family Geometridae; genus Agriopis; species Agriopis marginaria. Next base: position 3,135,976 of record OW029932.1, read on the forward strand.
TGGTTCTTTGGTGAATATCCACGTTTCGGATTTTATCGCGCAAAGAAACTGCGAGCATAGCTCTCTCCATTGCCCTTTAGTTATCTATACTAATATTATAAAGAGGAAAGATTTGATTGTTTGTTTGTTTGTTTGCATTGAATAGGCTCCGAAACTACTGAACCGATTTGAAAAATTCTTTCACTGTTGAGATGCTGCACTATCCCCGGTTGACATAGGCTATATATCCCGGCTTTGCCCGTGCGAAGCAGGGGCAGTCTACTAGTATGGAAAATAAGTGCACATATCTCTTAGGTCATGACTGTGTTGTAAAGACGAGACATTGCTTAAATCTTTCGATGTTTAGATGCCATGATGGAAGCCTAAAATTAAATAAAAACGGATAAATAAAAGTTACCTAAATAAGTTTTGTAACACGAAACACCACCATGTGTTCCCAGGACTCACACTTGATCAAAACTCACCTTTGAAAATGGCGCACGCGCATGAACGCTTACTCCCGCGTCCCGCGCCTTAGTATAGAAAGGTAGAAGACTGTGCTGCGCGAATCCAAACGCAAAAAAACCAACTTGATTTTCATTGTTTAAACAACAGTGGTGAGTCCCGTGGACTCAGGGTGGTGCATTAAGGGTTAAAAAAATGTTCTCGCTTTTTCTCATTTTTGATAGCCCGTTGGTCTAGTTGGTAGTGAACCTGCTTTCTGTGCTTGGGGGCGTGGGTTCGATTCCCACCTAGGACAAACATTTATGTGATGAACATTTGTGTTTGTTCTATATCTGGTTGTTAATATCTATTTAAACATGTATTTAAAACTATATATGTATGTATATCAGTCTCTGGCAGCCATATCATAAGCTTTGCTTAGTTTGGGGTCAGATGACCGTGTGTGCAAAAATGTCCCGAATATTTATTATTTATTTTTATATTTATTTTTATTTGTACGCCGCACCTGGCAAGGACATGGGATACGTTTCCATTTGTACGACCACGTATGCTATTTTGTAAGAGTACCTACCTACAATGTTTTGACTAATAAATGATTTAATTTGAAGAAAAAAAAGGCAGTGAGTAAAATGCTTGAGGATTTTTATTTAAATTAAATACAGTGTAAACTCTTTATAACGTTATCCTTTATAACAATAAACTCCCTGTAACGTTGAAGTGAGCCCAACTTGGTTGGTTTGCGTTAAAACCCACATATCGAAACACTCTTTATAGCGATACGCTATTCTCTATTACGAAGAAATGTGTTCATATTTTTAGACAGTAAATATTTATTATCGGTATTATTGTTTATGTTATGTTATCAGGTATCAAAAGACTTTGAAGCTCCGAAACATCCGATGTCGGTCTAGCTTTTGTTATCCTTAATTGCCTTGAACACGTGCAGTATGACGCATTGTTTTCTCGGAAGTGATGGTCTTCGACCAAGCATACTGGGTACCTATCGTATTATCAGTCGTAAACCTACTTTGAAACTGTTAACATGGCCAGTAAACGGAAAACGATTAGTGTTGACGAAAATTCTTGTTAATTTGGTTGTTTTTTTGTTCACTCCATATAACGATAACTCACTATAACGACAAAAAATGCTCAGTCCCTTGAGTTTCGTTATAAAGAGTTTACACTGTAATAGGTTTGCATTTGACTGCCACCGCGCCTGATGTTACGCTGCAAAAAACTCAAGCCCTACATTGCAAAATGCAGCATAACAACTCCAAGTCCTTTCGCATTTACTTCGCATTCAACTATTCATTCTATAGAAAACATACTGTAACGAAATTACAAACTTTCTAGCGCCATCTCTGTGGAGCCTATTCCGTGAGATGAAGTCCGGTTTTCGTATAACAAGGTTGGAAGTTTTAAGTTGGTTAGGGTAACGAGTCCGTCGAAGTAGCGTTAGGCTTTTGAACAGCTCCTATTATAGTAGAAGTTTTGTGTCAGTTATTTTCTAGGTTTGAGATGATTTTTTCAATTGCTATGTTTATTGGGCATAAGGGAAGGTTGGAATAAAAATCATACGAATATTATGACAGCGAAAGTGTTTGTTTCTTGGTTTGTCGGCTTGCTGGTTTGTTCATTTGTAGTTTTGTCAGTTTTTTTGTTTGTTGGTTTGTTAGTTTTCCTTTTTCACGCAGTTTTATATCCCGGTTCCTGAGGTGAAATCCACTTGAAACTGCAGCGCGCAGTTAGTTGTTAATTAAACAATAAATTAACCAGCCGAGAGCGAGATGGGCTCTCACACTAATGGTTCCGTACCTCCACATAAATTGTTAACTACTAAAGTAAAAAAGTAGTGCAAAAAGACTTCATCACGTCCAAGTGGTCACCCATCCAATCCAAGTACTGACCGCGGCCACGTTGCTTAACTTAGGTAAAAAAATATTTTTCACCGACACACTTCACATCAGCAGCCATTAAACGTCCATCATCATCGTCATCATCAGCCAGAAGACGTCCACTGCTGAACATAGGCCTCCCCCTTTAACCTCCACACTGAACGACAGCCTGCCTTTTGCATCCACTGGATGCCCGCGACGTCCACTGCTGGACAAAGACCTCCCTCTTAGAGAGGGGTGTTGCGTTAATCCCCACGCTTGGCAGGCGGCTTGGGGATCGCAGTATGTTCACCGTGTACGAATACCCATCGCTAATACAAATACAATACGCTGCTGCCCATCCTCGGGTGGTTCTGGTCGCAGTTTTAGGACATACCCGGGTCCTACTCACACTTGACCAGTATTTATTACATTTTGTTATTTTACTTCAGAAAAGAAATTAAAATCATGCCAAGTTTGACACTTGTGCCTAAGTCATACCACATTTACACTAGCATTTTTGTATCAGCTCTAATGTAAAAGCCGTAATACGTACAACTGTCAAACTTGGCATGAATATAGTGCACATTCTAAAGTATAACAAAAAATTATAAATAATGGCCCAATACGAGTTGGTGACCAATTTTAGTTAACCACCATTACGCCTGGGCGTAATGTTGTCTTTTTGCACTACTTTTAGGGTTCCGTACCTCAAAAGGAAAAAACGGAACCCTTATAGGATCACTTCGTTGTCCGTCTGTCCGTTTGTCCATCTGCCCGTCTGTCCGTCTGTATCTGTATCAAGTTGAAGTTTATACTAAATACTTGACTCTACAATTTCTTTCAGCTGTAGAAAAATATTTTTTTAAGTCAACGCAATCGAAAGATATTAACGTTTATGTCGCATATTTTGCGATTTCACAGGGGAATCAAAACCTATAGGGTACTTCCCATTGACCTAGAATCATTAATTTTGTCAAGAGGCAAGCTTACAGCACATATAACGGAATAAATCTGAAAGTTGTTAATTTGACGTTATATCATATAAAAAATATTATTTTACAATTACAAACTTATATTTTGTAGTTTTTATTTATGGATCAACCTTATTGTCAACTACAAAGTTAAGTTTGTCTTTCAATATTTCAACTTCAGTTTTTTTTTTACTCGCGCTCTTAGGGTTCCTTCCAACGGAAGCCTCAGAGCACGAGTCCTACTCGTACTGGTCCGGTTTTTTTGTATACTGTGGTGGTACTGCGCGAGCCTGACTCGCACTTGGCCGGTTTGTTTTATAGCATCCCTTTTAAAGGTTCTTGAGTGGAGACCACGAACCGGAAGACGCAGCGTAGGTAGGCCTCCCACTAGATGGACCGACGACATAGTGAGAGTCGCTGGCATCCAGTGGATGCAAAAGGCAGGCTGTCGTTCAGTGTGGAGGTTAAAGGGGGAGGCCTATGTTCAGCAGTGGACGTCTTCTGGCTGATGATGATGATGATCCCTCGTGTGTAAAGGCCTTTATTTTGCATCATTAGATACATAGATCGATGCTTTCAGTAGATTGTTCCGCTCCATCACTCGACAGTGTCTTCTGACAGATCATCTGTCTACTGATGTCTAATCTAAGAGCCTTTTATACAATTGACTACTGAGTAACGATTCGAGCAGTTTTTTTCTCTGATGGTAAGTGCCAAGTGCTACAAATAATATTTTACTAAATTAAAGTTTATTAATTAACACAAGAAAATTAATTTAAAATTATATTATACTAGCGACCCGCCCCGGCTTCGCACGGGTGTAATTTACGTGCGAAGCCAGGGCGGTCGCTAGTTATATATATATAAACCTTCCGTGAAAATGTATCTAACTGATGGTGAAAACCACATCAAAATCCGTTGCGTGGTTTAGGAGGAGTTAGCGGTCATACAGACATACAGATAGGGAGACGCGGAAAGCGACTTCAATTTATACTATCTAGAGACTGGAGACTGGAGACTAGATACTAGAGAAGAGACTAGATACTAGAGAAGAGACTAGAGACTAGAGATCAAAGACTAGAGACTAGAGATAGAGATGTACATAATATTAGATGGCAGGCTGTCGTTCAGTGTGGAGGTTAAAGGGGAGACCTATGTTCAGCAGTGGATGTCCTATGGTTGAAATGATGATGATGATGATGATGTTACAAGTGAAGCTTTTAAAACCGTGTTTAAAGGCTACTTGTACTAATTTTATTAAAAAAATAACATTTTCAAGTTTCCATCTTGGCCTCAAGTAAAATTCATAAAGGAAATCTCAAACGTTTCATAAAATCAATTCCAATTTCTTTCTCGTTTCGAAGGGCCTAAAAAAGGGACTAATGAAGCCTACCTCTGATTGTTCAAAGGTCTATTTATAGAAACCACGAAGTTGCTAATTCAAAGTTTGCTTGATTGATTTTCGGGTCACTTAGAAAACAGATACAGAAGCCGAAGTTTTCTGTTTTCTTCACTTTTATTTCAGAATTTAGATGGAAAAGTTTACCGTTGGCGTTTTGAATTTATGATTTAGAATAAAGATTAAAGCACCTATGGCGGGAAATTCAAATTTCAGTATTTTTAGTCTTTGTAGCCAGGCCGGGTAATTATTGTAAAATGGTACATGGCCTAACTTATAAACGTTACTTAAAAGTTAAGCAATGCTTAAAATTGCTGTCAATTGTCACAGGTGAAAACGATACACAGCACTTTTAAGCTTTGCATAACTTAAGTAGGTAACGTTTATAAGTAAGGCCGACAGTGTTTGCGCAAATCGTTGGTTGTTCTTTACATTAATTATGGTTGTTATTTATCAGTAACGCACCAAATAACTTACATTTGCCAATAAACCGTTCAAAATAGCAAACATTTTGTTTATTGGCAAATGTAAATAATAATGTGCATTAGAGATAAATAGCTGTACATGATTTTGTAAAGAATAATAATCATCATATTCATCTAAATACATCATCTCTATACTAAGCTAAAGGAAAAAAGTAATATTTGGGAATTGTTAAGATATCAAACTCATTGGTTACTATAAAGTTTTATTACACCGCGAAACAAATGTCTAAATATCAAAATTAACTACAAAAGTAGGACAAAAGGTCGCGTTATATGCTCAGACAAAAATATGGCACAGTTTTCATTCCACAAAAGTTTTCCCGATCTATAAAATTGAATGTCACATTCCCTATTGTTAGAAAGGTAGGCAGCGTCTAAAACGTTCTTTTTTATTTGTGTATACAGATAATACCTACAACCATAGACTGCTTACACTCTAGGCAACTCTTGAATGATTTCACATTGGAACAAAATGGCTTATGCTTTCCAGAAATTAGAATTATTAGTGGTATGACGCCACTGAGGCCTATTCTGTCATACCACTAAAATAAACTAAACCAATCTGACTGGACTTAAATTATCTGCCTCTCTTTTCATTTTAATATGTGAGAGAAGGATGGCAACAATTTTAGAGCTGTCAAATTTAGTTAAGTTTAGGTTAGAGTGCATCAGAATCGACGCCACTCTCATCCAAACTCAACTAGTATGCAAAATGTCAGCTCAATGGGTTGGGGACAACTGTTTTAAAATTCAGTTGCAAGATTTGACACAAACCAACGATTAAAAACGCTTGTAAAAATGACCCGAATTCCGACCCTTTTACCAACGCTGTCACTTCGTCTACAGAGTACAGATCCACTGAGTATACCTACATCGTTTGCATATCTTTCACGTTGTCTGTTCTATTATTTGACAGTGTCCCTTTGAAAGGCCCTTACAGCCCCTTTTCGCGTTTCTCGTAGCCCTCCGAACATGGAAAATGATTGTTTGAACCAACGAATGCGTTACGTTGACACTTGGGGGTATTTTCAGTTGGGTATGTCGCAGGTTTGTGGTTAATACAAGATTTTTGTGATCTTCCTAGTAGTGTATAATAGCTAACTAACCTTTAACTACTCGCACGAAGAAATCACATAACACATCGGTGTCTTCCGGGGCCCTAATTTGTTTCGAAGATTTTTGATAAACTAGCAATGGAATTAAATACTAAACTTCATACAAAATGAAAGCAATATTTTTATTAAAACGTAAAACAAAAATAAAAACTAATAGTAACTCCTGAAAAAACTCAACTCAAAATCTTCTTGAAAGAAAAAGAAAGAAAGAAAAAGTTTATTCTAGTTCTGGTAGAATTAAAAAAAATTGGCACAATGAGATCAACGTTTTAAATTCTCCCGCACTAATCGGACTTGTGTTTATCACAAGTTAGAGAAATAGATCCAAAAGTGATCTTTATCATGCTAATTTTATTCGGACTCCGAATTTCATACTTTACTTACCACCGAAGAAAAAAGTGAGCGTGTTTTTTACCTACCTACTATAATAATTATTATAATATTATTTGCAAAGGCCGTAGGATATTTTTTATCCCGGAAAATGTATAGTTCCTGAGGGAATGTGTGAAACTGACCGCATCATCGATTAACATCAGACGAGGTGACGATCAAAGGCAAGCATATTATATAATTTAAGAAAAAATATTTGGTCGCAGTTATTAGGGCATAATTCTGTTTTCACGTTATTCTAGCGACTTAATACTGGTGCGTTCGTTTGCGTTGGAATGATAAAAGGGTTTCTTTTGTAAATACAAGCTACATGTCGTGTCTACTCTATTAATGTTTGAATACCGTTACTCAATGGGCTTTTGTTACACAGAATTATAATTTTGTTTGAAAGTAGGAATTTTTAGCTTTCCGTACCTCAAAAGGAAAAAAGTAACCTTTATAGGATCACTTCGTTGTCCGTCTGTCCGTCTGTCTGTCTGTCAAGACTCAAGGGAATCAAAATTAAATTTGGCAGCTCGGCTCAGCTAGGTCTCACAGCACATGAATGTAACGAAAAAAACCCGAAAATTGTTAATTTAAAGTTACACCTTTTTTTTTTTATAATAGGCTTGCGCTTAACCGCCAACTCACCCGATGTTAAGCGATGATGCGGTCTACGGTTATTACAAACTTACATTTTGTAATTGGTATGTAAAGTAGCACCTGTTTTCCAATAAAAAAAAATTTTGTCAATAAATATTTCAATGTTTTTTACCTTTTTTCGTCGAGACACGGTTTCAGGAGTGGATGAGCTCTATCTACATAATATATATTTATTACGTTTGTATATTTGAAGTGCTGTTGCACACTTTAAGATTTATTATTAAAATGTTATAGACAAGTCAATTTACCCACCGGTGGGATTTGAACTTGCGCTATCCGTGTGTAAACTCGGAGTGCGTAATCCCTGAGAGCTCTTTTCGGTAAGCTACAGGTTTTCTCGTCATTATGTACTCGTAAAATAGCATATTATGCGCTTTACAATCGTATAGCGGATTAGCAAGTTGAAGTGGCAGTGGGCACGGCACATATCATGCAGAACAGATGGCTGATGGGGCTGAAAGATTTTCGAATGGAGAGTGGAGACTACGGACCGGTAAGCGCAGCGTATGACGTCCACCCACGAGATGGACACACGACCTAAAAGAAACCACAGGGAAACGCTGGATACAGGCCGAAATCACCATAAACGACCACAAGCACGACGGGAAACAGACCACAAAGTAGGTGTACTTACGGCATCTAACTTAATACAGATCTCTGACAAGTATTATAAATAGTAAACTTGTATAGAGTTTTTTACCGCATTCTAAAATCAACGCGCCTCGACGCGGTCCGTTTGGTGTAAATATATTTTCCTTACACTACATTTATCTACCAACATTCGCAATAGGTACTACTAAAGGTTTGCTCATCGCCTAAGAGGCTTAGACTGCTATACGATACTATATAAACAGGCACACACTAAGGTAGGCATAGAGACTCATAGAGTACTTATACAAAGCAGGCTCTAGCATTCAGTGCTTCCGGGAATGAGAGCACGTGTCGCGAATACGCAATTGTTACACATACCGCGTTTACACAGTCGAGCACAGGCGAGCGGAGAGCCGAACGAGGCCACGAATTTGTAAATTTGGTATTAATAACTTCCAGCTGTCAAAGCTCACTCCAGTCTGCAACACAGCCATGGAACTCGTAGCAATAGGATGAATAGATAGTTGGTAGGTGAAAACTGTGTTCAGCAAAAAAAAAAAAAATGGCATCGATTCTGTCATACCACTCACTAACTAAACCAATCTGACAAGACTAAAATTGGCATCAATTCTGTTGCACCATTCTTTAAACTAATCTGACAGGACTAAAATTATCACCGTCTCTTTTCATTTCAATACGTCAGAAAAGGATGGCAACTATTTTAGAGCTGTCAAATGTAGTTTAGTTTAGATAATGGTACAACAGAATTGACACCATTATCTGCCTCTCTTTTCATTTTAACATGTGAGAGAAGGATGGCAACTATTTTAGAGCTGTCAAATTTAGTTTAGTTTAGATAATGGTACAACAGAATTGACACCATTATCTGCCTCTCTTTTCATTTTAACATGTGAGAGAAGGATGGCAACTATTTTAGAGCTGTCAAATTTAGTTTAGTTTAGATAATGGTACAACAGAATTGACACCATTATCTGCCTCTCTTTTCATTTTAACATGTGAGAGAAGGATGGCAACTATTTTAGAGCTGTCAAATTTAGTTTAGTTTAGATAATGGTACAACAGAATTGACACCATTATCTGCCTCTCTTTTCATTTTAACATGTGAGAGAAGGATGGCAACTATTTTAGAGCTGTCAAATTTTAGTTTAGTTTAGAGTACATCAGAATCGATGGCATTGGCGTCGATTCTGTTATACCACTCACTAAAACTAAACCAATCTGACAGGACTAAAACTATCTGCCCCTCTTTTCATTTTAATATGTGAGAGACGGATGGCAACAATTTTAGAGCTGTCAAATTTAGTTTAGTTTAGAGTACATCAGTTTCGATGCCATTGTAAGTAGTATAATATATATAGTATTGTGACAGCCCATTGTTCCAGTTGGTAGTGAACCTACCTTCTTAGCTTGGGGGCGTGGGTTCGATTCCCACCTAGGACTGCAATCTGGGTATCTTTAACTCGCGAGTGAATCGGTTTCTTCTAGGCAAGCGTGCTCCGTCCTAGACTGCATCATCGCTTAACATCAGGCGTGATGGTGGTCAAACGCAAGCCTATTATTTATAAAAAAAAAGGTGCCTTACCTCACCTGAAGCGCATACTATTATTTGATTTAAAAAAACCGTTTGAAAACAAGCTAATGGATATAATTCATAACAAGCATCTCCTCCCAATGTCAAGTCGAGCTGACGCCATTAAGAAGTCTATGCGTTCGACATCGGTTTGGTATGTCGAGCGTATGTTGCATCGTTGCATCACTGTCGTACCTACAGAACAATGAGGAAGCGAGCTGTCAAGCGAAACCTTCGTCAAACTTTTCAAGAAGCTAGATCAAGCACGCATGACTGTGTAAATGCGGTAAGAGATACTGCCAAGATACTGGATCCGAGCATCGCATCGGAGTGAGTAAAATACGAATCATATATGAGAAGTTAAAGAAGCAACATTCGTTTAGGTTCTTGATTTGAATATTAGAAGTTTTGACCAATGGCGTTTGTGTAGTAAGTACCTACAGATTTTTTTAATGCTTTCGTTTTGTTTTTTCTTTTGTACAAATTTTCTTAATGGGTAATTTATATAATTATATATATGTATCTACTTCATGAATCCGAAAGTCATAAGTTTGAACTTATATATTTAAAATTTAAAAATAATTGTTTTGCTGTTACAAACTTACATTTTGTAGTTGGAATGTATGGAAAAACCTTGTTGTACTACAAAGTTAAGATTGTCTTTCAATATTTCAACTTTTTTTTGTTTGGACTCGCGTTTTTCCATCCAACGGAACCCTCAGAGCGCGAGTCCTACTCGTACTTGTCTGTTTTTTTTTTTATTATAAAGATTTCAGTGGGAGACAACACGAAAGTAGTACCTCTTTATTGTCATCATCATTATCAGCCTATCATATTCCTACTGCTGGGTTACAGGCCTTCTCTCAGAGAGAGAGAGAGAGAGATAGAGAGAGAGAAAAAGGATGGGCCTTTAATCCACCATGCTGGCCGAAGAGTTTTTTTTTAATTTATAAATCCTAGGATTGCATTTGACCACCATCTCGCCTGATGTTAAGCGATGATGCGGTCTACGTTGGAGCACGCTTGTCTAGAAGAAACCGTCACACTCATGATTTGAATAATGAATGAATGAATAAAGCATGTTGATTTAATGTCATATGTTTTTGAACTTTTGAGGTTCTGGGACATATCGGTTAAGTACTTCACAATGTTTTACTCAATACTCAATCATTTATTGCATAATTATTATGAAGTACACATACAGATGTTAGGTAGCATGTTTAAATTAGGTAATACATAACAATAACCCTGATTGGGTATGGCAATATAGTGCGGAGCGGATCGATTTATTCCATAATTGATTTGTCTTCTAAATACTCGTTTAAGCTATAGTAACATTTTGTAGCTGTTTTTTAGGGTTTTGTCAATTTTTTTTTCATTTTCTATATCCTTTATCTGTACTGGTAGTTTATTAAATATTTTGACGGCCAGTGGATTTGGGCCGGAGCTATGCATTGCTAATTTAGATGTCGGTAAGATTAATTTATGTTTGTAGTTAGACCTTATTCGATAGTTTCGGTTTTCAACTAATTTTCTATTTTTGCTTCACCGTTGTTCAGCAATGGCATGGAAACTGCACGTACTAACCCGTAGTAGCACTACCTGGTTCGATCCTAGACCAAATACTTATTTAGTTCCTCTTCACCCTCACTAAATTGTTGTACATGAACAAAAATTCTGTAGACCCCCAGTGAGGAACAAGACCGAAGGAGGGCAGAAGAAATAATCCAAAATTAAGGTGCTTAGCTTATATTAGAGTTCGTTAGCTGGTTATTACGATCCTTAAAGTTTCAGCGGTTCATAGTAAGTAATACTTGCTATTCATGCTTTTAGAGTTCCTAATTACATATTTGTCTCTCCGCAGTTGAGTTATTTACGAGGATACCGGCTAATGTGCCTAAAGGTACTTGTTGATTTATGTAACTTGTAGTTTAGTTCGCGTTTACAGTATTTATAGTTTCAGCAGAAGGATGACTTTGAACAGACGAGTTTCAACCAAGTTAAGATTAAACACAAAGTTATCAATAGATAACATTATTGTGTAAATTTTTAGAACCATATTTGTACGCTCTAAATTGCAGTCCAATTTGGTGTCATAAATAATTATGACAAAATTTGTGAATATTTTCCCACTATAGTCTTCTTCTGCCTAGCGTGTATCTCGGCACGGGCCGGGGTCTGCTTTCCTACTGGAACTCTTTGAATTCGCAAGGTCGTTAGCATCCTTGGTGAGTTTATTGGCTGTCATGTCATCTCTTACAACATCAAGCCATCGTTGCTTTGGTCAGCCAGAGAGCTGAAGGTCCAAGAGTTGATTGCCGACGTACTCCTTCAGTCTGCAGAGAATAAGGCCATCCATTTCAGGCGACATTCATGAAGCTTATCCGCAACGTCCGAGGCTGCCACGTTACGAATATGATCCATACGCGTACCGCCGCACATCCACCGCAGTATCTTCTTTTCGGTGATGCGAAGCTATTGAACATGTTCCTGCAAGGCGGGCCATGTTGCGCTAAAATAAAAAGAACAGGTTGGACAATACTTTTGTAGATAAGTTCCTTGAACTTTGGTAGCTCCTTTGTGTCACAAAAGACTCCGGTAACCTCTTGCCATTTGGCCCAAGCGACGCTGACGCGGGCGTATACGTCGCAGACGATTTCTCTGGACGCAGTCGATTTCATTGGTTACTACATTGCCTAGCAAAAAATGCCTTGTCATGACAGACGATGGGTACCTACTGTAGTACCTAGTTTTGAATAATTAAGTGCATGTTGTTTTTTTTTCATAACCGAGAAACCCCTAGCGTTTTCAATAAATAACATGGTTGGAAAAAAGATAGTAGGTGGCTTATAAAATAGGATTATGTTTTAGTAATGTGTTTTCTTGAGTCAGCCTACGAATCCAAGGAAAATCCACAATGGTTGTGCAATTGTGGATTTTCCTTGGATTAGTACAAAACGTTTTGATTCTACGTTTCTAATCCGAAAGGTTTGGAAACACCTGCCTGCTTCCTTACTTCCTGAGAGTTATAATCTGGGCCTTGTCAAGGAGTGAGTCAGGTATCTTCTAAGTATGTGTGTTTCATCATCGACCACAATACATGATCAGAGGCGAAGTTATTCGCGATAAAAAAAAAACACTCCAATGATTTATTTTGAGTAGCCAGTTTTGCTTACAAACAAACTTACTAAAGTTTCTTACTGTTTACACTGCATCTAAATGGTATTTGCATATTCAGAGTTAAAAGTCAATGCGTGGGCGATGCCTAGCTATTCACATGTTACGTAATAGCTACTATATCTAGGTCTTGAACTAAGCTTATTTGACGGCACGATTCACATGAAACATGCCTTTCTTGGATACTTCTCAGTGACTGTTGCTTCATTTCTATTCATTGCTTGTTGGCTGTGCCAATTAGTCGAACTATTTGTGTTAATTTTGTCTCTGACGGAGATGAGAATTGTGGACAGAAATAGGAAAACGTATTTGGTTACACAAGTTATTAGCTGTTAAACAAGGAACATTTTATCAAAATTACAGTACGTGATGGCTGAGTGGCCAACTCTTATGTCAGGAGGAGGCCCTCTTTTCCGACTTTTAGCAATTTTGGCCATTCTAGTTTAAGTGTGTCTAGTTCCATGGTTAGCTCAATCTTATAAAAATGGTGTCATATCAAAATTGAATGTTTTATCTAGGAACCTCTAAAGACCGATACACGATTAAGGACATTTCGCTTGATAGAAAAACAATATGAAAGTAACACTTATTTGCGCTCTTCGCCCTGTTTTTTTGATTCATATAAATACCAATTTATTAAATTATGTCTGCGATATCTTAATATACATATAACATAATTATGAAGGTGTTACCTTTGCGGTTTGCAAAGGTACATTTTACATTACAGCTATAATAATACTTTTCGAAACATATGAGAAAAACCTAAAATATAGAAGTAGCGAAACGCACGTCTATGTGTAAGCGCCATGGTTTTGCTCCGCTAAATGCGACTTTAATATATGCCTTATGGTCATCTGTAGTAATAAACGTTGCTTAAAAGTGGTAAACCTCACCTTTTTTGCGATAGGTGGCAAACAAGCAGGCGAGCTGCCTGATGGTACGCAGTCACCGTCGCCTATGGATACCTGTAACACCAGAAGCGTAACACATTCGTTGCCGACCCTTAAGACTCTATTAACTCACTTTTTGAAGCCATATTGTAGCTTCTCAGAAACAACACGGAAGGAAGCAAATTCCACATTTTACAAGTTTGTAGACATTTTTTTAAGCCCTCTGGATGCCTCTGACGTGTTTGAACGGTTGTTGTTTTAGGACAACCTACAATCAAGGAAGATATACTAAGAGGAAAGACAATAGCGGAACATTAGAGCATAGCTCGGAAATTTGCCTGAAACGGTATGAAATTAGATGGCGCCGTAATTTGAGCGTCATATAGGTTGTCTCGAACTTCCGTAAGCGCTGCAGTCAGATATATGTACGAAAGGGTTCTACAAATTACCGTAGCGCTAGTATCGCAGTCAAGTTTTGCAACATTTCAAGGGAATAAAGAAAGGCGCCATCTATTGGTATGAGGCCGGAAATTTACTCGGAACACTCGGGAAAACAGAAGTAGAACTAGCAGCAGAGCCAACTTACAGTTTAACCCAGTCACCTGATTCCTTTTTCTTACAACCAACTGATGAAGCTGAAGTCGGAAGACTGGTCGACAAGCTGAAAACTGATAGCGCTCCTGGTTTATATGGGATAAAACTGGCTTTAATCAAGGCCATCAAACACGATATCCTAACACCTCTAACTCACATATTTAACATCAGTCTTTCCACGGGTATTTTTCCACAACAGTGGAAATTAGCAAGCGTTACCCCGATACATAAAAGTGGTCCTAAAAATGTCCCTGAAAATTACAATCCAATTTCGCTTCTGGCAACTCTTTCCAAACTGCTCGAGAAAATTGTTGCTAAGACGGTATGTAAAATATTCTAACTTTTATACTTTTGGCAGTTTTTTTGTGTCAAAATTTCATTAAACTGAAAAAAAAAAACGAATAATGTATTTTATAAATCATGGGGTGTTACAATTTCAATAGTTACAGTGTTTCACTATAATTAAGTTATCATAGTTATATAGTATAATTATGTTTTAGCCGGATGCAATATTTTAAACATAATTTAACAACACGAAAAAATTATATAATAGAAAAATTATACAGTTTTTTTTTGTTTTAGTTTTTTTTTTTAGAATAATCATAATACTATACAAATCTAATTTAGATAAGGCATTTAAGAGTACATGTGGTTTTATAGTGCAATTAAAATCACACACAAACCTACTAACAATCAACCTTGAAAACTGAAATAACATTTATTGCACGGTCGAGTAAAAACGAGAACGTCTCGAAATTCTTGTATATTTATTTGCTGTAAGAAATCATTTTTCTCTTTTTTATGTAGCATCCAACTCTATTCAGTCGATGCTCTTTTAGGAGCTGGCAGGTTTGCATCCAGCTTTGAATGCAAGTTTGATGACCATTTAATAATAACGACACGATAAGCATGTTTCATTTCATACCACTGGCTTTTCGGTGAAGGAAAACATCGTGAGGAGACCTACATACGTATATAAGGAGAAGGAATTCAATGGCGTATGTGAATCCACCAACTCGCACTGGCCAGCGTGGTGGATATGGCCCAATCACCCTTTCGGGGGTAGGCTAAAAGTCCAGCAGTGGACTGTTAAAAGGCTGATTATGATGATGATGAAGCATATTTGAACTTCTATATCTATTATAATATATAAAAAAATATCCCTATTTACTTTGGTCACGTCATAACTTGAGAACGACTATGCCGATTTCATATATATTTTTTTAAGTTTTCTAATATTTTGTAGAAGGTTCTAACAAATTGGTAAATTTCAGATAACGTAACGATAATTTTAACTCGCGGGTGAAACTGCGGGGTGCAGCTAGTATAAATAAAATATATGAAATGATGTTGGTTGGTACGCGCATCCCTTGAGGAAGGCGAAACTGATTTGGCTAATTCTTTTTTTTTACGTTAAGAACATTAAAAAAAATTGTCCGCAGAAGGTAAGAAAAATTGGGAAATTCGTGAAAAGTTGGCCGTCACGGTATGCCCGACAAATATGAAATATGACGGCATAATAGAGCGTCATGGCGTTTGCCGTCACGATATACGAGTCAATTATACTGCTAAGGCGCTCTATTAGATGTTTTACATCAAAACTGAAAGTGCTTATTTCTACGGGACTTTTATACTGACCATAACTCTGTCAGACAAATTTGTACAGGTCAACGTTTGTCTGGTCGATTTTGAATAAAACAATGTAAGAATTTGCATCTACATCTGTATAAACACCCATGTTTCTCTACCAAAACTTGGTTCAATGAGCAACGGGGCTTAGACAAGACGCCCGACGTGCAAGCCACTGGAAAAGAAAACTCTTTCTGATTTACAGTAGATTCAAAAATTAGATGATCACGCCGAGTCCCGCCTCACCAGTTCTAAATTATTCTAGTTAAGGGTCCTGTATACCCTCTGCAGCTTTCTCTCTCGCACATTTTCACATTATTGAAGATATAAAATCAATGAGTGTGAATTTCCAAAAAGTAAAAAATCATGTCATGGTGTCTATCGTAACATTACAAACAAAGAAATTGTCAATTTGATATATTTTAATTTGACACAGTAAAATGGTAACAACTGATTTTTATTTCTCGTGTCATTTTATTCCGTCAAACTACAAGATATCGAAGCAAACATTTCTTTGTTTGTAATGTTACGATAGACACCATGACATGATTTTGTTACTTTTTGGAAATTCACACTCATTGATTTTATATCTTCAATAATGTGAAAATGTGCGAGAGAGAAAGCTGCAGAGGGTATACAGGACCCTTAATGAGATACAATATTGAACCTACAGTTTGCTGCAAAGAGTTGGCGACTCAATAAAAAAGGTAGGTACATAATTTATTATTCTGAATTCATGAAAATCGCAAAAAAATTAAAATATATTGTATGAATTCATAGTCTTAATTTGTGTGTGCAGTTTTTTAGGACAGTCATAAACTATTCATTTAAATCGTGAAGTGTAAACACTCGGTCGGATATCAAATTATTTTTTCATACTTATTTTGTCGTGACGTTGGGTAAGTTTTTATTCATAGCACTTGCGTTTTATCGTTGCATGAGCTATGTTATAGATTAACTAGCCATAGGAATTGTAGATTAAAGAACGACAATCTGAAATAAAGTTATATGATTATTTACGGGATATTTACCGAGGTAAGGTGAATTAAAAAAATTAATAAAAACTGCGTTTTAAATCATACATTTTATAAGTACCCTTAAATCCAATGCCATGAGCGAACCATTAGGCTGTAAGATATGCTGCCTGAGTAGTTTTACAATTTGGGGGTCTTTGAGTCGCGAGTGAATCGATTTCTGCTAGGCAAGCATGCTCTATGATATCGTAGACCGCATCATGCCGTAACTCCAGCCGAGATGTTTTTCATTTGACCGCATTCTTGCAGATTTTTTTAATTTATAACGAGTTTTTTTTTTTCTATGATAATATTATAAAGAGGAAAGATTTGATTGTTTGTTTGTTTGCATTGAATAGGCTCCGAAACTACTGAACCGATTTGAACAATTCTTTCACTGTTGTGAAGCTACACTCTACAGTAGTCTATATACATATACATGTAGTCTATGTCACTCATCCCTGGGTGACATAGACTACATTATATTTAAAAAAACTTTACTAAAACTCCAATAATGTAACACAAGGTTTATATTTATTAACACCAAACATTAAAATTAAAAAAAAAAAAAAAAAAACATAGGTGTATAAAAAAAGACACCCGTGAGAAACCGGTGAGCGTTGCTAGTTATTATATAAAACAGTGTTTTAAACAGTGGTTTAAATTTTGGGTCTAACTTACACTGGGCTATGCCATTTTAAAATAATAATATTAAGGTCATTACAAAAATATTAGAAGAAATATTTGTTCTCAATATTTTGACATAATATTAACTTTGCAAAATGATCAACGATATTTTTTTTAAGTATACAGTCATTATTATCTATATTATACTTATACTAATATTATAAAGAGGAAAGATTTGATTGTTTGTTTGCATTGAATAGGCTCCGAAACTACTGAACCGATTTGAAAAATTCTTACACTGTTAGGAAGCTACACTATCCCCGGGTGACATAGGCTATAATCTATACCCGTGCGAAGCTGGGGCAGAACGCTAGTATCTTACAAAAACATCAAATTCGAGAGTGAGTAAGCTGATTTGCTCGTACCAACACTGCATGAGAAAAAATACAGTATATTTATAAGCTAGAATTGTAATTTTCAGTTATTTAGGTTAAGTAGTTTTTAAGACAAAACATTATCCAAGATTAGTTAAACTAAGAATAATATTTTGCGGCCAACGCCAACTTTACTAAGGTAACAAAGTTCAGTCTAGCATAAAGTAAAATAAAATTAAAAACTAACAAAACGAAAAATTCCAGCTCAAACAAAAACAACCCCAAAATGCTCTTGCGTTTTCACATTTTCAGTTTGTTTTCTCTACGGGCCGTAGTTTTTTTGCTTTTTTGTAGGCGTAGTGCCCTAATTTCTGTGATGCCTCAGCACAGTCGCGCCAATTAGGGTTTGGATATTTGCCCAAGATATTTTGCTGTTTTACAATAATATTTGAAACTTTTTAAATTTGGTGTGGTTATATAAACGAGTTCAGTATCGTATTAGTTTTAACCGACTTCGAAAAAAGGGGAAGGTTCTCAATTCGGTCCGTATTTTTATATTTTTTTAGAATTTTTATGTATGTACAGTTACAGCGATTACACCGGCATCTGCAAACCAATTTCCTTGCTTCTTTTTTTATCTTGTAAAAGAAACCCGCGAGGTGGTCCCACAAAATGTATTTAATTAGGGTTACTTATTTTTAAAACAGCTCAATTAATAGGGATATTTTGTTAGAGCGCCTACGAATTTCGCGGTAACAAATCACTTGTACCACGCGATAATTTTGTTTTGTCTTTGTTTGTTCAAACAAGGAGGTATTCATGCATAGATGTGTAATCATATCTATAAATAAACTAATAGGTCGCGAATTCCACTATCATAGGTGTTTCGCTTAAAATTCTAAAATAAATATTATCGTTTAAAAACCGACTTCAAAAACAACATAACACAAACGTTCTAAGTTTATATGCCACTCATCATCATCATCATCATCATCAGCTAGAAGACGTCCACTGCTGAACATAGGCCTCCCCCTTTAACCTCCACAATGAACGACAGCCTGCCTTTTGCATCCACTGGATGCCCGCGACTCACAATGTCGTCGGTCCATCTAGTGGGAGGCCTCCCTACGCTGCGTCTTCCGGTTCGTGGTCTCCACTACAAAATACAAACTAATATTTTTACATGGAGTTTGAAATCAGGCGGGGACTATATTTATTATCGAAATTAGATTAAAATTTTCAAAATTTATGTTCTAGTTGAAGAAATTTACGTTATTACGACATTTGTTTATAATACGACTTGTATGTTTTCAAAAGACAAAAAAATAAATAATAAATACCTGTTAAAACTATCTACCGGTCAACCCCAATATTTCTTTAGCTGACCGTAGCTCTCAAGGTTTCTTTGATTCTGAAATATGATGAGAAAGAGACTGACAGATAAAAATATTAGCCTTACCAGGGTAGGGACCTGACATGCTTAAATTTTGAACATTTAGTTCCTCTCATCATCATCAACATTTCAGCCGTAGGACGTCCACTGCTGGACATAGGCCTCCCCATCGATCTCCAAAAGGGCCGGTTGGAAACGGTCTGCATCCAGCGTTTCCCTACGGCCTCTTTTAGGTCGTCTGTCCATCTTGTGGGTGGACATCCTACGCTGCGCTTACCGGTCCGTGGTCTCCATTCCAGAACCTTTCGGCCCCATCGGCCATCTGTTCTGCGCGATATGTGCCCTGCCCACTGCCATTTCAACTTACTAATCCGGTGGGCTATCGTTCAACCGTCGTTTCGTTTCGTTTAATTCCTCTAAATATATAAAATCTTTCTGCATTTGAACTTAGCAGACAAAATCCCGCTGTAAAATCCGCGTAGCATAAAATTTAAAATAAACTCATTTTTGTGAGAAAGGGCCGACGACGCGGTTAGCTTAAAAATTTAATACAAACTCTATCCGTTATGAGGACAATGCCATCCAAAATATTCAAATGGGTTGTCTAGTACGTACTGCATTGCGTTGTAAAGTTTTCGTGACTTTAGCCATAAGAGACTACAGTAAAACCGCAAAAGATTTCTTTTTGAACAAGACTATTAAGAACTGGCTCCTTGGCTAAGTATTTTCTAATCCTGAATGGAAATTTATAAACTATAATATATATAAAAAAAAAAAAACGTGATACTTGTTATAATAATAAATAATACGTGATAAGTCCCGATAAACATTTAAAACATAGAATAATAAACTAAATAAAAATTTGTAGTTGATTGAATCAAGCGTTGACAAAATGCATTAAGGGAACGGGTATAATTGTTTATTTCATTTACATTTAAATTAAACAATATTGCACATTATTTGCTAAAAGTTTTATTTTTATTAATATCATTATTTTAGATTTTTCTATCATTATTTTAGACGATAAGGCCGCCAATTGTTTCACAAGTTTTTAGTTGTTTATGTATGTGTGTCATTTTCGGTGTGAACAATAGAGTTATCTATCTATTTATTACAAATTATTGTAAAAATTTTTTTGTTTCTGAGTCAATTATTTTTTGTTGTAGGTTACGTTAATTTTCTCTTTAATGTAATGATTTAACCGACTTCAAAAAGGAGCTCATCTATTCAACTGCATGTTTTTTATTTTTTATTTTAAATAATATATTTGAATAAATGATCATCAAAATAAATATCTATAGAGTGAGATAATTTATCCCAAATTCCTTATTGTACTAAAAGCGACGTACAAGCGCAAATACACTATATCTAGAGATTAGTCAGAAAAAGAGTTTCCATTATTACTGTATTTATAATTAAGATTATCTTACTATTACCTACTTGCTAACTTAGATACTAAAATATTTGTATATTTGTATGTATTTATCGGCAACCGGTATTTCTAATGATACAGCTTGTCCTTCGACAGGGGCTTCCTTCAAAGAGTTCCATCTTTTTTCATCCTTAGCTATTTGGCTCCATACTGGACCGGCGTTTTTTTTTTTATACAGTGTGTAAGGGGAACACTCTCGAAGTCAAAAGAAGGTAATAATTTTTTTTCTGGGCTAGCGCCTTTATTAACTAAACAAAATACAAGCTAAAACTAAAACTACAAATACAGTTAGACTGCCCATAGACCGTAGAAGGTCTAAAGAAGGTAATTGTACTTATCATTATGAACCACTTTTAGTATGGGACCAACCCTGAAATCGCGAAAAAGAAATCGGCTGTTCCATACATTTTGTCGAGTGTCAATAACCGTTTTCTATAAAACATCTGATATTTTTTTCGCGATTTCAGGGCTGGTTCCATAGTAAAAGTTGTTCATAATGATGAGTACAATTATCTTCTTTTGGCTTCGAGAGTGTTCCCCTTACACCCCGTATAAAGCAAAAGAAGCCGGGGCAGACAAAAAGAGACACAAGGACGATATAAAGAAAAGTTTTACAACAAAAAAGTACAAATGATTATAACGAATTTATTGTTACAGATTTAATACATTTTTGTTTCAGGTTAGGTTAATTTTTCTTTTTTAAACAATTAATGTTTTATTTCAAGTTAGGTTAAAATGACTATCACAAGTTTTCTGTAGAGAAAAATAATTTATTCCAAAATCCTTATTGTACTTGAAGCGACGTAGAAGCGGAATTACACTCGAGTTGCGTCATATACAAATGTAAAGACTAGGTTTAGAAAAACATTTCAAATGTATTTTTTTATGATTGAAGTGTTGATCCACACTTTAGGATTTACTATTTAAATGTTACATATTATTCAAAAGTTTGACGACTGGTAGGATTCGATCCTGCGATATCCAGGTTTACTTCCCGAACGCTCGATCCGGTGGCTACCGAGGTTGGTTTTTGCCGGCCTTCCAATAAAAAAAAACTAATTCATGATCTGTCTTTGCAACAAATCTAAGCGTCTCAAAATTCGTGTTTTTTTTTTTAATTGACTTAGTATAATATTTTAAATGTTCTCAAGCGGTTTTCATAGTGATATTTTTATTTTAGCAAAGATCGAGAAACTCGACATGTTCTCGATGACTAAGTACGTAGTCCTATAGAAAATACATCTTTAATTTGAGTACACTTTAATTCTAATTTTATATTTTAAGCTAATAAATAATAAGCATCCATACCCTTAACATAATCAGTATCTAACTCTCTTAAATAAAGTCTCAAGAGACAGTTCTAAGTGCCTACCGACTAACTTATCTGAAGAGTTGGCTAAATAAAAGAACTAAAAAAAAAACACAGAAGTCTATCAGATTTAATGAGAAACTACAATAGTGGCTCCCTCAATCAACTGACAAATAAATTGGTCGGTCTTTAAATGGGATCTCGCTGAGACACATTAGGCGATTGCTTAATTTAAATTCGGATCTTGTTGGCTGTTTATCGCGATGCCGATTTGCATTCTGTCTGTCCATTCGTTTTGTATCTGCATTAACTAAGCATTGAGTGAACGCAGTTAAGTTAGTTCATTCACTCTTTCTACCCTCTACTTTATTACTGGTGCTTTATTAACCAATAAAAAATCATAAATACACGGTCCAAGATTTATGGCTGGTTAATATTGTAAAAGGCCGAGTCATCGTCATCATCATCAGCCAGAAGACGTCCACTGCTGAACATAGGCCTCCCCTTTAACCTCTACACTGAACGACAGCCTGCCGGTTATCGTCGGTCCATCTAATGGGAGGCCTACCTACACTGCGTCTTCCGGTTCGTGGTCTCCACTCAAGAACCTTTCTCCCCCATCGGTTATCGGTTCTTCGAGCGATGCCGATTCGGGCGAAAAGCCGAGTAAAAAAATATAATTTAGTATTTCACATCAGCTATCAGCTACGACCTTACGTTCAAAATATAGTATGAGTTATCAAAATTTAAGGTCAGCTTCTTATAACAGTGCAACTCTCTGGAGATAAACCCTTAAGAGCTTCAATCCTAGAGTACTCAATGCGAGTCTATCGATTTTTTTTCGGATACATTTCGGAGAGTATGCATCGCATCTGCATGATCTATTTCCTTCTTGCCCTTTTATCTATCGGACTACCAGAGTGGGCACGAAAAATCTACAATGCTTTATGGTTGATATTCCGAAAACCCGTACAAGGCACTTTGATTCCACTTTTATTGTGCGAACTGCTACTCTGTTGAATGCGCAGCCTGAATTGGTGTTCTCCGATAGTTACAATCTGTGTGTCTTCAAATCACGAGTGAATCGGTTTCTTCTAAGAAAACGTGTTCCATCGTAGACCGCATATTTTTTTACACAAGCAGAACAGACATAATCTAACCTATTAATAAAAAAATTACGGCCGATATGGCAGTGGTAGCGCATCTGTCTTATGAGAAGGAGATCTCGGGATCCATTTTCGGCTAAGCAGATGTTTGAATAGCAAATTTAAATATCTTCTTTAGGTCTTTATTTATTTCCCATGGCATCCCCGACACAGGAAAACCTATTGGGAAGCAATCGTGAAACTTTATTTTGTATTTTATCTGCTCTATCTGTTCGTACTCTATGTTGATAACACCTATACTTAAGTGTGACCACTTTACGGGATTATAAAGTAAGCCCTACGTTTGGACATCACACACTTTTGCAGTCATCACCTAAAACGCAGATATTAAATCCTTAGAGGTTTTACCAAAAATAACTCTTTGATCAAAACACCACGCTTAATAAACGTTAAAGTAAACTAAATCTTAATCACGAAGAGTTAAAGGCAAAATTAGTTAAACGCTAACCATTTTTTACCAAAGTCGAAAAAAATTACGAAAGGCACGAAAGAAAGAGAAAAAGTTAATAAAAAGGAAGTGTAACTTTCCCGGTTGAGCGAACGTGCACCCAATTTACGGAAAATGTACGGAAACCGTACCGTAACCGTAGCCGGGCCGTACCGCGCCGAAACCGTGCTATTTTAATATTACGCTCGATAATATTTCCAGCAATATAAGGGGTTTACCGTTATACAAAACCAATGACCTGAAAAAGTCGAGGAAAGCGGGCTGAATAGTTGTTTCGAATTTGGTGAATTTCAGAATGTCTTGAATTTCAGCTTCTTACATGACCGCTTGTAGTTATTACGGTGGCCGGACGGAAGCATATGCGCTTTAAAATCTAACGGCACCCGGTTTGATTCTCAGCTTGCAACATGACTTATTTATAGTACTTAAAATAAAGTGAACAACCGTGATAGTTTAACACGGTGTTTTAAATTAAAGTGTGTGTAGTTTTGATGCCATCGGTCAATGGTGAAGGAAAACATCCCGAGGAAACCAGTATGTCCAAGAATCTCAAAAGTTCAAAAACTTAAAAAGACAGCAAGACAAAAAAAAATGGTAATGACATTTACCAACATGCACTGGACCAGCATGGTAGATTACGGCCCATCTTCTCTCTCTGTTGCTCTCGCTCTTTCTATATCTCTTTCTCTCTCTCTCTCTCTCTCTCAGAGAAAGCCTGTGTCCTAGCAGTGGAAACATGATAACCTGAAATGACGATGATGAATAAAGGCACTTTATAGACAATATTTTAGAATGTTTCAAATGTTTATCGGGACTTATCACGTATTATTTAATATAGGTAAAAAATATGTACCTTAAAATAATTAATATATATTATATAATACCTATATTATAGCGGGCATCCAGTGGATGCAAAAGGCAGGCTGTCGTTCAGTGTGGAGGTTAAAGGGGGAGGCCTATGTTCAGCAGTGGACGTCTTCTGGCTGATGATGATGATGATATAATACCTATATTAAATAATACGTGATAAGTCCCGATAAACATTTAAAACATGTGTTCAAATCGCGAAAGTTTAAAAATTACTAATTTTTTAGAATGTTCAAGAACCTTAAGGACAGATGACATACCAACATGCACTGGGCCAGCATGGTGGAATTGGGTCCTCTCTCTCTCTCTCTCTCTCTGTCTCTCTCTGTGAGAGAAGTCCTGTATCCCAACACTGGGAACATGATACTCTGATAATAATGACGATAATGACACGACCACTAATAAACCGGCCAAGAGCGAGTTGGGCTCGCGCACTGAGGGTTCCGTATCACCACAAAATTCAATAACGAAATTACGAGTTATAACTTTGTAATGAACAGAAACTTGTCACCGACTCGCAGTAAATATTTATACACATCGTTGAGTTTTGATGACTTTTTTCTATGACACTACTGATTTTTACTGAACTGAAGATCCGAATTGAGAAACTCCTTTTTCCGGTTGAAAACGCCTTTCAGCAGTAGTTTTATCTAGTGTATGTATAATTTCTGGTGTGAACATGAGTTTATTTATATATTTATACTTTGACCAAATCGAGATACAATTCCTAATAGAGTCATAATCTCTCAGTGAAAATAGTAAAAAAAAAAGAGAGCGTCATTGTACATGCATTGTATCAATTATATACTTCACAATGCCACATTTACTCCAATTTAGACGTTATGTCGCTTGCATAGTGTTCGACGTTAGTTGTCCGCTATGTCATCGTAGCTCTGGCATCGCGCGGCGTTGCAGTCAGATCGCGATTACCCTGTAACTAGCCAAAAAGTCTGCGCAATTCGTAGCGTGCGCTGAGTTATGGTTCGGATATTTTTTGGCACGATTGTGACTCTGTATGTAACGTATCTCAAACCATTTCAGTTTTGTTTTTATTCATCATCATCATCAGCCAGAAGACATCCACTGTTGAACATAGGCCTCCGCCTTTAACCTCCACACTGAACGACCGCCTGCCTTTTGCATCCACTGGATGCCAGCGACTCTCACTAAGTCGTCTGTCCATCTAGTGGTAGGCCTACCTACGTTGCGTCTTCCGGTTCGTGGTCTCCACTCAAGAACCTTTCTTCCCCATCGGTTATCAGTTCTTCGAGCGATGTGGCCTGCCCATTGCCACTTCAACTTGCATATTTTAACAGTTATGTCGGTTTGTTTTTATTGACCCATGCAAATGAACGGCAACACCCCTCTCTAAGACCTATCTGTCGGAGCTCGCCACAGAATACAAAGTAGTTGCTTTTAACAATGAACTTGGCCTTCCGCTGAAGGTTGTTGTAAGTCGTTTATAAGGTTAAGTGCTCTTTATTGAGGTAACTGGGTGAGAGGAACTCTTGAGTTCACGACAAAAAAATTAAACCAACGTAGAAAGAAACGTATTATTTTAATAGACTGAATAAAAATATCACCTAATGATAAGCATAAAAAATTCATTAAAAAAAAATTTTTAAATAACCTTTTATAAGTATTCTTCTCAGAAAATCCTTTCGTTTCATTATAATCATCATCATCATCATCATTTCAGCCATAGGACGTCCACTGCTGGACATAGGCCTCCCCCATCGATCTCCAAAAGGGCCGGTTGGAAGCGGCCTGCATCCAGCGTTACCCTGCGGTCTCTTTTAGGTCGTCTGTCCATCTTGTGGGTCCGTGGTCTCCATTCCAGAACCTTTCGGCCCCATCGGCCATCTGTTCTGCGTGATATGTGCCCTGCCCACTGCCACTTCAACTCGCTAATCCGGTTCATTATAATATAACATTTTAAATTAAGAATTGATATAGAATTTTGTAATTTTTATTTTTATTTGTAACAATATGGACATTGCCTGAAATAAATGAATATTATTATTATACACATAATCATGGTGGTACATAAGAAAATTTTGTCTGTCATAATATCTTAGGGCATCTACCATATTGAATTTAGTGTGACGACATTTTATATTCCGCCATATTGGTTTAAGAATGACGTCAATTAGCTATTCACGCATTGTCATTCAAACCTAAAGTGTTTGCAAAATTTCCACTTAATCAGATGGAGTTTTTTATTTATATTTTTATTATAAATAGGCTTTCTTTGGCTGCCAACTCGCCTGATGTTAAGAAATGACTGTTTTAAAATCCGTTAATGATTTAAACCATTAATTAACTTAGAGTCACCATGAAATAGTTCTTCCGTGTTTTGTTTCTTAATTAGCAACACTAATATTCCACGTTTTTTCGCTTTGCAACATACCAACATTCGGAGAGCATTCATGCGAATCCTTCATAATATCAAATGCGCTTGCTTTCGCTGACTTGTCGTTTTCTCGCGTTTGGTAGTATTTATTCGTGTTTGTTCGCTAAGTCTGTACACAGCATTAAGAAAATGGACAAAGAAATCTTTAACAAAAATTGGGTTACAAAAATGCCCAACAAAATCCCTTTTATATATTCGCGATTTTCCATGAAAAAAAACTCTATCAACAAGTTGCGAAATAAAAGAAAAAAACTCTAATTTTCTTTCGCAAACTCGGTTATCCGAGGCTCGCTGTTCCTAAACGAAAGTGAATTTTTCCTGCAGGAAATTTTCAAAAGTTAATACGCAGTGTACCTAACTTGTTCACTTTGTCAGGGAAAGTTAAAGACAGTAGCTATACCTACAGGCACAAGGTACGTGTTGTCTGTTTATCCTTGTCCATGGAAAGATTGGGTATACTACGCTAGTTTGTGACGTAATAAGTATCATACTAACAATCAAAAACAATGTGAAAGTGTGAGTATTTGTTCCTCTTTCAAGTATCAAGAGAGCAATGGAAAGAGATTTATGCATAGGATTGCCTGTACGAGAGTGAAACCGCGGGCCGCAGCTAAAATTAATATAAATGTATCTCGTTAAATAGATACGACGTTACACGTGCCTGAAAAATCATCTGCAAAATTAAACGAAAAACTCGAACTTGATTCGTCAAAAATTTGAACAACCGTTTGGAACTTTTTTTGATGCCGCAGAGTTGTTCGTACGTTTTGTATATTTCATTTTTTCACAGTCATGGATCAGGTACGTAGAGGAGATGGCATTGCAATATTTTCTCAGTAATGACACTATGGGATGAAGGTTTTGTAACAAGCTATTTTTTTACTAATCTCTAGTACATTTTCGCTCTAACGTATTTAGTGCATTAAGAAATTAGGGATCAATTATCTACGTTTTACTGTACAGAAATTTGTCAATGATGCTAATTTACCTAAAATGAAACAAAAAATTAATAAATATTTTTGTACGCCGCACCTGGCATGGTCGTGAGATGCGTTTCAATTTGTACGACCCTGTATGCTACTTTGTATGTATGTATTACATGGGTACCTACCATGTTCTGACAAATAAATGATTTGATTTGAAATGACCAAGGCATTATTCTGATTTGCAAACGAAATAATTTCAGCTAACGTTATTTTCAAACATAATGCAAACTGGAGCCGTGCCGTTCCCTTTTCCCACTTTTTTTAAATTTTGGAATTTAAAATTTTAGTTTGTCTCCTTGTTTGGTTAGTTTAAAATTATAAAAATGGTGTCATCAAAATTTTATGTTTTATTTAGGAAACCGTAAAGACCAAAACACGATTACGGACATTTCGCTTGATAGAAAATAATAATTAAAGCAACATGTCAAAAGGCAAATAATTGCGCTTTTCTCCCTGTGTATTTTTTTGGATCATTCAAATACCTACTATACAATATTATACAATGGTGTAATTACAGATTTCATAATTAAGAAGGGAACTGTAAAGCTATATTTTACATTACAGCTATACTTTTCAAAAATATGAGAAAACCCTCAAAAATTTAAGTAGCGAAACACACGCATGTAAGCGCCATGTTTTTGCTCTACTAAATGTGACTTTAATATACTATAATAATCAAAAATAATATTTCATTACCATTTTATTCTTAAAAGTAAGAAAACCTCGCCTTAAGCAATTCTGTTTAGGCCACTGCGGAAAATCACGCGAACGTGAACCTTAACGCACCGAGAAACGGTTTGCAGTCGTGTGACTTTTAGCAATCACCTAAACAGAATCGCTTAAAACAGGTGATGGTATGGCCCTCGATCGTGTCAGAACACTCAATAAAGATAAGTAGTAGAAACAATGATGCGGTCATCGTTTGTTCCTGCAAGCGATGATCAATTATCTTACAAAGTTGACGATGACGTTTGCTTTCATCATCATCATCATTTCAGCCGTAGGACGTCCACTGCTGGACATAGGCCTCCCCCATCGATCTCCAAAAGTGCCGGTTGGAAGCGGCCTGCATCCAGCGTTTCCCTGCGGTCTCTTTTAGGTCGTCTGTCCATCTTGTGGGTGGACGTCCTACGCTGTGCTTACCGTGTCTTCAAATCACGAGTGAATCAGTTACTTCGAAGTAAGCGTGCTCCATCGTAGACCGCATTGTCGTGACAAGTAGGCGGTCAAACGCATGCCCACTTAAAAAAAACAGTAATAACCACCTGACAACTACAACATAGAAAGAAGACAATTTTTTCTAGGCCCACTGAATTTACCGTATATTGATGGGTATAACACTATAAAATTCATCGTTTTTTTTTTTTGTACCATTCGGACGAAAGATAAGGTAAAAATGAAACCAGAATAATAATATAAAGAATAATATGTGTTGTTTTGATTTTTGCCACTATTCATTCATTTCCCTTATAAAGTCACTTGACCGGAACGTTTTTAATACGAAAAAGGATGCATGGTTAGGATTTTGCATACAAAAATAAATAGACCATATTTTACAACAGTGGCCTTAGTAATCGGCTTTTGTCAATATTCCGGTTTGATCGGATATAGCTAATATTACCACTAAATCTAGAGATTATGAGGAACAAATCGACATGAGTTTCATTACTATACGGTATTAGTTAGAGGTGGGCCTATTTTTCAAACAAAAGAAATTGTCTCATTTAGTTCCGCTATTTGACGTGGGACTTCTTTCATTAAAAGCACTCGTATCAAGATGCATTTTTTTTTAAATTTGGTGCAGACTTCTCATCTATTTAGCCAGTGTTGATTATGCCACCTCCGAATTGTATTTTTCAGTGGTAAATAACTTTAGCCAAACAGCTGGGAATGGTGGCATACTTTCGGTGCCACAGCCATGGGGAACTTCTGACCGCATCGAGTTTGGAACAAATACCATTTGTACCTAGCTACTTTCTACTTAGAGTATATAGATTCACTTTCTATTTGAAATATCTTGGTATATGATTATTATATCAAACTAGGCGTGATTAAATATTTTACCTAAGAAGCTACCATTTATACACTTTTTTTTTAAATTAAAAAGTATTATACATTTCCTAGTACTTAAACATTATAAATGTGGTCCTTAACTGTTGGCCTTTTGGAAAAACTCAGAGTCACACAGCGCAATGGGGAGAGCTATGCTCGGAGTTTCTTTGCGGGATAAAATCCGAAACGTGGATATTCGCCAAAGAACCAGAGTCACCGACATAGCAGTTGAAGTGGCAATGGGCAGGCCTGATAACCGATGGGAAAGAAAGGTTCTTGAGTGGAGACCACGAACCGGAGACGCAGCGTAGGTAGGCCACCCACTAGATGGACCGATGACATTGTGAGAGTCGCTGACATCCAGTGGATGCAAAAGGCAGGCTGTCGTTCAGTGCGGAGGGGAAGGCCTATGTTCAGCAGTGGACGTCTTCTGACTGATGATGATGATGAACAATTGTATGGCAAGTAAGAAGTTGTTTATTTTCTAGTGACGTCATTGAAGTCATGTGGCCCCATAAATGTCAAAGGGGTCGTTTACACTGCAGTATAATTATTTGAATTTTGATCCGCCATTTACAAATACGTACTGAAAATTATGAGAATTAAAACACAATATTTTTTTATTATAATAATTTTAGACAATTTCAGGTGGTTTTGTAAAAACAGGTATATACCCTTTTAACGAAATAACATTCAATTAAATAGAAACTCTTTCGCGTAACCAGAAAAAAGTGATGTTTAATATTTTTAAATATGTCATTTAATTTAAAAAAAAAAAAAAAAAACAGGCAACATTTCAACATCATCATACAATCAGAACATCAATGTTTTGTATTAATAAAATAATAATAATAAATAAATATTCGGGACATGTTTTTTTGTTTTTTTTTTTGCACACGCGGTCATCTGACCTCAAACTAAGCAAACCATGTGATATGGCTGCCAGAGACTAATATACATACATACATTTATATAGTTTTAAATACGTGCTGGCGGCATTGCCATTCAACGTGGTAATGCCGCCAGCATGCTGGGTACGCTGCCAACTGGTAGTGGGCTTGAGCATTTGGATTGTCTTTAGACCTTCAACGGTCTATGGGCAGTCTAACTGTATTTGTAGTTTTAGTTTTAGCTTGTATTTTGTTTAGTTAATAAAGGCACTTGCCCAGGAAAAAAAAAAAAAAAAAAAACTTACTTAAATAGATATTAACAACCAGATTTAGAACAAACACAAATGTTCATCACATAAATGTTTGTCCGAGGTGGGAATTGAACCCACGCTCCCAAGCTCAGAAGGTAGGTTCACTAGCAACTGAACCAACGGACTATCTACGGGATATTTGTTAAATATCTTTTCATAAAAAGCTTCAAGGATGTTATTTAATTAACATTTAACTTAATTGAATAACAACATTTTTAATTAAGCGGTTGAAGGCATAATTATATGCTCAGTAAGGACTCTTCTTACCTTTTTTTTTAAATAGTAGACAGGCTTGCGCTTGGCCGCCAGCTCGCCTGATGTTAAGCGACGATGCGGCCTACGATGGAGCACGCTTGCCTGGAAGAAACCGATAACTACTGAGTAGAACTGAAAAGAATGACTGAAATAAAGACAAGAGATGGTGGCGAGGTAGGCAGTAATAAACACTCGACCTTTTGCCTTCATAGAGTGCTTATGCTTCAGCTATATCGCCTTAAAGACTTTCGACAACATAGACAATATTATAGTTATCACTAAATTGCAAGAAAAGACAGAATGACATGATGATCTGACCAAGTGTAGCCGGGCATGAAAATTTCTGACCAACTAGGCTGGGGACCATCAGAAAAAGAGCCAGATTTATCGGCATCTACTACAACATTGGGAGAATCACGACTCAGAAGAGAGCTACTGAACCTAGAAAAAGAGGATGCAATTTTATAGACACTGAAATACTAGGTTAAACTGGTCATAGTCTTAGCTACGCGCAATACGTCGTAGTCGTACGCGTGACTTGATATTGTCGTAGCTATGCGCCACTAACCGTAGTGTAACTACGCGTGGTCAATGGTCATAGCATTAGCTACGCGTAGCTTCAGTCGTAGCTAATTGTGGCTGTAATTACGCGTAACTCGTCATCGTTGTAGATACGTACCACTAGCCGTAGTCATAGCTACGCGTGGTCGTAGTCTTAGCTACGCGTAGCTCGTCACAGTCGTAGCTCATTGTGGCAGTAGTTACGCGTAACTCGTCATCGTTGTAGCTACGTACCACTAGCCGTAGTGATAGCTACGCTTGATCGTAGTCTTTGCTACGCGTAGCTCGTCACAATCGTAGCTAATTGTAGCAGTAGTTACGCGTAACTCGTCATCGTTGTAGCTACGTATCACTAGCTGCATTAGTAGCTACGCGTGGCTGGTTGTAGTCGTAACTACGTGTGGCTCGTCATAATTATCGCTACTAGGCATAGTCATAAATACACGTAGCTCGTCTACTCGTCGGATATGGGTGTATGTTTGGTCATAATTATGAATAATGTTATTTTGTATAAACGATAGCAATAGTGGACAGAGGGTAGCATGTGCGCTTTACAATATAACGTCACCTTGTTTAATCTTGAATGCCTAATTAAGATTATTAGAATGACTTTTATTATTATATTTAATAATACGATTGGTAATGTCTTTTGTCAAATAAAATGGACAAAACTAAGTGGTCTGAAATTAAATAATATTCTTATTTAAATAAAATTCATTTATTTTTCCGACTATAAAAACATAATAAAATACTATTTTGGTCAAATTACAACTAATATGATTAACTAAATAAACTAATATGATTAGTTTATTTATTTTTGAAAATTTTGACATGTATTTATTAATATGAATAAATTTATCATTATCATTATCTTCATACCAATAACTTATTTAATATTTTGGTAAATTATAAGCAGTTTAGATGCCATCCCTCAAAAATAGTGAAGGA
Source organism: Agriopis marginaria (assembly GCA_932305915.1). NCBI lineage: Eukaryota > Metazoa > Arthropoda > Insecta > Lepidoptera > Geometridae > Agriopis > Agriopis marginaria. Next base: position 3,168,816 of record OW029932.1, read on the forward strand.
AAACATCTTGAGAAGAACGGTTTGTCCAATAACCTCAAAAAGTTCAATGACATGACATTCACCACATGTACTGGGCCAGCATGTTAGCTTAGGGCCCATCCTCACTTTCTAAAAGACGGCATGTATCTCAGCTGTGGGCACATGATAGGTTGATGATGATGATGATGATGTAGAAGATGGTTTGATTGTTATTAAAACAATCTAGTTTTTTTTTTACCATGGCATCGCTTGATCCTTACTGCGTATATTTGTTTAGTGACGTAGTCCTTTGCACTCAAAACGTAATTAGTGTCGAATCCAATGGTTCAGTAATTTTGCTTGTTTGTGGAATTGTGACATTTCGTTGGGTGGAATTTTAGGTATAAATTAGTATAACCCGTATTTACTGAGAAAATTGTACACAGACAATAATAAAGGTTAAATTAATTAGCGTTGACAAAAATACGCCTTCTTTTACAGTTTACTTTACATGGGTTTCTTTCTGAAATAAATTAATTTTAATGTTTTGATGAGTTTTATACGACAATAGAGCCGAAAGGAGGTCATTGTACTCCTCATTAATATAAGTTTTAGTATGACCAACCCTGAGTGTGCGAATCGTACCCAAATACAGCGATACAAAGACAGCCTAAAGTATCTTCTCTACATAGTATAAATTAAAGTCGCTTTCCGCGTCTGTCTGTCTGTATGGCCGCTAACTCCTCCTAAACCACGCAACGGATTACGATGCGGTTTTCACCATCAGCTAGATACATTTTCACGGAAGGTTATATACATTACTAGCGACCTCGGGTCTCGGGTGTAATTTACGTGCGAAGCCGGGCGAGCAGGTCGCTAGTTTTGTAAATTTTCTAGAATTATCTTTAGAAGAGCTATCTTCCGTTACAAAAAAGGTCTGACTGGCGATTGTCTTGTCAATCCAATGCCAATCAAAAGCCCGAGCTAGACCCGTGAATTAAGACAAATACTACGGAATCAAAGAAATAATCTAAATATGGCCGTAGAGTGTGTTCAAAAAGAGAGTGGACTTGGCCAAAAGAACAACTAGCACGAATTTTAAATGACAATCCTCTCTCTGAAAAATGACAAACTCAGCTATCATGAGCTGTCCTATCATCGTGTTTTGTTGACTTAATTTGCAAAGTCAAAGTCAAAGCCAAAGTTTTTATTTGCTTGCCAATGGGTATACAAGGTCTTAAAATGTTAAATGTTCTTCCATTAACAGGCCCTAAGGGTAAAGGGTGTGCAAAATTGTATTAGTTTATAAATATGTCAAAAGAATTAAACATCATCATCATAATCAGCCTTTTAACAGTCCGCTGCTGGACTTTTAGCCTACCCCCGAAAGGGTGATTGGGTCATATCCACCACGCTGGCCCAGTTGCGAGTTGGTGGATTCACATACGCTATTGAATTCCTTCTCCGTACGTATGCCGGTTTCCTTACGATGTTTTCCTTCACCGTAAAGCCAGTGGTATGAAAATCCGCACATAAACTCCAAAGAGCTCATTGGTACGGGCCCGGGGTTTGAACCCGCGACCTCACTTTCAAGTCTAGCGGTCTCCCAAAAAGGCTACCATGCCTATCAAAAGAATTAATACAAATAATCTATATCTATACTAATATTATAAAGAGGAAAGATTTGATTGTTTGTTTGTTTGTTTGCATTGAATAGGCTCCGAAACTACTGAACCGATTTGAAAAATTCTTTCAAATTGGGATGCTGCACTATCCCCGGTTGACATAGGTTATATAACCCGGCTTCGCCCGTGCGAAGCAGGGGCGGCCTACTAGTTAATTATAAACTAAAAATTTATCAACAAGCCAAATGCAATTTTCTTTAGGAATTCTTCCATTTCATAGAAGCACTCCTATACTAACCATTGCGTGATATTTGTTGAGATATTTGTCCATTCAACCACAATCCTTCCACAATCCAAGTCCATTCTTTAACAGAACAGACTCTACCAGTTAAACCCTATAAATAAGTACGACAAAGTACCTCGTAGTGTGACTAAATGCAAATGTTCGTCATATTCATCAAACCACTGAACTATGCGAAATGAATTCAGAAAACAACCCATATTTTTAATTTATATTACACGGGAATCACTCACGTAAGATTAAGCCGGTTACTCCGACTAAAGTTTCAACCGCATTAGACGGTCTTTTTCAAGGTGAATGCGCGCGCGCGGCTGCGTCTCGCTTTGCACTACAAAACATCAAAATGACTTACAACATTAAGTTTCTTTCACTACAAAAGGCTGAACTAGAGTACGAAGTAGAATTACGCGGTGGCGTAGGTGAATCAGTTCAAGAGCTACGAAAACAAATAGTTAAATTGTCACAGTTACTACTATCAGAAGACATTCTTGAATCACACTTGGAGCCTACGGATGACTCATGGGCGTAAACTTACCCGGACCCGGTCTACTTATTCATAATTATGTGCTACTCCGGTTGCAAAACATAATCTAATTTTGTAACTACCCTTTTTATTTTTTTTAATTATATTCCTTATTAACATTCCTGTTGTTTTTACTGACTACCTACTACGCTTAGGTAGGTAGATCAACTAGGAGCGTTACAATGGCCACGTGACGACACCGGCGGGTGTCGGGTGCAGGGGTGGGGGTGCGTAGAGAAATATGTTGCGCCGGCGCACACTGGAGCTCTTCCTCACTCGAGTCTTCCTATGTGTGTCGGGAATACTCTAGCACGCGGAGCTCACCACGTCGCCACCAATCTCATGGTCACTCCCACGAACTCCATGAAGGCACGGCTTCCAAGTCGGTGGCAGGTTCCATCCTCCATCCCTATTGAAGGTTGGACGTCGATTGATCTCGATGGCTTCTCTGACTTTCCAGGGCACAATTTTTTTTTTCCGTGCTGCACTCTCGCTCTGTCTAACCTAATTTAATGTAATATAAATAAAATATGTGTGAACCACGTCAGTTTCAATAATACAACCCATATTATTTCCCTGCGAGTGGAAACAAAGTTTTATATTACATCGAACTTCCGTCGGAACTTATAATGAGTGCTCCATATCATCTCGTGTTCTTACAGTGTAAGCCGCTTTGCCGGTGGAAACCAGTACGTGAGCATTTAGCACCTAAATAAATTAGGCATTTTTTTTAACGGGCGGTTATCCGAGTCGCGTAGGCAACAAAACGCTCCCTCAGCCCCCGCCAAGTTATAGCGACGCCATGCTAGAGTCAGGACGCCCGCGGGGGGAGTGCAACGACAAAAACGAGCATAGGTCCGACCTCGATGACGCCTGGCGCGGCACTGAACGCGGCACGCCAAAATTCTCGCGTCCTTTTTACGCTGTTAATTTCACAAAAAAACGACACTATTCACTATCAAAAATCTATCCAAATAAAAGAATGTTGATAAAAATTGCCTTTCAGTACATGCAATTTTCAGGTTGTTACGAGCTTTCATTAGAACAAAAAAAGAAAAAAATAAACTAAGTCGACTTTGTTTCAGATTTTTTTTATCGAGGAAAATTTATTCCATCGTATTTTGAACCAAATCATAAACTCAAACACAGATGTATCTGCGACATGTATTTTTTTCCAGCTCAAATATTGTAATTTAACTGAAAAAAATTGATTTTAAACCGTCAAATTTGGTATAAGAGGCTCTTAAAGAGCGGACAAATATCACGTCTTCAGCCTGATGGTTAGCGGTAACCACCGCTTATGACATCTGCACCACTAGCGGCGTTGTCAATGCGTTACCAAGTGTTTGTAGACACCCTTTTTAAAACGGTCTATGTTGGAGCTCGGGGGAAGGTCACATTGCACACACATTGCATTGCATTGGACACATTGCAGGTCCGCGGAAGAAAGGAGTGGCAGAACCGGATAGTGTGGGATTTCTAGCTTTGCAAGATATTGGGGTGAATATGTGCAGTTTCGATGCCATCGCTCCAAAACATCATCATCATCATCATCAGCCAGAAGACGTCCACTGCTGAACATAGGCCTCCCCCTTTAACCTCCCCACTGAACGACAGCCTGCCTTTTGCATCCACTGGATGCCCGCGACTCTCACAATGTCGTCGGTCCATCTAGTGGGAGGCCTCCCTACGCTGTGTCTTCCGGTTCGTGGTCTCCACTCCAGAACCTTTCTTCCCCATCGGTTATCGGTTCTTCGAGTGATGTGGCCTGCCCATTGCCACTTCAACTTGCAAATTTTAACAGCTATGTCGGTGACTCTAGTTCTTTGACGAATATCCACGTTTCGGATTTTATCGCGCAAAGAAACTCCAAGCATAGCTCTCTCCATTGCCCGCTGTGTGACTCTGAGTTTTTCTAAAAGGCCAAAAGTTAAGGACCACGTCTCAGTACCATATGTCATCACTGGCAACACATACGCGCCAAAACGTTGAAGGAAAACATCTTAAGGAAACCGGTATGTCCAAATTGTCCAAGTAAATCATAAACTCAAGACATAATTATGACATTCACCAACATGCACTGGGCAAGCATGGTGGATTAGGGCTCATCCTCTCTCCATGTGTGAAGACAAATGTCCCAGCAGTGGAACATAATAATTATGCTCATAATGATGATGATGGTGAAAGAAGAAAGAAAGAAAGAAAGAAAATAAATTTTATTCGACACCTTTACAAAAAACTTATATCTAGAGGATACAATCAGTGTCGAATGGGTCCTTCTCGGCATAAATGCTGAAAGTCAAGGACTATCAGCGCCGGTTTTCAGACGAACCCTTGAGTTTACACTTACAATACACTTAACACAAATTTACATATATATGACTCCAAAAGCGGATGAAATACAACTTTCACTAGCTCACTCTGTTTTCAAGTTATTCATCTCATCTTGTCGATGACCATCAGCATTATTAGACATTTTAATTTTCTAGTTAGGTCAAAAAAGAATCTGGTTAAACTTTTCTGTGTGCATGTTTTCCAAGCTACCGATAGAGTTTTCTAGTGACGGAGTCCATGATCCAATTCGGATCATTGCATGCAGTAGTGGCAGTAAGGAGCCGGTCACACAATGCTTGTAGAGTAGAGACTGCACAGGGCTTTTTTGGCGTGCAATTCCTCTGACTATATGAGTATAAGAAACTATCGCGATTTAAACTTTTGTGCTAAAATTTTATCGGGACTTATCATGGATGATTTTATTTAGGTAAAAATAGGTACCTTTCCCCTGGACGATCGAGATCGCAACTCTATATTCATATCTATTTTTGTTCACATTATGCTTTAATTTGTACCCTCATATTAATAGACGTTACCTCTCCCCATCCTCATCCTCAAGGTACCCTTAAGTAATGTTTTTGCATTTTTAGTTGATATGGTGACCTTAAGGTTCCCTTAGTAAGGTTACCTCAACAAAGGATGTCTCCAGATTTGATGACGTCATCTATAACGTAATGATTCACTTTGAAGTTGACTGAGGGAACCTTGAGAGACGACTAACAGTGCTAAATATGAAGAAGGCATTAGGCTTAGAGGCACAACACAGAGAACCTTAGTAAAGTGATCACTCAAGGCGAGGATTCGAGGTGCCTTTATTGCATTTATGAATATGGGGGGAATCTCAGACACTGTCTTAATTTACACAGATAACTCATAACATGATAATTTTAGAGTTGAAGGATAATAGCGAAGTTTGTTCCAAACTAATGATACTGGGCAATTAAAATTTGAGAGAATGGAAATATTGGATGGAAAGCATTGGTTTTGCAATAAAGTATGGTCAGTCAGATAAGGACCTATTCTTTCGCGGCCTAGGACGTAGAACATACTTCAAAGACATAGGCGCCCTCTTTTGAATAAATTTTAACCAACCATCGCGTTTGTAAGGACAAAATAAATTAATAGTCATCATAATCAGCCTTTCAACAGTCCACTGCTGGACTTTTAGCCTACCCTCGAAAGGGTGATTGGGCCATATCCACCACGCTGGCCCAGTGCGGATTGGTGGATTCACATACGCCATTGAATTTCTTCTCCGTACGTATGCAGGTTTCCTCACGATGTTTCCCTTCACCGAAAAGCCAGTGGTATGAAAATCCGTACATAAACTCCAAAGAGCTCATACGAGAGTACGGGCCCGGGGTTTTGAACCCGCGACCTCAGTCTAGCTATCTCCCAAATAGGCTACCACGGCTATGCTAAATTAATAGTAAATGACATTATTGTGTGTGTGTGTGTGTGTGTGTGTGTGTGTGTGTGTGAAACAATAATATCTCTGAAATGTATTTTTGTATAATCGTACTAAATAAATGAAAACAAGCCTGTAATCTCTCTATGTCAGTACTTCCATCTAACAAGCTCCATATAATAATAATATCAATCTAGCCCGCAAAAGAAGCAATGTTCACCGAACTCTACATAACCTTGTTCTAACTCAAAACACGTGCGATGACGTGCCATTCAGAAAAACGACAACAAAAACCTCTCTTGTTGTCGCCGACACGATATACATAGCTAGGTAGGTATAAAAGGAAATTTCGCTTCTCAATTTTCCACACAAGCGCCCCAATTCAAATCATTTACTGCACGCCCGTACCTTTCCGCAATTAAACACGGCAATTCATTCCGAAACATCCACGCCGAGCATTATTGCCTCCGCCCTTATTAAAATCACACAAACTAAGCGTCGAGTGTACAGCAAACAATGAAAAAAATTCTCGCGTATATCGCTGGAAAAAAATACCTTCGGAAAGCGGTAGCCACCCGCTACTGTTCGCTATAAAAACCTACCCGAGCAAACTCTGTAATTCCGTTCTATCCCCCAATATAAAATATGAAAGACTGAGCAAAATTCAGGCGGCACCCTGAGCGCAGCCTCGGGGTTTTCCGACCGACTTCGGCTAACTTCGGACCGACGTAACGGCAGTACCATCGACGCGTTCACGATAGAGAACCGTACGTGAATTTTTTCGGCGAAACCTGGTGAAAAAACAGTCGGTGTGTGTGTTTTGTGTGCATTTTTCATGTGAAAGACGAGTTGTTATCGCGTAGTGGTAATGTGCATAGTGTGGTGTCTGTTGTTGGTGGTCGGTGGGCACGTTTGATGGTCCAGAAAAATGGTAAATGATGCACCTTTTTACGTGATATTTCGATTAGCTGATGGATGTCACAGCTATCGTTCAGATCGGATTTTATCCGGATGGGTTGGATTAGCCCGACTTACACAGTGGATTTAGATAGAGGAAAATTATGGAAGAGCTTTTTTGGAGCTTTTTTATTTGATTTCTGTTCTATTTTATCTAAGCTCTACAGTTTACCTTTATTAGTCGTTTTAACGTAAACTTGTATTGAAAACCAACTCTACTTTTACCTCAACTAATGACTTTTTCAATGTCCGCAATCAATTCTAACTTTAGTAGTTGGGTACTTTGTTAAGGGCTCAACTCTACGCATAATTTTAATATAACTTTGAGTCAGAATAAATTAAAAAGTATAGGTTTTATGTTTATACCTTAAAAGTTTCGCATAATTAAATACATGCCGATAACTGCTTTTCTTTTTTCATTTACATGTCCTTTATTATATAAAATTCAACTCGATCCAAATAGGTATTTATTTGATCTAACAGTTGCAACAACATTGTAAAAGTTTGCATGAAAACTAAAAAAAAATATCACTTTCGCTAGGTTTTAAACGTAATACGTAGAACAGAGAGCAGGTAGGTATATTATTATATCCGATATATTATACTTAAGTGAAATATTAAAAGAAAATGTTTTTATTCTGAAATATTATTGCAAGGGACAAAGCTAACAGATCCCCCGTCGATTCTGTTGCGTAAATTATTTCCATCCAATGGTTGCCTGGAAGAGATCGCTTTTAGCGATAAGGCCGCCACTTGTGGCACTCGTAAGTGTTTTCTATCGTGTTGTAATTTTTATTTCTGGTGTACACAATAAAGAGTTTCTGTCTATCTATCTAATAGATGCATGGACGGAGGTTAGTATGTTTTTTATTTAATTTTTTAATTATATTATATTAAGCTTTCGATTGACCACCAACTCGTCTGGGGCTCAATTTTGAATTGCCTGTGTGATGACGTGCGATATGCACGAAAATATCAAGCGACTTCTCAAACAAAAGTAGTTTTTATTTAATAATCATCATCATCACCCAGAAGACGTCCACTTCTGAACACAGGCCTCCCCCTTTAACCTCCACACTGAACAAAAGCCTGCCATCTGCATCCACTGGATACCCCGACTCTCACAATGTCGTCGGTCCATTTAGTGGGAGGCCTACCTACGCTGCGTATTCCGCTTGGTGGTCTCCACTCAAGAACCTTTCTTCCCCATCGGTTATCGGTTCTTCGAGCGATGTGGCCTGAAATAATCATATCACTCGCTATAGCAACGAGTAGTTTTAACGATTCAAATTCGGTTCTATCAATAGAAAATCTTTCATTTCGCATGATATTTTCGTGCGAAATATCATACGAGCGATTTGAAAATTGAGCCCCTGTTGTTAAGGAATGATGCGTTCTACGATAAATAAAATTGCCTACAAAAAACCAATTCATTAGCGAAAAAATTACAGATATAACAAAAAAAGGTTAAGTTTTTCTAAATCGAAAACTGAAAATGAAACAAATGAAACACTGTTTTAAACTATCACGGTTGTTAACTAAAGTTATATGATCCTCAACCACAACCTTACCACGGTAAATATCCCGTAAATAAACATATATCTATAGTGAAATGAATGAATTGAAAATATGTTAAAATTTGTGATATAGTTCCCACCTTAATTTTCAAAAATTTTCTACTTTTTTTAAATTGTATCTTCAGCAATCTTTATCAGTTTTTGAGTAACTTTTATAATCCTTTACATTATTATACCATAAAAATTATAATCACAGCATAATTAAGGTGCTATCACGAAACAGTACGAAAATAATAGTTTTTTAACGGTCAACGATGAAACGGGTAAACCGTCTAATTGTCCGTCACGTGACAAAAACTACTTACATCCAAATAGACTTTTTCAAGCTTAATTTAGCTACACTTGGGGCCTTACGGCCAACTGCTATTGCGGCACCTATTCCGCTCAGTTGGAAAATCACGCGACCGCAAACCGTATCTAGGCGCGATAAGGTTCACGTTCGCGTGATTTTCCAACTGAGTGGATTAGGTGCCGCAATAGCAGTTGTCTTAGTTATTCAAAGCACTGACAACTACAGTAGATTGTAAAAAAACTTATTAACAACCGTAATTTAAGATTACTTTTGGTAAGTTTTTGAACGAAAGATACAGGCTCGTAGACGATATACTACATAATCTCTTCTCTTCTCTATCTCTACATAGTATAAATTAAAGTCGCTATCCGCGTCTGTCTGTCTGTATGGCCGCTAACTCCTCCTAAACCACGCAACGGATTTTGATGCGGTTTTCACCGTCAGTTAGATACATTTTCACGGAAGGGTTATATATATAACTAGCGATCCGCCCCGGCTTCGCACGTAATTTACACCCGTGCGAAGCCGGGCGGGCGGGTCGCTAGTAGTGTTATATAAAAAACTACACACAAGCTAATTAACACTAGATACCTTAGCTTACGATACCGAATATAGATACCGAAGATTACTAAGCTTCTTAGACTTGCATGAGCATCGGCGCAAATTTACAATCTATGGGTTTCCCCGTTAGTTACAATCTGGGTGTCTTCAAGTCGAGAGTGAATCGGTTTCTTCTAGGCAAGCGTGCTCCATCGTAGACCGCATCGTCGCTTAACATCAGGCGAGATGGCGGCCAAGCGCAAGCGTATCTACTATAAAAAAATTAATTAAAAAACACTATCGGTTTTTATTGGATACATTTCGGAGAGTGTGCATCGGACCTGCATGATCTAATTAAGTGAATGATAGCCCGTTGGTCCAGTTGGTAGTAAACCTACCTTCTGAGCTTGAGGGCGTGGGTTCGTTTCCCACCTAGGACGAACATTTGTGTTTGTTCTATATCTGGATGTTAATATCTATTTAACTATGTATTTAAAACTATATATGTATGTATATCAGTCTCTGGCAGCCATATCACAAGCTTTACTTAGTTTGGGGTCAGATGACCGTGTGTGTAAAAATGTCCCGAATACTTATTTATTTAAAAAAAAAATCCTCCTGCCCATTTCTTATCAGACTGCTAGAGAGGAAACGAAAAGGCAACACCGCTTCATGGTTGATATTCCGAAAACTGCACGAAGAACTAATTCCACTTTTATTGGACGAACTGCTAGTATGTAGAATGCGCTGCCTTAATGAGTTTTCCCGATAGTTAGTCTCTAGGTGTCTTCTAGGCAAGCATGCGCCATAGCAGAACGCATCATTGCTTAATAACAACTAAGCGGCGGTCCAAAGCAAGCTTATTATTATTTTTAAACTAAGCCTAGTATAAAAAAACAGTTAGATTGCCCAATTTGCCTTAGCCCGTTGAAGGTCTATATAGAGACAATTTATGCTGTAGCCCACTACCTGTGGGCAGTGTAACTTGCATGCTAGCAGCGTCACCACGCTGTATGGCAGTGCTTGAAAAAATCTGCATTTTTAACCGACTTCTAAAAAGGAGGAAGGTTCTAAATTCGGTCCATATTTTACATGATTAACGGCCTATTATCCGAATCGCGTAGGCAACAAAACGCTCCCTCAGCCCCCGCCAAGTTATAGCGACGATGTATTTTGCCACGCAAGAGTCAGGACGCCCGCGGGGGGAGTGCAACGACAAAAACGAACATAGGTCCGACCTCGATGACGCCTGTCGCGGTACTGAACGCGGCGCGCGCAAATTCTCGGGACCTTTTGACGCTTTTAATTTCACAAAAATACGAAACTATTCACTACATATCAAAAATCTATACAAATAATTTTTTTTTGAATAAAATTGCCTTTCAGTACATGCAATTTCCAGGTTGTTACGAGCTTTCATTAGAGCATAAAACGAAAAAATAAACTAAATCGACTTTGTTTCATTTTTTTTTTGATCGTGCAAAGTTTATTCTATCGTGTTTTGAACCAAATCATAAACTCTAACACAAATATTGTAATTTAACTGAATAAATTTGACTTAAAACCGGCAAATTTGGTATAACAGGCCGTTAATTCATTGCCGTGTCATGATAATATACAAAGGCTTACAATTACTTATTTATTATTCGTAACCCAAATAAGCAATGAAGTTCCAATTCTGATACTATCTTATCACAACTCTGCTTCTAATTTAGTATTATTTCAACTATGTTTCAAATTAAACCCTGTTTATTCGAGGTGTCAGAGCGAAAATGTTATAATTTATGTAATCCTATTTAGAATTCGTTAAAAGCAAATAATACCTTCGTTGGATAATTTCCGAAGCGAATAATTTGAATTTACGGCCTTTTTCCAAAGTACTGCATTCGGGCGAGATAAATCAAGGGTTTACCATGACTTTGTTGACTGAGTATGGGCATAAAAAAATTTATATCTGTAATTTATATGAAAATAAAAATGGTAGCTTTATACGGTGCGTTCGGATAGCCCTTTGGTGGCAAAAATTACTGTTACAAACGCCAATAATGATCACATGTAGCGTTCGTTTTGGGAATGTGTGTGCAGAAGTGGCATTATCAACTGTTTTCGCTTACCGTTCGGATAGGTCGAAAACAGCTAAAAATGCCATCGTAATCTGCCACTTTTGACCCACTTTGACCTCGCGACATGGGATCGTTGTGATTGTTTTTTGACATTAAGATTTTGACGTTTGTTTTTCGCGGTGTTTTGGTGTTTTTTTTTGAGCGCGATTTGTTTGACATCACCGCTGGTGACTGTAGCGTTCCTTTAAGGTAGGGATCAAAAGTGGCAAAAATTGCAAATTTCTCAAACCGAACGCTTTACACCAACGCCAATTTTGACGATGCTAAAAATTCCATCATATGCAACGCACCGATATTTATCGTTTTTGCAATTGTCTCTTCGTGTAATCGAAGTTGCGCTCAACGGCCTGTATTTGAGCAAGAGATCACAACCTAAAATGTATGACGATAAACAGGCCAAGTGCAACTTGGGCTCGCGCACTGAGGGTTCCGTACCACCACAAAATACAATAATTATCAATTTAAAAAACTATTTGGTCCGACTTAACGCCTACCAAACGCCGTCACATAGTTAATATTTTGCAAGTGACGCTCGGCACTTGGTCATTATTTATTGTTTATTGTTATACTTAAAGGGAGGCCTATACCCAGCAGTGGGTCACTCAAGGCTGATGATGATGATGATGATGATGATGTTATACTTTAGAGTGTGTACTATAATCATGCCAAGTTTGACGTTTGTACGTATTACCGTTTTTACATTAGAGCTAATACAAAAATTTGAAAAAAAAAATACGTGTGTTGTATGGGAACCCCCGTTTGTTTTTACTTTTTGACGTTTTTATTATGCTTTAATTAATTTGCCGTATCTAATATAAAAACAACAAAAAACTACTTGAAAAAAAAAACATACAAACTAGTAATTCGCCTTAACATTACATTATTCTCTGATAATTTCAACTAACTGTCTTTTACGCTTCGAAAGATACAGAAGATACATAGGTAAGACAGACAGACGAACAGACGGATAGACATACATCGTAGGCTTAGTAAAAGGTCCTGTTTTTACCCTTTGGATACGGAACCCTAATAATGAAAATCATTTACGTATATCTCAATGTTTTTTTTATTAAAAGGCCAAGGCTGTAATTCAAACCAAAACTTCTAAATGGCATTACGGCATACATTTCAATTAGGCGAAACTATTCGAACCTACCCGAAATCCAGTCACCGTTATCATTGCAAACGTGAATGTTACAAAATCCAATGAATATTTATTGTGGATTTGACTCAGAAATGGTAATTGTGAGAGCCTAAACTAACAAGCCGCGCTGATCAAAGGGAACGGGCCGCATGGCTCCAAGTAACTTATTAAATATTATTTTATGTTGGCGTCAACATTATTTGTATAGGAAACGCCTTTTGAAATTAGGGCCGTTTGAAATTTGTACCATTTGAGAACTCGTTGCTTAACATTTCTTAGTATTTAACCCTTTTGTAAATATTTATTTACAAAAGCACTTGAGCTATGCTCGGAGTTTCTTTGCGCGATAGAATCCAAAACGTTGACATTCGCCAAAGAACCAGAGTCGCCGACATAGCTGTTAAAATATGCAAGTTGAAGTGGCAATGGGCAGGCCACATCGCTCGAAGAACCGATAACCGATGGGGAAGAAACGTTCTTGAGTGGAGACCACGAATCGAAGACGCAGCGTAGGTAGGCCTCCCACTAGATGAACCAACCACATAGTGAGAGTCGCTGGCATCCAGTGGATGCAAAAGGCAGGCTGTCGTTCAGTGTGGAGGTTAAAGGGGGAGGCCTATGTTGAGCAGTGGACGTCTTCTCGCTGATGATGAAATAAACGCGTACCTACTTATTAGCCTTGAAATAGTGACACAGTGTTCTGGCTTTTCATCATCAGTGAGAAGACGTCCACTGCTGAACATAGGCCTCCCCCTTTAACCTCCACACTGAACGACAGCCTGCCTTTTGCATCCACTGGATGCCCGCGACTCTCACAATGCCGTTGGTCCATCTATAGCCTCTCTACGCTGCGTCTTCCGACTATTTCATGACTATTCATCGTTTATTTAGGGGGTGACCTTACCTCCTCTTTGATACACGTAGAGTAGCAATGAAATAGTTAGCAGACAAAAGACAAATTTTATTTCATGAAATTGGAGCACATTATGAAATGGTGTACAGAGGGAGTTCAAAGCATATTTCTCTACATATCTATATAAACTCAACTACGAACGAAGTATTGTCACAAGTTAGTTTGTCATGAGTGACGAGCTACGTTATGAGCAAAGTTATTTCATAACTAACAGTATTGTTCGCTAATTGTGTCTTATATCGCATATTACGTTTTATTTATCATCATAATCATAATCAGCCTTTTAACAGTCCACTGCTGGACTTTTAGCCTATCCATGAAAGGGTGATTGGACCATATCCACCACGCTGGTCCAGTGCGGATTGGTGGTTTCACATACGCCTTTGAATTCCTTCTCCGTACGTAAGGTTTCCTTACGATGTTTTCCTTCACCGAAAAGCCAGTGGTATGAAAACCCGTACATAAGCTCCAAAGAGCTCATTGGTACGGGCCCGGGGTTTGAACCCGCGACCTCACACTTTCAAGTCTAGCGGTCTCCTAAATGGGCTACCACGGCTCTTACGTTTTATGTATAACTACAACTAAACTAAGAAAGGATCTGTACAAAGCTGAAAACTGTAAACATGAATCAGTTTTGCTAGATTCGTAATCTTTGTTTTTTTTTATATTAGATAGGCTTGCGCTTGGCCGCCATCTCGCCTGATGTTAAGCGACGATGCGGTCTACGATGGAGCACGCTTGCCTAGAAGAAATCGATTCACTCTCGACTTGAAGACACCCAGATTGTAACTAACGGGGAAAACCCATTCAGGCAGCGATTTCCACAGACTAGCAGTTTGTACATTAAATGTGGAATCATAGCGCTTCGACAAAAAAGGAGGATTTCTAGTCGATGCGGTTTTTTTTGTATGATCACGCATATATTTATACGGAGTAATATGATTAAGATGTTTTTTTAACTATAGTTTTTGAAGTCAGTTAATCTTTATTTATAAAATTCATCATTTAAACATCTGCCTTGCCAGTAATCGAACTTTTAAAGCTCACAAGGCAGACGTGTAACAGACAAATCGGTCACCTGCATAAATGTTAAATACCCTTTTTTGCTTTACATCGTCGGGTAAAATCTTATCAAATCATCTGTGGAAATAACGATTCAAGAATTTGCTAAGTCTAATTCGATCGATTGAGTGTAATTGACCCACTGTCTGTACCTTTGACGTAGTTAGTGTACAAATGAGTGTTCACCTTCAATAGTCTTTCAAGACTTTACACAGAGCACGTGTAAACCAGTAGCACAAGTTTTCTGAAATAAATTAAAACAATAAAAAACACTCGTTAAAACAAACCAACTGACCTCAAATTCGGGTAGGGGCTTACTAGTATAACATTAGAGACAATTTAAGATGGATTCGTTAAATTAGTCAAATATTCTATTCGTGTGGTAATTTTATACCATTATGATTAAATCCTTACTAATATTATAAAAGCGAAAGTAAGTCTGTCTGTCTGTCTGGATGTTTGTTGCGTTTTCATGGCAAAACGGCTAAACGGATCTTAGTAAAATTTGATAAAGAGTTGCTGAATATCACAGAGATGGACATAGAATACTTTTTTGGCGATTTTATTAATTATTTTATGAAATTCTGTAAATTAAACGAAAATAATAGGATATTTTGGCGCTCACCAAATGCATCACAGAATAGAACGTAGTAGTTACAGACAGTTGCGTTTCACAATGCGATGTTGCCACTTCGTGCTGAGAGTGCGGACGCGGGCCGAACCGCGCTGTGCGACGTTGCCGGCGCTGTATCGACTTGATTTTATGCATATATAGTTCAAGTGCCATAGACATAGGCTACTTTTCATCATCATAATCATCACCATATTTCATCACTACGCGGGTGAAACCGCGGGGCGCAGCTAGTTAATTATAGTTTCCAGAAAACGCAGAAAGCGTTAAGCCGCTGTTCCATATTTTTTATGACACTTTGATCCAGAATTCAGACGGGTTCGATAAAAATTATAACTACACACTTGCACGTTATCGTTCACTTAATGCTTGGTAATCCAATTACTCAAAAATACTAAAACAAAAACTTAAAAATTCCTTTACACCTGACATTGGCAAAAGGCAGGCTGTCAGGGGGAGGCCTATGTTCAGCAGTGGACGTCTTCTGGCTGATGATGATGATGAAGAAATAAAAAAACATTAACCCCATACCATATTCATAGACCTTTACCTCCCTATTCTCACCCATAAGGTGCTTAAGTAGTGTTTTGTCAATTTAAGTCGAAAAAATAAAATTACCTTAAGGTTCCCTTGCTAAGGTTACCTCAACAAAGAATGTCTACAGATTTGATGACGTCATCTATGACTTAATGACTCACTTTAAAGTTGACTGAGAAAACCTTGAGATACGACTAGCGATACCAAATGTGAGGCTTGGAGGAATATTGAAGGGAATCTTAGCAAAGTGAGCAAATAAGGTTAGGAACTATTGCTACCTAACCTACTAAGGTACTTTCGTTACGTTTATGAATATGGGTGTTAGTATTCCACGGAGTTATAATACTGATTTAATTCTCATACGTCTACTTAGTATCAATGTCGGTTATAGAATATAAACTTAGGCCTAAGTTACCTAACTCAATTGTCTATGCTCGAAATACTTGATAGTTCGTATCAGTTACAGTTTTGATGTCTTGTCAGTATCAGTTTCTAAAATAGAAAATCTTCAGCAGCTGTTTATGAAAGTTTTTAGAGGCCACACAGCATTTTCCTTTACTACACTGGCTAAATAGATAAATAGACTGCAGCCAAAACTGTAAAGAAAAAAGATAGTCAAAACGTAACTGTCACTATCATTCAGTTGTCATTTCCCTTCGGTTGAAGCAATGATGCTTTTTTGAGGAATAAATAAATGTGGTGATTTTTGTGAACGTGAATTACTTTAATTTTATGTTACACATAGCAGTTTCCTTTACTAGCAGCATTATTATGTAAAGATATTTAAATACTATAAAATCATTCTAAAATCGTTTGTTTTATTTCTTTTACTAGTTGCTCTATTATGTCAAAAATATAGATTGGGACTAAATTAGAACAGCAATTTATTAGGAGTTATCAAAGATTGTATCAAATTGGATACCTTTGGCATTCGAATAACATAATAATTGGTATAATAAAAGTTTATTGGCAACGTATTAATTTGTTTGCTCGACTCTCAATCAGATTGTCAGTTGTGGAAATTTATCTATGGCATTGATACCCTTACAACGGGGTGAATAGACACAAACGATAAATATGTTTTATTGTACAATTTCCAGACCTATTCAGATTGACATGTCGCTGGCTCACTACTACAAGGTTCTATGTCATTTTCTTACACATTCTGTTATTTAAATTTAAAAAAATTGGTTTCGTAAATATTGACTTAGCAGGGTTTATGCTTGTGAAAGATACTTTAACTCAAGCATAAACCCTGCTAAGACAATATTTATGAAACCAATTTTTTTTAAATTGAAATTACAGAACGTGTAAGAAAATAACATAGAACCTTGTAATAGTGAGCCAGCGATGTGTATAATAATATAATATAAATTTTTCTATACTACCGTACAACGTGATGAATATAGGCAACATTCAGTAAGTTTATTTATCATATAAATTTTTCGGACCTTTGATTAGATAATTTAGAGAATTTAGTTTAACAATAATGGAATTTTATCTATGTTATAGTATCCTATACATTCTATACAATGGAATGTATATTATAAGCAAAATTTAGAAGGAATAGAATTACCTACAATTTCCGACCTATTTATATTGATTGATTAACTCTTTATTGTTCACACCATTAAATTTGATAGCCCGTTGGTCCAGTTGGTAGTGAACCTGCCTTCTGAGCTTGGGGGCGTGGGTTCGATTCCCATCTAGGACAAACATTTATGCGATGAACATTTGTGTTTTTTCTATATCTGGTTGTTAATATCTAGTTAAGTATGTATTTAAAACTATATATGTATGTATATCAGTCTCTGGCAGCCATATCACAAGCTTTGCTTAGTTTGGGGTCAGATGACCATGTGTGAAAAAATGTCCCGAATATTATTATTATTTATTAATTGATAAAAATATATTAATAATATATTATTAAAAATATATTAATAATATATTATTAAAAATATATTAATAATATATTATTATTAATATATTGACATTTGTGTAAATTTATGTACGGTTCCTACGACGGGCGAATAGACGCGATGTTTTATAAGTTTTATTGTAATTTTTCTAGACCTATTTAGATTGACGCTAATAGAAATTTATCTATGGTATTCTACAACGGGGTGAATATAAGCAAAATTTTGAAATATTTTACTATACGTACAACTTCCAGACATATTCATATAGTTATGTAAATGTATCTATCTACAATGGGGTGAATTTGGCGAAATTGGGAAAGTTTTTATCATACATGTTCCAGACTTATTAAGATTGACATTAATGAAAATTTATCTATGGTGTCCTAAAATGGGGAGTATACAAATAGCAGCAAGATGTACCAAATTATAATATTTTAGGTAACACGTATTTGGAACAATTTTATTATGGAAACTGACGTGGTTTTCATTTTTTTTTTAATCTTACGTGCTTAATTCCCGTGTAACATAAATAAAAAGTATTTGGAGCACCTAGCATTTTGTAAGACTGGAAATTGGAGGAAACTAAAACTTTTTATTTATGCCTCTTTTCACCTGAAAATGTCTATTCGAAGATTCTTTATTGATTAACTTGTATAGATGAAGAAATATCCATAATATTCGTGCGTAAACACAAAACAAGTTATATACAAATCAATCAATTTCGAAATTAAAATTTTGTATGGAATTTGGTATTTACATAAATAAATATTAAACTAATACTTTGCCTTTGGAAACTGATTGAGCCTGCAGGTTCCTTTGATTTTATTGTTATATAATGTACTAGCGGTCCGCCCCAGCTTCGCACGGGTATAGATTATAGCCTATGTCACCACCATATCGGTTCAGTAGTTTCGGAGCCTATTCAATGCAAACAAACAAACAAACAATCAAATCTTTCCTCTTTATAATATTAGTATAGATGTCTAGTTGTTAGCTATCTAGATGGGTGAAATGAAATTCAATACTAAATTAAAATTATAACGACACAGTATACTTGGTTTCTAGAATAATAAAAAGGCCAACTAAAAACAAAGTTTTCACAACGACCCTCGAAATCTAAGCACGAAAATTTGAAATTTTTTGAACAAAACTTCGAAGCACGTATTAGCATTATAACAATTTATGAATTAACAAACTTTCCTGGCTTTTATTTCATACCATAGTTAACTAAATTACAGAACTTACGCGAGCAACGAAGAAGTTGAGCACTATTGTAATAAATCTAAAATATGTTTTTACAGACTGAGTTCTTACCTAGGCACGATTTTAGTGTGGAAACTTCTTTATGATTCTATTACTTTAATAATAATTATAATGCATGCATGAGTGCCTTTTGCGCTACTTTTGCACATGGTTTTACGTGTTCTACAAATGGAGATAGTTAATTTTTAATCGACTTTAAAGAAGATTTTTAATCCGTGGTCAACGACGCTGGTATTTCAACTAGTTATTTCTCTGTATAATTCTTTTGTTTTAAATTTTGTTGTATACTGTTTCATCATCATCATCATCAGCCAGAAGACGTCCACTGCTGAACATAGGCCTCCCCATTTAACCTCCACACTGAACGATAGCCACACTACTGTCACGATACTGTTTGTTGATCCATAAATTAAAAAAAAAGAAGTGGCTCTCAATTAGTATTTTGTTATTGTTCTTCTTGTTATTTTTGTTTCCACCTTGTTAGAACCTTAGAACTCCGTCATTACCAACAACCAACAACGTAACCATATTATTACCAATTTTTTTTTCATTTATTGTTATGTTGAATTAGTTGCCTGAATGGGTGCTCCCCGTTAGTTACAATCTGGCTGTCTTCAAGTTTTTTTTTTTTTTTTTTTTAATAGTTAACAAATAATACATAGAACAGTTTGAATATCTCAAAATCCTTAGCTACAGGACAATGCACTCGAGAGAAAACCCAAGCTTCACGCATACTTCTGACACATTAAAGCGACGAATCTTCGAAGGACCCGGAGAAAGTTACCAAAGAGTTGGCATAGTTAAAATATTCTCTTTCAACTTGATCCGTCTTAATGCTGGCTTGAAGAACACGTAGGCTGAAGTTGGATCAACTATTTCGTAAGAAATGTAGCGGGGTTGGGTTCTTGCATATTTTGGTGAAGAAAATTAGTTAGTTACGGAAAAATTACTGTAAGGATTAATCTAATAGTTATTTTAATTTTATTAGGTAAAGTGATATAAGTATTAACATTTTATAAAAATATTGTCTATCGTCTATAAAGTACCTTTATTCATCATTTCAGCTTATCATGTTTTTACTGTTGGGACACAGGCTTTCTCTCAGAGAGAGAGAGAGAGATAAGATGGGCCGTAATCCACTATGCTGGTCCAGTGCATGTTGGTGAATTTCTAAGATTCTTGGACATACCAGTTTTCTAACTAAGTTTTCTTCCACTTTTTTCGAGCGTTGGCATAATAATTATTAAAGTACTAAATAAGTCATTAGTGCAGAGCCAAGGACCGAACCGGGTGTTGTTAGATTGTAAAGCGCACATACCTAAAACTACTGGTCAACCGCAGTCACACTCACTCCGCTTACGCTTCGTATGCATTGGCCTTTTACTAATTTTAAATTCGCCTTGAGACTCGATGAATTGAAGGTATAAACAAGGCAACTGATAAGATCTGGAAACGAAAACTAGAAAATCAGGCCGAACGGTGTGCCTTGGGAGCCTATGTCGAGCCTATGTCCAGCAGTGGACTATGTTAGGCTGATGATGATGATGATGAGCAGACCGACACAGCAGATATTATATCAAACCCGCTATCCTGCTGAAATGTGTCACTTATATAATAATTCTAGCGGTCCGCCCCGGCTCCGCACGCGTATAGTTATATAGCCTATTAAAATAGCGTATGTTAATCAGTGATAATATAGCATTCAAATGGTGAAAGAATATTTAAAATCGGTCCAGTACTTTTTGAGCCAATTCGTTACAAACATACATACACACTTTCCACTTTATAATATTGTATAGAAATAGATTGGGCAAGTGGCTTTATTACTTAAACATATTAGAAGCTATAACTAAAACTAAATAATTAAACAACTAGGATATTATAAAAACTTTAAATACTCAAGCCCACTATCAGTTGGCAGCGTATCGCAACTTACTGGTGGCATTACTACGCTGAATAGAAATTAATGCTTAAACTTTGAGCTAGAAAAACACCACTGGGTAAAAAATACGTGATTCATTGGGAAAATTGCCTATAACTATTAATTAGTGAGTTTTTAGGGCAATCCAATTTGTACGGATTTTGTGTTTGGATTTTGTTTTGTAGTCTGGCAAGCATTGATCATTATTGTTTTTATTTGACTTCAACTCTAACTAACACCGAAAAAAGTCTAAAATCTCCGAATAATAGTATATTACCTAAGAAGTAGAAAGTAAGAAGTTAACATATATGTTTTAATAACACTTTTTTTTCGAACTTAGAAGTATTATAAATTTTTAATTATAACACAGTACTTTCTTGCCAAATTTTAGATGTAATTTCTAAAGGGGAAACTGTAGTTATTACACTGTGGCGGCACGTATCTGCGGAGCATTCGTAGACGTGCGCACCGACCAGCGGCACGCGGTGAACTGACGCTAGGGGGCGCTCGCGTATATTTATATGGACGGCAAGCGTCGCGGCGCGAGCGCCGCCTGTAGAACATCCTACCTGGTGCTAGTTTTTAGATAGTTTTAGTATCCAAATAAATGATAGGTTTTTCTGTAGTTTTAATTGTTAGTCCAGTAGGAAATTTAAGTAGGATTAAATAAATTTTACGCTAAAACTAATAATAATACTTAACCTACTATCCTACCTCTAAACCTTACCTAAACGTGAGCCTTAGCTAAATATTTATTTAATCCTACTTAAATTTCCTACTGGACTAACAATTAAAACTACAGAAAAACCTATCATTTATTTGGATACTAAAACTATCTAAAAACTAGCACCAGGTAGGATGTTCTACAGGCGGCGCTCGCGCCGCGACGCTTGCCGTCCATATAAATATACGCGAGCGCCCCCTAGCGTCAGTTCACCGCGTGCCGCTGGTCGGTGCGCACGTCTACGAATGCTCCGCAGATACGTGCCGCCACAACACTTTCATTTGTTTTTTCCGAGCTGGCAAGAATGAAATTTAGTGGATGGCTCGTTAGTGCATCGCACTGGCAATTCATTCTTATTTGTCAGCCAGTGTCGATTTTTATTTATTCCCTTGATTGATTCTCATATCCGGTAAAGTTGCAATCATTCTCTAGTGATTGAAATTAACTACAGATGAGTGAACTTAAATTGTCATTGGACCGATCGTTCGAGCGGGACTAAATTAACGAATAGCAGCCATTCGCTTACGCACTCCATTACTGCTTATCGCACGTCGCGTGTTTTTCTGAGGCAGACATGCGGTGCGTACCACACTTGACGGGATTTAACACAAAAGCTAAAATGTCAAACGAAACCAATCTAAAACCATGTTTGATATAGGTAGCTGACGAGCGGGCAGGTCGCTCGCCTGATGGTAAGCTTCATTATTGTTTATAGCAGTTCAGTTCTGACCTTAAATTTAGAACTTCAACCAACAGTACAAAACCAATAATACCAATAATGCCATCCGCACATTATAGATGCGTGGAAGTCTCGCACTGTTCGATTTGATCGATTGTTTCTGCCACGCACCTGTAAGTTGTGGAATGGCTTACCACCTTCGGTTTTTCCTCCGAAGTATAATTTGGACTGCTTCAAACGAGGGGTGAATAGAGTACTCAAAGGTAGGCAACGCACTGACAATGCCCCGGGTATTGTAGGTGTCTATAGGCAGCGGTGACCACTTACCATCAGGTGGCCCGTAGCTTGTTTGCCACTTATTTTATATTAAAAAAAAAAAAAAAAACTCTGAGCGTCAGTGCACCTTGCTTTTTTGTAACTTCGAAAAAACATTCCCGTTTTTTGTGGTAACTCGGTCAGTTTTTCACAATTGATAAGGTATTGATTATGATGGAAGTAATAACACCTATTGGACGGCAAGTTAGCGTGTCCAACATTACCTATTCATGTCATAGTCATTAGTAAATTCCCTACTGTATTCCAGGAGCGGTGGACCTGAAGCGGTAAATTGAAATTAGTTGAAATGTTTTTTTACTGGCAAGTGCTTTTATTAACTAAACAAAATACTAACTAACTAACACTACAGAAACAGTCAGACTGCCTATAGACCGTTGAAGGTCTAAAAACAATGCAAATGATCAAACCCACTACCCGGTGCTAGGGTAAGTGTTTTTTACTGGCATGTGCCTTTAGTAACTTAGCAAAATAAAAGGTAACTAACACTACAAAAAAGTTAGACTGCCAATAGACCGTTGAAGGTCTAAAGACAATCCAAATGCTTGAGCCCACTACCAGTTGGCAGCGTACACAGCATGCTAGCGGCATTACCCCGCTGAATGGAAATGCTTATATGTATTGGGCAACACACCAGCATTTTGCTCATGCGTCGCATTAATTAGGCGCTCTGAAAGAATTTTTAAAATGAGGTGTGCTCTTGGTTTCTTAAGGGCCCAAATCTAGGGCTTTCACATAATAAAGGACATGCCAGAAATGTATCATTACCATCATCAGCTTTTTAACTATCCACTGATGGATATAGGCTCGCGGTTGAGCTCGGTCGGCAGTTATTTGCATTCAGTTTTTACCCACCGCTTTACGCAGGTCTTCACTCCATCTGGCCGCAGGGTGTCCGACATATTTGCCTCGTCTACCCCATCGGTTATCGGTTCTTCGGGCAATGTGGCGGGCCCACTGCCACTTCAGCAATTGATAACAGAGAAAAGGGAAAACTTCTATTTCACATTGTTTAAAATGAGCATACATATTTTGGTGTGGTTTATTAATTGGATATGCAACTTTTGTGTGTTGGGTATTAAATTCGCGTGTTGCGTGCGTATTTTAGAATTAAAAGAAGTCGTTAAAATATTGGTCACGTAAGACTTTCACCTCACAAACAAAGGTTAGGGCGGCAGACATGCAAAATTCAGAAAAACTTATCAACCAGGTCACATACTCAAAGTAAACGAGGGTACGCACTACTAAACCTAATATCTGCGACACCTTGCCTGAAACGGTTAAATTTGAAGAAAAAAAAAAACAAAGAGCTGTGGTATTAAAATGCCTTAGAATTTAAATTGCTAGAGTTGAAATATTGAAAATAAAGGCTTGGAAAATGTGTTTAATTTAAATAACTGTATTCATTATTTTAAATGAGATAATAAAAGCAATGGCACAGTTTTTTAAAATCTTTATAGCTACTGATAGGCTAGGGGCTTAACATCATTATTAATTATAATATTATATAATTATATCGGCGTGATAGAAGATTCTGACTACCTTGTAATGAGGCCTGGCGTTCAATACCTAATCATACAAATAAGAGAGATAATAATATGCTTTAGTATAATTATCGTTCGTGGTATATCGTCTTCGTGTTTCGCACATAAATACGTTTGTTGGGTGAGGAGGGGTCCTCACCCAACAAAGTTTTTCGTTTTGACTTTTTTATTATTTCTTAGTTAGTCTGCCGTAACATCACATATTCTTTGAAAATTTCAACTGGCTACTTATTACGGTTCGAAAGATACAGCCGTTTAAACGTAGGACGGTCGGACGGACAGATAGGCAGACAGACAGACATCGTAGGCTTAGTAATAGGGTCCCGTTTTTACCCTTTGGGTAGGGAACCCTCGCGTCAACTCGCGTACGATGCGACAATCATTGTCGCATCGTATCGTCGGATAGATACACAACACCCCTCTGTTTGCGTCCAGGGGTTAAAAAGTAAAAAAAGTAAAACGGCAAAAAACCCTTCATAGAAAACTCATATCATATCCAGGCTGTTACCCAATCTCGGTCACAGCTCAAGCAAGTCCGTAAAAGAAGAAAAAATCTCACACAATTACTTCCCGCGTCAAGTCGCGTATGAGGTGTCACAACGTGCGGAGAATCAAATAAAACCTAATTTTGACGTCGACGTACTATTTATTATCATCCTTTTGCGAGGACGTGTCTGCTATGAATGGAAGTGTACAACTGTACAGTGCCACCAGATTGTCTGTTCGGTTGAATTTGAAAGTTTAGGAAATAGCTCAAACTTTATCGACCTGAACAAGGAATTCTAGCTAGTTATCATCATCATCATCATTATGATTTCAGCCATAGGACGTCCACTGCTGGATATAGGCCTCCCCCATCGATCTCTGATAGGGCTGATAGGAACCGTCCTGCATCCAATGTTTCCCTGCGGTCTCTTTTAGATCGTCTTTACATCTTGTGGGTGGACGTCCTACGCTGCGCTTACCGGTCTGTGGTCTCCATTCCAGAACCTTTCGGCCCTATCGGCCATCTGTTCTGCGTGATAATTATGTACGCTGCCCACTGCCTCTTGCTAATCCGGAGGGCAATGTTGGTGACTTTTGTTCTAGGTTTTACGGTAAATCAATAGATATTTTGAAGTGAAAACTTCTTTAGGCACGTTGGATACTTTTTGAGATGGAGGAAAAGCACTAAACTCGCGTGACCGTCACGCTCAGATTTACTCAACCTTGATGAATTTTTCCCTTCTGACGTGTGGTCTTAACGGCCTCTTATACGAAATTTGACGGTTTTAAATCAATTGTATTCATTTAAATTACAATATTTGAGCTGAAAAAAAATACATGATACATCTGTGTTTGAGTTTATGATTTGATTCGAAACATGATAGAATAACCTATCCTTGATCAAAAAAAAATCTGAATCAAAGTCGATTTAGTTTATTTTTTTCGTTTTATGCTCTAATAAAAGCTCGTAACAATCCTATTCAAAAAATTTTGTTTTGGATAGATTTTTGATAGTGAATAGTTTCGTTTTTTAGTGATATTAAAAGCGTAAAAAGGTCGCGAGAATTTGCGCGCGCCGTCTTCAGTACCGCGCCAGGCGTCATCGAGGTCTGACCTATGTTCGTTTTTGTAGTTGCACTCCCCCCGCGGGCGTCCTGACTCGTGCGTGGCAAAATACATCGTCGCTATAACTTGGCGGGGGATGGAGCGTTTTGTTGCCTACGCGACTCGGATAACAGGCCACACTTTTATACTTCGTAATTGGCTAACGTTTGACTACAATCTCATTAATAAATGGAAAACGATGATGCACTCGAAGTTGGAGCGCGTTTGCCCAGTAAAATAACCTATTAACCGTTGACACACCAAGATTTTGACATAGTTACATTTATTATAATCATTTGTTTATTTTTACATGGTTGTTGGAGTAACTAAAAATCCTTATTGAAGACAACTTACCCTAATTTTCAGTTCATAAACCAATAAAAAACCGCATTTTATTTTTGAAAACGAACATTATTTTCATTTTTGGTCAGAGAATACGAAACGGGGAAGTATATAAATGACCTGCACCCCCGGAGATCATGGAGCTCGATCTTGATTTTTATTATATTGACCCCCCTTTTTTGTGTCACTGATCGATGGGTGGGACGGTGGAGGGGTAACTTTGTACGAATTAGTTTGGCCTCAGATCAACTCTCGCTGAGTTATAGGATGAAAACAGATGTCCATTATTTAAACAAAAAAACACTGTTAGCCCCCTTTTTATTGTCATATTTTGATGGGGTGCGCGTCGAAGGGCAACATTTGGTCGGGGCACTTTGGCCTCAGGTCAACTTTCGCTGAGCTGTGTCCCGTTTCCGGAGTGGCCCGTTTAGTATACTCTAACCCTGAGGCACTCCAATAAGAAAGAAGTCTAGGGAAGACGCGGACTTATCCAAGAAAAAAAAAAACACAAACAGCAGTGGAATTTCCTCCTTGCCTTTAATATATTTTGTCTGGTTATAAAATCTAGGCTACACGAATATCCCCAAGTCTTCTTTCGACTTCACGCATCATTATGAGTTAGATATCAGTACCTTCTCGTAATAAAAAAACCCTTTTTGGCCTTTTCTGGTGTTGCAAAGAGCCTGTTTATAAAACAGCGTAAAGTTTATGTTATTTCCTCGTGTTTATGTAGGTGTATGTAGGCCGTGTCGTTTGGAACAAGATTTATGGGGTACGAAAAGTTATAGGCAGCGTATTAGGCTGGTATTGGGCTGGTATTGGTAACGAGGCTACGTTTGGAGGTTAGGTTTGGATAATATTTTTGGTGACATCTTGGTAAAATTTATTTAGGCAGATTTTCGGCTGGTAACCACAGACCACAGAAAAAAAAAACCAGACAAGAACGAGTAGGACTCCTGCTCTGAGGGTTCCGTTGGACGGAACTCTCGAAATATGTACCTTTCGCTCGACGTTTCGACCATGTTACAATGGTCGTGGTCACGAGCTGACCACGGCCATTGTAACATGGTTCAAATCGCGAAAGTTTAAAAATTACTATAATTACAACTTACATTTTGTAGTTGGTATGTATGGAAGAACCTTATTGTCAACTACAAAGTTAAGTTTTTCTTTCAATATTTCAACTTCAATTAGTTTTTTTTTGGACTCGCGCTCTAAAGGTTTCCGTCCAACGGAACCCTCAGAGCACGAGTCCTACTCGTACTTGTCCGGTTTTTTTTAAACAGCATCTAACCTCGGTTAACCTATAGTGTTCAATTAACAAATGTCAATAGAACCAATTAAGCGCGTCTGCTTCAACCGAGCTTGCTTTAACGGGGCCTGCTTTACCAGAGCCAGCTTAACCAAAGTAGGCTTAACTGACGATTTACCGAGATCAAAGCTCATTTCAATTACGCCGTATCTACTGTAGTCGACTAAGCCGTTTGTATGTGTATGCGTTGCAATAGGTATACTTTTTCAAACGATCTTTCGAACCAAACAAATGAATAGAGATACAAAGTACTTCTAAAAACTATACATTGTTTTATCGTTTAAAAAAGTATAAAAGGTAGTCTAGTCCTAATAACAAACACACAAAATAAAAATACTTTCTTTGATAATTGAATATTTTGTGTTTTTACGTCCTAACACTTTTAACAAGTTTATCACGTGTATTTAAACACTTTTTTTAAACAAAAACATGGAGGATACCAAATCATGCATATATAAAAGCATGATTTGGCATCATCTCGGATCTTAATATATCTTAATACATTTCAATTCACGCTGCAGCGTCTGTTTTAGCTTCAGCTTTTCTAACTTTAACTTTTTATCTTGCCAGTAATTGCTAATCATGCTGAGTACGCATATTTTGGGATACTCAAAACTGTAATATTTGCAATAAGTTCAGCTTAAATTGCGATTGTCCTGTTTTGTGTACCTTCTAAATAAAATAAAATATAATAAAACACTCAATCCATTGAGCTAAATACGAAAAGAGATACACACGACATTTTAAACGAAAAATTAATTTATCGTTTAAAAAGTATTCGATAGTTTAAATACAAAATAAAAAATTATTTCTTTGATAATTAATTATTTTGTATTATATTATGTGTTATTATCGAAATTAAACACTTAAAACGGATTTATCACGTGTATTTGACATTAATTTAAACATAAACACGTTTAAAGAGATAGAAAAGACCTCTATCGTTTATCGTTGTTTTAAACGATAAATTATTTTATCGTTCTCAAAAAATGTTTTGACAAACCTGTGTCAAATTTTCCCGTTGAGCTGCCACCTTAAGATAAAAGCCATCGTGTGATACAAAATGACCGGAACCCTCATTTATAATCAATGCCGTGATTAATTTGCCTAATAACTTGTAAAGTTTGCCCTCGAGGTGGTAACCCAAACGTTGTGGGTAGAGGCAGATGCTTACCACTACCTGTTACAACCCACGCATGCTAAGGCTGTGTCATAAGGCCCAAGACACACTTATAAGACTTTAGACCAGATAAAGAAAGGAGTTATGCCATAATACTTTTTTTTATTGTTTTTATTGTTCAAATGTCTCCGTATTTGTCCCACTTTTATACTGTACTGTTTAATGTAACGCAAAACTGTAAGTAATCATTATCAGCCTATCCATGTTCAGGTTTTCTTTTAGAGAGAGAGAGAGAGAGAGAGAGAGGGGGTAGTCCACCATTCTGGCCCAGTGCATGTGCAGTGCAAGGTCTCGGCGGATATTTCCACTAAAATAAAATGAATGGACGAACCCAGGAGCGTTTTTTTGAAGATTGCAAAATGAGCGCCAGCGCTCACTTCGTTTCAGTCGGTCTCTAGCCGTAAGAAGCGTGACACAAGACTATTGTAACATAATAACGAAACATCTGACAAAACTATGCCTTTGTGTGCTTTCCCGAAGTGAAAACACAACAAAAAAAACCGCAATTTAATTTTTGTAGCATATTATGTACTGTACATGGTTGAAATTAAGTGTTGAAGTATAATATGTCCGACGGTTTTGACTCGTTTTTACTAAGCAAGTTCAATGGTTATGGCCCGTCTATTTATTTTATTTTGGTTGAAGGGCGGACCCAACAATTATTGTTGGGATGCGTTTTCGGTTTACAAAACGTCTAGTGCACCAGATTGCCCTTTTTACATCTGCCTAAGCTGACGTTTGACCGATCTCGCGTGATGGAAAGTGACGATGTGGCAGAAGATGGAGCACGTTTGCCCAGTAATAACCTATTAACCCTAGACTTGAACTCTTCAAGATTGCAATGCTGCGAAAACGCAGAGAAAGACAAGGCGTTTCATTGTTTTTTAACCGACTTCCAAAAGGAGGAGGTTATCAATTCGACTGTATGTTTTTTTTTTGTATGTATGTTACGCGATTACTCCGCCAATTTAGAATTGTTTTTGATGATTCTTTTTTTTGGTTGGTAGGTCATATCTCATAGGTCCCATATACATTTTATCGACATTGATTCAGCGCTTTTTGAAAAATCTACAAAAACATGACAATAAGCAACGAATTCAATGTACATTGTACAGTGCCACCAATTTAGCTGTTACGGTGGGCAAAATTGGAACTACAGTTATTTCTTGGTGAATTTCATACTTTGTTCTCCACTAGCGACGCTGTCAACAGAACTAAACAACGAACTGTTCCTAGAACAGAACTTCAAAAAACAAGAAAGTGTCTCCATGGCGACCGGGCCCTGTTGTTTTTCGTTAAATTTTGCATGACCATGGATACAAAGTATTTCGGTCGTAATATTATACAATATTTACTACTTTTTAGTTTCAGTTTGTAAATGTAGGTATACCTAGTCATGAAGTTGGTTCTTTTTTTATCTAAAAATTATCTTTATTATGTCGTACTAATATTAAGAAAGAGGATGAATGCGAATGAATGGAATTTCGACCAAGTAAGGATGACGCTTTGTAATAATGTATGACCGATACTGCTACAGTTTAGTATAAGTTTGTTGGCAGCTCTACATCTGACACGCTTAAACCTAGATTAATCCAAGACATGCGATAGTTTTGTCAGTTTTGTCACCTGTCACCACAGCCGGTCACTCTCGTTTGGATTGACATAAGTGTGAAGGGGACAACAATATCACATACACAAGATTGCTAATCAGATACAGTGCGACCAACTTATTCAAACAGTTGGTCAAATGACGGAACTATAATCATTCTACGGATGTCTGTCAGTTTGGTTACGAGAATACGACTGTAGCGCCTCCAGTCAACTATACAGATAAGGTGGTCGTACTGTACCGTGGTTATATGAATTTACTTACAGTAAGTTGGCCTTATTACTCAGTGAAATCGGACAAACGTGTACAGTCGTGCCTCCCTCGAGATCGTACTTCGGAACATTATCTCTGGAGCAACTTGTAATTCAGTTACGTATTATATGTTCTGAAAAAAAATGAGTTGATTTTTACTATCTACTTTGTATTAGATTAACGGCCTGTTATCCGAGTCGCGTAGGCAACAAAACGCTCCCTCAGCCCCCGGCAAGCTATAGCGACGATGTATTTTACCACGTCAGGACGCCTGCGGGGGGAGTGCAACGACAAAAACGAACATAGGCCCGACCTCGATGATGCCTGGCGCGGTACTGAGTGCGGCGCGCGCAAATTCTCGCGACCTTTTCACGCTTTTAATTTCATTAAAAAACGAAACTATTCACTATCAAAAATCTATCCAAACCAAAAATTTTTGAATAGGAGGCCTTTCAGTACATGCAATTTCCAGGTTGTTACGAGCTTTCATTAGAGCATAAAACGAAAAAAAATAACTAAATCGACTTTGTTATTGTTTGTTGTTTATTTTATCGTGTTTTGAACCAAATCATAAACTCAAACACAAATGTATCTGTGACATGTATTTTTTTCCAGCTCAAATATTGTAATTTAACTGAATAAAATTGATTTAAAACCGTCAAATTTGGTATAAGGGGCCGTTAAAAACAAAATTATCACGCTAATCGGTTCTCAAATGGCGGAGTGTTAATCATTTATATAGTTTGGATTTGCCTTAAACTCGAGCTAGCACTAGTTAATAAAAAAAATTGTATTGTATCTAGATAACAGAACGTATATCAACATGAAAACAGTATTTACGTCCATTTGCTCGACGTAAACCAATTTACAATAAAGTTCTCGCGTCTCGAAGTTTCCAGAACTGTGTCAGCTGTGACGGTGAAACAAAACCGCTGAACGACACTAGTTTCTTGTTACGTAACGAACAGCTGATAATAAAAGTTTTTTATTTATTAATAATTTTTGAGCGTATTAGGAGTAGGGTCATTATTCCGGTGCGTTCCTATGGAGATCCTACAGAGGTCGGCCACCGAGGGGGTTTTAGTGGGTGCAATCTCACATAACCCAGCTTCACCCCAATGCAGCTGGGTATCTTTTGAAGCCGTGGTAGCCCATTTGGAAGACCGCTAGACTTGAAAGTGTGAGGTCGCGGGTTCAAACCCCGGGCCTATACCAATGAGCTCTTTGCAGCTTATGTACGGATTTTCATACTAATGGCTTTTCGGTGAAGGTAAACATCGTGAGGAAACCTGCATACAACTTCAACGAAATTCAACGGCGTATGTGAATCCACCAACCCGCACTGAGCCAGCATGGTGGATATGGCCCAATCACCCTTTCGAGGGTAGGCTAAAAGTCCAGCACTGGACTGTTAAAACGCTGATTGTGATGATCTTTTGAAGATTTTCCGCCCCTCTACATCAACAAAAAAAAGGTAAGTAGGGTGATTACAACCAAATCCACAGATATTTTAGAGCTTTTACGTGAGTAATTTCCGTATTAGAAATTTGAGAAATCTTTGAACAGCTTTTTCTGTGAAACAAAAGTTGTTCAGTATCTTACGTAGTTTTGAAACTGTTTAGCTTAGTACTGTCTTTCTGCGTAGCCCTGTATAATAAATAAAAACCTGTTAGCTTCGAGTCACAATCGTGCCAAAAAAAATCCGAACGAAAACTCGGCGCACGCTAGGTACATAGGAGCACTTTATAACAATGGCAGGCATTGACCGTGAAAATGTAACAGTGTCCATAAGTGCTCAATTGCCACTAAGGCTTCTACAGTACATTTCTCAAACATCTAGAAGATATTCATTTATAGACTAACAAAAAATGAGTAATTTTTCACATCACACTCAAATTATAAACGTGGTATGTATGTTTGTATGTGGTCATTTACGTAATCATCATCTTCATCATCATTTCAGCCATAGGACGCCACTGCTGGACATAGGCCTCCCCCATCAATCTCCAAAAGGGCCGGTTGGAAGCGGCCTTCATCCAGCGTTTCCCTGTGGTATCTTTTAGGTGGCCTGTCCATCTTGTGGGTGGACGTCCTACACTGCGCTTACCGGTCCGTGGTCTCCATTCCAAAATCTTCCAGCCCCAACGGTCATCTGTTCTGCGTGATATGTGCCCTGCCCACTGCCACTTCAACTTGCTAATCCGTCTCTAGTGCTAATCCGTAATCTAATGATAATCAATTACGTAATAGTTGAACAGATTTGAAAGGTATTTCGTACGGAAGTAATTTATATCCTGGATTAACATAATGATTGACTGGATCGATCGTTGTTTAACTTTACCGGCCAATCAAGAACAACCAGTCGAGCCACGGAACGAGCTACATTACCATGAAACCGAGGATCATAAACTGGTACACGCTAGATATTGTCCAATATTGTACGAAGGTTTATTATACGAGTGACCAGACTAGTTTTTTATTAGTTCGCAAGGATATGAACGTAGCTACTAGTGACGTAATCAGCTACGAAGTTCTGCGAGACTGTCCACGAATCGCGGATATTGCTACGAATACTACGAAGTAACTATATCATCATCATCGTCATTGTCAGCCTGTATCAACCCACTGCTGGAGATAGACCTCCTCTCCCTTGCGCCATTGATCCTTGTCTCGGGCTAATCTCATCCACGTATGACCTGCGATGGGCCTGATGTCATCGACCCATCGGGCTGGTTTTCTGCCTACGGAACGCTTATCCGCTTCTGGTAACCACTCTGTCAGGGCTCTAATCCACCTACCGTCACCACGTCTAGCCACGTGCCCTGCCCAGCGCCACTTGAGTCGCATAATACGGTTTCCGAAAACCGTGACTTTTGTCCTTCGACGGATTTCGGTATTTTGGACTCGGTTTCTCAAGCTAATACTTAACATGGTACGCTCCATTGCCCTTTGCGCGACTCTAATATTATGCACAGCGTCTTTGGTTAGCGTCCAACTAGAAGTAACTATATGAATGAGATAAATGATAAATTTTGACCATAATAAAATATCTGGGACATTTTTGCACACACGGTCATCTGACCCCAAACTAAGCAAAGCTTGTAATATGGCTGCCAGAAACTGATATACGTACATAAATATTTTTAAATACATACTTAAATAGATATTAACACCCAGACATAGAACAAACACAAATATAGGTAGAAAGACTATCATCATCATCATCATCATCAGCCAGAAGACGTCCACTGCTGAACATAGGCCTCCCCCTTTAACCTCCACACTGAACGACAGCCTGCCTTTTGCATCCACTGGATGCCCGCGACTCCCACAATGTCGTCGGTCCATCTAGTGGGAGGCCTCCCTACGCTGCGTCTTCCGGTTCGTGGTCTCCACTCCAGAACCTTTCTTCCCCATCGGTTATCGGTTCTTCGAGCGATGTGGCCTGCCCATTGCCACTTCAACTTGTAAATTTTAACAGCTATGTCGGTGACTCTGGTTCTTTGGCGAATATCCACGTTTCGGATTTTATCGCGCAAAGAAACTCCGAGCATAGCTCTCTCCATTGCCCGCTGTGTGACTCTGAGTTTTTCCAAAAGGCCAACAGTTAAGGACCACGTCTCAGTACCATATGTCATCACTGGCAACACACACTGGTCAAAGACCTTCGTCTTGAGGCACTGTGGTATCTTGGACGAGAAGATGTCACGCAATTTCCCGAACGCTGCCCATCCGAGTTGGATCCGAGTTGGTTAGAAAGACTATGGAGAATCAGAATTAGAAGCACTTATTGTTCAACTGCTTAGTAATTAGCAAAATCTTAAAATAGGTTAGGTTAGGTTGTCTTGACATTTTCATTCAAAACGGGCATACACTATTTTAGTACATGGAGTGGCTGTGGACATTCAATTTGTCTTTGATAGTTGTCAAGGGTAGCCATTAGGTAATTTGATTCGCAGCTATTTTGGAGGTTAGAGTAAACGCTGGCTGCAAGCAGTCATGGTGATTCGGAGATCATACAGCAGAATAGTTTACATTGCCGCTCCACGGTCTTCTTACCTATCGTTTTGTGACGTAATATGATCATGTATAAATCACAATTTTTATGACGCCTATAATTGCCACTCCCTTTGCACCGTCATTCTTTTTTTTATAATCTTTATTTAATGTGCTTTTTCGCAAAGCGAAAATGTCGCACTAATAGTACTTAACATTAATAACACATTTCACTTGAGTACCTGAACCCAAGGACGTTTTAAACCCTAAAAAGCTAAAGTAATGTGCGGGACATTTTTGCACACACGGTTATCTGACCCCGAACTAAGCAAAGCTTGTACTATGACTGCCAGAGTCTTATATACATACATACATGAGAGTGAATCGGTTACTTCTAGGCAAGCGTGCTCCATCGTAGACTGCATCAGGCGAGTTGACGGCCAAGCGTAAGCCTATTTATAATATACTAGCGGTCCGCCCCAGCTTCGCACGGGTATAGATTATAGCCTATGTCACCCGCGGATAGTGTAGCTTCCCAACAGTGAAAGAATTTTTCAAATCGGTTCATTAGTTTCGGAGCCTATTCAATGCAAACAAACAAACAAACAAACAATCAAATCTTTCCTCTTTATAATATTAGTATAGATATAAAAAAAAAACATTTTTATTTTTCAAATACATAGGTACTTAAATAGATATTAACACCCAGATATAGAACAAACAATATATGTTCATCACCTGAATGTTTGTCCTACGTGGGAATCGAACCAATTGGCAGTCAATACCATGTTTCAGAATAAACCTTATTCAATATCATTTTCCGGCCCTCTATCTACATAATCATCATCATCATAATCAGCCTTTAACAGTCCACTGCTGGACTTTTAGCCTACCCCCGAAAGGGTGATTGGGCCATATCCACTACGCTGGCCCGGTGCGGATTGGTGGATACATAATAAAATATCTTTATGCTGAAAATCACTCTGTCGGTCCGTTACTCTGTTGCTGTGAAAGAGTAACAAATAAACCAACAAACAAATCGCATTTATAATATTAGGCAGAATAAAACAAAACTGCGCCATACTGGTTTTAGAGTCTTTTTGACAGTTACTGCTATAATAAATAGTGACATTTCTTTTCATCAAATGTTTTATTGTTTAAAACAACCAACGCTATCCACTAGCTACTAAAATCAATATGGTTTCACACTCAGATCAGACAAAGGGAGATATGGTAAACTAGCGTGGCGGGTGTGAACTCATCTGACCTAAATTATAGTTTTGATGTTTTTAGTCGAACTAACCCAGCAGACGACCTTAACGCCCTTTTCTTGCATGTGGAAAGTGCACATAGTGTGCATGAAAAATGAGTAAGTGAAGCGTACTTACAGTTTTTGCATTAAATAAATATTAATAAATATTTAGGGACATTTTTGCACACACGGTCATCTGACCCCAAATTAAGCAAAGCTTGTGATATGGCTGCCAGAGACTGATATACATACATATATATTTTTAAATACAAGCTTAAATATGTATTAACACCCAGATATAGAACAAACACAAAAGTTTACTACATGAATGTTTGTCATAGGTGGGGATCGAACCGACGCCCCCAAGCGCAGAAGGAAGGTTAACTACTAACTGAACCAACGGGCTATCATTAGGCGGTTATAGTGCGGTATAGTGAAAAAATATTGGAACGCAAATGTGTACTAAGGCATATCTCCCTTTTTCTGATCTTAGGTTTCACAAAACTGAGTGTATTGTAGAAATTAGGTACCAACTTACTTCCTTTTTTTGTCAAATATTTATAATACCTATAATAATTTACTCTTTCTGTTTTTCATCATCATCATCATCAGCCAGAAGACGTCCACTGCTGAACATAGGCCTCCCCCTTTAACCTCCACATTGAACGACAGCCTACCTTTTGCATCCACTGGATGCCAGCGACTCCATCGTCCAGCCACTATGTCGTCGGTCCATCTAGTGGGAGGCCTACCTACGCTGCGTCTTCCGGTTCGTGGTCTCCACTCAAGAACCTTTCTTCCCCATCGGTTATCGGTTCTTCGAGCGATGTGGTCTGCCCATTGCCACTTCAACTTGCAACTTTTAACAGCTATGTCGGTGACTCTGGTTCTTTGGCGAATATCCACGTTTCGGATTTATCGCGCAAAGAAACTCCGAGCACAGCTCTTTCCATTGCCCGCTGAGTGACTCTGAGTTTTTCCAAAACGCCAACAGTTAAGGCGCGGTCTGATCACGATTTCAAATTCGTTTTTCACCCGCTCAAGCCATGATCTATTTGCTATCTAAAACGGCTTTGTTTAAAGTCGAAAATCGTATATCATCATATTTGATGATGATGATGACTTTGTGCTTGTGTTTATATTATTTTGAGGGTTTTTATTTAATATATCAAAATCCATAAATGAAATTCAACAATTAACTGGTTAAAGTTTAGAAAGACTAGTCTGGCTATACAATTCGTACAAAAAAATATGTTGTTGTCGCTAAAAATTCAGAGTTCTTCAATTCCGAAGCAATTTTTATTGCGTAATTTGTAATATGTTTTTTTAAGAGTCTAGACAATTTTTCAAAATTTTATTCGGTTATGATTATTACCAAGGGTTTTTTGCTACTTGTAGTATTTTTTTTATCTGATCAGCTAATTTTGTCACGTCACACAAAGCGTTTAAAAACACTTCTTTTGGTAAGTTTTGCGATTGTACCGCGTCTTAAGGACCAAGTCTTCCTTTCTGTTTTTAGACACTGGAAAACACAAAACACACATAACCAAGTCCTTAGACAGCAAACTAACAAGCAAGCCCTACTTTTTATTTTATTTCACCACTCTGCGCATTAAAGTGATAAAGAAACAAACTATCACCATATTCGTGGAATTCACTATACATAAAGCAATAAAAGTTTGTCTATAAACCTCCATGGTACTATAGAGTTATAACCATGAAAAGCAATATTGTCAACATAATTTTTTTAGTGACCTGCGTTATGGTTTTCTTGTTTTTCTTTTCAATGGGCAATTTAATCTTATTCGTCAACTTTTTGCAAATATACTTACATACTAATTAAATGTTATCTATATCTATTCTATCTATCTATATACAAATGAATCCCTATCTACCTTGGTGACGCCATAACTCGAGAACGACCTTACTGATTTAATTCATCTGTTTTTTTTAAGTTTTCTAATACTTCGTAGAAGGTCTTACGGAAAGAAAAAATCGGAATATTACGTAGAAAATTGGAAAATTTCAGAAAACTTTACGACGATTTTTCTTTAATATTAATCATAATATCAGGACAAGTCTACCCATATCACAGTGTGGTGGTTAAAGGGGAAGGCCTATGTTCAGCAGTTGACGTCTTTTGGCTGATGATGATGAACCATAATATAACTGAAAGAATATTTAGTAACTTTTTTTTTTTAATCAAACAAACATGCGTTTGATTTAAGTATGATTAGTTTGTATCTGGGTTTGATATCACGTACACACACACTCTTTTCTTAGTGTGTCTTTGGATCTGGGAGTTAGTTTATCGTGTCTTTCGGTGTTCTATGGCATCCTACATGTACGCATTTAATTTAAAAATAAAAGAGCGATTTAAGATCTTGTTAGTTTACCTATAAAACGTAATACAAAACATGTATTTATTACACCCAAAAAATATCACATTTTTCTCTAACAAACCAAACCATTAACATCTAACGACTTCGACAGCAAATCTCCCAAGTCACTCTCCGTATCCATTACGAGAATCTCATTTTCGACGAAAAAAACCTATGAATTTCATCACATAGTATCAGATTATTCGATAGCACATAATACACCTTGAATAGTGGATAAATCACCTCCCTCCGACGTTAGGAGGGCAAGAGAGGGCTAGAAAATATTTGGGTTAAGGGTTACCCCAAGTTGAGTTACGTAAAACGACACAATGCGTATTAGAGTAGTGAAGAGAATTGTGGGTGCGTTTAGCGCGTATTTCAGGTTATTGCACGACTGCGCAAGAAAGAGGGTTATGTTTTTCGAGGGTATGTATGTATGAGGTTTCTTTGGCACGCGCTACAGCCTAAACAGCGTACCTAATTGATTTCAATATGTGAGGTGTCATTTGAATCGTTTTAATAGTAAGAGTGACATCGTCGGGGATAGTGCAATAACGCGTAAGTAGCGTCGGTCAATACCGCCTAATTACGTATGTAGCCAAATATTTTTTTTGTACCAACGCACACAACGATTTCGTTGGCTCCTCCCTATATTACATGACATGTGTACAGTATTAATGTTTAATGTACCAAAATTAGGAAACTAGGCAGTTTTTTTTTATCCTGTAAAATTAAGGTGGTTCGATTCACCTATGGCGGGAAATTTAAATTTTAAACAGTTTTTTGGTCCTAGTAGCCAGGCCAGGTAATTATTTTTAAATAACACAGTGTTTGCGCAAAATGTTGTATTTTGTAAAGAATAATAATCAATCTGCGCAAACATCATGGTTGTTTACAATAATTACCTGGCCTAGCTACAAGGACAAGAAAACTGTTTGAAATTTAAATTTCCCGCCATTTGTGCAACGAAACACCTTAAGTGAAGTGTAGATACGCGTTGTTACCTGTGTTAGTTTCGCGGTATTGCACTATCCCCGACGATGGGTACATGAATTCAAGATGGCGTCTGCGATTTTTTTAAATGAGAAAATCATTAATTAAACTTTAATAAATGTGCCAATATTTCCACCATTATGTAGAGCTTCTGTAGATTTCAAAAATATAATAACACTACTATGAAATATTCAGTAGTTAACGAGATAAAGCGGTACGAAAGAGCTCTGTATTTTTTACGAGTATGTATCCCAAGTACGTATGTTATTATACGCAGCCCGTTACGCCGACCGCGCTACAAAATACGCGCAAAAAAACAGTCGAGGGATGCTAATAGTTATAGCTGTCTAAATGATACCCTCACCTGCCATACATTTTCTTATATTTACCTATGATTTTCCATTTCTATTTTAGAGAATGGAAACCTTTATTGTTTGCTTTTCAGATTACTTACTATTTATACAATGTAGTCGGGTTATATTTTAAATTTATTTATTTGATTGATAGTTAGAAGTTTGTTTCTGTTTTTAGCCGACTTCAAAAAGGAGGAGGTTATCAATTCGACTGTATGTATTTTTTTTTGTTTGTATTGTTGTGTCGATAGTTATTTTTCAACCAATAACGTCTAAAAAGAGGACGCGCTACAAATTAATATAATCTGAGACATATTCGCGACATGAGGCCATTTTTATGACTAAACTAGTTAAAACACATTTTTTTTTAATTTATATTATTCGGGAATTACTCACGTAAGATTAAGCCGGTTATTCCCGTGTAATATAAATAAAATGTGTGAACCACGTTAGTATAAATAATAAAATATTTTTTTGTTAGTTCTCTTTTCTGTGAGTTAAACTAGTATACGGGTGTAAGGGGTAATTTGTCGATCTCAAAGAGCAGCATATCACGTGACCTTATTATCTAAATAACAGCAAAAAGAACCCACGATTTTAATCGCCTCAATTTTTGACGTAACGTGTTTAAATAGTTAATCTTCTTTCTTTCCAGTTTTGGCTTCATATCTATATCTCATCTATTTAGCCAGTTTCTAATAAAATAAATATAGTTGACAATATCTTAAAATGTTAGTAAGTATCAAACAAGTAGTAACCACAGTTGAAGTCAAACAAAGTAAGCCACGGTCAAAACCAAGTCATGCTCCAGAAAGTGGTGAAAACTTACTAGAGGCTTCTAAATTAGGTCGAGTTTTATTGACAAGTGTTTCAAATATAGAATCACGTAATCAATCGTCAAACTACACTAAAACTTTAATGAAACGACCCTCAATGTATACAGGTATATTAATTTATTTAATCAAAAAGGAATCATTCAAATAGGTTAGTTGCGAAAAATATAGTATATCATTGAAAAATCGTCATTGACAACTTACTTTTGAATTAGGTCACCTGCAACACCGCTAATATTGCAGGTGTCCATGGTTTATGCTTACCACCAGGGGAACAACATAATTCATTGATGCTTTTTTAATAAAAAAAGAACAAAAAAATTCAAACAAAGAAAAAGTACAATTCTTATTTCATCATCATCATCATTTTAGTCGTACGCCTTCATCGATCTTCAGTTGGAAGCGGCCTGCATCCAGCGTTTCCTGCGGTCTCTTTTAGATCGTCTGTCTATCTTGTGGGTGGACGTCCTACGCTGCGCTTACCGGTCCGTGGTCTCCATTCGAGAACCTTTCAGCCCCATCGGCCATCTGTTCTACGTGCTATCTGCCTTGCCCACTGTCACTTCAACTTGCTAATCCGGTGGGATATGTCGGTAACTTTCGTCGGTCTGCAGATCTCCTCATTTCTGATTCGATCTCGTAGAGAAAGCCCGAGCATAGCCCTCTCCATAACTCGTTGTGCGACTTTAAGCTTGTTTATGAGGCCCATAGTGAGAAACTACGTTTCAGTCACGTCCACGTTCCGTCGCTTCTTATTTATCTGAAAGTTAAATAACAAAAGTCAACGTAGATAATTTTACCTCAAACCCAGGTAAGTAAACACTGACCGCATATTTTAAGAGGGCTTCTCTAAACATCATTACACGAGTCAAAATACAAAATGTCAGTGTACACAGCGCAGTCCCATTGTAAACTCAGTTGTTTGTCTCCGTGAAAAGTTTCAGACCCTGTTAATGAAGATGACCCTTAAGCTCTACGGCTGTGAACGAAACGGCAGTCAGAATATCGTTGACTATGGTTTGTCAAATTAAGTATGATTTTTTTGTATTTTAGAATTTCATTTGATACCCATATCATGATGGCAGATAAAAACATTTAGTCCGCCATCTTGGGGCGTCTATCATATTGAATCTATCCTCTAGAACCAAAGTGCTTGGGAAGACACGTCAAACGAACCCAAACTCTACAGAATTACGTCGTTTCGCTTAGGAGTTTTTATGGCCACCTTTCTGTCTCCATCACCAGACCAGATGGCACCATAAAATTGCATTGTCACCGAACTTGCAAAAGTATGCCAAATTTCAGCTCAATGGATTGAGGATAGACTAGTCTAAAATTCAGTTGCGAGATTTGTCCCACACATAATAACAGGGCAAGTTAAATAAAACTTTATAAAAACTGCAAGAAAATGTGGAAAATATCTTCTGTAGTTTCTGACATATTATTCCATACAGTCATAAGGAATTACGCTACATTGTTCTTGCACGTTTAAGCATGTAGATGCGGGTAGATAGAGTTTCATCTGGGCAATCTTTCCGCAGAGTAGAAATTATAACAAAGAAACAGCTAGCATGGCACTATGTGTGAGAGCAGCGCTTATAGAAGACGAGGTCATTTAGAATACGTAATAATGTTTTTATCTCTTATCTAACCTAACTTCACAATAGTAATTTTGGCGGATTATATTTGTCTAACGATAATATACCTGTTTTTTTTTTATCAAACCTCACTTTCATTTTGTCCCTTTCATTTTGAAAGATCAATTCAATGATACTATAGAGTTTAAAACATGCCGCCTCATTGTGTTATTTTCGACTATACTTGTGTATTTTCGACTCATGTGCATTTTGATCATGTGCAATAATGGTCGATAATTATTTACAAGAATTTATAAACGCTCGGGTATGGGTGAAACGTGGTCTTTTCTTATCTCTTCTCTATCTCTATCTCTTCTCTATCTCTTCTCTACATAGTATAAATTGAAGTCGCTTTCCGCGTCTGTCTGTCTGTCTGTATGTCTGTATGGCCGTTAACTCCTCCTAAACCACGTAACGGATTTTGATGCAGTTTTCACCATCAGTTAGATACATTTTCAAGGAAGGTTTATATATATAACTAGCTACCCGCCCCGGCTTCGCACGTAAATTACACCCGTGCGAAGCCGGGCGGGCGGGTAGCTAGTTGTTTATATAACTCCCCAATATTCGTATATTACCTGTGGGAATCCAATAAATCAATGTGGTTTTGATAAAATTGTGTTTAATATATTCAATTCGTGCTTAACTTGCTTGAGCGGACAAACCAAATGACAATTGAAATGCTTTTTGTATTTAATTTAATAGATGATTAACGAATTTGTTTCCCAATATCTGTGTTTGTGGCAATAAAGTGGCAACTAGACAGTGACGTAATTCTGGGACAACTGCCAGAGTGCCAACCTTGTTTTCTTGGATCATGGTCCAGGGTATGGAGGACATAGACGCGCGAAATTTGAGGACAATAATGATTACAGAAAACTTCATCAATCCCGCGTGAATAAAATTTAAAAGCTGTTTTTCTGTTATATTCTCGTCAGTGATCTCTCCATTGACCTTCAAAGGTCCATAATCCTTCTTATTCATGAAACATGTATTATGAAGAGGGTGTACTTACGGTAATCCAAGTTTAATGGTTCATACTTTTGAATATTTTATATGTTAGTTATGAAAGCTTTTCGCTCAGCTTTAGGTTTGGTTAGGTCGGATTAGTAGGTTATATTGTTGTTTGTAGGAAAATAAGCAAGAAGCTGTTTGTTTTTTATTTTCAACTAACTTCGAGGCAGGTACTTTGTTTTTTTTTAATTAAAATAAGGTTTACTTTACAGGCCCTCTTTAAATTTTATCTTTTAACTAGATGTGCCACACGGTTTTACCCACGTGGTCATTTTGTCAGTGCTAAAGTTTGTGTCACAACTTCGTAAGAACTGAATTGATATTATTGAAATTTGGTGTGAAGGTAGTTTATATTCTGGATTAACATGACATATATTCTACTTTTTATCCTGGAAAATGACGATACATGTACATAGTGAGAAAAACTGCAAGGTGCTCCTAATTGTTCATTACTATGAGTACTATGACCTCCTTTCGGTTGAGTACCACTGTTCGTGTAACCCTGTATTAGGATTATCTCATCGATATATTTTAATGCCTAATTTCTTACATCTGTTTAGATGCCAGTCATGCTTCAACAAAAGAATACCCCTGCTTAGGGTGTAGTAAAATTTGGAACGGCCTTTTTGGAGATGGATGATAGGCCTATGTCCAGCAGTGGACGTCATAATGGCTAAAATGATGATGAAATTTTATCGTGAGTCTTTTAAAGCATTACTAAAGATAGATAAACAAAAGGAAACCATGAACGAAAACAACAGGGACAGTTGGCAACGAATCGAAAATTTTAACCTCGTTAAAAATTACTACTTGAATGGGTCAAGTAGGTATGTAGTGCTAAGTATTTTTTAATGCCAAACCTTTAAGGTTCCCTCCATAATTATCAAATCTGTATAATTATTAAGATATTGTAGACATCATTTAGTAAATAGGTATATGAACTAACCCTAAAAAACAAGGAGAAAAGCGCAAATCAGTTTGAATTTTCATATTCTTTCTATTGAGTGAAATGTCCTTAATCGTGTTCCTGTTTTTACGGTTTCCTAGATAAAACATTCATTTTGATATGACAAACTATAACTAGAAATACCAAAATTTTTAAAAGTAGAAAAAGAGGGCCTGGATAGCGTTAGTAAATATTTACTATGTCTATTTTGCGTTATAAGAAATGTCCTTAATCATGTTCCTGTTTTTACGGTTTCCTAGATAAAACATTCATTTTGATATTACAAACTATAACTAGAAATACCAAAATAGTTAAAAGTAGAAAAAGAGGGCCTGGATAGCGTTAGTAAATATTTACTATGTCTATTTTGCGTTGTAAGCAACGCGCACAATACAAGTAATCTGCTCAAGTTAGTCAACAAGGGCAAGATTCATCATCATCATCATCATAATCAGCCTATACTAGTCCACTACTGGACATATGCCTCTCCCATGGAATGCCACTCAGTCACACTCAGCCAGATCTTCAGCTTTCTTCTACCAACGACTGCCAGCTGCCTTGCGCATATCGTCACTCCAACGAGTCGATTTATTGTTTGCTGATTCGTGGTTTCCACTCTAGAATACGTCTACCCCAACGGCTATCGGTTCTGCGGCAGATATGATTGGCCCACTGCCACTACAGCTTTCTATACGTTGAGCAATGTCAATGACTTCGGTTTTCTGGCGAATAACATCGTTCCAGATACGATCCCTCAGTGAAACGCCGCCATGCATGCTCTGTCTATAGCCCGCTGAGCAACCTTGAACTCGTGGACCGCTCCAAC
Source organism: Agriopis marginaria (assembly GCA_932305915.1). Lineage (NCBI taxonomy): Eukaryota > Metazoa > Arthropoda > Insecta > Lepidoptera > Geometridae > Agriopis > Agriopis marginaria. The sequence continues at coordinate 3,213,640 of OW029932.1, forward strand.
CGTAAGTGTCCACGTTTCAGCACAGTAAGTCATGACAGTTAGAACGCACTGGCCTAATGGCAAAATTAGGATGTACATAAAACATCATAGATCTGTGGAAATCGTACACTTGTGCATTTAACGCGATCTTTTTTGCACCACTCCTTCAATTTGTAGAATGAGCGCCCTCCTGCGGCATTTCCGAGTAACTATAACATGGGGTTCTTCAAAAGGGCTGTTAATAGAGTCTGGGTTGGCAACGTATCTGTGATGTCCCTGGTGTTGCTGGTATCCATAGGCAATGGTGATTGCTTACCATTAGGCGGCCTGTTAGCTTGTTTGCCACCTATGGCATAAAATAGATGTATTTATGTAATGATGCGTGCATTCTTTTTTAATTGCGCAATTTAGATGATTCGCCCCGACAAACTTCAAAAAGCTCATTAATTTCAAATATTAATTTTATTAACTTTTTAGACGATTCGTGTCCAATACTTTGTCGAAGGAAAAAAGAAAGAAATCTCATCAAACGTGGCAGCCGTCGGCAACAAAAGGCCAGCAGGAAACCTTCAAATAAATCTTTTTTTTCTTCAAAAACTCGTAACAATTGAAACAAAAGTAAATTATGGGGGTCCCGACCACCGGACGGCGGAATTATGAAAAATGGTGGAATTCCCTATTATGTAACATTGCGAACATGGAGCATCAGAACTGAGTGGAAAGATTGTCTCAAACAAATCATGTTTTTTTAATCCACTACGGAACGGAGGTGTACGTTATGTCTATGTTTGCAAGTCTGTTTTATTTTTTCTCCAAAACGGCTTGAATGATTTGACTGTGCTTTTTGTATATGAAGGAAGGTTTTATTACGTACGGTGTTTTTTAGTTATATATTTTGATCAAAATCTTTAAGATTTGAGTATAGATCTATGTTTGGTTCAGCAACTCGCATGATGGTAAGCGACGATGTGGCTAAGGATGGAGCACGTAAACCTAGAAGAAATATGTTCGCTCTAGCTTTCAAGGTTGTTGTAGTTTGTTTTTGGAATTTTCACATGAGGACATGTGGTAGTGTGCAGTCTTTCTACTTGTCCTGTAGTAAAAGGTGAATTAATATCACGAAGCTCTTGCGGATCGCAGAATCGAAATCGCAGAAATATATCCGATAGAAAATGGCAAACAAACTGCTTAACTGCTCAAGGCTTAGCATTTTATTGGCGACTAGTTTGTCGTGTACATCTGTACATGTCTATTCCAGCTCTCATATTCCATGGCTAAGGGCAGTAAACGCAAAACGTAACTCGATTTCGGCGGTTCTCTTTGCATTGCACGGGCGCGGAATTTCTTTTGCGTTATTTTGATTGTTTGACCTTAGTTTTGCCCTTCTCACCTGAGTCATGACGAATAAGCGCTTTTTATACAAAACTAGCTGCGTTGGGTTAACCTGCGTTGAAATTTTTGGAATAAAAAGTATCCTACATAATAAATATGTGTGAAGGGCAACAAATCAACAAACACACTTTCGCATAATATTAGGAGAGTATGATGAATTATTATGTTTCAAACATAATTATATATTTTTTGTTATACATGGAACAGCGGTACAAACTCAAAGGAAGTTATTGTACTCATAATTGAACAATGTTCACTATAGGACCAACCCTGAAATTGCGAAAAACAATCCAGGATACCTTTTATTAAGCATTATGCTGAGTTAGGGTCGATTTGTGACCTTACAACCTGCGTCTTTTAGGTATATGTATAAAAACAATGTTTTTTTTTTTTTTTTGTACTGGAAAAATCTGTTTTTCGAAGGAATTCTCACGCAAGTGAAACCGTGGGCGTAGCTTGTCGATACATACAACATTAGGTACATTTAAGTTGTCACAAAAATATAGAGTATGTGTACGTATCATAAGTAGATACCTAATATTTTGGCCCCAATTTTATACCTTCACCCTTTGATGTTGGGTGTTTTTACGAATACATTTTTGTAATGGTAATGAGAACCACATCAAAGATAAGCCTATCTAAGTATGAATATCAAATTTGGTCGGGTAAAAATAGCGAGTATATATTTATGGTAATAATTTGGTATGTTGACATCTAAGTTCATTATTTTCATTGAAATCTTTGGATAAGTCGTAAGCGTGGTTTACTGATATTAATTATTCGTTATTTTTTTTGCCATGACAACATATTTCTTATTAGGGTTCCGTACCTCAAAAAGAAAAAAACTCTCACTTTGGGTCACTTTGTTGTCCGTCTCCCGTATGTCCGTCTGTCAAATCCCTTTTTCTCAAGAACGCGTAAAGGTATCAAATTGAAATGTATTATCAAATACCCCGAGTATTTGATATACATTTCTACGGTTTCTTTTAGCTGTGATAAAATCAAACTTGTAAGTCAACGTGATCAAAAGATATGACCGTTTATGTCGCCTGTTGGTAAGAGACGATGTGGTCGAAGATGAAGCACGCAGACTTAGAAGAAACCTATTCACTCTGGCCTTGAAAAGGTCCAGATTATATCTCTCAGGAAACAAGAAAGCGGGCAGGTTGTTCCAATCCTTAGCCGTACGGATTGTAAACGTAGTATCGAAACGTTAACCTTAAGCCACCAATGATATCCCATAATTTTAAAATGCGGATAAAATAATTTCCAATAAAGGGATAATTTTAAAAGCCTGGGGATTATGCAGGGTAGCATACCTTATACTCAGAATAACCAATCGTTATTCGCTGAAGGTCATACAGGTATATGCGCCGACCTCGACATACCCTGACGATGAAGTAGAGGCTTTGTATGAGGAGATATCCGAAGCCATACATTCCTCCGAAACATACTTCACCGTTGTTATGGGTGACTTTAACGCAAAGGCTCACGAACTCTGGCGCCACTATTATAAGGCAGCCTTCGCGAGGTCAGGGGCGGATCCAGGATTTCATTTTGGGGGTGGCCATTCTGACAAGTATGGCCATCTATGAGTATGCTGTGTAAAAGTGCACCTGAATCAAATCGAAAAACTGAGTCAAATGTATAAAATTGCTAAGTGTTTTGGGGGAGGGGCATGGCCCCCATGCCAATGCCCGCCAATGCGCGGGGTTCATTTAGTGGATTGCAAGTCATCACCTGGCTAAATGTATTTTGAGATGAGACAGGATAAGGCGGGTGCCGTTTCTCATTCTATAGATTTGTTCTCCTATCCACAAGTTGTTCCCCTCAATAGCCCAGTTTATTTGTAGCCACATAGAATCAATAGTTCATTTACCAACATCATCCCAATCCACAAAAAAACGCCAAACGTCGGAAACCTCGCTTTATTATTTACGGTTTGGACATTTATAAGCGCTTACCCAAAATTTATGTGTATATGAAATCTGTTGGAAGTAGTATATGTAGATTTCTTCTTCATAACAAATTCAATGATGCAAATTGACTGACCCGGTGGTCTGGTCGTCTGGTCCAGTTCGTAGTGAACCTGCCTTCTGCGCTTGGGGGCATGGGTTCTATTTTCACCTAGGACAAACATGCATGTGATGAACATTTGTGTTTGTTCTATATCTGGGTGTTAATATCTATTTAAGTCATCATCATCATTTCAGCCATAGGACGTCACTGCTGGACATAGACCTCCCCATCGATCTGCAAAAGGGCCGATTGGAAGCGGCCTCCGTCCAGTGTTTCCCTGCGGTCTCTTTTAGATCGTCCGTACATCTTATGGATGGACGTCCTACGCTGCGCTTACCGGTCCGTGGTCTCCATTCCAGACCTTTCGGCCCCATTAGCCATCTGTTCTGAATCGGCCATCTATTTAAATATATATATAAAAAAATATAATACCTTTATCTATATTATGTATGTATATCAGTCTCAGGCAGCCATAGAACAAGATTTGCTAAGTCTGGGGTCGGATGACCGTATGTGCAAAGAAATATCAAACAGCACCACTAATCATTATTGTAAATACTAGATATTATAGTGTCTCTCTATCAGTTTGTTTGTTGTAACTCTGCACTGCACCTATAATGTACCTACTTAGAAACTGAAAAGTGTTTATAACTTGCTTTATTGCGACGAAACGTTTGGCCAAGATTTCACCGGCGTTCTACAAATATAAGACGTCATCACAAATATTGAAAATTTAAATAAAAGCCTTTTAAAATGAAGGTGAGGTCTGGTACATATTTCTTTGTTTAGTTTTGCTGATTGCGAAATATAATTCGCAAAATTACCTGCTGCCGGTTTTTTATTCTTAAAAAAAAAGAAACTGTTTGTGCCTTCTGTAGATTTGATTAGCCTGATACGACCACGTGACTCAATTCCTTTGATTTTTACATAAGTTTTCTACGGAAATAATTACCGTGAGATTAAAATAAAATACCACAAATAAGTCATTCAAAGCCTTGCCAGTCTCCGCTCAGTCCTAAATACCTCTGACTTTAATTAAGAAAAAGTATAATAGAAAATTAATTTTCAAGTGAAAAGATCTCGCTTAGATCCGAATGAATTTATTTCTACAGAACGCCGGTCTATTGGCGATTCTCTGAGGTCAAGCAATAATGGTTAAGGCTGGATACAGGGCTCTACCGACAGTCAGTCAGTTAGTGAGTACATCAGCACATATTGAATACTATCTGTGCTACGCGGTTTCACCCGCTATTCTGTAGGATAGCGGAAGAAATGGAGCCATGAATTTTTCTAGGATATTTTTAAATATTATTTTCGCATAGTATTTATAATTATAATATTAATGTGAACTACAAAATGATGTGGTTACCATAAGTGTGTGTAATTTGTCTCGTCTTTTTTTATCAAAGCAGCTTTGATTGTGATACAGATAAATTTTAAGCTTATAATAGAAAAAAGTGTGTGCTTAATACTACACGACTGAAGTGAAAACTTCATCAAGGTTGAATATATCTCTCTCACTCTCTAGTCGACTCCATACAACTTTACCCGAATGAGTATCTGGTGGCGGTCACGCGAGTTCAGTGCTTTTTCCCCATCCCAAAAAGTGCCCAACGTGCTTAAAGAAGTTTTCACTTCGGAACAGGTATAATTGCGTTTTGTACTTTGCGACTTGATCTTCTCATCAATGTGCGTCACATGCATTACGTGTGGACCCCAATACGTAATAATAAATACATTACACACTTTAACATGGATATTGATGTAACGACCAAATTGCCCACTGACCGTCGGCCAAACACTGGAACCAGCCTAATTCTTCGGGCTCAAGCAATAACGGTTACAGTTCGGGGTCTTTTACGGCCACTTTTATTTGACCTCCGACCTCGATTTGCTTTTATTGTTTTTTCTTTTCTCATAGAGGGGATGAAATAATCAGTTCTTTTGAAGGTGTAGGGATTTTCTTTGAAGGAAAAAGGTACTTTTTCTAATTATTTAATGGAGTGCTTAGACTTTTCAAGGTGATTAAGGATGAAAGCTTTAATCATTTCTATTTTAAGTCGGTAAATTAAAATGCGTAATTAGCCTCTGAATTTATTTAAAATTAAAACTGAATCGTGATTCGTTATAGGGTTTTATTTTCTTTGGAACAGTGTGTGAGGAAAAAATGAATTTAATACTTTTTGACTCCAAAAATAATCCTTTCGACAAAAAATGCCTTTTAAATGTCAAACGCAACATTTATAAAAAGAAAGATTTTTATTTTCTGAAACAGCACAATTCTACTAATTGCTCGTATAAATTACTAATTCGACTGCCCCGGTGGCTCAGTTGGTAGTGAACCTACCTTCTGTGCTTGGGGGCGTGGGTTCGATTCCCATCTAGGACAAACATTTTGTGTGATGAACATTTGTGTTTGTTCTATGTCTGGATGTTAATATCTATTTAAGTATGTATTTAAAAATATATATGTATGTATACCAGTTTCTGGCAGCCATATTACAAGCTTTGCTTAGTTTGGGGTCAGATGACCGTGTGTGCAAAAATGTCCCAGATATTTATTTATTTTAGTATATATTGTTGAACATTGAATTTCTTTTTACTTTCAAACAATACTTAGTAATTTTTTGCAATAAATCGACATAATAACTAGTTAACTACACACTAAGTCAAGTGCACCAGTGCTTCTTCTAGCTAATCTGCAATTTCACTAAACACAATAATACCTACTAGACTTTTCCACCGTTTCTTTGGATGTAAGTACCACCTACCTACAGTCGGTCTCTCTCACTAAACCTCGCAGCATGACCTGCTTTCCGAGTATTCAATAAACTTGGGTGCGACTTAAATCATTATCGCCTAAAACGGATCAAAACTTGCCAAAAGTGGAAAACGTAACTTTTTCCATGATCCATAGATTTGGTTATGAATCCCGCCCCCCGGGTAAATACCAAGTTTTAATCTCCGGAAAGTTACTGGAGCGACTGAAATTATTCCTATTCAATTAGGGAGCTTACCCTGCAGTTCCGCTTATCTGTATGGAAATACGGATTTATAACTTGGAAAGTAAACAATGGGAGTATTGAAGTGTCGGGAATTACCCAATTTGTTGGGAAATGTATTTTCTTGGGAGTTGATACAAGGACGTTCGTTGTCTTGTATTTTAGAGAAATCAGTGATGGCCGGCATTATTTAACGGCCTATTATCCGAGTCGCGTAGGCAACAAAAAACTCCCTCAGCCCCCGCCAAGTTATAGCGACGATGTATTTTGCCACGCAAAAGTCAGGACGCCAGCGGGAAGAGTGCAACGACAAAAACGAACATAGGTCCGACCTCGATGACGCCTGGCGCGGTCCTGGACGCGGCGCGCGCAAAGACTCGCGACCTTTTTACGCTTTTAATTTCACTAAAAAACGAAACTATTCACTATCAAAAATCAATCCAAATAATTTTTTTTAATAGGATTGCCTTTCAGTACATGCAATTTCCAGCTTGTTACGAGCTTTCATTAGAGCATAAAACGAAAAAATATACTAAATCGACTTTGTTTCAGATTTTTTTTTTGATCAAGGAAAGTTTATTCTGTCCTGTTTTGAACCAAATCATAAACTCAAATACAGATGTATCTGTGACATGTATTTTTTTACAGCCCAAATATTGTAATTTAACTGAATAAAATTGATTTAAAACCGTCAAATTTGGTATAAGAGGCTGTTAAGTAAAAATTGCGGCATGTCTCAAATTGCATGAATTACTTTAAAGCCCCCATTCACACGCGCTATTTTTTCCGCGTCCTGCGTTCGACAGGGTGTATTAGCGCAGAAAGTTTCGACTTTATATGCACGATCAATTGATTTTATTATCTTTGATAATTTTTCGCAGGTGCGGCAATTATCGTACCATCAGGTGGCCAAAATGCCTGTTTGCCACTCTTTTCATAAAAAATGGTCTCCTATTAAAGAAACTAATAGTTATAGTTACTACTAATATCCTAGTTTCGAAAGTGTATCCTAGTGAACCTATTTGAAATAATGAACTAAACTACTAAAAATACTACAAAAAATGGCATAGACCTGCCACCTACCTGCTAGTGCGTAATTTTATATACAACAAGCGGCCCGCCCCAGCTTCGCACGGGTATAGATATATAGCTTATGTCACCCGGGGATAGTGTAGCTTCCCAAAAGTGATAGAATTTTTCAAATCAGTTCAGTAGTTTCGGAGCCTATTCAATGCAAACAAACAAACAAAAAAACAATCAAATCTTTCCTCGTTATAATATTAGTATAGATTAAATACTTAACATTTACACTTAATTGTTAAGTTAACCTAACTATAGAGCGCAAAAGTACAAACAAAACTATCGAAGTATAAAACAAATTCAATATGTAAACAAATCCCTCGGGCACTGTTTCCCATCAGCATCCTCCAATGAAAAAGGCGACTACGTCGGTGTTAAAATAGAACGGTGCAGGCAATACGATACTCACATGTGCGACGATTTCTAGCACATTCGATGTACCAACTGGAGCGATTTTGCAATTTTGGTGTGGTGAAATTGCTGGCTGTTAGTTACTTTGAAATTTATCCGTATTGAAATAACTCTTCTCTAAATAACTAACATGATTTACACGCAGTGACGGTTTAAACATTTTTTTATAACAATACAATGTCGCTTTATTACACACCAAACAAAATACAAATTACTCAAATTAAAATTTATACATAAACTGGAAGTATAATAGGTGGCCTTCCTTATCGCTTTAAGTGATTTCAACCTGGCAACCTTTGGGTAGACATTGCTGAAATACCTCTCCATCGTTTCTGCTGTCCTGGTACCTGGTATCGACAAATTCATGTATGTCTGTTTTAAAATTCATGGTAGGAATAGTTTTTTAAATCTGCGCCATTGATAGTGCAAGCCAATGGTGCATACGGTACGACGTGAAAACGTTAGTTGCGTTATTAATGGTGCAAACGATACAAAGCAGTTGCATCTGCACCATTGGTCAATGGTGCATACGGTACAAGGTGAAAACGTTAGTTGCGTTTGCAGCATTAATGGTGGAAGTCAATAGTGCAAACGGTACATCAGGGAAAGAAGAGATTGGTCACCATCTGGTGTAGATAATTACATCTAATATATATACATACATATAAATACTGAATATACAAATAATAATATTTATGTACTTATAACATACGATACGAATATATATATATAAACCTATGCAAGCGACATTTATATAACGTCTAAATTGGAGTAATTGTAGCATTGTGAAGTAATACAATGTAAGTACAATGACGCTCGGATGTTTTTTGACTGTTTTCACTGAAAGATTGTGACTCTATAGGAATTGTATCTCGATGATCAAAAGTGATGTTTATTACCCACAAAATTTCATTCAGATTTCACAAAGTTCAGACTGGTTTCCGCGTATTCACTTGTTGTTCCCCGTCTTATTTATCGAAGAAAATCACTTCCACGTCCTCATTGATCGCCTTTTACTTTGAATTCTAATAAAAACATGACAATAAGCGCATTTCCGATTGGATTTTTCCTTTTCCGATTCTTCAGAATTGGCATTGGCGCGGAAAATACAGTAAGCCATTGGGATGATTTGAATATATTTAGTCAAAGGCAATCGGATAAGGACTTTTTAAACAAAAAATAATTTAGATTTGTGATCTTTTTGATTTTAAAGTATTGTTTGAAAAGTAAGTTAGGGTGATGTAACCAAATAAGACCAAAACTATACCATTTATTTGTATTTTGATTTTTAGTTTACGTGTAATTAAAGTTTTTGTTTGTTCGGCTAGTTGGCGGCCAAACGCAAGGCTACCATAATAATATCACTTTGGCGATATATTTGGTGACAACGGTATTAGTGTTAAGCAGTCTATAAGGTCTCTATCAGAACAATTTTAATTATTTGTATTTACTTTTACTTGACTTTTTAATTTTGTTAACAACCTTGACTTTAATTAGTTTTTAACGTTGGTCGTTTTATGACTCAATTGTTTATACTTGTACTTAAAAAGTACCCGCCAGAAAATCTGTGTAAAAATATTATTTTGTTCTTTTTAGTGGCATTATTAACTTAGAATGTTTGTTTTGTGGTAATTTGATTTCGGTTTTTTTAAAGATAATTTATATCGCTCTATATGCATTCTGTATTAATCTTTAATTATTGTGACATTTATTTATATTTTTGCTTGTGTTAAAGTTTTTAATAGAATTTAGTGATGTACACAGTGCAGGACTCAAATAAAAATATTTTGTTAAAATGTGTTGTAGAAAAATAATAAATGTAAATTTAAAATAGTGTGGAACAGCTGACATTTGTTTTGCTATTTCAAGGTTACTCCCTTAGTAAAATTTGTTCATAATTTCCTCCTTTCGGTTTACTACCATCGTTCCCCAATAACCCTGTATAACTACATACTTCTTTACCAAAATGTCTCTCCAACTAAATAAACTAAAACCAACTAAGCAACTGCACAATTGGTAAGAATTTGCTGTAAATCCTTCTGCACACTAGGAAACACTAAAGCTGAAATCCCTGTGTTTGTGATGGATGAATCCAATAATAAGTCTTTGTACGGCCGTACAGATCTTGATTGATTGAACGATATATTTTTTGCAGCTAGAACTTTTTATGGAAAAGATTACAATAAATCTAAGATAGATGATAAATCACACAGTAATTTTGATGTAAGTATAACTATGGAGACTAGATAAGGCAGTAAGTGCTTCTGCCAAATTTAGTTTATTTTTTCATTAAGAACGTTTACACGGGCGGAAATCTATCCAAGCTCTATTAAGCTAGGCTGGATTGAAAAGTCATAAAAAAATAGGTTAGGTTTTAATAAGTTTCGTTTTTTTTTTCTTTAAATCTGTGGGCTTACTCTTGACACTCGATTTCAATCGTAATATGGGATTGGGATCGAAAACATGCCATTTTGTACTCTTCAATCGCGTCAAGAGTACCGAAAGGCGGAAATCTATCCAAGCTCTATTAAGCTAGCCTGGATTGAAAAGTCATAAAAAATAGATTAGGTTTTAATAAGTTTCGTTTTTTTTCTTCAAATCTGTGGGCTTACTCTTGACACTCGATTTCAATCGTAATATGGGATTGGGATCGAAAACATGCCATTTTGTACTCTTCAATCGCGTCAAGAGTACCGAAAGCGTCGAGTTGAGTCGATTTTATTTAATTCCATAAAATTCCACCATTATCGGTTCCAATCGTGCGCTAGTTTAGAATTCAAGAGTACCAAAATTGCATGTATTCGATCCCAATCCCAAATTACGATGAAATCGAGTGTCAAGAGTAAGCCCACTGGTCATAGCGTTCTCTTGGATTAGCTTTTTTAATTCCGGTAATTAAAGTAACAAAGGACCCGGGTATGTCCTAAAACTGCGACCGGAACCACCGGAGGATAGGCAGCAGCGTCCTGTTATTACACGGTGAACGTACTGCGATCTCCAAGCCGCCTGCCAAGCGTGGGGATTATGGCTACACCCCTCTCTAAGAGGGAGGCCTCGTTCAGCAGTGGACATTTAATGGCTGATGATGTGATGTGAAGTAACAAATTATTGTAAATACTTGAAATATAAATACTTTCTGTTGAAATGACTTATTTGAATGACTTATTAAAAAAAAAATCTGTTGTATGATGTTCTTACGCATCTAATATTTCCAAAGCAACTTTAAAAAAACTTTTTTATGTTAATATTATATAGGATGGCGGAGAATATAAAAAAATTAATTTTTTGGAGTTTTTTCTATAACCACCGCAATCCTATTAAATATCAACATGAAAATTGCTTTATACTTAACTATTTAAAATATTATTCTAAAGATAATGTCCAATCGTTTTTTTTTTCACTTCATGAATGTTTATCTTTTTTTTTATCAATAATAGGCTTGCGCTTGACCGTCAACTCGCCTGATGTTAAGCGATGATGCGGTCTACGGTGGAGCACGCTTGCCTTGAAGAAACCGATTCACTCGTGATTTGAAGACACCCAGATTGTATCTATCGGGGAACACCCATTCAGGCAGCACAGACTAGCAGTTCGCACAATAAAAGTGGAATCAAAGCGCTTCGTTCGGGGTTTCGGAATACCAACCATAAAGCGATCTATAAAAATGTTGAAAGCTTGCGAAAGAAATACCGTTGAGTACAGCCTGAAATATAACGTATCAGAAACATATATTTTGTAGGTATGTATATGTATGTACATATTATTTATTCTCTATGTATATGCCATAAGCCCTTCATTGTAATTATGGTACGAATTTAAATTATGGTACGGGAGAGTGCCATTGGGGTGGCAAAGTTCTGGTCTAGAAACTTGATTTGACAATAGAATTGTATTTTGCGGAACATCGACTCGAAAGAAGAAGATTGTAATTATACCATTCATCATGGTATTTAGCGTTTTCTTTAATAAAATCGTATTTTTTCCTTACTACAGTCCTAAACAACCATCGTACCTGAACTGTCTAGACTAGACCGATCATAAATTATTTAGTCAAGCAAACTCAGAGATTCCATAAAACTCAACAATAATAATATACCATAAAAATACTAAGACGAATAAGCTAATGGATATGAAACGCTTGCAATTGGATTGACTTATACGCGTTTCTTGATGTCGACATAGCTGTTAAAATTTGCAAGTTGAAGTGGCAATGGGCAGGCCACATCGCTCGAAGAACCGATAACCGATGGGGAAGAAAGGTTCTTGAGTGGAGACCACGAACCGGAAGACGCAGCGTAGATAGGCCTCCCACTAGATGAACCGACGACATAGTGCGAGTCGCTGGCATCCAGTGGATGCAAAAGGCAGGCTGTCGTTCAGTGTGTAGGTTAAAGGGGGAGGCCTATGTTCAGCAGTGGACGTCTTCTGGCTGATGATGATTATGATGATGATACGCGTTTCTTGATATCCACAAAACTAATACTTACTGGTGCCTTGGTACGGAGGCCAAAAGCGGTAATCTAAGGAGGTCCTTATAGAAACTGACGTAGTTTTCACACATTTCATTTTGTATATCACGGGAATTACTCAAGTAAGATTAAGTCGGTCACTCCGACTATAGTGACCGGCTTAATCTTACGTGAGTAATTCCTGTGTAATATAAATAAAAAGGTCCTTATAGCTTATTCATCATCATCATCAGCCAGATGACGTCCACTGCTGAACATAGGCCTCCTCCTTTAACCTCAACACTGAACGACATATAGGTATAGCTTATTCATCCGACTTCACAAGCGGTCCAAACTGTATGAAAAATTTTCTCACTTAAAAGTGAGAATAAATATCTTTAGCATGTCGCCCAACTCTATTTGCGGTATTCTTACTACTCAGTATTGCATAGTTTAGTTACCCATTTTCGTTTCAAACTGACACGTGTTGTCGCGGCACCGATTGAGCAGACTAATTTTAGCCGGACTTAATTATGACGATTAATCATAGTTGTACTGAAAATATGACATGCAAGGTAGGTCGACTTGTTTGTCTACTTGGATTTAGGTCTGTGAAAGCACATTTGTCTTCATTTCTACAAACTTCTGCTCTCCAACCGTTTGTCATTTTATTAAAAAAAAAACATATTATTTTTATTTCATTCTAGGTCAGAAAGAGAAAAACACATTTGTGCGTTGAAGTAATTAATCAAAGCCAAAGTGACACGTTCACCTGAATTTTTCAGGGGTTTAATGCCGTGTTCAGCTTTTAGTTGGAATGTGGTACGTTATTGAAATGTCAAACTGTTCGAGGGCATTTTTCAATGTTGTCTTTACGTCGGCCCTGTAATTTATGAACGTGTATTTTTAATAACAAGTCAAGCAAGGAGGTTGCTCACGAAAGGTTTTATTATTTTACAATAACCATGCTGGTTTTTAAATTTAATATTCTTATTTTTTTCAAACCTACATAGATGATTCTAGCAGCCCACCATTGTTTTTTCAACCGACTTCAAAAAAGAGGTTATCTATTATATTGTACTCTTTTTGTTTATGCATCACGATATCTTGAGAAAGCGAAGATAGTTTATTTGCACAAAACACGAGTAAATCATACGCACATTTAAAAACGCATGCACAATAGGTGGGTTAAATTTGTCACTTTGTATCATGTTTTGTCTAGTTTGTCGGCGTACAAATCTAGAGAGATGATATAATAATTCCGTAAATCTCTACATAGTATAAATTAAAGTCGCTTTCCGCGTCTGTCTGTCTGTCTGTATGGCCGCTAACTCCTCCTAAACCACGCAACGGATTTTGATGCAGTTTTCACCATCAGTTAGATACATTGTCACGAAAGGTTTATAATACACGAATATGTTTATAATATGCGAAATACGTTTATAATATACGAAAGGTCGCTAGTTATATGTATATATTATATACATATAACTAGCGACCCACCCCGGCTTCGCACGTAAATACACCCGTGCGAAGCCGGGCGGGCGGGTCACAAGTATTATGTATATAAAAAAGTATTGATTAAATTATCTGTGTTTTGTTTTAGTATGGAAACTGACGTGGTTTTCTCACAATTTGTTTATATTACACAGGATTAGATACCTACTCACGTATGTTAAGCCGGTTACTCCGACTATAGTTTCAACCGCTTTTAGCGGTTTTTTACAAGGTGACAGCTCGCGCGTGACTCCGTCTCGCTTTGCACTTTGCTTTGCTTTTTTTGCATTGCGCAAAGCAAGACTGAGTCGCGCGCAAGCTGTCACTTTAAAAGGGCCGCCGAATGCGATTGAAACTATAGTCGGAGTAACTGGCTTAATCATACGATGATACGTGGGAATTTAATTTAAAAATATACCACATTTTGGCACACAGGCTAACAGCCGCCTGAAACGATCACTATCCCTTATGGACACACAATTGATGTAACACTAAGTTCATCACAGATGCGTTGCTGATATTTAAATACTCTATTAACAGCCTCTTTTTATTTGCTCGGAATTTATGTTTTATGCTCTATTTCATATTCAAATTTCCCTTCTATTTAAATTTAAAGAAAATATTCCACTCATAAGAGGAAAATTATCTATCTATATAAAACAACGTTGTAATTTAATATTCGTATTTGACTACTCTGCCGTCCATTATCTATAATGCCGTTAAGCCTCAAAACTAAGTTTCGAGATATCAGCAAAAAACGCGGTAGAATTTTAAAATTGTTGCCACTTTAAAACCATTAGACATATACGAGATTTATTGATATTAAAATATTGCCTTTTAGTCGTACTTTCAAATAGATATACTTCAAAATTAAAGAATCTATGTTATAATAGGTAAAATTCATTTTTTGTGTTATAGCTATGCTTTAAATTGTTATTAACACTTTAAATCAAACGCTTAAATGCGGCTAAGTACACCTTAACGACATTTTAGTGTAGTATTAGTAGGTAACTGAATACTGAAATGCATGTATCATAAATTTAACTGATTTTACTTAACTAAAATGCCGTTTAGAATGGTAACGGCAATATAGCTACGCATTACAACTTCCTTTGTGGTGATCTGTCCATAGCTAAATAGCCGTTAATGAATTTTAGCCGCAATTTTGACAAGAATTGTGGAAAAATTAATTTGACTCTTTTTTTTAACTTAACTATAATGCGGTTAAATATTTAACATCTTTACATAGCCACTTTTTAGCTAAGCATTTACTACTGAATAATTGAGATTATCATTTAAATTAAAGTTAACTTCTAAAATCAAACCATGCAAATATTCTACAAAAGATGTTTTTATAAATGATTTTTTGCTTTTCTGCTATACTTACTCATAACTGTTTCGGTTATAGAGAGAATAAACCTTACAAATTCATAAGGAACCATACTTTATATACGTCGATAACTCTAGGTATCAATGAGATCACAATTAAGTAAGCTAAGGTACTAAACAAAAATATATATGCATAAAATCACAAGCAGTTTTATTAAATTCAAATTCTTATCATAAATTATGTACCTACTTACTCGTAGATATGTATCACATGTAACAAACAAACAAAATAAAATATATACTTTACAATAAAATTATAAGGGAAGGATATTCCACACCTTGCAGGTCCCCGGAATAAATAAGTGAAAGAATCGGACGGTGTGCAATTTCCAGCTTTGCAATATCTGGGGTTGAGCTTTTTGACGGTGTCGGGATGTGCGGTAGTGGAAGTCTGATGCATGAATAAGATTAAAAACCCATTCCTCGGAAAACATACGCTAAAAGATGCAGAGGGAACCAACATCTCTTGGGAGGCTAAGTGGATCCAGCTTGCTTGGTAGCGTTAAAAATTGTAGTGGCTAGCCTCTGTAGAGAGTCAAGTGGCTGCAGCTGGTATTCCGGTGCGCCATTCCAGAGGTGGGAGCAATACTCCACGTGGAGCCGTACTTTTGCTTCATAAAGAAGAAGCCGCTGACCGGTGTGAAGTACCTATCGCTTCACTCTATTAGGCACACCTAGCTTCTTGGAAGCGAGTTTAGCTCTGGCCTCTAAGTGACCCCGAAACTGGACCTCACTAGAAATGTTAACGCTGAGGATCTCCAAGTTCTTTAAAATGCTCAAGGAAATGCTCTGGAACCGCGTATCTGCACTAAATGGATGATTTTTCTGGTGAAATTACTTCTTTACACGTCAAATCTATATGTTTCTCTGACATATTTTATGTCATAGGGAACATTTTTGTTATTTATTTATGTGTGGTTATATGTATCAGTCATGTGATAGGAGTTATAAGTTATTTGTGTTTCACAAAAATTACCAAAAATGGGTTCTGATATGGAATACGCCTGCGCATATAATTCATTAATAAATTAGTTTTAAAAACTCTACGATTAAAATACTTACACACTAACTTGGAAATAAAATAATGATTGCGTTGTATGCAGTATTTATCTAGTGTTAGTTATCTGGTGAATGTTAGTCTAGTATGATGAAATGTCCAAAATGTGTAACGACTTAGTACCACGGCGTTGCTGGTGCCTATAAAAAATTGCCTAGTGCCATGGCAAGAACATTGACAGGAATACTCCCCGACGCGACGTTTGCTTACTCGAAAACCTTACTCGAAAAGCTGACCTTGTAGATACTAAGCTAGGTCTGAGGTCAATTAAAAGAAAGTCCTTCCAAAAGCACGTGAACGCGTGGGTATCGGCACGGCACGGGGTACCAGCAAATAACTGCATTTTAGTGCAGGAATGCTGCTTAACGTTCTTTTAGTGGAGTTCGTTTTTCGCACTGTTCGATTTGATCGATTGTTTCTGCCACGCACCTGTAAGTTGTGGAATGGCTTACCACCTTCGGTTTTTCCTCCGAAGTATAATTTGGACTGCTTCAAACGAAGGGTGAATAGAGTCCTCAAAGGTAGGCAACGCACTGACAATGCCCCGGGTATTGTAGGTGTCTATAGGCAGCGGTGACCACTTACCATCAGGTGGCCCGTAGCTTGTTTGCCACTTATTCTATAAAAAAAAAAAAAAAAAAAAAAAAAAAAAAAGGAAATGTACATAAATATTTTTGGATTCATCTGTGAATTTCCATTGATGGCTAGTAAGAGAAGTAAATTATATAATAAAATCAGGCGAATACTTGTCTAAAAAGCAGTTACGCGACTTTAACGTTGTTTTTTAAGGAATTTCTATAAAAATTACAATACAAAACTACACTTAAAAGCAGTTAAAGCATTTTAACTACGTTTTAGGATACTAAACACAATTAACGGCTTTATAGGTAGGCAATAATTTGTTGATTATCAATATATTTATGTGGTTATGGGATTATAGCGGTTTTTTAGTTAAGTAATGATGGATAACGACTTAAATAGTGTGTAAAGTTGAAAAGAAATGTCACATAGCGGCATTTTCGCTATTTTTATTTCAGAAACTAAGACAGTTAGGGATGCGATTCTTAGACAGATCGATAGAGAATTTTGAACTCTATCCAACCATGTTTAAAAGTAAAAATTGACCACCTGTGGCTTAACGGCATTATAGATAGCGGACGGCAGTACTCTTTTCCCTCAAATACACTAATGATTCGAAAAAGCGATAAACATCAGAGATACCTTCGTGCTAGTGTGTCGTGATTCCATCAGTACGATTGTACTTTTTTTTTTGTGTCGTTTAAATAATTCGTTCGATGGGGTGACCGAGGATACAGATTAGAGAGTTTCAGAAAGACAAGCTCATGCATATTGAGAGTAGGAACCTATTAAACAGCTTTTGATATGTAGACAATTTGTTACCAAATATTAGGTATTTTATTACTTATTCCGAAGAAATTGGCAAGAGGTGGGACAAAGTGCTCGCTGATCGTCGGACTACAATTCGACATCATGTGCGCATATCAGTTTATTACATTTGCCTAAATTCAAACTAAATTTAATAAGTAAACGTAAGCCGTTTTCTTTATGTAGGATATAATTATATCTAGCTATATTTAGGACTAGCTGTTTTAACTCTTATAATACTTGCCTGGATTTAGTACTTCCTAAATTTCATCTCTGATTTAAAGCAAATTTAATAGCCTTCTTAGGTGTAAGTTTCTTGACCGCATAACGCAGGTGGACCGATATGCATCTCATCATCATCAGCCGGAAGACGTCCACTGCTGAACATAGGCCTCCCCTTTTAACCTCCATACTGAACGACAGCCTGCCTTTTGCATTTTTTTTTTCTTTTTGCCACTGGATGCCTGCAACTCATCGCGATATGCATCTGTCTTTATCTAATCCGTGTCAAGGATAAAGGCGATCGATCCTGAAATGCCAATAGTGGAGGCCAAGCTGCAGCTTAATTATGTTTATACGAGTGGGCTTCCTACTAATGCTATCGATTGATTCAGTGAAGACGATTACCGCTGCGTTTATGAGCTTGGAGAATTAAAACTTTGCAATGATATTATATCAAAAACATTTCGCTGCAGTCTTGTGCAAAAAGTAATAATTGTTAACTTTAAACAACTTCGTTATATTTTTACTCGAAAAATTATTCTAATTACTTCGAATGAGTCGCGGGCATCCAGTGGATGCAAAAGGCAGGCTGTCGTTCAGTGTGGAGGTTAAAAGGGGAGGCCTATGTTCAGCAGTGGACGTCTTCTGGCTGATGATGATGAATTACTTCGAATACTACAACTGCTTTAGTCTTCCCGTGAATGCATGTAACTGCACCGAAATATCGGGAGGTCCATCCACAACCTTACCACGGTAAATATCCCTTCAATAACCATTATACCGGATATGTCCTAAAACTGCGACCAGAATCACCGGAGGATGGGCAGCAGCGTCCTGTTAGTACACGGTGAACTTACTGCGATCTCCAAGCCGCCTGCCAAGCGTGGGGATTATGGCAACACCCCTCTTTAAGAGGGAGGCCTTTGTCCAGCAGTGGACGTTTAATGGCTGCTGATGTGAACCATTATAACTGTAGCATAGAAGTGCTGCAAAAAAAGCAAAATGGATGGAGTATGAATAATTCTTTGTTAGAAATATGGTAAAAAAATCTGTCTCATAAAGTTAAACACTCTGTCACACCCTAGTAAGCAGTACATCGTAAACCGTTGTAAAATTTTACAAGCACCCTACTTTACGTGTGCTATGACGTGATTTCTCCTCTACCCTTGCATATTATGAATTCCCCCTTGCTATAAAAAAAAAAGAAAACAAATTTTCCCCAATACAACTACAATACATCCCTCCCTAGTGAGGGATACCATCGATGCAGCGATGATATCCATAAACAACAAAATTTCGTCCCAATTCTACACTAAAACACCTATAAAAGCGTCAGTCTACAAAATATTCCTTCAGTAAGGCCATAAATTTCCTTTCTACATCCGTATATGTCCGCTGGGACATAACTTGAAGGTGAAATAAAAAAAATACGCCTAAGCAGACACTTGTCATATTTCCTGCGAGATTTCTCGTTACGACATGAAAATCTTGACAAAATTGTCCCAAAAGGAAAATATTTCTTCTCGAGTATTCTAATGAAACTGATTCAATGTTATTGTAAGGAAGTTGATACT
The DNA here is from genome assembly GCA_932305915.1 of Agriopis marginaria. Classification (NCBI taxonomy): domain Eukaryota; kingdom Metazoa; phylum Arthropoda; class Insecta; order Lepidoptera; family Geometridae; genus Agriopis; species Agriopis marginaria. The sequence goes on from OW029932.1 coordinate 3,233,096, forward strand.
TGGCAATTAGGGGAATTCAGTTTTTTATATTGGCAGTAACTTGTGCTTTATTGGGTTTTAAATGTCAAATATAAATGGGTCTCTCTACGGGTGATATTTTTCGGGCCAATTACCTTATATAATTTTTATAAGCTTTGTAACTAGAAGTTTTCTTTTTCTAGTGTATTAGCTAATAGACCAATATAACATATATTTATTTAGAGTCATCATCATCAGCCAGAAGACGTCCACTGCTGAACATAGGCCTCCCCCTTTAACCTCCACACTGAACGACAGCCTGCCTTTTGCATCCACTGGATGCCCGCGACTCTCACAATGTCGTCGGTCCATCTAGTGGGAGGCCTCCCTACGCTGCGTCTTCCGGTTCGTGGTCTCCACTCCAGAACCTTTCTTCCCCATCGGTTATCGGTTCTTCGAGCGATGTGGACTGCCCATTGCCACTTCAACTTGCAAAGTTTAACAGCTATGTCGGTGACTCTAGTTCTTTGGCGAATATCCACGTTTCGGATTTTATCGCGCAAAGAAACTCCAAGCATATTTAGAGTATAAGCTACGAAAAATCACTTGTAGCGTCTAATTTAGTTTAGGAAACGTAATTTACTTGGCTTCACGATTTCTTCTTTTACGAGAATTACTAAATCTTAAAAATATAAATGTTTAAATGCTTGACACTGGGGAATGTATGTACATACAAGAAGAAGTCAGCATCGTCTCAAGGCGAAAATAAACAAGCGTTTATTAAAAACTAGCGGTCCGCCCCGGCTCCGCACTGGTATAGTTATATAGCCTATTAAAATAGCCTATATTAATCAATGATAACGTAGCATTCAAATGGTGAAAGAATTTTTAAAATCGGTCCAGTACTTTTTGAGCCAATTCGTTAAAAACTCTTTATAATATTAGTATAGATTAAAAATAAACATTAATACAATAAATAATAATTTCGACATAGAACCAAAGTTACCGACATAGCTCAAAGGATTAGCAAGCTGAAGTGGCAGTGGGCCGGCCACATTTCCCGAAGAACCGATAACCGATGGGGTAGATTAGTTCTGGAGTGGAGACCACGTTTAGGCAAACGTAGTGTAGGACACCCTGTGGCCAGGTGGAGTGATGACCTGCGTAAAACGGCGGGTAAAAACTGGATGCAAGGAACTGCCGACCGAGCTCAGTGGCGTGCATTGGGAGAGGCCTATGTCCAGCAGTGGACAGTTAGAGGCTGATGATGAAACATTAATAAAAAAAAATATGTGAGGCTTTTAATTTTATCTAATGTTTTTGTTATTTTGCCTGCAATTAAGAAAATATTACAATATTGGATATTTATGTATGCAGAATTCCAGATAAATAGGTTAGGTTGTAAGATTTGACTTAAACAAACTAACAAACATTGCAAGTTAAATAGACACTTGTAATTTTGTTATACTTTTTCTGAATAATGTAATTTATATTATATTATAATGTTTATTGTATATTATATTTATGTTATAATGTTTAATTTTTATTCAAATAACAGGCTTAGCGAAATAATTAACTAAATACATTACACATGCTGAAAAAATGTATTTAAATTGGCTGATAAATTTCTGAGATATAAGCGTTTAATTTTTTTTAGTGGGACAGAGAGCGGATGCGCTGTCCCTCTCCCACAAAGCGTGTGTTAGTATAGCATTTTGTTTTGCATAGCATTGTATAGCATTGCACGCGTGTTTGTATTTTTGTATTAAGTGCTATAGAGTGCTTTCTGTCTAGCATAAAATTAAAATACTTATTACTTATTTATTTAAGAACTTATTTTATTTTTGTTTTCGTTGATTTAATTATCAGCTTTTTTATGAAATAAAAAAAATTGGACACATGCCTAATATGCCATTATATGTAAATAAGTTATTATTCTTGAATACATTATTTAAGGCGATGAACAAAAAAAAAATACAAATTTTATGTTCAAATACAAGAAAGATATTCGTTCATATCTCATATTTATTTAACAACAAAGGCCCTACGCAACCCTGAGTTACACCCAGGCTACACGTGAAGTGAGACGCTGTCACAATAATCTTGAAGAATGTTCCTAGAATATGAATTGAAATATCCCCGAATCGGTCTCTCGGTCCACTATTATATCAGAAAATAACGACCTTTATGTCAACATTCGGATAAATAAAGATAAATTAATGTCTATAAGTACTACCTACTTCATTCTTAAATTTAAGCTTAACTCAACGCCTGATAATATAATGGCCAAGTGCGAGTCGGGCTCGCGCACTATGGGTTCCGTACCGTTACAAAATACAATAATTATCAATTTAAAAAACCGCTTCGTACGGGTTCTCGGAATATCAACCATAAAGTGGTGTCGTTTCTTCATGCCCACTCTGGCGTCAATAGAAAAATGGGCAGGAGGTAATCAAATCATGGAGATTTGATGCACACTCTTCGAAATATATCCAAGTACCATGTGCTGTGTGATTCACATGATCTTTCTTGCCTCACACCTGCAAAATTTGGAATGAGCTATACCTTCTGCGGTGTTTCTGCGAAGCTACAACATGTTCTTCTAAAGCCGAGTTAATAGAGTCTTAAAGGGTCGGCAACGTATTTTTGATGCCTCTGGTGGTAAAAATATCCAAAAAAAAAAAACTAAAAAAAAAAACTTTATTAACAGATTTTTATAGTACACAGGTGTTTGGTCTCTCCTGTTAAGTTTTGACAACCTGTGTTAGGAGAGACCGCTCTTTCGTTGTTACAGTAATTTCACATGTATATATATATATATATATATATATATATATATATATATAACAGATTATAATTATGTAGATAATAGGTAGTTTGATATCCATAGTTGACGGTGACTGCTTACCATCAAGCAGCCCGTCTGCTTGTTTGCCACCTATGGCATTAAAAAACGGACACGTCTCTTTTTGCGTCAGGGGTAAAAAAAAAAATTCATGCCATTTAGCACACACGGTCATCTGGCCCCAAACTAAGCAAAGCTTGTAATATGGCTGCCAGAGACTGACATACATACATATGTATTTTTTAATACATACTTAAATAGATATTAACACCCAGATATAGAACAACCACAAATGTTCATCACATGAATGTTTGTCCTAAGTGGGAATCGAACCCACGCCCCCAAGCGCAGTAGGCAGGTTCACAACCAACTGGACCAACGGGGGTTAGAAACAAATACAAACAGCAGTCTAAAAGAAGTCAAATAAACTACTATTAACAATGAAAAGCAATCAGACAATAACATAAATCAAGCAAACTAAATACAATAGGTCGCTCGATGTCTCGTCGTGACTTTATTTAGACAACTAAGACTTAGTAATTCTTTATTTAGGGACCGTCCATTAATCACGTGATTTTTTTAGCATTTTTAACCAACTTGGTGATACGTGGTGAGGTTAAAAACTAAACCCCCCCGCCCCCACCCAAAATCAAGTGTAAATTTTAGTGCCTACAAAGAATCTTATTTTTTTTTTATATTATCTTTAAATACAGGTATAAAGAATAATCTAATTTTATTCTGAAATTAAGGACCATGACAAAAATGTGTAGACAGAAAGGTTTCAGGTTGTTTTTGATTGGCAAAATCACACTACACGCCGCTTTTCGGTTTAGAAATTCGAGTGTTTGACAAAAAAAATACACGATATATCCTACTACAGCTCCCTCTCCCCTTGTGATATTTCGTGATTTTAGCAAACCCCCTCCTCCCCCCTTTCAAGCCTCACGTGATTAATGGACGGTCCCTTAGACTTGTATTTCTTTAGACTCCATTACTCTTGATTATTTATTTGTAGCACTATATTACATTAAAGTGACAAATGGCCTGTCTTGTCCATTTATTATTTTAGTTCGCTGGATTTTATTGATTGTAACCTTCGACGAAAATAAAATGAATGGACGGGCCCAGAAGGAGTGCAATTTAGAAGCTTACAAAATGAGCGCCGGCGTTCACTTCGTTTCAGTCGGTCTCTAGCCGTAGGAAGTGTCATCTGTCAAAATTATGCCTTCGTGTGCTTTCCCGAAGTGTAAAAACAACAAAAAACCCCTATAATTTTTTGTTACTAATACATGGTTATAATTAAGAGTTGATGCATATGTCCAATCCTTGAGTTTTAATTTTGAACAAGCAACTTACAACGAAAACCACGACAAATTCAAGCACGTAGGTATTAGAAAAACCTTGTAGAAAAATGCTTAACCCTTACCGCTCACCACATACCCTTGGGTTTTAACCCTTTCGGATCGCTAGCGCCCTTCCCTTTACATCGTCGAAAAATTCCAAAAGTATTTCATTGAAATGTTGCTGAAACTTTGAAAGGGAACGGCTGAATAGGTGCTTTCATGAGCAACCGACCACGTTATCTGTACGGAGGTTTTTACTATAGAGACCTATAGAGAACTGGCTGGTATGATTGAGTAGAGTGTAGCACTAAAGAGGTTGAATCAGCAGTGCAAGTACCGTTCTTTATCGATCATCAAATTTGACAGTTGAGATCGTCAAATTCGATAAAATGCCTTATAATCAGTACTCACTATGATCGATTCTATGGCATTTTATCGAATTTGACTATCGATAAAGAACGGTAATTGCACTGCTGATATTTGATCTGATGCCGGCGTCGCGGTTTTACCGTCGCACTAGCCGCCACCGCCTGAAGGCTCATCCACACATGATAGATCAGTGGAAATCGCACACTATGCGTTTCACACGATCCTTCTTGCCTCATACCTGCAAAATGTGGAATGAGCTACCTTCTACGGTGTTTCCGAGAAGCTACAACATGGGGTTCTTCAAAAGGCGAGTTAATCGAGTTCTAAAGGGTCGGCAACGTATTTGTGATGCCTCTGGTGTTACAAGTATCCATAGACGACGATGACTGCTATCCATCAGTCTGCTTATTTGCCACCTATGGCATAAAAAAAAGATCATCAAATTTGACAGTTGAGATCGTCAAATTCGATAAAATGCCTTATTATCAGTACTCGCTATGATCGATTCTATGGCATTTTATCGAATTTGACTATCGATAAAGAACCGTACTTGCACTGCTGGTTAGGAATACTTTAACAGCTCCGCCACCTCTGTCTAGTTTGCCTCTAGCTTTACCTAGTCTGTGTTTGCCTCACGTTTGCCTCAAAGATAATATAACCGCTAACGCCAAAGAATTTGGACCTAGGTCCGACTTTTTGGCTAACGCTGAAGAGGTGCTTCCGTAGATATTTTTTTATGAAACGGATGCGACGCCTATAATGAAATGAGATGCTTATAGAGACAAGCTTATACGTTAGAGTAGTGTAAAAAACTTAGAGGTTTAATTTCGCACCCGTTTCATACATTCGAGAAGTTGTATTGAAGTTGCGCAAGACTGGTTTGCTTATCCATGTTTTTGGGCGCCAACGTGAGGAAAACATGGACGTATCATTGAATTTTTTACCTAAAATTATGTTTTAAAATTTTGGGTTGTCGCCGCCAGTATTACGTCATAGTCTCCGCCACTTTAGACTTAGACTTGACCTTGACTTACTCTCCTTGACTCTGATTTGTTTGTCGACTTTGACGATATCTAATTAAACTTCAAAATGTCGATTACCTACTAGACACTCGCAAATGCACAAGATGTGCGACGCCAAAATTCTTGCAAGAACAAATAAAAAGCAAAGAGGCGCATAATTAGAGTCAGATCGTCAGATTCTCATTTGATTTCACATAGACCCAAAAAAAAAATCTGTGCTCTAGGCAGTTGAAAAGTGTAAATGCTCATCCCAGACACTAGGTAAAGAGTACACGAGTTTTTGGCTCAAACCATGGTATAATAATATAATCCGCCAGGTATAGCGCCCGAAGAAAAAAAATCACGTGGGTGTCCCGCAATTACGTCATCAATGTCATGGATACACGTACACGTGCATAAGCAAGAGCAGAATAAGTAGCTTACAACAAGTTCGAGAGAGATGACGATAAACAAAACAATGGCGGAATCTCTATATGACAGCTGATTTTCTGTTTTACCAGTAGCGTGAAATTATAACTCCCAATATCCGTATATTACCAGTGGGAATCCAATAAATCAATGTGTTTTTGATATTATCAATGTGTTTAATATATTAAATTCGTACTTAACTTGAATTGCTTTACTTAAGTGGACAAACCAAAAGACAATTTAAATTCTTTTTGTATTTTATTTTATAGATTATTAACAAAATTTCCCAGTATGTGTTTGTTGCAATAAAGTGGCAACTGGACAGTGACGTCATTGGGGGACAACTCCCGGAGCGCTAGCTAGACCTTTTTTTCTTCGATCATGGCTCAAACCCTCTACACCTGCTGGTAACACAGAAAAGAGAAGTAAATAGAACGGAAATGAGAAGGAAAATCTGTCGCCAGGTATTATGACAGAATCTTGCTTGAACATTCTCATGTATTTCAACGCATCGAACTCCGCATCCAAAGAACTTGGACCTTACCTTTTTGGGTTACGTCTCAAAGTTCTTTGTCCGCATCACAGCTGCTAACTGATTTCAAATAACTGACGTTTCGTTAATATGGGTGCAACTGGCTACAAAAAAAATCTTACAAAAATGCCTTGACAGCCGTTCTAATTTAAACAATTATTTTTTTTCTTTTCTGTGGCTGGTAACATACCCTGCGTTCGTAATGCTGGTGGCATTACTTACCACGTTGAATGGCAATGGTTTTACCACGTTGAATGGCAATGGTTTTACTACGTTTTTAATGCAAATGTTTAAAAAGCCTAATATTATACTACGATAACTTACAAATTACAATTCAAGTACTTATCAACAATCTATCATTTATCAATCTAATAGTATTCTGTTATCCAATTTCATCTAGAACGTTTAATAATTATTCAAAATGTTAATCCAGATTTAGTAAAACTTTACTCGCCGCAAATACAGAAGATTGGAGGAGTTTAGTCCTTATGGGATACATTTCTAATTTACTTGAAGCTTTATATTAACCTCGATACCCAAGGCAAGGCAAGGCTTTTCAAGGCCAGAGTAAATAGGTATCCTCTAAGTCTGCGTGCTTCATCTTCGACTACATCGTCGCTTACCAACAGGCGAGTTGGTGGCCAAACGTAGATCTATTTCTATACTAGCTGCGCCCACGGTTTCACCCGCGTAGTGATGAAAAATGGTGATGATAATGATGATGATGAAAAGTAGGTAATGTGTTAATTCAGGACATAAGCTATCTATGTTCTAAATTTCATCCAAATCTGTCCAGTAATTTTAGCATGAAGGAGTATCAAACATACACACACATACAAACTTAAACATTTATAATATTAGTGTGAAGTGTGATTAGTGTGATAAATTATAAATGTAAAAAACAGATCTTGCCTAAAATCTACAAAAATGTCCCTTCAATTTCTTACACACTTTTCCTTTCAATTAATCTCCCAGATTTGCGTCACAGACGTAACAAAAAGCAGACGTGGAAAATTAAATCGCTCCCAATCCATCTTCGCCGTATTTTCCCTTTTTCCGAATCAAAGCCAAGAACAAAAAGTATCTTATTTCGAATGAGTAATTTTCTAACACGCAGATGTGATGTGTACTTTTTCACACGAGGAAAAGAAGCTGCATTACGCATTCAGTGGAAGTACACGCTCGGAATACAGCACTAGATACAACGATGTACCGGTACGATATAGTAGGTACAGACTTGGTGGTAGACTACGTAAGATAACTGATAAAGTGAGTTCTATTACTAAAATTGCCATAAAAAAGTGCAAGTGCCTTCATTTCACATAATATAAGCTAACTAAATCTAAATAACTCTACTCAGACTATTATAAAAAAAAAAGATTGTCCATAGACTGTTCAAGGTATACAATCCAAATGATCAACCCCACTACCAGTTGGTAGCGTAACCAGCGTCCTGGCGGCATTACCACGCTCAATTGCTTTAGGCGTAAAGTAGCGAGTCTGTCAATTTTCTACAGGATTCATTTCGGAGAATGTGCATCAGAGCTACATGACCTTATCCTGCCATCCCCTTTTTACTACAGGACAAGTAGGAAAACGGCCCACTATCACCCATACATTGTGGATTTTCCTTGGATACGTACCAAACGTTTCGATTCTACGTTTCTAATCCGTACGGCCAATGTTTGGAACAACCTGCCAGCTTCCCTGTTCCCTGAGAGATATAACCTGGGCCTTTTCAAGGCCAGAGTGAATAGGTATCTTTTAAGTCTGCGTGCTTCATCTTCGACCACATCGTCGCTTACCAACAGGCGAGTTGGTGGTCAAACGTGGACATATCAGCGTTAAAAAAAAAAAAAAAAGGCGATAAGGCAGCCCATTATTCTGCCGTATATTTGCAGCTGCGGTGGAGAGCTTGTCAAGGTTCCCAGCAATATCAGAAGGACAGTAAGCACACTATTTTTTTATAGGGCCATGAAGCACCAGGTCGGCTTCAGCGCTTGATCGAACAGAGAAACATTTTTTTCTTTCGAGTCAACTTGTGCGTTCAACGGTTTTTTCCAAGTCTTCATCTCTCGTCTTTTTAACCGACTTCCAAAAAGAGGCGGTTATCAATTCGACTGTATGTTTTTTTTAAATGTATATTTGTTACGCGATTACTCCGCCAATTTAGAATTGTTTTTGATGATTATTTTTTTGGTTGGTAGGTCTTATCCTATATGTGGTCCCATAATTTTTTATCGACATTGATTAGCGCTTTTTGAAAAATCTACTAAAACATGACGATAAGCAACGAATTCAATGTACATTGGACATTGCCACCAACTTAGCTGTTAAGGTGGGCAAAATTGGAACTACAGTTATTTCTTGGTGAATTTCATACTTCTTCTCCACTAGCGACGCTGTCAACTGGACAGCAAACATAGAGGAACTGTTCCTATAACAGAACTTCAAAAAACAAAGAAGTGTCTCCATGGCGACCAGGCCCTGTTGTTTTTCGTAAAATTTCCAAGACCATGGATACAAATTATTTCAGTTGTAATATTAAACAATATTTTCTACTTTTTAGTTTCAGTTTGTAAATGTAGGCATAGTCATGAAGTCGGTTATTTTTTTTCTAAAAACTATCTTTATTATTATAGACATTTTCAGGATCGAGTTCCTATTTAAAATTTTGTAAGTGGCCTAGAAAGAAGGTTTCGCCTAGTAGTGACCAAAAAAGCAAACCTACAAAGGCCTACTAATGAATATGCTGTAAAATTAATAAAACTTTCTTAGCTTTTTTGATGTTTTTCAAAGACTGTGTGACAAGTTTAGTTCCATATAATTATGTCAACTTCCCTGATCTGTACTATCTTTGTCTGTGGTTGTACTGTATACAACTTGGCACCTAGTCAGCGATGCGCTTCGAATACACAATACGTGTGTTTCTATACGAAGTACAGCTTTGTAAGGCACTAGAATGGATTTGTAGTTTTACCTTAATTGAGTGTTGACACTTACTTGGCACAAGGGGACGTTGTTTCGCCGAAATTATTCATAATGTACAAGTTGTTACGACATGCGTAGTAGTTAAGTAATAAATTAGGTGGGTAAATGTATAATCGTTTTATTTCAGGTCCATAAAAACGAAACTTTATTATTATTTATTTATTATTTACGTTGGGTATTTTTTTTATCGAAACGGAAAAATAAGGTGACTGATAGATAAAAAAAACTATGCATAAACTATGCCTATGGCATAGACTATACCTATGACTATGGCATAGTTTATTTGCAGTATTTTTTTTTTTTTTTTTCATGTAGCAGTTTTTAAATGCAATCAGACCGGCTGCCTGGTGGTAAGCAGTCACCGTCGTCTATGGATACCTGTAACACTAAAGGCATCACAAATACGTTGCTGACCCTTAAAATACTCTATTAACTCGCTTTTTGAAAAACCCCCTATCTTCTCAAAAACACCGCGGAAGGTAACTCATTCCACATTTAGCAGGTGTGAGGCAAGAAAGATCGCCAACATAACCCAACGTCTCTGCGCATGTCATGCGGCTCTATGTGTTCGGTGAGGAGACTTAAAAAAAAAAACAAAAAAAGGCTTAAAAGCCGTGACAGCCCGTTTGGGAGACCGCTAGACTTGAAAGCGTGAAGTCCCGGGTTCTAACCTCGGGCCCGTACCAATGAGTTCTTTGGAGCTTATGTACGGATTTTCATACCACTGGCTTTTCGGTGAAGGAAAAACATCGTGAGGAAACCTGCATACGCACGGAGAAGGAATTCAATGGCGTATGTGAATCTACCAATCCGAACTGGGCCAGCGTGGAGGATATGGCCCAATCCCCTTTCGGGGGTAGGCTAAAAGTCCAGCAGTGGACTGTTAAAAGGCTGATTATGATGAACCCTAATTTTCAGTAAAAAAGTCACTTGGTGTAAGGCTTTTAAATGATTTTCTTAATACGATCTATTAGGAGAACGATTTTAATTTGTATTAATAAAATTATTGTATGTAGTGAAGCTTTTAATATATTTTTAGTTCTGTATAATGAAAAGGTAATTTTATATTTTATATTTATATTACACGGGAATTACTCACGTAAAATTAACCCGGTCACTCCGACTATAGTTTCAACCGCGGTATAGTTTTAATGCGGTTGAAACTATATATAGTCGGAGTGACCGGCTTAATCTTAAGTGAGTAATTCCCGTGTAATATAAATAAAATGTGTGAAAACTACGTCAGCTACTAATATAATAAGGTTATTTTATTTTATAATTTAACAGATTTAAAAAAGAAGGAGGTTATATTTAAGTGTGTTCCAAATATCGAGCGCTACTAAATAAAAGTACTGTCTACGAATCGTAGCCAATGTGCTACGTTTGCTACGAAATTGTTACGTATCACATAGAGCTTTTCTGTTTGACACCGTTTCTTATCAGTTCAGATAACTTCAGCTGATTTGATATAAAGCAAGGTCAAGAAAATAGAACGTGATCTAGATAATTTTGTGACTGGTAGTGCCAGTGGCGTTTTATGCAAAACAAAAACTGTTTTTTAGAGCACAAAATAGTCCCAAGTTATAGACTGCGCAACGCTGTTCAAAAACAACCAATCAATCATTTTATTGGGACCTAATTAGAACAGTCATCATCATAACCAGCCCTTTAAACAGTCCACTGCTGGACTTTTAGCCTCCCCTAAAAGGGTGATTGGGCAATATCCACCACGCTGGTCCAGTGCGGGTCGGTGGATTCACATACGCCATTGAATTTCTTCTCCGTACGTATGCAGGTTTCCTCGCGATGTTTTCCTTCACCGAAAAGCCAGTGGTATGAAAACAGTACAGAAATTAGAACAGTACATTTTATATAATAAAGCCTCAGGATACTACAATACATAACAACTTTTTAGAAACATAAAAAATCCACCAACCCCAAATCTGTCTACAAGCCTTTTATTTGTGTATGTTTGTTACACAGAAACGTACGGTGAACGTACTGCGATCTCCAAGCCGCCTGCCAAGCGTGGGGATTATGGCAACACCCCCTCTCTAAGAGGGAGGCATTGTTCAGCAGTGGACATTTAATGGCTGATGGTGTGTTACACAGAAAAGAGAAGTAAATAGAACGGAAATGAGAAGGAAAATCTGTCGCCAGGTATTATGACAGAGTTTTGCTTGAACATTCTCATTTATGTCAACGCATCGAACTCCGCATCCAAAGAAATTGGACCTTACCTTTTTGGGTTACGTCTCAAAGTTCTTTGTCCGCATCACAGCTGCTAACTGATTTCAAATAAATATGGGTGCAACTGGCTACAAAAAAAATCTTACAAAAATGTCTTGACAGCCCTTCTAATTTAAACAATTATTTTTTTCTTTTCTGTGGTTTGTTACCGATACCTTTTCACAAATTTATTTATTTGTTTTCAATGCAGAAAAACAAAAAAATAAAACTGCGTGGAACTCTCGCACTGTTCGATTTGATCGATTGTTTCTGCCACGCATACTGTATGTTGTGGAATGGCTTGCCTTCGGTTTTTCCTCCAATATATGACCTTAATTGCTTCAAGCGAAGAGTGAAAGAGTCCTTCAAAGGTAGGCAACGCACCACCAGTGCTCCGGGTATTGTAGGTGTCCACAGGCGAATGTGACTACTTACCATCAGGTGGCCCATCTCTTGTTAGTCTACTTTTTTACTTGCCATCGCTTGTTACTTTTTACATTTAAAAAAGCCCAAGTAATCATTAAGTAAATGACTTATAATTGGCTGAGCAGCCAGCCCCAATGTCAGTTTTAGGAAGGAAAAAATTACAAGGACCTACATATTAACCTGTCATCCGACCCACGGTAAAATTATAAATATCACGTAACTTTTTCAGACGGCCTTGACAGCGTGACCGGTTGGCAAACGCAAATGGTGTTAGACTTAACTTGTTTTAGGGCCACTAGCGGCCATCTACGAGGTACCAACTTCGGCTTGGGCTGTCGCAGGGTTTTGCATTACAAGGTGCAGATATCTTTATAAAGTGGAGCGACTTTCGCTGGTCTGATTATTCCAGAAAGAATAGGTATAGGCTATAGGTAGATAATATGATTGGGGCGATGGTGGCCGAGCGGTAGCATGTGCACTTTACAATCTGACGCCATGTTCGATCCATCTAAGGTTGCCTGGAAGAGATCGCTCTTAGCGATAAGGCCGCCGATTGTTGCACTAGTTTTTAAGCTGTTTTATCATGTGTATGAAATGTGTGATATGAACAATAAAAAGTTTATCTATCTAAGAAAGTAAATGAAGCGAAACATGAGATTGTGAAGTGGCTAAAATCACTATCATATGATGACACAGAAGATGTTATAAAAGTTATCACATGAATTGTTTTTATTTACTATTAGATTTGTTAATTTAGTCATAGATAAATATTTAGTAAAAAAATTGAAAAACTGTCTTCCTATTTGTAATCAGGCATACGGGTTGCCTTGATACAGGCTTTGCCTAGTAAGGCAACCAGCAGGAACTGTTAATTTAAGTAATTTAGTTGGTAATAATTTTTTTTTTTTTTTTTTTTTTTTTTATCTATCTATCGATCCTCGACCCGCACCAATGACTTATATAGTACTTAAATAAATTATACGCAGCTGCGATGCCAATGCTCAAAAACAGCGATAGAAAACATTTTGAGGAAATTGCTGTCCAAGAACCTTATAAGTTCAAAGGCTTTCATTCACCAATATGGACAGGACTAGCATTGTGAATTAGGACCCATCCTCCTCCCCTCTCTCTCTCTCTCTTTCTCCCTTTCTATTTCACTGAGACGCCTCTGTCTCTAAGCAGTGAGAACATAATAGGTCGATAATGATACCCAGCTTGTTATACCCGGTAGTGAGAAAAAGAAAGCTATAGATGATGATGTTGATGATCCTACAACGCCGCAAGGGGTGTTCTTTTCCCCAAAGCACAGCTAATTATCCCCTACTATATTGCTTCTCAGTGGAATCACTACACACTGACGTACAATCATACCTTTTACGGAAAAATCATCCTTATCCTGGTAAATTCTTACGTCTTACTAAATCAATTTACTATCTGAGATAGTGAATAGGTTGACCGTGATGAGTAGTTAGTATTTAAGAAAATGGTTCTTTATAGATATTTTATTTAGGGTTTTGCTCAACGGCAACTGATGCTTTCTTTTGCTATCATTTCATTTTATAAAATCTTACCTATATGGTGAATTATGATGTGGTGTAAAAAAGTTATAGTTTAATTTGGCAGTAAATTTGTATTTTTCAGTTAAACATGTTTTTTCTGTGAAATTATTAGATTTTTTGGTATTTGTAAAGACAAATATCATAAAAAAAGGCTTGTGAACATCGCCGTTTTTCTCGTTGTATATATGACTTCAAATTTGTAAATAAAATTATATACAGATTGTTTCTTCAGAATCAATGGAAACATTTGGTTCATCATCATCAGCCAGAAGACGTCCTCTGCTGATCATATGCCTCCACTTTAACCTCCAAACTGAACGACAGCCTGCCTTTTGTATCCACTGGATGAATCCGACTCTCACAATGTCGTCAGTCCATCTAGTGGGAGAGGCCTACCAATGCTGTGTCTTCCAGTAACATTTGTTCAGTATTTCTAATTAAAATACCCTGATAGTATCGTAATTTTTAAGAACTTTTGAAGTTCGGTGATTTACCTTGCAGACTTATTTCGGAATGAAACTGAAACTTGAAATAACGTTATATGATTATTTACGGGATATTTACCGTGGTTAGGTTGCGTATCCGGAGCTCATTCCACAAACTAACCACGGTAAATAATCATAGTATAACTTTAGTGAACAACCGTGATAGTTTTTTTTAATTAACAACAGTGTTTTTTTTTATTCACTTGTTAAAAAAAAAACAAAATTAGGAGTATATGAGTACTGTACTCATATACAATTGTGTTTTATAGTAGTACAGTCGCTTTTCAGCTACAATTATAATTTCTAAAAGAGCTATTGGTATCTAGTACTGTGGTCAAGCTGTACCAATCAGTGATCTCTCCCAACGATGCCTTGAAGGAAAACGCTTGTTTCGTTATATTATCCGAGAAGCCCTATAACCTTCTTTGCTACGAAGAAATACTCTGTAAACATTTTTTTCCTTTGAAGGACTTTAAGATATTTTATCAAGAAAATAATATTTAAATTTTCATCTTTTCTATATCAATTAATTGATACTTTTTAAGGTTCCGTACCCAAAGGGTAAAGATGGGACCCCTTTACAGCCTACGATGTCTGTATGACTGTCCGTCCGTCCTATCTACATATTAACAGCTGTATCTTTCGAACCGTAATAGATAGCTGGTTAAAATTTTCACAGAATATTTAATGTTATGGCGGATTACCTAAGAAATTATAAGAAAGTAAAAACGAAAGAGGGTCCCCCCATACAACAAACGTATTTTTTTACGTATTTTTGTATTAGCGTTTATGTAAAAACGGTAATACGTACAAGCGTCAAACTTGGCATGATTATAGAACACACTCTACAATAAGTGGCCAAGTGCGAGTCGGTGAAAAATTTCTGTTCATTACCAAGTTAGAACTGGTAATTTCATCATTTAGACGACTTTATTGTAACGTCTACTACGTTAATTAATTCTCTGTTGTTAATTGTACGTCCCACTAGATGGACCGACGACATAGTGAGAGTCGCTGGCATCCAGTGGATGCAAAAGGCAGGCTGTCGTTCAGTGTGGAGGTTAAAGGGGGAGGCCTATGTTCAGCAGTGGACGTCTTCTGGCTGATGATGATGATGATGATGATGATTGTAACGTCAACCTTATCATTTCACCAAATCGAAATGCCATATTTTACTAATTTGCAATTGCTTTGACTATTTTGGAAGGCGTTAAGCCTGAACAATAACTGGTAATTCGGTTCCTTTGTCGACCTTATTATATTTTGTTTTGGAACCCTCAGTGTGCGAGCCCAACTCGCACTTGGCCGGTTTATTCTTGTCGGTGGAGTAACTTACAGGCGTGGCGGTCTACTGCCAGTGTTTTCGACTCCTTGTACGTTTTAGCATTTTTGCCTACAGTACTCTTTTGTTTGATCTAATAATGCTTAATAATATTGGTCTTATAGGTTATCTATTTTGTTTTATCTTTTGATAAAAATATCGTTCATTAGAGAATTTCCTTACGGTTTCCATTCTTTGATGTTTTAATTTGAAAACATGATAAAATTTACATATTTTTAAGAATTTGTGACATGTAATTTATTAATATTACGAATATAATTATTTATAATTAATTAATGTAATTGGCCTAAAACTGTTAACAAATAAATGTTTAAAACCGTAGGGCTTAGGGCAAGTCACACTTAAAACTAAACACACTAATATTATAAATGCGAAAGTTTGTGTGTGTGTGTGTGTGTGTGTGTGTGTGTGTGGTTAATTGTTACCCCTTCACACTGAAAGGGCTGGACGGATTCGGATGAAATTTAGAATATCGGTAGTTTATGTTTTGGATTAATACATAGGCTTTTGATCATCATCATCATCATCATCATTTTTCATCACAATGCGGGTGAAATTGCGAGTCGCAGCTAGTATAACATAAACGACGACCCTAATGCCCCAAATAAGTCAAAATAATACTTTAATAAATTACGGTATACCAACTGTGACACAAAAACTCAGATTTCCTTTGATCTATCCCTAAACCTATGAAAACAATGAAAAAATAACGAAACTGAGCCGATCCCAGCAATTTCCTACGTTAAATATTTTCGGGACCGGCGGCATTACGTTACACAGATTATTGCGCAGATATGACGTGGATAATCAGGAAATATGTAGGGACTGGAGGATCCTTATTAAAGATATATCAGATGTTCTATCTGGATACTGTATGTTGGTGCTGGGTCATTGGGCTTGGCGGATATTTTAACATTTTTGGGGGTAAGTTTGACAGGGGACTGAGAGTTTGCATGCAAAGTGGGCTTTCCATTTCAGACTAAAGTGTTGATGGCATGGATAATACATGAGATCAGACAAACTAGGGTGATATCATCATCATCATCAGCCAGAAGACGTCCACTGCTGAACATAGGCCTCCCCCTTTAACCTCCACACTGAACGACAGCCTGCCTTTTGCATCCACTGGATGCCCGCGACTCGGGTGAACTAGGGTGATATGCTTTAGTACAATTATCATACTTAACTGTCGGCCTTTTGGAAAAACTCAGCGTCACACAGCGGGCAAAGGAGAGAGCTATGCTCGGAGTTTCTTTATATATATAATATAATAATTTATTTTCAAGTAACATAGACTCATACAATAAAAAAAAAAACAATATCAATGGAAAATTATAATAATAGTAGCTAGTCACATTACATTAATAATAATTATTACGAATTGAAATTTAAAATAATCAAACTAAAAATGTCAAAATTATACAATAAATTAATACAATAAATTAATTATGTCAAAGTTATATTCTTTGCGCGATAAAATCCGAAACGTGGATATTCGCAATTCAAAGAACCAGAGTCACCGACATAGCTGTTAAAATTTGCAAGTTGAAGTGGAAATGGCAGGCCACATCGCTCGAAGAACCGATAACCGATGGGGAAGAAAGGTTCTGGAGTGGAGACCACGAACCGGAAGACGCAGCGTAAGGAGGCCTCCCATTAGATGGACCGACAACATTGTGAGAGTCGCGGGCATCCAGTGGATGCAGATGACCGGGTTTCGTTCAGTGTGGAGGTTGAAGGGGGAGGCCGATGTTCAGCAGTGGACGTCTTCTGGCTGATGATAATGATGAGACAATTATCGTACGTTTTTTTTTTCACTATACTGCTAAACTACCGCAAAAACTGAAGTACGGATCACTTACATATTTTCCATGCATGAACAATAGTCCACATACAAAAAGGGTGACAAGGTCATCTGAGGTAGACTCTAAAAGCATCAAGCCTGATTTAGGCCAGATGCGTTCGCACCCACGCCGCCTCACCATAATTATCTCCCTTGTCTGCCTGACTTGAGGATAATACATAGTTTCATGCTTGAGTGACTCACGTGAGAATTAAATAAATTATTATAACACCGGCTTGCACTCACGATTATGTTTTATCGGTCGAAACGATTGACCGATAAAACATAATTGTGAATAATGAATAATTACAATAATAATAATTTATTATTGTTACAATAATTTATAATACATAGTTCATACAACTGAACTGATGATTTCTTGATACAAAACTGTTTAAATTTAATAATAAGCTTGCGTTTGACCGCTACCTCGCCCTATGTTAAGCGATGATGCGGTCTACGCTTGCCTAGATAATGCCGATTCATTAGTGACTTAAAGACAACATTGAAACTACAGATCGGTAAAACCTAAACTAGCAGTAACAAAACTAACAAACTAGCAAAGACGAAGTAAAAAAAAACTAATGGCACAGAAGACATAATGGCAACTAATGGCTCCGAAACCGGTCGATCGTCTCGACCGATAAAACATCATCGTGAGTGCAAGTCGGTGTTATAATAATTTAAAATGAATCCTCACACGAGTTTTGATGAAGACGTAGGAGATTGAATTAAATTAAGTTGGACCACTGATCCGACTTAAGAAGCAAAACAAACATGCAAATTAGATGAACTCGCGGAATCTAACTTGTTACAAACTGTGTCATCGATCGAGAAAAATAAAACTAGCGTTCACTAAAAACTGTTACTACTTATTAACCTCTCCACGTATTCATAGTCAGCATCGCACCTACTAAAACCGCCATAATAACACTAAAAACGGGTATAACCAAGTTCGCGACCCCTTAGCGCAAAATTAGCTCGTTCCAGAGAGCGGCGACTTGAACAGATAGGCACTCAATTAGTCGTAAGTACTCACGACCGACGGTTCCTTGGACAATGACATAAAACGAAAGTGTTTGAAGACTTCCAAGTCTCTAGGTACTACTTTGGTCGTAAATGTTTTAAGTTTGTTGGTGGTATGTTTATGAAAAGTTCTTGATAAGATTACTAGCTATTGCCCGCGACTTCGTACGCGTAGACTTTCATATAATATTCCAACCCCCTTTTGCCCCCTTAATTCAGCCCTTTTGTTAAAATATTACTTAGCATACCTCTACGTAGACAGACAGACAGACATCGTAGGCTTAGTAATAGGGTCCTGTTTCTACCCTTTGGGTATGGAACCCTATAAATAAATTACCATGTCGTTGTTATGAAGTGAACCACGAACATTTCAACACACTCGAAAAATGTCTGACTTTGCTTGATAAAACTCAGCCCAAAAATTAGTCCATTCCGAATACCAAGAGTCAGATGGGCACTTAATTAGTTCTAAGAGCGGTCGACATTTCCTTAGGCACTGGCTGGAGTATTCTTCAGGCAAGTTGGCGTTCGAGATAGAGTAAATGGTTTTCAAATATTTCGACTAGCCAGACAGCATTTTAACCTATATTTGCCATGCAATATTATACTATTAGGTATAATTCATTTCATCATCATCATTTCAGCCGTAAGGACGTCTTACGGCTAATACTAGCTAACTAGCATAAATCCTAATACTGCTGGACATAGGCCTCCCCATCGATCTCCAAAAGGACCGGTTCTGCATCCAGCGTTTCCCTGCGGTCTCTTTTAGGTCGTCTGTCCATCTTGTGGGTGTGGACGTCCTACGCTGTGCTTACCGGTCCATGGTCTCCTTTCCAGAACCTTTCGGACCCCCACCGGCATCTGTTCTGCGTGATATGTGCCCTGCCCACTGCCATTTCAACTTTCAATCATTCGTTTATTTGCTCTGAAAGCTGCAACAACATCGACTATTGCAATATCATACTCATCTTTTGAGCAAAGTAGAGTCCGGAATTTTGGTCACGAGTTGTTTTAGAGGAGAGGTCAAATAAAAACGAAAGGTGGGTACCCATATAACAAACGTATTTTTAAACGTATTTTTGTATTAGCTCTAATGTAAAAACGGTAATACCTACAAACATCAAACTTGCCTTGTTTATAGTTCATACTCTAAAGTATAACAACAAATAATAAAAAAATGGCCAAGTGCGAGACGGTGACAAGTTTCTGTTCATTACCAAGTTATCACTGGTAACTTCGTAATTGAATTTTGTGGTGGTACGGAACCCTCAATCCACGAGCCCAATTCGAACTTGGCTGCTTTTTAGCTTTGTTTTTTTTTCCTGCGCATTATGCTCTTATTGGTTCATTGATAATTCGGAACAACAAATATGGTAAAAAAAAATGATATTCTTTTATTGACACAGACTTCTACTAGGCAAACACACTTTCTACCAGTTAATTGTTACTATTATAAAACTATAGTAACCTATGTACTATAGATAGGGGTCATAATTATGTACAGTTCGCTTTTGAAGTTCAAAATATATTCAGCAACTCCCTCCTAGTACCTACGAAGCGCTAACTACTGCGGTAAAAACATGGATTATACAAACAGTACTAAAGCTCTATACAAAAAAGATTCAATCCTTTTTAACCACTGACGCAACTATTTCTGTGACCTTGAGTATCTTAAAAAGCGGACACGAGATTAACTGATTCTTATCTATCTATATTATAAAAAACAAAGTCGTGTATGTTATACCATTTATAACTCAAGAACGGATAGACCGATTTTCATGATCTATAATTTGTTGGATTCCTCTCCGCCCCGAATAGCAGAATAAATACAAACATATGGGAAAAATTCACAAAAAAAATGAAGAAAATTATTTTTTCCATACGTTTTATATGGAACGGCAAGATTTGAAGTCTTATAATAATAAATTGACATAATTATTACAACAAAGACAAAAAAAAACATCTAAGTCAAAGAGGGTTGCTATCGCTACCAAGGAGGTTCCTTCAAGGAAGTACGTAACGCGGGTGCAACCGCGGGATGCAGCTAGTAATAAAAATAAAAACTTAATACGAAAAAAGTGGTACCTAAGTAGCTGTTTCACCTTTCCACAGCGATGATGTGAAGCAGAAACTGGGCCAGGCTAGGTGTTTACGTATGTATCGCAGCTCTCGGCCTTTGTAGTGAGAAATTTACAGGAAGAAATATTTGCCAACGTTTTTCATAGGCCGTGCGAAAATAACGCGTTTGTAGAGAAATTCTAGGTGTATGGAGAAAAATGATAAGTTTTAATATAGGGGTAGTAAATCTTAGTTTGTAACTAGGCAGGCTAGCTTGTAGAGCAGATGTAATGTTAGTGTTTAAGAAACACTGGCATATACAAATTTCTCAAATCAGTCAAATAAGGGGGGAAAAGATAATGTATGGTAGCGTGGCGGTCGCGCATCAGGCCTAAATCAGGCTTGATGCATTTGGTCAAACCAAAACAGATGATTTTGCCGCTTTTTTTGCATAAATATTAGTTAGTTTATTGGTGTAGCTGCAAGTTTCTTAGTGAGCGTGAAAATTTAATGCGTGGGCCGTAGTTACAGTTTGTAGGTAATGAAGTAAAAGATATTTTATTGCAGGTAACACTAACGTCTAATTTTCCTCGAATTACAAAATATTGCAGGAGACACTGACGTCTAATTTTCGTCGTAGTACATGTTATTGCAGGAGACACTAACGTCTAATTTTCGTTGAAGTACATGTTATTGCAGGAGACACTAACGTCCAATTTTCCTTGAAGTACAAGATATTGCAGGAGACGCTAACGTCAAATTTTCCTCAAAGCACAAGATATTGCAGGAGCCACTAACGTCAAATTTTCCTCGAAGTACAAGATATTTTATTGCAGAAGACACAAACGTCAAATTTTTCTCAAAGTACAAAATATTGCAGGAGCCACTAACGTCTAATTTTCCTCAAAGTACAAGATATTTTATTGCAGATGACACAAACGTCTAATTTTCCTCAAAGCACAAGATATTGCAAGAGACACTAACGTCTAATTTTCGTCGAAGTACATGTTATTGCAGGAGAACTAACGTCTAATTTTCTTCGAAGTAGTTATTCACGTACCATGTATAGTAAAAAAAAAACTAGTTCTTAATGTGAGAATTGCCATGCTTTTTTATTTCATCTATTTCTTTCGTGATAAGGAGTATAGATTTTATAAAAAAATATAAAAATCTGGGTTTCATCATCAGCCAGAAAACATCGGCTTGAGGATCGCAGGACGTTCACTGTTTAGTTCATACATCGTATATAAGCTGTACGGATAAAGTATAGATATTTGAAAATATTCAACTCGTGTAAGTATTTTCTAAAATAGGTGATGGGCATACTTAATTTACATCATTTTATACTCAACAGTTTTATTGTAAGCTCTTACATCGTCAGCTAAATTTACGTCAAACTGACCAACTTTTAAAATTCGTCTTACTCCAAACTTCGTCCAAAATCCTTAACTTTTACGACACTCATTATGGCGTACTTTTAACGATAAAAACGTTATTTTAACGGAAACTCCATAATGGCGTCCGTTATCTGTGCCACAGTACTCAGTTTTCACTCAAAACAATTGAAAGAAACTCGGCTTAATTAATAAATGGAATGATTTAATAACAGTTAAAACAGAGAAATAAAGTGGACTCAAATTGAGATAAGTGCCTCGAATTAAGTCTTCTAATATTGAAGAAAAATTTACTTTCGGCCTAAATAACAACATTCAAATGATAGATTTAATTTTCATAGAGACAAATTATGAGTGCCGGTAAACGTTCAAACATTATTAAACCAACATGTTTGTCAAACAATTTGATAGTGTGAAGTGCTGTTTAGATATTTTTGACAAATAAATGAAACAAACTACGTGTTTGAATTGAATTTTGATTGACGGTTTTAACGGAATACATACAAACAAACACGTAAAGTTTGACAAACGTATTTGATCGTTTACTAGGCGCATGAATAAATTAAAAGAGATTTAATCACCATTTGAGTTTATGATAAATTCGTCAAAGTATCTAAGTACTGAAAAGTATAGTAAAAATAAATATTACATAATAACAATATAGAATAGATATACAGGTTGTAAGGGGAACACTAATTGTACTCATTCATTATGAACCACTTTTAGTATGGGACCAACCCTGAAATCGCAGTAAAAAAAACAGCTGTTCCATACATTTTGTCGAGTGTCAATGACTGTTTTCTATGGAACAGCTGATATTTTTTTCGCGATTTCAGGGCTGGTCCCATAGTAAATGTTGTTCATAATGATGAGTATAATTACCTTCTTTTGGCTTCGAGAGTGTTCCCCTTACACCCCGTATATAATAGAAATCTAATGCAAAATTTAATGTTTTTTACCCCGGATAAGTCCGCTTTTGACCACCTACTGTTGGAATATTAAATTAATATTAATTATTGGAATTGTCCAGTTTGGTCAATGAATTTCAGTGCCTTTATTAACTAAACAAAATACAAGCTAAAACTAAAACTACAAATACAGTTAGACTGCCCATAGACCGTTGAAGGTCTAAAGACAATCCAAATGCTCAAGCCCACTTTCGGATAACCGTCTGTTGAAGATTTGAATTTAACTCTCATTGCCATTGATGAAAAAAAAAAAGAATATCATCAATGGCAATGAGAATTAAATTCAAATCTTCAACAGACGGTTATCCGAAAGTTCTTAACCACAAAACAGTGACCAATATGAAATACCGAGATAAATTACACCGCACAACTTCCACCTCAAAATCCAGCCTAGGGGGTCTACTACAATCTATTCATCTACACTTATATCATAAAGAGGTAAGGCTTGTCACTTTGTGACATTTTGTGAGTTTGTAGGAAGTAATCTCTAGAACTAACAATCCGTATCTGGAATTTGGTTTACTAATATAATGCTACACTACTCCTGAGTGCCATAAGCTAAAATTTATTGTAATTTAAGTTAGTTTTCTGTACAAAATCACAATATTTGTACAGATAAAAATAAGCCGAAATCCATCTTTGTTGGCGTGTGGCGTGCAAGCGGAAGACTTGCACCATTCTATTTGATCGATTAGCGACTGGCGTCGACCGATTCGATCCAGGATCGCTGTAAGTGCGCGTCTTTATGTGCGTCTGCCTGTTTACTCATACTCATACTCATACTTATTTATTCATAACAATAATAGTTACATGTCACAGTGTATAAATTCTTATTATCTTTTACATAATCATCAAAAATTAAAAAAAAAAACATGAAAGAAAAAAAAACATTCAAATAATACAAACAAAATTAAATAGAATTATTAAATTACATAATGTCAAAATTAAATTAAACAATTATGATAAACAAATAATATTAGTCAATAAAGAATAATAATTTAAAATGTCAGTTTTACATTAAGTTATCAGCAAAATATTTACGCTCGATGTATGCAGCTGACCTTCTGTACTGTTCTGTGGTTAAACCAAAGGTGTCAAGCCTGATTTAGACCTACTGCGTTCGCATACTCTACGCCGTCTTGCCATATATTATATCTCCCTTTCTTATTTGTCTGATAGATAGTAACTCTTTATTTTGTACACAAGAAAAAAAAATACAAACAAATAGAAAACACTTACGAGCTAGTGCCGCAAGTGGCTTTATCGCTAAAAGCAATATCTTCCAGGCAACCATTACAACATACACAGACACATTCTGAGGTACAAGAGCGTCGACACTAGTAAATAGAAAAGCAACTGATGTAAAGAGACTGTTTCGGCTAATAATTTTTTCGTTCAACCATTTTTCGGCGAACCGTGCTTTCTGTGTACGGTTGTATCGATGAAAGGTGTTTCGGCGAATCGTGCGTGACTCGTAGTAGGCCCCCGGAACCAGCGATAAAGTCGGCGATCAATGTTCCGACTTTAATTTCTTTCAAACTTTTGATGAGTCCATCAAAGCTATTAACTCACTGAGCTTTGAGCGAGAGTGAACTTACAGTAAAGAACGATTTAGTATAAGGCGGCAATTTCATGTAGCACTTAAGAAAACTAGTGCTTTACGACTTTAATCTGTATTAACTAATGAATAAAGACTACTTGAGGTTTTATAAAGTACAGTTTAATTATCTGTACAAAATTTCTTTGAATTGCTATTTAGCTAATTGGTTGATTATAAATTTGTTGCCACATCAAAAAAAAAACATCTGCTTTGCTTGCCTTAGTCGGCTTTAAAAACTTTTACACACGGGCAAGCTTCCCAGTCTGAACAAGCAAAATGCATAATAAGTTAAAATTGTTTTTAACACCCCGTTAAAAGACCTGATATTCTTCAAACGGCTGAACAAATTTTCATGAATTTTTCTAAGAACACAGTTGACCAAGCCACCTTTCAAACAAAGAGAACAAAACGAAGTGTATTGGGTTTTTTTTCCATTTTCATCATCATCATCATCATTTCAGCCATAGGACGTTCACTGCTGGACATAGACCTACCCCATCGGTCTCCAAAAGGGCTGGTTGGAAGCGGCCTGCATCTAGTGTTTCCCTGCGGTCTCTTTTAGATCATCTGTTGATCTTGTGGGTGGACGTCTTACGCTGCGCTTACCGGTCCGTGATCTCCATTACAAAACCTTTCGGCCCCATCGGCTATCTGTTCTGCGTACTTTGTGCCCTGCCCACTGCCACTCTTCAACCAGTGTGTGTTGCCAGTGATGACATAATGGTACTGGCACGTGGTCCTTAACTGTTAGCCTTTTGGAAAAACTCAGAGTAACACAGCCGGCAACGGAGAGAGCTTTGCTCGGAGTTTCTTTGCGCGATAGAATCCGGAAAGTGGATATTCGGCAAAGAACCAGAGTCACCGAGATAGCTATTAAAATATGCAAGTTGAAGTGGCAATGGTCAGACCACATTGCTTGAAGAACCGATAAAATATGGGGAAGAAAGGTTTTTGAGTGGAGGCCACGAACCGGAATTCGCAGCGTGGGTATGCCTCTCACTAGATGGACCGACGACATCGTGAGAGTCACGGGCATCCAGTCGATGCAGACGGCAGGCTGTGGAGGTCAGTGTGGAGGTCTAAGGGGGAGGCCTTTGTTCAGCAGTGGACGTCTTCTAGTTGATAATGATGATGAAGTAGTTATGATATGTTGATATAAAAAACCTGCAATTCATCAAAGTTTACAACACATATAAACCTCGCATGTTACTGACGTAATTACTTCATATATTTTTTTTTTGCAATAAAGTCTAGTGACTATTAAATTAATTTTGTAACATAGTAGGTACAAAGTTTCTTGATTTTTCAGCGGAGTTTATTTCATTCTTGCCTTTGTTTTTATCGCTTTTAGGATCTCCTTTATTTAATCGTAAGTCGTCCTGTCTTTCACGCACTTTGCTTATTTATGACTCTATTCCAACCTCTCTCTCTGTGAGAGATGGCTTGTGCCCCAGCAGTGGGAATTTAGTAGGTTGTTAATGATGATGATGATGATGATTAAATAACTAATTGTTGAAATATTATTTCCATTGTAGATGGTACTTTCGGAATAAGACCGTCAGAAAGCCGATATGAGAATTCATTATTTACTGCGAGGGATTACAGAACAAAGGAATGGAATCTCCACTTGAAAGATTTCTTATGCCTTATTAAAAATTCTTACGTCTATCACGTTTGCTTAGTACAATTATTTTTATTATATTATCTTTCAGAAATCAGAATTTTTCTTCTTACTTTTTGTTACGGTTTCTTTAGTCAAATAATAATAGGATTTCAGACGCCGTGCAATCTGTACATGCACTGCTAAAATATGTGCATAATTATTAATACATACTAAATATACGTTTGTTTATGGCACGTCATGTTTACCCATCGCTAGGTAATGAGTAACTGCATGCAAACTGCTGCACCGGCCGCGTTTTGGCAGAGTTGACCGCGGCCGGGCAGCTGGTGCAATATCTTCTATTTGTTTAAATCGCAGTATGGTTCACTAAGAAACTAAAGAAATGTAAAAGAGTACAGAAATCTTCCAGTGGGTAAAGTGGCTATAGAAGAAGTAAGATGTTTGGTCAGAAAACTATCATAAAAAAACAGAAATGTAGAAAAATAGACGATCGGAGACCACAGAGAGCATACTTAGATCAAATATAATACTCTGTTGTATCTCGGATTAAAATAGCAATGTTTTCAGTGAAATTACTGACCATAAATAGATTAAACATATTAATTATAATTGTATGCAGGGGCGGCTTTATGGCAAGCCGTCGGTAAGTGGCGACACCACGTACCCCGGTTCCAAGGGGCTAAATGAGACCCCGACCCCTGGCTTGCCTTAACCGGGTGTCTAGGGATGAAAACCCAAGAGCTAAGAACCTAAGCTCCAGGAAGGAAGTGTTAAAGGGCATAACGCTGCTAGTAGCTCTTAGTGAAAGTGCAGCACACCTCTCGACACCCTAAGCAAATGTTGCCCCTCCGGTGCCAATATGTGGCAGCTTTTATAGGGGACCCATTTAGTGTGTAGAAAGTCATCACCTGACTAAATATATTTTGAGATGAGACAGGATAAGGCAGGTGCCGTTTCTCATCCTATAGATCTGTTCTCCTATCCATTAGTTGTTCACCTAAATAGCCCAGATTTTTTTATTCCGTTCTGTACAATAGTTTTATATTCCATTTTATACACACCTCAAAAAAAATTGGACTTAACAGGGCCTCTTGCTGTTAGCTTCGGCCCCACCAATGCCTTTCAAAGGTCCGGTCTAGACCCTTGAGTTGTATTATAATATCTCATAGTAACGAGCGGTGCATTGCCGCGCAAGCTATTGAGCTGAACTAAAGATTTAAATTCTTGGTGGCATTGAACTGTTTTGGGAAAGCTACGTGACGTTTATCATCAGGTGAGTTACAGGCTCGTCTAACGCACTAAAAAACCTTCTGTTTATCTTATTCCCTGTGTCCTTAAAGGTTGACACAACCCAAATCTGATGATCAGCGAAGCGTACGTACGTCGGATCCATCTCGGATTTCTCGTACAAAATAGAGTTGGATAAAGGAGTTTAATTTGCTTTATGTCCCTGATTGAAAATCCATTAAAAGGTCCCCACCGGGTGATTTACTGTGGTTTTTGGAAGATTTATCATGGGGAAAAACTCGAAGTGCTTTTTCTTTGATATTTTTTTGATAAAAAGGTATTAAATCTCTCTTAATGGGGCAAGTGCCTTTATTAACTAAACAAAACACAAGCTAAAACTAACGCTACAAATACAGTTAGATTGCCCATAGACCGTTGAAGGTCTAAAGACAATACAAATGCTCAAGACCACTTTCAGCTAGCAGCGTACCCAGCACGCTCCCATAATATCTCTTACTGATTTTTAATCCCCTGATAACTTTTAATGAGGTGACAGTACCAACTACAACAGTGTTATTAGCTAGTAATATTTAAATATATTAAAACTCTTCTCTGAACTAACCTCAGATCAGATAAACCAAGAAGATATGCTTTAATACAGCTATCGATCGTGTTTAAATGTCTCCATGTGTCATAAAAAAAACTATAATTATGTTGCTATAAGCTTAACACAAAAACTGTAAGTGCGGCATACAATTACACATTTTTCACGCACACCAAAGTTTGACTTCTTTGCATTGCGGCCGATCCAGCGACAGATGCGCGCGGCTCCCCCTCGAGTTTGGGTTCATTTTGTTTGACGAGTCCCATACATTAAATTTTGGTGACGAGGATCTGATGATGGAGCCGGAAGTTGAATAGTAGAACTTTTCAATAGCTACCAGTAAACCCATAGAATTTCGGTTCCTTTGGTTTGCTTAGACAAGTCCCATACCAAAGCGTATGTCCTAACCCGGACTCGTGGCCTTACTCCTAGCTGTAGCAATCCAGTTTAGGTGACGAAATAATGTTGTGCGACCGCAAACCGTATCTGGGCGCGTAAAGATTCACGTTCGAGTGATTTTCCGAACTGCGCGGTTTTAACGTTAGTTTGGTCCCGCGTAACGAGTTGGGCGTAAGGCCCCCGGTATATCCTAAAACTGCGACCATAACCACCGGAGAAAGGGCAGCAGCATCCTATTAGTACACGGTGAACGTATTGGCGGCTAGGATATCCAAGCCGCCTGCCAAGCGTGGGGATTATGGCAAAAGCCCTCTCTAAGAGGGAGGCCTTTGTTCAGCAGTGGATGTTTACGACTGATGATGTGATATGATACTAAATCATATGTTTGACCAAAACAAACTAACATACAAACATTGCAAATTAAATAAAAGTTTAATTAAAAATTTAAATTTAGGTACAAAATAGTTGTCTCCATATTTAATTAATTCTTATCTCGTTTTGTTTTCAGGTATGTTGGCAGAAAACATCAAATAAATAGAGCATTACAACAGCATAATATATAAAGAATACAAAAGCAAACTGCAATAAAACGAATAAGCTAAGTATCTCTACATAGTATAAATTGAAGTCGCTTTCCGCGTCTGTCTGTATGTCTGTATGGCCGCTAACTCCTCCTAAACTACGCAACGGATTTTGATGCGGTTTTCACCATCAGTTAGATACATTTTCACGGAAGGTTTATATATATAACTAGCGACCCACCCCGGCTTCGCACGTAAATTACACCCGTGCGAAGCCGGGCGGGCGGGTCGCTAGTTAGATATAAACATTGTAATCTCTCACTCAATAACTGTATTTTCGTGTTGTTTTCAAAACCAAAGAAGCCTCTTGTAAAGTCTGCACTAATTCACAAAAGCATGACTTTGACTTGACTGTGACTTACTTTGGTTGACTCTGACTGACTTGTTTGACAACATTCGTGTACAAATGTTTCCGCGTTTTATTTAAAAAAAAAAACATTACAAAACTAAAATTTTCGGTTAAGGTGGTACGTTTCACATAAATGATGGGAAATTCAAATTTCAAACAGTTTTTTTGTCCTTGTAGCTAGGCCGGGTAATTATTGTAACTTGACACAGTTTTTGCGCAAATCGTTGATTGTTCTTTACATTATCATGTATAGCTCATCATCATCATCATCAGCCAGAAGACGTCCACTGCTGAACATAGGCCTCCCCCTTTAACCTCCACACTGAACGACAGCCTGCCTTTTGCATCCACTGGATGCCCGCGACTGTACAGCTATTTATCAGTAACGCACCATATTACCATATATTACTTACGCCAATTGCCAATAAACCGTTTGCAACACCAATTTTTTTTATATTGGCAAATTTAAGTAATAATGTGTATTAGAGATAAATAGCTTCACATGATTTTGTAAAGAATAATAATTATTTTGCGCAAACATCATGATCATTTACAATAATTACCCGGCCTACCTACAAGGACGAAAAACTCTGAAATTTGAGTGTCCCGCCATTTGTGAAACGTACCACTTTAATATTTTACATTTTCCCACCACGCCTAGACTTATACTCTTAAGTAATGATCATTATCGTCATATTTTATACGACACCTATCATGACCGTAATTTATTTGGCAAACATCAGCGTAACGACCATCAAAATAAATTTTACACCTTATGTACTCGACTCCACTATGAAACTTGAGTTAAGACGCGGTACAATCGCAAAATTAACCAAAAGAAGTGTTTTTAAACGCTTTGTGTGACGTGACAAAATTAGCTGATCAGGTAAAAAAAATACTACAAGTAGAAAAAACCCCTTGGTAATAATCTTAACCGAATAAAATTTTTAAAAATTGTCTTGACTCTTAAAAAAACGTATTACAAATTGCGCAATAAAAATAGCTTCCGAATTGAAGAACTCTGAATTTTCAGTGACAACAACATATTTTTTTGTACGAATTATATAGCCAGACCAGTCTTTTAAAACTTTAACCAGTTAATTGTTGAAATTCATTTATATATTTTGATAAATTAAATAAAAACCCTCAAAATAATATAAACACAAGCACAAAGTCATCATAATCATCAAATACGATGATATACGATTTTCGACTTTAAACAAAGCCGTTTTAGATAGCAAATAGATCATGGCGTAAGCGGGTGAAAAACGAAATTGAAATCGTGATCAGACCGCGCTTTAAGTGTCTAAAGTAGGTAGAGTCTGGCTAATGAAAGTAGAGACTGAAAAAGCCCGCCAAATTTTAAAAAATCCGCATCGCAAGCCCGAATTTAATATGAAATGCAAACATTACTGTGTTCTGACTGTGTTAAAATAAAAATTAATAACTTACAAGTATCAAGTGAGAAGATTCCAGGCATTTCATAATAGTTTTTGGGGTTTTTGATATTTTAAAATTTGGCGGGCATTTTCAGTCTCAACTTTCATCAGCCAGACTCTAGTTGTTGCATCTACTTTAAAACAGGAACCTTAGTTCGTCTATGATTTATCTCAAATAATGTTTACTAATTGTAAAAAGTCTCGACCTTTTTCAAAACTAATTGGCAGTAAATCTTTGTCTCTTGTAAGAATAATGATATATCTTGCACGTGCGTACAATGTTATAATGCACAAAGAGGTTCTATTACGTTTTTGAGGGTTCCGCGACCAAAGGGTGAAAACGGGACCCTATTACTAAGCTCACGCTGTCTGTCCGTCCGTCTGGCTGTTCTACCTTTTAACGGATGTATCTTTTGACCCGTATTAGATAGCCAGGTGATATTTTCACAGAATAATTTTGTAATGTTACGGCGGATGGCTAATAAATAATAAAAAAGTCAAAAACTAAAAACTATAAGGGCGGTAACTAACTTCCCCATACAACAAACAGCAACAAACGTTTTTAAACGTTTTTTTGGATTTGCTCTAGTGTAAAAACGGTAATACGTACAAGTGTTAAACTTGGCACGATTATAATACACAATCTAAAGTAAAACGAAAAATTATAAATACTGTCCAAGTGCGAGTCGGTGATAAATTTCTGTGCACCAAAGTTAAGCAACGTCAGGTGCGCTCGGTACTTGGATGGTTGACCCGGGAATGATGTATTTTTAAACTACTTTATTGTACTTTTGTAATTAACAATTTATGTGGTGGTACCGAACCTTCAGTAGCGAGCCTGACTCGCACTTTGCCAGTTTATTTATTCTTATATTATACCATGGTTGGTTCATCAATAGAAGCTATGGCCATCTTGCATTTTTTGTGCATTTTTGTTTAAACTATATGGATTACTGTAAAAATTGAGTCATCAACACTAACTCAAGACATTAAGCTTAATAGGGTCCTTAGAATCAGGGTTTACTGTCTAGTTGAATACCTATTACAGGTTTATTACTATCGATCACCTATCCTGACCCACAGAATTAGAGATGAGATATTGCAAGTTTGAAACTTTGCAAGAAATCGGATGTGTAATCTCACCATTTGAAATCATACTTCATACTATAATAGTGTAAATGCAAAAGAGTTGTTAGTTTGTTTCTCTTTCACGCAGGAACATAACTACGGATCTATGTGTTTTTTTTTTTTGCATAGAGGTAGTTGGAAAGCCGGAGAGTGATATTAGTTATTGTAGTTTCTATCATGGAAAAAAGGAAGCTTCAATAATGTTTTTTTTTTAGGCTTGCGCTTGGCCGCCAACTCGCCTGATGTTAAGCGATGATACGGCCTACGATGGAGCACGCTTGCCTAGAAGAAACCTATTCACTCTCGACTTGAAGACACCCAGATTGTAACTATCGGGGAACACCCACTTACGGGCAAAACCGTAGAGTATATCGAATGGTATACCTAATTGGCATAAATGGCGTATGATTTTCAAAATATTATAGTTATTTGCTTTAGAGTTAACCAAAATAATATAAATAATAATGAGAACGGATAAGACAGGTGCCGTTTCATCCGTATAGATCTGTTATCCCATCCACCAGTTGTTTACCTCAATAGCCCAGACTTTTTTAATCCTATACTATACAATAGTTTTATATTCCATTTTATATACACCTCATAATTGTATTTTTTACTTTACAGAGCCTCTTGGTTTTGGATTCGGCCTCGGACTTTTGAGAGACATTGGCCTCTCAAAAGTCCGGGGTAGGCCCGTGAATATAATAATAAAAAATAATAATGTATGTGAAAAATAACAATAATAATTATATCACTTTATTATACACCGAAATAAAAAATAAAAAAATAACTTAAACAAGCTTTATCAAATTTAAATTCATCCTAACTCAATATTATGATTTTAAAATTATATTTAAGTTTGATGTTATCAAAAAGCTTACCATACTTTCCACGTCATAGTAATCTTATAAAGTTTATAATGTCATATTATCTAAAGACAGAAATATTTGCGTGATATTTTAATACCATCTGACAGCGAGACGAATTATCGAAGAAATCTGACGTCTCAAGCTTGTTGGAAAGTTTGACGTCGCGTTTCGCGAAAATCTGACAAAATGTTACGCTCAAAAGAAAGTTTGGCGATGTCTATTTCTTTAAGTCTTTGACCTGACCCTTATCCAAACATAGACCTACCCTATGAAGGGTAGCAAGTGTAACAACCCTATTAAATCGGCTGTAAAGTTAAATAAAGTGCTTTAATTCGGCAAACGATTTTCTTGAATTAATTCAATTAGATGCAGCTGTTCCATTTGTAAATGGATGAAATTTAAGCAATCGTTAGATAATAATTATAAATGCAAAAGTTTATCGGTGTAAAATATGTATGTAAGTATATTGAACTCAAGCCTGTAGCAAAATATTGCAAGCTGAAGTGGTAGTGAACCAGTCATAATAATAATCTATCGCTGAACCGATAACCGTTGTAGTAGAGATATTCTAAAGTATAGAATCTGTATGTAGACCATGAACCAGCAAACATACCGTATAAGTACTCTTTTTATTTATATTACACGGGAATTACTCACGTAAGATTAAGCCGGTCACTCCAAGCCCGGTCAGTGCCAAGCGAGACGCAGCCGCGGCGCATTCACCTTGAAAAAGACTGCCTAATGCGGTTGAAACTATAGTCGGAGTGACCGGCTTAATCTTACGTGAGTAATTCCCGTGTAATATAAATAAAATGTGTGAAAACCACGTCAGTTTCTATAATAATACCGTATACTCCGTTCACAAATCTTACATATTTTATGTAAACAAAGAAATGTCACTAAAAGTCACTGTCAAAGTGACATGCCAGTTGCTCAAAACATTTTTCACTTATGAATAATATTTTACTCTCTATTTTCCTCGGTTTGGCTCTCATGGTTCAAAAAAATATTTTTTAATGATAGTTCAAAAAATAATAAAAAACATAATTAAAAGATTGCTATAGATGGCGTTATTATAGAGGCGTTGACTTTTATGATAGAGGAAATAGAGGGCAAAACAAACGTTGGCCAGAAATGTTTAGAACGCTACTGTCCTACCTATATAGGGCTAAGTGGTGTGCCTTGGGAGAGGCATAATTATGTTCAGCAGTGGACTAATATAGTCTGTTTATTACGCTGAATTTCGTAAGGGCTGCATGGATTTGGATGAAATTTTATATTGAGGTAACCGAAATCCTGAAAAATATAATAATACTAGCGACCCGCCCGCCCGGCTTCGCACGGGTGTAATTTACGAGCGAAGCCGGGGCGGGTCGCTAGTTATATAATTATTTAAACTATCCTATCTCTCAAGTTGGAACGAACTGCACATGGTGTGCGAATTTTATTATAATCGGTTAAGTGGTTTAGGAGTCCATTGAGGACAAACATTGTGACACGAGATTTATACCATTGAGGACAAACATTGTGACACGAGATTTATATATATTAAGATAAGACCATACTATTTTTAACTACATAGTTAAAACAGAGAAAGTCCTCAAACCAGAAGGAAACCACAATCCAAAACGTTATTTATCTGCGTATATATTTTTGGTTTTTGTTGATTTTTTAGAAAAGCGCTAAAAAATTACGACAAAATTTATATGGGTTTATGATATAAAATTATCAAAATCAATTCATAATTGGCGGAGTAATCGCGTAACAAACATTTAAGGCGAGGTTTTCTCATTTTTAAGTAACGCTTATTACTACAAATGACCATAAGGCTTGGTTTATTGTATTAAAGTCGCATTTAGCGGAGCAAAATCATGGCACTTACACGCAGTCGTGCGTTTCGCTACTTCTATTATTAAAGTTTTACTCATCGAAATAGCTGTAATATAAAATTTAACTTTGCTATTTCCTCCATTATTATATATCAAGATATCGAAGAGATAATTTAATAAATAGATATTTGAATGGATCCTTAAAAATATCAGAGAAAAGCGCAAATCAGTGTTCATATATTTTTTCTATCGAGCGAAATGTCCTTAATCGTGTTTCGGTCTTTGGGAGTTCCTAGAAAAAATATTCAATTTTGATATGACACCATTATTATAATTTTAAGCTATCCATGGAAGTACACTTAAACTAGAATGACCAAAATTGCTAAAAGTCGGAAAAGCGAGCCTGAAAAAAACACAAAAATTCTTTCGTCAGCAAAAAAATTGTCAGCTACCACCTCTTTTATCACAGGTAACGTTTATGTATGCACAAGTAAACAGAGAGTTATCGAGTAACCCATCTGAACTCGAATAGAATAATAAATCTACAGCACTATTCGACGGAGTAAGTTGGCACCGCGCCCGAAATCCGAGCTTCCACATAGCTGCTACCATATTCTGTTAGCTAAAAGTATTAGAAAGTGTTGAATTTCAAAGTAAGTGGTAATAGAGAGAGCTTTGATATCACAATTTATCTGTTTCGATATAATATAAATTACAAGTTTCTTTCTTTATTTATTTTTCACTAGCGGCACGCCCCGGCTTCGCACGGGTATAGATTTATAATTATAGCCTATGTTACCCGGGAATTGTGTAGCTTTACAACAGTGAAAGAATTTTTCAAATCGGTTCATTATTTTCGGTTCCTATTCAATGCAAACAAACAAACAATCAAATCTTTCCTCTTTTTAATATTGGAGTATTGATATAGACTAGCTGACCCGACAGACGTCCAGTCTTAGAACTGTCAAAAGCGCAAAGTTAAAATCGACAAAAAATCAAGTTTTCTGGACAATTTTCTTAATTTTTATTTCCCTAAGAACCTTCTACAAAGTATTAGAAAGCTTTAAAAAAAGATGAATGAAATCGGTAAAGTCGTTCTCAGGTTATGGCGTGACCAAGGTAAGATTAAAAACTTGACCATAAAAGTTAAAA
Organism: Agriopis marginaria; assembly: GCA_932305915.1. Classification (NCBI taxonomy): domain Eukaryota; kingdom Metazoa; phylum Arthropoda; class Insecta; order Lepidoptera; family Geometridae; genus Agriopis; species Agriopis marginaria. The sequence continues at coordinate 3,268,698 of OW029932.1, forward strand.
GGTTTTAAAAAAATTGGACGGATGGGCAGACCGTTTTATCCGTCCTTGAAACGAACTTATTAGGGTTCTTTGTAGTACTATGGAACCCTAAAAAGTATGTCTGTGACTCAGTTTCGTTCTTCTTCACGCAGAAATAGAGCAACTATTGACGTGATTTGCAGATAGTTGGAGACCTGAAGGGAATACTTTTATCGCCGAAAAATGCACGGTTCCTGTTTCTCCACCCGGGTGAAACCTTGAGGCGCAGCCAGTATCTATACTTCTATACTAATATTATAAAGAGGGAAGATTTGATTGTTTGTTTGTTTGCATTGAATAGGCTCCGAAACTACTGAACTGATTTGAAAAATTATTTCACTGACGGGAAGCTACACTATCCCCGGGTGACAGAGGCTATAATCTATACCCGTGCGAAGCAGGGGCGGACCGCTAGTAATTATATAAAATATCAAATTTTCAAATTATGTCACAAAAATATTTATCAAATCAATTTCAATAATATTGATTTTAACAAAATTATTCATTAGCCGCTGTTGCTTAGCTTTGTTAATTTGCGTTAGTCGCCTCTGACAGTATTATAATAACAAGTAAAATAGAACCACGGGTAAGTTCGGCGTTCCTGTTGTACTAACTAGTGGCAGTAGTTGTATTGCGAAGGTACGGATGCGGTCGGATTAGTAGCCTAGGGAGCCGGGTTGTGAACACAGAGGACAAACATTTGCTTATAATCCGTTGTTACGTTGTATAAACGTTAGCTAGTTACCTAGTTATTGCAAGGCGTGGTGCTTACCATCTAGAAGTCTTATTCAGGTATCAAAATCTGCCAGCTTTCATTTACGAATCTCTAAGGTATAAGTAATTTCAATATTTTTTTCAAATAATCTTTTATACCATTTCCTCTCGAAAAAGCTTATTTTATTCTTTAAAAGTGAATAATTACTATTTTGTTGTTTGAATTTAGAACAATAAACCCCACCGTAGCAATGTGTTGTTTACAAACGAACAAATCAAACAGAACAGTGGGCTTACTCTTGACACTCGATTTTAATCGTAATTTGGCCTTGGGATCGAAAACATGCCATTTTGGTACTCTTGAATTCTAAACTAGCGCACGATTGGAGCCGATAATGGTGGAATTTTATGGAACTAAATAAAATCAACTCAACTTGACGCTTTCGGTACTCTTGACGCGATTGAAGAGTACCACATTTCATGCCATTGCATGTTTTCGATACCAATCCCAAATTACGATTGAAATCGAGTGTCAAGAGTAAGCCCACAGGTTGCGAGCTCCGCGTGATTCGTTCACTACGATGAAAAGTATTTGTTTGTTCAATCGAACCATCAGTATTGATAATATTATTATATTCGACCTCCATCTCAATGCAATACAACCTCCTTGCGCGAAACATATTCGATACAAACTCCTTAAATCTATCTTTTTCTCGTAGTCATGAGTATGCAGCTCTTGAATTAAACGGATTTATATCGAGGGTCATGAATTACTCGCGTCGCTCAGGAGTCAATCATCATGAATCACTCCCTACGGTCGTGATTAAGTCATTAGAATCCTTCACTTGCTCGTGATTCATCTATGGCCCTCTCTTTAAATCCGTACTTTATTCACTAATTGCATTATACTATTTTCACTTCATTCATTTAACATTTAGAGCATTTTTTTTTTTCATTTTTTTTTTGTTATTTCTAGTCGGTTGAGTAACTTCCAGGCATCGTGGTCTTGTACCAGCGTTTTCACCTCCCTGTACGACATGACATTTGCCTTCTCTTTTATTTGGTATAAGAATACTCTTCTTGGTCTTCCTGGTCCTCTCTTTCTTTCTACCTTTCCTTATTTTCTTTCTTTAATTTTTTTTTACTCACAAGAATTTAATTATTGATTCGGAAATACATTGACAAACAGTTTTGAAGATGAACTTCCGCAAAGTAACTCCTCAATTTAATGAAGTTATTATTTATTTATAACAAGCTTGCTAGGACGTTTGTATATCCTAAATACAACGTCCCCGTACAGGTATCGCATAAAAAGTTTAAAAAAAACGTAAAGTTAAAGTAGGTTATTGAATCGATTCTAATTTATACTGACCTGACACAAAAGATGAGATAAACCTAGTGTGTGCACTGTGCATCGGATCTGCACGATCTAATTCCCTCCTGCCCATTTTTCTATCGGACTGCCAGAGCGGGCACGAAAAATCGTCACCGCTTTATGGTTAATATTCCAAAAACCCGTACGAAGCGCTTTATTCCACATTTATTATGCGAACTGCTAGGCTGTGGAATGCGCTGCCTGAATGGGTGTTCCCCGATGGTTACAATCTGGGTGTCTTCAAAACACGAGTGAATCGGTTTCTTCTAGGCAAGCGTGCTCCAACGTAGACAGCATCATCGCTTAACATCAGGCGTGATGGTGGTCAAACGCAAGCCTATTTATTATTTATATAAAAAAAATTAAACATTTAAAAAAAAATGTTTCAATATCATGTTTTAAATGTTTATCGGGACTTATCACGTATTATTTAATATAGGTAAAAAATATGTACATATTTTTTACCTATATTAAATAATACGTTGTACATATTTTTTACCTATATTAAATAATACGTGATAAAAAATATGTACATATTTTTTAAATCATGTGTTCAAATCGCGAAAGTTTAAAAATTACTGTTTCAATATCTTTGGAATGGCAGTTTTTTAAACCTACAGCCACAGATGTGCCTTCAGCGAATTTATTCCGATAGGTGTGTATAGTCTTTAATCATTTTTAAGTCCGAGCTGACAGCCCGTTCTAAGCCCACCCATTAGAGAGGCTTTGTTCCGGCCCAAGTTGCTATCTTTGTTCACTAAAACTCATTTCTAAAGTGACGCTCTAAACTCGTTCCCGGGATGACGTCATTGTTCACTTAAACTTGTTTTGAGAATGACGCGACTAGAGATGAGCATGAGTTAATGTGCAACAAATTGTTCGAATGATTTGGTTGACGAATGATTTAGGTTGTCAATATTTAAAAAAAAAAATGAAAGAAAGATAGAAAAAATATTTATTTATGACAGATACAAAGACATTACGAGCTAAACACAATAAAAAGAAAATAGTTTCTGTCACAAGCCGGTGCAAACTCAGCGTAATGCTGGTTGTAAAAAACCAGCCCTGGGGCCTTACGGACAACAGCTAATTGCGGCACCTAATCCGCTCAGTTGGAAAATCATGCGAACGTGAACCTTATCGCGCCCAGATACGGTTTGCGGTCACCTATCTCGGATATCTATCTATCTATCTTAGCTATTTAATTAATTAAACTGTAACAAATATTATCGAACTAACTAATCTAAGTAACATTCTATGTTTTCCTTTTTTTGGGAATAGGCTTGCCAACCGACCGCCAACTCGCCTGAAAAAATAAGCTTAGTAGATTTTTAATCATAAAATATAATAATGTTTTTTTATATTGGTTACCGCCATAAAAATCTTCCTTCGACACAAAATGGAGACATCGGTGGGGATTTGCATTAGCAGTTTACGCTCTGAAATCGACAATTCGAACGTCAAGGTTATTTCAATCAAAGGACCATTCGAATAATCATTCGCTTCCCATATCTAAGAAGAACTTGGACGGTGCCAGACAAAATTACAGTTTAATAATTGAGTTCAGCGTCGCTACAAGTTAGTGAGGTTGCGGCGGCGTCTAAATATTGGATTTGTTGACTGAGACATCCGTTTGGTTATCGCAATAATAATAATTTCAAAAGGAAATAATCTGATATATCAGTTTATAGATAGATAGAAACTCATTATAATTGTTTTCTTCTTATTAGTTTCTCTCGTCGTAGAGTTTTGATGGTAATCAGTATTGTATTTTTTATGTTTCATATAAAACTAGTTGCGCCCGTTGTTTGTTCCACGTGAATAAATCCTCAAAAAAAAAAAATGCCCTAGGCACTGGTTAGCGGCTAAAGTACTAAGCCACGGTCGACCTAGACATTTAGACAGTGGTTACCGGCTAAAGTACTAAACTACGGCCGACCTAGACCTTAAGACAGTGGAAAGCGCCAAAAGTACTAAGCCACGGTCGACCTAGACATTTAGACAGTGGTTAGCGGCTAAAGTACTAAGCCACGGTCGACCTAGACATTTAGTCAGTGGTTAGTGGCTAAAGTACTAAGCCACGGTCGACCTAGACATTTAGACAGTGGTTAGCGGCTTAACAGTCTATTATCCCCCTTTTACTACAGGACAAGTAAGAAAACGGCCCACTACCACCCATACATTGTGGATTTTCCTTGGATACGTACCAAACGTTTCGATTCTACGTTTCTAATCCGTACGGCCAAAGTTTGGAACAACCTGCCAGCTTCCCTGTTCCCTGAGAGATATAACCTGGGCCTTTTCAAGGCCAGAGTGAATAGGTATCTTCTAAGTCTGCGTGCTACCACATCGTCGCTTACCAACAGGCGAGTTGGTGGTCAAAGGCGGACTTATCAGCGTTAAAAAAAAAAAACCGAGTCACGTAGGCAACAAAACGCTCCCTCAGCCCCCGCCAAGTTATAGCAACGACGTATTTTTCCACACTAGAGTCAGGACGCCCGCGGGGGGAGTGCAACGATAAAAACGAGCATAGGTCCGACCTCGATGACGCCTGGCGCGGTACTGAACGCGGCGCGCCAAAATTCTCGCGACCTTTTTACGTTTTTGATTTCACTAAAAAACGATACTATTCACTATCAAAAATCTATCCAAATCATAAAAAAAAATTAATAAAATTGCCTTCCACTACATGCAATTTCCAGGTTGTTACGAGCTTTCATTAGAGCATAAACTGAAAAAAATAAACTAACTCGACTTTGTTTCAGATTTTTTTTTGATCGAGGAAAGTTTATTCTATCTTGTTTTGAACCAAATCATAAACTCTAACACAGATGTATCTGTGACATGTATTTTTTTCCAGCTCAAATATTGTAATTTAACTGAATAAAATTGATTTAAAACCGTCAAATTTGGTATAAGAGGCTCTTAAGTAGGTACTACGCCACCATTGACCTAGACACTTAGACAGTGGTTAGCGGTATGAGCGCTCGAGACTTAGATCCAGACGGCGATCGTATTTTTTTTCTATAACATTTAAATGACAAATCCTAAAGTGTGAAACAAAACTTCAAATATGAAAATTACTTATTAGTATGATTAACTAATTTTTTTATATCAAGTAAAATTTCGTAATGCTGGCGTGTTTCTGACTCAACGCATAAGTATTGCCATTCTGCGTGGTAATGCCGCCAGCATGCTGGGTACGCTACTAACTGATACTGAGCTCAAACATTTGCTAACTAATCTACTTTAGCACTACGGAAATAGTTGGGTTACCCAGGTTTTTTTCGCGTATGCGATGATTATTAAAACTCTGTAATTGTATCTGTAATAAAAAATAATTAAAGTAGATAAAAATACTAAATTTTTAAATAAACTTAGTGCTAATTCGTAAAAGCTAAATAAAATTTAACATTGCAAAAGCATTATAATAACCTAGCAAAAGAGAGTGCAGGAAATTGTCAAGTAGCAAAATAAAAGAGAAGAAACGTGACCGCTGAAAACCCGTTCGCCATTGTCAAATAAATCACTCAGTTGCATGGCAAAGCCAGACTCGTAAAATTCAGCTATGCACTGAATGGTTTAATTCACGTTAAAATTATTCGAATTAAAGAAATAGAGATACCAACGTGGTGTCTTCAAAAAAACTTTCAATTATAGGCTTGAGTTTGACCGCCACCTCGCCATGGTGCTACGTTTCACCAATGGCGTGAAATTCACATTTCAACCATTTTTTTTTCCTTGTAGCTAGGCCGTATAATTATTCTAAAATGACGTAGTGTGGGCGAAAATAATGGATGTTCTTTACATTATCATGTACAGCTATTTAACAGTAACGCACCATATTACTTACATTTGACAATAAACAGTTTGAAACAGAAAAAAATTGTTTATTGACAAATCGCTGGCTCACTATTACAAGGTTCTATGTTATTTACTTACACATTTTGTAATTTCAATTAAAACAAATTGAGTTTCATGAATATTGACTTAGCAAGGTTTATGCTTGAGAGAGATACTTTCACTTAAATATAAATCCTGCTAAGTCAATATTTATGAAACTCAAAGTTTTTAAATTGAACGTGTAAGAAAATAACATAGAACCTTGTAATAGTGAGCCAGCGAAATGTAAGTAACAATGTGCATCTTCTCTATCTCTACATGGTATAAATTGAAGTCGCTTTCCGCGTCTGTCTGTCTGTCTGCATGTCTGTATGGCCGCTAACTCCTCCTAAACCACGCAACGGATTTGATGCGGTTTTCACCATCAGTTAGATACATTTTCACGGAAGGTTTATACATATAACTAGCGACCTGCCCCGGCTTCGCACGTGAATTACACCCGTGCGAAGCCGGGCGGGCGGGTCGCTAGTTAGAGATAAATAGCTTTCCATGATTTTGTAAAGAATAATAATAAGTTTTCACAAACATCATGATCGTTGACAATAATTACCCGGCCTAGATAGGCCATAATACCTAGTGCAGCAATCTCGTATGCGCTTAGAAGTTTTTTAAATGTATAAAATGACTACATCTACTTTCAAAAAACATGCTTAAGTTATTTTACGACGTTAATTATGTCAAACAAACAATGATCAGAAAGAGAAAAACTGTTTATCCCAAAGAAAATATATTTTTTTGTACGGCTGTCAAGGCATTTTTGTAAGAAATTTATTGTAGCCAGCTGCACTCATATAAACGAAACTAGTCATTCGAAATCAGTTAGTATCTGTGATAGTTCGACGCGTTGATCTAAATAAGAATGTTCAATCAAGGTTCATTCATAATGCCTGGTAACGCAGATATTCCTTCTCATTTCAGTTCTATTACCTTCTCTTTTCTGTGGTTTATCCCATTGTTTGAAGTCATAATAAAAATATTAAAACAATAGTTTCAAATTATTATGAGATATTAAATAAGCAAAATGACCAGACGACATTTTTCAAAATAAAAAGTTAAGTGTAACTGAGATAGCAGCGCGCCATATTATAATGCGGTCTACGATGGAGCACACTTGCTAGAAGAAACCGATTCACTCGTGATTCGAAGACACCCAGATTGTAACTATCGGGGATAACACCCATCCAGGCAGCGCATTCCACAGACTAGCAGTTTGCACAATAAAATTGGAATCAAAGCACTTCGTACGAGTTTTAGGAGTACAACCATAAAGCGGTGTCGATTTTTCATGCCCACTCTGGCAGTTTGATAGAAAAACGGGCAGGAGGGAGTTAGATCATGCAGATCCGATGCACACTCTCCAAAACGAATCCTATAAAAAACCGATAGACTAGCAACTTTGCGCCGATGCTCAAGACTAAGAAGCAGTCTAAACTAGGGATTCATTGTTGATTAATTCTCTTAGATAGGTATAATTTTATCGTAGTAATATCAATGTATAGGACACATTATCGGTTCCAGCTTTTGTCTAAGGACAACCGCCTCGTCAAGTTATGTGTAACTTGATGCATTACAGCGTAAAGCCGTCAGAATTGTCGACGATCCCAAGCCCTCTGAACACCTAGCATACCCAGAGACGTTGGGTCTCTTTGTGTCTTTTATCGTATTTACAACGGGGAATGTTCTGAAGAACTGTTCCATCTGATACCAGCATCGTGGTTTTATCATCGCACCAGCCGCCACCGCCTGAAAGTTCATCCACATATCATAGATCGATGGAAACCGCACACGGTTTTACGCGCTCTTTTTGCCTTACACCTGAAATTTGTGGAATGATCGCCTCCTGTGGCGTTTCCGAGTAACTATAACATGGGGTTCTTCAAAAGGGTTGTTAATATAGAGTCTTTAAGGGTCGGCAACGTATCTGTGATGCCCCTGGTGTTGCCGGTATCCATAGGCGACGTGATCGCTTACCACCAGGCGGCCCGTCTGCTTGTTTGCCACCTATGCCATAAAAATAAATAAATAAATAAACTCTCAAAAGACCCTAAAACTCTATTATGCCTACCCATAATTTTATTATGGCTTGCGCGTAACAAAGGAATTTTGACAAAATCAGTAGTTATTCAGCAATCAAGCTGCGTGGGTCGAATTAAATTTACCCATTGTTAATGGGAAACTATCGGTAGAATCGGCAAATTTCCGATATATTGGGAAAGTAGCATTATTCGAATGACTGGGCACACATTAATAGCCCAGCAGTATTGTACATTATCGCTATGTTGAAGCAAATGAACGTTCACTCATTTGAAATTTAGTCGGGACCGTGATTTTATGAGTAGGTACATTTGGGAATTTACCTACCGCTAAATTTAGATGGAATTAGAGTTTGTGTCCTGATTTGAAACGTGTATTATTTATTTTACATGGCTCAGAAAAACGTTCCAATAAAACTTCTCTATAGGTATTACGTACATTATGCCAGTCTAGAAACTAAAGATTTGTCAAAACATGTAGATAAAAGCGCAAGTTTAGTAATGCACCCTAAAAAGTTAAATAAGATACAACGCCAAATTCCTCACCCAATTTCGAAGCAACCCCGATGGACTCGTAAACTAACATCCGAAACATTTTTTACCCTAAGTAACGTACCTCGATCGTTTTCTCTCAATTTTCTTGACTCGTAATCCATTTCGGTGACAATTTATGCTGTCCACTGGGCTTTAGTAAATATTACGAACCATCAAGGCTCCAATGAAAACCACTGAGGCGGCATTGTGCCCCAGGGCTTAGCGTATTTATAAAGACAGAATCTAAATTTAGACTAGAGTAAAACTTCAAAACGTCACATGGCCAATAATGTTCTTTTGACACATCGTTGTCGTAAATCAGAGATCGTCAACAATATTGTGAAATATAAAAGCGAAATTCATCAATTCACTCACTCACCCATTCATCACGAAATCTCAAAAACTACTTGACCTACGTAGTTGAAATTTGGCAGGTAGATTCCTTATTAGGTGTAAAGGTCCGCTAAGAAAGGATTTTGCGAAGGAGCCCAATTAAGGGAGGGCAAATGAAGGTTGCGGATTGGTGGATTCACATACGACATTGCATTCCTTCTCCGTGCGTATGCAGGTTTCCTCACGATGTTCCGCACTGGGTCAGCGTGGTGGATATGGCCCAATCACCCTTTCGGGGATAGGCTAAAAGTCCAGCAGTGGACTGTTAAAAGGCTGATTATGATGATGATGATGAAATGGAGGTTGAAAGTTTGTATGAAAGTCCTTTGTTTTTGATGTTAGGGAAATCAAATTTGGTATTCAGGTTAATGGTATGTAATAAAATAAAAACTGTAAAAAAAAATTCTGGAAAAAGACGGATTAATTATGGGAAATGTAGGTTTAAATTTTTTGTTGACTGTTTTACGGGGTTGAAAAATTATATGAAAGTCTACGCGTACGAAGTCGCGGGCTACTTACAGCTAATGCTGTACTAATGTTACTAATTAAATTAGTAAATGTGGTACAACTCTGAACTTAGTGTAAACAGAAAAGAGTTGTCTTTTATACGACCCCTTGTCTACGTTAAACTTTGTTATCTCCGCTACGCTGCCGCTGTTACTATTACTCCGCTGCCGCTGTTGCTGGTGCTACTACTCCGCTTCCACTGTTGCTAGTACTCCGCTGCCGTTGCCACTCCACTGCTAATTTTGTTGGTCCTTTTATTTTGAATCTAAGTATTTGCTTTATTATTGTAACTGACATGGTTTTCACATATTTTGTTTATATGTCACGGGAATTCCTCACGTATGATTAAGCCGGTTATTCCGACTATAGTTTCAATTGCATTCAACGGTCTTTTTCAAAGTAAGTGCATGCGCGCAGAACTCCGTCTCGCTTAACACAGACAAAAAAAACGAGACAAAACGAAGCGGAGTCGCGTGCACGCATTCCTTGAAAAATACCCCCGAATGCGGTTGAAACTATAGTCGGAATAACCAGCTCAATCATACGTGAGTAATTCCCGTGTAATATAAACAAAGTCTCTGCTGGTTGCATGTACATTGTGTCCAAGATTAACAAAGTTCATCCAACTTAGTTTATCACTCGCCATGCAAAAGGCAAGTTGGAAGTTCCATCCCAATCGAATTTTGGCTTTGACGAATCAGTTTAAAGTCAAAGTCAAAACTTCGACTTGAGTATTCTCAAATTTGACGCGAACTATGAACTAGGTTTAAGCTAGTTTTCGTAATATTTACTAAACTCTGCTATTGATATAAAAAAATCTCGAAAAGAGGTTTATAATAATAAATTGTCTTTAAAAACTACAAAACACAAACATTGTGCCACTACAAATAACAAAATAATATTTTTACCTACATGGATTTTGAAATCGGGCGAGAACTATTATCAAATTTAAATTTGAATTTTTCAAAATATATTTATTAATTCTTTCCTATTCTAGGCGAAAATTGCATGAATGACGTTTGAGTTCCATTTTAAATCACAGACAAGCGCCATTTCTTTCTCCGTCCCGCACCTGACGTGGTGAACTCGTGCAAAAGCAAATTTTGACTCCACGCGCGTCCAATTGGTTATAATTATTACCTTTGGTCAATGTCAAAACTAGAATGTTCTCAGGTTTGATGTAGACCTCTTTATTTGGGGTGGTTTTCGTTCACTTTCTGCATAAAAACTACAAAATAAAGTTTTAAATGGAATATTTCTAAAGTTGTACAATAAAAGAAGGCAAAAATATATTTTGTTTTTATTTCAAAAGCTTCACTAAAACAGCTTTTGTAACTTAAATGCGTACGTATAAGCTAAAGCGTAAAAAAGAATTTTAGATTTATTTTAGAAGTCAGTTAGTTTTAGTTTCTTTTCACTTTTTCGGTGTTGGTAAAAATAAACACATCACTGTCATGCCTGAAAAAGATAAACTTAAATTATTTTTTCATAAAAATCATAGGGCGATATCAAAGCGCGCGTGTTTTTCCATTTTTGAAGATACAATATCGATGAGTAATAGAATTATAGTAAATTATAAACTTTCGCGATTTGAACAAATAAATTTTAAATGTTATCGAGACTTATCGCGCATTACTTTATTAGGGTAAAAATCATCTTACAGGGACTATCTTACAATGGACGAAAAAAAAAAATAAAAAAAAAAACAATAGAGAAGTTTTAGTGGAGTAAATTAGTATATTTTTTTTCTCGGGATAGTAAAAGAACATAAAAAAAGACTTTTTTTTTTCGGAATATCGTCGCCAATTTTTTTTTTTTTTTTACATATAACTTTGTTTAAAATGTTTGTAATATAATAGGAATAAAATAGTCTTTACTTTTTTATAATTTTTACTCACTGATTGTATATCTACAAAAAATTTGAAATGCACACATTGAGTTGGCCAAAGAATAAGTTTGGCCATTCAACGTAGTAATGTCGCCAGCTTTTTGGGCACCTTACCCGGAGACAGGGACCTTAATGCAGTTTTTTATTTATAGTTTGTGCATAGGATCGGATCAGTGGACTGTCTTTTCTATATAAAATCCATCATTATAATTTTTTTATGTATTGGTTATGTTCTAAAATTAAACTATGATTTTACTCTCAAAATTATCTTAAAATACGTTTTTTCTCAACACCTTTAACCTTTTAGGTCTAAGTCTTTAACAGACACACACCCACACTTAACACACTCTCAGACGACGCGCTTTTGACACGCTCGCTCAAAAGATTGTTATTCACTCTTCGTTTGAAAACCCCAGATTACCTACTTACGTTTACCAAAGTTTACTCTGGATTTTCTTTGAAAAAAAGTAAGTTTATTTACACCAGCCGGTAAAAAGTAACTTATTTTGATGCTGGCGTTGCGGTTTTATCATCACACTAGCCACTACCGCCTGAAAGCTCATCCACATACCATAGATCTGTGAAAATCACATACTGTGCGTTTTACTCGAACTTTTTTGCCTCACACCTGCAATATGTAAAATGAACTCCCCTCCTGCGGAATTTCCAAGTAACTATAACATGGGGTTCTTCAAAAGGGCTGTTAAGGTGGTACTTTTCACCTATGGCGAGAAATTCAAATTTCAGTCAGTTTTTTGTCCTTGTAGCTTGGCGGGGTAATTATTGTAAAACGACACAGTGTTTGCACAAATTGTTGGTTGTTTTTTACATTACCATGTACATTGTACAGCTATTTATCAGTACTACACCATATTACTTACATTTGTCAATAAACCGTTCGAAACAGCAAAAACTTGTTTATTGACAAATGTAAGTAATAATTTGCGTTGGAGATAAATAGCTTTACATGATTTTGTAATGAATAATAATTAATTTGCATAAATATCATGATCGTTTGAAATAATTACCTGGCCTAGCTACAAGGACGAGGAAACTGTTTGAAATTTGAATTTCCCGCCAAAGGTGAAACGTACTACCTTAATATAAACTTCAAAGGACGGCAATGTATTTGTGATGCACCTGATGTTACAGGTATTCATAGGCGACGGTGTTCACTTACCATCAAGCGGACCGTTAGCTTGTTAGCCACCTATAGGAAAAAAAAATATAAGGCGCTGCGCAAACCTAGACACTCTTTGTTGCCGACACGGCACACCCAGTACCAATCAAGTGGAAGCAACTGGACACAAAGTATGTGCAGAGAGTGGCTGATTTCATACTGGTTATATAGGAATCAAATTAATATTCATTGATAGCTTGTGTCCGACACACAAGTGTCCACGTTTGCGCCCTGCCTAAAAGTTTTGAATACTCACAGACCATCATCCCAGACATAGTGTAAAATGGTACAACGCATCCCATATTTAGCAGGATGGGAAACGAGATGTTACCTACTAAGGTGCCGATACGTCCACACACCATCATTAGGGATATAGCCAGGGTTCTGAAAATAATTATCAATTTTATTTATATTACACGAGAATTACTCACGTAAGATAAGCCGGTCACTCCGACTATAGTAAAATATAAATAAAATGTGTGAAAACCACGTCAGTTTCTATAATATAATTATCAATTTATAATAAACCGGCCAAGTGCGAGTCGGGCTCGCGCACTGAGGGTTCCGTACCACCACAAAATTCAATACCGAAATTACCAGTTATAACTTGGTAATGAACAGAAATTTGTCACCGACTCGCACTTGGCCAATATTTATTATTTTTTGTTATAATTTAGAGTGTGTACTATAATCGTGCTAAGTTTGATGTTTGTACGTATTACAGTTGTTGCATTAAAGCTAATACAATAATACGTAAAAAAAATACGTTTGTTGTACCTTTAATTTTTACTTACTTTATGACTTTTTTATTATTTGTTAGTCAATCCGCCGTAACATTATATATTCTGTGAAAATTTCAATTGGCTATCTATTACGGTTCGAAAGATACAGCCGTTAATAGGTAGGACAGACGGACCGACAGACAGACATCGTAGGCTTAGTAATAGGGTCCCGTTTTTACCCTTTGGGTACGGAACCCCAAAAACTATTTCATTATTGGTAATCGCTTGAGCAAATATTTATATAGCCAAATCAAAGGGTGCTCGAACAAATGTATTCGTTTTATTTGAGTTATGAGCCAAAGTTAATGAAATTTTCGTGAGACTTTCGAAAGATCCACAGAATAAAAAATAAGAACTTAAAATCGGTTCACAAATTTTGGCTAAGTATGGAGAAGTAAATAATTTATTGAATTTTACAACAGTCCTTATTTTTCTTCTCCTTTATGTTACTTTTATATAACTGTCATTACTAAGTGCTAGTTAATTTGTATTTATTTGTAGTTGTTATAGTTCACTTGGGTATATCTTCATCATCATTATTCATCATTTCAGCCGTAGGACGTCCACTGCTGGACATAGGTCTCCTCCATCGATCTCAATAAGGGCCGGTTGGAAGCGGCCTGCATCCAGCGTTTCCTTGCGGTCTCTTTTAGATCGTCTGTCCATCTTGTGGGTCCAACCGGCCCTTTTGTAGATCGATGGGCATCCTACGGACATCCACACGGACAGCAGTGGACATCCTACGGCTGAAATGATGATGATGATCACGTACAAAATACTTAAATAAAATAAGTAATATAATTAATAATAATACATAATGTAAATGTATAGAATTTTTTAATACCATTGACGTGTAAATTTATAATTATAAATAAATGACTTTGACTTTGACTTTGACTTATAAAAATATTTGGTCTCCATACATTTTGATTGGAATAATCGGTTAGATGAATGAGGTGTTTTTGTTATTGATGAAATCTGAAACGCCATTAGGGACACACAACAAATTGGTAACATGACCAATATTTGTCATTTTAACCTATAACATCACGGTCGATTGTAAGTTTTTTTACTTATTTATTATTTTTAGTTAATCCGCCGTAACATTACATATTCTGTGAAAAGTTCAACTGGCTACCTATTACGGTTCGAATGATACAGCCGTTTAAAAGTAGGACGGACAGACAGACAATGTAGGCTTAGTAATAGGGTCCAGTTTTTACGTTTTGGGTACGGAACCCTAAAAAAATTAGGGAAACACAACAAATTGGTAACATGACCAATATTTTGTCATTTTAACCTATAAAAATGTATGCCATGGTCAAACCTACGCACTTTAAGACCTTTTATTGACAGCTACACAATGCAAGCAAAGCTTTGTATCGGGAGGCCGATCTGTTCAATGAAGAGGCGATATAGACAAGTCTATTTCGACGTTTCCGTACCTATTCAACAACTCATGTTCATTCATTCGTATATGATACAAATCGGGTTGACGGTTGTTGAATAACTTTATGTAATAGCCTTTTAATTGACTAAAGCTAATAATAATATAGTAAAAAATCCTTTTTTTGTATATAATAGGCTTGCGTTTGACCACCGTTACGTTGCGTTTTAATCCACCAATCCGCACTGGGCCAGCGTGGTGGATATGGCCCAATCACCCTTTCGGGGGTAGGCTAAAAGTCCAGCAGTGGACTGTTGAGTTGTAGAAATGATTTTATTTCTAAGTTTGGTTGCTAGGCTAGGCATTGATATATTTATGTTGTTGCCAGGTGTGGTAAAGTTTGTTGTAGTGTAGGTATATTGTCGTTTTAATTAAAGAAATGTGAAAGTTATTAATACTAAGTTAAGTTATTGTTACTACTAATATTGTTGTAAATTATAACATAACCTCTGTGCATTCACCTCTTTTTCTGGAATCGCAATGAAACCTCTTTGCTCATTGATATATTGTACGCACCTACATTAAAATTTATGCATATTTTTACGTGAATTTAGATGCCATGTTTCAGAAAAATACTACATAAGCCTTGCCAGCAACTTAGTATTTATGGAGTCACGTATGCTACCCTCGGTTATGCTTCGGCCTACATTTTCCCGATAGTCCATAAATACTCCTTTTGCTTGCTGCAGTAATGTAACTATACCTTGGGTAAGACAACAACCAGAGACATAAATAAAATTGTTAAAAAAATATAACCCGACCGCATTGTATTAATTGTACTGCATTGATATACCTAGGTACTCGTAGTAGATAGGTAAACAAGCACATTATCTGCCAGTAAACGTCCACTGCTGAACAAAGGCCATTTTTTGTTAAATTTTTCATGACACTGGCTCATTGGTACGGGCCCGGGGTTTGAACCCGCGACCCCACGCTTTCAAGTCTAGAGGTCTCCCAAATGGGCTACCACGGCCACTATAATAATACGAGTAGACAAAAGAGGCGAGCGGTGGAGACGCGGCGCGGACGTGTCGGCGAGGCAATGCGCTACGCTCCGTTTTTTTACCGCCTCTTCGCCTTATGTTAAGCGATGATGCGGTCTACGATAGAGCACGCTTGCCTAGACAAAAGCGATTCACTCGCTTACACTTGAAGACACTAGATTGTATCTATCGGGTAACCCCATTCCATAGTCTAGTGATTCGCACAATAAAAGTGGAATCAAAATGCTTCGTGCTGGTTTTCAAAATATCAACCATGAAACAGTGTCACCTTCCTCTGTCCATCTGGTATAAAAATGGGCTGGAGATAATTAAATGATACAGATCCGATGCACAGTCACCAAAATGCTTAACCATAGGAAGCGCTTTGATTCCACAATTATTATGCGATCTCTGTGGAATGCGCTGCCTGAATGGGTGTTCACCAATGGTTACAATCTGGGTGTCTTCAAATTAATCACGGGTGAATCGGTTTCTTCTAGGCAAGCGTGCTCCAACGTAGACCGCATCATCGCTTAACATCAGGTGAGATGGTGGGCAAACGCAAGACTATTATTTATTCTAACACAAAAAATATGTTTCCGATTAAAACCGATAGACTAGCATATTTTGCGCCGATGTCACGCCAAAAAGCATAATCTGAGCATTTGTTGCTGATGAGCTTTTGGCAAGTTACTTAATGGACTCCAACGCCTCAAAATCGTCTTTTATGATTGCCTTTAGTTACATGGTCTTATAAGAAAACGTTCAAGCACTCAACCTTTAAGTAAAAAGTCTGATACACCCACCGCATTATCTTAAAATTCCGCTTTGTAGCTCAACTCAAAACGTTCCATAATTATTATAGAAAGCTTTGCAAATTTCCAAAAAGCCCTTGTCAAATTCCAGAAAGCCCTCTGTAGTTAAATTAGTTGCAAAAAGGTCGCAGCCGCTTCAAAATGTAACCCCATCGTTGAAGCACGAGGGTCTCCTCAGATAACGCGACGTCCTCTCATGTTGCAGCATAAAGCAAAGTGGAGAAAAAAGAAAAAATAAGGCTGACCCTTACTAGTTGTTTATCAGCTACGAATAAAGCAAGAGAGAAAGAGAAATGTTCTTTATGGTTCTACACTGTTTTAAACTATCACGGTTGTTCGCTACAGTTAGTTTCTTCGCGAGGTTTATCTAATGGGAGGCCAACCGACGACGCTGCGTCTTTTGGTTAGGGGTCTCTACTCAAGAACCTTTGTTTCCAGTCATCATTACAAACTAAATTTACTAGAGGACCTGTCTTGATACTCCGAATAAAAATACCATTCACACTCAAAGAAGTCAGATGATAATTGTGTTCGCGATTTCAAGGACAATAGGACCCATTGTAAAAATGTTTTTTTATGGTTGAAAGGCAACCTAATCCAACAACACAGCTCACCTAGTTTTGAGTGAAGGTGTGGTCAAAGATGATGAGCACGCCTAGCCTGGGCCCTTACGGGCCTTATTGCCTTATCAGGCAAGTTGGCGGTCAAGCGCAAGCCTATTATTTATAAAAAAAAACTGCATGATCACAAAGTTAAATGTAATACTTAGGAACTTTTTTGGTTCAGTACCATTTCCTTGGAGGTTTGTTTATTATAGTGCAGTCTGAATGGGCTTCCAAGGGCGTTCTAATCACAAAATTTAGAACCACTGGCCGAGATAATTATCTTCATTCAATGAATGTAAATGGCTCTAAATACTGAAACGGCTTATATTAATGTCTATGCCATTGTTTCTCGAACGTTTTCAATTGAAATGAAACAATTAAGTTTGCCTCTTCAGCCGTTACGCTTATTCGTATTTAATTCAAATCTGAACGCTTACTGATTTATTAATTCATTAAATTTAATTATGTCTTCGTTTTGGTTTTAGCTACTCAAGTGCTAAAATATGTAGCGGTTAATAAAATTTGTGAAGTTTGAATGAGTGATTTGATTAGGGCTTTATGAAAGGACAATGGGCACAAATGTATAGAGCTTTTTTTTTTAAATTGGGCTAACTGGTCACCACTAACTAACCATTGTGATGTTACTACCCTTTAGGGGTAACACGTTTTCTATTAAAAATCATTTTTTGCGCAATATGAAATTATATTTATACCCTTCTATTTTTTTTTTTACTGAAAACAGTGAATATGAAGCACTATTTTGGTATTTGAATTTAAAACATATTCGACCTCCATCTCAATGTTATATCCTTGCCCGAAACATATTCGATACATACTCCTAAAATCTTTATTTTTCTCGTAATCATGGTATAAAGTGTATGCAACTCTTGAATATAACGGATTTATATGAAGGGCTATGAATCACTCGCATCGCTCAGGATCACGATCATCATGAATCACTCTCTACGGTCGTGATTCAGTCGTTAGAATCCTTCACTTGCTCGTCATTCATCTATGGCCTATATACTATTAATTTTTCATTCACTTGACCTAAAAAAACAAAACACACCTCGCTTGCATCAAAATAATATACAGGCGGCCACGGAGGTCACACTGTAGTAAAAAGAGCTCCTCCACAATCTTTTTACTAAAGACTTCGTAAAATATAAATATCAAAAAGCACACATACCTCGTAGTGGTAGGAAAGACCTGAACAGTCAGGGCCTGTACCAAGCTCATGGAAATTTGCGCGATGGCAGTGGAAACAGAAAACAGTGCCACTATGATAGGCTTTGTGTTCGCCCATCGGATCCCGGATATCGCACCCACGCATATTAGACCAGCCGCTGAAAATATGACAACATCACTTATTTTGTCGTACTTACACGCATTCAATGTGAAAACCGTTTTGAGACAGACGCACTTGCATGCGTTTTATGCAAAAACCACTTTAATATGGATGCAATTGCACGTGTTCTTTGCAAAAACCACCTTAAGACAGACACAATTGCACGCATTCAATGTGAAAACTACTTTGAGACAGACGCATTTGCACGCATTCATGCAAAATCCACTTTGAGACAGACGCACTTGCAATGCAAAAACCTCTTTAATACAGACGCATTTGCACGTGTTCTATGCAAAAACTAATTTGAGACAGACACACTTACACCTTGCACGCGTCTAATGCGAAAACTACTTTGAGACAGACGCATTTGCACGCATTCATGCAAAACCCACTTTTAGACAAATGCACTTGCACACATTCATGCAAAACCCACTTTGAGAGAGATGCACTTGCACACATTCATGGATAATCCACTTTGAGACAGATGCACTTGCACACATTCATGCAAAATCCACTTTGAGACAAATGCACTTGCATGTATGTATTCATGCAAAACCCACTTTGAGACAAATGCACTTGCATGTATTCATGCAAAACCCACTTTGAGACACATGCACTTGCACACATTCATGAAAAACCCACTTGAGACAGATGCACTTGCACGCATCTTAAACAAAAAGCACTTTGAGTCTATTTTATTCAGTTCTTTACTTTATTTTAAAAGCACTAAAGTATTAGCAAAAAAGGCTAAAAGTCCAGCAGTGGACTGTTAAAAAGGCTGATAATGATGATGATGATTCGCAAAAGTCAAAAAATGTCATAGCATGCACAGTTCTATCAAAAACGCACCATCTGGGAGAAGCAACGGTTAAACGGCTTAAAGATCTTACGGATGATTGAAATAAAGGATAGAATTAAATCACTCAATGCATAAAACGCATGGAACTTCGAACTGTATGAGGTGCGTTATCAAATATCTACAGTATTCATAATAAAATTATTATAACACCGGCTTGCACTCACGATTATGTTTTTGTTTTTTATGTTTTGTTTTTATTTTATCCTCACGCGAGTTTTGATGAAGTATTCATAATGTTAAAACATTATTTAACACACGAAAGCAGAAACAACTCATTCTCCGTTGCGCTTACAATGCAAAATATACTATACCAATATCTTAAAATATATTTATGTCCGGTCTATTGTCAGAATAACTGGCTTAATCTTACGTGAATAATTACCATATGATATAAACAAAACCTTTAACATTGTTGGGGAAACAAGGGTTCACGCTTTATCCTCAAAACTAAACGTGTAAGTAATAAGAAACATTGAAAAAACCATCTACAATCTAATCTGCCTAAACCAGAGGTGTCCAACATACGGCTCGCGGGCCACAATGCGGCCCGCCATGCAAGGTTCCTAATGCGGCCCACGAACGAGTCAAAAGTTGGGTAACTTTTAACTTTTTTTAGACGAATTTTTGTATAAAACGGCGATTAATATGTTCGTAAAATATTTAAACGCCGTTCTTACAAACAATTACTTCGATCGATCACAATACGACTTGGCGAAAACGTGGACGAACATATCGGGAGAAACCAAAAAATAAAAATAAATGCCATTTTAGTTCTTGGAACAACACCTGCGCGCGAAAACGTTAACATTACACCGCCCCTCTTACCCACCTACTCCCTCCGCGCATGCAACGTATAGGCAGCCAGTCAGTGGTGTCACGTGTGCATGCAGTTACAAATGAAACCTGCTGTGAATTCCGCCAAATAGTTATACTCTTTCTACCATTTTACTTTTATTAGTCTTTATTTGCTCAGTTACGAAGCATCTCTTGGCCCGCCATAGTTTCAAAGTTAATAAATCCGGCCCGCCAAAAATTTTGTTGGACATCCCTGGCCTAAACTATCACACACGAGGAAAACACGAATTTTATCCTGAAAAAAATCAAATTTCCTCACCTATAAGGAGCAGCTTCTTTCCGACCCTGTTCACTAGGACCCCGGTCACGAAGTAAGGTAACAGGCACACGCATCCCATAATAATGCTGTTGATGTACGTTTCAGCCCCACTCTTTGTCTGAAATGCAAACACTGGCTTAGAACTACAGACTTTTATTAAGATAGACCCGGAGAGTTCGCATATACTTTGAATTAGTGAATGGTCGGGGTGTTCGGTTAGATGACAGCCATATTCGAGGATATCATTATAAACAACTTTAATGGGATTTTAGGGAGTAATTGATGCATGGCCGAGGATCAAAGCGGATGCTGTCAGATTGTAAAGCGCACATGCTATCGTTCGTCCACCATCGCTCCATGACTTATTTATTAACTAAAATAAATTATGTGCAGGTTCAATGCCATCGCTCAAAAAACCGTGAAGGGAAACACCGTGAAGAATCGTTATGTATCGTAAGGAAACCAGTATATCCAAAAACCTCAAAAGATATTATATGACATTCATCAACATGCACTAGACCAGCTTGGTGGGGTCATCCTCTCTCTATCTCTCTCTGAGAAAACGCATGTGTCCCAGTAATGGGAACATAAAATACTGATAATGATGGTTATGGGCCTAATACTAATATTACTTCATCAAAACTCGCGTGAGGATTCATTATAAATTATTATAACACCGGCTTGCACTCACGATTGTGTTTTATCGGTCGAGACGATCGACCCGACCGATAAAACATAATCGTGAGTGAAAGACGGCGTTATAATAATTTATAATCCTAATATTGCGTAAAAAAATCAGCTGTTCATTTCGTTGAGTGTGAATGACATTTTTCTAGATTAACCGATTCTTTTTTGCAATTTCTTCGTTTATCCCATCGTATTTTTTTTAAATAACGAGTACAATGCTGAGAATAGGCATTCCTTAGTTAGGCGTCGCCTTGTTCGTGGTTAGTGAAAACGGTTATAAATTGCTCTCGTGACATGTTAGGTAAAAAAAATACGGTACATTAGGTTTTTAAACCACTTGAGGTCCATGCAGTGTCTTTACTGCTAAAAGTCTGTGCTTAGACCGAAATAGAGCATAGATATAAATATAACTAAGAAAGAAAGGGTAGATCTAAAATGTGGCTTAGAAGGAAAGGGTAGATGTGACTTGGAAGAGTTACAAGGAAGGGTTTCTAAATGAGGAGAGGATATTTTTAAGGGTGTTTCTAAATGACGGTGCGTAAGGTAATGTATGGTGCCGTTGAAGAAAAAGTGAGGTATGAAAAGCCCCGGTCTTTTTAGTTTTTCGCTGTTAGAGTATGTCACTTAATGCTGCATTAAAGGCTTTTAAGGTATCATGATGGATTCTGGATTAAAATATTATGAATCGATTTCTGTAGAGATTTTGATATCTGGGTGGGATTTTTGGTGTTTCAAATGTTTTTTATGATGATGGATTCTAGGTCAAAATATTTTAATCGATTTCTGTAGAGATTTTGATATCTGGGTGGGATTTTTGGTGTTTTAAATATGTTTTTTTATGATGATGGATTCTAGATCAAAATATAAAAAAATCGATTTCTGTAGAGATTTTGATATCTGGGTGGGATTTTTGGTGTTTTAAATATGTTTTTTATGATGATGGATTCTAAGTCGAAATATTATAAATTGATTTCTGTAGAGATGTTGATCTTTGGGAGGTATTTTTGGTGTTTTAAATATGTTTTTTATGAAAACATTGTTAAACTATCACGGTTATTCCTACAATTATATATTTATCGTGATTAGGTTGTTTTTGGAGCCTGCTATTTCGGCGCAGTTACGTGCACCATTTTCACAGGCAGACTGAAGAATGCGGGTGGTTAGCAAATATAGGTTCTAAGTTAAGCGCAGACAACGTTCTACCCTCATTTATAGCTTTAGATTGAGAAAGTTGTGAAGAAACTATTGGTGGAACTTTTATTGGGGGCTTAATTCTGTGAAGTTTTGGAAATATCACGAAAACATTTTTCACCTCATTATATCACTCCCACACTTGAGCACGTTCAATAACACTTAATAAATAATAATCCACTATTATTACACACTAGCTGCACTCCGCGGTTTCACCCGCGAAGTGATGAAAAATGGTGATGATAATGATGAAAAGTATGCAAGGGCGGATCCAGCTTTGGTGTCAGGGAAGGTTACATAGTCGTGGTCAAGTCACAAGAAGTTTTAATTAAATTTTTATAATATTTTTTTTTATTAATTATTAGTGGTCCAACTTGGTCCTGGACCAGCCCAGGGGGAGTCATGGCCCCCATGACCCCCCCCTTGGATCCACCCTTGAAAGTATTTCGTATATCCTATGTAACGCTCAGCCCTTGAACTATACCCATGCAACAAATCAGGTCAATCCGTTGGTCTGTTGCTGCGTGAAAGAGGAACAAACAAACCAACAAACTTTTCACATTTATAATATTAGTATGATTAACGCTCGAAATAACACAAGCTTAGGAATGTAATACAACTAGCTGAATCCCGCGGTGCCACCTGCAATATTCCAGTTTTCCCGCATTTTCTGGGAGAATAAGTACCCTATGACCGTCCATATGATGTACATGTACACTATCATTCTGCCAAAATTCGTTAAAATCGGCTAAGCGGTTTAGTCGTGAAAAGCGAACAAACATCCAGACAGAGAGACAAAGAGACAGAGTTACTTTCGCTTTTATAAGATTAGTAAGGATAAGGATGAAGCGACATATTTTTTTTCGCGTTGGCGCCAAAACTCTTAGGTAAAAAAGGTTTTATACTTACAGGTACACAAACGTCAGATGCCGAGGCATTCCTGGCCGCTATTCTCAAATCATTCGTATAGGAGTCCAACATGTCACACAAACCTTGGTTCCCACTGTCCACACTGTAATGCTCTACTATGGTGGACAGTTGAGGGAACCACAGCCTTATAATATTGTACCTAAAATAAAAAAGGTTATTATTATAAGATTGGATAATTATTAATTAATAAGCATTTTTTTTTAAATAAATAATAGGCTTGCGTTTGACCACCATCACGTGCGATCTACGATGGAGCACGAAACCGATTCACTCGTGATTTGAAGACACCCAGATTGTAACCATCTGAGAACACACATTCAGGCAGCGTTCGAATGATGGTTATTTTTAACCAACTTTAGAAAAATTTAAGGGATTCTTATCAGTTGTATTTTTTTTAATGTTTGTTACCTCAGACCTCCGTCATTGATAAAACGATTTAGGTTTTTTTTTTTTAAATATATACATACTAATACTTTCAGTTTAATCCCATAGAAATTTCATCAAAGTTAGTTCAGTAGTTAGGTTAGTAAATCAAAGTAATTGAATAATTTGTTTAATAGCATGACATAATATTGGTATATGAAATTGCATGTTTTATTACTTTTGGAGTCGGTTTTAAACCGACTTGGTGAAACCAATGAGCATACTTATGTAAGCAGCATGTTTAGCATGATGTTAGTAAAGCGTAATAGTGCTAACAGACGCTCGAACGCGGCTGACGGACCGCCGTCCAACCAACGGGAGAGAAAGAGTGAGAATATCATATTTCTCTTTCTCTCCCATTGGTCAGACGGCGGTTGAGGTCAGCCGCGTTCGAGCGTCTGTTAGCACTATAAGAATGAGATGGAATGAATGTGAACAAGTAGGTTAGAAAGAGTGCAAGGATAAAATGGAACATAACGACAGTGTGAATAAGATGCCTAGATGCGAGATATGTACCTATAAGTATGAAAAAGTAGATAGAAGCTTAAATTAGGAAATGTATGAAAGAGATAAATTAATTAAATATGTTTAGTGCAAGAGTGAGAAAGAAATAAATAGCAATTAGAACGCCATTTGTTTCCTTGCACGTATTACCGGTGATCACACTGGTGTAACTACTGAGCATACCTAATTTACTGGTGATCACACAGGTGTAATAACTTAGAATAGGTTCTTATTACTAGAGTTATAAACTTCTTTAAACTACTATAAAAAGTTTGTGAAAACACTCCTTTGTCGCGGTCAGTTACCACATTAAATTACACATTATAAGCAGGTCACTGAGCATTGAGGTATTTAATTAAACCACGTTTAGATAATTAATTAATTAACAATTAACCACACGTCAGCGTGTAATTGGGAACGTAAGCGGGAGGGAGGCCCCTTGACACTTACTTATAGGATTCAGTAAAATTAACATTCAGGACGAAGTCTTGGATAAAGTTATTTGTATTTATTTATTGTATTTATTTATTCAACTAGCACGGTTCAAAAACCAATTACACTAATGACAGACAATATTACATAATTATAAAATTTAAATACCTACCAGATTAATTAATTACATGTCGAATAATACATTTTTGTCACAATAGATAGTAACAATATAAAAGGTGATGATAATATTATATACAAAATAAATAAATGGTCGTTATACAATAATTAATTAAAAGTCAAAATAAATTATCATTATAGAATAAATAATTATCATGCTAAAATGTCAAAAATAAAAAATTAAAAGAATAGTCACAAAAATTAAAAATTAAATAACACATTACAATTAAAAGTTACCATGCATTAAAATTAAAACACCTTAAAACAAACAAATAAAACAAAATATAACAGGACCTATCATACCTACCCAATCACGCAATCATCTCACAATACCGCAAACATTCCGACATTATCACCTTCCAGTCATCCGCAAACACGTCACACTCTTGTTTAGCGTCAAGGAGGTTATTAAGCGCAGCAAGTGAACGCGGTATCGGGGATTGTTCGTGGGCAACTGTCTTATAACGCGGAACTGCAAAAAGCTTATGCTTCCTGGCTCGAAGATACCGGTCAGGAACAAAAAGTCGACATAACTGATCATTAAGAACCGGCGCATCTACTCTTCCTCGAAGGATCTTACACATAGTTATAAGCTGGTCATAGGATCGCCTGACTTGCAGAGAGTTGTACCCCAGGGAACCGAGCAAAAACTTTGTCGGATACATATATGGGTAGTACCCATACAAACGCTTGTATAAATATCTGAGGAAGGCTTTTTGAACCTTCTCCAACAAAAGGGTGTATTTGTCTTCATGCGGATGCCACACGCAAGCACTGGCCTCAAGCTTGCTACGAACCAGAGTACTGAAGATGAGTCTTACAACGTCCAAATTGTGGAATTCCCGAGAGTTTCTTAGCACAAAACCCAGCCGTTGGTATGACTCCTTAGCAACCGTGACTATGTGATCGTGGAATGTGAGCTCTCGGTCGAATGAAACACCCAAATCTTTGACCGACGTAGCACGTGATATCACGTTCTGGTCTAGCTTGTAGTGAAATTCGATTGGGCATCGCATTCGCCCGAAAGTCATCTGACAACATTTTGAGCAATTAAATTCCATCTTATTCTCCACGCTCCATTTATAAACCGAATCAACGTCTCTCTGTAGCAATAAACAGTCCTCCGGTGATTTTATTTCACGGTACAGTTTCAAGTCATCGGCATAAAGGAGACACTTCGAATACTTGATGACTGTGGGAAGATCGTTGATCATGAAATTGAAGAGTGGGGGCCCCATTATCGATCCCTGACTCACTCCGGAACGCGTATGATAACGTTGAGAATCGTATACGCCAAGTCGAACATACTGCTGGCGATCGCGAAGGTAATCAGCGAAAAATCTGAGAAGGCCTGGGGCAAAGCCCAGAGCACTGAGCTTTTCCAGCAGTATATCGTTGTTGACTCTATCAAACGCCTTCCGGAAGTCAAAGTATAGTACATCTACTTGTACTCGATGATCGAGCCTGGTGGAAATGTAGTCGACTAGTGTCAAAAGGTTAGTGTTAACTGATCTTTTCCTTCTAAACCCATGCTGCTCATCACATAGATATGGCTCAATTTGCTTGTACAACTTTAGATGGAGTATATGTTCGAACACTTTTGCCACGGTTGGTAATATTGCTATAGGTCGGTATTCTTCTACCGACGTTTTATTGGAGCTTTTCGGGATAGGAGTGACCCGCGAAAGCTTCCATTGGGGCGGATAGACGCCATTCCGTAGCGCAAGGTTAAATAGATGACAAAGTGGATATGTCAGAAGTGTCTTTCCTTCTTTAAGAAGCCACGGAGGTATGCTATCCGGCCCAATGGAGCTACTAGATTTTAGATTTTGTATCCCAGCAGCCACATCCCAAGGTGAAATCTCCGGTATGTGCACATAATTACTCGACGAAGACTGGTCGCTGTTTGAGGTACTTTCTGCATCTAGCTTAGGTAATTCGGTTAAAAAAACGCTGGAGAAAAAATCAGCAAAAGCGTCAGAAGCCTGTTTGCCCTTCAAGGTTTCACCATTGAACACGACGGTAGGCTCAAATCCACCTTTCGATCGCAAATTTGAAACGTGGTGCCAAAACTCTTGAGGATTTGTTTGGATGTTCTGCTCAATACTGACCATGTACGAGTCATACGCATTCGAGACACGGGTTTTCAGGTCCGCCCTTAGGTTAGAGAATAATTCATAGGCCCCACTCGAGTTGGTACGCTTCCAGTTCCGATGAAGCTCAAGCTTGCGTTTTATATCGTCAATGATGTCCTTACTGAACCAAACCGGATATCGCGACCCCTTATACTGGTTACGGCGCTTCTTGGGAACACAAGCATCGAAAATGTTGTAGAGTGTTGTGTATAAGCTTTCCGTACTCAAACAAACATCATTAATTTTATAAAATTCATCCCACGATACATTAGCAAGCATATCGAGTAATAAAATCGAATCACTCTTTTTAAAATTCCAATCCTTGTCAGAGTCAATATTACTGGGCTCAATACTGTCCGAGAGACGAGAAGCAACAGTTTCGATGGAAATGTCAAGTGGTGGGTGATGAGGATCAATTTTCACAAGCTGTTCCGTAGTCGTAACAGTTACACGAACATTTGTGCTGCTTCTCGTCAGTACGACATCTAACATCCTACCATTTATGTTTGGTACAGTATTATATTCACACAAATTACAAAAACACATAAAATAGCAAAAGTAATTGTTTACATTTGACGACGCAGTATATAAATTCAAGTCACCAAATATTAATATAATTCCCTTTAGGTCATTTATAAAACTTTCTACCTTACAAAACCACCTCATGTAAAAGTCATCAGAAGCGTTTGATTTAATGTAAACGACGCAAACATAAACCTTATGCCCGTGCCACTCGAAACTCGACCACAAGTCTTCTCCTCCACCGGCGGATTCCAACTCGGTGTGCCGGCGCAGCGCAATAGGTGCGCGCCCGGCTAATAGCACCCCTCCGCACGGAGTATTTCTATCCCGTCGCAAAATATTCCAGTCGCCGTTTACTACTTCTGAGTCCGCAACTGACTTGTCTAAAAAAGTTTCTGTTGCCGCCACCAAGTGGTTTTCCACTAAAATCAAGTTATTCCGCCAGTCTTTTAGTTTACCTTTGAGCCCACGGACATTTTGGTAATATACAAACAAGCTAATATTATTATTGTGTTGATGACGCCCTATCAGAGGGCCGTTCGAGAAAGGGCCGTGAGTTGGTAGTAGGCCCAGCACTGGAGTTAGCATTTATGTATTTAGCTGGTCTCCTATAGTTAATCCAGGCTTTAATACGGGCATTGATCGGCCACACGTCGATCGAAAAGCAAGTATCGTAGTAATCTGCTGGCACTCCTATTTTATACGATTTATAATCACCCTTCGCAGTGAGTTCTTCTACTGTGCAAGATCCATTGGGACATAACTGACTTAGATATTGACGCACATCTCCAATACCCGATGCCATGTTCCACAGGTGTATATATTTACGAACTTCAACAGCTTTCAATGACGTCACTAAAGGTCCTGCCGTGCCACACATTGAAGTAAGATGTCGGGTTTTCTGCTTCTTTACATCAAACCACTGTTGAGCGTCAGACTGTTGTTGCTCATCCACTAATTTTAATTCCGGGACATTTTCAGAAGAGCGGTTTGGGCTTGGGTGACCAGATTGCGGCTTAGCATTTGGAGAACGCCGACCTTGTAGTTCATTCTTCTTCTGTTTTTGCATCTGTGTCCCATTAACTGGTAGTTTAGTGCGAGCCCCTACTGGAGATTGACGCTGCGGTTGGGGTACTGATTTTGACGAATGATCGACTGGGCTGACCGCTGGTAAAGGTTGAGTCTGAACCGCCATAGTTTGTGCCTGAGAGGGTAGAATTTGAGGTTTCGTAGTAACAAGGCATTGCGCATTGCTACCGAACTCAATTTTTTCCATCTTATCCAATAAATTATTTATTTGGTACGCGTAATTATCCATCTTCGTCTCGCAACCTGCTACGACAGATACGGCCTGACCAAGATTTTTTTCGTAGTCAGAAATAGTGGAGACTGCTTGACAGAGTTTACTTTCATAATTAGCTATTAAAATATTGGATTTAGTAAGCTGTTCTCTCATCAGTATTATTTCGTGACGTAGCTCACGTACCTCTTGTGTTAAACCTTGTGTATAATTTTCATTTACTTCCTCTTCAGACAGAACATGCACTACCTTCTGCCGGACAGTTACATTGCAATCTCGTTGTTTTTTGGAAATGCCTACCGGGGTTGAGCTGTTGTCTCCACCTTTCTTAGACACACATTGACACTCGGGGCAGACCCATGTCGTAATGGTTGCTTTAGTTGGGTTTTTTTCGCTGGTACACAGGAGATGGTAACATTTACCACAGCTCGGTACTGTACAGCGTAAGTACTCTTCTACTTTTGCAGTTATCTTACTAAGGCACGCTGAGCAGTTCATATTTCCAACAACGTAATTTTCATACAGCGGTAAATGCGCAGAAAGTGCGAAATAAGTAAACAAGGCACAGCTGATATCGATAGATAAGCGAACGAGGCGGCCGAGCGCGGCAACGATGACTCACTCGGTTTCCAACGGTCGGCGGCGAGGTGCGCATGCGCACGGCACGGCGGCCAGTCGGAGCGATGTAATGACTCAGCGCACGCACTAGCTCTGTTATGCGGTGATCGTATTCAAAAAGCGCAAGGCCGTTATCTTAAAATTTCGAACTGTTTTCGCTTATATATCCGAAGCCACTTGTCCGATTAATTCAGGAGTCACAACACTGCAATCCTCGACTTTCCAGCTACCCGACTATATAGGTTTTACTGAAATTGTTACACTGTTTACGGCTTTAAATTAAAAAAAAAAAAAAAAAAAAATTTTTTGTTATGAAGCGTAATTAAAATATGAGTTTTTAATTTGTAATTGTAGCTTTTATTTTTTAATTAACAGACTAGGACTGTCTTTTGGAAATACAGTCTCACGGGAATACAACTTTTAACCGCCATCACATGTTTTTCAGGATTCGTACCCAAATGGTGTAAACGGGACCCTATTACTAAGCTTAAGCTGTCTGTCTGTTCGTCCTACCTTTTAAGACCAGACGTTTCTAACACTTATATCCAGTACGACTACAGAACGGACAATTTCGCGAGCGAGAATGTGCAGAGCTGGGGAATCGAGTCGAAGCTACTACATGGGGTTTTTGAAAAGGCGAGTTAATATATTATTTAAGGGTCGGCAACGTATTTGTGAATCCACCAATCCGCACTGGGCCAGCGTGGTGGATATGGCCCAATCACCCTTTCGGGGTAGGTTAAAAGTCCAGCAGTGGACTGCTAAAAGGCTGACTATGATGAACGTATTTGTGACGCCTCTGGTGTTACAAGTATCCATAGGCGACAGACCTACCATCAGGCAGCCCGTCTGCTTGTTTGTCACCTATGGCATAAAAAAACAATTTTCGGTCTCGTCCTGGAGACCCGAGACCGAGATATCTTTACGAGAATGTAGAGCGCGCTTGAAATGTAGCTTATGTCATCCGAAGTAATAGAAATAAATCGATTGACACCTCCTTCATCTAAATAGGACGGGTATTAGGTAGTTTAAGTGCTACGATGGAACATACGTAATTACAAACATATACATAGAATATCTATTTAAGTATGTATTCAAAAAAATTGTATACATATCAGTCTCTGGCAGCCATAGTAGTACAAGCTTTGCTTAGTTTGGGGTCTGATGACCGTGCGTGCAAAAATGTCCCGAATATACATAGACTGCTAAAAACAATACCCCTTCCTTTTGGCTTTACCGTAGTCGGCTTAAAATATAGTAGGGCTAGTAGGTATAATAGTTAAGGCGTGGCTATCGACTAAAACACGTCCCACGAGGCCAGGCGGATATCGCCTCGGGCCCTGTTACACGGAGGTCGCTTTCCGTAAACAAACTTAATGTGACAAGCCCTTTTCTAGTAATTATTGAGTATTTACTATCAAGGCGAACTTTTTCGACTTATGAAGTTTTTTGAACGTCCGTATATCTTCACTCGAAGGACAGATAATCGATGGGGAAGAAAGGTTCTTGAGTGACCACGGACCGGAAGACGCAGAGTAGGTAGGCCTCCCACTAGATGGATTGACGACATTGTGAGAGTCGCTGGCATCCAGTGGATGCAAAAGGCTGACTGTCGTTCAGTGTGGAGGTTAAGGAGGCCTATGTTCAGCAGTGGACGTTTTCTGGCTGATGATGAAATCTGCACTCAACTCCATAATTGCTGAACTGATTTTAATGAAATTTGGTGTGATATTGCTGTCATTAAAAATACATATTATAAAGGGTATATATAACGTATTTTTCTATACAATTTACATAAAATTACACTATTTACGCTTTAGGTCTTTGCGTTTATTATTTCATACTTACAAAGCCATAATGAGGAAGTTGAGAGAGCAGATTAGTGCCAGATTCCCAAGGAGTGGTGTCTGGAACATGGGCTTCACGTTGTGAAGGCCGACCACTATTTGGTGACGGATGCTGTGCTCCATCTCCTCCTCTATTTCGGTTAGCGGCTGCTTCACTTTGTCTTTCCATATGTTTGCGTACTGGAAAGATGATATAAATTATTAAAAGCCTGTTCCCCAGCCAGAGATATATTTTTCACGCAATTTCAATACCTTTGAAGATAAAAAAATCACTGACAGAGAAATTTGATATATGATTGGGCATTACGAATAGGGCAATATTGCAAATGGTTTTTTTTAATAGCGGTAGATATCGATAAAAGAAATCGACCTCTTCTGCCAAAATTTAACAAATGTGCACTGTTCGACCGTCTCCGGGAGCGCGCGTAATCTCTAATGAAGAAGCTCTAATGGCTCCGAAACAGTTCGATCGCCTCGACCGATAAACATAACGTAAATGTAAGCAGTTTTCTTAATAATTTATAATGAATCCTTACACGAGTTTTAATGAAGTGATGAAAATTCCGGAAAAAAGTTTCCTGAGTGGGAACCACGAAACGGAATACGCAGCGTAGGGTAGGCCTTCCAATAGATGGACCGAAGACATTTTGAGAGTCGCGGGCATCCGCGGGCATTGGAGGTCTTTTGTCTGATGATGATGATGATGATTTTCTACATTGATAATATATATCTCAAGGGTCAGAGATTTTTATTTTAGAAAATGTATGGTTTTGGGCTAACTAATTTAAGTGATTCTATTTAGGTGATTGCGAAAATTTAGCCGCCTTAAGGTTCACGTTCGCGTAATTTTCCGCACTGCGCTGTTTCGCGTTAAGAGGTAGCCGTAAGGCTCCAGGTCTGAGGGACTGTCGGGGCGGGTGAAACCATAGGGTGCTGCTAATAAACAATAACTCTCTTGCAGCTTATTCACTTATGTGCTTTAAACGCATTTGCATGTGCAAACAAGTCCGGAAGGCGACGTCTAAAAGCTCATCAGAATAAATACAGACATAAACAACTCTCTTAGTGTAACGCAATAAACGGCTGCTATGTTATTTTACTCTTAGAAAATGCAATTAACAACTCGCTACCAGCCTTTCAGACTTTTAGATAGGATTACAGCTTCGGTAATAAAAGTTCAACTTAATTTTGTTTCGTGGGAGAGATGGGAAACTTAATTTTGTTACAAGGATACGTTGAGTTTTTTTAGCATCGATGTCTTTTTGTGCAATGTTTTGTACCGAAGTTTAGTTTATTTTTAAGTATTGTACCTAGTCTTAGTTCATTTGAAATAGGTACATTAGCGAAAATTTAGACATTGAAAGGACATTCCTCAAATAAATGTACTACTTAGGTTACCTATTTGTTTATAATACAATTATAGTAATGTCTATCTGTTAACTATTTAAATTAATAACATCGTAATATCTGAACTTTGGAAATTATTTCGACTACATTATTTTTTACATAAATAATTCTTACGGTATTTTTATACCATCTCTCTATATTTGTACGCCTACAAACTAGGCAAAACATGATACAAAGTGACTAATATTTTAACCTACCTATTGTGCATTAGTTTTTAAATGTGTGTATGATTTACTCCTGTTTTGTGCAAATAAATATCTACCTCTGTTTATCTTTATCTTTACCTATTTAAAAATTGAATTGTTTGTTTTCAATATATTTCCAAAAATACTTTATCCTTAGACATTATTTTAAATCATCACAACGTTTATGTACCCACCTAGTACCTAAAACTTATTACACACTTCAGAAAGATCATAAAATCGAATCCATCAAGTAAAATTTTAAAATTAAAATATGTATTTTAATCTAAGCTTTTGGCTTTCTCTCTGCTATTAGATATTTGCATAAGGTATCAATTTGCTTGTTAGTCACTTTTATTCAATTTATTTGGTAAGATCAAATATCATTTTTATGACTTACTAGGACTACCAATAAATCTATCAATAGAATATTTATCGTACAGCGTTTCGTTTGTAAGCAAATTTTTATCTTTAAAAAAGGAAAGGGCCGAATTAAGGGTTTTTATTGTTTGTAGTGCAGCTCCACAGAATCCTAGGTCCGTTCCCTTTGTAAATTTATAAATTTATTTTTTAACTATTGCTAATACAGGGTTATAAGGACAGAGTATGCTAAGCCAAAAAGGGTTCGTTATTATTATTATTATGAACAACTTTTACCATAGGACATCCCTGAATTTTGCAATATTTTAAAACTTTATTTGAAAAAAAAATAGGTATGCTCTCATAAGTTGTCTCATCTTCTTCTTCATTATTTGCCTGCCATGTTCCCACTGCTGGGATACAGGCCTTTTCTCACAGAGAGAGAGGATGGGCCATAAGCCACCATGCTGGCCCAGTGCATGTTGGAATATCATAATTGTCTTTGAAATTTTGAGGTCCTTGGACTTACCGGTTTCCTCACGATGTTTTGCTTTACCATTTTAGTGCGAAGGCATCGAACCAGCGCAATATTTGTTTAAATACTAAATAAGTCATTTCTGCATGGCTGAGGATCAAACTGGGTGCCATCAGATTGTAAAGCGCACATGCTACTACTTGGTTACCATCATCATCAGAATCATCAGCCAGAAGACGTCGACTGCTGAACATAGGCCTTCCCCTTTGACCTCCACACTGAATGACAGCCTGCTATCTACATCCAATGGATGCCCGCAACTCTCACAATTTCGACGGTCCATCTATAGTGGGAGGCCTACCTAAGCTGCGTCTTCCGGTTCGTAGTCTTCACTCCAGAACCTTTCTTTCCCATCGGTTATCGGTTCTTCGAGCGATGTGGCCTGCCCATTGCCACTTCAACTTGCAAATTTTAACAGCTATGTCGGTGACTTTGGTTCTTTGGCGAATATTCACGTTTCGGATTCCACCACCGCTCACTTTGAATTTCTATAACATTTAAATATATTCTTACCGGATACGTATCAGCTGGTTTCCTCGTATTTTCCTTGTACATCTTGATAAGAATTTCTCGGGCTTCGTCGTACTTGTTCTTTGTTATCAGAAACTTAGGACTCTCCGGTATGAGCAGGCAGTACAGCAGACTGGCTAGCAGGGACCAGGAAGACATGGCGAATAGATAGAAGTTCCACGTGTTTAAGACTGCAAAAGAGATAGAGTTGACTAAATTATAAATGCGAACTTTGTGGTTTGCAGACAATTAACGGAAATATTGTGCCTTAGTACAATGATAATATTACTACTCTACGAGATCGAATCAGAAATAAGGAGATCCGTAGACGAACGAAAGTCACCGACATAGAGCACCGTGTTTTTGCATAGACGTCCTTTAAGATTAGTTTATCTGCCTGACCCAGTATATTATTAGTCTACTCATCCATTATCCATCTGACAACCAAATAAAGTGTTCTTCCAATCATTGGTCAGCATTCGCCATGACATAGCCAAGACTATGATCTTATCAATGGCTACTTTACATTGGAGAACTTTATAGAGGAATTTCTGCTCTATTATTTCAAGCACAGAGTTTAAATTAGCCTACTCATCCATTCGACATCCAAATAAAGTGTTCTTCCAATCGTTGGTCAGCATTCTCAATGGTTATGATCATGGCTATCATGACTATGATCTTATCTATGGCTACTTCAGACTGGAGAACTTTATATAGGTATTTCTGATCAATTATTTCAAACACACAGTTTAAATTAGCCTACTCACCCATCCGGCCACCAAACAAGGTGTACTTCCAGTCATTGGTCAGCATTCCCCATGACATAGCCGGGACTGTGATCTGAGCTATGGCTGCGAACGAAGACTGGGTCAGCATCACCCGGTCTCTTATCCCGTCGTGGCAGAACTCTGACGTTAGAGTCACTACTGCACTGAAGGCTGTTGCGAATCTGGAAAATTCGGGTACTGGGGCGTTTCACACCCCACCACGGTGTGAATCGTTCAAGTGATCTCAAAAGTTTGGTGAATGTTAGGTTAGTGTGGATGTTTCTATTGAAAGTTTTTCGAATAAAATGCATAATGTAATATTTATATACTTTTTAGAGTTCCGTAGCCTAAAATGAAAAAAGGAACCCTTATAGGATTACTTTGTTGTCCATCTGTCAAGACAAGACTAAGAGAATCAAAACCTTTAGGGTACTTCCCGTTGACCTAAAATAATGAAATTTGGCGAGAGGCAAGGTCTTCACATGTAAAGGAAAAAAACCGAACTTTGTTAATTTCAAGTTACATCACATTTTTTTTTTGTTTTTACGAACCTACACTTTGTGGATGGATTGGAGCACTCGTTTTCCAACTACGAAGTTAAGTTTGTCCATCATATTTCAACCATTTTAGTCGTTTTTCGTCGAGACTCGCTACCCGGGATGACTATATTACTAAATTATTACTACATACACATTAATTAAGTTTGTCGGGAACCCTCAGGGTGCGAGTCGTACTCACACTTGTTTGGTTTTTTATTTGTTTTTCATAATTTTTGTTTCATTGAACTTTTTTAAAAGTGTTAGTGATATTTAAAGACCATTTCCTATTTACTACCATAGACTTCTTGGAACACTGTAACAGCTACGCAGAGGTCATCCACCTTCGAGTTAAACCAGTACGATAAACGACATGGCGTAAACACCATTCGACTCGAATAATGAATTAAACGGAAACAAATTGTAGCACCATGACCAACAAAAAATAAATTCGCATCATTATAAAATCAACCCTACTTTGCACTCACAAAATTAGTTTTATAACTTTTAAGGTGTATTCACACTAAGCTAATAAAACTAAATGCATAAATTCTTACATATTAAATACTAGCGACCCGCCCGCCCGGCTTCGCACGGGTGTAATTTACGTGCGAAGCCGGGGTGGGTCGCAGATATATATATATAAACCTTCCTTGAAAATGTATCTAACTGATGGTGAAAACCGCATCAAAATCCGTTGCGTGGTTTAGGAGGAGTTAGCGGCCATACAGACATACAGACAGACGCGGAAAGCGACTTCAATTTATACTATGTAGAGAAGAGATAATCTAAAAACGACTTTCTAGTATTATAGGGTGAATAGAAACGACTAAGTGAATAATAATAAATCTCAGAAAGATTGCAAAATGTACAAAATTTATATCGAGAACAAGAATAGCTTTCGTATATCATCATCAGCCAGTAAACGTCCACTGCTGAACAAAGTCCTCCCTCTTAGAGAGGGATGTTGCCATAATCCCTATGCTTGGCAAGCGGCTTGGGAATCGCAGTACGTTCACCGTTTATTAATAGAATGCTGAGCCCATCCTCCGGTGGTTCTGGTCGCAGTTTTAGGACATACCCGAGTTCGGTAGCTTTCGT
Source organism: Agriopis marginaria (assembly GCA_932305915.1). Classification (NCBI taxonomy): domain Eukaryota; kingdom Metazoa; phylum Arthropoda; class Insecta; order Lepidoptera; family Geometridae; genus Agriopis; species Agriopis marginaria. Next base: position 3,305,360 of record OW029932.1, read on the forward strand.
ATATAAGTATGTTTAAAGCTCGTTTGTTTTCATCTGCAGCGAAAGATTTATTATTTATTTATTATTAGGTTTGGAATCTCTGAGATGGTGGCGTCATTATTAAAAACAATATAAATAAAAAATTACTTTTACTTTTATAAAATGACCGAGCGTGCCATGATTACATTTAGCTATATTTTTTTTTCTGGGCAAGCGCCTTTAAACTAAACAAAATACAAGCTAAAACTACAAATACAGTTAGACTGGCCATAGACCGTTGAAGGTCTAAAGACAATCCAAATGCTCAAGCCCACTACCAGTTGGCAGCGTACCCAGCATGCTGGCGGCATTACCACGTTGAATGGCAATGCTTATGCGTTGAGCCAGAAACACCCCAGCATTTAGGTATTTGATCTGTTGAAATTAAAATTAGGTTCGTACATCATTTTTGTTTAGGTCTACCCGTACCACGCTAGCGAAATAAACCAAGTAAGTTTGTTGCCTAAGTATGGTCACACCTTTATCCAAAAACACATTGTCATTGTTGTCAACCATTGTGTTTAGGTAGAAATACAAACGGTTTTATTATTTCCTTATCTCTATAAATGTTATGACAGACCACATTGTTCGAATCGTAAAATGTTATAACGGAGTTTATAATTGTTAGGAATTTAACGACTACTGAGCTGTTAAATGGAATCTGAGAAATGAATTCGTATTTTACTTGATTATATTTTGAAATTTGAGAAATAGTAACTTACGCTAAGTTGAAGTGGCAATGGGCAGGCCACATCGCTCGAAGAACAGATAACCGATGGTGAAGAAAGGTTCTGGAGTGGAGACCACGAACCGGAAGACGCAGTGTAGGGAGGCCTCCCACTAGATGGACCGACGACATTGTGAGAGTCGCGGGCATCCAGTGGATGCAAAAGGCAGGCTGACGTTCAGTGTGGAGGTTAAAGGCGGAGGCCTATGTTCAGCAGTGGACGTCTTCTGGCTGATGATGATGATGATGAACTTACGCCAGTTTTTTTAAAGCAGTCTATTCGATAATTACAACATCTCGATAGCAGCTTCCGTACTATAATGTTGGAAAGCTGCCTACAAGATAATAATTCGATATACAATATTTCCTATATCAAACCACCAAACAATTAATTAATGGGCATTCCTTGGTAGTTAGAATCTAGGTGAATCGGGGTGACTTCAAGTCACGATTTACACGGTTTTTTCTAGGCAAGTATGCTCCATCGTAGACCGCATCATCGCTTAACATCAGGTAAGGATCAAGGTATCAAATAGGAAGGTTTTAGGCTGTTAACCGTCTGTTAACTTAAGATGTTGTCAGAGGCAGTTTTTGCATAGACCTCCCTTTACCTTAGCAAAAAAAAAGATAATTATGTTGGCAGGAGAAGATTTTGGCAGATATGGACCTAACAACTTTAGTGCCATGACTTTTTTTTTATAGTAGATAGGCTTGCACTTGGCTGCCATCTCGCCTGATGTTAAGCCACGATGTGGTCTACGATGGAGCACGCTTGCCTAGAAGAAACCAATTCACTCTCGACTTGAAGACACCCAGATTGTATTTTTGTATTTGTATTATACCACGTTTGTACTAATTTTCTTGTCTCCCTGTGTGTTTACTTACAAAAGTCCCTCAAAAAACTTGGCAGTGATTAGCACTTCGTACGTCTGGCTGGCACCGGCAATGAGACTGAAAAAGCAGATGCCTCCATAGCCGACCACTACGAAGATCTTCCTCCCGAAGGCGTCAGTCAGGAAACCAGCTAACACTGATGACAGGAGCATTCCTGAAAAAATCACGCCACACACTATTGATTTTTTCGTCAAAAAATGTGAGACAACTGCGCAGTTTTCTATCCGAGAAACAATGCATTTTTTATATATGTCGCATCCGGACACCATCACGGTAAAAAAAAAACGAAACGAGAAGCGCTCCAACGTCGCGTCAGTCGGCAATTAGCCGCAACTTCACTTCGGTGCGCTTCCGACAGAGCCATAGTGCTATCGCTCGACTCGGTGTTAGGCATTCACTACCCGACGACCGTAAAGTGATATCCAGGAACTGTCCTACCGTTTCGTGTCTACCTTGTGAATTCGTGATAAGCTCAACTGTGTTTCCTCATTTTTGTCGCACGATTTCCTACCGTACGCCCACGAGGTGTCTGGTAACGATGATGATGGCCAACGAGCTGTTTCTCCGACATATATATATAGAACTGAAAACTAAAAACGTTAATAAGTTTAAAAATTTATCAAAATTTGTTCTGCTGCTTTTCCGTAATTTTACTTCTCTTGTTTCTGAAGCCAGACTAGCTGGCAGCTCTTCTTAAAAATAAATTGGGAATGCAAACAGCCTGACCACAAATCTCCGAGTCACTGCAAGGCATGTCACGTCAGCTGCACTTTGTGCCGGCGCGTTTTTTACTCTGTCGGCTATTTGGGAGCGAATGAGCTTGGAAATTTCGTGGAGCCAGTTTAAAAAGATTAATAAAGATGGCTTGACAAATATACTGCTACTGGTTAATTATTTATACTTGGTTATATGGAATGCGTAGAAAGACCTCTTTTGAGTTTAATACTACCGAATAAACCCAAAAGAGGTCCTTGTTTGCATCATTCTAAACAGCTTTTACCATCACTTCATCTAAACTCGCGTGAGGATTCATTATTAAATTATTACAAAACGGATTACGCTCACGCTATGTTTATCGGTCGAAAATAAGCTTTTCCATAGTTAAACGTATACGTATTTCACACTCAACATAAAATAAAACAGTTGTTTTTTAAGCTTATTCAGAATTGGTCTCATAGCAAACATTCACTCAAAATGATAAGTACAATGACTTTCTTTTGATTTAACACCACCGTATAACCATGTATAAATATATATATATATATTCGTAAGTAGGTAGGAGATAAGTAAGTAGGTTGAGGAGATCCGTAGACGAACGAAAGTCACCGACATAGCCCACCTGATTAGCAAGTTGAAGTGGCAGTGGGCAGGGCACATATCACGCAGAACAGATAGCCGATGGGGCCGAAAGGTTCTGGAATGGAGACCACGGACTGGTAAGCGCAGCGTAGGATGTCCACCCACAAGATGGGCAGACGACCTAAGAGAGACCGCAGGGAAACGCTGGATGCAGGCCGCTTCCAACCGGCCCTTTTGGAGATCGATGGGGGAGGCCTATGTCCAGTAGTGGACGTCCTATGACTGAAATGATGATGATGGTGATGAGGTAGATATAGTCAATGTATAACAAAATAAAAGAGAGAATAAAGAAAAAGTATAATGAGAAAAGGAGAATGTGTAAAGCGTTAATCAATCAATGATTACCTACCTATATGTAAAAGTTTTTTTAGCATCTAAATAATTACGTTTAATTGTATTGACACGTAAACACTAAAGTATATCCTTATGCCATAGGTGGCAAACAAGCAGACGGGCTGCCTCATGGTAAGTAATCACCGTCGCCTATGGATACTTGTAACACCAGAGGTATCCCAACTACGTTGCCGACCCTTTAAGAATCTACTAACTTGCTTTTTAAAGAACTCAATGTTGTAGCTTATCGGAAACACCGCGGAAGGTAGCTCATTCCACATTTTACAAGTAATACAAATACAACATTATTTATTACACAAAAGTTAACTGATACAATTAGTAAGTAATTGCCTGGGGGCCGCAAACTAGGCTAAGACTATTTCTTGAGGTCCAAAGAGGATTTGATAAATGGAAATATCGCGCGCGCTTTCACCTTAATGAAATAAATTATGAACGTACCACAAAAGTGTACACGTGTAATGTGTATAAACAAAATAAAATGTATAAATAATAATAACTAATCCATAATTTAATTGTATGAAATCGAGCACTTGACTCTCTAAACTTCTAAAGATTAAGGGTGCTTTTCTACCGGAGATATGCAAGGTAGCTAAGCGGTGTGCTAGAGAAAAATCTTCCTATAGAAGGCGAGGCGAGACGGAATGAAGCAATCCTATTGGTTGATTTTTTCCCCACAATGGGGCAAATTACTTCACTTCAATTAGTACAAGCTTTCAGTTCAACAATCTTTAGTTACCTTTTCATCTAGTCTACCTACCTGTGACCTGACAAAACTGCAAAATGTATGGAACAACAAGAAATAAAATAATGTAAAATACACGCGATAAAATCCGTTAAAAGTTCAACTTCAAGTTTTCATTAAGTTAAACTTCAGTGTAAAATAATTACGATAATTAAATAAATCATTAATCTTTAGTTACTCATATTTTGTAGATCAGAAATTCCAAAAATTAAGACATCACTCAACTTCAGGCTAAGCTACAAAAACAGGGCCTATTTCGAATGGGTGGCCTTAAAAGCCTAACTTAACATAACAAGGCCATCGCCCTTCACGACCTAATAACGCGAGGATCGCAAAAACTAATTAAGGACGGTGGTACCTCGTGTTACTGCCTAACATTTGTGGCGTAGCTTACGCATTGTCCTACATAAGCGAAACAGTGACTACGCGACGCAAGGCGATAGTACACAGCCCAAATTATTCACACAAAAACACACGCAACAATACGTGATGATTTTATAATTATTTTACTGAACAAAAAATTAAGAACACCAATTTCCAAATAATAATTTACTAATTTACTGTCGCGCTGAGTTGTCACTCTAATGGCTATTTCTAGAAAACTGCTGCAAATTGAACTGATATGTTTTTTCTTTTTTATCTGCGTAATAAGGTATAGCTGATTATAATACACTAGCGACCCGCCCGTCTGGCTTCGCACGGGTGTAATTTACGTGCGAATTCAGGGCGGGTCGCTAGTCATATAATTATATAAACCTTCCGTGAAAATGTATCTAACTGATGGTGAAAACCGCATATCCGTTGCGTGGTTTAGGAGGAGTTAGCGGCCATACAGCCAGACAGACGCGGAAAGCGACTTTAATTTATACTATGTAGAGAAGAGATAAAGATTTTAATTATATAATATAACTTATGACACTAGAGTTTTTAACTATTCTAACGATACCACTCACATCAAAATCGATCCAGGCGTTCAGTATTTATGGTAGAATTAAGAAACCCACAAAACATACAAGAACCCTAAAAATACATAAACACTCTTTTAGAGGCAGTTGTGAAAACTGAAAACCCGGAAATGGTATTCTATACAAGTTATGTTGGATAGCTTAGAGTCTCAACCCCTTGAGACTCTAACGCAATCAGTTTCAACGGATCGTATTTGGCAAAGGATATAAATTGGTTAAAAATGATGTATCAAAACTGTAATGCAACGCGTAAACACAATTCTGGCGTTCTGGCTAAACGTATAACTATTTTTTTTTCCGGTTGGTACACCTATCCCTACCAAGGTATCCCTAGTGGTAGGGATAAGTATATAAAATCTACTTAGAGCTACTAATAGGGATAGGTGGAAACTGTAAGTTCACTTATCCCTAGTAAATAAAAATTCGGCGTTGTAATGCCACCAGCATGATGGTTACAGGAACTGGGTGTAGGCTTGAGCATTAGCATCATCTTTTAATCTTGAACTGTCTCTGGGTTATCCAAATTATATTTGAGTTTTTTTTAATTTAGGTCATTATTCATTGTGTGCTTATTTTTGCTAAAGAAAAATCAATAGATAAGATAATGTTTATTTTCTAAGCATAAGTTACATGGATATTAACACAGAATACAAACATAAGTAGAGAGTTACACAGTATTAAAAAGATAAATAAAAAAGAAGGTTAATAAAATACATTTCTAAATCAGATATTCTGTGCGGTACCAATGGGCCCCAAACTAGGCAAAGCCTGTATCTTGGTGGCCCAGGCTCATCGGGTTACAAAAAGAAATATGCGCGTGCCTACGTGATTTATTATATAAATCAAGTTTTTTTTTTTTTATATAAATAAAATGCACAGATCTCACAGATCTGTGATAAAATGTGCGCACGTTTTATGAGCAGCGCCATCTAGTTCCGTTTGTCTTGAACTAACTCTTAACAATGCAATGCCAATGAATATTATGAAGTTTCACGTCACGTCGCGATCGTCACGCATCGTCTCGTCAATTCGCTCACTATACCCCGCTCAGGACAACGGCTAAGGATTTCAATGCCGAACTAAATGAGAGTGTAATATCTGCTAACGTTTTAGTTGCTTGTAAGTTTAGTTTAATTACTTAATTGGATAACCTTTGGGAGCTTAATTTGTTGAGTGAAAACGAAACAGAACGTGGAGGAAACTTAAATATTGTTGAGGATAATAAAAACCAGCTATTAAGCAAAAACAAAATACTAAGCAAGATAGGTAATTTAAGCGTTTCATTTTATTTTTATCTAATAACAAAGCCATGGAGCACTACACGTTACATGAGGTCTAGGTTTGTACCAACATGTAGTCTACTACACTACAAGTTGGTACAAAGACCCTGCTAGGGCGCAGTTATTCATAGATTTCTATTCTTTATACAAAGTACAATCATGAACCTACACCTAAATTAAAATATTATCACACTAGCGGTCCGCCCCGGCTCCGCACGGGTATAGTTACATAGCCTATTAAAATAGCCTATATTAATCAGTGATAATGTAGCATTCAAATGGTGAAAGAATTTTTAAAATCGGACCAGTGCTTTTTGAGCCAATTCGTTACAAACATACATACAAATCTCTCCTCTTTATAATATTGTATGTAAAGATTATTTCAAATACGTAGGTTTGATTGTCAGGCACAGGAATCAATTGCAACTTTAGGCTAACTTTGGAAAACTGCAAGTTTCGATGAAGTTGACCGGCCCTTTTGGATATCGATGGGGAGGCATATGTCCAGCAGTGGACGTTCTATGGCTGTAATGATGATGAAATTTCGATGGCTAAATTCTACATGTAGCTAGGGTCTATGTACCTACAAGTTACTGACTTTAGTTTTCAGAACTATGTTTATGTACTGTGCATTGTGACCAGTGCTCAAAATGGACCGGAACGCACCGAAAGGCTGTTTCGGTTCGTGAAATCATCGTTTCGTTTCGTAAAGTAATCCAACGACACGTCACTAGTCAACATCGGTCAAGCCGTTTAGGCTACAGGAGGTACTACAGGAACCCAGAAACATATATTATGCTACATGCTTACATACTTACATACAACCCAAAAACATTACCCTCCTTCTTGGAGAGTCGGTTAAAAGTACGCAAACTTTGTAAGGAAATGCATTCCGGTTCGTGTGTAAGTCCAATTCGACCACTGATTGTGACTGATCAGTGAGCTTCGACCAAAATAAAATGAATGGACGGGCCCATAAGAAGCAAATTTTGAAGATTACAAAATGAGCGCCGGCGCTCACCTCGTTTCAGTCGGTCTCTAGCCGTAGGAAGTGCGACACAAGACTATTGTTACATGATAACTAAACATCTGAAAAAATATGAATTCGTGTGCTTTCCTGAAGTCTAAATACACAACAAAAAACCGCTAAGTATCTATTTTTTGTAATAAATGTACTGTATATGGTTATAATTAGGCGTTGAAGTATAATATCCGACGGTTTTGACTCGTTCAATGGTTATGGCTTTTCCATTCACTTTATTTTGGTCGAAGTCGGTGAGCGTAGACCTACTACAATATCATCAAGAACTTCACTCCACAAACGCCACAAGATTGTAACTGCATTAAACTAATCAACCCACACATTCGATCACCCATGATAAGCTTCACACTGCGACACAATTAACACATTAGATCATTTATCTATCATTGATTGCGATGCCAGCGATGCATTAGATTAATTAATTACGCTCAATTGAGTTCATACTTCACTAATGCGACTCGTCGTAAAATTTGGGTGCGCGAATTGCCTATAACGAGCTATAGATAATTCAGGTTTTTAAAATAATTCTTATTGTTACGAAATTATTAAAATATTATATGCTTTTAATGGTTCAAGGAATTTAATACACAATTTGAATTACTTCGCTCGATAGAATAAATTTGTGAATATCGACCTATTTTAAAATTAGACCATATTTTAACATAATTTTAGACGTACTTCTAAGACGTATTAATTTTGGAAACTTTTAAACCGTAATAATCATAATTTGAATTTGGGAACAATAAAAAAACATTTTACAAAAATTTCAATGCTGATTTTATATCATTTTTGTACTCAAAAATACGGCTTCGTGGTGTGAGCGCTTGCCTACATTTTAGTCAGCCAGGCTAACATGCGCGTCGTGACAAAATTTAGCTACTCTTTTTATCATGCCAAAGCGTGACAGACATATACGAAACCGTAGGCGCCTTATCGCGTTCTCGCTTTAAAAAGTGACGACAAAATTTTGTCGCGGTGCGCATGTTAGGCAGCCAGGTTGCAGTTAGTAGAGAAAAACTATTTTTTGCCGACACAAAATTATGTATTTTCATTCGTTACATTGTAAATTTGTTTGGAAGTTTAATTACCATGCTTAAACTATTTATTTTCTCTGATTACAACAATAACATTATTAAAAAAAAAAAAAAACACACAATTTCAGTTTACTGTTGTACTGTACTATCAGATTCAATTGTACTGTCTGAATCACTCTTTGCGGTCGTGATTCATTATGTGTTAGAAACCTGAGTGACACGAGTGATTCATGGCCCTCGATATCGTTTTTTATTCACTGTTTTCAGTGAATAAAATAAGGTTTTTAGAGAGGAAATGGTATAAAAATAAATTATACACAGATAATCTAGTTTTTAAATGTAGGTATGGTGAATATTTCACGCAAGTAGTGGAATCAATGTTAAATACTCAACTAAAATATCCTAATTTGACTAAAATGTAGAACATAAACACACTTAAATAAATTACACAGTATTCAGTGGGCACAGCAAGACTATTATGATACTACACGAGGCCTGAGATGTCAACAGTGACCTTATTTTTACTTATGAAGAAATATGTGGTCATATCCTTATGGGATAGGTAGAATAACTTTCTAAAAATAATATTTATTGCTTTTAAGGCTTCTTAGAGCGTGGCCTCAGTATTAACATAGCCTTAAGCGCCTTGATTTAAAGCAAATGCGACGCTATCAAAATAAATTTTAATTTTATTATTGAAACTGACGTGGTTTTCACACATTTTATTTAATTTATTTTTTTATTTTTCTTTATTTTATGTAACCGGCTTAATCTTACGTGAGTAATTCCCGTGTAACATATATAAAATAAATTTTAGTCTCCAATACAAGCTATGTAAACCACAGATTTGTATATGGCTGCGACCGGTCGCATCGATGAAATGTGCCGCTTTGCTATAAGCTGCATGATAATGCGACAATACTGGTAGTTGATTTATACCTGACGAACCAACAAAGTGTGAACTTGGTTACCGTACTTAATTTCAATTAGTTAAATCAATAAATGCAATTTCACAATGTTTACCTGCGTCACGGAATGGATTATAGGTCATAATTGCGTATGTACGTTTACAAAATACATTATGCATACGAAATAATGTAAAAAAGATAATAATCTAACTTTAAAACTTTAAAACTAAATTCAGATTGTTCAGTTAGTAAGTAAGTCCAACTTACTTAGGCAAAGAGGTCGCCCGAAGAATCCAACTTGGATGGGCAGCATTCGGGAAATTGCGTGACATCTTCTCGTCTAAGATACCATATGCTTAAAGAAAAGGGTCTCTGACAAGTGTGTGCTGTCAATGATAAAATATTATGGTACTGAGATGTGATCCTTAACTGTTGGCCTTTTGGAAAAACTCAGAGTCACACAGCGAACACAGAGCTATGCTTGGAGTTTCTTTGCGCGAACGTTTCGTTTGCTTGGAGTTTCTTTCCGGAACGTGGATATTCGCCAAAGAACCAGAGTCACCGACATAGCTGTTAAAATTTGCAAGTTGAAATGGCAATGGGTAGATTGGGCAGGCCAAATTGCTCGTAGAACCGATAACCGATGGGCAAGAAAGGTTCTTGAGTGGAGACCACGAACCGAAAGACGCAGCGTAGGTAGGCCTTCCACTAAGATAAGAAAATTTTGTCCGCTATCGGTTGATCGATTGATTGATTGATTAACTCTTTATTGTTCACACCAATAAATTTGATACAGAGGACAAAAAACTCTTAAAAAACTAATGTAACAACTGGCGGCCTTATCGCTAAAAGCGATCTCTTCCAGGCAACCTTAGGGTGGAAAGGATTTATAGTAGACGTAGAAGACGGGGTGATAGAGGGGCAATAGAGGATAGACTATAATTTTTTTACTTATACCATACACATACATTCTAATAGTAATACACACTATTACTTAAAATTATTTAATATAAATATACTAATAGATATGCAATTTATATGAATATATACATAATTATGTAATAATTAATGATACAAATAATACGAATAAGCTAAAGTTATATGCTGAAGGAATAGCTGTTCGACATAATGATATCAACAAGGCTGCAACTTGACAAATAAAACTCTTTAACGCGATCTTGGGGTGTCCGCCATATTGAATTTAATGAGTCGTCATTTTATTTATCGTATTCTTCTCAGCAAACCCTTTCATTTGATGCTTATAAAATAACTGGTCCGCTATGTTTGGGAGTCTGCCATATAGCTCAATCAGTTGAGAATAACTGTTTTAAAATTCAGATGCAAGATTTGACCCACACTGACAAGGCAATTTAAAAAAGCTTGTTGTAATAAAAGCTCGCAAAAAGCTTGTAATAATCAAAGAAAACGGCTTCGTTTTAAACCTTTCTGCACATCTAAGTTTTATCATTATGTCAATTGGTCTTCAAGCTTCTCCACAACTTTTCATATTCAACTTGCGAAAGTTTTAAATTGGAAAGTTGTCAGCTATAATATAGTGATCAGTTTTCTGACTAGTTTTTATAAATATTTAATCTATCTCATAGAGGTCGTTTCGTACTTTCTTTTAGTTAAACATTCACTGTCAGGTCACTAAAATGTACTCCAGGTTTCAACAACGTATAAAAGTAAATCAAAGTAAAGTATTTTGCTGCACCACCTGGCAATGCTTATATCATCTTATCAGATTTTATCGTCCCCAAACAATCGTCATGAAGTGATTGATGATTAAATGACAAATCATTATCATCGTCATTCTGCTTATACCCCACCTCTAGAAAAATACCTCTCCCAAAGCACGCCACTCCCCGATCTTTGGTTTTTCGGTTTAGCTGCACTGACAGCTCTCTTACGCAACTGCTGTTTATGTAAAGCAAAAGACAAAACAATCTTACCCAAATAAGGTATTGCATTCAGCAGCCCTTTTTGTAGCAAGCTCATCTTGAGGTCACACTCCGCCATCGGTAGTAGATACGATGTAGTGTTGCTGACCAGAACACCTATGAAAAAAAAGATGCTTTACAACAAATTGACATTAAGTCAAAGCGCTGTTTGATCTGATGCCGGCAGTTTTAATATCGTACTAGCCACCGCTGCCTGAAAGCTCATCCACATATCATAGATCAGTAGAAATCACGCACTGTGTTATTCACACAATCTTTCTTGCCTCACACCCGCAAAATGTGGAATGAGCTACTTTCCGAGATGTTTCCGTGAAGCCACAACATGAGGTTCTTCAAAAAGTAAGAGTCAAAAAAAGTCATAGATTCTTAAATTTTTGGCAACGTAGTTATGATGCCTCTGATGTTACAAGTATCTATAGGCAGCGGTAACTTGCTTACCATCAGGCAGCCCGTCTGCTTGTTTACTACCTATGGCATTAAAAAACCCAGCTAAAACTCGATCTAAGCTTTTTAGCGCCGAAGTGTGCAAGAACAAATCTGAATGAAATAATTTTCTTTTAACAAGCTGCAATGATTATCTTCAAAATTCTAGCGAAAGTGAAAAGAATTTAGATAGATAGATATATAAACTCTTTATTGTTCACACCACACATTTCGTACACATGATAAAACAGCTTAAAAACTAGTGCAACAATCGGCGGCCTTATCGCGAATTTACAGTTTCATTCAGCCTTTAGGACTCGATTAACTCGCTTTTTGAAGAACCGCATGTTGTAGCTTCTCGGAAACACCATGGAAGGTAGCTCATTCTACATTTTGCAGGTATGAGGCAAGAAGGATCGTGTGAATCGCACAGTATGCGATTTCCACTGATCTATGATGTGACGTGTGGATGAGCCTTCAAGCAGTGGCGGCTAGTGCTATGGTAAAACCGCGACGCCAGCATCAGATCAAACAGTTCTTCAGAACACTCCCCGTTGTAAATGCGTTGTTTACCTGCATTGTAGCCAATGAAGGCTATAGATAGCAGTTTTATGTGGAATAGGCCAAACTTGCTAGCTTTGTACGCTGAGTTGATTTCTTGCATCGGCAGCCTAGATTTCGCTGGGGCTGCCAACCCTGTAACAAAAACAAGTAATTTAACTTTTTTTTAATATTGATCTTGTTTGTCCCGCTGCTGTGCAAAGTTCTCCCTAAATTCCTTACACTGGTCTTGGAGTGGGAGCCACCGGGTCACCCCGGACCCGATGGCGCGACGAGCTCGGAAGTTTTAAAAAGATTGGTCTGTGATAGACCAGGACAGAGACCAGGAGCCTTACGGCTAACTCTTAACGCAGGTTTGGGTTAGCGCTGAAACAACGCAGTTCGCGAAATCACGCAAAGGTGAACCTTAACGCGCCGAGATACGGTTTGCGGTTGCGCAACCTTTCTCATCACGTAAGCAGAATCGCTTGAAACAGGTAGCCCTATAACCCAAGGGGGCATCCCTTCACCTTTTAAAAGTTGCGCGACCGGCATGTGTTTTTGTGACTATCCGTTTCTATGCTGTTTCGAGCCTGCGTTAACGGCCCGCTATCCTAGTCGCGTAGGTAACAAAATGCTTCCTCAGCCCCCGCCAAGATAGAGCGACGATGTATTATGCCGCGCAAAAATCACGAGCCCCGCGGCGGGCTAGATCGCAAACTCGCGCAGGGCTGCGTTCAGGTGACGCGTCGAATCGCATCCATAGTCCAACTTCGCGTTCATAACATATTTACCTATAATTTTGTCGTTTTGTAGGGAGGAAATAATGTACGACACAGATAATGTACGACACGTACGTAATGTACGTGGAATGTCCACATCTAAACGAAGCTTCAGTTTTAAATTTTTATGGTCACCAATTATCATGCTGTACAAAATCGGGGTGTACATTATTAAACAGAGTCACTAATGTACGGCACGATATTGGGGTGTCTATAATGTACAACATGATATTTGCCGACACAATATTGTACGGCATGATAATGTACAGCATGATAATTGGTGTACATGTACATCGAATATCATGCTGTACGATCCATGTCGTACAATACTGGCCGTCAATTATCGGCCCGTGTCTATAAAGTACGGCCAAAAATTAACAGCCAGGATTGTACAGCCAGTAATCCATGTACTAGAAAGGAGTCCACGTTTTATCGGGCTGTACTATGCCGATGATGATGTATTATGCCGTACATTATGATGTCGTGCAATACGGGCCGTGTTTTGACGAAACGGGCCGAAAATTTACGACCGATAATGTACAACATGATAAAAGGTGACATCGCCCATATTAGCTACATGTACATGTACATGGAATATCATGGTGTACATGTGGTGTCATAGGTTTGTTGTGGGTAGGAGCGTAAACACGATTCATAACGCTCTCGTTTTAATTTTACAAATTAATTAGAAAACAGTATTTATCTTTGACAAAAACAAGTAAAATGTGTTAATAAAGTGCAATCTCGCCTCGAAAACTATAAATTATGAGTGATTATACGGTAAAATTTATCAAATGACGTAAACATTTTACTCGAACTGAACCATGGAATCGGGGTACGCGGTGTCGCCACTCACCGACGGCTCGCCATAAAGCCGCCCCTGCGTATTTATTATTATTATTATTATTTATTCTAGAATAGGTATAACTAATGTTAGTTTCAATATGTCAATAAATTATTCTGATTCTGATTCATGTACATGGAATATCTTGGTGTACATTATCGCTTGTGCATTATTGGGCTGATCTGATAATGTACGGCATGATATTGCACGGCACGATATTGTACAACATGATATTCCATGTACATGTACACCAATTATCATGCTGTGCATTATAATGCCGTACAATATCGTGCCGTACATTATTAACTCTGTTTAATAATGTACACCCCGATTTTGTACAGCATGATAATTAATGACCATAAAAATTCAAAACCGAAGCTTCGTTTAGATGTGGACATTCCACGTCAAGTGTATTAGGTACAAATTAGTGACAGATCCGACACAGAGTACCCCGACTTGAGTATATTAGGTTCGAAATGGGTCACAGAACCGACACAGAGCACCCCTACTCCACCTAGTCTTGTGGTTCCTACCCCCAGAGTGTATATAAAAAGCGCGGGAGCCAGAAGCTCAAGGGAAGTCCTGAGTGACACTCAGGGGCGACCGCAAGAGCTTCTGGCGGGAGCCCACCTGAAGTCAGACTTGAGTTGGTTAGGTTCGAAATGAGTGACAGATCTAACATAGTTGTACCCCTCTCTCTGCCTCACCACCAAAAAGTTTTAATGGTTCTCATATTTTTTAATCTGTGACTATCTTACACTATCTTGTTCAAACGAAGCATGGAATCGACAGACGGCATAGACTCAACAGCCAATAAGAGCAGACATTTCAGCAAAATTAACTAATAGGAAGATGCCACCTTTTATCATGTGGACTTTTTTCTAGTACATGGATTATTGGCTGTACAATCCTGGCTGTGCATTTTTTGCCGTAATTTATAGACACGGGCCGATAATTGACGGCCAGTATTGTACGACATGGATCGTACAGCATGATATTCGATGTACATGTATACCAATTATCATGCTGTACATTATCATGCCGTACAATATCGTGTCGGCAAATATCATGTTGTACATTATAGACATCCTACATATACGTGGAATATCATGTTGTACAATATCGTGCCGTGCAATATCATGCCGTACATTATTTGATCAGCCCAATAATGCACAAGCGATAATGTACACCATGATATTCCATGTACATGTACACCACGATATTCCATGTACATGTACATGTCATCATCATCATCAGCCAGAAGACGTCCACTGCTGAACATAGGCCTCCCCCTTTAACCTCACACTGAACGACAGAGTGCCTTTTGCATCCACTGGATGCCCGCGACTCTCACAATGTCGTCGGTCCATCTAGTGGGAGGCCTCCCTATGCTGCGTCTTCTGGTTCGTGGACAGATTGTTCAGTTAGGTAAGTCCAACTTAGGCAAAGAGGTCGCCCGAAGAATCCAACTCGGATGGGCAGCGTTCGGGAAATTGCGTGACATCTTCTCGTCCAAGATACCACAGTGCCTCAAGACGAAGGTCTTTGATCAGTGTGTGTTGCCAGTGATGACATATGGTACTGAGACGTGGTCCTTAACTGTTGGCCTTTTGGAAAAACTCAGAGTCACACAGCGGGCACTGGAGAGAGCTATGCACGGAGTTTCTTTGCGCGATAAAATCCGAAACGTGGATATTCGCCAAAGAACCAGAGTCACCGACATAGCTGTTAAAATTTGCAAGTTGAAGTGGCAATGGGCAGGCCACATCGCTCGAAGAAACGATAACCGATGGGGAAGAAAGGTTCTGGAGTGGAGACCACGAACCGGACCATGTACATGTACATGTACATGTACCTAATACGGGCGATGTCACTTTTTATCATGTTGTACATTATCGGTCGTAAATATTCGGCCCGTTTCGTCAAAACACGCCCCGTATTGCACGACATGATAATGTACGGCATAATAATGTACAGCCCGATAAAACGAGGACTTTTTTCTAACACATGGATTATTGGCTGTAAAATCTTGGCTGTGCCTTTTTTGCCGTACTTCATAGACACGAGCCGATAGTTGACGGCCAGTATTGTACGACATGGATTGTATTGCATGATATTCGATGTACATGTACACCAATTATCATGCTGTACATTATAATGCCGAACCATATCGTGTCGGCAAATATCATGTTGTACATTATAGACACCCATTGGTGTACATGTACATGGAATATCATGTTGTAAAATATCGTGCCGTGCAATATCATGCCGTACATTATCAGATCAGCCCAATAATGCACAAGCGATAATGTACACCATGATATTCCATGTACATGTAGCTAATACGGGCGATGTCACCTTTTATCATGTTGTACATTATCGGTCGTAAATTTTCGGCCCGTTTCGTCAAAACACGGCCCGTATTGCATGACATGATAATGTACGGCATAATAATGTACAGCCCGATAAAACGTGGACTTTTCCCACGTACATAGATTATTGCCTGTACAATCCAGGCTGTGCATTCCTTGCCGTACTTAATAGACACGAGCCGATAATTGACGACCAGTATTTTACGACATGGTTTGTACAGCATGATAATTAGTGTACATGTACACCAATTATCATACTGTACATTATCATGCTGCAGAATATCGTGTCGGCAAATATCATCTTGTACATTATAGACAGCCGCGGCATGTACCTACTTGCAAACCTACCTACCTACCTACTGTAAAGTGGTGCCTAGGAAGTACCTTCTATGTACGTACCTAATATGTTTTATAATAGGTACCTTCCACGCAAATAAATAAATAACTGATTGATACACAATAACTCCAGTTAGTACAATAACGCAACGAAAACTAATACCTACTTATTAAATTCCTAGGTAGTTTACAAAAATTTATACTTACATAGGGAATAAAATCTCACCTACCAAATTTTTTTCAATCGTGTCCTCATTTTCAATTTCGAAGATTTCTTTTTCTGGCTATTACTTCCCATTGCGAACAGATAGCGGGGGGAGCGCAACGACAAAACCAACACAGGTCCGACCTCATTGACGCCTGGCGCGGGTCTGAGCGCAGTGCGCGCGCTAATTTACGCGACCTTTTTACGTTTTTAATTTCATTAAAAAACTAACGAACAAACTATCAAAAATCTATCCAAATGAAAGAGTGTTGAATATAATTACCTTTCAGTACATGCAATTTCCAGGCTGTTACGAGCTTTTATTAGAGCAAAAAACGGGAAAAAAAACGTCAATTCTACTAAATAGACTTTGTTTCGTTATTTTTTTTGATCGAGGAAAGTTTATTCTATCGTGTTTTGAACCAAATCATAAAGTCAAACATAGATGCATCTTTGACATGTATTTTTTTCCGGCTCAAATATTGTTATTTAACTATTTAAAAATGATTAATAACCCGTCAAATTAGGTATAACCCCCGTTAGACTCAACATCCTCGAAATCCAAGGCCTTGACATTTAAAGACAAATTGATGTACAAAGCACTTTAGGTACATACTAGTAATAAATTAGATAACCCATTTGTTCTATCTAGAAATTATTCAAGAGTTATTTTAGTACCGAACCAATTTATAAGTGAAATATTAAACCAATTTCTAATTAATTCTGTGAACTCAAACACAATTAATTTTCTGTGGTAAATTTCTTGGATTTATATGGATATGCTTAATATTTATCTTTGGTTAGTTTAGAACAGGGGTTCCCAGTCTTTTTTGTTACGCCTCCCTACTGCCGAAAATTTCATTACCCACGCCCCCCCCCCTCGGCGCAAGCAAGAGGAAGCCAGTGGGCTCGCCATGTATTTCTAAAATACATACAAAACTGACTTCTAGGGCCTTAAGGCCAACTGCTTACGCGGTTACAAACTAACATTAAAACCGCACAGTTTAGAAAATTACACGAACGTGAACCTTAACGCGCCCAGATACGGTTTGCGGTCGCGCAACATTTTTCCGTCACCTAAACTGGATTGCTTGAAACAGCTAGCCGTAAGGCCCCAGGTTCCCACCTGAAGTAGGTTCTCAATTCGATCTTTAATAATGTATTTTTTTTATGTATACAGGGTGTAAGGGGAACACTCTCGAAGCCAAAAGAAGGTAATTGTATTCATCATAATGAACAACTTTTACTATGGGACCGGGACCTGCCAAGCGTGGGGATTATGGCAACACCCCTGTCTAGGAGGGAAGCCTTTGTCCAACAGTGGTTGTTTAATGGCTGATGTGTGCTTACTAATTTTGAAGTCGGCTTTTTATATTGATGAAAATTATTTAGCATTCTCGTGACGTCCATACCTCAGAATGACCACAGAATATGTAATGGTAGTACAGTATAACCTCAAGACTCGTACAATACAAAACGTATAGAGTAACGAAGCGGAGAACACGTGACTACGTTACTACGTTTTGGGTTAACAAAATAGAAGTTTATTTACATTGTGATAGGGAAGTGTTTTGTTTGTTTAAGGCTTTAAGGAATAGCTGGTTGCGGTAACAAATTGTAATGATTACGCTTAGATAAACTATTCTCGTTCCCAGCATTCATTTGCTATGACAACTGCAATAATATGTTTAAAATCTGAATGTAAACTACGAATTCTAATCACTTCCGCTAATTTTTTGACCGTAAGACTATAGCAGTTACCCGATATACTTCAACAAAATATTAAAACAAAACCTTTTTTTATTTTATACTAGCTGACCCGACAGATGTCCTGTCTTAGAACTGTCATACGCGCGAAGTTAAAAGCGTCGTTAAGTTTTCTGTAATTTTCCAATTTTCTTCGTATTTTTCTTATTTTTTTTTCTGTAAGAACCTTCTAGAAAGAATAAAAATAAATAAATAAATAAATATCTGGGACATTTTTGCACACACGGTCATCTGACCCCAAACTAAGCAAAGCTTGTAATATGGCTGGCAGAAACTGATATACGTACATATATATTTTTAAATACATACTTAAATAGATATTAACACCCAGACATAGAACAAACACAAATGTTCATCACACAAATGTTTGTCCTAGATGGGAATCGAACCCACGCCCCCAAGCACAGAAGATAGGTTCCCTACCAACTGATCCACCGGGGCAGTCACTGAGCCACCGGGGCAGTCAACTGAGCCACCGGGGCAGTCAAGAATTACAAAACATACAAAAAAAGTCGAATGTATTCGGTTGTCGTTCTCAAGTTATGGCGTGACCAAGTTAAATAGGGATTCATTTATATAAAATATATAGATTAGGCTTTATAAATAGAGTTTTTCACTTTGTTTGAGTTACGCCTTTAACACGTCGTTTAAAGTAAGCAAACAAAAAACATTACGCTAATTGCGGCTTGTGTGAAAATATTGTGAAATGATAACAGACAGTTTTGTAGTATTTTTACTTTATAAATAACCACCTAGTTTATTACAGAAAACGCCGATGTTTCAGCAACTAATATCACTCACCCATCCAACGATGACCAGAAACGAAACTTAGAAACCAGTTTTACAACGCTAAAGTATACAGGTTGTAAGGGGAACACTCTCGAAGCCATAAGAAGGTAACTGTACTCATCATTATGAACCACATTTAGTATGGGAACAAACCTGAAATCGCGAAAAAAAAAATCAGCTGTCTCATCTGTCGAGAGTGTCAATGACCGTTTTCTGTAGAACAGCTGATATTTTTTTCGCGATTTCAAGGCTGGTCCCATAGTAAAAGTTGTTCATAATGATGAGTACAATTACCTTCTTTTGGCTTCGAGAGTGTTCCCCACCCCGTATATTATGTTTTTTTTAATACTTATCTATTGTTAATAACACTATATTTTAAACATAGATTCTAAAGACCCACCCCGTATATTATGTTTTTTTTTTAAATACTTATATATTGTTAATAACACTATATTTTCACCCATCCAAAGATCAGTCAATGATTGACCTAGAAACCAGTTATACAACGCTATGCTGGGTTACGCGGAAATAATGTACTAAGCTAAAAAATATCAATATTGCGGGACATTGTACCCATTATGAACAACTTTTAGTAATGGAGTAACTCTGAAGTAGCGAATAAAAATCATATGTTCCATAGAAAACGGTCATTGACACTGAAAAAATGTATGGAAGAGCTAATATTTTTTTAAGCGATTTCAGGGTTGGTCACATAGTAAAAGTTGTTCTTAATGATGAGTATAACGAACCCCTTTTGGCTTAGTACACGTTTTCCGCATAACCTTGTATGGTACTTAAACAAATTGTAGAAAAATAGTTAAGAAACAAAACTAATTCTAATCTTTGTAAGAACTGCTTAGGTATTTACATAACTATAAAATTAATACGCGTATTTAGAATATACGCAGATTAATTAAATAGATAGTTACATAAATCCCTACGCAGTTTAATACCATCTTACAAGGTAAGTGCCATCTTAAAGTAGGACGAGACATTTGAATTTCTACTTTTAATTAAAAGTAATATCTAATTTAATCTAACGCCGTACAAGAGAAAGCAATTTAGACTCGTATCGCACGATGTCTCCACCCTTGGAATGAGCATATTACATAATAGCTAAGATTGGTTTAATGTTTTTATATGTATGCTAAACTAGAGTACGAAACTGTTATTAAAGGTGCTACTAGTATTACCAGTTCTGCCCTGTGGTTTCATCCGCTTGGACATTTCCTTGGGATCCGTAAGTTTTTCGGGATAAAAAGTATACTGTCATGCAAATTTGTTGTTCTGTAGCTGCGTGAAAGCGGAACGAACAAACAAATGAACCAGTAATAATTTTTTTTAAAGTAGAATTAGCTGATGCCTGCTAGTTCATTCGCGTAATTACACTTTCAATGTAAGTTACATTTGCCCCATAAGTCGACCCTTTCGTATAATGTTTGGAGTGTTCCTACTTGTTTAGCAGACCTCTACGCCCCATTAGGGATCTACCTATAAATTTCAGCTTCGCATTCGGTATTAAGAGATTTTGTTATAATTTCTATGCAGCAACATAAATAGATATTATGGACGAAATTGTCGCCGTCGTGAGTCCAACCGCAGTGGAAGCCGTGGTGCAAGTACGGTATTTTGTCGATACTGTAGTGGTGGCGTGCCAGGTGCGAACGCATTTGGCCTTAATCAGGCTTGATGCCTTTCGAACTCACCCTGAAGATGATCTTGTTGCCCTTTTATTGCATGTAGACTAGTTCATTGGTGTCGCTGCAATTGAGTTTCTTAGCGTGCGTGATAAATTAATAAGTGTGCCATACTCTTAGTTTTTCGTCGAGGGCTTTATGTGCCACAGGAAAGAGATATTTTTTTATTAGAACAGTTGTCAAAGTATTTTTGTAAGAAATTTGTTGAAGCCAGTTGCACCGATATAAACGAAACGTCAGTCATTCGAAATCAGTTAGCAACTGTGATGCGGACAAAGAACTTTGAGACCTAAAGGTAAGGTCCTAGTTCTTTGGATGCTGAGTTCGAAGCGTTGATCTATATAAGAATGTTCAATCAAGGTTCAGTCTTAATGTCTGGCGACAGATTTTCCTTCTCATTTCCATTCTATTTACTTCTCTTTTCTGTGGTATGTACAATGTAGTAAAAAAGGTGCATGAAACACAGAGACATTTGAACACGAACGATTATCTAATACATATCTCCCATATTTGTCTGGTCTTAGATTGTAACTGTCTAATACTACAGTGAAATATCAAAATGAAATGTTTAAATTTAGTTTTTATTGCAGCTGTCAGAGAAAAAAATCTTGAACTGAGTTTGATATACTTAATTAGGTGTTTAGGTTAGCATTGAATTTTTCCCTTGACCTGTACCGATGCTAATCATAATATATTTCTAGAGGTAATACTGTCATCAATAATAGAGATCGTGCTATCCAAGAAGCTTTCCCAAATGCCAAACTTAACCACAGAAGAAGACATAGTACAAGGCTTAATTCTACGTTTCATAAAGCCAGTAAAGTTAAAGCTTTGCTTATTTCCGTTGACTTCAACCTCAAGCAAAATATTTTGTTCTTAAACGGGCAAGTGCCTTTATTAACAAAACAAAATACAAGGTAACACCCACACTATAAAAAGAGTTAGACTGTCCATAGACCATTGAAGATCAGACAATCCAAATGCCCACTACCAATTAGCAGCGCACGCAACATACTGGCGGCATTACCACGCTGAATGGCAATGCATATGCGTAGAGCCAGAAAACATGCAACCATTAATTTTTCATTATATTGTAATTTGTGATTAAAGTCCTTGGACAAAAGTTTGTTTGAATCAACATGCGAATTAGTTTCAGATGTCTTATCTCAAATGGAATGTAAATAAAATATTGCAAAAGTATTTTCCGATAAATTTTTCTGTTGGCCTTTTGGAAAAACTCAGAGTCACACAGCGGGCAATGGAGAGAGTTATGCTCAGAGTTTCTTTGCGCAATAGAATCCGAAACGTGATTCGCCAAAGAACCAGAGTCACCAATATATCTGTAAAAATGTGCTAGTTGAAGTGGCAATGGGGAGACCACATCACTCGAAAAGCGATAACCGATGGGGAAGAAAGGTTCTTGAGTGGAGACCACGAACAGGAAGACGCAACGTAGGTAGGCCTTCCACTAGATGGACCGACGACATTGTGAGAGTTGCTGGCATCCAGTGGATGCAAGAGGCAGGCTGTCGTTCAGTATGGAGGTTAACGGGGGAGGCCTATGTTCAGCAGTGGACACTCTTCTGGCTGATGATGATGATTTTCCAATATCACTCTCACCAATAATAATATAATTACTTACCCAATTCAGCTAAAGCCGGTAAACTGATTTCACTCATTTTCACCTAACAATAGCTTTCACATAAAATGCTAAAAGTAACTTCACTTTGTAACACGTAACACAACTAGACATATCAGCTGTTACTCTTGGAAAACATAATTCATCTCATGTTTTATAATTATGACGAAATTATTATCTAGACCTTGCTACTGAACCAATATAAATTGGCCTGCAATCTACACTACTATCACAAAGCGGTAAAGTTTGCGACTTTGTGATTTTATCTTTTTTATTTCAATACTATGTGTGCCGCGTGGTTTTACATCTATACTAATATTATAATGAGGAAAGATTTGATTGTTTGTTTGTTTGCATTGAATAGGCTCCGAAACTACTGATCCGATTTTAAAAATTCTTTCACCATTAGAAAGCTGCACTATTCCTGAGTGCCATAGGCTATGTTTTATAATGATAAAAGGAAATTTTTTACACTAAATAACCGTATTATTAATGTTGGAGAAAAATAAGCTGATTGGCTTCTTTATCGGCGTACGCTGACCTAACGGTTTGAGATAAGTAAATACAATGTTTGACAAAAATGTAGTCCTTAAGTAGTTTTACAAAAAAGTCCGCAATAGCATATATCTAACTTTTATAAGAAAACCACAATAACGATAATAACCGGTTATTGTGTTTAGAATTAAAATTAAAATTATAAGGTCATGTTTAGATGCAATTTTGTAATCTAACTTATGAATCTTTACAAAATAAATGAATTCATCATTAGGAGTACTTAATGTAGATAAAGTTCGCCATTTACAGTGTGTGGTTTAGTCGCACAGTTCATGAGATAATGTAAAATTAAAATAACGCGACCATAATTTAATCCACGCAGCGCCTTCATACTGCACATAATAAGTAGGTAATAAATAATAAAATAACTCTTTATCGACACCATAAAAAGATATTACAAGAAGATTACAATTAATATGGGTACAAAAAAACGGCCTTATCACTATGACCGACCTCTTCCAGACTACCTTCAACAATGGTGTGCTGCGGTGGAGCGGTGTCTCAGGTATTATTAACCGACTTTAAAAAAGGTTCTCAGTTACGTGGTTTTTAGGGTTCCGTACCCAAAGGGTGAAAACGAGACCCTATTACTAAACCTACGCTGTCGGTCTGTCCTACCTTTTAACGGCAGTATTTTTCGAACCGTAGTTGATAGTTAGTTGAAATTTTTACAGAATAATATGTAATGTTACGGTTTTAGTAAAGACAAAAAGTAAAAACGAAAAGGGGTCTTCAATCCCCGCATACAACAAACGTATTTTTTTAACGAATTTTGTATTAGCTCTAATGTAAAAACGGTAATACGTACAGGCGTCAAACTTGGCACAATTATAATACACCCTTTAAAGAGTAACAAATAATAAACTATGATCAAGTGCGAGTCAGTGACAAATTTCTGTTCATTCATCATCATCATCATTGTCAGCCTTTATCAACCCACTGCTGGGTATAGACCTCCTCTCCCTTGCGCCATTGTGTAATACTCGAGCGTCACTGTAGCAAAAAATTAAAGATGTGACTGCGTTGCAATTGCTTCAACTATTTTGGGACGCGTATAGCCTGAACTGAACAATAACGGATGGTTATATTTTATGGTAGTACGGAACCCTCAATGCGCGAGCCTGACTCGAAATGCGTATTTTACTAATTTTGAAGTCGGTCTAATCACTAATGTTTTTATTTTTACCGTTTTACATAGATAAAAACTGGTTTTGTGCTAAGCAATATTATAAAAGTAGGTTTCCGGTGGTAGGTACCAATCAGGTGGAAAGGGCGGGACTAAAGTAGAGTGGTTACAGGACAGATGCGGGACTATAGCGAAAAGGGCACGATAAGCGTAGATTGGATTACGGTATGGGAGTGGAGTGGAGCGGACAGCTGCGGGATAGATCGGAAAGGGTGAGACTGAAGTAGATTGGATTACGGAACGGATGCGGGACTGGATTGCAAAAAGGCAGAAAGGTAGTAAAGTTGATTACGGGACGGTTTCCGTCTGTATTAGAGAAGATTATGGGACAAATGCAGGACTGGCGCGGTAAGGATGGGGCGGAAGAAGAGTAGATTACGGGACGGATTCGAGCCTGGAGCGGAAAGAGCGGAACGGGAGTAGAGTGGATTTAGGGGGTGAATGCAGAACTGAAGCGGAAAAGGTGGTACAGAAGTAGAGTAGATTCCTGTAATGCAAGACTGAAACTAAAAAGACAGGATGTAGTAAAGTAGATTTCAATACTACGTGAGCGAAGCCGCGGGCAACAGCTAGTCAGCATCATAAGCAGCTATTAGTCCATTGCCGGACAAAGACTTATCCCAAGGCATGCCACTAAGCGATCTTATCAGTTCTAGCCATTACTGTCTTACGTCTCTATCCAGTCTCAGGGCTCTATGCTACGTTTGCCGATTTGTGGTCTCCACTCCAGA
The DNA here is from genome assembly GCA_932305915.1 of Agriopis marginaria. Lineage (NCBI taxonomy): Eukaryota > Metazoa > Arthropoda > Insecta > Lepidoptera > Geometridae > Agriopis > Agriopis marginaria. Next base: position 3,330,510 of record OW029932.1, read on the forward strand.
ATAATTCTACCGCAGCGGTTATCGGTTTTGCGACAAATATGACCGTCCTACTGACGCTTCAGCTTCCTGACGCGCTGACCTATGTTAATGACTTTCGTTCCCTGGTGAATTACTTCGTTCCGGGTTTCTAATGAAACGCTGAGCAAAACTTGTTCTATAGCTAGCTGAGTGACTTGCGTAGTTGCGTACGCAAAAACCTACAAAGCCCTTTGATTACATTTATTGTGCGAACTGCTAGTCTGTGGAATGTGATGCCTGAATGTTCCTCGATGGTTACAATCTGGGTGTCTTCAAATCACGAGTGAATCGATTTCAAGCGTGCTCCAACGTAGACCGCATCATTGCGCGAGATGGTAGTCAAAAGGAATTAAAAAAAAACGCAAATCGCTTAATATTTATGTGGTTTTCATAACATTTTTGCGAAAATGCAAAGACGGAGGGACCAAGATAATCTGGATTTGTTATAATGTGTGCTTAAGATTAGTTTATCAATCGTTTCTGTTTTCGTAGAGCTACTAGATTTTCGTATCAGAGCCACCTTTTGGTATATGGTTGTTGATCTTATTTCATTCATGAAAATAGCAACGCGTATTATGTAAACCCCTCTCAAACCCCCCTCCCCCCTCTCCCCCAAACACCCCTCTCTAAGAGAGAGGCCTTTGTCCAGCAGTGGACGTTTATGGCTGCTGAAGTGTGTGTGTGTGATTATGTAAGTACTACGTTAATAAAGTTATCGTATTTCAAATTCTCGTTAAAATTCCTGGAATTTGGGAATTGACGATCTGTCAGCTCTGTCAGCTCAATTTCGTTGGATTTAAAATTATGACGCAACAAATTAATTTTGATAATTATTACGTAAATATTTTCACTAGATATGCGATCCAGTTTCAACTACAATTTGCCAGTTTTCATGTGGAAACTGGTGTGGTTTTAATTTTTTTTTTTTTTTGTAATTTGACAGGATGTCGCGGTCATCTAAAGGCTAAAAACACCTAGCCTCTCAGATCGTATATCAAGCTAGAAATAAATAAAACACTTATTTATTATTTAGGAACAATTATATTATACCTAGTATTATCATTCACACAAATCTTAATTAACTACCTATTATTATTTTAAAAGTAAATAAAAATTAATATTTTTATATTTTTCACTCCACAAAATTATTGGCATGAAAAATTGCGATAATACAAATATCACTGTAATGCCACACAACCCGATAAAACAATGTAGTTTAGTCATCTGCTAATTACTTGACAAAATTACCGATCTATGAAATGTTATTCAGTTATTCAACTTGAGCATAATTGAAACAAATTGAACATAAGCTCCAAAGAGCTCATTGGTACGGGCCCGGGGTTTGAACCCGTGACCTGGCTGGCGAATGGGCTACCACGGCTTTTTATCTTATTTTTAGTTTATCTTATTACTATCTTTTAATTTATTATTTTACAGTCTTCGTCCTACTATGGTTGTTTCTTCTTCGGCATAAACATGGTCACAATGGTTACGACTGAAACAAAGAAAAATACAAAAATTAAGAAAAATTATGTATGTTATTCGTCATGACAGCTCTAAACTTAATCGGTCAAAATGCATGAAATTATTAAAGTCACATTGTTACGAAAAATGTGAAAATTTGGCTCAAAATTACCACTATTCATTTGCAAAGACAGATAAGTAACTCAACGAATAAAATTAAAACCACTTGGTCCATAATTAAACAAGAAACAGGTAAATCAGTTCAGCGAGTGCCCGAAATCAAACTGCTCCAAAATGAAGCCATAATCAAAAACAAACAAGAAGTAGCTAACACTTTCGCCCATTTCTTTAAAAACGCACCCATTGAAACCACTAAAAATCTTAATACTTGTCAGGATCAAGCTTTTAAATTTCTCAATAACAATGTTAATCGCAATCCCGTTGACTTTTGTTTCCACCAAGTCACACCAGCAATTATTCTGAAAACCTTTTCTACCTTAAAATCAAAAACTTCCGAAGATATTTGCGGCATATCCGTCAAATTTGCAACGAATATAGTAGAAGTCTTGGCGCCTTATCTTTCCCAAATCTTCAACAGCTGCATTGAAGAAAACGTGTTTCCAGACCTGATGAAATGTGCTAAAGTGTTACCCTTGTTCAAAAGTGGGAATACCAAACAACCAGGCAACTATAGGCCTATCTCGATTTTACCAGTGTTTAGTAAAATATTTGAGAAGATCCTGCTAACACAACTTAATGCTTTTTTCAACTGTAAACGCATATTATACGAAAAGCAATTTGGGTTCTCAAAGGGCTGCTCGACAACAGACGCTATAACAACGTTTGTAGAGAATATCTATGACGCATGGGAAAAAGCACAAGATGTTGTTGCTATTTTCTGCGATTTGTCAAAGGCTTTTGATTGCGTAAATCATAACATCCTACTAGATAAGCTAAATTACTACGGTGTTAGAGGTGGGCCTCTCACACTGCTAAAATCATTTTTATCTCAAAGGACTATGCAAGTTGATATTAATGGTGTAATGTCTGATGCTATAACTGTGAATATGGGAATTCCTCAGGGATCTATACTGGGTCCATTCCTGTTTTTAGTGTACATAAATGATCTGCCGTTTTTAGTCCAAAAATACGCTAAAATTATACTATTTGCAGATGACACATCGTTGTTATTCAATATTAACCGGAAAGTCACGAGTACCGACGAGATCAACAAAATACTTAAAGACGTCTCTAAGTGGTTCAGCACCAATAATCTAGCACTAAATGCTCAAAAAACCAATTGCCTAAACTTTACTTTAGTAAATAATAGATTCTTGAATTCGGTTAAGATTGATAACATAGCATTAACTTTCTCTAAGGAAACAAAATTTTTAGGTCTCATCTTAGACACCAAATTGCAGTGGGGGCCACACATAAAGAAATTGTCAAGCAAATTAAGCTCAGCAGCATACGCTGTAAGAAAAATAAGAGAATATTGCGATGTTCACACTGCTAGAGTGGTGTATTTCAGTTATTTTCATTCCCTTATGACCTATGGCATTATCCTTTGGGGAAATTCGGCGGATATTCAATCTATTTTCGTGCTCCAAAAGAGAGCTATTAGAGGTATTTACAGGCTTGGATCTAGAGAATCCCTGAGAGAACTCTTCAAAACTATTAACATTCTGACAATGCCATGTCAATATATTTACGAGTGTATCTTGTATGCAAGAAAACACTTGCATAACTACGCTACAAATGGTCTTAATACAAGAAGCAAAGATAAATATTTATTACCAAGGACTCGACTTGTAAAAATTCAAAAATCGTTTGTTGTTAATTGTATAAATTTTTATAACATTCTGCCAAAAACATTGACATGCCTTAACGAAAGGAATTTCAAAATAAATTAAAAAAAACTCTTGTCTCAGAAAGCTTACTACAAGGTGGATGAGTTTATAAAAGATAAAAAGGCATGGCGAAATGTAAATATTGACATGGACTTAGTTAATTAATATTGTACAGAATGAAATGAAATTTACCCACATATTATTATAACTAATTAATTTAAAATTTATTTGACATTTTATTATTTTACAGATATTATTACTATACAATTTTGACATCTCAATTTATTTTATACAATTTTTTAAGGAAGTAGATTTTATTTTATTTTATTGTGTAAAGTGTAATTGGTGTAAATCTACCAAATTGAAGTCTGGTAGCTTTCCAACACGAGAACTTGACAACACCAATTCTAGTAAATAATTGATTTTATAATTATTAAGTGGTATACAAGTTTTTTTTCTTTCGTTTATATTGACTATGTACTTTTAATGTATAATTTTGACCTTTCGAAAGTGTACTTGTATTTGTACCCAATTGAAATAAAGATACTGATACTGATACTGATACACTTTAAAATTTAATTTAAAAAAAATGTCATAGATGCCCTATTCAAATTTACTACTCCATGCATAAAAAGTTCATACACACCTATTAACATCCCAGCCATTGTGAAGAAAGGGACAACACAGCCCATGTCGAGAAGTATGGGGAATCCAATGTTGCCACTCAGTGTACCCAAGCGGCCAGTCATCATGGTGCATGCCAGGGCAAATGACCTAAAATAAGACAACATAAAACAGTTTCCAAAAACCGCTGGCGTGACGATTTTGACTCATTCTGGAGAGGTTGGCAAGAGAAGGTGGAGGACCGAGATTTTTGGAAGGAAATAGCGACACCTTTGCCCAGCAGTGGGACTGTATATATAGGTAAAAAAAAGTTTCAAAAATAGATACATCAACTCATATAATAATATCAATAAAACAGAACATATACTTTTCTCAAAGCACACCACTCCACTCAATCCTTAGTTTTAATTCCAGTTTGCCAACTATCTCTCGTATAATTTACGCTGGAGAATATTTCCTAGAACTACACAGTTGGTTTCAATGTATTTCTTGGATTTTAAATTTTAGATTTTTTAAAACATTATCGTCAAACTAAGAGTCTTCTTCTGGAATTCAGCTGGGGATGTTATAGCCTTCTTTCAAGCCACGCAAGTCTCTTTCTACTTATTATCAATCCAATGTATGATTTCACTTAATCTGTAGTCTCAGTGAACTCAGATTTCATGCCACCCGAATGTTTCACTATTTATTCTAAAGATCTTTTGACAATTTTGATACTCCTACACAAACTTATACCTATTTCATCACTTTTGTAGATAGAAAGATAGTGCCACCGCATAAATAACAGTACTTCAAATAACAGTGCTATAAAACATATGACGTGAGCTATGTCTAACTTTAACGTTTAGAATGTCTAATGTTTAGCTCTTGTCTGGGAGGATGTTTTCTCAGAAAGTCTTGCGGTTTCACCAAGTAATTTATTATTATTTGGGTTCTAAACATTTTACATACATACAGCTTACGCACCTAGAGAAGGGTAGTCATATCAATACATACATGCATCGTGCTCTTGAACGTGCATCTTTGTTGTAATTTAATCAATATTTCTTTAAATTATTCAATTTTGTCGTGCAGCTAGTTACTTCGCTAATCGCCTCGCAAATCCACACAGTCACCCCATTTATACACCAGGTCATTTTTGGACTATTTGTTTTCGCTGTCGAATTCAGTTGCAAACCTCATACCTGTAATGTTGTCGCACAGCAAAAGTTGGAAGCCAACTTTGGCGTTTGTGTTTTAAATCCCTAAAGGTCTAGATACGGTATCTACATTGTTGATTTTCACCGTGAGGCCTTGTCATGCGGAGGACATCGACCCGTAAAAATCAAGCGCTGAAAGTGATTATTTTTGTTTTGTTTCAGGTAAGCAGCTATCATCTTCTACTACCCCGGCCATTTTAGTACCTACTTCTGGCTCGAGCTAAAGTAAGTGTTAGCAAACTTGAAGCAAACAATCTGATCTTGGGCTATATGGGGGAATGCAAAGCCATGGTTAAAAACAACTGCAACACCATATGCATTATTTGTAACTTTACTGTTCTGGGTAAGGACCCTCACATATTTTTCTGCGTTGTTCTACATTTTAAGAACTGTTCATTATCGTACCTTATGCTAGTAGGAAAGAACTCCACAACCATGGCTTGGTTCAGACTCTTCATGACCTGTAATATGGCCGTATCTACTGCGAACAAGGCTACTATGGCCACCTTTGAGTTAGCCCATCTCAGGCCTAACGTGATTCCAATACCTGAAAAATTTATGATTATTTCAATAACTGCAAATGATCATATAAAGATGATTGACAAGACAGCAGAAGCTGCATGTTTTATGTTGCGCTACAGCCACACAGTTCAGAATCCGTGTCAAAATATTCCCCGTTTATCTTATTACCCATGTTAAACCTGCAGCGGGCCACTTGGGTGCGGATACGGTTTTTCGACTTCCACATGGGTCACGTCATGTCATTGCCTGGGGGAAGCTCGTGCGTAGGACCCACGTACTCGTGTGACGGTAAGCAGATGATGAACGCACCTATAAGTCCAGCAATGATTTGGAGATTCTTCTTTCCCACCTTGTTGACCAGCACTCCAGTGATGAAGTACTGCGACAGGCACACCAGCCCGATGATCATGCTGTTTATATACGTTTCTGTTCCTGCCTTGTTCTGAAAACGAATGGATTTTTGAAGAAAGATAAATAATCTGTTTTTTTATGCAATGCATTACTTTTTACAAACTTTTTATTAACTTGCAATTGTTCATTTGTTTAGGTCAAATCTTGCAAGCTGAACTAAAACCATTTTCTCTTATCCTATGGAGCTGAATTTTTACATGATGGTATAGTTCCGATGACAATGCATTTTATGGCAAGCAGGACTTGAGTCAACATCCAGGATTAGCTCCAGATAAAGGAACTTTTCAACAGTCAACAGCACAAACACGAAATTTTGTGTACGCTTTTGGTTATGATAGCTGGTTTTAAGATTTATGACATATGATTGCTGCACTCAGGGTGAAGTCATGACTAGGGAACACCTCAGTAGTTAGCACAGACATGAAATGTTGTATTACGCATATTGTTGTGTACGCATTCAATTTTTATAACCCATTCTGAGTGTCACTATGACATGGCGGATTATTCTTTGCTAAAGCTAAAAGCTTGTCAGCACCTAGTTCCAGAGAAGCCAAGATATGGATGCAAATGTACCTTTTATTTATAGAGATTATAAGTGCCTGTGTGAGAGTTTTTAGTTTTTGTGTGTTTAATGAGATTACTTTAGCTTAACGGGGTGGCATTGTAAATTTAAGACAAAACCCCATGTTTAAAAAAAAAGATTGAAAATGCATTTAAAGCATTTGAAGAAAAGCTTGTTCTATTTAACTAACATTTGAATGTCATGTCAATAGTCAAATAATAAAGATGGTGCTATTTCAAGAATTGACACAAGGGATTGCGTATTCCACGCCACAGGTGTGGAAATCTTCCTGGAAATCCTCCCTTTCCAAGCCAGTATGTAGTTCTGTATGTACTGTTTTTTTTGTTGTTGCTATTTATATACTTTGAAGTTATTGCGTATGCCCATCGTCAACCCATATTGCGATTACAGCGACATCTTCGACCACTGCCTTCACTTAACATCGGATGAGTTTTGAAACGCCTACCCTATAGAAGTTAAGCTCTCAAGTAAATTAACTGAAACACGTTAACTGTACATGTGCCTTTTTATATTTAGAGCTGGCTTTTTAAAATAACAGATATAGTACAAAAAAATATATGAAAACAGCAATATTTCTGTGATGTTTTCGCATTGAATGAATTTTTACATTGTAATATTATCGTAGAGTAGGGACGAGATAGAGCTATAAGTCATGACCTAAATAATATCACAGCTTATACCGTAGAGTAGGTACAAGATTTTTGTGAAAACAGCAATATTTCCGTGTTATTTTCTCACAGACGGAATTTTTACATTGTTTAATATTATCGCAGAGTATGGACAAGATAGAGCCATAAGTCATAACCTAAATAATATCACAGGTTAGACAATAGTGCCAATATGTCTGGTTCCAACTGCCAAGTCTCTGAATCAGTCACAGTTCCAATCTATTTGTACTTGCTTGGCAAAGACAGAACTGAATCAATCCTATTTGACAACAACCATAGAGCAGATCTCAAATAGAGATGGCATAACAATATTGTTTTTTACAAAAAAAATTGGAATGACCGTTTCACCTCTCGCTTCTTTGTTTTCTATTTCATGATGAACGGCGGATGCACTTTACCACGATTCACTTTTTTGCCTGTTTTGAGAACTGACAAATAGCCATAGGTGCTATCTTTTGTCAAATAGCAAAATGTCTACGTTATGACGGTGCAGTAGTGTAGGTGAAAATACTATAGAGTGGCCGTTGTCACCGAATTTGCATGGATTTGACCACTGTCAAGGGTGAAAAAAATTCTGCTATTTTGGAGGTTGGAAATAAGCGCCGGTAGCGGACTTGCGAAAATTATCCGGACATCAATACTAGACAGCCATGTTTGAAGTAAATTTAACACCGATTATACTCATAGGTGCTTCATAATCTTCCTACTTAGTCATTATCATTCAAACTGCCAAACATTGGCCTCCCCCTTTAATCTCCACATTGAACGAAAGCCTGCTATCTGCATCCACTGGATGCCCGCGACTCTCAATGTCGTCGGTTCATCTTGTGGGAGGCCTACCTATGCTGCGTCTTCCGGTTCGTGGTCTCCACTCGAGGAACCTTTCTTCCCCATCGGTTATCGGTTCTTCGAGCAATTTGGCCTGCCCGTTGCCACTTCAACTTGCAAATTTTGACAGCTATGTTAATGACTCTGGTTCTTTGGCGAATATCCACATTTCGGATTCTATCGCGCAAAGAAACTCCGAGCATAGCTCTCTCCATTGCCCGCTGTGTGACTCTGAGTTTTCCAAAATTACCAAACCTACCTAGTACCTGTACCTAAACTATGTAGTGCAAAGTTTCACTGTCACTTCCTGTTTGAATTTTCTCCGTGAAATCAACTCAGCGTTATTTGATTAGAGTCCATCTCGATAGCAAGAATTACGGTTTTAGATAGTAAAGTTGAAATGTGTTTGGTCGAGAACTAGATCGAATCAGTTTTACTAGGGATTCTGCTTCTGAGCGAAGATAAACTTGTTTGCAAGATTGTCATAAATTTTTGTGTTACGAACTATTTTGATGCGAGAAACCTAACACAATAAGTTGAAATCGATACTGAGGGTTGTTTCATGAATAATAAATTTCATGCCGTCTCAAGATATGCCAATATGAGAAATATGAGAAAAACCTCAAAAATCTAGGTTTGACACGCACAACCTTGTTTAATATCTTTTTTTTCCGTATTCTTTCTCCACCTAAATGCGACTCTTCATGCTAATAAGCTTAATGGTCGACATCGGAAAAAAATTGGCCACTGCAATTTCATCAGTTGATTTAAGGACGAGCCAATATGTGGCAATGGCTATAGTAACTTTTTCGCAACAGGCTTGATAATTAAACTTTAAACTTTTCCCGTAGGACTTTTCTTTTTTCACGATGTTCCTTTTATTACTATTTAAACTTATTGTGAATTTGCGCTAAAAATACTTGCATGAGATGGCGACTGCTTATGATATCATTATCATAGACACTTCATATTAACAGCACTGACATTTCGGGGAACTGTCAAGCAAAATGGGTTTATTTCATCATAACATCATTGAGTGTTATATGTGAACAAAATATAGATACGTCACCCTCTTTTAAATAACATCATTATGTTATGATCATAATTTCAGTAATTCTTTGTCATACTTCTAGAGAAATGCTGTTTTAGTTTCTGCCTTATATTTATCACTGTCTTATAGTGTTTACAGACCCGTGGAGTTGGTTGACGGACCGCCGTCCAACCAACGGGAGAGAAAGGGTGAAAATAACATATTTCTCTCTCTTTCTTTCCCGTTTGTCAGACGGCGGTTGAGGTCAACCAAATTCACACGTCTGTAAGGGCTTTTACATTGCTCTATTCCAAACTTGGTCTGCAGTAACTACTCACCGGAATACAGACATTCAAAGCCGTGGAGTTGTTTCTAGTTTTCAGATCACTTGTGTAAATATCCAGCATCATGCACATATCGTTTTCGGAGTCTATCTTGTAATGCTCGACAATGGTGGAGAGTTGAGGAAACCAAAGACGTACTACGTTGTATCTGAAGTTAGGAAACATTTGACACCTTTGTTTTTTTACCCTATTTGAATTTCTTTACAACAACAAATAACAAAGAAGGTTCACAAGTTTTTTCTAACGGTGCGTTCGGATAGCCCTTTGGTGACAAAAATTATTGTTACAAACGCCAATAATGATCACATGTATTGTAGCGTTCGTTTTGGGTATGTGTGTGTGCAAAAGTGGCATTATTAACAGTTTTCGGTCACCGTTCGGATAGGTCGAACAGCTATGCCATCGTTATCTGCCACTTTTGACCCACTTTGACCTCGCGACATGGGATCGTTGTGATCGTTTTTTGACATTAAGATTTTGACGTTTGTTTTTCTCGGTGTTTTGGTGTTTTGTTTGCGCGCGATTTGATTGACGTCACCGCTGATGACTGGCGTTCGTTTAGGGTAGGGATCAAAAGTGGCAAAAATTGCAAAATTCTCAAACCGAACGCTTTACATCAACGCCAATTTTGACGATGCTAAAAATGCCATCATAGCCTATCCGAACGCACCGTAAGTCTGTCACAAATATGTTTATGAAAAAGCCGCTTTCAGATTCTATTAAAATTTCTCGCGCCTACCATTCATTCACATTGAAAGACTTCCATCTCTCACAAGTGTTTAAAAAAAATTAAGATATAAAATGATTGTATAAGGAAAATAACATTCTAAATGTTCTATACAATTTTAGTTTTTATCTAGAAAAGTTATACGCAAACATTAATTTAAAAATTAATTCTAGTACATTATTTAATATTTCTATACCGTTTTTTGTTTGAAAACTTATTTGAGTTAAAATTAAAATGTTAAGCTATATTTGTACTGTTTTTTTTTTCTTTAGAAACTTTAGTATACACGACGTTTTAAGAAAATCTAAGCTACATTTTAAAATTAAAATAACTTAATTCAATGATTATTTTTATTTTTAACAAAAAAATAAGAGCGAAGCGAAAAAATCAAAGGAGACAAAGAGTGCAAAGCGAGACGCAGCCGCGCGCGCGCATTCACCTTGAAAAAGGCCGTCTAATGCGGTTGAAACTATAGTCGGAGTAACCGGCGTAATCTTACGTGAGTAATTCCCGTGTAATATAAATAAAATGTGTGAAAACCACGTCAGTTTCAATAATAAAAAAAATACGTAAACAAAAAAAAACTTTTTAAGCATACGTAAACTACATTACTACCACCATTACCTTAAAATTAACTTACAATGCGAGCACAAAATACGACATCAGTCCCAGTATGGTAACATAAACAAGCAATGGCTTATGGAACAGTGGTTTCGCGTTCTGCAGCCCCACAGCTATCTGTTGTTTAAATCCTTTGTTTTTCTCTTCTGGCTCTTGACTTGGAATGTTTTTCCAAATATTTATGTACTGGAAGGTAAAATATAACATTAGGGAAAAATGTGAGAAAACAATCAAATCACTAGCAAAATCACGGTAAACACATCACACATCATCAGCAATCTGCCAGTAAATGGCCACTGCTGAACAAAGGCCTCCCTCTTAGAGAGGGGTGTTGCCATAATACCCACGCTTGACAGGCGGCTTGGGGATCACATTACATTCACCGTGTTCTAATAGGACGCTGCTGTCCATCCTGTGGTTCTGGTCGCAGTTTTAGGATATACCCGGGTCCACGGAACGCATCATCAACGTCAGTCCACTTTTAACAGTCCACTGCTGGACTTTTAGCCCACCCCCGAAAGGATGATTGGGCCATATCCACCACGCTGGCTCAGTTGCGGGTTGGAGGTTTCATATACGCCATTGAATTTCTTCTCCGTACGTATGCAGGTTTCCTCACGATGTTTTCCTTCACCGAAAAGCCAGTGGTATGAGATTTTCATACCACTGGCGTACATAAATTCTAAAAAACTCATTGGTGAGTCTGGGGTTTTAACCCACGACCTCACACTTTCAAGTCTAGCGGTCTCCCAAATAGGCTACCATGAGTTTTTTCTCGCTCCAGCTAAAAATAAAAACTTAAATACTGGCCGAAACAAAACTGTAAAACATTTCGCTATTCAGCTTAAACTCAATTTAAAAAACATTGTAGTTTTGCTCTTAAATGTGCCTTTAGCTTTTTACAGGAAGCGAAAATACCTCAAATAGCAAGAAACGACTAACCGGATAAGTTTCAGCAGGATTTCCAGTATTTTCTTTGTACATTTTTATCAAAATGTCTCTTGCTTCGTCGTATTTCTGTTTTGCTACTAGATATTTTGGAGTCTCCGGCAATGTGAAGTAAAGGATGCAGGCCCCAAGTGACCAGAGAGACATTGCGAAAAGGTAGAAATTCCACGCGTGGAGTACTGCAATAAAATTTAAAATGTTATTAGTTTCACTGAATAAAAACAAAATAAAGTCGTAAATAGATAAAAATCCTACCACAGTAAAGATTTAAGCAGAAGAAGAATTGTATCTTCTTTGTATGGCAATGTAGTCCAAAATTATTTTGCACCAGATCAATCGAGATTTCGGGTATCTGAAATTAAACTGTGGTATTTAAAGATAATAATTTTAACAAAGTGCAATGTCAGCAATGTTTTTAATCAGTACAGTTCCGCAACAATCTAGTCCTGAAGCTAACTTTACCTAAGCCCCTTAAAACGTGACTGGAGCGCTTTGATTTGGGAGAAATCTATTTCACTCTGGTCTTAAAGATTCCTAGATTGTTATTATCAGGAAACAAGGATGACGGCAGGTAGTTCTATTTTTGGGCAGTACGCAATATGAATGTTGAACCAAATCGCAAAGAACAAAAATATCCCTTACCAAAACGGCCGTCAAACGCTGACCATGTCCACTCCCGAGTGAGGATCACCAAGGCCATAGCTGGTGAGATGATTTGAGCCATCGCCACGAAGGAAGCCTGGCAGAGCATCATTCGGTCTCTAATGCCTTTATGGCAGAATTCTGATAGGAATATCACGTGGGCACTTATTGATGTGGAGAAACTGAAAATAAATTCAAATTAGTACAAAAACACAAGATGTATCACCTGGCGTAGACATTAGATCATATAAACAATACCACGGATCAGACAAACAATACCTCAGATCAGACAAACAATACCTCAGACCAGACAAACAATACCTCAGACCAGACAAAAAATACTTCAGACCAGACACACAATTCCTCAGACCAGACAAACAGTACTTCAGACCAGACAGACAATACCTCAGACCAGGCAAACAGTTACTCAGACCAGACAAACAATAGTTCAGATCAGACAAAAAGTACCTCAGACCAGACAAACAATACCTTCAGATCAGACAAACAGTGAAAAATATATTTATTTACTCAACTCATAAACAGTACCTCAGACCAGACAAACTATACCTCAGACTTGACAAACAACACTTTAGATCAGATACCTTGGATCAGACAAACAAAGGAGGCATTTTATTTTTGACACTAATGAGGTTGAAACTGTAGTCTGAGTAACTGGGTAATTAATTCCTGTGTCATCATACTATTATTATAAATGCGAAAGTGTGTTTGTTTGTTTGTTCCTCTTTCACACTGCAACAGAACAACGGATCGACCAGATTTTTTGCATGGGCATAGTTCAAGATCCAGAGAGTGACATAGGCCACTTTTCATCATCATCCTCATCACCATCACCATTTTTCATCACTACGCGGGTGAAACCGCGGGGCGCAGCTCGTTGTAAATAAAATGTGTGAAAACCACGTCAGTTTCCATCATAGAACAAGTGAGATATGGTATCGTGGTGTGGTGGGTGCGAACGCTTCAGGTCTGAATAAGGCATGATGCCTTTATAATATCTCTATGATAATTATACTCGAACTCACCCGGCAGACGAACGATTGCTGCTGTTTTTTGCATGTGAACTATGACTTAGTTCATTTGTGTTGCTGTAAGTTTCTTAGTGTGCGTGAACATGTGTAAGTGTGCCGTACTTACTTACAGTTTTTGTGTTAAGCGGTTTAGCGGTATAGTGAAAAAGTGGGTGAAATACAGAGACATTTGAACACGAATGGTAATAAAATTTTAATAGGGCATAAGATCTCCCTTGTGTATAGATATTTATGACAGAAATTGAAGGTTACATACATTTTGAGTTTTTGCTGAAACAGACGATTGTCTTTACCTATTAGAAATTTAATGCTATGACCACAGACCTATACCCAAGTAGACTTCACAAGCGGTCCAAACTGTATGAAAACTAAGCGTGTCAAATTCGTACCCTGGGTAAATAAATATCTTTATTCTGTCGGCCAATTCCATTTGTAGTATTCTTACAATTATTCAGTATTGCACAATTACCCATTTTCGTTTCAAACTGACACGTGTTGTCGCGGCACCAATTGAGCAGACTGGTTTAAGCCGGACTCAACTACGACAATTTACGTAGCTGTATTGGAGATATATTTATTATGACATGTCGACTTGTGGCGTCTACTTGGATATAGGTCTGTGGCTATTTAAAAAATTATAATAAATGTAGGTGGTTACGCCAGATTATAGTTATTATTTCAATTGTTTATAATTTGGTGCATTTCCTATATTTCTCCTTTACCTACCCTCAAACAGCACTAACAAGAACCTGCTCCGTGAACTATATTTGCAACGGACATGTACCTATGTGGATTAGCGCGCAGCGCAGGAGCGATCCGTGAAACATTGTGTCATTGACTTCCGCGTGCATAGCACTAGGTGAAATTTTTGACCTGCTTTCGCGTTTTGGTGCACTCATCCTAAGGTGATCTAATACTTCACCAGCTGACCATTGTGGTCTGGCAAATAACAATATTGTGGTTCGCCGAACAAATAACTGTGGTGTGTGAAATAAAGAACCTAAGTAGTGACACGTGTCGAAGGCGTCACTGGACTTTTGGAGTGGAAAACGAGGAATACCAAGTAAGTGCTGTTCCCGTCTGTCCGAATCCTTCTCTTTGTTTTGTGTGCCACTCTTCAAACCAAAAAATACAGTCCACTCATTTTCTAGGGGCCCTAATTGCCCCACCGTAACCTGGCGAATCCAGTAGGTATACATATTATTACAGGTGACTCTAGAAATATATATTTGGGCTGGTTGGTTATTTTGTTATTTTAGATTGTTTGTAGTTCTAGGAAATAATAATTTGCTTAAATTATTTGTTGGGAAATCATTAAGACGCTCAGTTAGGGTATGTTTCCTAACTCAGCAGCACGCAGCAATGTTGCCGCAACAGTGCTGCCGCAGCAATTCTGGTCCCCATACATTTTCTATAGGTTTATAATTATGAGAATACATCCCGAGGCTGAGGCTGCATTGCTGCCGCAGCATTGCTGTGTAGCTCGGAATGAATTCCCATATAAACCTATAGAGAATGTACGGGGACCAGTAGTGCTGCGGCAACACTGCTGCGTGCTGCCGAGTTCGGAATCATACCTCAATGAGTCTACTAAGAGAAAGAAGGAAGAAAGATTTCAATACTTACAGCATGCCTTCAAAGAACTTTGCCGTTACCAGCAGTTCAAAAGTCTGACTTGTACCCGCTACTACACAAAACACGAACATGCCTCCAAAACCCACTTTCAAAAACAACTTTCTCCCGAAATTATCTGTCAGGAACCCTGCGATCAGTGACGTGACGAACATGCCTGAAATACGAAGGTAAATAAGGTTACAAAGTCTAACTTATTGAGGAGCTACTTTTCGAATTAAAGTAGAGATGGGTGCAAAGGTTTGGCCGGATGGCTATAACCACAGAAGACATATTAGTGCCCCAAATTAATTTAAATAAGTAGGGACTCTTGCTACTACAACTACTTAGAGTTTAATTTAGTTTATTTAATTAAGAGACCATGACTGACATCAAAAAAAATGTACACCTTAATAAGGTAGAATATTTTTGTAACACACATTATTGTATACCATCATCTAAGACAATATTCTCACAAATAAATTGATTTTGATTTTTGATTTTACTACACAATAAAGTGCAATTCAGAACGTGCGAGCGCTAACTGCCTACAGCTATATTAAATTAAAAATTGCCTTTCTGTCTATCGCGTTACTCTTGTCGCGTTATCTCTGTCCATCGTGCGGCAAGTCTGATAAGTTTGCTACTTGCTTCATACCTACAGTGCGGAGTGTGCCAGGCCTGCTATAGCCGAGAATATGAAAACTGCCGATTTGAAACTTAGGATTCCTTGCTGATGAGCTTCTTGGCACATTTCCCTATAGACTCCAATGCCTCAAGCTGGTACGTAACTATTTATAAACAGATGAGTGTTAAATAAGTTCAATATAATTATTATCAGATCATCAGGTGCCTTATTATGGATGATTCGATGATTCAGATCGTGATCGTGATCGCGTGCCATCTCACTTACGCACGTGGTGCGAGTAAGTAGATGCGAACGGGACGGCATGCAATCTCGATCACAATCAAACTTCTGTAATAAGGACGCAGCTCTTTTTTGTAGGGTATACTTTTTATATAGGTACAGTTTATTTACATGACAAAAAGCGGAATGTATCCGCAAAAAATCGTAAACACTGGTTACACACACATCAAGGCGTTCCTTTTATTCGAGAACTCTCGCGTCAGGCTTTGGTGCTAAAACAGGGCCTTTGAACGTCGTATCACATACCCCTGACGTAACTTTGGACAGTTTCCGGCATGTGAAATAGGGACCGTTGCTGTTTTACGCTGAAACAGTACCTTAGCTTTAGTCAAAAATTTGAATGGCATCGGCAGATGAAGGTAAGTAATTACCTACATAATTATGCATATAACTAAACAAAATACAAGCTAAAACTAAAACTACAAATACAGTTAGACTGCCCACAGACCGTTGAAGGTCTAAAGACAATCCAAATGCTCAAGCCCACTACCAGTTGGCAGCGTACCCAGCATGCTGGCGGCATTACCACGCTGAATGGCAATGCTTATGCGTTGAGCCAGAAACACGCCAGCATTTTGGTCACGCGTCGCATTAACCAGGCGCTCTGAAAGATTTTTGAAAATGAGGTGAGCTCCCGGTCCCCAAGGGCCCAATGTCTCGACCCCAAACGCCTCAAATATGTAACCACTGCCGAGGTTAGCATATTTGCGTCGCTTGTGCTGCTCTGCCGAATTGGCAGCCGCGCCAGCCCTACCCCGTGTCTCAGGAAGATGTGACGGCGCCAAAGTATCGACACAAGTTGCGTCCCATACAAGGGGCCGCCCCAACCTCCAGGGCACAAGTGTCATACCGTCAGGCCTCCTTCCATCGTCGCGCGCAAGAACACTCGGTTCGAGCACAGCTGCGACATTGGCGGTAGAAAGAGCCCTGCGTATGATGTCGTTCAGGCTAGCGTGTCGGCCAATACGACCAGCGCTTCTCGAGCAAGAGAGACCATGGTGACCGAGCTGGTCAACAGCAGTACCACAAGAAAAAAAAGTTTTCGATTCAAGATTTGCATATAAATCTTGAATCGAAAACTTTTTTTTCTTTTGACAATACTTATTAAGACTTATTTTGCTTAACTCTGGCTGTTACTATGACTTGTTGACGTTATTTAATATCTTGTAAACCAATAATTATTTTGACTGAAGAACTCTGTATCCATGGTCATGAAATGAATAAATAATCTGTACACGAACTTCCTAGCGCATCAAGTCCGTACCTTTCAAAGTCAAAACAACAACTTGACAGTCAGAAGCAAGCGGAATACAGCATAGAAGTAGTGCCAATTTAGCATAACAGGAATTAAATATGTTACATTCTCTCATATGCCAAAATTGTTGTTACCACAACGAAACAGATGTATTTTTGACAGGAAAGCAAATTGCAGGGTTGTGCACTATTTCAATGTACTATGGACCCGTAAAAGGCTCCAAAAGCTACATACTATTTGAAAGACAGCCTCGTACGCTTTCTAAATCACGTGACGAATTCTGTGCACAAAATGCATCTTAGCGTCAATATAGTACATTACAAGCAAGCTAGAGGTGAGGCAAGCTAGAGGAAGCTACATTCAGAGCGGCTAAGAATGTTCTGGCGTATTATGCTCGTATTTGCGAAGTCACGTGACCCAGGGCACTGCCTTCATTTATCATCCTGCCTGAATATTCATACGATCCTTGGCAAAAAGGCCCATCAATCGCAGTAGATGAGCCGGTATTGAATGCTCGGGTCCACTTATGGCGTATATTTGTTTCGGGTGCCACCAGAATATGGTTAACCCTTGAACCTGCTACATACTGGACAAGTAATAACCACGAGCATGCCCTTACCTAGACACAAAACAGAAAAACTTTTTAGATCCCTAATTAAAGATTGTAATTGTTCGTGAAAATGATAGAAAACTACAGTTGAAAACAAAATAATACTTTTTTCTTGCCAACTGAGAGAATTTTGGCTTCTCTGATCTTTTGCATATGCCAATTAAAATACAAGTAAAATGTTAGTAAATGGAAGACTTATGGCCAGTAACAAGTAAATAATTGTACATCATCATCATCAGCCAGAAGACGTCCACTGCTGAACATAGGCCTCCCCCTTTAACCTCCACACTGAACGACAGCCTGCCTTTTGCATCCACTGGATGCCCGCGACTCTCACAATGTCGTCGGTCCATCTAGTGGGAGGCCTCCCTACGCTGCGTCTTCCGGTTCGTGGTCTCCACTCCAGAACCTTTCTTCCCCATCGGTTATTGGTTCTTCGAGCGATGTGGCCTGCCCATTGCCACTTCAACTTGCAAATTTTAACAGCTATGTCAATAATTGTACAGCTTTGATCAATTGTGTTATTGCAAAAAGTAAACGGCAAACAGAAAAAACCGTTAAGCAATTAAAAATACTAAATACTTTATACTTTCTTAAGTGAATGACGTAAAAATGAATATAATATTATAATATTATTTGAGAACTTTTTTTTCATTGTTGTATGTTTTCAAACGTTTAAAAAATATAAAAGCTCGTCTTGTATTTTATCGGGTTAACCTTGACGACCTTGACTTGGGATGTAGGATGTTTTTGAATAAATCGTCGGGTCTGTAAATTGGGATTGAAGGGCGTATTTGATGTTCTGCTAGAAGAATTTTTATTGATAGGTAGATACAAATGTATCTTGAAATATGATACATCGAAGCGAGGACTGTATAACCGATACAGCAGTTGTTTGGACGAATGAATATTTATTTCCCATACTTATTATCCTAATGGAGTATGAAACATCTATTTAAAGGAAATACCGGAAAACTAATTTGTTACAATTACATTAACGAAAAACGGAGAAGATTCTCTAGTCGATGCGTAATTATAATTTTTTGATCTAATTATACTTAAACGTGTAACCATACGTGTATGTAATTTTTAAGCATATGTTTTTACTGAGCAGTCCGTTTTCATTGATTATTTAATTTTCAAACTGTCATGAAACCATTAAACGTAAAAGTTTTACTTTATGAAAGTAAATGGTTGACTTTTTACCAATAGTAAAAAAAACATCTATCATCATATGGTATTATTATTTTAACGACATACTTTATTTTATTCATACTTCAAAACAAAATGTCATATATGCTAATCTAGAATAGTAGACTCTATCTTTATACGAAAGTTTATATACATTTAAAACATCACAGGCAAACTGTTTGATTGCAGAATGTAACAATTCAGGTGAGTTAGCCGCCAAACGCAAGAATATTATTAAATTAATACTTACAAAATAATATAACGATAATTATCTAAATGATAACAAAAATGGTAATTTTGTTGCGTCGTCATTGTACATTTTTGTCTGTTGGTATAAAGCGACGTTTGCCAGTTCACTACTTAAAATATTGAGGCAGCCAAACGCAAGACTAAATAATAGCGAAAGTAACTCTGTCTCTCTGTCTGGATGTTTGTTCGCTTTTCACGACTAAACCGCTAAGCCGATCTTAACGAATTTTGGCAGGATGATAGTGTACTTATTCATAGGGTACTTATTCTCTCAGAATTTGTGGGCAAATTGGAAAATCGTGGGTAGCACTGCGGGATTCAGCTAGTAAAAAATAAATACGATAATTACCTAAATGATAAGAAAAAAATCATTTGTTGCGAGTCGTCGTTTTTTCTATTTGTATAATTTTTGTCTGTTGTTATAAAGTGATGTTTGACAGTTCACTACTTAAAATATTGATATGATGCAGCAGGTAGATACCGCTAAGCCTCTACCGCTTTCAGTCCTCCCGCTAGGGATACTGCGGTAGTGTGGTCTATCCGAGGCATCCGAGGCTACCGTCGTCACTTGTCTAACCTTTCACCCCTCGGCTAAAGCAAGGAATTTAACGTGAGATAGTCCTTCGGCTTGTTCTTGTGATGTCGACCGTAATCTTTGAAGTACTTAGCTCGAGTTTGACCAGCGCTCTTTGAGCTTCTCTGGTTTCGCAACTATGTGTAAAATTCTAGAATTTTAAAGTTAAATGATTATTAACGGGATATTTACCGTGGTAAGGTTGTGGAATGAGCTCCCGATATTTCGGCGCAGTTACATGCACCATGTTCACGGAAAGACTGAAGAATGCGGATGGTTGGTCGAACAGTTAATAAGTTAGGTGCAGACATAACGATCTACCCTCTTTCTTAGTCTTTTGCTACGATTATCACTGGAACTCGAACTCGATCCTAAGTCATATTTTATTTATTATTAACAGGATATTTACCTTAGCACGGTAAATATCCCGTTAATAATCATTTAACTTTAGTGAACAACTATAGTTTAAAACAGTGTTATCTAGACTTTTAGTTTATTGCAATTCGTTTGGGTGCAATATTTGTCACGGAGTTTAAATTTCTGCTCCTTCAATGTGAGCTAATAGGCCTCAAATCAAATCAGCGTAAAAAATATACCTGGCACACTCCGCATCTGAAGCTACAAGTACTTAACCGACTTGTCGGACTTGCTAGACAGAGATAACGCGACAATAATTATACGATAGAAAGAGAGGCAATAGGTACCTAATAGGCAATAGGCTTCTAGGTTAATAGCTGTAGGTAGGCAGTTAGCGTTCACATGTCCTGAATTGCACTTTATTGTGAAGTAGCAAGAGTTGCTACTTATTTATTGAATCTTCTGTACTTGTGCTAGTATCGAGGTAAACACGTATTGCACACACTGACATATTTATTTTGATAGCCCGTTGGTCCAGTTGGTAGTGAACCTACCTTCTGTGCCTGAGGGCGTGGGTTCGATTCCCACCTAGGACAAACATTTATGTGATGAACATTTGTGTTTGTTCTATATCTGGGTGTTAATATCTATTTAAGTATGTATTTAAAACTATATATGTATGTATATCAGTCTCTGGCAGCCATATCACAAGCTTTGCTTAGTTTGGGGTCAGATGACCGTGTGTGCGAAAATGTATCAAATATTTTTTTAAATATATTCATACTAGTTCTACAAACGCACACTTCAATATTGAGCGGCACACAACTGTAAACGCGATGGTCAAAATGTAATCAAATGGACGACTAAGAGGGTGTAATACTGAAAGGGAAACTGTAGGTGTAACACTTCCATATTTTTTTCTAAGCTTTAGCAAGTTTTTTAAACCCGAGATAAAAGAGCTAAGAATGAATGAATCATAGCTAAAAATACACCATCAGCCATTAAATGTCCACTGATGAACAAAGCCTCCCTCTTAGAGAGGGGTGTTGCCATAATCCCCACGCTTGGCAGGCGGCTTGGAGATCGCTGTACGTTCACAGTGTACTAACAGGACGCTGCTGCCCATCCTCCGGTGGTTCTGGTCGCAGTTTTAGGACATACCCGGGTCAAGTCTCAGTATAAACATGTTTAATTTATCTAAGTATAATAGATCAGTAAATATTTTACGGCCTTACTTATAAACGTTACTTAAGTTAAGCAAAGCTTAAAATTGCTGTAAAAATAGCTAAAAACACTCTCGATCAAATCACATTTTAAACAAAATATCAATCAATCAAAATCGATTCAGCTGTTTAATGTTTAATATAATAGAAATTAAAATCCAATTCGACCAATTCGACTAAAATCTAAAATGTAAATGACACTGACATTATGATACCATGCTGACATTAAATTTTAACAATTGACCTTACATTGTAATGATTATGATATTATTCTTAAATCTAATTTAAAATTTAATAATTTAGTTTAATTTAATTTAATATATTATATAACTGATTTTAATGTGTATGTATGTTGAAATTGAAATACAATGAATATGTATGTAAACTAAAATTTAAAATGTAGTCTTTAAAATAATAACTATGACGAAGTGTATACCTACACTTCTACTAAACAATCAATTGATTTATAAATGGAAGGGCTAATTCCCAAGATACAAGTGTTTCTACACTTAGTTTGGACATTAGTGCGACTTCCAACTAGAAATGTACCTATTATTGAATAAAATAATTTTGAATTTGAATTTGAATTTGTTTCTGCGCTACGATGCCACAGACAGACTCACAGATACACGCGCTAAACGTATAACACCCCTCTTTTTGCATCGGGGGTTAAAAGTAAGAGAACACATTTCATCAATTTTCGAAGTCAGTGTCGAGATGAAACAGAATGCAATGTCTTTCTTTTTTAACAGCTCATGTTCATAATGTATTAAACAAACAAAATACAAGCTAAAACTAAAACTACAAATACAGTTAGACTGCCCATAGACCGTTGAAGGTCTAAAGACAATCCAAATGCTCAAGCCCACTACTAGTTGGCAGCGTACCCAGCATGCTGGCGGAATTACCACGTTGAATGGCAATGCTTATGCGTTGAGCCAGAAACACGCCAGCATTTTGGTCACGCGTCGCATTAACCAGGCGCTCTAAAAGATTTTTGAAAATGAGGTGAGCTCCCGGTCCCCAAGGGCCCAATGTCTCGACCCCAATGTCTTTCTTACCCATATAAGGTGCAGCGTTCAACATTCCCTTCTGCACCAAATCCATGTTTAAATCACATTCGGCTGTTGGCAGAAGGTAGGACGTGGTGTGAGACACTAGGACACTAGCGATGCTTCCCAAGAACCCTACACAGATCAGCTTGTAGTGAAACTTTCCGAAAGAACAGGCTCTGTAAGCGTCTTCGATCTCTTGCATCGGGGTGAGCTTGGATGGTGGCTCATGACCTGAAACGGAAAATTAAATAAACCATTGTTAGGGTTACATAAGTATACGATCAAATATGAAGTAAGTCACACTGACACTTTGTAAATAATCTGCTGATTCGAGTTAAATAATTATGTACTTGTACTGAATTGATGTTATTTAATTAGTATAGATTTTAGTTATCTAATAATTTATTTAAAAGCATCTGTGATTTGATCTTCTTATCTTAAATTGTTTATATTAGTGATTAAGAGTTGTTGGATAAATTTGCCTTTCCGGCCTCGAATATTTATTTCCAAGTATTGTTTAATTACTACGATGACTATCGGATAATTCATTTTATGTATTTTCATGATTTAACCATGTAGTTTAGTGGTTTATATGAGCGTGATTATGTTCCACCATTCTGGCACTTCCGCAAAAACACGATCACATGGACGGTTGGCGCTGCGAGCGGGCATTCTCGTGGAAGCTAAGAAAGTAGCAACATGAAAAATAAGTGTGAGTGCTGGAGCAGAATTGCGACTAATATTAATTAATGTAAGAGTAAAGCTGTCTTGACCGAAATAAATGTATCTAAACTGCCATTGAATGAAATAAATTCACTGAAACTGCAAATGGAGTTCTGAATTTTTGGGCGTAGCCAAAACCATCATTATAAGCCTATGATGTTCTCACTGCTGGGACACCGGCCTTCTCTCAGAGAGAGAGGATGGACCCTGATCCACCATGCTGACCCAGTGCATGTTACTGAATGTCATTTGCCTTTGAACTTTTGAGGTGCTTGGACATACCGGTTTCCTCACGATCTTTTCCTTCACCGTTGTTGATGACACATAATATTATATGTCATAGCTGCAGGGCCGAGGTTTGAACCGGGTGCCGTCAGATTATAAAGCGCAAATGCTCCGAGTCTGCCATAAGAGCCAAATAAACCATAATCGAATACATACTATACATATCATTTAAATAGTATGTATAGTTGATTGAATCAGGAGTTACTTTGCGGAAGTCTTTGGTTGTGTTGTTCCATTTTATTTCAATTTATTTTATTATTATCTAAATTTAATTAAACTTAAATAATATATTATATTATCTTTAATTAACACCATTGAAGAGCACTAGTTATCGCGACACAGGGAATTCTATAGCGATAACTAGCGACTGTAATTAGTTATAATAAACATGTTAATTTTAATTATAATTCATAATTTTATTGTTCATTAAATTTTAATTAATCTTAAAACTAAATATTGTACTTAATATTAATAGAGGCAATTTTTTTTATTATTATCATTATTTTTATTAATTTTATTCACGGGTCTAGCCCGGACCTTTGATAGGCATTGGTGGGGCCGAAACCAACACCAAGAGGCCCTGTTGAGTAAAAAATACAATTACTATAGAATGTGTATAAAAAGGAATGTAAAACTATTGTACAGTATAGGATAAAAAATAAAAAACAGGGCTATTGAGGTGAACTATTTGTGGGTAGTTGAACTGATCTATGGGATGAGAAACGGCACCTGCCTTATCCTGTCTCATCTCAAAATATATTTAGGCAGGTGATGACTTGCCACCCACTAAATGGGCCCCCCATAGAGGCTGCCGCATCTTGGCACCGGAGGGGCAACATTGGCGTGGGTGGCTTAGGGTGTCGAGAGGTGTGCTGCACTTTCACTAAGAGCTACTCGCAGCGTTATGCCCTTTAACACTTCCACCCTGGAGCTTAGGTTCTTAGCTCTTGCGGTTTCCACCCCCAGACGGCCGGTTAAGGCAAGCCAGGGGGTCAGGGTCTCTGGGGTTTTAGACCCATGGAATCGGGGTACGCGGTGTCGTCACTCACCGACGGCTCGCCATAAAGCCGCCCCTGCGTTTATAATTTTTTATTATTATTATTTCCAAATATATCTGGGCGTCTTCTTTTCATGCCCGATTTTTTTACGGATTTTTTGTTACGGCTTTCATGAGAAACCACCCAAAAACCATACTACCTAAAAATAAGCATAACATATTATCAAAGTATTGATAGACCCATATTTCATGAACCTCACTATGTCTTGGAAGGCTTGTTTGTAATGAAATACCTACAACCCCAGTCTATCTTTACTGACAGCTACCGTGATGTCAGTAGGCGTTATTGTAATTACGTCATGGATATACGTAACTACAGTACAACATGGCTTAGACTTGATTTCTTATGACGTCGGTCGCCGACTTCGGTCTCGCGTACGAAAACACCTTGTTTTCTACAATAATATTATAAATAAAAAAACCGACTTCAAAATTAGTAAATACCTACGCTATTGCAGTGGACATTTAATGGCTGATGATGTGATATATATATATGAAATTACTGTAACAACGAAAGAGCGGTCTCTCTTAACACAGGTTGTCAAAACTTAACAGGAGAGGCAAAACACCTGTGTATTATAAAAATCAGTTAATAAAGAATTTTGAATTTGAATACGACGAATTTTGAATTTGACGTATAATGACGCGCGCGTATAATTATATTGCTACGCGTGACCGACGTCATCAACAGACGTCAGAAGAAATCAAGCAACTGGAAACTTTTTTACGTACCTATAAATAAAATTAAATGTGTCAACTTTTGCCATAGATTTCTTATAACTTAATTTAACTGACGTAAGCAAATAAAAACGCACACTTACTTGCATAAGACGGAAAAGTCACTTCAATCATTTTTACGTTACGTCACAATTTTTAAACTAATTCAGCACAGACACCCGTTTTGTAACTCATGGTACAAACTGAAGGTTTCATTTAGTTCTGATCATATTACAGGATGAGTTATCTGTTAAGCAAATACATTATTTTAGTGTAACCAGTTAAGAAAGAGCTCTCGTTTACTTTGAGATAAGGGCGGATTATATGTTTAATTATTTAGGTAATGCATTTCAGGCGTAAGTTAGAAGCAATCATGTAGATCTATACACTGTGTTGTCATAAGATAACACTGGAGGTTTACGCGGAGTAAATATTGTAATGTTGTGAAATTAAATTCGTAATTGTTGATTTTATTACCAAATGGCGGTAGTTGGCCATTTAAATATTATTATGAAATTGTGATAACGAACTGTATACGTATGTACAGAGCAAAAATCTTGAACAATTCACTTTACTGCGCATAGCACGCAACAGTAAATTTTTAGGTCTCTTTGGCGGACCAAAAGAAGTACGAGGTGATTTTTACTAGTAAGTCCGCGTGATTAGTTGTAGTGTGTACTCACCATATACAGGGTTATAAAGAAAGGGTATGCTAAGCCGAAGGCTTTGTACGGATCATTATGAACCACTTTTACTATGGGACCAACCTTGAAATCACGAAAAAAATTTTGGAGTGCGTCAGGCCTCCTCGGTTTTTTTTGGCCCCCAATTTTATGCCAAAGAAAGTAGTAGATGGAAAAGGTAGTGAAAGAAGAGTTTATTGTATCTAAAGGACCGACCACTATTTTTAGCTGCTTAAATATCAATAATTATCAACAAAAAAATCGATTTCAATATTTTTTTTTTTTATTTACAATGCAACTCCACGGACTCCAGGGTCCGTGACTTTTATTATACTTGACTACAATTTTGTTAACTTAAACGAATTTACTTAGTTATTCACAGTACAGGGAGAGGAAAGTTAGTTATACCTATCTTAATCTAAGGTTAAAACAATTTGGTACTAGTGTTGTGTATATACCGCGAGCAGACCAGCGACCCGCAAGCAGCACCCGATCACGAGTATGACACATGTGCCAGCCATCGCCCTCCTCAACCATATCTTAGGGAAGAGAGCGACCCGACACACGACGCCGCCGCAAGAAGGTGCCTTCGATGGCGAGCATGAATGCTAGAGGCATACACACAACTCTTATTTCTTTACATTTTTAATATTCATTTTTCTACATTTTATATCGCCTCCTCCCGGCCCAGGGCCTCCATCACTGCCGCGTTCCGATCTCTGATAGCCATCTGCAGGTTGTACGCTTTAATGGTCTTCGGTGACGCAGCTGACGCTCGACGTACGAATCGACTGATGGCATCGTCTTCGATGTCGTCGGCGTAGTAGACAAAGGTCCCAGTGTGCCGTGATACTGCAACGACTGCGTGCGATACGCTCTCATGCAGCTTCATCTTTGACTTGGTCTTTATGGCGATTACCGACTCGTATGTTAGTCCCTGAGCTTCATGGATGGTAAGAGTGCGCGACCCTGTGCCTCCCCCATAACCCTGGCTAATGAGGGTCTCCTTTTCTTCCTGAGTGTGAACTAAGAAAAGGGTGTTGGGGAGGGTGCTTGGTATTTGCGCCCCATTGTACCGTCTCTGCTCTAGAGACCTAACACGGGGAGCCGAGGAATATATACCGGCGTATATTTCCCTCAACGCATACGCGACGTCCATTGGATTCCTGTGTGTGCAAAGCAACTCCTGACTGATATTTGTGATCAGGTTTGGGCGATGGTACCTCATTTCGAAGAGATTTTTCGATTTCAATATTAATAAATACGCAATTTTGTTTACTTGGATTACATATTTTTCTAGTTATTTTGATTAAAAAAACCAAATGACTAAAACGATTTTGATTAAATTTTTATGGCACCAATATGAAAATATATGTTTCAATATTATATATTTAAAGCATATATTATTATCAGTTTATAAAATGACGGGTAACAACAAACACAAAAAAACATACAACCGAAATACGAACCCCTTGTTTTTTGAAGTTGGTTAAAATAATTAACAAACAGTCCAATAAAAAATACGCAATTAACCCGCATTTAAAACTATCAGGTTCAGTATCCACATCAATAAATCCCATTCCAATTAATATTAAAGACTTTATCGGAATTGTTTTTCAATTTTATATCGATGCATTCACCCTAACGATTAAAAACCGGACAAGTACGAGTAGGACTCGTGCTCTGAGGGTTCCGTTGGACAGAACCCTCAGAGCGCTAGTCCAATAAAAACCTAAGGTTGAATTATTGAAAGACAAACTTACCTTTGTAGTTGATTATAAGGTTCTTCTATACATTCCAACTACAAAATATAAGTTTGTAATAGCAAAATAATTATTTTTTAATTATATAACTTCAAATTTGTAACTTTCAGATTTATTCCTATATATGTGCTATGAGACCTTGCTTTTTGCCAAATTTCATGATTCTAGATTAACGGGAAGTACCCTATAGGTTTTGGTTTTCCTGGGAAATCGCAAAATATGCGACGTAAACGTTCATATCTTTTGATTGCGTTGACTTACAACTTTTATTTTTTTACAGCCAAAAGAAACCGTAGACCCAAGTATTTAGTATAAATTTCAACTTGATACCTTTACGTGTTCTTGAGAAAAAGGGTCTTGACAGACGGACAGACGGACAGACGGACAGACGGACAGACGGACAGACGGACAGACGGACAACGAAGTGATCCTATAAGGGTTCCGTTTTTTCCTTTTGAGGTACGGAACCCTAAAAATGCCAAATTCTGTTATTATGTCCATATAAAACCGTGAAAATAAAACGACGTGATGTGTAGTTAGATATTTAAATAGCCAAAGATAGTTTATAAGTATGAAACTTTGTCAAAAATCTGATAAAATGAATCCGGGCCTATCTAATGAAAACAACACTGGGCCTTACGGCTAACTCGAATTAGCGCTGAAACTGTGCAGTGGGGAAAATCACACGAACGTGAATCTTATCGCGCCGAGATACGGTTTGCGGTTGCAACAGAATCGCTCAAAAGACTGTACAGACAAGGAGCCTTACGGCTATCTGTTTTAAGGCTGATGTGATCTTCATCAGCGTTTAAAAATTTTGTAGCGCAAACACGGAATATAACTAAAGTAACCCTGTATAAGTATATGGTATACAGGGTTATTTTTATGTACCAGATACCTCTTGCTCTTGCATGGTAACATTGAACATTTTGAATTGCAAACCAAAACTCCATAGGAGCCTCTTGTAAATCTCCACCACTTTACAGGGACATGAGTTTAACTTGACTGTGACTGTGAATATGACTTGTTTGACGCTTTTAATACTATGTAAACATATTTAATATTACGACTAAAGGACATTGAATCCACGGTCATGAAAATTTTAACAAAAAAAATATGAATTGCAAATGTTTTTGAATCCCAGATGTAGGTACTAAATAATTCTAATGTACTGAATAATTAAAAAGGTACAGTTGTCAGTTAGGTATGTATTTATGTAATTATTAACCAAACTGAACTGATATTGATCGTGAACTAGAATTTTATTTAAAATTTAGTTATTTCATACGAAAGCTACATAGAATTTATATTAATACCAAGTATAAAAGTATAAAACAATATTGGTTTGTAAAGTTTTCATGCACAATCACGAATATAAAACTCCATTTCAAACTTATTCAAAAATACAATCTGTAAAGTTCCCAAGTCAAATACACATTCAAGCTGAGGCTGAGAAGTATTACTTTTCATACACTAGCAAACTTGTTCGCCATAAGTTCGCAAAGCCATGTTCGACTCTGATATCCCATTGATACGAAAAGTTGCGAAGTTTCTATATTATTTGGCAGCTGCGAGCGATGAATGGAAAAATATTAAATACTAACTTCGGCCCGCGAGTTTATTCTCTATCCTACAGGGGATAAAAGTATCATAAATTATTTATATGTTGCAGACAATTGTATGTAATGCCCGGTGCAGACCATGCGAAGTAGCTTGCAAGTACACGTAGCAAGCGGTAAGTGCAGCGTAGGACGTCCATCCACAAGATGGACAGACGATCTAAAAGAGACCGCAGGGAAACGCTGGATGCAGGCTGCTTCCAACCGGCCCTTTTGGAGATCGATGGGAGAGACCTATGTCCAGCAGTGGACGTCCTATGGCTGAAACGATGATGATGACCGGTAGAAAGTACCCACTACGCATACGCATACTTGTATTCAATATGTATTCTGTGGCATCGTTTGCAACGAGGTTTTACACTTTTTGCATAGTGCAAGTGGCTTTGCGCGAGTAAAGCTTCGTTTCCTCGCCCTACTTACGCAACGCCGTCAACGTTTGTCTCGTTCAAATACTCGCGCGAGTACGTACTCGCATGCGATTTGTGCGCGTCACCGCACGAGTGACTATTTACGTTTGAACGTCGGCGCGAGTACTTGCTAGTAGTACTTGCAAGCTACTTCGCATGGTCTGCAACGAACTTAAGTATCATATGTACAAAAACCTCAACAGTTCAAAGACATAATGACATTAACCAACATGACGTCATGTACTAAGCCAGCACGGTAGGTTAGGGCCTCATCCCTTCTCTCTTTGAAGTCCTGTGTTCAAGCAGTGCGAACATGATAGACTGACAATAATGATTCTGACTATAGTTTCAATCCAAAGATAATTCATAAGGCTGCTTACAGACGAGCGGCACTTTGCAACGGCAGTGGCTATTGCAGCCGCCGCTATATGTCAGCGACAGCCGTCATTGCGTCCTGTGTATACACGTTGACTGCTGCAGCCGTCGGGTGGCGCAGTTGTGGCGTGCTGCATAAATCTAAGGCAGCCGTTGTCGTAACAGCCGACGACGGCTGCTGCCAACGCGATGACCGACTGTAAGGCTGCCGCCGACAGAAAACGACGGCTGTAGGTGCCTCTGCCGTTAGCAAAGTGCCACTCATCTGAACACAGCCTTAGTCATTGTTTCAACCGCATTCAGCGGTCTTTTAAAGGCGAGTAGGCACGCGCGGCTCCGTCTCGCTTTGCTTCCCGTATTATATAAACAAAACGTGTGAAAACCACGCCAGTTTCCATAACACAATGCCCTATTTTATTCTTTGTGTCATCAGGTAAAAAAATCTTCTCAATATTATAGTCCCATGGCTTTTCACCATGCAAAAATATCCTTCCTTTTTGTAATAAAAATAGCAATCTTTTCTCAAAATAGACACGAACTTTGACACCTGCAAATAAAAACCTGTTCACAAAATTGATACCTTTTTATTATGATAGTCCTCCATGCGTCCTTCGTTATCTGAATAAAGAGTGAAAGGGTAGGGTAGTGTAGGATGGTACAGTCAGCAACATAAATAGAACATGAAACACGTGGAAGTTATATTTTGGTGTTTTGGCACCAACAGGAAAAAACATGTATGCTCGTTGTATTATTTTCCTAAACTTGTGTATTTTCGAGTGTTACTGTGTAATAATGGTGGATCATTATTTATTAAGTGCTCGTGAACTTGCTAGAGTGTAGGCAAGTAATACAATTTCGTTTATTTGGACGACATATTTTTTCTAGTTATTTTTATTTTAAAAGCACACATCACATCACATCATCAGCCATTGAATGTCCACTGCTGAACAAGGCCTCCCTCTAACAGAGGGGTGTTGCCATAATCCCCACGCTTGGCAGGCGGCTTGGGGATCGCAGTATGTTCACCGTATACTAACAGGACGCTGCTGCCCATCCTCCGGTGGTTCTGGTCGCAGTTTTAGGACATGCCCGGGTCCGGGTAAAAGCAAACTACTGAAATTTCTATGGGACCGATCTGAAATTCGGAAAGTATATCTTGTCAAATTAAAAAAAAAACAAATCGGTGTATAAATTAAAGAGATCTGAATTAAGTAACAAACTTTAATAAAAGCTTATAACTGAATTGAGAACCTCCTCCTTATTTAAAGTCGGTTAAAAAGTGAAGCAACACTCACTGTCTCATCACAAACTGTCAAAAACTACTTGGACTACGAAGCTGAAATATGGTATGTTGATTCCCTATATGAGATAAAGAGGTCTGATACAAAAAGGATAGTGACTGAATTGAGGGGAGAAAATATGGGACCACGTATGATTTATGGCCTACCTAATATAAAAGAAATCATCGAAAACAATTCTATATCGAGGGAGAAATCGCATAACAAACATACAAAAAAAAAGTCGAATTGATAACCTCCTCTTTTTTGAAGTCGGTTAAAAATTGGGTTGAAAATGTACACGAAAATCTATGCGAACATAGTCGACAGCTAGTATTTTGATAAGTAAATGGAAAGAGAAGGAACAGGGCCGGATTTAGGGGAGGGCAACCGGGGCGAAAGCCCCGGGGCCTCCACAAACGGGGGGCCCCCACAATAGAGACTTCGGAAAAAAAATCTTTCAAATTCCAACTAGTTAACACTAGTAAGCATCTTTTCCTTTGATATTTGTTTTTTTTTGCTCTTTCACCTTTACTTACAGCCTACAGTACTTTATACATACATGATTATTTGATTATATTAATCTTAAATAACAGAAATCATTGATCTAGCCGAGCCGAGCCGAGCCTCCGCTCCTTTGTTGCCCCGAGGCCTCTGGACCTCTAAATCCGGCCCTGACTGAAGGAAGGAATTGCCCAAGAGTGAGGGAGTATAGGTAAAAAAAAATAGAGCCGCTTTCAACTAGGAAATCATAAATGAAACCGCAGTATACAGCTAGTTTTACTCAAACAGTCTATTTTTAGCAAAGCAACATTTTTACCCATCCCAAACACATTGAGAATATTTTGAACGTCCTCTCCAATAGAGTTACGGGATCAAACATGTCCCATTAACTTTACATACGGGATCAGATTGATATCAGGGGGTCCCTAGAAATTGAGTCAATGGACTTTGTGAAGGGTTCTGTAGGATTCAATTGGAGTAAGTATCTCGTAAAAGTATGGCTACATACTATGAAACTAGCTATGGGCCGCGGTTCAAATTCAAATAGGGGAAAACAAGTGACCCGTTGATGGTATTTGTTTCCTGTCTTTATTCATCATCAGCATCAGCCAGAAGACGTCCACTGCTGAACATAGGCCTCCCCCTTTAACCTCCACACTGAACGACAGCCTGCCTTTTGCATCCACTGGATGCCCGCGACTCTCACATTAACAGCAAAACTTGAACATGGCCCGCTTAACGGGACTGTTCCCGTCTGCAGCTCTCTCGCTCGCATATTTTCACATTATTGAAGATATAAAATCAATGAGTGTGAATTTCCAAAATGTTACAAAATCATGTCTTGTGTCTATTATAACATTACAAACAAAGAAATTGTCAATTTGATATATTTTAATTACCTAATTAATAATTAATTTTTAACACCCCGTATAATATTTAAGTTAAATGATTATTTACGGGATATTTACCATGGTAAGGTTGTGGAATGAGCCCCCGATATTTCGGCGCAGTTACATGCACCATGTTCACGGGAAGACATACGGGTTCATGTTCCCATGTTCGGGAGCTCATTCCACAACATTACCTGTGTTTGTAATGTTACGATAGACACCAAGACATGATTTTTTAACTTTTTGGAAATTTTCACTCACTGATTTTATTTTTTTTCACTCTGTTTTTTTTTTTTTTTTTTTAAATAGAATAAGTGGCAAACAGGCTACGGGCCACCTGATGGTAAGTGGTCACCGCTGCCTATAGACACCTACAATACCCGGGGCATTGTCAGTGCGTTGCCTACCTTTGAGGACTCTATTCTTCAATAATGTGAAAATGTGCGAGCGAGAGAGCTGCAGAGGGTATACAGGCCCCTTAAAACAATCGGGCCCACGTTCAACCTTCATGAGCTGCCGTGGCGAGCTTTTGGTCTGTTGAAGCTATGGAAAATCGAAACCCACTGCACCAAAACAAATACTAGAAATATCTCATCTTCATTAAGCCAACAAATTCCGACGTAAATTCGACGCACCACACGACAGACCCAAAGGGTTCCTTTCAAACGTTTCAGCACCCAAAAAACCGGAACAAACTGGAAAAAACCGGAAATTGAGATACAAAAGTGTAAGTTAAAGGGTTTGGCACAATTGAGTACGGTCGAGCTTAGAGTAATTTAAGAAGGTCCACTTGAGGTATTTAATTAGGGTACGAGGATGCCTATTTATGGGATCTGGGCTTATTTGAATTTTAGGGCTTTGGATCTGACGTGATGAGATTTTATGATGAGTTCGGTTTTGGTCTCTTTCGTGATATCCTCAAGAGGAAAATTGACCCTTGTCTTGTTCTACCAAAATACAAACTTATGATATTATACAGATAATATTAAAGTTATACGATTATTTACGGGATATTTACCGTGGTAAGGTTGTGGAATGAGCTATGAGCTCCCGGTATTAGGTTCGAGTTCGAGTTCCAGTGATAACCGTAGTAAAAGACTAAGAAAGAAGGTAGATCGTTATGTCTGTACCTAACTTTTTAACTGTTCGACCAACCACCCGCATTCTTCAGTCTTCCCGTGAACTGGGCAATTTTATGGGCACAAGCTCAAGGCATTTTTATAATGGGCCCATTTTTGTCTATGGTTAATGTCAACCAAATAAACCAAACGTCAAAATTGTTTGACTGATTACATTCAGTATAAATTCTACCTTTGCGCATGTCCCATATACAAAAAACATAATTCAAAAGCATTTAAAACAAAAATGTAGAAGTTGCAGGAAGTCGAAAGTTCAGGTCGGGCAGTTCAGTTAAAAATGAACTTTTTTCGACTCGATCAAACAAACAGCAAACCACCCACCACCTAATTCAGAGAAACTATCGAACTCCCAACCAGTTGCTACAATTTGAATTTCAAATGGCCAATAAGGTGCGGTTCTCACGTTCAATTCCAACTCTTCGTGGATTCATCATTTTGAATTCTGACAGCGCGAACTTTGCGCAAATAGAGAGTTTTAAAGCTTCGTCAAATAAGACGCTTACCTGCCGCGGCGTCAACGCATTTTAAGTAGCTAACAGACGTGAATTTGGTTAACGGTCCGCCGTCCAACCAACGGGAGAGAAAGAGTGAGAATAACATGTTTCTCTCTCTTTCTACCCCGTTGGTCAGACGATGGTTAAGGTCAACTAAATCCATACGTCTGTTAGGGCTTCCAGCATCGCGTAAGAATGTCGCGTATTTTGGTGTTATGCTGTCGCATTATTCTATTAATTTCTCTTTCATGTCGGTATAAATGCACAAATATGTGATTTGCTAAAATATACGGCCTTACAAACTTAAAAACGTTACTTAAAAGTTAAGCAATTCTTAAAATTGCTGTCAATTTCTCACTGACAGAAATTGTCACAGGTGAAAACATGACAGAGGAATTTTAAGGTTTGCTTAACTTAAGTAACGTTATAAGTAAGGCCGATATTGTTTAATAAAATCTAACGCCCGCATTCTGACGTCGTAACAGAGCGTCGCGTACAATAAAAAGCGCGTTCTATTTGACAGGTATCAACTTGAGTAGTACAAGACAACGCGGCGTAGTTACGCGGTGCTATAACGCCTTGACGCGCGCTAGGTACGCGTTCTATTTGACGAAACCTTTAAAGCTTGTGAAGGATGGAAATGGATGGAGGTCTATAGTTATGAAATTATGCTTTTTGAATGCATTATGAAGTTCGGGGTGATTGACGGCTCGTTTATGTTGCCTTTGTTATTAACCTACTTCAAAAAAGAGGTTCTTAATTTGACAGTATTTTGTGTGTGTATGTTACGTGATATATCCGACGATTGTGAACTGATTCTAATGTTTTTTTAACCCCCGACGCAAGAAAAGAGGTGTTATAAATTAAAGAGCTAGGTCAGGGGGAAGTAAAATTCATAGTCCTTTCAGCAAATTTACAGTAGGTATATGCAGTATTTACAGTATTATTCATAAAGCTTTTAGCACTTTCCCATTGATATCCTTTTCCATTACATTCCATAATTAACTCTTATTCGTAAAAACTTTTTCACTTCCTTTCTCTTTGGCTGCTCAACCAACCCTCCTGTCAACGTCGCCCGATCACGCCACCAGACCACGGTGGGCTGTGATTGGCCGACGTTCCTGATTGGCGTTAATACATCTAGTTGGCTTTGAAATCATTAAGGTGGTTCGTTGCACAAATGGCGGGAAATTCAAATTTCAAACAGTTCTCTTGTCCTTGTAGCTAGGCCGAGTAATTATTGTAAACAACCATGATCTTTGCGCAGATTGATTATTATTCTTTACAAAATCATGTAAAGCTATTTATCTCTAATGCCCATTATTACTTACATTTGTGAATAAACAAATGTTTGCTGTTTCAAACGGTTTCTTCACAAATGTAAGTAATATGGTGCGTTGCTGTTAAATAATTGTACATTATAATGTAAAGAACAGCCAACATTTTGCGCAAACACTGTGTTATTTAAAAATAATTACCTGGCCTGGCTACTAGGACCAAAAAACTGTTTAAAATTTAAATTTCCCGCCATAGGTGAATATTGTACTTAGAGATATAACCGAAATGATATAATAACGTGCGAATATATAAATCAAATAGTAATAATTGCTATAATACCTAACAAAATGTAACGTGTATATTCAGATAAAAGAGCAATGTTTCCGATGAAACTACTAGGCATAAAGATATTTAGCATCTGAAAATCAGGGTGTCGAGCGCAATGCATTACCGCGTGGGATTTCAAACTGTTGAAGCTTTTGGGTGGCAATGAACTAACATGAAATCAACTATAGGTGTATGATATTTACGTGATGAGGTTGTGGATGGAGCTCCTGTTATTTTGATAGCCCGTTGGTACAGTTGGTAGTGAACCTACCTTCTGAGCTTGGGGGCGTCGGTTCGATTCTCACCAAGGACAAACATTTTGTGATGAACATTTGTGTTTGTTCTATATCTGGTTTATATCTATTTAGGTATGTATTTAGTAATGAGTTATTTAGTATGTATTTAAAACTATATATGAATATATCAGTCTCTGGCAGCTTTAGCACAAGCTTTGCTTAGTTCGGGGTCAGATGACCGTGTGTGCAAAAACGTCCCGAATTTTATGTCCCGAATATTATTTCGGCGCAATTACATCCACTATGTTTACGGGAAGACTGAAGAATGCTCGCAAAAAAGTTTAAAGTTAAGTGCAGACAAAACGATCTCCCCTCTTTCTTAGTTTTTTGTTACGGTTATCACTGACTCGAACCTAAGTCCTACAAAACACACTCACCGTATCACTGCGTATGGTATTTTGAACACTTTTGGACGCGTATTAATTCAACGCGTTTTTTAACGTTATAATATTTTGGAGATCAATTGGGAAGGCCTAAGTCCAGCAGTGAACGTCCTAAGGCTGAAATGATTATGATGATGATGTGTATAACTATACTGTAAAAATAATCACTATAAAATAATGAGCAATATTTATGTCCTACCCGCAAATTGTCAAACAAAAAGTCAGTTATCGACGGATGATTACTTAGAAAAAGAGGGTAGGTACCATTATTTATAACTAACGATTTGAAAGGATTGTGATCGCAATCGCGTGCTATCTCACTTGCGCACGTGGTGCGAGTAAGTAAATGCGAGCGGGACGGCTATATCCGACCCGGGTATGTCCTAAAACTGCGACCAGAACCACCGGAGGATGGGCAGCAGCGTCCTGTTAGTACACGGTGAACGTACTGCGATCTCCAAGCCGCCTGCCAAGCGTGGGGATTATGGCAACACCCCTCTCTAAGAGGGAGGCCTTGTTCAGCAGTGGACATTTCGCACTCTTAATAAAACAATGACCGAACTCAAAATTTTGGCAAATTGAGTTTTAGTAAACTATCGACCTAAAAAGCATGCTCTACAATCTAGGCGATTAAAAACACCTGTTTTCTATATGCAATAAGGTTTATAACTACTTGAGTCTTTATCCGTCCCTCACCTTGCGCGCTGTTACTCAGTTAAAAATTGTTTTTTGTCGATTCCCAAAAAGTTACGATTTTGGATTCGGTCACTGTTTTATTAAGAGTGCGATTTAATGGCTGATGATGTGATGTGTGTGTATAACTATAGTGAACAACCGTGATAGTTTAAAACATTGTTTTATGAAATCAACACACAGTACACGTGGAATCTTCTTCACAAACTCTCTGCATACGATTCATTAACAATTCGACCTCATTCTGTGCAAGCTATTTCTTAAATCAGAGCGAGAGCCAACTTCTTGCATATTAAGAGCTCGCAGCGGCACTGGATTAAACTTAAAGAATTTATAATAGCAATAAGCTGAGGCGACAGCTGGCGGTCGTGTTATAAGATGCATGGATGCCGGATGGATCCCGTACAAAGGGTGGTGCACACTCGAGTTTCACATCGCTATGTGAAAACATTTCAGTGAGTACGAATATTCGATATGTAAAAATATATAGGTAGAGAACCTCTCTTTTTTCGTCGTTTAAAATATACGTATCAAATACCAGGCAAATTTTTAAATATAATAAAAAAAAAAAACATGAAATACTTTCGCAACGCTTTTACTAACTAAAACCAACCTTCGCCTTTTTCGTCGTTTAAAATACGTATCAAATTCCAGACTATTTTGACATTTCAAATAAAAATAAAAAACATGGTATTGATAAAATATTTTCACAACGCTACTACACTATCTGTGCGCTACTAAAAGTTTTTTTTACAGACTTACGGCGTAGCAGCACAGGGTGTAAGTACACGTGGGAAGCGCGGGACCATTCACATGGACTTACTGTATCTGTTTCGTACATTTAAATCGATAATAGTTCCCTAAGTACGGATAAAAAAAAATTGGGCATGTTGTTTTACAATATATAATTAATTAACGTTAGCAACGTGGTAATGCCACCAGCATGCTGGGTACGCTGCCAACTGGTAGTGGGCTTGAGCATTTGGATTGTCTTTAGACCTTCAACAGTCTATGGGCAGTCTAACTGTAT
Organism: Agriopis marginaria; assembly: GCA_932305915.1. NCBI lineage: Eukaryota > Metazoa > Arthropoda > Insecta > Lepidoptera > Geometridae > Agriopis > Agriopis marginaria. Next base: position 3,369,031 of record OW029932.1, read on the forward strand.
TTGTAGTTTTAGTTTTAGCTTGTATTTTGTTTAGTTAATAAAGGCATTAACGTTATAAAGTAATTTTATATTACTATTAAATTAATTATATAGGCGGACGGACAGGTGGCTTTTTATTTTTTCGTTGTGGTTTTTGTTTTAATTACCTACCTATATAACCTAAACCTAATTTGAAATAAACAATTAAAAAGTATAAAGCAATTTTCTTGTCGTTATTTTATAGGATAGCGGAAACTATTTTTGAGAGAGCAACTTCTTCATGTTACTTTTACTACGCATCGTCTGCAAGTGCCTTTACTCTTCACACTGGGAGCAGCATTTCGCCGTTCTGATGCGCCGCGCCGCCTAGTGGCTTAATAAGTAGACTATTAAAAGAGAAACTAAAAAACCTACCTGCTCAATTTAATCTATATCACCTTGGGCATAAAGATGAAACCCAAAAATTAGATGGGGAAGAAAGGTTCTGGAGTGGAGACCACGAAATGGAAGACGCAGCGTAGGTAGGCCTCCCACTAGATGGACCGACGACATTGTGAGAGTCACGGGCATCCAGTGGATACAAAAGGCAGGCTGGCGTTCAGTGTGTTTAATTCCTTGGGACAAAATTTACTGGTTTTACTATAGGGTTCGTTTTTTTCGTTTAAACATTTTGAACGTTATTAAGTTTGTATCCGAGAACAATATAATATTGTAATACACTGTTTTAAACTATCACGGTTGTTCACTAAAGTTATATGATTATTTACGGAATATTTACCGTGGTAAGGTTGTGGAATGAGCTCCCGAACATGGGAACATGAACCCGTATGTCTTCCCGTGAACATGGTGCATGTAACTGTGTCGAAATAACGGGAGCTCATTCCACAACCTTACCACGGTAAATATCCCGTAAATAATCATTTAACTTAAATATTATACGGGGTGTAAGGGAACACTCTTGAAGCCAAAAGAAGGTAATTGTGCTCATCATTATGAACAACATTTACTATGGGACCAGCCCTGAAATCGCGAAAAAAATATCATCTGTTCTATAGAAAACGGTAATTGACAGTCGACAAAATGTATGGAACAGCAGCTTATTTTTTTTCGCGATTTCATGGCTGGTCCCATAGTAAAAGTTGTTCATAATGATGAGTACAATTACCTTCTTTTGGCTTCGAGAGTGTTCCCCTTACACCCTGTATAGTAGTACTAACAATAATTTTTTTCTTTTTACCAACGTCAAATGATTTTTTATATAAAAGAAGCCTTTGAATTTCACCCTTTTTGTTCGCACTCAACTCATTTTAAATATCCAATTTCGTTCTCTGGCTAATATTGGTAAACCGCTTGAGTTTGAGATTTCGTGCAACTCGCGGGGAATATTGTTCACAGATTAGGGTCAGCTTTATCGTGCTGTCTATAGACTTTACTTAGACTTTACTTGACTCAACGTACCTCCTGTAAGATTGGAATTATTCAGGAATAACTGCATTTACATGGCGCCACTTATTTATAATTCCCTACCAATCGGACTAGTGGACTTGCCCTATTATAAGTTCTCTGCAGAACTAAAAAAGTGGTTAGTGAGCGAAGGTTTTTACTCAGTTAAGGATTTCTTGAAAAAAGCATCGTGTCGCTATTACCTCTATCGCGAGGGATGTTGATATCGATTTATTATTATTTTGAGCTATTATTTGTGACATATTATATTATATAATAATTAATTATAAATTTGCTTGCCTGATTTAAGGTTGTTTTGGCTGTACAATCCTAATATAAGATCAATGTTACCCTTATACTAGCAAATAAAGAATTGAATTGAATTTATATCTTCCCTTTAAGCAAACTACATGGGCTGTGTAATATAAAAGACGTTTATACACCTGCAGTTTGAATGCACCTTTTATGAGCTTTGTTTAATGGCTTACGTTTGACCGCTACTTCGCCTGATGTTAAGCTAGAGATTATGCTATTATGTCTTTGAAATTATTGTTAAACAGTCAGTGAAACCAGCACGATGCAAACTTTTGTATTCAAACGTTAAAGCCACGCCTACAGACTACAACTATCTTTCGAACGTTTAATTTAAAAAAAAAAACTAAAATATCAACACGAAAATTGCTTTTTACTATTTGCAATGCTATTCTAAACATAATGCAGAATCGGATTTTTGAATTTCTTAAATTAAGTTTTTTTTTTCAAAAATGTTGAAAACGACATAGTGTGATTATCTCGAGAAACATTAAAAGCTACAATCATAAATTTATGTTCATTTTCACATAGAGCAACTTATCTATTTTGATATACTACATTTTACGTTATCCATATCATCAGAACGTCAGCGTTAGTGCTGGCAGATAATGTTATGTGCCAATTCAACTTGTATCAGCATTTCCTCGTAAATTCAACACAAATCAACGGTGACTGTGAATCGACAACGAATATCGAGTATTCAACCACCATTGCAAGCGTTTCAACACGTATTTCAACGTATCAGACAAAATTGTGCGTTATCCATGTATGTTAGTTTATCACGACAGAAGCGCGTTTGAGCGAGCAATGGAACGCTTGTAATAAATCGCTGATGTAAAGGGGCATACTAGCACATACTAGACTGCGAGATAGGGATGTTCTTGCTTACATAGCGATTGTTCTGAACTGTTGAACGAATGAAGTAGTTCAGTGTAAAGACAAGTTTATTTCTGTCACTGTCACTCTCGCTACACGTTTCATAAGGACGAGAGACATAACAGGTGTATTTTAAAGCTTCAAAGTAATAAATAGTCTTGACGAATTAAAATTCCATTGTTTTTTATCGGTTTTAACATGTCAAACAGTATGTATAAGTAGTTTACGAATGAAAGAAAAGTTTTCATTCGGGAAAATGCACAATTTAACTGAAAGAGTATATTTCTGGATCAGCTTTTACCTAACGATGTAAAGGGAAAACAAGAATATTATATTTAGGTAAACGTAACAGACAATTCAAAAATTTGATGACCAGCAGGATTTGAAACGGCAGCATCGGATACGCCCCGAGCACCCTGTCAACTAAGCTATGGTCACTTTCTTGTCCACCTCCAAATTATTGAGCTGTCTTTACAAGCAATATTTACGTAGGCAATGTCATCTACAGCAAGTAGCAACTCAGCAAGAACCTTTCCTGGCTGAAGCTGACTGACAGATAACGCCTTATACTAACTCGAAAGTATTTTTTTATATTTGAAGTGTTGTCCTCACTTTAAGATTTACTTTTTAAATATAAATCCTAAAGTGTGGAACCACACTTCAGATATATATATTTTTTTAAGGATATTGTTGTTCGCGTGTATACATAAATGTTTGTTACCATCCGACCTATAGCCGCTTAATCCAATTTTTATAAATGAGATGTCGATAGATTTGTGTAGTTTCAGGGCTGATAAAAATACAAGATGGCAACATGTTAAGTAGGGTTAAGGAAGATACTGTACCCAGTACTGTAACTCATAATGTAATTTATTGAACTTGAATGATCTTAAAATGAAATTGAAGAACTTTGGAAACATAATTTTGGTCAATTGAACCATTTATAAAAAAAAAAGTCCGTTTTAATTTTTTTAAGAAATAACGTGTGCAATATTCTACTTCTACCTTTCTTATTATCTAAATGACCTAAACCTGTGGCGAGCGGAGTTTGTTAAAATTTCTAAACTTTTAGCAAATAGTTAAGGCACCGAAAGATTTGGTGTCGACATAATTTATTATCATTTAGTTCAGAAGTGATTGATATAAGCTCTATAGTTCACTCCACGTACAACACTAGATGCTTGGATGCGGTTGGAACGCGTCGCTGCATTCAAATAGCTCGGTTTAGTCTTGCGCTGCTTAATTTGTATACAAAAGGTTTATTTGAACAGTGGAACGAACTTGCACGAGCTAAGCGATAATTAAGCTTCAAATATCTTCGCAGACGTTAATGAGCAATGAAACTGTTAAAGTTAGAAGTGGAGAGTGTTGATACAACTCTAGGCGAGACTAGAATTTTGTAGGTAAAAGTACACAGCACAAATAATTGCTAAAACTTTTTCTTTTGAACTGCTTGGAACATCTGAACAAATTTAAATGCAAAACGTGAAGGTATGCAGTCAACATAGAGCTTAAACACATTCGGGTTTTTTTCTTAGGCTTGCATTTGACCTCCGACTGATGTGTGTAGGTAGGTAGGTATGTTTCCTATGCACTCCGAAACGCTTGGACCGATTTTGACGGGACTTTCACTGGCAGGTAGCTGATGTTATAAAGAGGATGCAGTTTTATCCACAGGTAGCTTCTAGTAGGCTATATTTCATAGGTGGTCTCGTATAAAGTCAAAGATAATATTGTATAACTAAGGGTGGGGAAATTATGCAGTCTACGATGGAACACGCTTGCTTAGAAGAAACCGGTTCACTCGTTGTTTGGAGATACTTAGATTGTAACTATCGGGGAACACCCATGATAAGTTCCTGTTAATAATTGTGAAAATCTCCTGTAAAAGTATATGACAGACTGCGATAATGATGATGATGATATTGTATTCATAAACACCATTCGACTTTAATATACATAGGTTTAGAGCATTTTATTTATCACACACATCATCAGCCATTTACATACATTTTCATTTATATTTATACATTTTTACCATACATTTTCATTTATAAAAAAATGAAATACATCAAATTAGAGCATCAACGCCATCTATTGGCACTGATGTGCCTAGCTAACCACAAGCAACAACCTTAAATGTCCACTGCTGAACAAGGCTTCCCTCTTAGAGAGGTGTGTTGCCATAATCCCCACGCTTGGCAGGCGGCTTGGGGATCGATTTTATTTATATTACACGGGAATTATTCACGTAAGATTAAGCCGGTTACTCCGACTATAGTTTTAACCGCATTAGACCGGGTTTTTTTCAAGGTGAATGCACGCGCACGGCTGCGTCTCGCTTTGCACTCCATAACCGAAACCATGCAAACCGTGCAAAGAAACCGTAGATCCAAGTAGGTATTTAATATAAATTTCAACTTGATACCTTTACGCGTTCCTGAGAAAAAGGGTCTTGACACACGGCCAGACAGATGGACAGACGGACAACGAAGTGATCCTATAAGGGTTCCGTTTTTTCCTTTTGAGGCACGGAACCCTAAAAATATTGAAAATGTGCGTAAGAGATAGCTTTGGTCGAGTAACGAACTTTTAAGCTGTGCCACATTAAAAGATAACCTAATTCTAACGTTACTTCAAAAGGGCACGAGAGCGTTAAGCATTTTTCAAATTAAAAAGAAAGGTCGGCTTTTAACCTACGCCGTAGATTTTAGGTATCCATTTTTCAATGGAAGGGTCTATTTTTGTTAGGCCCGGAGCGAGGCACGAAAATTAATGTTGTGAAAGATACTTACGGTTGAATGTCGAAAGGCTGCCTAAAGAAATTCGGAGCTATTTTACGCGGACGCATGCAAATTCTGTTTGTCATCTGAGTATTTTTTTGATGACAGTTTTTTTATTATTGAAAACGATAAAATCGAGACACGCGTGTGGTAAATCATAATCCAATTCTCACTTTTATATAACTTTATTCATATTCTTATTCTTTATTCCTACTTATTACAGTTTGAAGACCAATATGCTTTCGCTATGAACGCTCAAGCCAGACTAAAGTCCCTCTTTCCAACATCCTACCGCATTATCTTTTTCCTACCCCCACTATTTGCACTATTGCCGAGACTCCCGAGTCAACACGTTTCCAACCGCCATTTTAAATAAAAAGACTGTTAGTCAATTTAGATACCAAAAGGTTTAAAACCAAGAAATCACAAAGAAATAATTGTAATCAGTTAGAAATCATGACACGCGTATGGTTTCCGTAGCCACAGCAATATTCGGGACATTCGGGACATTTTTTCACACACGGTCATCTGACCCCAAACTAAGCAAAGCTTGTGATATGGCTGCCAGAGACTGATATACATACATATATAGTTTTAAATACATACTTAAATAGATATTAACAACCAGATATAGAACAAACACAAATGTTCATCGCATAAATGTTTGTCCTAGATGGAATCGAACCCACGCCCCCAAGCTCAGAAGGCAGGTTCACTACCAACTGGACCAACGGGCTATCAAAAATTATAATAAAAATAATATATAATATAAATAATATATAATATAAATAATATATATAATATAAATTGTGGTCATATTATTTTATAGGTCAGAAATGGATGGTTATTACAGGCGAGCCCGACTCGCACTTGGCCGGTTTATTATAATGTACTAGATGAATCCCGCAGAGTTACCCACGATTTCCAGTTTTTCCGCATTTTCTGATGGAAAAAGTACCCATGTCCCTCCTCATGATTCACATTATCTTCCTGCCAAATCTCGTCAAAATCTGCTTAGCCGTTTAGTCAGCTAATTTATTATAAACGCGAAAGTTTGTATGTATGGATGTACCTATAGATGTATGGATGTTTGTTCCTCTTTCACGCTGCAACGGAACAACGAATCCACTAGATTTTTTGCATAGGTATAGTTCAAGAGCCAAAGAGTGACATAAGCTACTTTTCATCATCATCATCATCACCATTTTTCATCACTACGCGGGTGAAACCGCGGGGCGCAGCTAGTATTAGGATAAAAGGTAGATTCTTCAAGGCCAACTCTGCCTTACATTTTCAATAAACAAATTAACGTCAAGAATTTTGTTTACGAGAACACAGATCGTAAACCCTCTCAAACATCCCCGCAAATATGTATCTTGAAGTTCCCGTAACTTACCCCAAAGAGTTTACATAACAAGGTATGGTTACAAGGTACCCATCAATTACAAGCCCTTTGGGTGGTTAGATAACCCTTCTGCAAGTTGGCTAACAAGAGAGCTTGAATTTCATGTATGTCAGTAAGGCTCCATAAAAGCCTCTAGTAACGTCTCCATCACTTTACTGGGATATGACTTGGACTTGGCCGTGACTTACATTGTTAGACTGAACTATGACCTGTTCTTTTTGATGATATAATTTACAATAACTTTTTCCTCATAAGAGGAATTTGGCGTCTCACGACTTGCGTATTTGCCAGTGTCAAGTATTAAAATATTATATTCAAGTTTTATAAGTTATTATCGACCCACCCGCCCGGCTTCGCACGGGTGTAATTTACGTCTGAAGCCGGGGCGGATCGCTAGTTATATACATAAACCTTCCGTGAAAATATATCTAACTAATGGTGAAAACCGCATCAAAATCTGTTGCGTGGTTTAGGAGGAGTTAGCGGCCATACAGACAGACAGACAGACGCGGAAAGCGACTTTAATTTATACTATGTAGAGATAGAGGAGATAGTTAAACAAGACAGTCATAGTCAGAGTGAAGCTAAGTAGGTAGGTCACGCTCAAGTCAAAGTAAAGTGGTGAAATCTTTATTAGATGTTTCTATGGTGTTTTAGAAACAACACGAAAATACGTGTTTTACCTCGTTAAATTATCACAAAACTTTCTCACAGTCAAGTACATTCACGAAAACTCAATAAATAATGCGTCATCACTATAACACATTCATCATCATCAGCCAGAAGACGTCCACTGCTGAACATAGGCCTCCCCCTTTAACCTCCACACCGACCGACAGCCTGCCTTTTGCATCCACTGGATGCCCGCGACTCTCACAATGTCGTCGGTCCATCTAGTGGGAGGCCTCCCTACGCTGCGTCTTCCGGTTCGTGGTCTCCACTCCAGAACCTTTCTTCGCCATCGGTTATCGGTTCTTCGAGCGATATAACACATTAACACTCGATAATTCTCAGGTAAATAATATAATGATGCGACATATTTTTTTCACATTGGCACCAAAACTAAGTAGGTACTAACTTGAAGTGTATGAATACGTCACACTAGCAAACACACACGACGTGCGATGCCAAAACTCTCTCATGAAGAAAAGGAATCTAATCCGAACAAAAACTTTATACGCTGATATCTCAGAACTTTGTTACCCGATTTAATGCTTTCTTCATTCATCATCATCATCATCATTTCAGCCATAGGACGTCCACTGCTGGACATAGGCCTCCCCCATCGATCTCCAAAAGGGCCGGTTGTAAGCGGCCTGCATCCAGCGTTTCCCTGCGGTCTCTTTTAGGTCGTCTGTCCATCTTGTGGGTGGACGTCCTACGCTGCGCTTACCAGTCCGTGGTCTCCATTCCAGAACCTTTCGGCCCCATCGGCCATCTGTTCTGCGTGATATGTGCCATGCCCACTGCCACTTCAACTTGCTAATCCGGTGGGTTATGTCGGTGACTTTCGTTCGTCTACGGATCTCCTCATTTCTGATTCGATCTCGTAGAGAAACTCCGAGCATAGCCCTCTCTCCATAGCTCGTTGTGCTACTTTGACCTTGCTTATGAGGTCCATAGTGAGAGACCACGTTTCTTCATTAGTATTATTAAATTTAACTATGTTTTACACTAAGCCTGTTATGTTAAAAAATCAAACACCTTGTCCGATAGTTTTTTTTTTTAAATAAATAATAGGCTTGCGTTTGACCACCATCACGCCTGATGTTAAGCGATGATGCGGTCTACGTTGGAGCATGCTTGCCCAGAAGAGACCGATTCAGTCGTGATTTGAAGACGCCCAGATTGTCTATTCTAAAACAACACTGTTTTTACTACTTTTACTAACACAAAATCATAGCGGAATTGTAGAAACATTATTTGTAAGTTTTGTATTTAAATCCAGTGTATTTCCATAGGATTTTTTACAGACAAGTTACCCAGTTTGACGCTGTCTATCCAACTTGCATTCTAATGCTGCCTATGACATTTCAATTTGTAACTGCCTGGGGGACATTGCTTTGTCAAGAACGTAAGACATAATGAAATGATGGCATTACTTTGAACATGCAATTCCACGGGCGTATTCTTTACTATTGCTATATTTTTAGTATATTTTATTATATATTATGCGCCCCGCGATTTTACCTGCGTAGTGGTGAAAAATGGTGATGATGATGAAAAGTAGCCTATGTCACTTTTTATCCCTTGAACTATACCCATGCAAAAAATCAGGTCGATCCGTTGCTCTGTTGCTGCGTGAAAGAGGAACAAACAAACCAACAAACTTTTCACATTTATAATATTAGTATGATATATTTTATTATATTTACATATTTATTATATTATATATTTTAGTTAATTACAAAATGAGCGCCGGCGCTCACTTCGTTTCAGTCGGACTCTAGCCGTGGGAAGTGCGACACAAGACTATTGTTACATGATAACGAAACATCTGACCAAATTATGCCTTCGTGAGGTTTCCCGAAGTGTAAAAACACAACAAAAAAACCGCTATCTATTTTTTGTAACAAATGTACTGTACATGGTTATAATTAGGAGTTGAAATATATCCGACGGTTTTGACTCGTTTTTACTGAGCAATTTCAATGGTTATGGCCCGTCCATTCATTTTATTTTGGTCGAAGATGCTATACAGATATTCCGATTTCAAGCTAGGTGGTTTTACTATCTTTGACCACGCCTTCATTTAACATCAGGCAAAGATATAAACCACTTGATCGCGCATGTAGTCAAAATTCCCTTTTACAAAATGATGCCACGTCGGTCGCGGCGGGCAGCTTGTGATTGGAGACTCGACACGACTACGCTTGTGATTGGAGACTCAAAAGTCATTCATTCAATTAGTGCCTAGGATTGGCCCGCTAGAAACAGTTTAGGTTGACATTTTAAAACCTTTGGCTTACGGCGGGGTCACAGATATGGTGGTAGATCTGTGGGTAGGGTAAAGAACGATCAGTCAAGTGGTTATAATAACCATAAAAAACCTACAACACGAACTTTCATCTACATAGTTACATAGGTAGATTTATAATTTCGTCCCAGACCAGTTTTTGCTTCGCTTGGTCCCTGTTAATGCTCATTTAATTAAAGTTTAATTGCTCACCGTGGCTTCAGCTTAGCAAATTAAAGTTACTTCGTTGGTTAATGCACCTGCGAAGCTTTGCATTGACAGAGTTGCTTTATGTTTTCCCAAGTTTTAAAGTTAAATTACTAATTCAGAATTTAAGACGATTTTTTTTAAGTACCTACGTTTCACCTAAGATGGAAAATTTAAATTTCAAAAATTGTTTGTCCTTGTAGGTAGGCCGGGTAGCTGGTTTGTAATGTTACGATAGATACCATGACATGATTTTGTTACTTTTTGGAAATTCACATCCATTGAATTTATATCTTCGATAATTTGAAAATGTGCGAGCGAGAGAGCTGCAGAGGGTATATAGGACTCTCAAAAATTCAATATGGCGGACGCCCCAAGATGGCGGACAAAAGTTCTTATCGACCATCATGATATGGGTATCAAATGAAAGGGTTTGCTGAGAAGAATATGAAAAAAAATGAAATTAAAACAAATAATTTTAATTGTGCTAAAAAAAATGCATTGTGATAGTCGCTGGCATCAAGTGGATGCAAAAGGCAGGTTTTCGTTCAGTGTGGAGGTTAAAGGGGGAGGCATATGTTCAGCAGTGGACGTCTTCTGGCTGATGATGTTTTTTTTTTTGGATGATGATGATGATGATGTGCTAAAATTTAATCAATCCTATACTACACGTATGTAAGATATATCAAGCTCTAGAACAAAATGTAGCAATATAAGCTATCTCTCTAATATATTAAACGCCGCAATCTTAACCAGGGTACGACGTGCTTTAGTTTAAGGTGATAAATGCTCAGCTCGGCATAGTTATCGCGATGCTGATAAATTACATCGCTGGTTATGACGTACGACATGGGACTCTATTTTTGAATCGCTCGTATGATATTTGGCACGAAAATATCTTGCGAAATTCCAAATAAAAGTCGAGTGTTTTAAATAATCCACCCGCAACTTGTGGCTTCAACTATTCGAATTTGCTTTTTTATTTATTTGATATTATGCAGTCTACAACGGAGCACGCTTGCCTAGAAAAAACCGACTCACTCTCGACTTGAAGACACCCAGATTGTAACTATCAGGGAACCCACTCAGGCAGCGAAAAACAATAGAAAATCTTTCATTTCGCATCATACTTTCGTGCGAAATCATACGAGCGATTCAAAAATAGACCCCTGAGGTCTTTACTGGTTGTATCAGAGAAGTCACAGTGGCTTCATATTCCTCGAGATGATTCAAACAAATGTAAGGTAAATTAAATCGGGACACGACCCGTGCACCCAGCAGCTCAACACACCAGTACTTAAAACAAATTTACAGAAAGCTAAACTAAAAATCTCAGAGTAACACAGCGGGCAATGGAGAGAGCTATGCTCGGAGTTTCTTTGCGCGATATAATCCGAAACGTGGATATTCACCAAAAAACCAGAGTCACCGACATAGCTGTTAAAATTTGCAAGTTGAAGTGGCAATGGGCAGGCCGCATCGCTCGAAGAACCGATAACCGATGGGGAAGAAAGGTTCTTGAGTGGAGACCACGAACCGGAAGACGCAGCGTAGGTAGGCCTGCCACTAGATGGACCGACGACATAGTGAGAGTCGCTGGCATCCAGTGGATGCAAAAGGCAGGCTGTCGTTCAGTGTGGAGGTTAAAGGGGGAGGCCTATGTTCAGCAGTGGACGTCTTCTGGCTGGCTTAAGGGTCATGTATACCCTCTGCAGCTTTCTCTCTCGCACATTTTCACATTATTGAAGATATAAAATCAATGAGTGTGAATTTCTAAAAAGTAACAAAATCATGTCATGGTGTCTATCGTAACATTACACACAAAGAAATTGTCAATTTGATATATTTTAATTTGACACAGTAAAATGGTAACAAGTGATTTTTATTTCTCGTGTCATTTTATTTCGTCAAATTACAAGATATCGAAGCAAACATTTCTTTGTTTGTAATGTTACGATAAACACCATGACATGATTTTGTTACTTTTTGGAAATTCACACTCATTGATTTTATATCTTCAATAATGTGAAAATGTGCGAGCGAGAGAGCTGCAGAGGGTATACAGGACCCTTAAGAGATACCCGTAATTCTCCAGGTATCTACAGTTTTGTCTATCACGAACATACAATATTCGTCTTAAAACTATGTTTAGAAGAAAAATTTCCTTATAAGTTTTTTTTTTTTTTTTTATACATATCATAAAGCATTCTACATCATACTTATCGTAGCAGAATTAATAAATAGACCAGTTGATTCCGCAGGGAAAACCGGCGAAACTGCATAGAATATTGATCACGATACAACCGGCAGACCCTATAAATAATTTCATCGAACATCATAGATCAATAACATGCAAATTCGCACTACCCCTGTAAGACTGGCGTAAGTTGAAAACACCAACTTTTCAGGAGCGTCAAAAAACTGATTTGTGGAGAAATTAGAAGACCTAGACAATTGGTTTCTTTAGCAACATGATGGCAAAAATTACTTTACAGATACCTATATATATATACTTTATTTTTAAGAAAAGCTAGCAGTTTTTGCGGAAATCTGAAATTAGGTGGCTACTCCATTTATCTCTGGAATAACAATATGAAATTTAGAAACATCTAAAGTTAACGCTTTGTTGCTACGGAAATTAGACGAATTAGATGGCTTTATTTCGAGTTAAGTCCTTATTCCAGCCCACTTACATAGAACTTTTGTACGTAAAAAATTATACTCTTTTCTTCCACGGGAAAATAAAGCGGAAATTTATAGTAAATTGTATATAAGCGTATATTTCTGTACTTTATCAAGTGGAAAAAGTATGTAAGTTAATTTATGTAAATAAGTTTTTTTAGAAAGACGTATAATAATTGCTTAACTTCGTTTAAGCTAATATTAAAAGGCAAGTCTACAAAAGTAATAAGCGTAACAAAACTTACATAAGTTTACCAGGGAATTTATGAAAAATATATTTTCGTACCGATTTTTTTAATCTAATTATATCTGTCATTTATTGGAATAAAAATTTGAAAAAAAATGAGTACGTGTCTATACAGTCTTTCCTCTATACAATGGTGAAATAAAAAATATTTGACGTAAATGTGTTTACGCCAGTCTTCCATGGGTGGTGCGCTATGAGATAATCACGGAATAGTGATCACCGCCAAAATTATCGATAAGACCCTTTCCCCACTTTAAGCTATTTCGGTCTCAGGTTTTAGTTTGTCTACTTCTATGGTTAGCTTAAAATTATAAAATGGTGTTATTTCAAAATTTTATGTTTTATCTAGGAAACCGTAAAGACTGAAACACAATTAAGAGGGCATACCACGGCCAAGAAGTTTGATGAATAGGTATTTAGCAAATCTATTGCCGTCCCCTGACCTCAAGCCTCTCCCAGTAGAGCGCAATGGGGACAACTGCAGCTCGGATCGATTATACCGACGAAAAGTAGACAAAATCATCGTCTCGTATTTTTCCGTTTCCTCATTCAAAACTAAGCCGATTTCATTATTTTTTTAAATTATAGATGTGAAAAAGATCGAACTGTGCTTCTATAATTTATTTTTCTTTTATAAACTCGTCAAATTTGTTTGATAGACGTCTGAACATGGCGGTAAAAAAAAGAAAATTTTTGGGATATTTAAAGGCTCATATTTCTTATAGTAGTTAACTTATAAGAAAAAATAAATGATAGAAGCATGACAATGGGAAAGATAATTTTTATATTAAAAAAAATACAGTTCTAGCGGTATTATCCAGGGATGAAACACGAGAATACGTTTGTATGGACAAAACGCTGCCCGTGTGCCCACTTAAGGACTTTTTTATTCTTATTTTTCAATGAAATATCACTGATTTGCGCCTTTCTCCCTGTTTTTAGGTTTCCGTCCTTAAGTTTCTTTCCTCAAACGGCTGAAGTTTTTTTTTGTTTGAAAAGTGACCAGAACAAGAGTGTGTTATCTATACTAATCTATACTAATATTATAAAGAGGAAAGATTTGATTGTTTGTTTGTTTGTTTGCATTGAATAGGCTCCGAAACTACTGAACCGATTTGAAAAATTATTTCACTGTTGGGGTGCTGCACTATCCCCGGTTGACATAGGCTATATATCCCGGCTTCGCCCGTGCGAAGCAGGGGCGGCCTACTAGTTTGATATAATTCAAGATAATTTGATCAGCCATTTGACGATTTTCAGCTCAGTCAGCAGGAAGTCAGTTCAGTTATCTCTTTTATTGGGGGGGTTTTTATGCAATTTCAATTTATTCTTGTCTTCATCAAAACTCGCGTGAGGATTCATTATAAATGATTATAACACCGGCGTGCACTCACGCCCCCGACCGACCCGCCCCGTCGGTGGTCGATCGTCTCGACCGATAAAAACATAATCATGAGTGCAAGCGATTTCTTTCTTGTCTTGTTTTGTAGCATTCTTTGTGCGTCACGTTTCATACCCCGCGAGCATTTGAAGGATTTAATGTTCTAAGTGCCCTTATTAAATAAACAAAATACAAGCTAAAACTAAAACTACAAATACAGTTAGACTGCCCATAGACCGTTGAAGGTCTAAAGACAATCCAAATGCTCAAGCCCACTACCAGTTGGCAGCGTACCCAGCATGCTGGCGGCATTACCACGTTGAATGGCAATGCTTATGCGTTGAGCCAGAAACACGCCAGCATTTTGGTCACGCGTCGCATTAACCAGGCGCTCTGAAAGATTTTTGAAAATGAGGTGAGCTCCCTAATAATTTAATGTTCTTTAGTATTTTTTTTATATTACACGGGAATTACTCACGTAAGATTAAGCCGGTGACTCCGACTATAGTACTTACGACTGTGGTACTTAAGTATGTATGTAATTAAAACCTGCCTAATCCATCATCCACCTGCGTCTCTGACGTAAACAGGGCCTTAAATGTAGATACGCCATTAAAGTGGGGTCACCCTACATTCTTACCTAGGTAACCATTATTCGATTTTCGTTCGATAAAAATTTAAAAAGCGCCTCTAATCCGTTTATATACATCGTCAAACATACTCAAAAATTTACTCAAAACAATCATTTATTCAACAAGATTTACCGGCCCTTAGACTTCAATAATAAATTTACTATCCCGGCCAACATTTTGTTAAGAGTTACCCGATCCGAAGGGAAACTGAGCTCCGTTGGTTAAATTCCGTTGATGGGAAGCGGAACACCGGACGTGAGGGTCGGACGGGAGTTTTGATTTTAAATCATGCAACAGATGATGCTTGTACAATGCGTAAATAAAGTTAAAATTATTTACTTACAGCTCTATTATTTTCCTACTAGATTAAACTACAGTTAAATGTTTTTTTTTTTATCGTATAGGTAAGTACCTACTTTTCGGAGAGTATGTATCTGTGCATCGGATTTGCATGATCTAATTCCCTCCTGCCCATTTTTATATAGGACTGCCAGAATGGGAACGAAAAATTATCACCGCTTTATGGTTGTTATTCCGAAAACCCGAACGAAGAGCTTTGATTCCACATTTATTGTGCGAACCGCTCGTCTGTGGAATGCGCTGCCTGAATGGGTGTTTGTTGGCGATTAAACGCAAGCATATTACGGAAAAAAAATATGATTCGATACTACGTCGTCAGCTGCGGTAACATGTACGCTTTACAATCTGACGGCACCCTGTTCAATCCTCGGCACTGCACCAATGACTTTAGTACTTAAATAGTTTTGATTTTTAATTTTTTCATGCACCTCCTATCATTTGATACCCACCAAATGAAATGTACATAAAAACAACTGCTGCGCCAACTTTGGGAGTCCGCCATATTGGATTTAGAATGACCTGTGGGCTTACTCTTGACACTCGATTTCAATCGTAATTTGGGATTGGGATCGAAAACATGCCATTTGGTACTCTTCAATCGCGTCCAGAATACCGAAAGCGTCGAGTTGAGTCGATTTTATTTAGTTCCATAAAATTCCACCATTATCGGTTCCAATCGTGCGCTAGTTTAGAATTCAAGAGTACCAAATGGCATGTTTTCGATCCCAATCCCAAATTACGATTGAAATCGAGTGCCAAGAGTAAGCCCACTGATTTAGCTAACCATACATTGTCATCCAAACTAAACGTTTACGCCAAATATCATCTCAATCGGTTGATGATAACTGGGGCCTTACGGCCAACTCCTCATGCGGTCTCAAACTAACTTTAAACAGCACAGTTCGGAATATCACGCGAACGTCAACCTCAACACACCCAGATACGGTTTGCGGTCGCGCAACTTTTTTGAATACCTAAATTGGATTGTTAAAACAGAGGCCCCTGCGAAAGCCGTATCTGGGTGCGTTAAAGTTCACTTTCACGTGATTTTCCGAACTGTGCTGTTTTAACGTTACCTCGGTCCCGCGTAACGCGTTGGGCGTAAGGCCCCTAGTCTAAAATTCAGTTGCAAGATTTGTCCCACACATATTATATAATTATATCTAAGTATAATACTTACATACCACGCCCAACGCGTTACGCGGGACCAAGCTAACGTTAAACCGCGCACACCACTAACTTACTTACATGCTTGTTAAATAAAATCTTGTAAAAAAGGCAAACTTTTCAACTTTTTGCATCCAATTTGTGAGAAAGTTATGTGCTCAGTTGCCACCTTAAAGCTATTCATGACATACCGTCAGACCCCAACGTTAAAGAAAAGCTCAACAGACATCTTCGAAGTCTTTCAATCCATGGAGCGATCAATCGTGTGTGCGTTCACAACTTTGTTCACTAAACGGTGTGTGTTGTGAGTTGGAAAGCCGTTTATATACGTTATATGATCGTACACTTCACCATTCAGGATGGTGATAAAAGAGTAAACATGTCAAGTTTTCTTTACTGAAAATTTACTTTATCATCACAATATATCTTTAGCATTTACAACGGAGAGTGTTCTGAAGAACTATTTGATCTGATGCCGGCGTCGCGGTTTTACCATCGCACTAGCCGCCACCGCCTGAAGGCTCATCCACACATAATAGATCAGTGGAAATCGCACACTGTGCGTTTCACACGATCCTTCTTGCCTCATACCTGCAAAATGTGGAATGAGCTACCTTCTACGGTGTTTCCGAGAAGCTACAACATGGGGTTCTTCAAAAGGCGAGTTAATCGAGTTCTTAAGGGTCGGCAACGTATTTGTGATGCCTCGGGTGTTACAAGTATCCATAGGCGACGGTGACTGCTTTCCATCAGGCAGCCCGTCTGTTTGTTTGCCACCTATGGCATAAAAAAAAAAAACTTTATCATCATTATTTCAGCCCATCATGTTCCCAAATTCTTCGACCAAAGTCTTCGACCAGTGATGGCATACGGCACTGACACGTGGCCTCTCACTATGGGCGTCATAAGCAAGCTCAAAATCGCACAACGAACTATGGAGAGGGCTATGCTCGGGGTTTCTCTACGAGATCGAATCAGAAATGAGGAGATCCGTCGACGAACGAAAGTCACCGACATAGCCCACCGGATTAGTAAGTTGAAGCGGCAGTGGGCACGGCACATATCACGCAGAACAGAGGGCTGATAGGACTGAAAGGTTCTGGAATGGAGACCACGGACCGGTAAGCGCAGCGTAGGACGTCCACCCACAAGGTAGACAGACGACCTAAAAGAGACCGCAGGGAAACGCTGGATGCAGGCCACTTCCAACCGGCCCTTTTGGAGATCGGTGGGGGAGGCCTATGTCCAGCAGTGGACGTCCTACGACTGAAGTTATGATGATGATGATGCTCCCAAATAATTTTAAAATACGTTGTATATTTTTTAAAGTTAATATAGGTAGGTACCTACGTGTCTGGCAACATAAAATTCTAACCCAAAATAGTGTAATCAAAACACGAATACCATTTTGCACTAACATTTGATGAATTTGTACGTGACTGTCCTTGTATAAAATGGGCATTCAATTTTTATTCAAATTTGTTTGACTTGCTATTCGTAAGCCTAAAAAGTTTTACAAATCCAATTTCATTCTAAATTAGCTTTTTAGTAAGCAAATTTATAACTTGAGAGGAACAAGGCTCTACCACTACCATAATAATTACACTCAACATCATCATCATCATCATCATCACCATTGAGTCACATCAATTCGCATCCGGAGTTAACTTTTACTAGACCCACCACTGAACCCGATCTACAGCTTTTCGCTTCAAGCTAATATGCCTTACACTGTTTTAACATAAACGAGTTTTTGCTGCTAAATTATGTGATCATCTCTACATAGTATAAATTAAAGTCGCTTTCCGCGTCTGTCTGTCTGTATTACACCCACACGTAAATTACACCCGTGCGAAGCAGGGCGGGCGGGTCGCTAGTCATTTATAATTCTCAATATAAAAACTGACCTCAAAATTAGTAATGGCTCCTTGGATCAAAAAATAATATGAGTTCGATTCGTACAACATCGTCAAAACTCGTCAAGCGCCGTTGATCAAGCGAGACGACGATGTCTGAATCACAAGTGCTAAATAAAGGAACTATTTGTTTTATGTTCGAGTTCAAATAGCGATCTTAGTGCGTAGTCTTGGTACGTGTGTGAAATAATGCTGTTAAATCAAAATACTATAATTATGATTTTAAAAAAATGGTTTCTATGGGTTTTTGTGACTATTTGGATACTTTAATGTGTGTATGGAGTACTAGTAGGCCGCCCCTGCTTCGCACGGGCGAAGCCGGGATATATAGTCTATGTCAACCGGGGATAGTGCAGCATCCCAACAGTGAAAGAATTTTTCAAATCGGTTCAGTAGTTTCGGAGCCTATTCAATGCAAACAAACAATCAAATCTTTCCTCTTTATAATATTAGTATAGACTAGCTGAAACCCGCTACTTCGTACGCGTAGAGCTTGGCCTTCGGCCTCGCTACTACAACCCGTTATAGCCTATGTATTATTCTAATGTATAAGCTATAATGAAATCCATTCGGTAGTTTTTGCGTGAAAGAGGAACAAACATCCATACATACAAACTTTCGCGCTTATAATATTAGTAGGGTTTAATCACCGATGATATTTATGTATGTATGTCCTAAAACTGCGACCAGAACCACCGGAGGATGGGCAGCAGCGTCCTGTTAGTACACGGTGAACGTACTGCGATCTCCAAGCCGCCTGCCAAGCGTGGGGATTATGGCAACACCCCTCTCTAAGAGGGAGGCCTTGTTCAGCAGTGGACATTTAATGGCTGATGATGTGTAATGTGATATTTATGTTCCGCCATCTTTTTTTACATTTTTCTTTTGTTATTCTTGCAATTTTTCACAGAGCACTTATCATTGTTACGGCTTGCGCATCTATCGCATGACTGTGAGTCCAACTGGTCCCCGTATGGAGTCCGGACAAGTTTAGTATTGCCGCGATTAGCGCGTCATTGTGCCATCTTTGTATTTTTGATCGAAGATCAATCAATCAATCACTTATTGGGAACGTAGTAATGGTACATTTTATATATTGACTAGCGACCCGCCCGCCTGGCTTCGCACGGGTGTAATTTACTTGCGAAGCCGGGGCGGGTCGCTAGTTATATATATAAACCTTCCGTGAAAATGTATCTAACTGATGGTGAAAACTGCATCAAAATCCGTTGCGTGGTTTAGGAGGAGTTAGCGGCCATACAGACATACAGACAGACGCGGAAAGCGACTTCAATTTATACTATGTAGAGAAGAGAAGAGAAGAGAAGCTTCTGTATCCCGAACTAGTTTGCACTGTATTTCGTGATCCAGCGTCTTCTCCCATCTATGGGTTTAAGATAGTGTTACAAATATTTTTACACGGCATATTAACGATTACGACTATGATAGTTAAGTACAAAAGAATAAATATATATAGCACAAAATCAAAATGTGGGTTATAAAAAAAACATGATGTTATTATTTGACAGTCAAAGATGAATACGCACAAATGAGGCACAAACGCAAAACTAGAAGATCGTAAGAAAAGACACGAGGCGCTGCAAACACATAATTCCACTTGAAAAACGACTCGGCCACTAAAACATGAGAAACTCCCAAAGCTATCTCAATATTAATAACACGCTCCATTTAATAAAGACATGAACTAAAATAAAACAGGCAAGAGGCAACTTCATAAAAACTCTCGAACATATAAATATAAGATCAAAGGACCTCTGAACAAACTTGGACGCAATGGGCGGGATCCCTAAACTTATAAAGAATTCGGTATTTGCAGTTCAAGCAAATTGTATTAAGTTTGGTCCGATGGTAATAAAAGAGCTATCAAGTTGAGTTGGGCCGCTTGAGATTTGTGTTCAGTAGGAAATTGATTGGAATGTCGTATAGCGTTCGTAGGTTATTACATATTACCTACATATACCCGACATAGCTGTTAAAATTTGCAAGTTGAAGTGCCAACGGGCAGGCCAAATCGCTCGAAGAACCGATAACCGATGGGGAAGAAAGGTTCTGGAGTGGAGACCACGAACCGGAAGACGCAGCGTAGGGCGGCCTCCCACTAGATGGACCGACGACATTGTGAGAGTCGCGGGCATACAGTGGATGCAAAAGGCAGGCTGTCGTTCAGTGTGGAGGTTAAAGGGGGAGGCCTATGTTCAGCAGTGGACGTCTTCTGGCTGATGATGATGATGATGATGTTCGTAGGTTGTAGCCTTCGATCAAATAAACAGAGGATATTGCACCAACCGCTCGATCACGAACTACCTAAAACATTACCTAGCGATGCATAAACATGACATGCCATTTTTTATTTTATAGTAGATAGGCTCGCGCTTGGCTGCCATCTCGCCTGATGTTAAGCGACGATGCGGTCTACGCTTGCCTAGAAGAAACCGATTCACTCTCGACTTGAAGACACCCAGATTGTAACTGACAGGGAAAACCCATTCAGGCAGCGAATTCCACAGACTAGCAGTTCGCACAATAAATGTGGAATCAAAGCGCTTCGTACGGGTTCTCGGAATATCAACCATAAAACGATGTCGATTTTTTATGCCTGCCCTGGCGGTCCGATAGAAAAAAAGGGCAGGAGGGGAATTAAGTAGTATTTTATTATAGAAACTGACGTGCTTTTCACACATTTTATTTATATTACACGGGAAAAATCCCGATCCCGAATCCCTGATGGGAATTTTGTGTGCAAAGCGAGACGCAGCTGCGCGCGCGCATTCACCTTGAAAAACACCGCCTAATGCGGTTGAAACTATAGTCGGACTGACCGGCTTATTCTTACGTGAGTAATTCCCGTATAATATAAATAAAGTTGTAGTATTTGTAAGTTTTGATATGCGTAAGTTGTTGCCTTAGGATATTGCACCAACCGTCCGACCGCGGCCTACCTAAAACTTCGCCAAAACGTGCCAGTGCAGCATCGCTACCTAGCGATGCGTAAAAATGACGTGCTATAAACAATTTATAGCATTCGTAGGTTATGAACATTGTGGCTTGTAGCCAACGCCGGCGCTGATAGTCCTTGACTTTCAGCATTTTTGCCGAGACGGACCCATTCGACGCTGATTGTACCCTTTAGATATAAGTTTTTGTAAAGGTGTCGTATAAAATTTATTTTATTTCTCTCTTTGTTCTTTCCAACAATCAAATAAACAAAGGATATTGCACCAACCACTAGACCGTAGCCTACCTAAAACTCATTACTTATCAATGCGTAAACATGACGTACCATAGCGTGCCCTATACAAGTTGTAGCATTCGTAGGTTGTAGCATTGGTATACCTATTGTAGCATTCGTAGGTTATAGTATTCGCATTCTTAGACTGTAGCATTCGCGGGTTGTAGCTTTTAATTTTGTAGATTGCAGCAGGTTCTTATTCTTATTCGAGATGGGGGCGATAAGTCCTGCACTGACGTCCCGCTTGGGGTGTATTGTGCATTTCCCCCTAGCAGCACCTACCCGAGCCAACCCAACTCCTTGAAATATCGGAGTGAGGCTCTGGGGCGCTGGCACAGTTGCTCCAGTGGCGTAGATGGTAGTGAAAATAATGATGATGAAAAGCAGTCCAGCTGTTGTGGTGACGTGGATGAAGAAGGCAATGGTGCTTCATACAACCCGGTAGCGATTCTAGTTTCTTCTGTGACTTCACAATGCCACAGCACATGCTCTACAGTTTCGTTCTCTTTCATGCAGCCACGACACAGTGGACTGTCCGTGGCTCCTAGCTTATACAAGTGACTATTCAAGTTGCAATGACCGGTTATAAGGCCTACTATAAGGCGAAGGTCCTGTCGTTGCAACTTCATTAGGTTGTTGGTGATCTTCCTGTCAAGAATTGGGAAAGCGGCTTTAGCATGCTTACAGTCGTCTTTCTTGTCCCACAGATTCTGTTGTTCTTTTTCGGTGTGACGACGCAGTAGCTCTCGCATTCCCATCGCTGATGGTTTGCAGAGGCCCACCTGCAGGTTATAAATATTCGCTGGTAATATCTATATATAACCAGGCCGGTTATTTACTGGTTAAACCAGCGACTATTATAATTTGCGTATATTACAGTCGCATGTTATAGCATTCGCAGGTTGTAACACGTCTGTTTTTTTGCATTCCACGGATATTTTTAGTTTTTATATCTACTCATATCATATCTACTCATATCATATCTACTCATATCATATCTACTCATATCATATCATATCATATCATATCACTCATGGTGGTGGGAAAAGACATTGCTCCTCAACACTAAGGCCCAATATCGACTAGTTAGCCAAAGTGTAGTTACGGCGTTATTTAATACCTTGTAAACATTTCTAATATTCCACTGAAGGACTCAGGATACATGGTCACATTTTTTTTTAGTACGGGATCTCTCCGATTGTAGCTGCCGAAACACACCGAAATTTAAAACTTCTTGATTGTTCCCTAAAGTTATATTATGATTATTTAAATAAATTAACGGCTAGCACTCACGGGTTTATTAGTTTAAACAATGAATCACGCTCACGTTAGTTTCCATATGTTTCTATAGTAATAATCATAAATAACTTTAGTTAAATAACTTTACATAAAGGTTGTCTTTAAATCGCCCGTTTACCTCATCGAGTCCCAGGAACCCCGAATAAGAATTATTTAACATGGGCCGCGGCAGGACGTGGGACGGACAAGGGACAGGGCACAATAAGGGAATTCGTAAAGTTTGCCCCGTCTTAATTTGCAGTTTCTAACGCTTGGACGAAGTTACATTGGGTTTATACGCAAATACAATTGTAGTTTTGTTTTTCTTACATTCCATTTTTGTGGTTAACGAGTTAGGCATTTGTTCGCAGTTCTGTAACAAGAGTGTGGTAGAAGATGATAAAAACGACAAGCAAGGAATGGGCTCTTAAGACCCTTTTTTCCCACTTTTAGCAATTTTGGTCAGTGGAGTTTTAGTTTGTCTACTTCCATAGTAAGCTTAAAACTATAAAAATGGTGTCATTATCAAAATTGAATGCTGTACACAGGAAACCGTAAAAACTGAAATACGATTAAGGAAATTTATTTATTATTTAATTCATACAGAAACACCAACAGTACACATATTAAATAATACAAATAACACTCATTTATAATTGATACAGTTCTGATATGTGCACCTTTAACAGGTGTTTACAACGTTCACAATTAAAAGTGGTAAGACAAAAATATGAGATAAAAATGATATATGGGTGTTTACCCATATATCATTTTTACCAGTTTATTCTTGAATACGTTCAAAGAGTCGTGAAAGATATCGAGACCGCTTATGGAAGCATTAATTTCTTTATATGTTCGACATATTCTTAATAAAGGAGAGTTGTAAGCTAAGTTTGTTTTAGCATAAGCTACATGAAAAAGTTTAGAGATTATGCGACTATTATGCGAGAAATTACGCTCGATATAGAAAAAAATATGAAAGTAACACTGGTTTGCGCTTTTCTCCCTGTTATTTGGATTAATTTGAATGCCTATTTACTAAATGATGTCTACGATATCTTAATATTCAGATTTAATAATTATGGAGGTAACCATAGAGGTAGATTTTATATATAGCAGCTACACTTTTCTAAAAATACGAGAAACCCCCATCGATCTATATCTATAATCTATATGTATTAAATTCTTTGGATAACCCTCAGAAATAGAAGTAGCAAAACGCACGACTGTATGTTAGCGCCATTTTTTGGTTAGGATTCTGCTGCCCATCCTCCGGTGCAGGTTTTGGTCGCAGTTTTAGGACATACCCAGGTCCATATTTATCTAATGGTTAACAGAATTGTTTCAAATATAGGTACTACAAATCTATAACGTATCAAGTTTGGTTTAATAGACAAAGATACTGGATAAAGGTTTCTTATCCAGTATCCTTGTCTATTAAACCATATTACTCCTAAATAGTAGACGTCTAATCATCGCACAATGAATAGAATAGGAATGATATACGAACAATAATGTCAGACATGATGCTGAGCCCTGAGGCACTCCGTAACAAGACGAGGGTACAGTAATATTTTGGATGAAACAATATATTCTAGGGATATAAAATGATTTTGATGCTACTATAGTTTAAACGTGTTAGTTACCATAGTTAGCCCAAAATTCTTCAGTATTATGTTACACTAGCGACCCGCCCGCCCGGCTTCGCACGGGTGTAATTTTCGTGCGAAGCCGGGGCGGTCGCTAGTTATATATCTAAACCTTCCGTGAAAATGTACCTAACTGATGGTGAAAACTGCATCAAAATCCGTTGCGTGGTTTAGGAGTTAGCGGCCATACAGATAGACAGACGCGGAGAGCGACTTTAATTTATACTATGTAGAGATTACAAAGAAACTTCTTTGACCAGGGAGGTGTAATAATAGAGGCGTTATAGGTGAACAATACGGCTTTTAAAAACTGACTAAACGCAGCATATACCATTAATTAGCATAGTTCACCTACGCATGTATATGTGCATTTAGTGAAATAAGGAAAAGAATAAGAAAGACTTTTTACTCTATAGATATCTGTTGTTAGAAAGAGTCAAAAATACAATTATTATTTGTTGTGGACACTCGGAGTGCGTGACTGAAGAGACGGCTGAACGAAGTCGGGCAGCCAGCCTTACATTTGTCTAGTCAATATGGTGGTAAGCACAACCTAAAATTGATTTAAAACCGTTAAATTTGCTATAAGAGGCCGTTAAAAGAAGTTCGGAATATTATACTTTTTTTTTTTTAATTTATTATTTATATTTCCTGAGAGACATAACCTGGGCCTTTTCAAGGCCAGAGTGAATAAGTATCTTGTAAGTCTACGTGCTTCATCTTCGACCACATCGTCGCTTACCAACAGGTGAGTTGGTGGTCAAACGCGGACTTATCCACGTTTAAAAAACCCACATCACATCATTAGTTAGTAAACGTCCACTGCTGAAGAAAGGTCTCCCTCTTAAGAGAGGGGTGTTGCCGTAATCCCCACGCTTGGCAGGCGGCTTGGGATTGCAGTACGTTCACCATGTACCAATAGGACGCTGCTGCCCATCTTCCGTTGGTTTTGGTCGCATTTTTAGGACATACCCGGGTCCCAATTTCATCATAATCATCAGCCATAAGACATCCACTGCTGAACATAGGCCTCCCCTTTTAACCTCCATACTAAACGACAGCCTGCCTTTTGCATCCACTGGGTGCCAATGACTCTCACTATGTCGTCGGTCCATCTAGTGGGAGGCCTACCTACGCTGCGTCTTCCGGTTCGTGGTCTCCACTCCAGAACCTTTCTTCCCCATCGGTTATCGGTTCTTCGAGCGATGTGGTCTGCCCATTGCCACTTCAACTTGCAAATTTTAACAGCTATATCGGTGACTCTGGTTCTTTGTCGAATATCCACGTTTCGGATTCTATCGCGCAAATAAACTCCGAGCATAGCTATCTTCATTGCCCGCTGTGTGACTCTGAGTTTTTCCAAAAGGCCAACAGTTAAGGACCACGTCTCAGTACCATATGTCATCACTGGCAACACACACCGGTCAAAGACCCTCGTCTTGAGGGTCCCAATTTAATATAATATTATTAGTAAACAAATAGTATCTTGACATATCTGTCTATAGAAGTTTGTTTCTTATTAGAGGAAAATAATAACATAAATAAGGGCGAACGTAATATCAACCAGATTAGTATTACTTCCGGAACAAACAAACAATTTTGTTAAATAAATATGACAACAATTCGATATTGTTCTACTAGGAAACCGTCACAGGTTCATTCGTGTTCAAGTGTTAAGGTAGCAAATAAATGCTTGGACCCAATGACAGTTTTAAAAAGGGGGAAGGCGCGTGACATCCAAACATTGTACCCAATAAATATGGCTCTGTTTCGGCTCGAGTCACCGCTCCACTAGACACTACACTAGACCATAAAAGTGACATATAAAGAAAATTTTGTTAGTTCATCATCATCATCATTTCAGCCATAGGACGTCCACTGCTGGACATAGGCCTCCCCCATCGATCTCCAAAAGGGCCGGTTGGAAGCGGCCTGCATCCAGCGTTTCCCTGCGGTCTCTTTTAGGTCGTCTGTCCAGGTTAGGTGTTTGTTAGTTGTTTTTAAGTATTTACGAGTGAAAAGTAATGCCGTGAAACTTGTTTTTTGTCTTCGAACTGTTGGTGCACCTTGTGAAAACGCAGGAAGTAATTTTTTGCTGCTTTATTTCACACAATTTTGACAAGTAATTTTATTCACGTACTATCAAAACGCCAGTTCGATTATGACTGAAGTGGATTGTGCCCCGGAGCCTATATTGTGCGGTCCACGTCAAGAAGTTCGTCCCGTATCTTCCCCCTATTTACTTACATCAATGCTTGGACCGCATTTAAGTAAAGTCTCCACCACTTTACTGAGACATGGCTTGGACTTCACCGTGACTTGTAAAAAAAAGTTTAAAATATTTCATACTTGGCACTTGCAAATGCACAAGACTTGCGACGCCAAAAACCACTAAAGTTTTTTTTTTCATATTGGACAAATGTAGAGATCCCATTGACACTACTATCATGGAGAGGGTTCTTAAGCACTCCTTTTCTTGTTCTCCAATAATTTATTTTACTGAGTCATACCTACAACAGTTTTTTTAGTTTTTTAACCATACTAATTACTGTGACAAGTAATGAAAACGTCTTCTCAGAACCCATACGATTCAGACGTAGATTCAAAGCGGCGTAAATATATCCTTTTGCCAACGTAATACGTAAAATTAGCATAATAACAGTATCATTTATGAACGCGTGCCTCTGAGTGGGTAATTTTGAAAATATGCTGATGCCGTAGCGATGTACGGTGTGGTTTTGTTTCAATGGTGATACTGTTAAAGGCTTAGTCAGCTCCTACTTTTTACACATTTATAACCGACTTCCAAAAAGAGGCGGTTATCAATTCGACTGTTTTTTTTTAAATGTATGTTTGTTCCGCCAATTTAGAATTGTTTTTGATGATTGTTTTTTTGGTTGGTAGGTCTTATCTCATAGATGGTCCCATAAATTTTTTATCAACCTTGATTCAGCGCTTTTTGAAAAATCTACATAAAAATTACGATAAGAATTCAATGTACATTGCACAGTGCCACCAACTTAGCTGTTAAAGTAGACAAAATTGGAACTACAGTTATTTCTTGGTGAATTTCATACTTTGTTCTCCACTAGCGACGCTGTCAACTGAACAGCAAACATAGAGGAACTGTTCCTACAACAGAACTTCAAAAAAACAAAGTGTCTCCATGGCAACCGGGCCCTGTTGTTTTTCGTAAAAATTTTCAAGACCATGGATACAAAGTATTTCAGTCGTAATATTCAGTTTGTAAATGTAGGTATATATAGTCATGAAGTCGGTTCTTATTTTTTTCTAAAAAATATAACTATTTATTTATTATCCTTAAGAACGTGAAATGTAGGTTTAACTTTTTGGTTTTATATTGTCAACGACTCGAGTCTCGACTTACCTACTAAACTTACAAAGAATAAAAATTACCTTTTAATTCTTCTTACTTCTTTTTAATTCTCAGTTATTGGCAAAACAAACATAAGAGAACACACGTCAGTTAGTGTAGTGAAAAACAATGTAGCAGTGTTAAGGTGGTTCGATTCACCTATGGCGGAAAATTTAAATTTTAAACAGTTTTTTGGTCCTAGTAGCCAGGCCAGGTAATTATTTTTAAATAACACAATGTTTGCGCAAAATGTTGGCTGTTCTTTACATTATAATGTACAATTATTTAACAGTAACGCACCATATTACTTACATTTGTGAATAAACCGTTTGAAACAGCAAAAATTTTTTTATTCACAAATGTAAGTTATAATGTGCATTAGAGATAAATAGCTCTCCATAATTTTGTAAAGAATAATAATCAATTTGCGGAAACATCATGATCGCTTGCAATAATTACCCGGCCTAGCAACAAGGACAAGAAAACTGTTTAAAATTTAAATTTCCCGCCATAGGTGCAACGAACCACCTTAAGTAGTGTTGTAGTCATAGATATATACGTAGTATAAGTATGACATCTTTGAGTGTAGTGCTACCTGTAAGGTACACATGAACAAAATGTCTTCCCCTTAATAGAAACAGTAAGAGACGTGTTAACCAAAGCCAAAATAAAAATATAATATAAGTAAAAATTAAATGGATAGTTAAATTTTAATAAAAGAACATAAAAAAAAAAAAACTTATTCTTTGCTGGCCACAGAATCCACGAACATAATTATAAACTTCGTTCGAAAACGTCATCAGTTCTGTCAACCGCCCGGTGTAACCATTAAGGTGGTACGATTCACCTATGGCGGGAAATTCAAATTTTAAGCAGTTTTTTGGTCCTAGAAGCCAGGCTAGGTAATTATTTTTAAATAACACAGTTTTTGCGCAAAATATTGGCTGTTTTTTACATTATAATGTACAATTATTTAACAGTAACGCACCATATTACTTAGATTTGTGAATAAACCGTTTGAAAGAGCAAAAATTCGATAATTCACAAATGTAAGTTATAATGTGCATTAGAGATAAATAGCTCTCCATAATTTTGTAAAGAATAATAATCAATTTGCGGAAACATCATGATCGCTTGCAATAATTACCCGGCCTAGCAACAAGGACAAGAAAACTGTTTGAAATTTGAATTTCCCGCCATTTGTGAATCGAACCACCTTAACATAGACTGCAGTATTCCTTAGTGTTGCCAACATTTATGTGTTATGGGCACTTCACATCGCCTATGTTTGCCGAATAACGGGAACTCTTTTTATTTGGCAGAATTAGGCCACCATAAGTGTGTATGTTTGTCCATACTCAACTTCGTAACAGCTAAATGGATTTCTACGGATGCTTATTCTGAAATTTGTCCTGAAAAATATCTACCCCGATAAGTAGGATAGCGGGTGTAACCGCGCGACGCTGCTACAAAAAAAATGTGTATAAATTTGCAACTGAGTTAAAACGTTAAGATTATAAATAAGTGCACCTGAATAAGATTAGATTAGTTATTTTAAAGCTTGGATAAATCCACTTACAAAAATAAATATAAAATCGTAATAGATTTCAATTACAAATAACATAAATCCTTACTAAATTGCCTCTACTAAATTGTAGGTAAAAAAATCTCATCCGCCGAAAGTGGGACAATAAGTGACAAAGATAATAAAAGTGGAGGGGAGGGAATAAAAACTGGTGTCAAAACATAAAAATAAAATCTCGTTTAAGTACTCGCCGCAAAAAATAGCAGATGCTCGCTGTGATATGAAGTTATCTCCTAAAAAGTGCGGTACGGTCAGGAGGAAAAATAGTCTGGGAGCTACTGGTACGAATATCTATTTATATAAAAGAAAGTCGTGTTAGTTACACTATTTATAAGTTTATAACTCAAGAACAGCTGAACCGATTTGACTGAAAATTCGTGGGGAGGTAGCATAGAACCAGAAGACGGACATAGGCTACTTTTCATCAGCATCATCACCATTTTTCAGCACTACGCAGGTGAAACCGTGGAGCGCAGCTATTATTCTATAAAAGTAAGCCAAATTCTAAAATATCCTAAGCCGTACACTTTTACAATTATGCTAGCCAGCCTTATTACAGTAAGTATCTACTATTATTACGGCAACTTAAATTAACTTTGGCCTTGTATACGAGCCACATCAGAGCCAATGTAGGTAATAATCAAGGATCGTCGTTAACGTTAGTGAGAACTATATGGCAGTACTTTCCTGAGAGCTTGATATGGAGTATTTTTATGCTCAGTAATTTCACTACAATCAATTGCCCTTCAATTCGAAACACAGTTATGTTTCGTATCAATGAAATAATACACAACTCCCCCTTCCCCAACCTTCCCCTCTTTTGAAGGAGAAATGAGGATGTCCACAGTACACGTGTGTTTGGTTAGAGTATACAGATGACACTTATTAGGTCTAGGTAGGTCAGGCACTCTGAGAGATGCTCTTAGTAAATTACCAAGCCGTTGGCTCCTCGTCTAACCTCAGTAAGTCATCAATCATGCGCGGAACAAACGAGTCCGCAATAATTCCTTGAGTGTACACGCCACGTTGAAATATTATGTTTGGATAGTCCAGGATAAGGAGAAGAAACGCCAAATGGAATTTATACGTATTTTCGTAAAAATATTAATATGTGTCGTAACATCAACTTATTACATTGTAAATGAAAGTTATGATTGTTTGTATGTATTTCTTTTATATGAGCAACGTATTTGCGTATTTTTTTCGCAGAGAACAGGAAAAGGTGATCAATAAATTTTATTCTGATTTTGACGCGTGGAAACAAGACAGAAATAATTTTGAGCATTGAAAAATTTTGCTAACGTAAACAATTTAATTGTGCGAAAATGAAAAAGTGTTCAAATAGAGTTAAAATTTAAAAGTTACCTAACAAATTTAATATTTTGTTTATTAAGAATCTAGAAAAAACAGGTGAATCCAGAGCGCAAAGTTAGTACCGTATATTTTGTTATATGTCTAATGCTTGAAAGCCGTATAAATATGTATTTTGCCGGTTGATATATTACAATTTGGTTTTGCGTTATCGCATCGTATATTTTTGTAGGAACTCTTCCTCGTATTTCTGCGTAATATGGTAAATCGATATGAAAGAGGTAATTTATCGTTTTCCGCTTATTTTGTTACTCGCTTTGACTGGACTATTTTCTAACTGTGATATTTTTGTTTAACATGTGAATATCAAAAAATACCTTATAACTAAGTAGTCAGATTTGAGATTCTGATAAAGTAGTCAGATATCTGACCACGTAATTAAATCTCCATTGAATTAAAATTTAATAGTATGCATTAGTTATAATTTAATTTTAATTTCAATATTAAAATAGCAATGGGGTAGATAAGAAAAAATTATGTAAATAAATGTAGCCCATATAAAAATACTAATATACTTAATTGAGAAAATTACATAATGCTTGCTAATGTTTTTATAGATAGGTTAACGAAATAAGAGGCAATTTTATAATTGAGTCTTGATCTCTTATTTAGACGCTGAAACTGTCACAGCTTTTAATTTGGTAAGATTACATCTTGTAAGGGTTGTTTTTGTCGAGCATGCAGTTTCAAATATATAGCATAGCTTAAAAATAACCTGCCAAAGCGTTTGAGGACCGGGTTGATTTAGTTTAGCAAGTCTTTTGCGCTGGAGGTCCCAGCCAAGCAAATACATGAACTGTTTGGGATCTGAGTTTCAGTTTTGTTTGTCTTTATATGTAATACCCGATACAGGAATACCTAGTACCTATAATAGGCATTGTCCTAATATTAAATCTGTTACACATAACAGGATTAGCGAATGATATAATTAAAAACATCTTTTGGGGTTGAGACATAGGGCCCTTGAAGACCGGGAGGATCACCTCAGTTTTAAAAATCTTTCAGAGTGCCTGGTTAATGCGACGCGTGACCAAAATGCTGGCGTGTTTCTGGCTCAACGCATAAGCATTGCCATTCAACGTGGTAATGCCGCCATCATGCTGGGTACTCTGCTAACTGGTAGTGGGCTTGAGCATTTGGGTTGTCTTTAGACCATCAACGGTCTATGGGCAGTCGTATTTATGGTGTTAGTTTTAGCTTGTATTTTGTTTAGTTAATAAAGGCACTTGCCCATCAAAAATTACAATGGCTTTGACATTGCCATTGACATTGACAATGACATTTGCTTGAGAGATGTTATCTCAAGTTAATGTCATTTTCATACAGTTTCATCTTTCCGCAGGCGTTAACCCTAACAGATAGTGGGTCTTGTCGAACCCCTTTTCTGTTTGCATTGGCGTTTTAAAACAACAATTATTATAGTATGCTATTTATGTGTACAATTAGCACACAGCCTCGCAAGAAGGTAATACAAACACGCAAACAACCATCCATCATCCGTAGATGCACAAAGATACTTCGCAATCAGCCAACCGTGCTATAACTAAGTTCAAACACGCTTTGAGCTCAAACTTCCAAGTTACATGCTTTGCACTAACTTAACAGTGGTCTTGGAGTTAAGTGAAACTTGAGTGTCAAAATTTTGAGGTTGCTTGGTCGGTTTTGAATGCAAGCGGGTTAACTACCGCAAACTACTAGGAATGAGGATGTCACAGAAAAAAGTGTCCATCTAGCTAGACCGACGAAGTGTCGATCAAGATGGACCGACGACATTGTGAGAGTCGCTGGCAAACAGTGGATGTAAAAGGCAGGCTGTCGTTTAGTGTGGAGGTTAACGGGGGAGTCCTATGTTAAGCAGTGGAAGTCTTCTGGCAGATGATGATGATGAGAAAAAAGTGTACAAGGGCCTTACGGCTGTTTAGGTGATTGCGAAAAGTTGCGTGGCGGCAAACCGTGTCTCGGTGCGTTAAGGTTCACGTTCGCGTGATTTTCCGCACTGCACTGTTTCAGCGCTATTTCATAGGTACCCGTAAGGCCCCTGGGGATACCGTCGCCTGTTTTACCGCGTCGCGCGACGTGTGGGTCGCTTGCATTGTTTAGCACTCTACATTATAAATTCATCCTGAGCAGTGGGTCGCGCGACGCGGTCGCTGCCGCCGGTTGCGGTCGCCAAGATCGGAATGATACCTTAAAACCGACTGGTATGCCGTGATGACGTCATGTTCCACATAACTCTTATAACCGTGAAATGGTGTCCCGCTTTTCGTGCCACTCTGGCCGTCCGATAGAAAAATGGATAGGCGGGGAATAATGTCGGAGATTAGCGGTTTTTTATCGGATACATCTTGGAGTGAGCATCGGATCTGCATGATCTAATTCCCTCATGCTCCTTTTTCTATCGGTCTGCCAGAGCGACAACTCTGTTTTTTTTTAAGGAAACGGATCACGGTATCTGTGGATAACCGATACCAGGATCCGTGGATACAAACCCCGCTTTACGGTCAATATTCCGAAAACAAAACCCATACGATGTGCTTTGTTTCCAATTTTATTGTGCGAACTGCTAGTTTGTGCGATGCGTTGCCTGAATGGGTGTTCCCCGATAGTTACAATCTGGGTGTCTTCAAATCACGAGTGAATCGGTTTCTTCTAGGCAACCGTGCTCTATTATAGACCGCATCATCGCTTAACATCGGTCGTGTTGGCGACCAAATGCAAGCCTATTACTAAATAAAAAAACAAACGAGTTGGCGGCCAAACGTAAGCCTATTACTAAATAAAAAAATATCAAATCCGATGCACTCACCGAAAGTTATCGGGTAAAAAACAGATAAACTAGCAACTTTGCGCCGACGTTCAAAGTTAGGAAGCTTAGTCTGAACTAGTGCTAAACTTGCACCGTGTAGAATCACCCTAACATTACGAATATAATATTTGACTGCCCCGGTGGCTCAGTTGGTAGTGAACCTATCTTCTGTGCTTGGGGGCGTGGGTTCGATTCCCATCTAGGACAATTATTTGTGTGATGAAGATTTGTGTTTGTTCTATGTCTGGGTGTTAATATCTATTTAAGTATGTATTTAAAAATATATATGTACGTATATCAGTTTCTGGCAGCCATATTACAAGCTTTGCTTAGTTTGGGGTCAGATGACCGTGTGTGCAAAAATGTCCCAGATATTTATTTATTTTATTATTTATAATGTGACGTCGTTGCAATATCATAATTTCCTTTAAATATTTTACTAGTACGTTGTACTAGTACGGCCTGTTATCCGAGTCGCGTAGGCAACAAAATGCTCCCCCAGCCCCCGCCAAGTTATAGCGACGATGTATTTTGCCATGCGAGAGTCAGGAGGCCCGCGGGGGGAGTGCAACGACAAAAACGAATATAGGTCTGACCTCGATGACGCCTGGCGCAGTACTTAGCGCGGCGCGCGCAAATTCTCGTGACCTTTTTACGCTTTTAATTTGACTAAAAAATGAAACTATTCACTATCAAAAAACTATACAAACCAAAAAATGTTGAATAGGATTTCAGTACATGCAATTTCCAGGTTGTTACGAGCTTTCATTAGAGGATAAAACGAAAAAAAATTACCAAACTGACTTTGTTTCAGATTTTTTTTGGATCAAGAATAGTGTATTCTGTCGTGTTTTGAACCAAATCATAAACTCAAACACAGAGATGTATCTGTGACATGTATTTTTTTCCAGCTCAAATATTGTAATTTAACTGAATAAAATTGATTTAAAACTACAAATTTGGTATAAGAGGCTGTTAAATAACTCCCCTAAATATCAATTCTGTCCAGTTTGTGAAAATTAAATTGGAAAATGTGAAACGCCAAATTAATTACCACCAGGAATCGTTTTCGCACTGGTAACGATCTGCTTGTTCATGAAAATTATATAATTATAATTTCTGCGCTGTTGCTATGATGTATTTTAAACTAATAGTGCCCCGCAGTTTCAGCTGTCATCCTAACCAAACCATGAACTTTTCCGGGATTAAAAGTATAAGAAATGCCAGAGCGGGCACGAATAATCGACACCGCTTTATGGTTGATATCCGAGAACCCGTACGAAGCGCTTTGATTCCACATTTATTGTGCGAACTGCTAGTCTGTGGAATGCGCTGCCTGAGTAGGTGTTCCCTGATAGTTACATTCTGGGTGTCTTCAAGCCGAGAGTGAATTGGGTTCTTCTAGGCAAGCGTGCACTGCAAGCCAGGTGGCCAGGGTATAAGCTGCATCTATTCAAAATTTAATTAAAAACTGTTTAGCTGTTACGGAATTGAGTGCAGGCAACTTCGATCAAAAAATCTTAACAAAAGTAAAAAAATTATAACATACATTGTGTGTTACAATTTTTATATGGAACTAGCTGACCCGACAGACGTTATCCTGTCTTAGAACTGTGAAATGCTCGTTAAAAAGTTAAAATCACCGTTAAGTTTTCTGAAATTTTCCAATTTTCTTTCCGTAAGAACCACAATGTATTAGAAAACTTTAAAAAAAAGATGAATGAAATCGGTATAGTCGTTCTCATGTTATGGCGTGACCAATGCAAATAGGGATTCAGTTTTAGGGTTCCGTACCCAAAGGGTAAAAACTAGACCCTATTATTAAGCCTACGATGTGTGTTTGTCTGTCCGTCTGTCTTACCTTTAAACGGCTGTATCTTTCGAGCCGTAATAGATAGCCAGTTGAAATTTTCACATAATATGTAATGTAACGGCGGATTGAATGAGAAATAATACAAAAATTAACAACAAAAGGAAAGCCCCCATACAACAAACGTATTTTTTAACGTATTTTTGTATTAGCTGTAATGTAAATATGGTAATATGAACAAGCGTCAAATTCGGCATGATTATAGAATAATTAAAATATTGAAAACAACTTTGAGTATACATTCCTTAATGGACACGCAAAACGCAAAGGAAGCTGCGTGAAACACTTAAGCATGCCGGCAAAAAAAACATTGCGTCTGGTAATTTGCCAATATCAATATTTTTGTAACCCAGGCCGACCGAGGATGAGGTGGACTGACGATATTCATAGCACTGTCAGGACCGAATGGTTGCGACATGCACTAGATCAGCACGGTGGATTAGGGTCCATCCTCTATCTCTGTGAAAAAAGATCTGTACCCCAACAGTGGGATCAGAAAGGCTGATATTTGATGAAGCATAAATCTATACTTTTTATTTTTTTATCTATACCGTTTATATAAGTAACGTAAAAGCATGACAAAGCGGAATAATCGGGTTAATATTTCCCAGCACGCGACGGCTTTACGGTATTTGATTTGTTGCAATCATGTAAAACAATTTGTCTTTTTGATAGTGCCACATATCCGGAAAAGTTTCATAAACGTACTTCGTTTCTTTTTCTTATTTTCGAGTCCGTTTCGTAAATGTATTACGCAGAAATGCTGTAATAAACTGCAAAGAAGTCATTATGCTCATTACTATGAAGAATTTTAACACTGCTCGATATGCTCGTACTTTAATTATTCTCAACGTCTGATCTGTGATGATAATGTTTTACTGCTTTACCTGAAATAGATAATTCGTTTCAACTCGATAGAACCAAACTAGATTAGATAAGATTATTCGATTGTTTTTGATTAGTTCAGTTCTCGATTTAAGTATGACATGTTGTTTTATTTTTTAATTCATTGTGCCAGTGTAAATGAACATTGAACATAGATAAATAAAAGGTATATGTTTCATAATTATTATTGTTGAATTATTATTAGCATGTGGGGGAATAACGCTCAGGATAGACAGGAAAAATAGCAATTTATAAATGCGTAATACTAATAAAAATAAATACTTATTTTTATTCAGGTTCAGTTCACGATTGAATAAAGAGTGCTGTTAACGTATTTAATTGGCATAGAAAATACAGAAGGTAGGTTTAAAATGTATAGTCAAACATTATGGTTACATTCTGATTAGTACTTTTAAATTCAATACGACTTTTTTTTCTGGTGCAAATAAGGTTGAGATTCAAATAGTTTATGATAGTTTAAAGGTTTTTTTTAGTTCAAGTCTAAGGTTAATTGTTTATTACTCGACAAACGGCTTTTGCTCCATCTTCGGCCGCATCGACGCTTTCCATCAAGCAAAACCGCGGTCAAACTTAAGCCAAGTCTGATGTAAAAAAAGTAAAAATATCAACAATAGTACATTGATACCCCAGGGGTGAAAGAAACTTATTTAGCCCCGAGACGGGTTTGGCTAATAGTTCGAGGGACTAAATAAGTATTTAACCCCGATGTAAACACTGTGGTTTTCATTAAGAATACAAGAAAACTAAAAATAAAAACATGAACTGACTAAAGAAAATATGAGTATATTTTATTTCATAAAATTTTCGTACTATTTTAAGTATCTTTCTTTTGATTTAGGTGGTAAAAGATTTTCCACTACTGCTTTAGCCTCTTCTCTTATGAATCCATACCGGGATCAGATTAACTCATTATGTTAATACAAATCTGCTATACGGAAGTATAAACAAAACTACAATGAAGATCGGATTCCCGCCAAATTTTTTTTGGAACATCCTGACACTGGCTAATGCACGAGAAGTGCGGGACCATGATCCTCTGAGAAAAAATGAGTTGGAACATGGTTCAATACAAATGTGAAAATAGAACTAGTTTTTTTTTTTATTTGAGTGTCTGTCAGATTTCAACTGTCACTGTCAGTTGAAAGTGATTCTCCCTAGGGCTGAAATGTATTACTTTGAACCCGCTCCTCAGGCAACTTCAGACCTACTTTGCGAGTATGAGTAATGAAAAATTATTTTTATCATTTCAGATGAAAACTCGGCAAGAAGTTACCTTTCTCGTTCTTTCGCTTTTCATCCTCTTTATTTGGTTCGGAATGGCTGACTCTACCTGTCCAGATGGAACTAAAGACTATTCCTTTGAAGGATCGCAATACTGCGTACCAGACTGGTAGAGATAGTTTTGTTACTAGTATAGTAATTTTATTATAGCATCTACTACTATAAATATAAGGTTATACTTGTCCTGCCAAATTATGTGTAATATTAGAATTTATGTAATAAATTATTTTGCATGAGTATTTTTAATTTAGTTAAGGTTTGAATGTATACCAACTATAGATCATATGTGTCCCAGGACAACGGGTCCAATACATTTATTTTGATTTACCGAAACTATATCAGATTTAGTCGCAGCAAATGCACAAGTTATGTGGCGCCAACATCCTCCAAAAAGAAAGTCCCGTAATTTTTAATCTATGGTGCAATAAACATAAATAACATCTTGTTTTTAATATTTTTTTGAGGCGTATAAACTGTTTAGGTACATGTGAAAATTGCGTTAAGTATGTAGGTGATTGACTTCAAAATACTTTGACGCAAGTAAATAATTTAATGCATAATTATCACAGATATGTTGTTTATATCTGTGATAATTATGGTACCTTGTAAATTTGTGTAATTTTTTACTTTGTCTGTAAAAATCTTCACATGTTTTAAACGGAATACTAGGTGGTTAATATAAAACGAGTGACAGTCATAGA
Source organism: Agriopis marginaria (assembly GCA_932305915.1). Lineage (NCBI taxonomy): Eukaryota > Metazoa > Arthropoda > Insecta > Lepidoptera > Geometridae > Agriopis > Agriopis marginaria. Next base: position 3,407,450 of record OW029932.1, read on the forward strand.
CATTACAAAAACTGTTTAATCAAAAATTACAAAAAATAATCACAAAAGTATTTAGTTTAACTAAAATACACTTTTTTATACTAACCTAATAAATAAAGCCCTTTAGAATGTTACCTAAATATTTCTACTACAGAAAAATATAAGGTGACACAGAGCTGAGAGGGGTTCATTGGAGGGTCCATTATATACAACTTTGGCAATGAAACGATGTCTGATATCGAAAAACAGCTGTTATAGTAACTGTAAATGTAACTTTCTTAATACTGTTTTTTCGGCTGCGCCCAATAAGTTCGAACGCATAGTTCGATCTATCGGACTATGTGTTTTTTTTTCTCCAATAGGTCCGATTTTATCGCACCACGCGGACTATTAAAGCTCAAGATCGCAATTTCAGGGTTGGTCCATTGGTATTGGTATTGGTACTTTTATTCATAATTATAAGAATTACATGTCAAGTCAATTAAAATTATACTAAAATGACATAGCATTACGTCATAAATTCAATAAAAAATATAATTATGTAATTTGTGTAACACAAGATGAAAATAAAAAGGATTACATTAAAAACAGGTATATTAATAATCAGAAAATAAAAACAACTTATTAATCGACTTTTGGAACGAACTCCTCGACGGTGTATGGTGCCATGTCAGTTAGAAATTACCTGAGTTTGTTCTTAAATATAGTTAAAGACTTCGCTTTGCGTATAATCATGGGTAAGGTATTAAATATTTGAGCACCAATGACCCGCGCGCATTTTTTTGATTTGGATAAGTGGTGTTTAGGGGCATTAGCAAAAGTTATTCATAATGATAAATTCAATGACCTCCTTTCGACTTAGTATCACCGTTTCGCGTAAACCTGTACAATAACGTAGTAGGTAAGCCCTTAAACCTTTCAGACTAAGCTATGCATCGTCTCAAATCTATATAGCATTTTCCACACTGTCTACATAGGTCTACATATAAAGTACATAATAAATGTTTTCCCACCAAAACAAATAAATGTGTGGCAGTGATGATTTCGTGTAACAATAATAGCTCAGAGGTTGGTGCGTTCGAATACTAAACCACAGGATGTGGGTTCAAATCCCAGACATAAACTTGAGCTGCCAGTTAAAAAAGCATAGCATGGTGGTTGGGCACTTTCTAAAACCTGACTGACACTGACAACACTCAAATTGAAAATTCGTTGCCGAGCCAGCATCTTTATAGTGCTAACAGACACTCGAACGCGGCTGACCACAACCGCCGTCTGACCAATGGGAGAGAAAGAGAGGGAAATATGAAATTCTCACTCTTTTTCTCCCGTTTGTTGGACGGCGATCCGTCAGCCGCGTTCGAGCGTCTGTTAGCACTATTACTTGAGAATTAGTTCCTATTCCATGTTAGGTTGCCATCTTTTACCACACCATCACTTAACATAATAGGATCTGTGGTCAAACGCCTAGCCTGTATAAACCAACGTACCAATAAAAGTCGTGCTATGTAGTTATTATGAAGTAAGCATAGAAGCTTCAATGCAATCATGTATTATTTCGTACTCTGAAAACTAGTATAATGTTCGCGTTCGAAACGACCTATTTTATTGCTTTAGTTTCAGATCACAAATGAGTAAACTTTTCAAAATTTTATATCACATTGTATTCTGGACCCTCTAATTCTAGAGAACTGCTCAAATGGACCCTAGACTCTCTATAATAAACCTGACCACCGCCTTCCTTCTTATACTTTATATACACCCCAACTATGATACCAAGCAGAATAACAGTCAAAACTGCGCACCAACTCATAATTACTATATAAGAAGAGCTGCTAGACTCTGCAGGTTCGACTGTCATTTCAAATTTAACAGTCGTCGACGTTACGTCGATTTCGCCGCATTTGATCCCATGAACATTATCTTCGTAATAAATTTTATGTACGGACGTCACTTCTATTTCATTAAGTACGATCGAACGGTCCTTAAGTGTAGCGTTCCGAATAATTTCTTGACATGAAATCGGATTGCCTCCAAGGCTCAAAGTCTTCAAGCTCTTTTGTGTTACAAGGACCAACCTCTCGATATCGAGGACCTTTATTCGATTGTAATCAATTATCAGAGTTTTGAGCTCGGTACATTCGTGGAAAATGTGTACGTCCAGCGATTCGATTATGTTATTCGATACGTCCAATAACTCCGTTTTGTGTAGCCCTTTGAGACTTCCGTAACGCAATTTTGTTATGTAATTCGAAGATAAATTCAACATTTTCAAATGTATCATGTTCTGGAAAGTTCCGGGAGGTACGTCGCTGATGTTATTTCGACTCAAATCCATGGACTGTACAACTTCAATATTTTTGAAAAAGGTCATGTTAATGTTACATAGATCGTTATTGCTTAGATCTACGATTACAAGTTCTTTGAAGTAACTCAAATCGATGCTTTTTATTCTGTTGGAGGACAGCCCTAAATCAACTAAGTTTGACAGAGTGTTTGTGGCGGGGTTGTTGAAATTTTCTATGTTATTGTACGACAGATGTAATGTTTGAAGTTCGGGAAATAATTTGGAATCAACATGCGAAAGATCTGAGAACTCATTGTGGGACATGTCGAGATACAATATGTCACAAGTTGTTGGAAATATTCTCGAAATGTTTGTCAACATGTTATTATTCAAATAAGCTGCTTTTAATTTCGTTAGCAGACTGTTGTTAAATTGCAAATCTTCTAAGTTATTATATGAAATGTCAATGCCGTACAAATTGTCCATGCCTCTAAAATTGTCTGGCTCGATTTCGTCTATAGCATTATGTGATAAATTTAACCTCGCCAGTACAGGCATATCTATAAAAGTCAAGTTGGTAATTTTAGTAATATTAAAATAGCTGAAGTCTAGATATCTCAAGAATTTTGCTGGACTCACCGTGTCACGTTTCAAAACTCCGGACAATCGATTATTGATCATGATTAGATATTGTAAGTTGTCTAACGGTAACGAATTTTCTTCAATAAGTAAAATATTATTTCCCGATATATCAAGTTTCTGTAAAAGATTTTGTTTCTCGAAAGTGTTTTTGTAAAGAATCGTTAAATTGTTGTTATTTAAATACAATTCGATTAAATTATAAAGTGAATCGGATAGGAAATCTAGTTTAGATATATTATTGTAAGAAACATCAACAATTTGAACAGAAGAATTATAGAACGACGCTTTTTCAATTTCGTTTATATGATTTCTACTTAAATTCAAGTAGATCAAAGCTTTCATGTCCGTAAACCCATAGTTTCTTAACATGTTAATATTTTGCATTGAAAGATCTAACTTTGTAATGTTTTGTAAGCCCGCAAACGTGTTATCTTTAATCTCACCGGAAATTTTATTGTTTTTTAAGTTTAAATACGTCAGTATGTTATGCTTAAAACTGTTGCCCTCGATGCTGGGAATACGATTATCAAATAAATCAAGATATTCAAGCTTGAGATTGCCAGAAAACATTAAATTTTCTATGGGAAAGCTAATCAAATTGAAACTCAAGTCAACAACTTGAAGATTGGCCGATTGAACAAAACAGTTACTCTCAATGTTTTGTAAAACATTATTTGACATGTTTATTTTTTCTAGAGCCTGAAGGCGATTGGTTTCGTAACCAGACACCGTTTTCAAATAGTTATACGATAAGTCTAGATTCTTCAGTCGCTTCAGATTGATAAGGGTCATGTTTAGCCTTTCTATATAATTATGCTGCAGATACAATGTTGTCAAAAACTTCTGACTCCCAAAGCAGTTATCGCTTAAGGTCTTCAGTTTATTCCCTTGCAAATATAAATTGATTAAATTCGGTAAATGTGTCAGCACTTCCTCGGAAATAAACGACAGTTTGTTATATGACAAATCCAGCGTTTCTAAATCTGTGGTCTTGGAATCTGTTATTAGTAAAGATTTGGGATTAAGCTCGGATATCACGTTGTTTGACAGGTTGAGATAATTCAGTGGTACCAAAGTTCTGAACGTTTCGTCTTGAATTTCGTAGATAAAGTTGCCAGATAGGTCGATTCGCTTTACTTTGTGGTAGTATCTAAAGGCTAAAGTTCCTAAGGACATCCAAGTGTTGTTGATGGCTTGAATAGTTCTGACGCGAGTATCAAAGTTAGTGGCTCCGAAAAAGGCGGTGGTGACGATGCTAGCGGTGGAACCCTTGATGACAAAGGTGACGTTTGGCTCCTCACTACACGAGGGGTTCGAAGCGCTGCCGGGGTGGTAGAAACACGTCACTCGATAAGTGCAACTGCTGCCTTCGACATCGCAGCTTGTAGTCGCTACATGTCCTCTGATTAGCGTGAAGAGGATCACGGTAGCTGAAATGTAAACATTAATATTAATCATCATACTGAAATTATAAATTCAAAAGTCTACCCTCCGAGCTTCAACACGAAGCGTTTCAAAAAGGGCGTCTACTGTCTACAACCACGTGTCGGAGATGGCAAAGCATTGTCAACACTGCTACTGTTGCAGGTGGCGGTTTCTGCTTACCATCAGGGGGATCAGACATGACCCACTTTCTGTTAGCGTTAACGCCTGCGGAGAGATGAAATTGTGTAAAAATTACATTGACAATGACATTAGCTTGAGAGATGTTATTTCAAGCTAATGTAATTTTCATACAATTTCATCTTTCTGCAGGCATTAACGCTAACAGAAAGTGGGTCTTTTCTAAACCCCCAGGTGGACAGCATGCTTGTTTGCCGCTCCTATTATTAAAAAAGTTTGTTGTATTATTGTTGTTTGTTTGATCCTATTTCACATAACAACAGAGCAACGGATCGACGCTGTATATACAGGGTTACTGGTAATATAAAGAAAAATAAATGAATCAGTTAACATCCTCTTAAGTGCGGCTTCAATACGTCAAAACAAACAATTTTGAACTAAAAAATAACCAAAATTAGCGAAAAAAATCTGCTGTTCCTCACTTCCCGAAATCTGCTTACCTTGGTCACGCCATAACTTGAGAACGACTTTACCGATATCATTCATCTTAGTTCATAAGAAGTTTTCATACTTTGTAGAAGGTTCTTACGGAAAGAAAAATTAAGAATATTGCGAATTATTTAAGAAAATTTCAGAAAACTTAAATACTATTTTATCTTCGCGCGTTTGTCAGTTCTAAGACAGGACTGTCGGGTCAACTAGTTCAAAATAAAAAATACGTTTGTTATGTAACGTTACGCCGTAACGTTACACATTCTGTGAAAATTTCAATTGTCTATCTATTACGGTTCGAAAGATTTAGCCGGTAATAGGTAGGACAGATAGAGGGAGAGACGGACGGACGGACGGACAGACAGACAGACAGATATCGTAGGCTTAGTAATAGGGTCCCGTTTTTACCCTTTTGGGTATGGAACCCTAAAAAGTACTGATAATCAAAAAAACTTTTCAAGTATAAAACACATCGTAGTATTTTGGTCATCTTTCTCCCAAATTATATTTAAAATAGTGTTACACATTGATAAAGGCGGCTAAGAAACTTACCTAAATTTATGTTCCGCGTCATTTTGCTTTTTTTACACTACAAGTACCTATTTTAATTGTTCTGCGCATTAATACATCACATAATTATCTTGTTATAACTGAGAATGAACAAAAGGGTGACAAGTACTCAGTGTTGGCTATGGATAACAAATAAACGCGAACTTTTGTTTGTTCTTAATTATTTAAAACAAAAATACGTGGAGAACATTTAGTTTGTAAAATATTTGAGAATATAACCTTGTTTCTTAATTTTCGGGTAGGTATATTCTTTTTGTTAAATCTATAACATGTATATCAGAAGAAAAAAAAACACGTTTTTTTTTAATTATTATTATTGTAGCCGAGGCATGCATGAGTCCATATATTATTATGACACATTTTTGCCAAAGTTGTAATTGTACTTTTCTTTACTTGTACTTTGTTACTTTTTGTCTATGACACACACATTTATATAGATACAGACACGTTAAACTTATAACACACATTTTTTGCATCGGGGGTTAATTAATTGAAAATTTCTGTGACGCATATAATTATCAATTATAACAGACAAACAAAAATGTAATTGCCTATAACAATTAAATAAAAATAATCGATGTTAAATTTCAACTTCCAATTCAACTGATTAGTTTGATTAAATAGAATAGTAAATATGCCCGCTCATCTCTATTTGTTTTTGTTTTCCGGAAGCTATTATCAATAACTTGCTGTAACAATTAAATTAAATTATTGATGTTAAACGTCAACCCACAATTCAATTAATCAAATAGAATAATAAATATACCCGCTCATCTCTATTTGTTTTTGTTTTCCGGAAGCTATTATCAATAACTTGCTGTAACAATTAAATTAAATTATTGATGTTAAACGTCAACCCACAATTCAATTAATCAAATAGAATAATAAATATACCCGCTCATCTCTATTTGTTTTTGTTTTCCGGAAGCTATTATCAATAACTTGCTGTAACAATTAAATTAAATTATTGATGTTAAACGTCAACTCACAATTCAATTAATCAAATAGAATAATAAATATACCCGCTCATCTCTATTTGTTTTTGTTTTCCGGAAGCTATTATCAATAACTTGCTATAACAATTAAATTAAATTATTGATGTTGAAAGTCAACCCACAATTCCATTAATCAAATAGAATAATAAATATACTCGCTCATCTCTATTCATTTTTGTTCTCCGGAAGCTATTATCAATAAGTTGAATGCATCCTATGACGAATGTGGACAGTTATTCATGTCTATGGTCAGAGTTCAAGTACCCGTAGAATAGATAATTCAAGAATTATATCTCGGTTAAACCAGCTTTGTTTTTTTTTACTATTATCTATGTACATGTTTATATTTTATTTAATTTACAGTAAAACATATGTACTCATTTCAGATAATAAATTGAGTTCACAATATTTGTTTGTTTGTTGGGGATTTACTTTTGTTTGTTGGCACTAGATATTATTATGTTGTCTCTCACTATGGGCCTCATTAGCAAGCTCAAAGTCACACAACGAGCTATGGAGAAAGCTATGCTCGGGGTTTCTCTACGAGATCGAATCAGAAATGATGAGATCATAGAATAAAATGACGTCACACTAAATTCAAAAGATGGCGGACAACATTTTCTTATCTGCCATCATGATATGGGTATCAAATGAAAGGGTTTGTTGAGAAGAACACGAAAAAGCTTGTTTCTATAAAGTTAAATAAAAATACCGAATCTTCATTATTCTGAATTATACCTTCCTTCTAGAACTGAGTGTTGTCCATGCCAACAATTTATAGCTTGCCTTAAACAAACCTAGCTCTAAACGGAATTGCTCTACAGGGTGGAATCGGGGTAATCTACCCTGCAGTTAGAGCAACACAGATTTATGTAGGAGCACAGGGGTGTAATCATTTCATTTCATGACTTTTATTGCCTTGCGTGAAATTAAGGGTTAAGTTTCTTAAGAGCCCACTATTCAGCCTCGAATGACGTCACAATCCGGGTGATTTGAGATCTAGATATATTATAACTATTAATCATCGATATAAAGAAATAGATAGAGTCACAAACGTGCAAAAAAAATCCGTACCATAACTTGGCACACGCTACGCATGGCGCCGACATTTTGGTTAGTAAGGCAACCGCGATCTGACTGCAATGCCGCGCGTCGCAAGTGCTACCACTGGAAAGAAAAAAAAAACATTTTGATAGTGCTACGATGATATAGCAAACAAGCGACGTTGAAAACTATGCAGGCGACATAGCTTCTAAATTGGAGTAAATGTGGTATAGCGAAATATAATATAATTTATTTCTTGGTATGTACAACTAGCGGTCCGCCCCAGCTTCGCACGGGTATAGATTATAGCCTATGTCACCCGCGGATAGTGTAGCTTCCCGTCAGTGAAAGAATTTTTCAAATCGGTTCAGTAGTTTCGGAGCCTATTCAATGCAAACAAACAAACAAACAATCAAATCTTTCCTCTTTATAATATTAGTATAGAAGATGACGCTCGGACGATTTTCGACTATTTTTACTTAGATATTGTGATTCTATAGGTATTGTATCTCGATGATAATAATACAAAACAAACACGTAAATTGATTGATAAATTTCAGAGTAATCGGTGTATTTAAAAATACGGACTGCATTCAAGTCGGTAAAAAATCAGTCATTTCGCAGTGCGCCGTTTTTCCATAACGTTTTCACGGCATTTTTACGGTCGTCTTTGTTACGCTACCACTAAAACGTTGTATCCATGGTAACACAGGTACTCAGCCGAAAGAAGGTGGAGGTCGTACTGTTTATTACAAACATTTTTACCATAATTATCTACCTTGTTTGTCTGAGGTCGCATAGTAAAAGATACAAACAATGAAGATTACAGTGACTTTTGATCTAACCACCGTTCTGTATAAGGTGACGTGCCTCAAGTTAGCTTCTACATTTTGGAAAGATAAAAATCTCCAACCATTTAAGCTAGGCTAGCATTCTACCACAGATTATACGTAGTGAATAGCTCTATAGGATCCCACGCCCTGTCACGATCGCTTTGAAAACCACTTGATGACTTCTCAGCCAGGATCCAGCCAACTCAGACCTCTCGTACTCCTTCACAGAGACATCAGCTCTAACAAGTACACAAGGCGTGAAAGAACATCGGAGGTCTACACAAAACGGATGCGATACCGCTCGTTAGGGACGCGTATTAATTGAAATGTAATGGATGGACTAGGTTGGGAAACATTTAGTGGAAATTAGTAATCCGAATGATTATTCGAATATTCGGTAACTTTTACCATTTCCATCGTAGCTCATTTATTTGTATGTTGTAATTAACGCCAGGCCGGGCTTTTCAAGGCCAGAGTAGATATCTTCTAAGTTTATAGCCCGTTGGTCCAGTTGGTAGTGAACCTGCCTTCTGAGCTTGGGGGCGCGGGTTCGATTCCCACCTAGGACAAACATTTGTGTTTGTTCTATATCTGGGTGTTAATATCTATTTTAAGTATGTATTATAAAATGGCCTTAGCGCGTTATTTTACGTGTCACTTTGATATTGGATTTAGCCAACGTAACACGACACCGTTAAATAAATAAAGATCAAACTCAGAAAACGAGATAGTAACATTTCTGAAACGAGTTTTCAGTATTATTTTGTTCCATCCCTACTTGAATCTTATCAAGCTAAGGTAACGTAGTAAACGTATTTTTTTATGTTATCGATAATTGTATAACTGGAGTTTTGATGGTTTGAAACGTCACTATTCAAACGTTAATTTTAAATTGGACCGTTACGTATTTAGTTCCTCGTTTAATTAATAATCTACCTTCAGATTAAAAAAAAAAACATTAAAATAAATAAATATTCGGGACATTTTTTTTTCACACACGGTCATCTGACCCCCAACTAAGCAAAGCTTGTGATATGGCTGCCAGAGACTGATATACATACATATATAGTATTTTAAATACATACTTAAATAGATATTAACACCCAGATATAGAACAAATACAAATGTTCATCACATAAATGTTTGTCCTAGGTGGGAATCGAACCCACGCCCCCAAGCTCAGAAGGCAGGGTCACTACCAACTGGACCAACGGGCTATCTAAATTCAACAAAAATATATTATCATTACTCCATATAATATTAAAAAAAAACCTACTTTTTAACAATATGATGTACTTTTTAAAATTGCCTCGCTTGCTGCCAGTTGTGTAGGTACTTACTTAGATATTATAACATTATTATAAAGTAAATCGGCGTAGACTTAAACTCCATTATGACATTACTAATAAACCTTACAATACAATACAATACAATAGCCATTTATTTCAATAACATAATTTCATTTTATAATTACAAATCATTATTACATATATTATTATTATTATTATTTAAAATCAATACAATTCAAGTTTTTAGTTATTGGTTGTCCATTTTTGGACATAGGCCTCCTCCATCCTGTTCCACTCTTGCCTATCGTGGGCCAGACGTGTCCAATTGACCCCGGCAATGGCTGTTATGTCATCAGCCCAGCGTCGGCGCGGGCGCCCTCGCGGGCGGCGCGCGTCTCGTGGGTACCAGTGGAGCACCCTCTCACTCCAGCGGTTGTCCCGAGTTCTGGCTGTGTGCCCCGCCCAACGCCACTTTAGGCGGCACACTAGTTTTGCTGCATCTATTATTTTTGTTTTTCTACGAATGTCTGTACATTTCACCCTATCTTTCAGTTTTAAGCCCAGCATGCTTCTTTCGGCTGATCTTTGAAATATATTTATTTTTGTTATAACCTCTGCCGTTATGGGCCATGTTTGGCAGCCGTATATTAGGGTAGGTGTAACAACAGAGTCCATTGCCTTCTTCTTAAGTGCGATACTCATCTTAGACTTAAAGACATGTTTGTGCAACCAATATGCATTCCATGCCTTTTTTATTCTTCTCTCTATCTCCTCTATGTAGTGACTTTTGAAAGAAATATTTTGGCCCAGGTATACATACTGGTCTACATACTCGATATTTCTGCCGTTGACAGTTATTGTGTGTTTGTTTCCATTTGTCATTATACATGTTTTGTCGGGATTCATTTCCAATCCGCACTCTCTACTTTGGTAATCAAGAGCTTGAAGCATATGTTGTAAGTCTTCATATTTTTCAGAAATTAGAACAATGTCATCAGCGAACCGAAGATGGCTTAAATTTTCACCATTGATGTTTATTCCAAAATATGACCAGTCTAGTTTTCTAAAAATATGTTCCAAGAGCGAGCCAAACAGGTTGGGGGATATTGGGTCGCCCTGCCTAACCCCTCTATTCAGTTGGAATATGTCACCTTTTTTCTCCAATTTAACTGTAGCTTTACTTTTTTGGTATATTTTTTCCAGTATATTGATATATTTATCTTGTACTCCTTGTTCTCGCAAAGCTAACCAAAGCTTGTTGTGTAAAATTGTATCAAATGCTTTAGAGTAGTCTACATATGCTATATATAGTATCTTTCCATATTCCATGTATTTTTCAATGACTTGTCGGAGTGTGAGTATGTGGTCTAGAGTTGAATATTTACTTCTAAATCCAGCTTGTTCCCTTGGTTGTTGGGACTCAAGCTCGTTCTTAATTCTGGTGAGGATGATATTAGTAAAGAGTTTGTATGTTGATTGTAATAAGCTTATAGGTCGATAGTTACTAATATTAAGTGGATCTCCTTTTTTATAAAGTAATGTTATTACAGATGTTTCCCACTGTTCGGGTATTTGTTCTTGCAAAATAATTTCATTGAATAATTCGGTGAGAGGCGGTGTTAGGGGTTCCACTATTGCTTTGATTACATCATTTGTTATGTTGTCGTCTCCCGGACTTTTTGCCGATTTAAGTTTCATTATGGCACGTCTGGTTTCACTTTCTAGCAGGACAGGAATTGCACATGTATCAACGTAGGCTGTTGTATTATGAATTGTATCCAATGGTTGGCACTGCAGACTATAGAGTTTTTTGTAAAAACCAGTTGCTACGTTTAATACATTGGCTCTGCTTGTTGTTGTTATACCTGTGTTACTAGTTAAAGTCTGTATCCATTGTTTTGTGTTATTTATACGTTTGTTACCCCGTTTTACAGATCGCCTTTTGTCTAGTTCTTCTTCTAGTATTTTAAGTTGATAGTTTTCTTTGTTTTTCTGAATATTTCTTCTTATTTTTACATATAATTTCTTAAGACGTTTCTTTTCAGATTCAGACTTGCCAGATTTAATTTTTAATTTAGTTCTTTCATTAATCATATCTCTAGTGTTTTCTGTTATAATGTAGTCATTTCTCTTTTTCTTGACTAATGGCGGTAGCTTATCAACACTAGTTTTGATGCGTTGAATTAAGTTATTATATTGTTCTTGGATGTTTTTAGTTTTTTTAGTTTGGTGATCTGTGAAAATATTCTTAAGTGATTCCTGTTCTATTGGGTTCAGTCCTTGCTGTCTTCCCTTAAATTGTTTTCTACTTCTAGCTTTTCCTGTGATATTCAGTGTTGCTCGAACCATACGGTGGTCGGTTGGGTGAGTCGTGTTGATTGTCTCTATATTTTCTACAGTGCCGATGTAGGGTCTTCGTATGATAAAAAAGTCAATTTCATTAGCAGTACGAGTGTCCGGCGATAGCCACGTCCATCTGTTTTTGATGTTTTTCTTGAAATGGGAATTCATAATGTACAGATGGTTTTCTACACAAAAATCGATAAGTAGTTTCCCTCGCTTGCTTCTCTTACCATGTCCCCATGGGCCCAGAATGGCATAATCGTTTGAAGTAGCTCGGCCAAGTTGTGCATTAAAATCTCCCAAAATTATTGTGTATGGCAATGTGTTCTCCAATGCACTTCTTAAGCTGGTGTAAAAACTATCTATGTCTTCCTGGCTCGATTTTTCAATGGGGGCATAGATCTGTATTATATTTATTGTTCGATTTCCGAAAGACATATCTAATCTCGCCACTCTGTCCGATATACCCTTAAAGTCTAGGATATTTGATTTAAATTTCTTTTTAACCATGAATCCGACACCGTTTCTTCCCCTTTTTTTGCCAGTATATAGAAATATATAGTCTTCATGTTCTACAATGTGTGTTCCTTCTTTTCTGATATCAGAGAGGCCCAACACGTCCCACTTTAGGTTTTGCAGTGCATGTTCTAACTCTTCTTGTCGGCCGTTTCCTACAAGTGACCTTACATTCATTGTGCAAATATGTATGTGCTGAGTGGATTTATGGATGGAGGGTAGTGGTCTACTGCCCCCACGGGGACCAGCCGTATTGGGGGAGATCATGTTTGTTGCAATTTTAGTTTTCTGAATTTTTTCTAATAAACCTTAGTGGTTTTTAAATGCTGTTATATCCTATTTGTATTCTATTATTATATATATATATATATATATATTTTTGTATTTTGCGTAATATGTTTCATGTTTAGGTTTGAATATTTGTAAAATTGCTTTATCGTTTGTTTTTATATGTATTATATTGTGTATTATGTTTTTATGTGTGTTACATTGCACATCTGCTGTCTGACGTGCGTGACGTCACCTGTCGGTTCCAACGGAAGACCAGCGCTGGTTGTTCACAACCAGCATTACGCTGAGTTGGCACCGGCTTGTGACAGAAACTATTTTCTTTTATTGTGTTTAACTCGTAATGTCCTTATATCTTTGTTTCTGTCATAAATAAATATTTTTCTTTCTTTCTTTCTTTATAATTTTCTTTTTTTTAATGATAAATAACTGAAGAAGAAAAAAAGCCCGACTCAATAATTCCAACTTTTGTGGGCGTTTATCTGTAGAAAAGCAAGAAAAATGTTGGACGGGATTTATAATTACCCACATACCAATTACTAAACCATCAATTATAAACGCGCTTCCAAACCATCAATTATAAACTACAATAAATCGAATAACGAACCGTCATTTAGTTATTTATCATTTTGGTGCAATCTCTCATCTCTATGAAATGAAAACCAGGCAGAATTTTGGTTGTAATTGGTTATTATTTGTAGTAAGCTCTAATTGGTTTGGTTTGAACAGTACAAATTGTTGGATGGTTACAGTGAATGATTGCGATGTGAAAGGAATACCTACATAATTATTATTGGCTTTCAAACAGTTTTAGGACAAAACTGTGTCCATAGTCGGAAGATATTTACCTATTTCATCTTTGAAGAAAGCCACTTCACTTCACTATTGTAACGTTCCATGATCGTTACCTACTTCCAATTTCATGGCATATGGCACATACGCTAGAAGCCAAACTTAATGAATAAAAAAGGTCACTACTATGACATAAACATTGTTGACAGAATGAAGGTGATTGACGTAATGTCAGTCAGTTTCATTTCGTTAAGCAAAAAATGACATTGTTCTAAACCACGGAAATCATAAACTGCATTTTAAAAAGATTCACTATCACTACATAGTATAAAACAAAGTCGCTGTCGCTGTCTGTCCGTCCCTATGTATGCTTAAATCTTTAAAACTACGCAACGGGTTTTGAACCTTTTTTTTTTTTGATAGATAGAGTAATTCAAAAGGAAGGTTTATATGTATAATTAGCGACTCGCCCCGGCTTCGCACGTAAATTACACCCGTGCGAAGCCAGGCGGGCGGGTCGCTAGTTTAATAATATGGTTTTGATCAAAAGGTCATCATCATAATCAGCCTTTTAACAGTTCATTGCTGAATTTTACCCCCGAAAGGGTGATTGGGCCATATCCACCACGCTGGCCCAGTGCGGGTTGGTGGATTCACATACGCCATTGAATTCCTTCTCCGTACGTATGCAAGTTTCCTTACGATGTTTTCCTTCACCGAAAAGCCAGTGGTATGAAAATCCTTACATAAGCTCCAAAGAGCTCATTGGTACAGCTACAGGCCCGGGGTTTGAACCCGCGACCTCACGCTTTTAAGTCTAGCGGTTTCCCAAATGGGCTACCATGGCTCAAAAGATGATACAGAGCTCAAATACAAATCAAATCATTTATTTGTCAGAATATGATAGATGCAAAACAGCATACAGAGTCGTACAATTTGGAGAGTTTTATCTCAGGTGCTTTCCAGGTGCGGCGTACAAACGTAAGGGGAGAAAATCAATGTAAAAATATTGTCAAAGTCGCTTATTGTATACCTAAACTAAGTAACTGTTGCCCGTACGCGTAAACTTTTATTAAAACTTTCGACCCCCATCTGCCCCCTTCATCATCATCAGCCAGAAGACGTCCACTGCTGAACATAGGCCTCCCCCTTTAACCTCCACACTGCACGACAGCCTGCCTTTTGCATCCACTGGATGCCAGCGACTCTCACTATGTCGTCGGTCCATCTAGTGCGAGGCCTACCTACGCTGCGTCTTCCGGTTCGTGTCTCCACTCAAGAAGCCTTCTTCCCCATCGGTTATCGGTTCTTCGAGCGATGTGGCCTACCCATTGCCACTTCAACTTGCAAATTTTAACAGCTATGTCGGTGACTCTGGTTCTTTGGCGAATATCCACGTTTCGGATTTTATCGCGCAAAGAAATTCCGAGCATAGCTCTCTCCATTGCCCGCTGAGTGACTCCGAGTTTTTCCAAAAGGCCAACAGTTAAGGACCACGTCTCAGTACCATATGTCATCACTGGCAACACACACTGGTCAAAAACCCTCTTCTTGAGGCACTGTGGTATCTTGGACGAGAAGATGTCACGCAATTTCCCGATGCGTCCGTCTGCCCCCTTAATTCGGCCCTTTCAAGTTGTTTTCGAGATTTCGTGATGAGCAATATGGGTCTATAGTTCTTCAAGTTGCAACTGAATAGGTTTCTTCTAGGCAAGCGTGATCCATCGTAGACCGTATCATAGATTAACATCAGGTGAGTTGGCGATCAAGTGCAAGTTTATTTTCAATTATTAACAAGAAAAACTGCAGGACGCAGCTTGTTAGCTATTGATTTAAAATAAAGGTGAATACGATAGTTATTTTATTACCCTGGTAACAAAGTCCCTATAGGTTGCAGTCTCACAAAATTTACATATTTATGAATATACAAACCCAAGGACGCGGGAGTCAGGTAAACACTTCCAAAATACAGTAAGGAAATGCACGACTTTGATAACTTTTACTCTTATACGATGAAAAACATAAATACAAAAAAACAAAAAAACTTTGTCCAAGTGTTTATTTGCTCTGACAGCTGCAATGACATTATAAAAAGCTAAATTGAAACATTTATTCCCTGAAGTATGTATGTCTTTCGTTAAAAAACCTAGCGAAAGCGATCGGAATTCGTGCTTTTAATTCAGCTTCTTACAATGTTAATGCAGTTGTCAGAGCAAATAAATACTCAGACAAAGTTTTTTTGTAAGCTTATTCTTATCCAACAAAATATATTCAATCAATTAAATTTATTTATTTGCCGAAAGTCTAATTTAACAAAACGAATTGGATGAGTTGGCTGACACGCCAGCCTGAATGGCATCAAATCAAATATTTATTTATTGAGACTAAAACTATACTTAGCAACCAAAAAGTTTTGCTTTTAAAGAACCTAAAAACCTAAATGCCAGGTCACAGAATTCTCCCCTTTTTCCCCTTTTTTTACCGTGGTTAAGTCCGCGTTTGACCACCAACTCGCCTGTTGGTAAGCGACGATGTGGTCGAAGATTAATCACGCAGACTTAGAAGATACCTATTCACTCTGGCCTTGAAAAGGCCCAGGTTATATCTCTCAGGAAATAATGAAGCAGGCAGATTGTTCCAATCTTTGGCCGTACGGATTAGAAACGTAGAATCGAAACGTTTGGTACGTATCCAAGGAAAATCCACAATGTATGGGTGGTAGTGGGCCGTTTCTTTTTAAATAAACAACAGATTTTATCATTCGTATTTTTTTATGCCTTGTATTTTTGGTATCTTGTGTGAAATAAATTGATTCAACCCTTGTTAAACAATCAACTATAACTTTACTTGATATTTTTGAGTACCACCCTTACTGTATCTTAACATACTGTTAAAATTTAAGTATTGATTTCACCTTAACTAAATAAATTATACGCGGAATTGTCCCGACAATGGCTTGTTTTGCTCGTTTGGGCAAGGACATAAAGACGATACTTTGCAAAACATAAATATGGGGAAAGAGAAAATTGATGGGAGATACCATCTGCTATTCGGGAAAGAAATAACAATTATTGTTACGAGGGAGAGTGATGTATGAGGCAAGGTGAGTTTCTTATTCTTATGAGCAGAGGTGAAATAAAATTATACAATAGGTTTTATTTTTTTATTGAATGTTTTTTTTTTTCATTATGAAAAAAGATTTTTCATTATTAATAGGCTTGCGCTTGACCCCCACCTCGACGATGATGCCGAGGTGGCCGTCAATAATAATAATAGATTTTCACAAAATCATTTCTTAGCGGATCTCTATAAGGAATTTACCTGCAAAATTTCAGCTTTTGAGATTAATTGATGTTTCAGTGATGATGATATTTTTTTCGCGATTTCAGGGCTGGTCCCATAGTAAAAGTTGTTTATAATGATGAGTACAATTACCTTTTTTTGGCTTCGAGGGTGTTCCCCTTACACCCCGTATAATGACTAGCCAAGGACCTTATATATACCCTAACGGGACCAACTTCCTTGTTAGCTGACCCGCGTTGTCCTGTCTTAGAACTGTCAAACGCGCGAAGTTAAAATCGTCGTTAAGTTTTTGAAATTTTCCAATTTTCTGCGCCATTTCCTTAATTTATTTTTCCGTAAGAACCTTCTACAAAACATTAGAAAACTTAACAAAATGAATGAAATAGGTAAAGTCGTTCTCAAGATATGGCGTGACCAAGGTAAATAGGGATTAATTTTAATATACGGGGTGTAAGGGGAACACTCTCGAAGCCAAAAGAAGGTAATTGTACTCATCATTATGAACAACTTTTACTATGGGACCAGCCCTGAAATCGCTGTTCTATAGAAAACGGTCATTGACACTAGACAAAATGTAAGGAACAGCTGATTTTTTTTTCGCGATTTCAGGGTTGGTCCCATAGTAAAAGTTGTTCATAATGATGAGTACAATTACCTTCTTTTGGCTTCGAGAGTGTTCCCCTCACAACCTGTATATAGATACCCATCTATATACTAGGTACTATCGACCTCTTTCGGATTAGTACACCCTTTCCGCGTAACATACTGGGTTTTCTTTCAAGTTTTGAGGCAAAGTTGTGTAAAAATTATGCACAAATAAAAGTACGAAAATATTTAACCTAGATTAGTTTTTAAGTTGGCCGCTGCTTTTTCCCTACAAAACTGCCAGTAGCTAAACGTAGTGCATGTAACCGGTGCCAAAGCTATCGAAATAAGTTAGTTCGCTTTGGCAAACTTGCGTAGTTTGTTGTCGAATCGTAGTGCAAATCCACTGTACTTTGACCAAATCAACGCGATAGGTCGTATCTGTTTAATCCTGCATTTAAAGTGCAAAACACGATGGTAGAACTATTAATAATGCTATATTTTAACTCACGACGCAAACAGAGGGGTATTATAAGCTTAACGTGTGTATCTGTATATTGTGTGGCATCGTAGCTCCCAAACGACTGAACCTGGGCCTGGACCTGATCTTCAAATCACGAGTGAATCGGTTTCTTCTCGGCAAGCGTGCTCCCACGTAGACCGCATCATCACTTAACATCAGGCGAGATGGTGGTCAAACACAAGCCTATTATTTATATTTAAAAAAAAGTAAGTTAGTAAGTAAGTCGAGGGTTCCGTTGGACTAAACCCTCAGAGCGTGAGTAAAAAAAAAACTGATGTTGAAATATTGAATACATAACAACTACAAAATTTAAGTTTGCAATTGTAAAACAATATTTTTTATAATTATGATATAACTTCAAATTTACAACTTTCAGATTTATTCCTTTATATGTGCTATAAGACCTTGCCTCTTGCCAAACTTAATGATTCTAGGTCAATCGAAAGTACACAATAGGTTTTAATTCCCCTGTGAAATCGCAAAATATGCGACATAAATTTCAACTAGATATCTTTACGCGTTCTTGAGAAAAAGGGTCTTGACAGACGGACAGACAGACGGACAACGAAGTGATCCTATAAGGGTTCCGTTTTTTCCTTTTGAGGTACGGAACCCTAAAAACGTCGTGCATAGTATTTTCCCTGTGCGTTTTTACCCTAGTTTGTCGATTATGAACGCAGCCAGCTGGAAAAGTTGTTCAACTACTGTATTTTACGCTTTGATCAGCAAAAATAAAGGAATTTGTTTTTGAACCGTGTTACATTGTATTTGGTCCACAATTTTGTAAACAAGTTATTCGTAGAAGGGGGTGGGGGAAGGGACTATACTTATCTATGTAAAGATCTTGATTTTGTGTGGATGTTTGTCCGAACCTCAGATCAGACAAACAAGGGAGATATGGTAATGTGGCGTGGCGGGTCCGAACGCATCTGGCGGCTGGCCTAAATCAGGCTAGATGCCTTTAGTCGATATCACTGAGCACACGACCTTGCCGCCCTTTTTGCATGTGGACAATTAGTAAAAGGGCCGCACACTACCACCCCTTCCTCGTGGAAATTCCAAAGATTCGTACTAAACAATTGGGTCGTCATATACATTTTGTGATAAACTGCCCAAGAGTAGAAAGAAAGAAAAAGAAAAAAAAACTTAAAAAACGAAACTCCTTGCCGTCCTCCTTGTTTCCTGAGAACTACAATCTGCATCTTCAAGGCTAGAATGAAAAGATTTCTTCTAGATCAACGTCATCCTCGGCCGCAGCGTCGCTTACCATCATCTATACTTATACTTATTACTTATCTATATCTATACTAATATTGTAAAGATAAAAGATTTGATTGTTTGTTTGTTTGTTTGTTTGCATTGAATAGGCTCGAAAACTACTGAACCGATTTGAAAAATTCTTTCACTGACGGGAAGCTACACTATCCCCGGGTGACATAGGCTATAATCTATACCCGTGCGAAGCTGGGGCAAACCGCTAGTAATATTATAAAGAGGAAAGATTTCTCCTTTTTAAGTATATTTGTAACGAATTGGCTCAAAAAGTACTGGACCGAATTTTAAAATTCTTTCAATATATGAATGCTACATTATCACTGATTAATATTTTATTAGGCTATTTTAATAGGCTATATAACTAAACCCGTGCGGAGCCGGGGCGGACCGCTAGTGCTATATAAAAAAACACATCACACAACACATTTATATTTGTGTTACATTTTGTGCGTACATCTATATATACTTGGTGACTGGTAAGAAAGTGGAAATATAGCATCGGTATAGAAAATTTGCAATAAACGAGGCTAAGCGAGCCAGTTATGCCAGTACTTACTAATAGTTCGTATACAGGGTTACGCATATAGACTGTACTAAGCCGAAAGGAGATCCTTGTACTCTTCATTATGAACAACTTTTACTAGGGGGGGGACCAACTTTGAAATCGCGAAAAAAACTGCTGTTCCATTCATTTTATCGAGTGTCAATGGACTTTTTTTATAAAACAGCAATCACATCTTTGTGGTGTGAACCCTCAAACAATGACACACTTGATGGACTGTGCAGCGTGTCCTACAACTTGCACACAAGACGACCTGAATGAAGCCACGGAGAGTGCCATTGGGGTGGCAAAGTTCTGGTCTAGAAACTTGATTTGACAATAGAATTGTATTTTGCGGAACATCGACTCGAAAGAAGAAGATAAAACAGCAGATATTTTTTTTCAATATTTCATAGTTGGTCCCGTAGTAAAAGTTATTCATAATGGTTAGAACAATGATATCCCCGAATATTTCCACTGTCTCAACAGTCACCCAGTATATAACAGAATTCCTTCGCCTTAAATAATCTCCGCCCTCGCAAGGATTTCCTCATATATCACACTCTGATTAGGTCATATCGTTTGTATGTAAGGTATCATACCCACTTACACGAACCATCTTTCAAAGATATTAGATTACGGCTACTGTGAGAACTCACCCCTTTGTCACCTTGAGCACAGAATACAATAGGCATGATGACTAATATAAAATTTATTACAAATAACCAGCTTAGCGATTAATATACCTAAATACATTACACACACTGAAAAAATTATTTAAATTGGCTGATAAATCTCTGAGATATGAGTGTTTAAAGTTTTAGGCGGGGATAGAGAGGGGATGCTCCATCCCTTTCTCGCAAAGCGTGTGTTAGTATAGCATTTGTATGAGTATAGTGCGCTCTTTGTCTAGCATGAAATTAAAATGCTTATATCTTATTTATTTTTGAACTAATTTTAATTTTGTTTTCGGTGACGTTCTCTATTAATGATCAGCTTTTTTATGTGGTAATAAAAAAATATTAGTCATCATGCCTATTGTACAACCGTGAGTCTGCCTCGTGCATCGTCTATCTCGTTCACGCATTTGAACATTGTTTAAAAAACAAAATTATGGAACGTATTCATGTGAAATCTGAGCAGAACGCTTTATTTTAAATTTTTTATGGCATTAGTGGCAACAAGCAGTCGAGCCACCTGATGGTAAGCAGTCACCGTCGCCTATGGATACTTGTAGCACCAGAGGCATCACAAATAAGTGACCGAACCTTTAAGACTCTATAGTCCCTTTAGGTAGTACTCCCTTTAAGGCGAGTTATCGCCTTTTAAATAGCTTCTCGAAAACACCGCGGAAGGTAACTCATCAGTCATCAATACACCATCCAAACAAAAAATTGCTAAATAAAATAGGTCCAGCCGTTTTTGAGATGAAATTAAAATGTAAATGAAAAATGTTTATTTACTACAAATATACATACCATACATATTAGAAAGGAAATAAAAAGACAGTTAAATAAAGTTGAATGGTACATACTTGCAGAGGTTTTGTAAATTTAGAAGGTCATTACTAATAGTTTCCTCACTAGGCAAAGCCTGTATCGAGGAATCCCGTTTAAAAAACATTTTAAATTTAAAGTTCCTCTGTCGACATAATAATGTTACAAAAAAAATAAGTTATGATTTACAAATTGAAAACAAATAAATATATATTATATATATATAACAATCAGTGCATATAAAATAATGATAAAGATAAACGGAGGGTATTACTATTTATAAATATAAATATAAATGGGAGTAACATTTTAAAACGATGATATTTCATGATGTTCTTGTACTTACAGGTTTACGCATATAGACTGTACTAAATCGAAAGGAGGTCATTGTACACATCATTATGAACAACTTTTACTATGGAACCAACACTGAAATCGTGAACAAAAATCAGCTGTTCCATACCTACATTTTGTCGATTGTCAATGGTCGTTTTCTATAGAGTCTTTTATATATAGTGTTTGTATGGAAGTCATGGAATAATTTTGTATGGAAGTAATAATTAATTATTCTGGCATAAAAAGCTTGTGTTAATCAAAGGTATAAATTTATACTCCTGATTAACGCATAGATTTTTTATCCCCTGTGTTAATCAAGTGTATAATTTTATACCCTTGATTAATACATAAGCTTTTTATCCCCTGTGTTAATGAAGTGTATAATTTTATACCTTTGATTAACACATAGGCTTTTTATCCTGGTAGAATTTATTGTTTATGTATTATATCAGGTGCAACAACGGTGGCACTGCTGGTAACAAAATTAAAAAGGTATAGGGTAGGTACTCCTTAAATTTTTGTTACATCTATTGTGTGAAAATTAAGCGCGAATCCTCCTTAATGACACAAAAAAGTTATCATCGATTCAGGATAAACTCATTCCCAATTCACGAAGTAAATTATCTTTAGTAGTTCTCCTTGCTCTTGTTTACCCTATGTAACGAACCAGCTTCTGTTTGTTCAGGATTATTCCAGAACTGTGCGATAATTTGGTTTGCTCGGATTGTTTACGTCATACACCGCACGCTATACGAATTGTTCGATTGACCCATTTGTTCTGTGATTTAGGACAAACAAAAGATCCGTAAGGTTCTTGAGAATATTTTGCTAGAACTCGTAGTAGAGTAAGCACCTCGTCGGCGCCTCTCTTTGTAGCATTGCATTTCTAAAAGGCGAGATTTTCCCACTTTTAAGCAACGCTTGTTACTACAGATGATCATAAGGCTTAACATATTGTACTAAAGTCGCATTTAGTGGAGCAAAACTACAGCGCTTCACAGTTATGCGTTTCACTACTTCTATATTTGAGTTTTTTTTCTTCATATTTTTCGAAAAGTATAGCTGTAATGTAAAATGTAGCTTTACAGTTCCCTCCATAATTATGAAATCTGTATGTTAAGATATCGTAGACATCATTAAGTAAATAGGTATTAGAATGAATCCAAGAAAACGGAGAAAAGCTCAAAACACATTTAGTAAATAGATATTAGAATGGATCCAAGAAAACAGAGAGAAAAGCCCAAATCAGCATTACTTTAAATTTTTCTATCGAGCGAAGTTTTGTTCGTTACGGTTTTTGATATGACACATTTTTTTAAGCTAACTATGGAAGTAAACGTATTGTAAAATTGTAAATAAAAGAGTATAGTAAGATACCATGTACCTAAGTAGAGAAACTAAAACTAGAATAACCAATATAATTAAACGTGGGAAAATAGAGCCGTAATAGTATTCATATAAATTTATAACTTCGACCCAGAAACTAAAGAAACCTTTGTAATATTACACCTCAAGGCAAAAATTAAAACGTAAGTAGGTGCCTAGTTACTGGAATTTTATCGCGGCCAGACCCAGACGGAATTCCGCCTTAATTTCACAGCTTTCCTTGCCCTATTAAAAGAAATTTAATTGTCGTCAATAAAACAAACATAAAAAGTGACATTCTCATTAGGACCACAAAAAGCGGACTTTACGAGGCCTCTACAGAGGCCATAACTCACAGGGCGAGGAAAAGAAATTACCAGTGACGAAAACCTATAGACGTGTAATAGGCCTCGAGGTTCTGATAAGGTATCAGTTGATTGTCACTCAAAAATTATGTAGCAATTATAACTATAAGTAGATACAAAGCAAGCCATATATAAGTAGATACTCAAATAATGAATATTATTTTTGAAACTGATGAGCTACCTTCTACGGTGTTTCCGAGAAGCTACAACATGGGGTTCTTCAAAAGGCGAGTTAATCGAGTTCTAAAGGGTCGGCAACGTATCTGTGATGCCTCTGGTGTTACAAGTATCCATAGGCGATGGTGACTGCTTACCATCAGGAAGCCCGTCTGCTTGTTTGGCATTTAAAAAAAAGTAGTTTTCACACATTTTGTTTATAATAATACGGAAATTACCCACGTTAGATTAAGCCAGTTATTTCGACTACAATTTTATTTCAATCGCATTCGGCGGGTTTTTTTCCACGATAAGTACGCGCATACGATTCCGTCTCCTCGGAATAGCCGGTTTAATCTTACGTGAGTAATTCCCGTGTAATATAAACAAATTAAATAATGGATATTTTTTTACAAGGAAATATATTTATGTACAAATAACAAACGAAAACTTAAACCTACTTATAATTATGGCAATAATAATATTAATTAAGACAAACAAAATAAACAAACCTATTTAAATACAAAAAGAAAAAGAAATTGTGTTAGTAAAAGTGCTGGCAGCATTAGCACATCACATACATCAGCAGCCATTAAACGTCCACTACTGGACAAAGGCCTCCCTCTTAAAGAGGGGTGTTGCCATAATCCCCACGCTTGGCAGGCGGCTTGGGGATCGCAGTATGTTCACCGTGTACTAACAGGACGCTGCTGCCCATCCTCCGGTGATTCTGGTCTCAGTTTTAGGACATACCCGGGTCCACTATTATGCAAGCATTAGCACGCTTGATGGCAAAGATAGATAACTTCATAATACCTAAATATAAAGTGTACTTTTTTATTGTGAAGTTTCTTATACATACACGTTTACCTGCTATAAATATAAAACTTTGTTTTTTAAGAATGCTAGACTTTTAGTTACGCTCTTTAACAAAGCTGACGTCGGTCATATTATGTATTAGCATTACTATGATCATTGTATCCTAAATCTGACAAACATGGAAATAGATTATGACTATGAGCTTCAGGGAGCCCAATGGCTCGGTTTAATTTTTAATGAAGTACAAGTCACTTCAATTCTTTTGTTTCAAATTTTTACTGAACTTTCAGGTACTGGCCTAATTTTAGTTTTTTTCTTTTCTATTGAGTGTTTCCTCCACGTTCCAAGCGCAAAGAAAAAGATTACAAACGTTTTGAATACGGTCCAGTTTCTTTGTTCTTTCAAAATGACGTATTACAAAAAGAATTTGTTACTTTATTTTAATTTTCTTTTTCATTATAATCGAAACAAAGTCCGTTTAGTGGATATTAATAAAATACATTGTTGGTAACATTTTTCAAAATCAATTCTAGTTGTGTATTTTCTTTGTTTGTTTTTTTGCGTGAAAATGAGCTTATTCAGCCAAGTTAATATAATAATGCACCAAAACGTTCACAATGTTGTGCTCGCATAGGAAGCATGCCATTTCTCACAGTCGCGCCTTTGAGAAATAAGAATCATTCAGCCCACTGCAGGACATTAGCTTCCTCCCTCTTTTGCCAATTCCTTGCTTAGCGCTAATCTCGCCCATGTGTTTCCGCAAAATTGGTTTTTGTCATCACGCCACCGCCGGACTCTCAGACCAGAAATACAAGGAAGATATGCCGTAGTATACAATTATCGTTCGTATGTTTCACTACATCGCTAACATTATTCACGCACACTACAAAACTTGAAGTGGCACCATTGATGAAAGTAAGTAGGGGGAAGATACGGGACGAACTTCTTGACGTGGACCGCACAAATTAGGCTCACGGGTCTAATAGACTTCAGTCACAATCGAACTGTTGTTTTGATAGCACGTGAATTACTTTTGAAAATTGTGTTTAAATAAAGCAGTGTAGACGTCAACGTCGCCGCTGACTCGAGCCGAAACAGAGACATATGTTTGGATGTCACGCGTCTTCTCCCCCTTTTTAAAACAGTCATTGAGTGGCACCAATGAACTAAGTATAACAGCCAACATGCAAAAAATGATGATTGAATGATTTTTACTAACGGTATCAAGTTTCATTTAGGCCAGATGCATTCACACCTGCCTTGCCTTAACATATTATCTCATTTGTTTGTCTGATCTGAGACTAGACTATCTGGGCTACGCTACCCTACCGTGGCTACCATTCGGTACGGTTCGGTACGGTCCAGTATTATATTCACCTTTTCTATCGCTTAGCAATAAAAGTATGTATCAAAAATAAAGCTTATAACATATTTTTCATCTACACATAGTTAATAATAAGCGATACAATCTTAATTTAGTTTTTATAACAGCTAATAACTTCGCCTTCACCACCCAGTTTGTTTAGTAAACAACTTTATACGGTTTCAAGTTATTATTGGAGCTTAAATATTGGAACAATTGACCTTGGTGAAATGGTGTCACTAATAGTGTTACTATATACAGACGCTGAATAGAAAATCCTAACAGAAATACATATCTAATAAGCAATTGGACAGTTGTTTACTTTGTCAAAAATAATAGCCTTAGTGAAAAATTAAATGCATGCTGAGCAGTATATGAGCTCAGTAGGCAATTCTTTGCATCCAGTTTTTACCACGGGAATGGAAAACTGGAGTAGCTCATTTGGGAGACCGCTCAACTTGAAAGCATAAGGTCGCGGGTTCGAACCCCGGGCCCGTACCAATGAGCTCTTTGGAGTTAATTTTCATACAACTGGCTTTTCAGTGAAGGTTTTTTTTTTATATAGTATAGGCTTGCGCTTGGCCGCCATCTCGTCTGATGTTAAATGACGATGCGGTCTACGATGGAGCACGCTTGCCTAGAAGAAACCGATTCACTCTCGACTTGAAGACACCCAGATTGTAACTTACGGGGGAAACCCATTCAGGCAGCGAATTCCACAGACTAGCAGTTCGCACAATAAATGTGGAATCATAGCGCTTTGTACGGGTTCTCGGAATATCAACCATAAAACTATGTCGATTTTTTGTGCCCGCCCTGGCGGTCCGATAGAAAAAAGGGCAGGAAGGAATTAAATCATGCAGATCTGATGCACACTCTCCGAAATGTATCCGATAAAAAACCGATAGACTAGCAACTTTACGCCGATGCTCGAGACTAAGAAGCTTAGTCTGAACCAGGGATTCATTGCTGTTGAGTCGCTTGGCACGTTTCTCAATAGACTCCAACGCCCTAAGCTGGTGCTTAGCTGATCCATCCCAAAGGTGAGAGCAGTACTCCATGCACGACCGAACTTGTGCTTGGTACAGTGACAGCAACTGCTCCGACGTGAAGTACCGTCGTACCTTCGATAGGAAATCATGAGGAAATCTGCATGCGTACGGAGAAGGAATTCAATGGCATATGTGAATCCACCAATCCGCACTGGGCAGCGTGGTGGATATGGCCCAATCACCCTTTCAGGGGTAGAGTAAAAGTCCAGTAGTGGACTGTTAAAAAAGGCTGGTTATGATGACTACGCAGGTCATTACTCCACCTGATCTTACACTACGTTTGCCTAAACAACGTGCGATGTTCCTATTTTACCCGTATACATCCATTTTACGGCATAGATTAGCTTATCGATCGTTTTTGCATAAGAGGGTTCGGTAGTTAGTAGTCGTTTTTTTGTGTTTTTTTCGCGGCACTAGAAGTTGTTTCTCTGTTTTTCCTCGGTGGTTAAGACACGCTTATGTTATAAGTTACAAGCTGCTTATTTCTAGTATTCGTATGGCTTCTATATTATTATCTTTTGAATATTTTAGCTTACGTTAGCGAGTAGTGAGTGCGTGTACGTACTTATTAGGTACCTAAGTAATTATCAAGTAATACATTATAATAATTCAGTTGTGTTGGGATAATGATTTATTAGATTTTCGATAATCCAAATTTTAATAGATAGGATGGTTGCAAATATCACCTGCTTTAATAATAATCTTTAATCATTAATAATCTTTATTTACTATAATGCAAAATACATATTAAGTAGCAGCGGCCCCTGCACTAAGCGAGAGCTTGTATCGCAGGAACCAACAACAAGTTAACAATTTATTTTCAAAGCAGTCTATACAATACTAATTTACTAGGATTATAATCTAAGTAGAATTATAAAAGAGAAAATAAATACATTTGTTACGTAATTGGAAGTTACCTAGGTCACAAAGCTTGTTTTGTGAAAAGAGTGTTGTGTGTGTATGTGTGTGTAAGGGAGTGAGAGTATATGCGGGTGTGTGTGTGTGTGTGTGTGTGTGTGTTGATGTGGGTGCGTGAGTGCGTGAACGAACTGTATTTGCGTGCGTGCTTGTGCTAACAAATAAGTGAAGTTAGCTTTAGATCCAATCATCAAATTAATAAAATCTCAAGCGCGGGAAGAGCTGCAAGACCTCTGGTGGGAGTGGTGGGCTTAGCCCGTTGGTCCAGTTGGTAGTGAACGTGCCCTCTGAGCTTGGGGGTGTGGGTTCGATTCCCACCTAGGGCAAACAATTATTTGATGAACATTTGTGTTTGTTCTATATCTGGTTGTTAATATCTATTAACTATCTATTATCTAAAAATATATACTTATGTATGTATATCAGTCGCTGGCAGCCATATTACAAGCTTTGCTTAGTTTGGGGTCAGATGACCGTGTGTGCAAAAATGTCCCGAATATTATATTATTATTTATCTTAAAAACATTCTTAAAATAATATTACATTGAGCTTTGTCTTGCTCTCTCAGCTAGAGCAAGTCAAAAGATTATTATATGAATGTTTTTGAGATTATGGTAACCCACCTGGACACCGTGAGTGAGTGACAGCGTAATGATTTGACTAATTTCGTAGCCAAAGTTACATAATTTGGTCATATTCATAGTTCATAAATTGGCGGTTATAGAAAAATTTTTACGATCGAAGCTCGGTGGACTTAGACAAATTTCAGAGATCCCGTAACATATACTTTTATGACTTAGCGAAAAAGAAAACTACTTGGGGAACATTCTTTGTTAAGATCATTTTACTAAATAAACCTTTGAGCTAGCACGTTCTTAATTTATCATAGTTTTGTCGCTATAACTTTAAAGCCAATCTGTGAACTGTAAAGATCTGTGGTCGGGAAGTGGAGGGGTGGGGGGGGTGGGGTTTAAGTGTAAAAAACGTTTTATCTCGATTTTCAGCAAAACTACAAGAGGTTATGTGAAAAATTTGAGGTTTGAGGTTATGTGAAAAAAGTCTGTAAACAAAAGTTGTAGATCTTTTTTACAAAAAATTTCCATAGGACTTGTAGTTTTGCCGAAAATTGAGATAAACCGTTTTTTACCCTTACCCCCCCCCCCCCCCCCTCAGATCACCCGTAAATTATTTTATTATTTTATAAAACCCTATAATTTTTGTTATATACCCTACTTTTTCCAATGGATTTCATCCTACTATTATTTTTTTCACTTTTTTACCATTTTCAAATGCTTCTGCACTGGTCTACTAGGGCAAGTTGATTAAAAGCTAGTAAAATCGTAATTGTTTTTTTAATAATTTTGTTGCAAATGGCCAGTTCCAGAAACATAATTATAGTATGACTCACGTGTGGTAGGTACGTTCCGTGTAGCGCTGTAATACACTGTACAAAGAGGACGGTGAAAATATGTCAAACCTTATAATTACAAAGTCCCATAACTCTGCATTACCTTTACAATGTTTGCGCCATTAATAAACAAAATATTTTTCAACTTTTACTGTGTCGTAGCTGTAACGTAAAACCGCTCAAGAGACTATCGTTGAGGTAGATTTCAGATTCTGGGAAAATTTAAAGGCTTGCTGCAAAAAAATTATGCTTCAATTTCATCTGGGTGTCATCAAGTCGTGAGCGAATCGGTTTCTTGGAAGAAACGATTTACCGGCTACTTGCTTTGCATGCCTAGTGGTAGTAGTTGTTACTATTTGTTGCCTAGAGACAAGCGTAGATACTCCACACTGTAGATCCTGTGCATTGCAAGTCTATTATCGAATAATAATAAAAACATTATATTTATACACTGCCATACTTCTGCTATACACCGCCCTCAGAGCAAATAAAAATACAGAGTTCCTACGGCGCACTGCCAAAGTGACGCCAAAATCGCTTCCAAAACTACGTGAATTCCCAATAAATACACGACTCGAGCACACATACGCATTCAAAACTACGTAAATTTCTTGTTAGAACGTCGTACTGAAAACATCCGTTTTAATAAGAAACAATGACTTCTTGCAGTGTTAAGAACTGTAAAAACAACACCGCCATAAATGTTTTTTTAAACTAACGATTTAACGATTATTTTTATAATAATTATTGTGTGTGTCTATTTTGTTACCTTACTGTATTTTACTCCACTCCATAGCAATGTCTTTTATAAATAAACGTTACTTAATTTAGCAACGCATATAATTGCTTTGTTAACTTCTCGCTGACGGATAATGTCACACATGAAAATGAGATTTTAATTGATTTTAAGCATTTATAAGTAAAACCGTTACTATAGTATAGTGCTAATATTATTATAAGTGAAGATTATTAAATCTTCTTTCAAAATCTACATATTTTTTAAACAATATGCTAATATAGTTATTAATTAAATAACGATACATGATCATTAGAGTCTGCTATCTCATTTCTTGCATCACAGCAGTTACATAAATACTGAACGTACGAAATCTACCTTGAAACTTTTTACTTTACGAAATGCATAATCCGCCATTTTTTGTTAAGCTCTCCCAACTTTCCCTCATTAAAATTAATTTTAGACACGACGAGAGCAGAATTATTAACGCCTTAGGCTAAGAGCCAGAAGTCCGATGTAATAAGGCGTTTTTGTCTTTTAATAAATAGACCACAAATACTTCTCCGGCCTGGCAAAGCATCGAAAACACTAGTAGTGTTGCAAAATCCTTACCATTAGGTGAACCAAATGCTTGTTTGCTGCATAAAAAAACTAGAAACCCTACCCAAAAACTCTCTATTTTTGTAGAAATTAACAATTAGGTTTTCGTGGTTATTACACATTGAAATTAAACAGTTTTAACAAATTTTATCACGAGTATTTTACATTATTTTGATTTCTGGCGTAACGAACACTTTACAGTTTGACTACGTACCTTGTGACTACGGACACGGTCTCAAGTATAAACGTGCCTACAGCTTAAGTAAGTGTCATCATCATCCACCAGAAACATCAGAAGACGTCCACTGCTGAACATAGCCCCTTTTATAGCTCCACACTAAATGACAGCATGTCATTGTTGCCATAATCTCTACGCTTGACAGGCGGCTTAGAGATTGCAGAGCGTTCACCGTGCAATAGGAGGACGATGCTGCCCATCTGCCCATCCTGTGGGAGTTCTGGGGCCTTACGGACAACAGCTAATTGCGGCACCTAATCCGCTCAGTTGGAAAATCACGCGAACGTGAACCTTATCGCGCCCAGATACGGTTTGCGGTCGCTTGATTTTCCAACTGAGCGGATTAGGTGCCGCAATTAG
Source organism: Agriopis marginaria (assembly GCA_932305915.1). NCBI lineage: Eukaryota > Metazoa > Arthropoda > Insecta > Lepidoptera > Geometridae > Agriopis > Agriopis marginaria. The sequence goes on from OW029932.1 coordinate 3,438,522, forward strand.
CTGTTGTCCGTAAGGCCCCTGGTCACAGTTTTAGGACATACTCGGGTTTATTTATGACATAGTGTACAAAATTGACGGAATGGTTGGTGAAAATAGGTGTTCTTAATTAATTAAATAAGGAACACCTCTTGATTATCAAGTATTTTTTCAACATAAATATAATACAAATAATAACTAAACAAAAGAAAGTAAAAAAATAACAACTATGTTTACCTTCGCCGTTTTTGAGCACATCGAGCACAAAAATGTATGTAAGTACTGAATAAATCATTCACAGGGCTGATGATCGAACCGAGTACCGTCACATTGCAAAGCGCACATGCTACCGCTTGGCCACCTTTGCTCTATTATTTTTGTTACAGAAATCTTTCCTTTTAGCCAGTATCAATTAAAATAGAAACTGTGAAGGAAATCATTGTGAGGAAACTGGTATGTCCAAGAACCACAAAAACTTACATAATGACATTCACCATCATACATTGGGCCAGCATGGTAGATTAAGGCCCATTCTCTCTCTTTGAGGTAAGGCCTGGTTCACAGCAATTGGAATAAAGATGATATAGGCTGAAATTATGAACGATGAACTAGCATGTTTTTATTTTTCCAAACCAAAAAAAGTTTTTGTTATCCAAAAAAAAAACTTGTAAAACATCTTCTTCAAATGGGTCACTACCTCTCAAGCATGTATCTACTTAAGAGTGAGCAACCAAGAAAATCGCATAGATTAAGTTTAAAAGAAAAAAAGCACAATAAAATAATTTGCAGCAACGAGCTGACGACGGCAGAATAATCCCAGCTTTAGGCTGAAGTCAGCGGAAAGAAGTGGAGCTTGGACTTTGAAGCCGGTTTTATGAAGCGTAGACTGGTCTTAAGTTTGGCTGTTTTTGAAAGCTTTTTGGATAGTGACCTATATCAGTCAACAGAATACAAGGTTACACAGAATGGACACTAAGCTGAAAGGAGGTCATTGTACGTATCATTATTAACAACTTTTAATGTGGAACCAAACCTACGAAATATTACGAAAAAAACAGCTGTTCAAAAAATTGGCGTTCAAACTGATCGAAATAAATAAAACCAGACAAGTGCGAGTTGGGCTCGTGCACTGAAGGTTCCACCACAAAATTCAAAAGCGAAATTACCAGTTATAGCTTGGTAATGAACAGAAACTTGTCACTGACTCGCACTTGGCCATTATTTATTATTTGTTGTTAGTGTGTATTATGCCAAGTTTGACTCTTGTACGTATGGCTCTTTATTCATTAGAACTAATACAAAAAAACGTAAAAAAATACGATGTTTGTATGGAAATCCGCCTTTTTTTTACTTATTATTATTTCTTAGTTAATCCGTTGTAACATTACATATTCTGTGAAAATTTCAACTGGCTATTACGGTACGAAAGATACAGCCGTTAATATGTAAGTCAGACGGACGGACGGACAGACAGACAGGCAGTCAGACAGACATACAGACATCGTAGGCTTAGTAATAGGGTCCCGTTTTTACCCTTTGGGTACGGAACTCTAAAAAGTATATGAAACATGGAGACTTTAAACCCAAAACACACCCAAAAGATAATTGTAAGGCATAGCTCCCTTATTTACCTGATCTGAGGGCGATATGAACAAACATTTATTCATTTCTGTCTTCAAGCTCATAAAACCCCGTTTTTACGTCAAAACAATAAATAAAACCCGCACTACGTCACCAATGTCATAAAATGAGTAATATTTTTAATGGGATAACGTGTTTGTTTGTCCTCCTTTCAAATCAAAACTGAGCATCGGATCGATGCAGTTTTATGCACAGAGTTTAAAATTGTGGCGAATAACAAGATTTTGGGTAGAAAACAGAAGATATATTCGTAAAATTATAGAAGATTCATTCCGCAAAATTATTTAAATATGTAGCGACTCTTGCTACTACACAATAAAGTGCAATTCAGGACGTGCGAGCGCTAACTATAAGATGGCATAAAAAAAGAAACTATACATAATGACTTCAATTAAATACTCATTAAATAATTTTAACGTAGGTATTAATTTGGAAACGGTAAGTTTTTCCAATAGTGTGTTTGCTTTGGTTTTGTTTTATTGCATGCAGTAGGTAAACCACGCCATGGTTGAATCGATATTAAATAATTATTTCTACATTTCTACTCTTTATATAAGACAATGTGTACGCGCATAAACAGAAGCTGTTAACTGGCTATAGGGTGCTCAGGATACATTGGCACAACTATTATTGCGGCTAGTAAATTGTTCATTAGTAAATTATTATAAGATTGTTAATATAAATAACTATAAATAACGGTAATCGCAGCGTAGGACGTCCACCCACAAGATGGACAGACGAACTAAAAAAGACCCCAAGGAAACGCTGGATGCAGGCCGCTTCCAACCGGCTTTTTGGAGATCGTTGGGGGAGGCCTATGTCCAGCAGTGGACGTCCTATGGCTGAAATGATGAAAATGATAATGAACCTCTTTTTAAAAAACCTCTCGGGTAAAACCGAAGGACATAGCCACCAAGCCATATCATTAGTCCAGTTTACTCTTACTTCACAGTGTCACAGGACAGCAATGTTATCAAAATTTTACGCCCTCATGGAAGGGGCCCAAGAGTTATGGGGCTTTACCTTCACTTTATGGACACACCTAACTCGCATTTTTGTTCCTCTGACACTTCGTTATACTTGTATGTATGGCCGCTTTTATTTTATCATGTAGAAGGTTTTATGTTCCAGTAGCCTTGTCATTCTTTGTCTTTTTGTATTTACGTGCTGTTTTGTGTAAACAGATAATACCTTATTTTACAAAAAATAACAACTGACTACCGGAAGTTCTTTTTTTTTTTTTTTTTTTTTAATAATAGGCTTGCGCTTGACCGCCAACTCGCCTGATGTTAAGCGATGATGCGGTCCACGGTGGAGCACGCTTGCCTAGAAGAAACCGATTCACTCGTGATTTGAAGACACCCAGATTGTATCTACCGAGGAACACCCATTCAGGCAGCGCATTCCACAGACTAGCAGTTTGCACAATAAAAGTGGAATCAAAGCGCTTCGTTCGAGTTTTCGGAATACCAACCATAAAGCGGTGTCGATTTTTTGTGCCCGCTCTGGCAGTCCGATAGAAAAATGAGCAGGAAGGAATTATATCATGAAGATCAGATGCACACTCTCCGAAATGTATTCGATAAAAGACCGATAGACTAGCAACTTTACGCCGATGCTCAAGACCAAGGAGCTTAGTCTTAACCAGGGATTCATTGTCGATGAGCCTCTTGGCACGCTTTTCGATTGACTCTAAAGCCCCAAGCTGATACTTAGCTGATCCATCCCAAAGGTGAGAGCAGTACTCCATGCACGACCGACCTTGTGCTTGATACAGTGAAAGCAACTGTTCCGACGTGAAATACCGTCGCACCTTCGATAGGACACCCAGCTTCTTGGCAGCCAATTGAGCCTTGAGAATTCTATAAACGAATTCATCCCCTAATTTTCCACTCTTACAGCTGGAATATTTTGTTAATATTTATGGGGCCACCCACAGAAAAGAGTAGCAAAAAGTAAGTAGAATGGAAATGAGAAGGAAATCTGTTACCAGGCATATGAGTGACCCTTGATTTAACATTCTTATTTAGATCAACGCATCGAACTCCGTATCACAGTTGCTATGGATTTCGAATAACTGACGTTTCGTTTGTATCGGTGCAACTGGCTACAACAAATTTCTTACAAAAATGCCTTGACAGCCGTTCTTATTTTAACAAAAAAAAAACACCTTTGAGATAGAGTCTATTCAATAGTAAATATAACTGTGACTATGACTTGCTTTGGATTTGTATCCACAGATCCTGGGATCAGGCTGATGGGATGTAGAGAAACATAAAAATATTCTTGACACTGGCAAATGCACAAGACGTGAGTCGCCAAAATCCTATCGGAGGAAAGAAGAAAAGCCAGCTCCCCGTCATAGTCTCGCTTACAAATTATTGATTGCCTGGAAGACATCGATTTTAGCGTTAAGGTCGCCATTTGTGGCACTAGCTCGTAAGTGTTGTCTATTTGTTTCTAATTTTTATTTCTGGTGACCTGGTGTACACAATAAAGAGTTTCTATCCATCTATCTATGAATCTTCTGATATACATACATGTGAATTGAATTCATTTAGAATATTAAGACCTAATTGGGCAATCTTTTAAATTACTTTGCGAATGTTTTGAAGCAATTTTCATTATCTGTGCATTCTGCCCTTTCCACGATTACAACATTTCAAAGAAATTGGTGCGCGTCATGAGTCATGAACACAGTTTTTTTTAACTTTTCTGTGGTCATGAAGATAGACCTATGTAACTTTTCTTCCGGAAAAAACAAGAAAACTGGAAAATAACAGCCAAAACCGCAAGAGGCAGCTAGTGTCTCATATTTTACAAAATATTCAGCTTATTTTTGCTGAAACATTTATTGTGTCACTGTACATGGTTTCTGGAATGAATCTTTTGTTAGTTTTTGTGATGATTTTTCCCCAATTTTCCTGTGCAGCTATCTTGGTAATAATATTATTATTTCCTCAATTTCGCCTACCAAAAAAACTCCCAAAATTATCCTTCTTGGGGATGGAGTAATATGGGCTGAAAATTGTTTGTGGAAATGAATGTCATATTCACATAGTAATGTACTGAATAATTAGGCTTATATATTAGTCTGTACTAAAATTATACATGTACGTACTAGTAAGTATGAAATCTTAGAGTCTAGATATGCAACATAATTATGCAATTAATCATATGAGTTTGTACGTTTTTTAGGGTTCCGTACCCTAGCACATTACTATGTGAATGTCATATGCACATAGTAATGTGCTGAATAATTCGGCTTATATATTAGTCTGTACTAAAATTATACATGTACGTACTAGTAAGTATGAAATCTTAGAGTCTAGATATGCAACATAATTATGCAATTAATCATATGAGTTTGTACGTTTTTTAGGGTTCCGTACCCTAGCACATTACTATGTGAATGTCATATTCACATAGTAATGTGCTGAATAATTCGGCTTATATATTAAGTCTGTACTAAAATTATACATGTACTTACTAGTAAGTATGAAATCTTAGAGTCTGTAGTTATGCAACATAATTATGCAATTAATCATATGAGTTTGTACGTTTTTTAGGGTTCCGTACCCAAAGGGTAAAAACGGGACCCTATTACTAAGCCTACATTGTCTGTCTGTCCGTCTGTCCTAACTTGAAACGGCTGTATTTTTGGAACCGTAATAGATAGTCAGTTATTATTTTACATGAAATGTAACGGGCGGATTAAATAAGAAATAATAAAAAAGTAAAAAATAAAAATGAAAGGATCCCGGTCCCAGTCCTCATACAATATTTTTTTTAACGTATTTTTGTATTAGCTCTAATGTTAAAACGGTAATACGTGCAAGCGTCAAACTTTGCATGAATATAGTACACACCCTAAATGTATAACAACAAATAAATAATAACGCGAAGTGCGAGCCGTTGACAAGTTTCTGTTCATTACAAAGTTATAACTGGTAATTTTGTTATTGAATTTTGTGATGATACAGAACCCTAAGTGCACGAGCCCGACTCGCACTTGGCTGGTAATTTTTTTATTGGTATAGGTCTACGTTTAGTCTATAACTTATTGTAATGTCACCATCAATCCATGGGCACGCTGCCAACTGGTAGTGGATTTGACCGTTTGGATTGTCTCTAGACATTCTACTGGGTGTGTGTGTGTGTGTGTGGGCAACTTAGGCGACGGTAATTGCATGCCATCAGGCAGCCCAGCTGCTTGTCTGACACGTATGCTATGGCATAAAAAACGCAGGGGGGCATTGTGGCCAGTCGTCGGTGAGTGACGACACCGTGTACCCCCGATTTCATGGGGCCATATCTACCATCGATAATTCATCACAATAGCTCAGATTTTTTAAGTCCTATACTGTACATGTACAATAGTTTCTGTACATATAGTTTCATAATTAACACACATCCCATAATTTTATTGTATTTTATACTTACTCAAAAAGGCCTGTTGGTGTTGGCTTCGGCCCCACCAATGCCTCTTAAATGTCCGGGCTAGATCCTTGATATAAATAAAGAGATATAATAATAATAAATGTGAATCTTGTGGTATATTATGTGCAACTCCTAGCTTTTCATACAAGCGAGTCAGAATAAAAACCTCCTCGTGTAAATCCTAAGCATCAAGTTTGTGTTTTATAGCGAAACATTTTCGCAGTAATTTCTCGGCTGAGGGATCCTACTCCTTTATATCGTCGAGGGGACCTCTCTACGTCCTCTCAGGGCCTCTCGTGTTTTTTGCTATCAAGAATTATATAGTGGATTTTTGGTAGGAAACTTGTATACAAATGAATACTATATACAAATGAGTACTTAAGGCCCTCTTTTCTCACGTTTAGCAATTTTGGTTATTCTTTTTTTAGTTTGTCTACTTCCATGGTTAGCTTAAAATTATTAAAATTGTGTCATAACTAAATTGAATGTTTTATCTAAGAAACTGTAAAGACCAATTCCGATTAAAGACATTTCGCTTGATAGAAAAATAAAAACATATGAGAGTAACATTGATTTGAGCTTTTCTCCGTTTTTTTTTTTTTATTAAAATTCCTATTTACCAAATGTGTCTACGATATCTTAATACACAGATTTCATAATCATACAGGGAACCGTAAAGATGCATTTTACACACAGCTATAATTTTTGAAAAATATGAGTAAAACCTCCAAAATTGAGTAACAAGCGTTGCTTAAAAACCTCGCCTTAAAGGGTATTTTCTACTGATATGAATTGAAACTGAACTGAAGGTCTCAATTCGACTGTATTTTTGTGTGTATTCTACGCGATATTTTCATCGTTTGAGGAGGTGAATCACAAAACCTCACTTTTCCACTTTTAAAAATTTCGTTTTTTTTTTTTTTCTTTGGGCAAAAAATTATAAATTGATTGAAGCATGTAAGTAAAGAAAAGAAATGTAAGTAGAATCCGTAGTAGCCCATTTGGGAGACCGCTAGACTAGAAAGCGTGAGGTCGTGGGTTCAAACCCCGGGCCCGTACCAATGAGCTCTTTGGAGCTTATGTACGGATTTTCATACCACTGGCTTTTCGGTGAAGGAAAACATCGTGAGGAAACCTGCATACGTACGGAGAAGGAATTCAATGGCGTATGTGAATCCACCAATCCGCACTGGGCCAGCGTGGTGGATATGGCCCAATCACCCTTTCGGGGTAGGCTAAAAGTCCAGCAGTGGACTGTTAAAAGGCTGTTATGATGATGATGATGATGATGTAAGTAAAACCTTGTCAAAAACACCTCTTTTCCTACATAAAATTTCATTTGAAATCGAGAGTTTCGAACAAAACCACACTTTTCCGTTGAAAAAGAGAAATTCCGTCGAGACATTTTTATGTATTCTCTAAAATTTTAAAAACTGGAAATGTGAGGTTTTGTTCTTCACCTCCTCGTTTGTGAATCGTTTTATTTTTTATTTTAATAGACTGTTGACTTCAACCCATTCATATTTAAGAAAATATTGAATATATTGAATATTTAAATATTGATCAATATTCTCAATTATTGAATTTCATCCACTTTCCGTTAAGTCGGTTTTTTTTTCAAATATTTACTAAACTGTTTCTTTGAAATATCAAGTGTATTTTCGGTTTAACATCGCATTAAGTACAATCAGGAATGAGGGATCGTTTATTTTTGTTTTACTCTACAGATATTTGTCAATGCTGCTTAATTTATTTTAACCTAATATAAACGGAGACAAAAAATAATTATAATATATGAAAAAAAACCTGAACCAAGTTATCAAGTTACCAATTTATCAGTCATAGGTACACATCTGTACAACGATTAAAAATATACCCGTCGTTTGTTTTATTGATTTGATTAGATTTGAAAAATCGCTAACCCAAACCTCTTGAACTGTAGAATTTCTAATTAAATACATCAATCGTCCTTTCTCAAATGTCTTAATCCCTCACAAAATCCTGCTCCGATTCAATTTCATTGATGTTTTAGTACAATTAGGGAAGATTCACGGAAATTGTCAAATTGGGAAGAGTTAGCATTAACGACACAGGGTATACAAGGTTACACGAAACTGTAGTACTAAGCTGAAAGGAGGTCAATGACTCACTTCAGCTACTCCTCGGTCCACATGTTCATGTGGGTCGTCCATTTTTTTTCTCTGTGAAAAGTTTGGCTTCGCACTCCTGTGCATTTGCCGGTGTCAAGTATTATAATTACTATCAAGTTAATTAAACTTAGTCAAACAAGTCAGTCACAGTCAAGCAAAGTAACTTAAAGTAAGTCACGATTAAGTCAAAGTCATGGCCTTGTAAAGTGGTGAGAAGACTGTACAAGAGGCGTCTATGGAGCTTTAGAAATAACACAAAAATTGTTTGTGCTATTTAAAAAAAAACATCGCGTTATATCAGTAGTTTTTCGTAAAACTCTTGAAGGGAAACTTTGAGAGTGGATTTCATTAAATTACATCATTAACAATTTTAATGTTTACACAAGCGAGTGCAAACAAATGAATCATCACTTATTTTATCTTCGTCTTGAAACTAAGGGTTTTTTTTTTCGTTCTTAGCCCGAAAATTCAGACACCTAAAATTTTAGAGCTTTTTTTTAACACGGCTCTTAACATATTTCCTTACATTTTGTACTAATAAATAGATCTAAATAATTTATTCAAGAACCTACTTACTCGCCATAAAATTTGGGACACGTTCTAAGCCGAAGCAGATCTCTAAGTCTGAGCTATAAAAAGAAGTAGGTACCGGTAGGTACCAAAACCCCTGATTAAATAACGGTTTAGATAGATAGTAAAGATGTGCAAATAAAGGTATAGATAGACGGTAAAGATCTGTTATTTATCGGCATCGGCGTCACGAGTCACGACCCGACCTGCGTTCACGTCGTAAAAATACAATAAAATCGACGACGTCACTCGAAACGAGACGGTAGATTTCGATGTAGCAGTGAAGTGATTGATTGATTATCTGACATTGATAATTTCACATCGTCACTTACCTGCGGGTGAGTTGTAGTCAAATCCTAGTCAATTTTTAGTTTTTTACCTATCTTGATAAAAGAAGATAATTTTTTCTAGGCCCACCGAATTTACCGTATATTGATGGGTAAAAAAAAAATACATGTATATTTAAATATTATTTTTGGCAAGTTAGCTACTCCTAGCGGTAAATTTATATAATTTCTTAAGTAATCTGTGAATAGTGCTGTTGGCTGTATTATTATTAAGTTTATTTATCTATCCACATTGTTGTACATTTTTTAATATGGCTGTTTTCTGTTCCTTAATAAATAAAATAAAATAAAATAACACTATAAAATTCATCGTTTTCTTTTGTACCATTCGGACGAAAGATAAGGTAAAAATGAAACCGGAATAATATTATAAAGAATAATATGTGTTGTTTTGATTTTTGCCACAATTCATTCATTTCCATTGTAAAGTCACTTGACCGGAACGTTTTTAATACGAAAAAGGATGCATGCTTAGGAATTTTTATACTAAAATAAATAGACCATATTTTACAACAGGCCATAGTAATCGGCTTTTGTCAATATTCCGGTTTGATCAGATATAGCTAATATTACCACTAAATCTAAAGATTATGAGGAACAAATCGACATGAGTTTCATTACTATACGGTATTAGTTTGTGGTGGGCCTATTTTTCAAACAAAAGAAATTGTCTCATTTTACCGAGGGAATAATAGGTATGCATCGGGAATACTTAAGCAAGATATAATTATAAATTTTGGTGTGGATATATGGGTCAAAAAAGGAAAAAATTGTGTTTTTACCATGGAGTATAATAGTACCTACCTACATGTACGGATCTTTGTGTGTTTTGTTTCTTTTTTTATATTTGGCGATAACTTGCGTTGGTCCGATCTTCTTGAAATTTCGTGGGTAAGTAGTTAACAAATTAATATATTATTTAAAAAAAATATCGATGTACTAGGAGTTTAAAAAATCATCATCATCGAATGAACGATATGCAAGTTACGTATCGTTCGTCCATCGTGAAATTTGTTGTCGAATAAAATTAAATAATTATGCATACATAAAAATGACTCCAAGACTTTTAAAGAAATAATCATTGAGGGTTGATTCCCATTGACTTTGAGATCTTCACTACGCTCGATCATAACAATCTCTTCTTGCTACTGAGCTACTGTTATCGTCTATTTTCTCGTTATTTTTTTATATAATTATTACGGTTTAATTTTTATGCTATCTCTCTAAATTTGTACGCCAACATATATTTGTATTTGTTGTTTGTTTGTGTGTTGTTGTTTGTTGTTGTTGTAATTTGTTGTTGTTTGTTGTGTTTGTTGTTGTTTGTTGTTGTTTGTAGATGACTTAGTCATCTTGTAGGTATCATGTTTTGTTTATACAATATAAGTCTTATATTGTATAAACACCTATTTGTACATGCGCTTTTAAATGTGTGTAATGTGTTAAATGTGTATGATTTACTCGTATTTTTATATATTATATAATTATTTATCTTTATCTCCGTTTTAGTCTCAGATATTTTTTTATAAAAAGAAGCGTTATTACCACATTTTTCCCTTTTGCACTTACACCCCCTTGGTCGTCCATTTGATGATGATGATTTTTATCATTTCGTTTGCAGTTGTGTGACGCTCAATATTGCGTGCTCCACCGTAGACCGCATCATCGCTTAACGTCAGACGAGTTGGCGGTCAAGCGCAAGCCTATTATAAAAAAAAAGTGCATTTGTATAACTAGTAAGAATATGTTGTACGCGTGTGTGTACGTGTTACCTTGGGCCCTTCAGTTTATGGCTGACTTTTTTCAGTAAAAAAGCTTAAGTTTAAGGCAAACCCAAATATATTATAATTTTTTTTTTTTATTTTTTTTTTAGATATACGGGAGTTACTCACGTTAGATTATATTACATAAGATTATATTATTAGATTATTTCACGTAAGATTATTCCCGAGTAATATAAATAAAATGTGTGAAAACCACGTCAGTTTCTATAGTAAAATATTATAAAACTAGTAGGCCGCCCCTGCTTCGCACGGGCGAAGCCGGGATATTATATAGCCTATGTCAACCGCGGATAGTGCAGCATCCCAACAGTGAAAGAATTTTTCAAATCGGTTCAGTAGTTTCGGAGCCTATTCAATGCAAACAAACAAACAAACAAACAATCAAATCTTTCCTCTTTATAATATTAGTATATATATTTTAGTGAATATCAATTCCAGAACAATGCATGACTGAAATCCACCCAAAATACAATAAAAAGGGCAGTATAACAGAATGACAATAAAATGTCAGTTACTGCTCTCTATTCATGGCCTAATTCTGGTGATGTTTGTGGCGAAACGAATTGGGAAGAGAAAATGGAATTCATCTTAGTTTAGTGAGAGATATTCTTGTATAGAATACAATAGACTACCGGACTGATTGTTTTTTATTGTCTTATAAATAGCTGACCTAAATACATAGAATCTATCGTCAAGAAATAGGCTAAAATGTGTTTAAATAAAATATTCGGGACATTTTTGCACACTATATATACATATAATACATACATAAATATATATAAAAACACCCAGATATAGATGTACAATACACTGAAGAAATTATATAAATACGTAACATGAGACGGTATGACCGTAATGGCCTTAGCCTGCCCAGTGATGGCCGAAAACACACAAAAAAAGAATTTCAAGAAGCTTCTACCCATGAGTCTTCTACCTATGTTCTACCTATTTTTTTATTACCACAAGTCAACCACAGCAAGATTTCTTGCGAAACCAAACTTCGCTTTACATTAATCCCACAACATGGCTGCTGAAACTTTTTCCATTTCAGATGGTAGATATGAGAGCGTGTCGTGTTATCTCAGTTCAAATCGCATTATGTAGAGATGAGACAGCTGTTCGAAGCTTCAATTATTGGAGAAAATAAGTATTAGGTACGTATCATTTATTTTAATCGATTCAAATATTAGATTCTCAATTCGGGTGCACATTTTTATGTATTACCTCTGTTTGACTATATCATGTGAGAACAATTTCAAAAGATTAATAAAATACCTATGATGTATGATTATGCCGTTTTTTTTTATTCAGGCAATTTTTATTCGAATTTGAAGTCTGTTTTTGTTGTGTAGATTAGCTTGTATTTTGTTCAGATAATAACGGCACTTGCCAGTAAAAAAACACGTGGCATGTGGCGTTGATCTTGGTATGAAATTAAATCTCAGACAACAGATATTTTCAGGCTCGGTTTTTTTACTTAATTTATTATCCTGTCTTATGCTATTTTGACCACATAAGTTAAAATATTCTCTGTGTGTTTAAGTGTTTGAAAACGACCGTCATGTCAGCATTTGACTTAAGCAGGTTCACAGGATATTTGGCGCCAACGTGAAAAAACATGTCGGTATTATTTTTCTAAACTTGTGTATTTTCGAGTATTAATGTGTGTTAATGGTGGATTATTATTTATTAAATGCTTGTGAACGTGCTCGAGCGTGGGTCAGTGATATATCGAGGTGAAAGTTGTCTTTTCGTGTTGTTTCCATAACTCCATAGAAGCTTCTTGTAGAGCCTCCACCATACTTTACTGGGTCATAAGTTTGAATTGACTTGCTTTGCTTGACTATGACTTGTTAGACGCTATTTAATACTATGTAAACTTGTTCAATATTACCACTGAAGGACTTTGTATCCATAGTCATGAAAATAATGAAATAATAGGAAATGCTTTTTCGATTCCTTAGATACCCGGAATTCTAAAATCAATTTGAAGCTGAATGTTTATACGCACGTTTCCATAAAATCAATAATTCTACGTGTTCTCATTAAATTTTCTCAATTATCCATTGTACACATTGGTTATGGCAATCAAACAATATTTTTCACATGTCGCCCCATGATATAAATTCTACGGATTGTAAATTAATTAAATTCTGCGAATTGTAATTCTACCCGACCGGAAAAGTAAGCAAATAATTTCACTGAATGAACGATCACAGCTATTGTTATTTCACGGAGTGGAAAATGCTATTAAACGAGATTATTATTCTTTTGCGCTTATAAAAATAAATTTTATTTTTAAATACGACTCCTTTGTGACGGTGAAAGCGAAAAAGAAACTGCGCAGAATGAAAATATTGGCAAATAATGTTAACTTAAGTATCGATTTTTTTCTATTCAAACTTAAGTTTCATAGCTCAGGGGAATAGCGTTCATTTAATGTATGTTTATATTTGTGTTTTCTTAAGGATTGTCCATTAATCACGTGAGGCACGAAAGGTCGGAAAAACACTATAAAAAAACTACCTCTTTCCTATGATTTCCCAGGGTTAACTTAGCCGTCCCGAGGCTAGACCTAGCCCTTTTTCTGCTTGTTAATCCTCATAAATAATGCCCAAATCTAGCCCGACATAAAATATAGTCTGTCGCGAATAAAAACGTATTGCCTAACTTTTACACGTGCTATTTTTAACAAGTCGTATGTACCTACTATTTTGTCTTATCCGTCACGAACTCAGATCAGATAAACAAGGGAGATTTGATAACTTGGCGAGGAGGATGCAAACAAATCTGGCTTAAATCAGGCTTGATGCCTTCATTTAACGGTACTTGGATGGGTGACCGCTTGGGGGTGATGTAGCCTTTTTGCACTACGTTTTGTATTTTGTGGTTGTACGGAACCCTCAATGCGAGAGCCCGACTCGAACTTACCGATTTTTTTTGTTTTTTTTTTTTAAATTAAACACAGACAAGCATGCGGTCTGCCTGATGGTAAGCAGGAACCGCCGCCTATGGACACCTGCAACATCAGCGGTGTTGATGGAAAGGTAGTTGTAGATACCCTCAGCTACCTCTCTACTATCTCTTCTCTTTATTCCTGATGCAGAAGTCACTCTCTCCGGCTAACATATTATACCTACAACGTTCTAGAACGACTTAGGAGCTAAGGTATATTCTGAAAACGTACCGTAACGTTATCCGTAGCTTCTACTTTCCGTCGCCAAGCTAAGCTCGTCAGAGCTTACTCGGAGGATGGATTTAGTCGTTTTTAAACGAAGATTATCCGACTAATATCGGAGTGTAACGTAATCCTTGCGAATTTCGCTAATACGCTTTCACGCTCTACTTCCGGCTATTTTTAATTTGGAAGGATTATTAAACGGAAGTGATGGTAAAAATTCCGTACAGTTGCAATTTTTTTCAACGTAAATCAGCACCGTTAGTTTACAAGAATTTACTTCTACAATATAGCATGCGTATATAAGAGTATTTTTCACTTTACTATGGTCACCTGGGTGACCATAGGTAACCATTCAAATTTTTTTTTTTTTTTTGGTATACCTCTCGGAGTATATTATTATAATAATATACTCCGCCAGGTATACCAATCGGAGAAAAAATGTCCACGTGGGCGTCCCGCAATGATGTCATGATGTCAATTTACAACAGGTTCGAGAGAGATGACGATAAACCACGTAACAGCTGATTGGATAAAGTGGCAACTGGACAGTGACGTAATTCTGGGACAACTTCCAGAGTAGAAGACTTTGTTTTCTTTGATCATGATTATTTGGAAGTATAGCGCACAGAATAGCGTATTGTGGGCGAAGTACGAGTATTCGATGCGAAAAATACCACAGAAAAAAGAAGTAAATAGAACGGAAATGAGAAGGAAAATCTGTTACCAGGCATTATGAGTGAACCTTGATTGAACATTCTTATTTAGATCAACGCGTCGAACTCCGCATCACAACTACTAACTGATTTCTAATGACTGACGTTTCGTTGATTTGGGTACAACTGACTACAACAATTTTCTTACAAAAATGCCTTGACAGCCGTTTTAAGTTAATTTAAAAAAAAAACTGAAAAATACGTATTGAAATTCATAAAAATTATCAATTTCGTAACTGTAATCAAAATTAAAAAAATTTATGACAACACGTCATACAAAATAAATATTTGCCAGAACATGGTACGCAATTTTAACACGAGTTTATTTGCTTGTAGATACATGGCAAATGGGTCAATCACGCGAAGCCAAAAGCACCGATAGGGAAAAAAAACCTTGTTTGTAGTTATTTGGTTCATGATTGAAGAAATTGCTTGTGGCAAAATGTGCTGGAGCGCACAGAGATACGATTCGCGGTCTCGTAACTTTTCGTAATCACCTAAACAGAATCCCTTAAAACAGATGACGGTATGGCCCTTAATTTATTTAGGCTTTCAGTCAATGTGATCGCATCACATATCGACCAACATACCTAAATCCGAAAGCTTAAATCCAAAATCCCATTTCCAATAAATAAATTCAAAGCAAAGGGCCACAAAGTCACTGCGCCCCAATTTTGGAGATCAGCAAGGCATTTTTAATAATCCCTCGCTTTCATATGCCGCAACTTTCCACGGAACCCGTGATTGATGGCACAAAAAGTTAGAATTTAAAGCTGAGGCCGCACTAAGGCGCAACGCGACATATCGCGATGCGACATAAATATTTTTGTATGAAATTGATATTGAAACAAATTATGCAAAATATACGGGGTGTAAGGGGAACACTCTCGAAGCCAAAAGAAGGTAATTGTACTCATAATTATGAACAAATTTTACTATGGGACCAGCCCTGAAATCTCGAAAAAAATATCAGCCGTTCTATAGAAAACGGTCATTGACACTCGACAAAATGTATAGAACAGCTGTTTTTTTTGCGTTTTCAGGGTTGGTCCCATACTAAAAGTGGTTCATAATGATGAGTACAATTACCTTTTTTTGGCTTCGAGGGTGTTCCCCTTACACTCTGTATACGTCGCGCTACATGCCTGAGTGCGTCCCTGCCTAGAGTCCCATATTATAACGTCGTTCATCGTGTCATGCTCGCGTGTGATAATGATCACTTCTTTTTGGGTTAAACCGGGACTTTATACAAAGACACAGAATAAAGGATGTGCTTTTATTTCTCTTTGCTATTTACACAGAAAATGACATGACGTGAAATATTCTTTGCAAAAAATTATTTATTACTCCGTTTGGATGCATTCTCAATGATTTTAACTAAAATGCTGAGATTCCAAGTTGATATCTATAACATAATGCGACGCGTGACCAAAATGCTGGAGTGTTTCTGGCTCAACGAATAAGCATTGCCGTTCAGCGTGGTAATGCCGCCAGCATGCTGGGTACGCTGCCAACTGATAGTGGGCTTGAGCATTTGGATTGTCTTTAGACCTTCAACTGTCTATGGGCAGTCTAACTGTATTTGTAGTGTTGGTATTAGCTTGTATTTTGTTTAATTAATAAAGGCACTTTCCCAATTAAAAATTAAATAATATTTGCCAGTGAACGTGGTAATGCCACCAGCATGTTGGTTACGCTGCCAACTGGTAGACAAACCAACTCTTTAGGCCTCTTCAAGGCCAATTTGAATGGGTATGTTCTAAGTCTGCGTGCTTCATCTTCGACCACATCCAAACAGACGAGTTGGTGGTCAAACGCAGACTTATTCGTGTTTTGTTTTAATATAATATGCCAGGTAATTCAAGTACATATTTAGTTTTAGTTAACTTGCATTTTGTTTAGTTAATAAAGACACTTGCCAGAGAATAAAATATAACTAATTTTATTAATAATAGGTTTGCATTTGACCGCCAACTCGCCTGATGTTAAGCAATGATGCGGTCTACGATGGAGCACGCTAGTCTAGAAGAAACTAATTCCCTCGTGATTCGAAGATACCCAGATTGTAACTTACTACAATTGTACCTATTTCTATATTAAGCGAATATTTTCGGTATTACATTAAAAACAGTATGCAGACATCAAAGTCGAAGTAAACCTCTATCAATCTAGTAAGCTTATAAGGATTATTGATGGTCTTATAATCAAAGGCAACCTGATCCAATAGACATGAATTAAATAGACTCCGTATTAAATGGACTCCAATTTATGGACAATCAATCTTTCGCTGAATAGTTGGTACTATATTTTTCTAAAGTTATATCATTTTTTACGGGATATTTACCGTGGTAAGGTTGTGGAATGAGCTCCCGATATTTCGACGCAGTTACATGCACCATGTTCACGGGAAAACTGATAGATATTTTTCTAATAGATCGTACTTACTTGTACTAAATATTATTTAAATTTCTAACTAGTGAAGTACGATAGTCGTTTCGCACGCATTCCTGTTAAACAGCGTTACACGGAACGGGGGTACGGGGGTACTAAGCTGAAAGGAGATCGTTTTAATCACAATTATTGAACAACTTTTACTATGAAGCTAATTACGAAATCGACAAAAAGCAGGTGTTCCTTAAAGACCTACTTTCCCACTTTTAGCAATTTTGGTCATTCTAGTTTTAGTTTTCTTTATTCCATGGTTAGCTTAAAATTATAAAAAAGTGTGTCATATTAAAATTTAATGTTTTATCTAGGAAACCGTAAAGACAGAAACACGACTAAGGACGTTTCGGTTGATTGAAAAAATATTAAAATAACACTGATTTGAGCTTTTCTCCGTTTTTGGGACTCATTCAAATAAAAATAAATTGTAGGTGTATGATATTGATATTGGTTGATAACGTTGTTTTATCTAAATTTTAAGTCGTTTTTTCTATTCAAAAATATACATATTTTTATTACAGCGATTGAAATTTTCTATAGATCTTTCTATTCGATAGTATACCAAAAAAGAAATCCAATTTTTGTGAATTTTTTCATGCAAAAATGTTGAGAGAGCTCTTAAGTAGGTATACAGGGTGTAAGGGGAACACTCTCGAAGCCAAAAGAAGGTAATTGTACTCATCATTATGAACAACTTTTACTATGGGACCAACCCTGAAATCGCGAAAAAAAATCAGCTGTTCCATACATTTTGTCGAGTGTCAATGACCGTTTTCTATAGAACCGGTGATATTTTTTCGTGATTTCAGGGTTGGTCCCATACTAAAAGTGGTTCATAATGATGAGTACAATTACCTTCTTTTGGCTTCGAGAGTGTTCCCCTTACACCCCGTATAGTATACAGAGAAAGTAGAAAAGGGATAAAGGAGAAATAATGGAGCAATCAGAACAATGTCAGTTTGATTACTAACGTTAAACCACAGGTTAAACGTTCAGCAATTATCGTTAATATCCAATTTTCTAAATTATCGGCTACGCAACATTTTTTGTAAAATAAAATGTATCATTAATTTTAGCGAGGGTCAAAATTAGGACCATTAGGTTGACTTTTATAATCGACTAGCAACGCACCCCGGCTTCGCACGGGTGTAAGTCTTATTTTTTAAACCTTGGGTTTTATTATTGAAATTTTAGTAAGGATTTCTATTATTTATATAATATACTAGCGACCCGCCCGCCCGGCTTCGCACGGGTGTAATTTACGTGCGAAGCCGGGGCGGGTCGCTAGTTTATTAAAATTTAAACTTAAAATTAATTATTTAAACTATCCTATATCTCAAGTTGGGTCGAACTGCACATGGTGTGCGAATTTTATTATAATCGGTTAAGTGGTTTAGGAGTCCATTGAGGACAAACATTGTGACACGAGATTTATATATATTAAGATGTTATTTTATTGTTTGTTGTGGAATGGTGAAAATATAACTTTTAATTTAAACTTTCACGATTTGTTACGTAGCAACAACAACAAATTTTATTGTAGCACTAACTTTAATCGTACCAAAAAACACAATTCATTTTCAACATGTTTTAAATGTCTATCGGTACTTATTGCGCATTATTTTATTAAGTAAAAAAATAGGTATCTTTCACTTGACGTTTCGGCCATGTTACAATGGCCGTGGTCACGAGCTGACTGAACACTGCGGGACGTAGTATTTATATTCTCTTTGACTGCGGGTGAGTCCGGCGAGAAGAGCGGGTGTTTTGTTTTTCTACCGTCACTTGATCTTGAAATATTACAGGGTTGTCATACACACAACTATTACTGACACAACGCTGACTGTGTCGGTAATAGTCCAGTCGGGGCAGACATTTAAATAGAAAAAATTCCGGATTGCGATTTTTTTTAAACGTCGGGGGGGTTGGAAGTATAAATCTCGATTTTCTAACTAAACCCGGTAGAGGATTCGCCGCCATCTTGTTTTAAAGTTCAATTTTTTCGTTTTTCTGAAATAACTCGTTAATTTTCAACTTTAGAGCAAAAATGGTACTATCCAAAGTTGTTGGAAATTTAAATTTCCACAAGTTTGGTCATCATAATTTTTACGCTAGGATCAATATTTGCAGAGTTATACTACCAAGTTATATACAAGTTACCCCCCCCCCCCCCCCCGACGTTAAAAAAAATCCCTCCCGGATTTTTTTCTATTTCAGGCTAGTTTTGTCTGCCCCGACTGGACTATAAATGTTCTAGTATAATTAGGTGTTGAAGTATATGTATTATACTGAGCAAATTCAATGGTTATGGCCCGTCTATACATTTTATTTTGGCCAAAGACTTAGTACATACTCTAACATTCAAATACGTAGTTCTCAAATGATTGAATGTTACCTAACCATTCGTTGCGAAGACAGTCTAGAATTCTAGATCCTAGATAACGAATGCCTACTCGTATATCCATTATAATACTGCGTAGTTAACTCTGTTCATTTAGATGGGAGAACAGACCCGTATTAGTTCCATCGCAGCTCCTTTATAAGTGTGCGTTTGCAATCGACGAAAATATTATTTGAAATGACAGCTGTCAAAACGCAGCGGAAAAAGTGCTGACTTACGATGAAGGTACATATTTATGCAAAAATAGTCAACGCAAAACCATCAAATACGTGGTTTGTTTATATATTTATAGATTAAATAGCTGCACCCCGTGGTTTGACCCGCTATCCTACAGGAGCCATGATTTTTCTGGGATATGAAACCTATTTATTAATTCAGGGTACAAGATCCATACCAAATTTCATTCAAATCCATTCGGCTGTCACGGAATTAAATGTGAACACACAAACTTCGCATATAATACTAGCAACGCCCCGCAGTATCACTTGCTACCATGCCATGATTTTTTTTTTCGAGATAAAAAGTAGTCTGTTTGTTAATCCAGGCTACAAACTATGTCCTTACCAGATTGCATTCAAATCCGTTTTAAACTACACAGCAAACTTTCGTGTGATTAGTGTGATGCAATATCCATTATGTAAATGTATTTTGTTATTTTGGTTTTATCTTGAAATCTTACAGATTTTGGTACACTTACCTACCTAAGAATTTTACTCGCAATACAATTCACAACTTGTCAATATCGATAGAGAATCGGAATCAAGTCGCAACATTGTTTGTCATCAGTTTTGCCGACCCGCATTTTTAAGTTTTATTTTTTTTCAAGGGTAAACAAAGCTACCTAATTGGTATTTTAATAAACCTTATTTACTTATCAAACTCACACGCAACTTCGTCAAATTAGAAAGAAAGAAAGAAAAATATTAATTTATGACAGTAACAAAAGATACAAAGACATTACGAGTTAAACACAATAAAATAAAATAATAGTTTCTGTCACAAGCCGGTGCTAACTCAGCGTAATGCTGGTTGTTAACAACCAGCGCTGGTCTTCCGTTCGAACCGACAGGTGACGTCACGCACGTCAAACAGCAGGTTTGCATTGCAAACGCCATTATACCAATGTAAGTAGAGCTTGGGTCGAATGGAGATTTCAAAAGACTTTCCGACGTGAATCAGTTGTCAGTTTGTGAAGACGCTGCCTAGC
Organism: Agriopis marginaria; assembly: GCA_932305915.1. Taxonomy (NCBI): domain Eukaryota; kingdom Metazoa; phylum Arthropoda; class Insecta; order Lepidoptera; family Geometridae; genus Agriopis; species Agriopis marginaria. Next base: position 3,459,377 of record OW029932.1, read on the forward strand.
TGACGCGTATCAGACCGTGTTTGCTTTCTCGATATCCATTTATTAAGTTCAATCAGTGGACATCGCTCGAGCGTATCGGTGTTGATGTGGTGTAAGTGTCGAGCGAAAGATCTGCCTGATCTTTTTGTAACCTTGACAGTTTCTCTCTTTTGTATTTTTCAGTCGAATACAAAATTTGATGAGTATAATAGCTGAAGAAGTCATTAACCACCAATAAGTATCAGAAATAACTATTTCTTTTTCTATGCTACTACTACCCGTTCGTTAATAAAAGAGTTAACACTTCATGAGCTCATCATTAAAAGAAGACTTAATTGTTCAAACGAAAAATTACACAAATACAGTATAAAACGACAAATTTATACTTTCCAAGAACATACTAAAAATATAATATAATGTGAGAACTTGGTTTAGTTTATTTTGTTTAGTTCCACAAAAAGGACAAATAATGTCACAGTACCAAAATATACTGTACTTAATCGTAGCAAAACACACAAAGTTTTACGTTTATAAAATATATATAATTATATTATGAGGATTATTAAGAAACTAGAATTAATAAAAAAAACATGTTACAAAATAAACTTGAACTTAGTATTAGTATAATATAATTAATACTCTGTTAATATTTTTATGCTGTCTCCTGCAACTGATTCAGTAAAACTGAAGCCTGTTTTTGAGGATTGTCTTGGGAGATTTCTGGACCAATTATGTTTTTACGTAAGTTTATAACATGTTTTTATTCAGCTTTTTACAAATTTATTGCGGTTGGCACAGCTATAAAAAATGATCGAGTATAACTTCTATAATTTAAGGAACCTGTATACAGTAGGTACAGGGACCTGGCTAAACGTTTGGTAGTGGTGACTGGTGACCGAAATACCGCCTACTTGGCCAAAATCTAAGCATTATTATTCACTATGGCTTCTACCAAAGGTTTTTTTATTTTTTAGTTTATAATTTTAGGTTTAGTTCTTTATTAAACAGAGGTTAAAAAAAAAAAATATATGATTCATATGACCTATTCTCAACCCGTTATGTTTTCATCACTTACACTACACGCAACTTTGGCTCAATATTTCTTCATAAAATATTAAGGACCCTATCTCTCGAGTGGATGTAATCTTTGCCTTACAATCATATGGGAAATACCCTCATTGCAGAACCTGTTCAGACGTAAAAATTTCAACGCGATGGAGAACAATATTACAATTAGGGTTGCCACCCGTACTTTATAATAAAGTATTGTACTCTATTTTGGCCTAACGTACTTTATACTTTATGAGGGCAGTAAAGTACGTAAAAACACTTTATTTTTACCTGTGTTTTTTTTTTTAATGTATCAGAACGGACTGCTTGGAACGTAACCTAAAACGTCAATGTCAATATCATGTCATATCAACTTCTAATTTTTTCCGCTACTGTTGTTTTTATTTTCTCGTCTTGTTTGAGTTTGTGTTGTAACAAATATTTGTTGAATGTTGCTGGAAGCAACAAAAAATATGTATGGGAGAGAAATAGCTTGGTAAATAAATAGTAGTACTTTATTTTCAGATGTTGTACTTTTTTTTTAGCCTAAATAATTAAATATACTCTATTTGCTTAAAAAAAGGTGGCAACCCTAATTACAATATACATACTATAATGTAGACATTTTCAGTGAGATTTTTAGCAAATATATTTTCTTTGCCAAGTTGGGGTAAACGTAAATCAGTTTAATTACTGTATTACCAGTGTGTGTTGCCAGTGATGACAATATAATTATGGTACTCAGACGTGGTCCTTAAGCTTAACTGTTGGCCTTTTGGAAAAATTCAGTCACACAGCGGGCAATGGACAGAGCTATGCTCAGAGTTTCTTTGCGCGATAGAATCCGGAACGTAGATATTCGCCAAAGAACCAGAGTCACCGTCATAGCTATTAAAATTTGCAAGTTGAAGTGGCAATGGGCAGGCCACATCGCGGTTCTGTTCTTTCGAAGCCTTGAGCTTTCGTAGTAAGATGCGTCACGATAATATAACGGCGATGGTTTGTTAATTCGTGATTGGGAACAACCGAATTATCGTTATTCGCAGTAACGTAATACAGTCATCACCATCATCATCAGCCAGAAGACAACCACTGCTGAACATAGGCCTCCCCCTTTAACCTCCACACTGAACGACAGCTTGCCTTTTGCATCCACTGGATGCCAGCGACTCTCACAATGTCGTCGGTCCATCTAGTGAGAGGCCTACCTACGCTGCGCTTACCAGTCCGTGGTCTCCATTCCAGAACCTTTCGGCCCCATCGGCCATCTGTTCTGCGTGATATGTGCCCTGCCCACTGCCGCTTCAACTTGCTAATCCGGTGGACTATGTCGGTGACTTTCGTTCGTCTACGGATCTCCTCATTTCGGATTCGATCTCGTAGGAAACCCCGAGCATTGCCCTCTCCATAGCTCGTTGTGCGACTTTGAGCTTGCTTATGAGCAAGTATATGCATACCACAGTGCCTCAGGACAAATGTCTTTAATCAGTGTGTCCTACCCGTTATGACCTACGGTGCCGAGACGTGGACACTCGCGATTATGTGGTCCACAAGTTTAAAGTCGCCTAGCGAGCTATGGAGAGAGCTATGCTCGGAGTTTCTTTCTATACGGGACAAAATTCGACGGGTGGAATGAAAATGGGGTATGGAGTTAGCTTGGATTAAAACCAGACAATAAAATTAGTGTAACAAACAAAAAAAACAATAACACTTTTTATCACGAATAAGTTCACATAAATACACAAACATTCGGATTTGCAATTCTAGTGCTTTTTTTTTTGTCCATAATATAATAAACAACATCAAAATTTAATCTGACTTTCGACATCGATAAAACTTCAGCAAAAATCAACAGAAAATTCGAATAGGTTTTCGTATATCCGAATAAAAATTACGAATCGACGGGTCCGCCTTTTCCGAGTCTGTTTTAAACAAAGCAAATCAGAATATCTGTTCGGAAACCGGCCGATCTCAGCGGCTTTTGAAGAGTTAAATTGGCACGTTAAAGCTGAATGGGAAATGAGACGTTGGTAAAAATAAGAGTGCTTTGTTGAAAGGGAAACAAAATATTTTATGCATTTTTACAAAAAAAATAACAACCGCCTTCACGGAACAATAACTGGAACTCGTCTCCAATTTTTTTTTAAATGTTTATCGAGACTTATTACGTATTATTTAATTTAGGTAAAAAATATGTACCTGTAGCTCGCCAAGCACAACGAAGCTCGATGAAGCGGTTGAAATTAAAAAAGATCACAAATTCAACCGGGAAGATGGATTTAAGTTAGCGGCGTCGTGGAATCCCATAGTAAGCAAGTGTACAAACCGCCAAAGAGAATAGAATAGACTAACCGCGGTGTAGGTACTAGGACATTTACCGATACAGTCAGTGTTGTGTCGTAGTGACAACCCTGCGATTTTTCAAGATCAAGTGAAGAAGAACAAAACACCCACTCTTCTCGCCGGATTCACCCGCAGTTTTCAGTCAGCTCGTGATTCTGGCCATTGTAACATGGTCGAAACGTTCGAGCGAAAGGTAAATACTACATATTTTTACCTAAATTAAATAATACGTGATAAGTCCCGATAACGATTTAAAACATGTGTTCAAATCGCGAAAGTTTAAATAATTACCATCTCCTAATTTTCAAACCTTGAAGGTGGAACATTTTCTTTAAATTTCATCATTAAAATCAGCCTATACTAGTCTACAGCTGGACATAGGCCTATACCAAGGCACGCCACTCAACCTGATCTTCAGATTTTCTTTTTCAGCCACTTCCAGCTATATTACGTATATAGTCAAGGGCGTCCTACGCCCAATTCATGGTCTCCAAACTAGAACACATCTGGAAGAATCTTTTGACACCAATCATACATGATCTTACCCGGGTCACCAGCTACCGGGACCCGGGTATGTCCTAAAACTGCGACCAGAACCACCGGAGGATGGGCAGCAGCGTCCTGTTAGTACACGGTGAACGTACTGCGATCTCCAAGCCGCCTGCCAAGCGTGGGGACTATGACAACACCCCTCTCTAAGAGGGAGGCCTTGTTCAACAGTGGATATTTAATGGCTGAGGATGTGATGCATGATCTTATTCCCATCTACCCATTTTTCTATCGGACTGCCAGAGTGAACACGAAAAATCGAAATAGTTTTTTTTTATAAATAATAGGCTTGCGTTTGACCTCCATCACGCCTGATGTTAAGCGATGATGCGGTCTACGTTGGAGCACGCTTGCCTAGAAGGAACCGATTCACTCGTGATTTGAAGACGCCCAGATTGTAACCATCGGGGAACACCCATTCAGGCAGCGAATTCCACAGACTAGCAGTACGCATAATGAATGTAGAATCAAAGCGCTTCGTACGGGTTTTCGGAATATCAACCATAAAGCGGTGACGATTTTTCGTGCCCGCTCTGGCAGTCCGATAGAAAAATGGGCAGGAGGGAACCTTCTTTTGGCTTCGAGAGTGTACCCCTCGCGTATAAGAATACATTTTCACATACATTTTTATTGGTATGCGGACCGCAAAGCAATATTGAAGCGGAAAACACCCGATATACTCGTAACTCGATAATTAATATTAAACGAATAACCGAAAACGATTTATTTCATTGTAATGGAATTAAAAGCCATCGTGCAGTTGGAAAATGCAACGAAAATCACTTGGACTTTTTATTATGATGCACTTTTCTTTTTATTTGTTTGTCATTTTGTGCCACTATATAAAATAATGTGTCAAATAGTTAGTTAGACCTTTAACGGTCTATGGGCAGTCATTTTTGTACTGTTACTATAAGATAGTTTTTTATTTTTTCAAATAGTTGATTTAGTTATTAGTTACCTATAATAGTATAAAAAACTCAAAAATGTTATTTATGACTTTATTAATATTGGGTACGGAACTCTAAAAACTACAGCTTGTATATCATAACACCGTACCAAAACTCAATCCGTTTACAACTTGACAAGTTTAGTACATACCCAAATAAATGCGATCAAAAACCAGTAAAAGCGACCACAAAAACATGCCTATTTCCGCTCACCCTTTTATTAGTGTAATAAATACGCTCTACCGCAAGAAAGTAATAAAAAATTTAATTACTTACCTCTCTCACCCTAGCTTCGTCATAATAGGTATTCGGTAGCAAGCTTCGATGATCAAAGACCTGTGCACCTTTGTTGTCGCGATTGCCTATCAGAAGGCTTTGGAGGTTTATTTATTGCTATTTTAGGGAGCAGCACTATAGAATTTGAACTGAGTAACATTGTGATATGAAAGAATATGGAATTATGCTTGTAGAGTACAAAAAGCTTTGGTTCATCGTTCTGGTGCAGTGAAACGTAAGTCCGCGATGACCCTTTTACTTGTTTGTCATTCTGTTTTGCATAAAAAAAGTTTGTCAGTTTTTTCGGATAGGATTCATTTCGGAGTGTGCTTCAGATCTGTATGATCTATTTCGGTTCTGCCATTTTACTCATCATCATCATCATCATTAGCCTACCATTTTCCCACTGCTGGGACACAGGCCTGCTCTCAGAGAAAGGGAATGGGCCCTAATCCACCGTGCATTCCCAATACATGTTGGTGAATGTCATATGTCTGAAATTGTTTGGTTCTTGGACATATCTGTTTCCTCACGATGTTTTCCTTCACAATTGTTGAGCAATGGTATCAAAACTGCACATCATTTATTTAAGTAGGTACTAAATAGTTTATTGGTGCAGAGCCTGGGATCGAACTGGGTGCCATCAGAATGTAAAGCGCATATCTTACCACCCAGCCACTATCACTCTTAAATTTTTATGTCTAAAATTCAATTTATACTATATGTATTTATAGATATAATTCACCACTTTTTAAGGTTCCTCACCTCAAAAGGAAAAAACGGAACCCTTATAGGATCGTTGTCCGTCTGTCCGTCTGTCTGTCCGTCTGTCAAAACCCTTTTTCTCAAGAACGCGTAAAGGTATCAAGTTGAAATTTACACTAAATACTTGGGTCTACGGTTTCTTTCCGCTGTACAAAAATAATAGTTGTAAGTCAACGCAATCAAAAGATATGAACGTTATGTCGCATATTTTGCGATTACACAGGGGAATCAAAACCTATAGGGTACTTCCCGTTAACCTAGAATCACAAAATTTTGGCAAGAGGCAAGGTCTTACAGCACATATAAAGGAATACATCTGAAAGTTGTTAATTTGAAGTTATATCATATAAAACATATTGTTTTACAATTACAAACTTAAATTTTGTAGTTGTTATGTATGGAAGAACCTTATTGTCAACTACAGAGTTAAGTTTGTCTTTTAATATTTCAACTTCAGTTAGTTATATATTTTTTTGGACTCGCGCTCCTAGAGCACGAGGCTTACTCGTACTTGTCCGGTTTTTTATTGTAATAACACTGAATATAAAATGTTGCAACTGGAGTACAACCTAGCTAGGGCTGCTACGGAGATGTCGTTTCGACGAAAACATTCACCGTCGCTCTTTTTACTCGATGTTGCCTTTTCGGATGCGCACGGCAAAGCGACGTTATTTCATGGTTGACATTCCTAAAACCTGACGCTTTGATTCTACTTTCTTTGTACCAACCACTAGACCGTGAAATGTGCTACCCGAATGGGTGTTCCTGGATAGATCAGTCTGAGTGTCTTCAAATCGCGTGTGAATCGGTTTCTTCTAAGTAAGCGTGCTCCATCGTAGACCGCATCATTGCTTAAGAGCGGTATGCTTCGTTTCATTTTAGGTATTTGGATATTCGGGCAAGTAAAGAAAAAATAAAGCCGCAATTGTCAAGACAAATATAAAACAAATAATCCACAATATTAAAATTGTTTATTTTATTTCAGTAATTGTTCGCGTCCATAACTATGCTAGCGCCAGCGTTTGGTTTCTAGTTCCACTTGGTGTTAATAGATGGAGTTAGTAGAAACATTAGCACGCGCAAACGTTTGTCGCCGTCAACTCAATAGAGTATTTTGTATGTGATTAAATTATAACCAGCTCAGGATACGTAAACAAGGCGTTTTATTTACCCTTCACGACAATCCTACTACTAACGAAGACATGGTCCTATCGACCCCGGATATTTGAGCTAGATAAAGCGATTCTTAGACCAACGGTCCGGTGAGGCCGTAGCCCCCCGCACTCGCAATGGATTGTTGCATATGGAGTGCGCGGCACTAGCTTTGGCAACTACTCATCCGCCACGCGGAGATAGCAGCCGAGCAGTGGTGGGAGGAAGCAGCTGACCAGCTCATCAGTGCTAGCTGGCGTCAGCAATCAGCGGGAACTTCAAGTTCATCAATAGCGCGCAACGACTTCAAGTGACGCGCCAACCAATCAAGTGACAGCAAACGTCAAAAAGTGACAGGTGACAGTGGCATATGAATTAAGTGACCGGAAAAACTGTAAGTACTTTTAAATTTATTGTCAAGCAATTTTGAACCTAGTGAGTTTGAAGAAAATAAAATACAGAAGAATTATTGGACTTGTAAAATTTCAAATCAGTGATTCGGACTTTGAATAATTTGCATGCATTATTTAAGGACTTAGAATAGTTTGTGAAAAAAGTAGCTTACGGGGAACCTATGCCCGATTTTAGTCCGAACTAGTTCGAAGTTCAAACACTTGTAAAATTTTCGTGTCTTAAAAATTTGACTTAACATTAATTTTAATTTCTAAATTTCGTTGAACGTTATTCTTATCGAGGTTTTGAATACAATAATTAACTAGTAAAATAGGTCAGTTTCTCGTTAGTTTATTTGACAAAAAGTTTGTAAATTATGGATCGAATCAATAACTTGCAAAAAGAAATTCAGAATGTTATAGAAAAGGCCTTTAGCAATTATAAGAAAAGCCCTCGAGATCGAATAACAGCAGAATATTTAGAGACAAGATTAGATTTATTGGAGAGTAATTGGAAATCATTCATTGACAATCATAAGAAGTTGCACGAAACTTATAAACCTGAGGACATACTTGCATCTACATATGTAACCTCTGAGATTTATGATAAGACTGAGGAGACTTATATTACTTTTAAATGTCAATTAAAGTCAGTAATTAATAAGCTTACTCCTAAAACTGGCAATTCGCAACTCAACACTGCGTCAACCTCTGCGTCAACGATCGATAAACAATCCGCAATCAAGTTACCTCGAATTTTGATACCCACTTTCTCAGGGAAATATTCTGAATGGGTTTCTTTCCGTGATCTTTTCAAATCTCTTATTGATAAGAATAAATCTATTGATGACGTGCAGAAATTGCATTACCTGAAAGGTTATCTCAGTGGTGAAGCTGCTCAGTTGGTAAGGCACACACCGATAACAGATGCTAATTATAGGGAGTGTTGGTCATTATTAGAGAAACGGTACGATAATAAAAAATATTTGTCAAACTGCATTTTAAAAAGATTGTTCGGGCAACGACGTCTAACTTCTGAATCTGCGTCTGGTTTGAAAGAATTGTTAGACACTACGGTAGATTGTTTAAATGCACTAAGTAATTTGAGCATCAATGTGAGTACATGGGACATAATCGTTATTCATGTTGTTACCTACAAATTAGATCCAGAAACTAGAAAACAGTGGGAGTTGTTTATTTCAAGTGACGATGCACTACCAACCATTGATCAATTTAAAACGTTTATGGAACAACGCTTCAGAGCTTTGGAGTTCATCGAACCACGCAAACTTACCCAGAATAGTCAAGGATATAATGCTAAGGTTATGCTGGCTATCAAATTTCCTAAGGTCACATGTGAATACTGTTCACAAACTCACAAAATGTGTTTTTGCAAAAAGTTTGCTGAACAACCTGTCCGTCAACGACGAGAATTTGTAGCAAACAATAACGTATGCTTTAATTGCCTCGGTAGCAACCACATATCATATGATTGCAAAAAATCATCAACCTGTAAAATATGTCACAAAAGACATCATACCCTGTTACATCCAGGTAATGATCAAGATAGCCAAGTACACATTACCCCTAAGCAGCAAATTAGTGGTACTACGGTTCAGGAATCAGACCCGCAGATAGTAGCTTGCCTATCTACAGGTCAAGTCCCTAAGGCCAAGCAAGTTTTGTTGGCTACAGCGCTTATTAAAGCCGAAGCCACAAACGGTGTGCCTTTATTAATACGAGCTTTGATCGATCAAGGCTCGCAGGCTTGTTTTATTACAGAAGCCATAGTTCAGCACCTAAGACTGAAGAGGATACCAGCCAATGGATTGATCTCTGGTCTAGCCAATGATAAAACCATGCGTGCTCGATACAAAGTTCGAGTACAGATTCAATCACGTATTGATCCACATTTCAAGATGGAAATAGAAGCTTACGTTTTAAGCAAGATCACAACCTATCTACCAGAAAAGAAGATAGATTCAATAAATTGGATGGATTTACAACATTTACAGTTAGCAGATCCACAGTACAACACACCCAACAAAATAGATATCTTGTTGGGAGCGGATGTTTATAGCACAATAATGAAGGAAGGAATGAAGAAGTCTCCTAATGGATCACTGATTGCACAGAGCACCACTCTAGGGTGGGTTCTTTCAGGTGTCATAAACAAGGGAAAGGAATCCGCAATGAGGGTAAGAGTTATGCATGCACAAGTCAATGAAAATGATATTTTAAAAAAGTTCTGGGAAGTAGAAGAGAGCACGTTCTATAAGGCAAAGAAAATGTTAAGTGAAGAAGAACAAAAATGTGAAACGATTTATGAAAAAACTACTAAAAGAACAGAGGAAGGACGGTATGTAGTAAACTTACCTTTTCGCGACGAGGATCCCGGCTGCAAGAATGGTGATTCTCGGGATATAGCTGTAAAGAGACTAAAATCATTAGAAACAAGATTACAAAAAAATACAGATTTTCAGGAAAGGTATCATGATGTGCTTAAGGAATACTTACTATTGGGCCATATGAGACCAGTCAGTGATAGTGATGACAAGAAACATGAAGCTGTCTACTTACCACATCACGCGGTTGTAAGAGAAGACAAATCGACCACACGTGTTAGAGTCGTGTTCAACGCATCGGAACCTAATAAGTTGGGTGTTTCCTTGAATGACGCTCTTATGGTGGGACCAACGATACAAGCTGATCTTCGTCACATTTTGATGCATTGGAGAACCTACCCCATTGCCTTGGTCGGTGACATAGTAAAAATGTACCGCCAGGTGCTGGTTACAGAAACTGATGCCAACATGTATCAAAGAATTGTGTGGAGAGACGATCCTATTGCTGAAATCAAAGATTATGAACTTCTTACCGTCACGTTCGGCACAGCAGCTGCTCCGTACTTAGCAGTAAGAACGCTTCATCAGGTTGCTTACGATGAGGGGGCTCGTTATCCACTCGCCAGTGAACGGGTCTTGAAATGCTTCTACATGGACGACCTAATGACTGGTTGCGATACAGTACAGGAAGGTTTTGAAGTATTTAAACAAATTCAAGCATTATTAAAGCAAGGAGGATTTGAGTTACAGAAATGGAACAGCAATGACAAGAATCTTCTTAAGAAAATCACTAAATTTACTGAACAAAGGGAGAAACAAATAAAGGAAAATCAAGAAGATGATAATGAGAACGATAACGAAGAAACAGAGATAAAGTTAGATAGCACAATCAAAATTTTAGGACTTACCTGGAATAGAAGCGAAGATGTGTTCAAGTACTCCGTGCAACTCTCCCCGACGACCGGACCTGAAACAAAAAGAAAAATATTATCGGAAATTGCAAAACTTTTTGATCCACTAGGTTGGGTTGCCCCTTGTGTGATTCTAGGAAAGATGTTCTTACAAAAGCTGTGGTTGTTAGGTATAAGCTGGGATGAACCAATATCAAATGAAATAATGGAAGAATGGAATACTTATCGTGCTGAGTTTGGTGAGCTTTCCAAGGTAAAAATCCCACGTTGGTTGGGCATTCAGAACAACGATAACACTGTGGAATTGCACGGGTTCAGCGACGCATCCCGCAGCGCATACGCAGCCGCAGTGTATATCCGTATAATTGATAGCACGAACAATGTCAAAACATCACTTGTGGTAGCAAAAACGAGAGTGGCTCCCGTCAAACAAGTTAGTATTCCTCGACTGGAGCTTTGTGGTGCAGTATTGCTAACACGATTGTTAGCTGAGACGGCAGAGGTTTTAAAGATTTCGCAAGATAAAGTTCACGCTTGGACAGATTCCACAATTGTACTGGCTTGGTTGAACAGTCATCCGAGCCGCTGGAAGACGTTTGTGGGCAATAGAGTTTCAGAGATTCTAACCACTCTGGAATCTTCCAAGTGGTCCCACGTATCAAGCAAACAGAACCCTGCAGATTGCGCGTCGAGAGGTATCTTACCTAGCATATTGATTGGAAATGACTTATGGTTTTCAGGGCCAAGTTTTTTGAGAGAACAAGAAGTTACTTACAATCGAAAAAAGGAATTAAACACAATCGAAGAAGAGTCAATAAGAACACATTTAAGAGAGGTTTCCGAAGATGACTTATTTTCAAGATATTCATCGCTTCAAAAACTATTGAGAGTTGTCGCTTATTGCAGAAGGTGGCTAAAAAAGACTACTAGAAGAGAAGGATACCTACTAAAGGTTGAAATAGATGAAGCTTTGGAATGCTGTATAAAAATGTCTCAACAACTAGGATTCGAAGACGAATATGAAACCTTGAAAAAAGAAAGACCAGTTATAAAGAGGAGTAGCAAACTAAGAATACTATGTCCTTATCTCGACGATAACGGTATAATTAGAATTACAGGCCGATTGAAGCACTCTTCTCTGGATAATCAAACGAAGACACCCATAGTCTTGCCTCATGATTCACCATTAGTCAAATTGTTAGTGGCTGAAGCTCATGACAAGACAATTCACGGAGGTCAACAGCTAATGCTCAATTATTTGAGAGCAGCATACTGGATCATTAGAGCTAAAAGTTTGGTTAAACAGCACATTCGGAAATGTGTTGTTTGCATCAGGCAAAGTGCACCCACTCAACAGCAACTCATGGGGGCATTACCATCGGTGAGGTGTAGTCCCGGACGGCCGTTTATTTCTAGCGCCGTTGACTATGCTGGGCCGATTAGTATTAGGACCACTAAAGGACGTGGTCATAAGGCGTATAAAGGATATATAGCCGTATTTATTTGTATGGTCACGAGGGCCATACATTTAGAGGTCGTAAGCGACATGACGAGTCAGGCCTTCATAGCAGCATTCAGAAGATTTGTTGCTCGACGCGGGAAATGCACGAATATGTGGTCTGACAATGGAACTACTTTCGAAGGAGCAGCAAGGGAATTGCGAGAATTGAGTACCATTCAGCTAGAAATCGCTGAACACTTGGAACAAAATGGCACGGAATGGCACTTTATCCCCCCTAGAACCCCGAATTTTGGAGGTTTATGGGAAGCTGCAGTCAAGTCAACTAAGTTCCACCTTAAAAGAGCGATTGGAGAACTAACGCTCACTTATGAAGAAATGAGCACTCTTCTTGCTCAAGTCGAAGCTTGTTTGAATTCCAGGCCAATGACAGTCATAAACGGAGAGGACCCAAAGGAACCTCTACCTTTGACCCCGGCTCATTTTCTAGTAGGCGAGCCATTAGTTAATGCACCGGACAATAGTTACCATTCCACTAACATGAATTTATTGTCCAGGTGGCAGCTTGTTCAGAAAACGCTGCAGAATTTTTGGAAACGCTGGTCTGAAGAATATTTGGTAACACTAATGCAACGGTACAAATGGTCACGACAAACTCCAGAGCCGAAGATAGGAGACATTGTTTTAATTAAGGATGACGATCTTCCTCCTGGTCAATGGTTGCTTGGTCATGTCGTAGAAAAACATAAGGGTTCTGATCAACTAACCCGGGTAGTCACATTGCGTACCAAATCCTCAATTTTGAAACGACCAACTTCAAAACTGTGCATTCTGCCAGTAGACGAATAATTAGCGAGTAAGTTGTAACTTCAAACAAAAGTTGTTTGCTTAATGGTTAAGTATATAAGTTCATATAATCATTTTTAAGGTAAATTCATTAGCAATATTGATGTTTATATAATATGTATGTAATAGTGCTTACGTACAACCTACCAATGACACTCTAATCTAGCTAGCTCTGCCATAGTGGACAACATGTTACTTCATTTTAAAAGGACATTCCTCAAATAATGTCCTTGGTGGGCGGTATGTTCGCGTCCATAACTATGCTAGCGCCAGCGTTTGGTTTCTAGTTCCACTTGGTGTTAATAGATGGAGTTAGTAGAAACATTAGCACGCGCAAACGTTTGTCGCCGTCAACTCAATAGAGTATTTTGTATGTGATTAAATTATAACCAGCTCAGGATACGTAAACAAGGCGTTTTATTTACCCTTCACGACAATCCTACTACTATCGAAGACAGTAATTTAACTAAATCCACTCTCAAACTTCTCCTAAAACAAATTTTGTGAATTGGAGGTAATAACTTGATGTGTTGAGTTTTTCCAAAATTTGAAGCCGTTATATTGAATAAAATACAGATCTATGTAATACAGGAACTGAATTTCTATATGATAGAATCAGAATGCCAAAATTCAGATTTTGTTGCTATTATCGTCAAAAAATGTGTATCCCTATAACAACAGGCGAGATGGTGGCAAACGCTAATATATTTATAAATAAATGAAATCGTACACCAGTGAAACGTGGTCTCTCATTATGGGCCTCATAAGCAAACTCAAAGTGGCACAACGAGCTATGGAGAGGGCTATGCTCGGTGTTTCTCTACGAGATCGAATCAGAAATGAGAAGATCCGTAGACGAACAAAAGTTACCGACATATAGCCCACCGGATTAGCAAGTTGAAGTTGCAGTGGGCAGGGCACATCACGCAGAACAAATGGACGATGGGGCCGAAAGGTTCTCGAATGGAGACCACGGACCGGTAAACGCAGCGTAAGACGTCCACAAGATGGACAGACGACCTAAAAGAGACCGCAGGGAAACGCTGGATGTAGGCCACTTCCGACCAGCCCTTTTGGAGATTGGTGGTGGAGGCCTAAGTCCAGCAGAATAAAGAAATATTGTACTGTATTGTGAAAAAATTATATATGAAGACTTTATACCTACAGCTACGTTTAGGTAGTAGCTATACCTAGTCTGTGACCTACAGTTTCCACTTTAGCACTTACACCCCCACATAATGTAGACCTGATTTTTTGCTGATTGAGCTGGCCCCATAGTAAAAGTTGTTCATAGTATATTATTAAAATACTTAACGCAACAAGTTAACATAATAATTATTACCCTAAGTAACCTTGTTGACAAGTTTGCTAAATCTGAACGGCAGTTCAGATCTAGTAAGCTTGTTGCACTTGGACCACACACCTAAACACCGTATTGGCGCGCTGTCCCTATGATCCTACCTTACAAGTTAAATGAAAAACATTGGACAGACGCCGGAGGTTGGAATCGTAGCAGCTTTAACACAGGTCTTCCTAGAACAGCTGCTTACGAGACACCTACAGAGATGTACTCACTATAAAGTGTTAATTATAGACTTGTTAAAAATGTTAGGTTAAAATTGTTATATTATAAATATTGGAATAAATTAATTGAATTGAATATTAATGAGTACAATGACCTCCTTTCGGCATAGTACACCCTTTCTGCGTAACCCTATAAAAAAACTGATTTATTATTATGATTGCTCTAATTTCAGAGCTTTTAAGCCACCTTAGTTATTATACCATATTTTTATTGCATATTACTTAACAATGTTTTTTCTAGGACAAACGTTCGGTACGTATAAGCTCAGAGGCTTAAATGAATTATAAATTAAGTTGGCGTTAGAGCAAACATTTCTGTGCTGGAAAACTTTGGACAGTTTCCGAGAATTTTCAAGCTAACCTATTCTAAATTATGCAATTTTCATTTGCTAGGTACATATTTAAATGTGTTAAGGTAGCATTCCGATCGGTATGCTACTAACAGCTTGATTAGGCATGTGTCCTAATGTTTAATTTATTACAATTTACAGGCTTAGCGATGAGTATAACTGAATACATTACACTCGTACTGAAAAAATAAATTAAATTGGCTGTTATATCTCTGAGATATGAACATTTAAAGTTTTAGGTGGGATAGAGAGGGGATGCTCTTTCCCTTTTTCGCAAAGCGTATGTTAGTACAGTATTTGTATGGCGTGTCTGAGGCGTGACGTCATAGCACAGTATAGTGCGCTCTCTGTCTAGCATGAAATTAAAAACTTATTTGTTTTTGAAATAATTTTAATTTTGTTTTCATTGATGGGGGGGGGGCTCTATTTATGGTCAGCTTTTATGAGGTTATAAAAAAATTTATTCACCATGCCTATTCTTACTAATAAAAACATTGAAGAATTAATTTTCACACAATTTTGATCCAACAAGAGACATTTTGAAATATATCCCATTGCTGTTTTATTTTTTGTTAACCTACTTTTTCACATAACTATACGGGGTGTAAGGGGAACACTCTCGAAGCCAAAAGAAGGTAATTGTACTCATCATTATGAACAACTTTTACTATGGGACCAACACTGAAATCGCGAAAAAAAATCAGCTGTTCCATAATTTTTTTCGAGTGTCAGTGACCGTTTTTATAGAACAGCTGATATTTTTTTCGCGATTTCAGGGCTGGTCCCATAGTGAAAGTTGTTCATAATGATGAGTACAATTACCTTCTTTTGGCTTCGAGAGTGTTCCCCTTACACCCCGTATACATATAATTGGAAAAAAAACACAATTACATACCAAAAAAATAATTACAATATTTATACTGCATCGAATTGAGAACTTTTAAAGGCATTTAAAAAGTATGTTCTACCAGTTTTGCCAACATCAATATGTGAAAATTTATCGCTGAGGTCCCGCCTCGGTGTGCAAGAATCTAACAATAGTTTTTTTTACTATCTCTCGCATAAAGAAAATACAAACATCGCATGTAGAAACATTTCAATATTAAAACTGCAACAAAAAAAACGCTTCTAAAAACAGAAACCTAAGTTCGCAGCTATAACAACCTGGTACCGTACGGTATACTGGCTCGATTCAGCGATGGTCTCCACCCGTAAATCAACCAAGTACCCCGATATTTCTTCCATGCCCAATTGGAAATAATATACTTGCGTGCAACATTCGCAAATACTGTAAATCTTCGGCTTTGTCTAATTTACAGTCTACGACACGACAGGCGATAAAACAAGAAACGCGATACGACGCAACGTGGAAAATTAACAGCACAGAGTAGGTAAGAATAAAGAGGGCATAAACAACTAATCACCGAAACTTCAAAGTGTAGGTACACAAAAGTGGCGTGGCGACAGCTTTTGTTGAGTAGTGAAACATTCCACAACTAATGCCGTACCATACTGCATACTACAATGTCGTGAATATACATTAATCCATTAACCCATAGTAGGTACGCTGGTTTTTAATACTTGACCTTATGTGACGCAAGATTGGTTGTTATGAAATGCACCCACCGTCTATCGTAGAGTGTAAATACCTGCACTAGCGCATGGTCAGGCTTTTCCGTGAAGATAAACTCATTATGGCGCAAGTATATTTAAAACTTTGGATTTTAGGTCAGTACTCAAAAATGTCCGAACCAAAAGTAGACTAAAACCATACTAAGAACCAAAGTATCTAATCTGTGCATTCTACATTCGGTGCAAGCTAAATAATTAGACTTTGTTTCAATGCCATATAATTTAAATTAGTTTTTCGGAGTTTTTAAAATGTTAACTTAGGACATTGTTTTCGTAAATTTTGTACCACTTCTAGACCCAATATCCGCACTCTTCTTTAAGAGCTTAAGATTTGCCAAATCGGTATTTTTAACCTAAGATATAGGACAAACTACAAATCGTAGCGACTTGAAAAAAATATTGCTCATGAGGGAAATTCAACTTGATTAACTATATCGGCACTGAAGGTTATTTTACTTGCTACATTTTGAATGCTGTAGTAAAAACAGGCAAACAAAGGTCAGAAAGAGATGGCCAATGGAACACAGGTTTGACCTTTTATATTTTAAATCTTATTAAATGGACACTAATGTTGAAATTGCTTTAAAACAGACTGAGTTGCGCTTTAGGAGTACATGTGAATATATTCTCAAATCAAACTGTTTGTAGACAGAAAAGCATATAGTAGGAAAGCATTTAAATAAATTATAAGGCATATTTATAATAAATAAAATACTAGGCATTTATTAATAAATACATTATATTAACTACTAGCTGACCTGACAGACGTTGTCCTGTCTTAGAACTACCAAACACGCAAAATTAAAATTGTAAATCTTATTATTTTTACACCTTGGGTTACATTATTGGAGTTTTAGTAAGGATCCCTTTTTTTTAATATAATATAGCCTATGTTACCCGGGGATAGTGTAGCTTCCCAAGAGTGAAAAAAAATTTCAAATTTATTTAGTAGTTTTGGAGCCTATTCAATGCGAACAAACAAACAATCAAATCTTTCCTCTTTATAATATTAGTATAAATTAGTCATAAATTTTATTATGCTCTTACGTCATCGGATGCGTCTCATAATATAGTAATCGCAAGTCAAAACTTGCATACGACTACGATACGACACCGACACGACACGTCATTACTGCAGTCGTATCTCCGATTGTAAAATTAAACAGCTGGATTGTAAAGAAGGAACAAAATGTGTTTTGCCGTTTAGATCGATTGCCTCTGGATTTTTTTTTACTAGTTAGGGACGGATAGAGTGATTACTTCGCGTTTGGTTTTAGGTACTGCTGTAAAGAAAGCGAGGCGATCACTGCACAAAAATACAAAATACAGCTATGCTCGGTACAATCACGAGTGAATCGGTTTCGTCTAGCAAGCGTGCGACATCGTAGACCGCATCGTCGCTTTACAACAGGCGAGTTGAAAGTCTAACGCAAGCCTAGGGTAAAAAAAAACATTCAAAGAAGCTAATGAAAACCATGAATCCTATCACTTTCGCTATATATAGGTTTTTGAACGTAATTTATAGGTGCCCGATAATACTTAAGTGAATATTTAAATAACATTTTTTCTTCATCTTTTTACAATGTTATTTCAGTTCGGAGCAAATAAACAATGCTATACCTAAAAACTTTTTTAATTATGATTTTTTGGGAAGGTAGCTGGGAGAAATTATTGGTGAATTGAAAATAGACCTGTTATTTTGAATTCACTAAAGTAATTTAGTAATAGATAATGCTAGACTGTCCCACATATCGACACTGGAACACAATCACATAAACCCCTCTAGTTTGTATCGGACGGGGCCTTTAAGCCGTGCGTACGTGCTCTAAGAACAGATAAAATAATAGTTACCTACTTTTACCCGGAGCTTATTTCTTTGACTTCAGAGACATTTCCTTAACTGATCCCTAACAGTATTAATTCAGACCACGTCTAATGGAACCCTTTGTAGCGTCTTTGTAGTCTTTTCAACATTAGGACGTGGAGCTATTAGGCTTGGACACATGAAGAGTTTCGTGAAAGTCATTTCTGTATTTACCAGCTTCAAAGAATCCTTTCAATTCAACAGTTTTATTCACGTTCTGCTATTTTATACAGGTACACACCGAAAATACAAATAAAACTTAAACTAACATAAAAACAAATATACGGCAGTATAATGGGCGGCTTTATCGCCTTAAGCGATTTCTTCCAGGCAATTTCTTCTGAAAAACGGTCGGTGGTGTACATAAAATAAACCTAAATAAATTTATATATCCCTACATTTATGTATGCAATAAATACACAATACTACATACATACTTTAAATATTATAAATAGAATACAAACATAACTGTACCAATTATCATAAACTATAATAATGTGTATAAACTTGTACGGTGTATTGCACGGTGGTGCTAAGCCGAAAGGAGGTCCCTGTGCTCATCATTATAAACAAACTGTTACTAAATTTTTTTTACTGGCAAATGCCTGTATTAACTTAAAATAAAATACAAGCTAACTAACACACTATGTTATAACTGTATGGACCACATCGTCCATAAATTTTGTCGAGTGTCCATGCCCGTTTTCCATCGAATAGTTGTTTTTTTTTTTTCGCGATTTTAGAGTTGCTCCCGTAGTATAAGTTGTTCATAATTATGTGTACTATGGACCCCTTTTCGCTTAGTACACACTTTTTGCGTAACCCAGTAGATTAAAAAATCGATCAATGTAATAATTATTCACACTCAATGAAATTTAGCCGTGAAAGCCTATTTGGGAGACCACTAGACATGAAAGCGTGAGGTCGCGGGTTCAAACCCCGGGCCCGTACCAATGACCTCTTTGGAGCTTATGTACAGATTTTCATACCACTGGCTTTTCGGTGAAGGAAAACATCGTGAGGAAACCTGCATACGTACGGAGAAGGAATTCAATGCCGTATGTGAATCCACCAACCCGCACTGGTCCAGCGTGGTGGATATGGCCCAATCACCCCTTCGGGGGTAGGCTAAAAGTCCAGCAGTGGACTGTTAAAAGGCTGATTATGATGAATGAAATTTAGGTGAAATTTTTCAGGATTTCAGGATTGTATGATCTTATGGGTGGAACACAACGTAAAGGGGGAAATTTCCAAAGAACGTTTACTTTTCTTATTCTCGAAGATGGATGCTTCTATCTCCGAGAATAAGAAAGGGTTGAAATTCATCTGGATGCCATTTCGATCCCGCATCAGACAGGCTAAGACTGAATTCCCGTATCGTTTTTTTCCTTTGACGTACGGATAGACATTGTGTACGGTACGATACGGGTTCGGTATCATCACGTATCGTGGATGAGAAACACAGTAATGGCTTGTAAGCAGTTGCTGACGTTATTTTTGTTAAATACTTTTTTATTTCTCTATTGAATGGTTAGCAAGACTCAAAATTTTACTTATTTAAATTTCAAAGCTTAGAGACAGTTGCTTTTTAGCACTTTTTTTAACTCCATCTGTCTACTCAGAAGATACAAACTTTAAAATGAACTCTTCAATAAGCTTAAAACTTTAAATATAATTCAGACTGAATGATGTATTTTCTTTCTTCATAATGAATAATGCTAATGAAAATTAAAAAGGTCAACATCATCATATCAGCCTATCATGTGTTACGAATAGCAGTTTATATAGTATCTCCACAAGTATATTTTCACTGATTTACTACACAGCACTTATCCTTCAGCCTTTCGGCTTCCAATTCACAGCTCGACTGTCCTGACGGCCACTGAATGACCCAATATATACTTCCCTCTCTACATAAATTAGCCCCTCCTACTGCAATTGTCAACAACCAATGACAAGAAGTGACACTGATTTAGACTTTGACACCTATAAATATTCATGGACGTCAGCATGTCCATGTAAATATTGATACATATTTACAACTATTGACAAGAATCACCACACATGTTTCCACTACGGGACACAAACCTTCTCTCAGACAAAAAAGGATGGGCCCTAATCCACTATGCTATGCTGGCCCAGTGTATGTTTGTGAATGTCATAATATTATGTTATTATATTATGTTATTATATTAATTTCAAAAGTATCCTTATTTGATTTAAAACTATAGTCACCGTATCTAATCAAGTAGCACTATAGAATGCAATAAAACAGTCATTAGTCAAGCGCTCGCCGCTGCTCTGGCTGCAGCTAGTACGGCAGTTTTTGTATTATAAAAGACATAATATTATGTTATTATATTATGTCTTTGAACTTTTGAGTTAGAAAAAGATCTGCTTTTGAATTGTTAAATTTTTTTGAAGAGTGGTTCATCAAAAGATTACAGATTATCAGATGTGTTTTTAGCAGAATGATACTATAGCAAAAGGACGTATTTATCAGAATGACTGTTTTTTTTTTCGGTAGGACTGGACTGCTGAACTTTAGCCTACGCCCATGAGGGCGATTAGGCCATCATATCCACCACGCTGGCCCAATTGCGGGTTGGTGGATTTACATACGCCATTGAACTCCTTCTCCGTCCGTATGCAAGTTTCCTCACGATGTTTTTCTTCACCGAAAAGCCGTATGATAATCCATACATAAACTCCAAAGAGCTCATTGGTAGTTGAACCCGCGACCCCACGCTTTCAAGTCTAGCGGTCGCCCAAATAGTCTACCACGGCTTTAGGTCTAATTTGTAAAACATTGATGTAAAAAAACAAGTGGACACTGGTTGCTGAATAAAAGTTATAGTAATATTTATATCAAACTAGCTGTTGCCCGCGACTTCGTACGCGTAGACTTTCATATAAACTTTCAACCCCCGTTTGTCATCCTTAATTCGGCCCTTTCGCAAAATCCTTTCTTAGCGGACCTCTACACCTCATAAGGAATCTACCGGCCAAATTTCAGCTTCGTAGGTCAAGTGGTTTTCGAGATTTCGTGTTTAATGAGTGAGTGAGTAGATGAATGAATTTCGCTTTTATATAATTACTAGTAGGCCGCTCCTGCTTCGCACGGGCGAAGCCTTGATATATAGCCTATGTCAACCGGGGATAGTGCAGCATCCCAACAGTGAAAGAATTTTTCAAATCGGTTCAGTAGTTTCGGAGCCTATTCAATGCAAACAAACAAACAAACAATCAAATCTTTCCTCTTTATAATATTAGTATAGACAAAGATTTGTCTTCACGTCTGGTCGATGCAACTCGTGACCAAAATGCCGGCCTCTACTTTGCTCAAAGGGTGAGCATCGCCATACAACGTGGTAATGGGGCCAGCATTTTGGGAACAGTTCCCACTGGTAGCAGTTTAATAGAGTGACAGTTAGGTAATTTTTTTTTTTTATATTTTTATTTTAAATGTTTGTAAATTGTTAAAAAAATGTTGTTTTAAAACCTAAAACTATTACTAAATAGTTTTAGGTTTTAAATATCTGTGTTATGTACAATATTGTTTAGTCTTATGTCAAAAAATTACAAAGAAGAATCACACCTTCCTGTCAATAAAACCAAAACCACCGCCGCAGACAATGCCGCAGGCCCGACTAGTGAAGACTGACCCATCGCGACTGAACGAACGATTAGGCAGCCTTTGATCAGCCATCTGCGGCCGTCCGTGATAAACCATTCATTTAAAATACCTACCAAACTGCCTACTTAGTTAGCTAGTAGGTGTTATACTGGACAGTAGTGAGTTCAATATAACGTAGGTAATTTATTTTACAAAATTAACCTTTTTATTCAGACCACAGACCCACAGAAAAGTTTTTTTTTTACATTTTTGCACACACGGTCATCTGACCCCAAACTAAGCAAAGCTTGTGATATGGCTGCCAGAGACAGATATACATACATAATATATAGTTTTAAATACATAGTTAAATAGATATTAAAACCCAGATATAGAACAAACATAAATGTTTATCCTAGGTGGGAATCGAACCCACGCCTTCAAGCTCAGAAGGAAGGTACACTACCAACTGGACCAACAGGCTAACAAAGCTTTTACTTGTTTACTTTCATCTCTTATCAACAAATAAGTTTTATTTTATTTTTTTTTTGTTTAAATTAGAACGGCTGTCAAGGCTTTTTGTTAGAAATTTGTTGTAGCCAGTTGCACCCATATAAACGAAACGTCAGTTATTCAAATCAGTTAGCAACTGTGATGCGTACAAAGAACTTTAAGACCTAATCCAAAGGTAAAGTCCGAGTTCTTTGGATGCGGAGTTCGACGCGTTGACATAAATAAGAATGTTCAATCAAGGTTCACTCATAATGCCTGGCGTCAGATTTTCCTTCTCATTTCTGTTCTATTGACTTCTCGTTTTAGTGCATAGACCTATGGTCCATATACATAGACAGACGGACGGACGGACAGACAGACAGACATCGTAGGCTTAGTACAAACGGGACCCTATTGGTCCTGTTTTTACCCTTTGGGTACGGAACTCTAAAAATGGAATAAACATTCACGTATCCTATCCCAAACTCATGTACCTTCTGTCTTTCGTCTTGGCTAAAACCGATTATAACAATTCAAAATTGCAACTGGCAAATAACTAGACCAAAAATATTTCAAAATAAGTAAGTGCCAGACCTAAATCACTCGTAACACCAGCATAAAACAGAGAATCATTGAAATAAATTACAGGTTTTCAGGCGGAGGGCAGCGCCGCTTACAGTGTAATTTATTGTTGCAAATGGCCTATGGTTCTAGAATTTCAACTGCTTATTTCGCTTTAAATTTGTAGCCAGTTTTACTGGCTCTGTGTCCTATAGCCATCTAATCATATAGCTCACGGCAGCCACGCACGCTCACTCATAATAAAATGCATTTGTAAAATAGGTCCTTTTTAATTTTTACGTGCATTACATACTTCAAAGGATAGATTGAATGTATGGTAAGCTACTTACATACATTCAATCTAGCTGATCTTTGGTTGGCCAAAGAACCAGAGTCACCGACATAGCTGTTAAAATTTTCAAGTTGAAGTGTCAATGGGCAGGCCACATCGCTCGAAGAACCGATAACCAATGGGGAAGAAAGATTCTGGTGTGGAGACCACGAAACGGAAGACGCAGCGTAGGGAGGCCTCACACTAGATGGACCGACGACATTGTAAGAGTCGTGGGCATGAGGCCTATGTTCAGCAGTGTACGTCTTCTGGCTGATGATGATGATGATGAAGCTACTTCCATACTCTTATAGTTATTACATAATTACTTACCTATTTATTTCGCTGGGGCAGCGAACCGATGTGTCTTGGCCTCCGACACAAGTGTAGCCATCGGTGCCGGTGTCTTAGTGGCAAAATCTAACCCAAACGTTTGTTTGTTCTAGATGAGATGGCGCGTGGCAGGCGGGATGGGCATCCAGCTGGCGGCAGCTGTGTTCTGCTTGCTGCCGCTCTTCACGTCTTCCACTGGAGACATACGTACGTTGAATTAAAAAAAAAATACAAAAAAAAAACAATTAAAAAAAACATCTATGAAGTTTGTGCTTCCTAAACATTGTTTTTTTTTTTTAATTATAAATAGGCTTGTGTTTGACCACCATCACGCCTGGTGTTAAGCGATGATGCGGTCTACGTTGGAGCACGCTTGCCTTGAAGAAACCGATTCACTCGTGATTTAAAGACACCCAGATTGTAACCATTGGTGAAAACCCATTGAGGCAGCGCATTCCACAGACTGGCAGTTCGCACATTAAATGTGGAATCAAAGCGCTTCGTAAGGGTACCATAGTATATTTTGAAGAAAGAACTAAAAATGCAATTAGATTCTGTGCTTCCGTTTTTACCATCGGACGTCCAGACAAACGATCATACGCCATCCGTGCCAAAAGTTGATATTCCTCGTGTTAATATGAAATCTTTGCCCAGAGTGTGGCGTTCATATGGCGACATTTAATTAACACACGTATCCGGTGCCGCGCTTTCAGGTTTTGATGATATAAATTTTATTTAACGTTTTTATTTATTAAATTATCCACCTTTTTCTTTAGTAACTCTACCTAGTCTGTGACTGTGCGGTACGTAAAAAGCTGTATAACAGAGGTCGTTTCACAAGCCGCTGTCAAAAGATCGCGCTACCTCAGAATAAATTAGTCCTTATTCTGCGCGCACTAATTATTGTAGTCTTTGGCTGGCGCTAGATACCGCGTGCTAGACACAAATCTAAAGCACAGTCTAATACCATTTTGGTTACCTTATTTATTATTTAATTTATTCGAAAAGTTTTAATTCAATATTTCATTTTTCAATTCCTTTCTATTTATTATCATTTTGTATTCGCTGTTGACATGTATAATTAACTTGACATCATTATTATATAAAAATTGTTTAAAATTAAATTATATTATTAATGTAAACATTGAATGCCCGATGAGGGTAGACTGATGAATACAATTTTTGCACTAACATCTAGCATAATAATAATGTATCAGTTGATCAATAAATGTTTTCTGATTCTGATTCTGATTTAATTTTATTATAATTTTTGTGATTACTGACCACTAACCCTACCTGTGTGTCACGCTCTACAATGTACGCATGATAATGTTCTTTGCTGCTACAATCTGGGTGTCTTCAAATCACGAGTGAATCGGTTTCTTCTAGGCAAGCGTGCTCTAACGTAGACCGCATCATCGCTTAACATCGGGCGAGATGGTGGTCAAAAGCAAGCCTATTTTTATTATTTATTTATGAGGAAAAAAATATCGTACGCACTGCGAATTAAGGTATCGAACTTTCTACCGTAGTCTACCCAGAGTAATCGCTCGAAGAACCGATAACCGATGGGGAAGAAAGGTTCTTGAGTGGAGACCACGAACCGGAAGACGCAGCGTAGGTAGGCCTCCCACTAGATGGACCGATGACATAGTGAGAGTCGCTGGCATCCAGTGGATGCAAAAGGCAGGCTGTCGTTCAGTGTGGAGGTTAAAGGGGGAGGCCTATGTTCAGCAGCGGACGTCTTCTGGCTGATGATGATGACCCAGAGTAAATAGATAAACTACTTCTAGGTAAGCTTGCTTCTTCGAAAACGATCTATCCCTTAGAATAACTACACAAAGAAACCAAGTACATTCGCAAAATTTAAGCCATTCAAATGGTGTCACATATGGCTCCAAAAAAAATATAAAAATTTTACTATGACAATTTGCGCGGTGAAATCGTACCACAACAAATCAGAAAAGCAACATAAAAGTTATGGTGTGACATTCCACAGGTAATCCATAAATTTTCTTGCTTAAATCGTTTAAAATACCAATCGAAACGTAAGCTACAAAGCGAATTTGTAGCTTACGTTTTGAGAAGGCGTTGTTTGGAAACCTACCTTCTCTGAGTAGTTATTCTCAGATCTATCCTTTAAATCAGGCAAAGTGTTGATGTGGTCTCATTTCTACCCGTGTCGTTTTACCGTGTGATTCTCGTCTCCAGGTCACCACGGCACGTCCAGAGCTCGCGGGTGGCGTGGTGGCGTCCAGCCAGCCTCTGACGTCACAGCCAACAACTCCGTCAGCAACATCACGGCGCAGCTCGGCGGCACTGCTTACCTGCATTGCTTGGTTGGGCATCTTAGTGAGAGAGGCGTAAGTACAACCTTGCAGAATAAGCGCAACGCGGTCACTGGTTCGCACTGCGAAGTCTTCGTACCGGCGCAAGTCGTTGCCATGTAGCTCTATGTTGCAGATAACTTTTCTTAGGTACACTTGTAATCTCAAGTTTCGAGCATCTCAGCAGGCCTAGCACGGGCCGTGGACAAATTGTCTTTCAACCGTTTTATCCCGCAAAAAAAAGACAAACGTATCCATATTCTAGCTTTGTCGCGTCTAGGCGTGAATAAAAATGGTGGAAAGGTTATCCACAGCCCATGCTAAGCCTGCTGCAAGCTTACAAGCTAGATCTTTTTTTTACTTTACTCCATCAGATCACACAAACAAGGGAGACATGGTAAGATAGCGTCATCTATCTCTCTAAATCAGGCTTGATGCCTTTAATCGAACCCACCCTGTAGATGACCTTGCCACTCTTTTTGTACATGTGAACTATTAATTAGTTTATTGGTGTCACTTCATGTTTCTAAGTGTGCGTAGAAAAGGAGTAAGTGAGCCGTACTTACAGATGTTGCGTTACGCGGTTCAGCGGTATAGTGAAAAAAATATATGGAACACTGAGACATTTGACACGAACGATAATTGTGCTAAGGCATATCTCCCTTCTTTGTTTGATCTGAGTCCACAACATTGTGGCATCGTAAGAAAATAGCCCCACTGGCCGAAACTGACTGACTGATCTTGGTAGGGTAAAGTAGAATAAACCACAATTCACTTATTCGTTAACGAGTGCTACGCCGTAGCAGCGTAGCAAGTATAAATAACATTCAGTATTTTTTTTGTACATAACTTTTTATTTTCTAATATTTATATTCAATCCTTATTCTCTTATTACCGATTAAATAATAAAATGTGATAATTATTAATAGATTACTATTATTTTATTTATGTTACACGGGAATTACTCACGTAAGATTAAGCCGACTATAGTCGGAGTAACCGGCTTAATCTTACGTGAGTAATTCCCGTGTAACATAAATAAAATGTGTGAAAACCACGTCAGTTTCAATAATAAGATTACTATTAGTTATTTTCTCGCAGTCAATGGTAAAAGAGAGTACACAACTCATGAAAAAATGTATTTCATCTCGGTCCTTGTATCCCTCGCTCCGCTCGGGATTCTACTCTAGAATCGTTCGCTGCTCTAGGGATTCAACTTAGTCCCTCGAATAAAATTCCTTTTTTTGATATTGACTTGTAATGTTGGCCTTTTGTCCTCTACAGATGGACCGGACTGAATAAAATTCCTTTTTTTGATATTGACTTGTAATGTTGGCCTTTTGGCCTCTACAGATGGACCGGACTGAATAAAATTCCTTTTTTTGATATTGAGTTGTAATGTTGGCCTTTTGGCCTCTACAGATGGACCGGACTGAATAAAATTCCTTTTTTTGATATTGACTTGTAATGTTGGCCTTTTGGCCTCTACAGATGGACCGGACTGAATAAAATTCCTTTTTTTGATATTGACTTGTAATGTTGGCCTTTTGGCCTCTACAGATGGACCGGACTGAATAAAATTCCTTTTTTTGATATTGACTTGTAATGTTGGCCTTTTGGCCTCTACAGATGGACCGGACTGAATAAAATTCCTTTTTTCTTCACTTGTTTTATAATCTACTATTCTCATTATTTCTATTTATTTATTTCCATTATCCTTGTATTTTGGTCAGAAAGTTGCAACGCAGCTATCATTTTGGGCACTTTGCCTGAAATTAGAGATCGTTTGCACTATCTATAAGCTTTCGTTGCTTATATTTTTTATTTTATTTATTTATTAAGGCTTCACATTGATAACTACATATAACATATACTGAAATCTTTTAAAATAAATGAACTTGGCTAAATGTGTTACCTTTTAAAGGAAGCACAGCATGCATTTTTTTTTAATAGTTAAATAAATAAATAAATTAGATAGTATAAATGAACTTAAATTAGTTAGTTTAGTTTTTTTTTAGTTTTGTGTTTGGTATTCTTTAAGTGAAACAAAAAAGTCTCGAAATAAAGACTTAATAAAACTGTTATTCTTTTGCAGCAAGTGTCGTGGATAAGAAAACGCGACTGGCATATCCTGAGCTCTGGGAAGTTCACGTATACAAATGACGAGAGGTTTCAGGTAAGATGGTTGATAGCTCGTTGGTCCAGTTGGTAGTGAACCTACCTTCTGAGCCTGAGGGCGTGGGTTCGATTCCCACCTAGGACAAATATTTGTGTTTGTTCTATATCTGGGTGTTACTATCTATTTAAGTATGTATTTAAAACTATATATGTATGTATATATCAGTCTCTGGCAGCCATATCACAAGCTTTGCTTAGTTTGGGGTCAGATGGCCGTGTGTGCTAAAATGTCCCAATTTTTTTTTTTTTTTTTTATTTCTTTACATGGTCATACGAACGTTATTACGTACACACATTATAAGCAATTTTCCGTTTATATGTACATAAAATAATAATTGGTCTTGTTATCGCTCACTATTTTTTAAGAGCCCGCTATCTGCAATTATGACATCTCGCTCACACATTAAAAAAATTGGATTATGCAAATTTTATTTTAAATATTTCAGCATCCTCTTTGGATAACAAACATGTAACACATTTAAAACATTTTTTATTATGTTAAAGAACGTAAAAAGCAATGTTTTATCTTCTTCATTAAAGTATAAAATATGAACATGAAAATTGATTCAAAACAATTGCTCAACTAGTTTCTTCAAATTTACCTATACACAGTACTTTTTTATCTTTAAAATATTAAAAATGTACAAAAGAATAAGAAATAGAAGCTTTGGCATTTTGCGTATTAGAAATGTTCTTTGTCTCCTTAGTTTATTTCCTTGCACTCTTGCACTATAAGCAATTAGAAGAAACTGTGGAGCTTTTGATATTGATTATATAGTTTGGAGCTCGAGATAGTACCAAAAAAAAGACTGCCAAAAACTGAAGGAGGCGAGGAAAACACGTATTGCACACACTGACATATTGCTACTAGTTCTAATACGCACACTTCAATATTGAGCGGCACGCAACTGCAATCGATAGGTATGCTCAAAATATAAACGAATTGACAACTAAGAAGTGCTAAAGGGGCAAGGGAAACTGTAGGTAAGGTATAACGCTTCCATTTTTTAAGGCCTTCATTTCCTTTTAGCAATTATGGTCATTCCAGTTTAAGTGTGCCTACTTCCGTGGTAAGCTTAAAATTATAAAAACGGTGTCATATCAAAATTTAATGTTTTATCTAGAAACCCCCGAAAACCGAAACATGATTAAGGACATTTCGCCCGATAGAAAAAATTATGAAAATAACACTTATTTGCGCTTTTCTCCCTGTTTTTTGGATTCATTCAAATACATATTTACTCAATTATGTCTGCGATAAATTAATATAGAGATTTCAGAGTTATGAAGAAAACTGCATAGGTACATTTAACATTACAGCTATACTTTTCGAAAAATATGCAAAAAACTCAACAATAGAAGTAGCAAAACGCACGACTGTAGATAGATAGATAGATAGAAACTCTTTATTGTGTACACCAGAAATAAAAATTACAACACGATAAAAAACACTTACGAGCTAGTGCCACAAGTGGCGGCCTTATCGCTAAAAGCGATCCCTTCCAGGCAACCAATGGATGGAAAGAATTTACGTAACAGAATCGACGGGGGATGCTAAAACACTTTTAATGATACCATTAAATAAATACTACTAAATGATACCTAGTATAATAAATATATACAAACATATATATATATATATCTATACATATAAAACACACATAATACAGACGCGACAAGTAAGTACATACTATACCCTATCATAATTATGTTTATCTATGCTATACCCTAAGTCCCTGGAGTACCTTCTTATTATGAGCTCACAATGCAAGAGCAGCAAGGAACACAAACAATGACAGAGCAAATAACATGTAAGCGTCATAGTTTTGCTGCGCTAAATGCGACTTACACCAAGCCTTACGGCCATATTCTGTAGTAATGAGAGTTGCTTAAAAGTGGTAAAACCTCGCCTTAATGGTAGAGCGATCATCGTGGATAGAACTATTTGTAATAGGAAATCTGTTTCAATAAAACTCTCCAAATAATTTCAACATCTAACTGTCAGTCAGCTCTAAATCCCTGATATGTTATCCGTTCTCAGTTTACGCGTTCGAAACCTCCTAAAATAAATACCTGAAATGGGAGCTTATTAAAATACATAGTAGTCCGTTCTCGTAAATTGGCCCGTATTTGGTCAGCCGCAGAATTAAACCTTCACATAACGAATGTGATCCGACGCAATGTGCCTCGGTTTCCAGTACCTATGCTTTCAACAAGTTAATCGGCAACGAACTAACAGCCTGGCCGCTGAAAGAATGCGTCTGACAGCTGCAATAATGTTGAAGAAAAAAAACTGTAAGTGTGAGTCAGACTTGCGCACTGAGGGTTATGTACCACCGCATAATTTGTTACTAAAGTACAAAAAAAGTTGTGCAAAAGATTACATCCCATCAATGCCCAGGTGGTTATTATTATTTCCTAGTTAATCCGCCGTAACATCACATATTTTGTGAAAATTTCAACTGGCTATCTATTACGGTTCGAAAGATACAGCCGATAAAAGGTAAGACAGACGGACGGACAAACAGAAAGAAGGATGGACAGATAGACAACGTAGGCTTAGTAATGGGGTCTCGTTTGCACCCTTTGGGTACGGAACCCTAAAAAAACTAAAAACAATCTTACGTTCTAAAAACTCATAAAGGTAGTCAACACCCTGTACTGAGTATTGACACACCCTTCTGTTACAAGTTGTAACAGTATAATAATCAATATGAAATTTCTCTCATTTGCAATGTTATTCTAAAGAAATGGCCAATTATTTTTGAAGTGTAAACTTCTTTAGCCTCGTTGACGTTCTGTGACGTCATATTCAATATTTACGAATCAGGTTACATTCTATCGTACTGTCACCTGCCAAGTGCCAGGCTATGTGGAAAGGACTAAGCCTAATCTACACTACATCGTACTTATACTGAATCTATGACTACATCCCATTTCTCTGCAAAAGTTGTTGTTGGTTAAATATCTACTTAAAGTACTTAATCCTATTTTACAAGGTTGTTCATGAAGCTAAACCACTGCTACATTTTGCCCTGAGTCCGTGTATCGCAAAATGTGGTTTATTTAGAGAACCATACGCGAATTCAACAATACTATCGCACTAGTTTTGAATTTCCGGAATTCGATTTTAAGCTATCATGCTGGTCATTGCTGATAATTGAGCATGTCAATGAATTTCGCTTGGAGGTAAACTAATTGTTGGACCAATGAGATGTGCATTGAACATAGATGCTATTGTTATATACAGGTCAAAATACAGAGCAAATAAAAATACAAAGGTTGCCACCCGTAATTTATAATAAAGTATTGTACTCTATTTTGGCCTAACGTACTTTATACTTTATGAGGGCAGTAAAGTACGTAAAAATACTTTATTTTTACCTGTGTTTTTTTTTTTAATGTATCAAAACGGACTGCTTGGAACGTAACCTAAAACGTCAATGTCAATATCATGTCATATCAACTTCAAATTTTTTCCGCTACTGTTGTTTTTATTTTCTCGTCTTGTTTGAGTTTGTGTTGTAACAAATATTTGTTGAATGTTGCTAGAAGCAACAAAAAATATATATGGGAGAGAAATAGCTTGGTAAATAAATAGTAGTACTTTATTTTCAGATGTACTTTTTTTTAGCCTAAATAATTAAATATACTTTATTTGCTATAAAAAAAGGTGGCAACCCTAGACTACAGCTAACACGAAAAGTGAAGCCACTTTTTGAAACATGTGTGCGTTGTCAAAGTGTTGCCACTGCAATTTTTTTAACACGAGCTTGGGTAATTTGTTGAAGCAAAAATTAGAAGTCTCAAGGAGCTATTTTTATTTGCTCTGAGGGTCAAAGGTAAATAGCGCAATACCTTGATGCATCAAGAGCACAGAAAAGTTTTTTGTTGTTGTTTAAATTAGAACGGCTGTCAAGGCATTTTTGTAAGAAACTTGTTATAGCCAGTTGCACCTATATAAACGAAACGTCAGTCATTCGAAATCAATTAGCAACTGTGATGCGGACAAAGAACTTTGAGACCTAACTCAAAAAGGTAAGGTCCAAGTTCTTTGAATGGAGTTCGACGCGTTGACATAAATAAGAATGTTCAATCAAAGTTCTGTCATAATGCCTGGCAACAGATTTTCCTTCTCGTTTCCGTTCTATTTAAGTACTTCTTTTTTCTGTTATCAAGACTAACAACTTTTGTTCTACGACATATGAAAATTCGTAAAAAAAACTGCTATTTCATACATTTTGTCGGGAGATAATGATTTTTATTGAGCTATAGGACGCCGACTTTTCTGTTTATGTAGGTATGTATACTATAAGACTTATACCTATATTATATTAGGTATGTAGTTTCATACTTTGTTGCACGGATTTTTGTGATATTTCAGGTCTTACACGGAGAAGGATCAGAAGACTGGACGTTGCAGATTAAGTTCGTACAGAAAAGAGATAACGGCACCTACGAATGTCAAGTAAGTCTACTCTTTCTTTCTCTTTTCCCTCGAGTGTGTTATGCACCGCACGTCTGCCTAATAATACTAATAGTGCTAACAGACGCTCGAACGCGGCTGACGAACCGCCGTCCAACCAACGGGAGAGAAAGAGTGAGAATATCATATTTCCCTCTCTTTCTCTCCCATTGGTCAGACGGCAGTTGAGGTCAGCCGCCTTCGAGCGTCTATTAGCACTATAACAGACGTGTGGATTTGGTACGCCGGACCGCCGTATGACCAACTAGAGAGAAAGATAACGTTTTCTCTTTCTCTCCGACGATGGTCCGTCAACCAATTCCAACACGTCTGTTGGGGCTTAAAGAAAAATGGGCGCGACGCGCAGTAGTTATGCACTGCGTAAGCGAATGGCTACTGTTCGTTCATCGCTTTCCGCTCGAATGATCGGTCCAACGACAATTTAATTTCTCTCGTCTGTAGCTAGATTCTATCACTATAGATTACTGGATATGGGAGTCAAAAGAGGTTTAAAAATATTAAAATTGACACTGGCTGACAAAAAAGAATGAATTGCCAGTAGGTACGTCTGCCATATTACATGGTATAATAATATTTTTATCATGCCATATTGTGGGTTATGGTTAGGTTAGGTTAGACAACAGAATGTTTAGCTATAAATGGTGGTTTATAAAACACTTTATAACTCAGGCGCAGGCGTTTGACAGGGGTTTTCTCCCACGCAAAAATAGGGGTGTTATACTTTTGAAGGTTATGTGTGGGTGTAGGTAAGTGTTGCACTATAGCTCTCAAACGGATGGGCCGATTTGAATGTGTATTTTTTTTAAATATGTTTTTGCGGTTGTTTTAGCTATGTCGATGAAAAATTTTGTTTAAATATATGATGATTTCTTTTCTGAATTTATAGAGATTTTTAAATTTTAAACACCGGTTTTAAGAGAATTATTTCCCTGAACATTAAATAAAACTAACAATAACAATAAAACTCGTGTATAACTTTGAAAGTCTTGTACTTATAACACCAAAACCTTTATTAAAAGAATCTGGGTCACAGCTGACGAGGCTGTCAGGTTTCCGGGAAGATGTCAATTTACCCTTGATATGGGGAGGTCTGATTACCTACCCTTCTCATCGGGTAACAATGGGTAAAACACAATCTTTTTAAACAACATCAGTTTCGAGGGAATATAATATCTGTACGGAGAAATCAGAGAATTTCTTTCTGACCGGAAATCGTTAGGGATTCTGGGAAATTCTCCTAATTGACATGGAATCAATAACCGGAAACGTAGATAATCATTATTATTTACTACAGAGCCCTGATTCCGTAATAACACAAAACACGCCAATAACAAACACAAACGCAAACGCGTTATAAGACCATTAACCACTACACCATTGACCACTAAAAACCATTATTGAAACACGTCAAATGAATCAAACACGTCCTCCGATTGGATACTACATTCTCTTGTCAAACGCGCACGAAACGCGTTAGCTTGTCCACGTTATTTTGAAAGGGCCATGATTCCATAACTTCAAAAACGCGCGTAACGCGGCGCGTTAAGTTAAACTCTAAAAGTTGCCCATTGTTCCCTAGAAAATAGAGGTTCGCGTTACGAACCTCATCGCGTTATCAAACTTAACATTGTCAATTCTACGGAGATAACGTGAAGTGGCCGCGTTTAGAATGTATGTGGTCAAAGAAGCTGGGTATTTTTTTTATTACATTTTTATTTTTACACTTCGCGTGTTTTTGGCAAGCAATTTCATGTAAGCTAGAGAAAAAGGGCCCAGTCTTGTAAAAACAAAAGACACGACTCGAAATCGAATGCCTCAATGGCATTGATTCTGATGTACTCTAAACTAAACTAAACTAAATTTGACAGCTCTAAAATAGTTGCCATCCTTCTCTCACATATTAAAATGAAAAGAGAGGCAGATAATTTTAGTCCTGTCAGATTGGTTTAGTTTAGTGATAGTATGTGATAGTGATAGTAGTATGACAGAATCGACGCCAATGTCTCAGTGAAGTATTTTTAGATATAAAGATTTGTTTGTGTATGTTCTAAAGCATTCTTAAAATAGATCAAATGAAAAGTTACGAGTGTGTGTGTGTGATACGAACTTTCAAATCAAAATCTCGGCTGTCTACCAAAAATGTTTCACGACGCGAACATTTTATATTTACCCAAATAAATCGAATTCAATGAGGTAGAAACGTAATCCGACAGAATTCGATTCGTAAATTTTAATTAACGTTGATACCGTTCCGTCATCGGGCTTTGTGAAAGATACCTTTTAAAAATATTTGTCTGTGATATAAAAATACATGACATAATTCTGCCGTATTATGTTTTTCTAAGAGGAACTCATAACCATCTCGCTAAATTCTTTAAAAGCTTTCTCACATTTTTTGATGAAAAATAAAACGACGTAAACTGGATTTTTGACGTTCTGATTCTATCTAATGGCATGGATATCATCTAATAGTAAATTCTATAGCATATTCAATATCTGTAGTAAATAGATCATGAGATGTAGTGGCAGTGAGCTGGGTACATATAACGCAGAACAGATGGCCGATGGGGCCGAAAGGTTCTCGAATGGAGACCACGGACCGGTAAGAGCAGCGTAGGACGTCTACCGGAAACGCTGGATGCAGGCTGCTTCCAACCGGCTCTTTTGGAGATCGATTGGGGAGGCATAATGTCCAGCAGTGGACGTCCTATGGCTGATAATGATGATGATGATCAAGCCTAATTTATATAAGCTACTAGCAGTCCGCCCCAGCTTCGCACGGGTATAGATTATAGCCTATGTCACCCGAGGATGGTGTACCTTCCCAACAGTGAAATATTTTTTTAAATCGGTTCAGTAGTTTCGGAGCCTATTCAATGCAATCAACAAACAAACAAACAATAAAAAATTTCATCTTTATAATATTAGTATAGATATGTTCATATTCACCACGCCACCTTACCTTATCTCCCTTGTTTGTCTAATCTGAGGTTATTACTATTTTTTTATTCATAAACACCAGCTTGATATCTCAAGCCAAACTCTCGTTCCAAAATTTCCATACAAAATGACACTTTACCTTTCTTCAACTTCATCGAAAAATGTCGTCCCTCAGGATTCCATTGTGAATCCTTGTATCGGAATATAAAGTCAAAAGGGATTCGATCCCCAACATATGAACCCAAACGGAATAGGTAGCAACGTAGATCTCAAAATCATACAGTGAACAGGCAATCTGATTACGTGGGGTGCTCATTTGCTTACCAAATCTATCAACGTACAAACCCCTTGCGAGGAACCGTGTAAATAGCAAGCAACTTGCGGTCTTATTCAGACATGTACAACTGATTTGCTTCAACAATTCGAGACAATTTGAAAAAACGTGAAAGAGGAACAAATAAATAAACCAACATACACACACCATTCACAATTATAAAATTAATATGATTCATCATCATGATGATGATGATGAAACTTTCGTGGAGTTACCTCAGTCACCGACATAGCTGTTAACACTTACAAGTTGAAGTGGCAATGGGCAGGCCACATCACTAGAAGTAATCTGATGGGGACGAAAGATTCTTGAGTGGAGACCACGAACCGGAAGACGCAGCGTATGTTTCACAAGTTGGCGGCCAAGCGCAAGCCTGTTTTTTATTTTATATTTTAATTTAGGTCTCCCACTAGCTGGACCGACGTCATCTTGAGAGTTGAGGGCATCCAGTGGATGCAGATAACAGGCTGTTGTTCAGTGTAGAGCTCTGAGGAGGAGTTCTTGCCTATATGTTCAGCAGTAGACGTTTTCTGGCTCATGATGATGATAGTGATGAAACATTTGTGGGAAAAAAGGTTTAGCGTCTGAGTTCAGACCACTACCTAGCTGTGCAGTGTAGGGTGAAGGCCAACTTTGGTAGACAATACAAGGATCAATATCTAGACGGCTTATGTTTATAATAGAACGACACGCCATATCATAAATATGTGGTTCAATTGATTATGACAATGACTATCACCTAACTGGATGGTCCAATGGTAGTATTTGAGCTACATTTTAACGTTGAACGTATTTTTTAACGTATTTTTGTATTAGCTTTAATGTAAAAATGGTAATACGTACAAGCGTCAAACTTAGTGTGATTATAGTATACACTCTAAAGTATAACAACAAATAAGAAATAATGGCCAAGTGCTAGTCGGTGACAAGTTTCTGTTCATTACCAAGTTACAACTGGTAATTTTGTTATTGAATTTTGTGGTGGTGCGGTACGGGTACGGTATTTTCAACTATTAATTCTATTCTTGTCGGTAGAGGCAATTTTTCAGCTACAGAGCATCGAATGGATCTGAGTTTTTGAGAGAGATAGTTGGATGGCCGAAGAGTGATACTTATCACCCTAGATGCTGATGATGATGATGGCACACGCTATACAGCTATCCAACGTGTGTGAGTGTCACACTAACGCAAACAATCGAAAGTCACATCACGTAACCGACTGATTGTTTCGTAGGCCGTGTGTGTAACGTATTGTTACAATATTTACTTATTTCGGATTTTTCGGGGAAGCTAGATTACGTTTGACTGTTGAGTGTGCCTACGCTGATTTAGAAACATGGAAATTTCGGAGAAAAGCGTCTCGTCAGATATAAATATTTTTAGGGGAAAATTGTATGGAAGTTGTGACTGTTGAGTGATTTCTGAACTAGACCTATCATAATTGAAAATACAGAGTATTACAAAAATAAGTTATAAACAAAAGCATTATTTTAAAAACACTTTTAAAAAACCAGCCGTACGTATTCTTCTTTTTTTTTTTTTTTTTTTTTTTGCCATAGGTGGCAAACAAGCTGACGGGCTGCCTGATGGAAAGCAGTCACCGTCGCCTATGGATACTTGTAACACCCGAGGCATCACAAATACGTTGCCGACCCTTAAGAACTCGATTAACTCGCCTTTTGAATAACCCCATGTTGTAGCCTCTCGGAAACACCGTAGAAGGTAGCTCATTCCACATTTTGCACCCTTTCATTTGATATCCATATCAATAAGGTAGTTAAGAATATTTTTCCGCCATCTTAGGGTGTCCGCCATATTGAATTTAGTGAGACATCATTAATTTTTATGTTTCGTGTTTTTCTCAAAATACCCTTTCGTTTGATATCCATATCATGCATTCAAATCAGGGTGCATTATATAACTGCTAAAATAGCTAAATAGCTGGTCCGCCATCTTTGGATTCCGCCATATTGGATTTAGAATGACGTCTCTTAGCTAAACATGCATTAGCATCGATTCTGATGCACTCTAAACTAAACCAAACTAAATTTGACAGCACTAAAATTGTTGCCACCCTTCTCTCACGTATTAAAATTAAAAGAGAGGCAGATAATTTTAGTTCTGTCAAATTGGTTTAGTTTAGTGAGTGGTATGACAGAATCGACGTCATGGTCATCCAAACTAAACGTGTATGCAAAATTTCAGCACAATCGGTTGGGGATAACTGTTTTAAAATTCAGTTGCAATATTTGACCCAAACTAACAAGGCTAGTAGATATCTGGTCGGTGAGTTCACTACTCTGTGGTACCAAAGATCTCTTTTTGCCCTGTTTCACTTCGCTGGAGATCCCCGGCCCTTCCTTAAGTACTAAGGCAGGCCACCGATGAGTTTTAGTGGGCTTAACCCTCTATCCGATAGAGGATTAAACTTGATGGGATTCAACCAGGGCGATAGAGTCTATCGCCGTCTATCGACGATAATTATGATCTTGGGGTACAGCAGGGCGATAGACTCTATCGCCCTGCTGTACCCCAAGATCATATCGTGTATGGGTATCATGTGAAGTTTCCCTCATTTACTCATATTAATATCCAACGTCATTCATAATTGAGATTGATTTGTCCCAAATATCGATAATATATTTTACAGAGACCAAAGTAATGATACTCGTGGTTATGACCCTTGTCAAAAATCCTCTGACACGCAAACCCGAACATGTCGGCATGTTGTTCCAACGTCAACAGCAAAATCGCAAGTAAAGTGACAACTTAATTGAGACTCGTAAACGCTTTCCTGACCGACCCATCGACCGCCAAGACACGCCAGGACCGGTGGCGTTCTCTTGTGTAAGAAGCCAATACTTCTTCAGAACATAATACTTCTATTCGCTGCGCTAACGGAGTACATAACAAGTGTACAAATCTCAGCGCTACAACAGTGTCTGGTATATGACCACTTGGTGCCCAAGACACAGGCACTGCCTAGTTTCTGGCCATTGACGTCTCTTTTATTCACATACTCATCATAATCATCGTCATCATCATCATCATTAGCCAGACGACGTTCACTGCTGAACATAGGCCTCCCCCTTTAACCTCCACACTGAACGACATACTCATACTACTGTAATTACCATTGTGTGATTAGAAATAAAGGCGTCCCTGGGTCTCGACACCTATAAATAAATACTAATAATTAGCCCCGAACTGATACCCTCTGACCCATAAACGTTCACTAACAGTTGGCTGACCTTTCTCCAAGTATCTTCGCGGTCGGGAATAGAACCTCCTACTCACAAGTCAGACACCACCAACTAAGCCAGGCAGGGGCAGATCTGATAACGGAAATTTATCGAAAACTGTTAAACGATGTCATAAAGGAATAGCAATAAGAACCGGGGACGAGGGTCTCATTTCTCAAAGCTGAATCTTTAAAAAACAAAAGGCAACGTTGTATGTAGATTGTATTACCTTATTTACATAAGGAAAATGATTTTCTGTATCGGGAGGTCGTTTGGAAGGCCGGCGAGGGATGTTGCCGTACTTAAAGTACGCTATACCTTAACAGTAAGGAGGTTTTTTCGTGAAATAGTTGATGGCATTCAAAATGAGCCGCCGTGGCAAGAATCATTGTCGATATAGTAGTTATCATCACTCAAACAAACTTCTACGAATACCTTTACAATAATAGTTAGTGCATTTGTAAGCCAGGCAATCTTTGGGAGGCAAATATACATATTGGAACAATGGCCACTTGCTAAACAGACCATGCTAAAGAACTAGGGTAAGTCTTGCTTTAGGGTCCAGACTACTTAATGTTTAAAGTAATACTTTACGCAAACCAGAGTTTTTCAACATCCGAGGATTCAAAAATGGGGTTCAATTCCAGTGTCGCTATTTTTTGATTCTAAGCCTTTGCTGCGGGAGGAATACTTTTAAAAAGGCTTTATCAAGGTACAGCAAGGTTATATAGGACACCAGGATCTCCCTAAGAATGCACTGACAGAAACCCACTCCTGAGAAATAGTCGGAGCAGGTCGTCTTTCAATCGGCACGGACCACACCGCGCCGTTGTCTTTCCTGGGCTCGCTTGAATGTAAAGTCAGATCCCCAAATCTGACCTCACACAAGCTCTAATCAGTTTCTTTAATCAGCTTACGATAGGCAAGAAATATCCATATACTAAGACCTCAGCTTCATTGCCATCCAAAGACTTAAACTGTGGCGTTATATGAGTCCAGTTATGGAAAGATAGAAAGAAATAGATGGTCGGAAAGACCATGAGAGCATTCTTAGACCAAATAAAAGAGAAAGCAAATGTCATATCGTAAAGTGAGGTGAAAAATTTATCAGAAGACCGTGAAGCCTAGAAGTTACTCCACGAACAAGAGACAAGAGCTACTGTCTTAAATGATAAACATATAAATGAGCCCATACTGATTATGCTGGGATGCTTAACAGACTAATGGAGTAATGCACAGTTGATTGTGTGCGTAATTTGGAAGTCAATAGCCGATATTGGGGTACGTGAAGCACTTTTCGGAACATTATCAGTGCCTTCCGAATGTCCTTAATGGACATAACGGGAATAGTTGAGAGAGCCGGTTTTCAATGTTGCGTCGGTATGATAATTCCAGTTCTGTTGTTCAGGTAAATTGGTTTTACTGTATGTGTTTAAATTTGGGCACTTAACGAAAGTGATTTGGTTTTCAGTGGGTTTAATTGGATGTGATGTTGGAAACTGACTTTTGGAAGTATTTTACAGAATTGAAAGTTTTGTGCAAGATTTTTAGAAAAATGTCATTCACATTTAACGAAATGTATGGAATATTCATTATTATGGGAATACTAATAAATAAATAAAAAAAAAAAAAAAAAAAAAAAAAAACAATTGGTATTTTTGTGTTTATGGATTGGTTCGACCCCATAGTATATGCTATAGCTATGTTTTTTTTTTTACCTATAATGTCCAATCTCCTTCCAGACAGTGCGATCACCTGCCAGATTTGACCACTGTATCTGGAACGCGTCGAGATCGTCGCGCCAGCGTTTTCTCGGCCTGCCTTGGCTCCGTCATCCGTTTTTTTTCAGGCACCAACTGCGTCATGGGCCTATGATAATCATCTATGATAATAAATAAATAACGTTTTACACTCATAGCTCCTCATTAGCATTCCCTATGTCGAGGATGTCATGGAACCTAAAAAGTCACAGACAACTAACACCCATGCCCAGAGCAGAAATTTAATTCATAATTCAAATATCTGCCTGACCAGGAATCGAATCTGGGACCTTCTGTTTATGAGACAGATGTGCTACCACTGAGCTAAACCAGTCGCCAAATGATGAGTAAAATAACCTCCTTTCGGTTTAGTACCACCATTTCGTGTCACTCTGTTTACAGCAGAGAGTGCAGAACTCAGTACGCTAGCTGTGTGGTGCCTAAAGTACCTTACGTTGGTTTAGCAATTTCAAAACGCACCACTGTTTGAGTTTCTTCATTCAGCCAAAAAAAAACGAAACAGTGTTTTACTTGTAACCATTAAGGCTCAAAGTCCGAAACCATTCCAGTAAATTAAATCTACCCTAAGTGCTTACTCCTGTAAAAAAGCAACGATTACTGTTTATGTAGGACGAGCTTTTTAACCTTTTTGAAAACGTTGAAACGCTGAAATTGCTTGCCCTTCCCTTTAAATTAAACTTCGGCAGGTGTTATTCTAACCTGGATTGGAACGTTAATTGAAATAAATAAATATCCTCATTGCGCTTGAATTATTGTGCTGGGTTTTACGATGGTCTGGCAAAAATTAATTCAGACGAAAATAAGGTTAATAAAATCGAACGTGTTCGATCGGTGTTTGATGCCCAATTAGACTGCTCACATAGCAACGTAAT
This sequence comes from Agriopis marginaria, assembly GCA_932305915.1. NCBI lineage: Eukaryota > Metazoa > Arthropoda > Insecta > Lepidoptera > Geometridae > Agriopis > Agriopis marginaria. The sequence continues at coordinate 3,501,317 of OW029932.1, forward strand.
GTGTATAGACAATCATTACAAAAAGGCAATTTAATTTACTAAATCCATCTATATATTTTTATACAATATATAATTTTTTATTTTGATTAGATTCACTGACTAAACTCATCACGAAATCTCTATAACTACTTGACCTACGAAGCTGAAATTTAGCAGATAGATTATTTTTGGTGTGTACAGATCCGCTAAGAAAGGATTTTACGAAAGGGTTGAATAAAGAGGGGCAAATGAAGGTTGAAAGTTTATCTAGAAGTCTACGCTAGCACCCTATAAAATGAAGTTTATAAGCTATCTATACATACTTGGTATAATCATCATAATCAACCTACTTTTCTTATCTAAAATGTATAATAGATGCTAAATAAGCAACGGTCTACCTGATGGTACGTAAGTATTCATCGCCGCGTATGGACACCTACAATATCCGGGGCATTAGCAGTGCGTTGCCTACCTTTGAGGATTCTATTTACTCATTGTTTGAATTGAGGTTGCATCCCATGAGGTTGGAAGACGAGGGTTTTTAACCAGTGTGTGTTGCCAGTGACGACTTATGGTACTGAGACGTGGTGCTTCACTGCTGAAGGTTTGGAAAAACTTAAAAAAATAACGTAAAACTGAAACAGTGTAGAGTTCTAAGAGGGAGGCCTATATTCATATGATGATGATGATGATGATGATGACATAATTATATTTTATACTAAGCCTGTTATTTTTTTACAAATCAAACATCTATCCAATAGTCTATTACTAGAATATTTTCACTCTATTATCATTTTGTTTTATCGCTATTTTTCTCAGTTTTTTTTTCCTCATGCCACCAATAAAGTTTTTTTAGAGGCAGGCCACCGAAGGGGTAGGGGTTTTAGTGTTTGCAATTGTACATATAACATGTTGTCCAACAACAAAAATTGTTGCACTACGACCCCTAATGAAGGCCCGTACCAGTTGGACCACTGCCCCGAAACGAAATTTTCAAACCACTTTTCCTGTGTTTCCAGGTCTCCACTAGGACAGGCATCGTGTCCCATTATGTCCGGCTGCAGATCGTGGTGCCGGAAGCCTTCATCTTAGGCTCGGGGGAGCACCACGTGGACCTCGGAAGTGTCATACATCTCATATGTATTGTGGAAAAGGTAAGGTACCATTTTTGTTTCGGGTCAATCTGGGTGTCTTCAAATCACGAGTGAATCGGTTCCTTCTAGGCAAGCGTGCTCCAACGTAGACCGCATCATCGCTTAACATCAGGCGTGATGGTGGTCAAACGCAAATCTAAAATTATCAGCAAATTTATAAAAAAAAATAAGAATTACAAACGACAGAAAAAAAGTTCGAGCGAGAAAAGGGTTTTTTTTTATATTGACTTGCGCTGTTAGTCTTACGTACAGCTTGACCGGACTAGTCAGCGAACGCAGAGGGCGTTCGGCATAACTTGATGGTTTAAGTTTTGGGCGACTAGCTCAAGGGCACCTCGAAGGTACGAACCTCGGCATGGGCCATCGCTGGGAGTGGGGATCAAACTTGCCCAGGCACCCCAGGGGGGTGTGCCCTGAATGTGTGATGGCCTTTATACCGAATTTTGTTGATAACGAGACAGAGAACCAATATCTTCAGGCCGTATAACTCTTATATCGCCGGCGCTACAGGGGTGCGGGGAAAGACGACAAAGGGGATGTTGCCCATTCCCTGTAGGTGATTCATTATTATCATCATTTCAGCCATAAGACGTCCACTGCTGGAAATTATGCCTCCCCATTCGATCTCCAAAAGGGCAGGTTGGAAGCGGCCTGCATCCAGCGTTTCCCTGCGGTCTCATTTAGGTCATCTATCCATCTTGTGGGTACACGTACTACGCTGCGCTATAGTGATTGTTCTTTCGTGATGATGAACGCAGAGTAGGGTTTTCTTTTCAAGCCTTTAGTCGTGTGATCGTGTCAGAGTTCTTTGGGCAGCCCAGTTACACAAGTACCACAGGTGCCAGAGAGTGGGGGGTGCATGATATACCTACATAAGGCAGCTGACAGTGGCTGGAAGCCTCAACCCTAAGAGCGAGCTGAGTGCCGTGCCTTGGGTATTTCTTCATCCAGCAGAGGACTCAAGATATACTGATTATGGTAGTGATCTTATTTTTGCCAGATTTATTAAAGAAAAATCGAAAATGATGATCAAATATTTACAATCGATTATTTCTCCCTTACCTTTTGTCTAAAAATGTATGAAGATTTTATTAGCTTGCGACATTTTTACGAGTTAGGATAATAATCGTAAAGAACCGCTTGTTTTATTAAGGTACGTTCCTGTAATTTTATGTTACAATCCGACCAACTTATCTGTACAGTTGGTCAAAGAAGTGAACTAAAATTTTCCACGGCAGACTATCAATTTTGTTTAGAAAATACGATGGTAGCTCCAATCTCAACTGTATAAATAAGTTAGTCACATTGTACTGTAACTTCTGGAAGACTGGAAGCCCTGGGTTTAGTGTCCGCTGATTCATTCGGATACACTTTACTGCTCCGATGCTTTCGAAACTTGAATGGCGTTGTCACAATTAGCTTAGACTTTCTTTAGGGAGAGTTAAAATGTAAAACTCACCGGTTTTATACCCCGTCCCATGGAAGTATACAAACGTCCATGCGGTCCGAAATGTTTCTTCTTCTTTGACATATAGACGCATATTGAGTTTAGATTTTTTTTATTTATTCTTTCCTCTGTGAGGATTTCGGCATCGCACGAGGAATTAAGTTTCCTCGTGGCCAAGCTAGTTTTAAAAGAAATGGCCCCACACCGTCGCTTATCATCAGGCGACTTGGTGGCCAAAGTTAGAAAAAAAAGGTTTTCATAATTTTTAAACTTGTAGGTAGGTATAACGCACGGGTCGTGGTCTAATATCTATTTACATATTTTCATTTTCTATCAAGATATTAATTAAGATGACAGGGACAAAAGGGACCCGCTCCGGAACTTATTTAATTTATGAAGTAAATAAACATGAAATTTGCATTTTGTTAGGAAAGTCGCCAGAGGCGATTTGCTTCGCTTTGTCTTTCCTCTAAAACTGATTTTGTATATTTTGATATTGTACAGATTAGATGCCTACTGGTTGCCTACTGGTTAGAACTCTACGTACTTAATTATAATTTAGGGGCTAAGATGAATGGCATAATTGATGCTTCGACCAAAATAAAATGAATAGACGGGCCGTAACCATTGAACTTGCTCAGTAAAAACGGGTCAAAACCGTCGGACATATACTTCAACTTCTAATTATAACCATGTACAGTAAATTTGTTATAAAAAATAGAAACTTTTTTTTGAAGCAAACGAAAGCATAATTTTGTCAGATGTTTCGTTATCATGTAACACAAGACGCGTGTCGCATTTCCTACGGCTAGAGACCGACTGAAACTAAGTGAGAGCCGGCGCTCATTTTGTGATCTTCTAAAATGCGCTTCTTCTGTGCCCGTCCATTCACTTTATTTTCGTCGAAGAATTGATGGATGAATACAGGCAGGCACACAGATAACAGAGAAAAAAATTGTGAGGGCAGGCTGCACCAAGTCATCCGTCAGAAGTTTGTTTCAGTATAGTACACAGAATAATAAAGAGTCTAGAAACCGTCACGTGATTTACAAAGCATATAAGGCCGTCTGTCAAATAGTATGTCTTTGGAATTCCTTTGGAGCCTTTTACGGGTCCCTGGTACATTAAAACAGTGTACAACCTTGCAATTTGCCGTCCTGTCAAAAATATATCAGCAGTGCAAGTACCGTTCTTTATCGATCATCAAAAACAGTTGTGGTCGTCAAATTGGATAAAATTCCATTTGATCAATACTCGCTATGATCGATTCTATGGCATAATATCGAGTTTGAAGATCGATAAAGACAGTACTTGCACTGCTATTTCGTTCTGGTAACTACAGTTTTGGCATATGAGTTGTAAATAATGTAACATGATTTATTCGTTTATGCTAAATTAGCATTACTTCTATGCTTCAGTTCTTTTTCTGAGGTATAGTAGTTATTCTGTGGTTTGTTTTATGCCAATCTATCTCGCAATAAGTTAATAATAATAACAATTTCCAATCCTCCAATCCAATGCGACATTGCGTTCATTGTAATAATAATACAAAATCTGAAATATCAAAAGAAAGTATTTTTATTCAGAGCACTCCGAGCTTGGCCCGAGTCTAGTGTTTATTTTACTTTAAATATATTGAAAGCGTACTAAAAAAATTGCCCTCGGCAGGGATCACGCTATAAAGCCAGTCCGTGTAGGTATATTTTAAAACTGTGAGCAAAACAAAAAAAAAACAAAGATAGGCTGATAATGATGAATTTCTTAATTTCCAGAGTCCAACGCCGCCGCAGTACGTGTTCTGGTACCACAACGACAGGATGATAAACTACGATGCTACGAGAGGTGGCATCACAGTGGAGACTGAACCGGGGGCCAGGACTCAGTCCCGGCTCACCGTGCGAGGGGCCACGCTCAAGGACTCAGGAAATTACACCTGCAGCGCGAGCAACACGGAACCGGCATCAATACACGTCTTCGTTTCTGAAGGCAGTTAGTTCATCTTTTTTCTATAGTAGTGGCTAAGATTTGGGAACCCGAGTCAGTTGCGTCTCACTTTATGAAGGGCCACGCTCAAGGACTCAGGGAACTACACCTGTAGCGCCAGCAAAACTGAGCCAGCATTGATACACGTCTTCGTTTCTGAACGCAGCAAGTGAATATTTTGTCTAAAGTTACTGACATGTAAAGCTTAATTGGGAACCAGAGTTAGTTACGTCACACAGTGTGAAGAGTCACGCTCAAGGACTTAGGAAACTACACCTGCAGCGTGAGCAAAACTGAGCCGCCGTCAATACACGACTTTATTTCTAAAGGCAGTTAGTTAAAACCTTTTTTCTAAATAGCATTTATTAACTGTCATGTAAGGCTTAGTCATGGTATAATAATATACTCCGCCAGGTATAATACTCCGAGAAATAATGTGACGTGGGCGTCCCGCAATGATGTCATGATGTCAATTTACAACAGGTTCGAGAGATGACGATACACCACGTAACAAATGATTGGATAACGTGGCAACTGGACAGTGACGTAATTCTGGGACAACTGCCAGAGTAGAAGACCTTGTTTTCTTTGATCATGGGCTTAATTAGGAACCAGAATCAGTTACCTACGTTTCGCACTGTGAAGGGTCACGCTCAAGGACTTAGGAAACTACACCTGCAGCGTGAGCAAAACTGAGCCGCCATCAATACACGACTTCATTTCTAAAGGCAGTTAGTTAAAACTTTTTTTCTAAATATCATTTATTGTCATGTAAGGCTTAGATAGGAATTGATTAGGAACCAGAGTCAGTTACATCCTCCGCTAGGAGTAATAATGTTCCTTGGTTACGTCTCACAGTGTGAAGGGTCACGCTCAAGGACTTAGGAAACTACACCTGCAACGTGAGCAAAACTGAGCCGGCATTGATACACGACTTCATATCTTAAGGCAGTTAGTTAATCTTTATCTAAAGTAGTTACTAACTGTCATCTAAGGCTTAGTTGGGAACAAGAATCAGTTGCAGATTCTGATAATTATTGTCAACCACCACCGACCGTGGCGGCCGATAGCCATAGTTATTACCGTCTGCCTTCACATGGGGATCGTTCGTGGGGGCAGACGCTGATAATCCATCAAAACTAATCAGTTTCTTCCACCTCATTTCAGGTAACAAGATGGCGGCTATCCTCCGACGAAACACAAGCGCCATTCACGGCATCACGTCAAGTGTCACCTGTCTCTTGCTGCTCGCATCCGTGATGGTACACTTCGGTCTGCGATGACAGGACTTCTAATCAAGATATAACAATCTTTAGAAGAAATTTGGTAGATTTGATATACTGGTTCGATGACTGTGTTTGAAACATTAAGCCGTGTAACCGTGTATCTATACGGTATGCACTTACTAACGGTGAGCGGTTGGAATGACTGAAACGGTTTGAAATGCAAATCTAAATTAGCTTTGGGCAAATTATGGTGGCCAAACACGGAGTTATCCGCGACAAAAAAAAAATACTTATGAAAATATCGACATTATGATTAAACCGAAATTTCTACAGGGTTATTGATTATTAGCTAACAACAAGCTCTCGCAGGGAGGCCCAGACTTCAACGCAACTTCAATACAAATTTCTAATTCATATATGAAACAATAAGATTTAGGTACTAATAAGATCATTAGATCATTGGTATGAAACGGATGCGAAACTTCTAAGTTTTCTATCCTTCTCTAACGTATAAGCTTGTCTATAGAGGCGTCATCATTATAGGAGTTGCACCCGTTTCATTAATATTTTCTCTATGAAAGCGTTAGCGGTTATAATATTTTCTTTGGGGAAGACTTCAATTATATTTTATTCTTTTCTCTTGAGAGGATTTTGGTTTCGCACGACTTATGCATTTGCCAGTGTCAAGTATTGAAATATTTTTAAGATACGAGTATATTAGATATCATCAAACAAAACAAGTCATGGATACAGTCAGATTCGAGCTAAGTAGTTCACGGTGAAGTCAAAGTCATGACCTAGTAAAGTGGTGGAGTCTTTGCTAGAGGCTTCCATTGAGTTTTGGAAACATCACGAAAAGACAGATTTCACCTTGTCATATCACTTACCCACACTCGAGCACGTTCACGAACACTCAATAAATAATAATCCAAAATTATTGCACATTAATATTCGAAAATAGACAAGTTTAAGAAAATAATACAATATTTAAGGCGATATGTTTTCTTCAGGTTGGCACCAAAGCTGTTAACAACTTTTGTTCCATAACTTTTAAAAAACTAAACACATAATTTTTTTTTTTGTTTGCATAGTTGTACATTTTAGTTTAGTATTTTGTAGGTGTAAGTCGGTTTATATGGTTCTCCCGAGCCGGCAAATTCCATTTCATTTGAAGGCGTATCAAGTTATTACCCTTATGAAGAAAAAACATACAAATTATTTAATATGATGTAACTAATTGTTACCTAAGTATTATGACGGGAAGCTACCGTCGTTTTTTTAGCTAATTATCAATAACCCTGTATTTTCATTTATGTACGCACCGCAGGCAAGTACCTAACCTATAACAGAGCCGTACATCCCTAGTGGAATGAGCTTTAATTTTTTTTTAATACTAAATAGGTCTCCCGGTTGCCCACCAACTCACCTGATGGTAAGCGACGTTGTGGCCGAAGATGGAGGACGTATGCCTAGAATCTTTCTTTGAAGACCACCCAGGTTATAGTTTTCAGGAAACAAGGATGGTAACAAGGCCCTAGCGGTTCGCATTAAAAAGGTGGAGGCTAACCGACGAGATTATAAAAAAATTGTACCATCCTCTAAGCTATTTTGCATTAGGTATATATACCTACCAAGTTTTACAAAATAAAGACAAAACTAATCAGACAAGACAAAATTTGTTACCCTGATCGTTTGCGCTAAAAGATCGGCCAGGTCAAACTGACGTTGATCTGCTTTTTCAGTTTGGTGTCTTCGTGTTTAGTAGCTAAATCCACACAGTCACTGTTTAAGAATGTTTCACGAGTCATCGGAATCGGTTATTATTAATTTCGTTGGTAATTACGATAATTATTAGCTCTAATAATGGTAACCAGGTAAAAATCACCGAGTAAAACTTAATATTGCAAGGTACAAGAATATTTTGCAGCATAAATAGGTAAACAAAACATAAATAAAATTAAATTTTCTTTGAAAAATCTGCTAGGGATTGGTACCTACTTTCAAATATGCGGTCGATATTTTAAAAGGATTTTTAATACTATTTGTAAAACAATATAAATCAAGAATTTAATATTGTACAGTGCTGTAATATTTTTAGGGTATAAATCTTACCTTCCAATAGTATAATGCAAAATAACATTCCAAAACTAACTCAATAATTATCCATTATTATAACTTTCTAAGATGCGCATTGAATTATTATTACAGTAAGATTTATCTATAAGTAATAATAGGGAAAAATTACAAATAATAATGACGTAATAATGTTAGGTAATTAAAAATTACAGTAAATCATTATTGTATTCATAGAAGCACGATATGTACAGTAATTATTATTGTTATTAATACATTATTGATTGTAGATTTTAACTACATTAAAATGTTTAACATGTTAGAGTTGATATAATTACATGTCAAGATTGGTCGTAATAAATATTTTTTCTAGACATAGATAAAAAAATAGTATACAACCTCAAAATATTTCCTAAGTATAGAAATTGTTTTTTTTTAATTTTAAGTCCTTACTACATCCTTGGTTGTGTTAAACCAATGTTAAACCTTAGTCAATTACAAAATCATAACAAAAAAATAAACGCAACCAAATAAACCTTTGAAATTCCTTAACTCGGGAATTATTTTGTGGGCCAATATTTGATTTTAATTTCATTGTCTAGTCAGTAACATAAGTATCTTTATATCTTATTATACAGGGTTATTGAAAATTCGCCAACTTATCGCAATCAGCTTCTTTGTACCTACTTAGCAACTTTTTTTCCGTGACTTTTTATTAAACTAAACACATTTATCAAATCTCGAATATCGAAGAACCGATAACCGATGGGGAAGAAAGGTTCTGGAGTGGAGACCACGAACCGGAAGACGCAGCGTAGGGAGGCCTCCCACTAGATGGACCGACGACATTGTGAGAGTCGCGGGCATCCAGTGGATGCAAAAGGCAGGCTGTCGTTCAGGGTGGAGGTTAAAGGGGGAGGCCTATGTTCAGTAGTGGACGTCTTCTGGATGATGATGATGATGATGATGATGATGATGATGATGATTTATCAAAAATGTTATTAAGTTTGCAAGATTTTTTTAATGTGCATATTGTGTTGACTCTAAATCTTCGCCCGAACCATATCAAACCGCATATATTATTTCCTTATAGAGCAAATAATTATAATAAAAATATAGTTTTTGGGCATGACGTAGGGAACAGTCCTCGAGAGGTTGTTAGTCATCATAACCAGCCTTTTAACAGTCCACTACTGGACTTTTGGGCTACCCCCGAAAGGGTGATTGGGCCATTTCCATCACGCTGGCCCAGTGCGGATTGGTGAATTCACATACGCTATAGAATTCCTTCTCCGTACGTATGCAGGTTTCCTCACGATGTTTTCCTTCACCGAAAAGCCAGTGGTATGAAAATCCGTACATAAGCTCCAAAGAGCTGATCGGTACGGGCCTGTTGAACCAGCGACCTCACGCTTTCAAGTCTAGCGGTCTCTCAAATGGACTACCACGACTTCGAGAGGTTGTTAGTAATAATTATCAATAACCCTGTATATTACTTGGTAATAATGATAAATAAAAATGTCGAATGGTTCTCATAATCACTCCATTTTATTGCTAATTCCATTGTAAAAACCTTTATTAGGCTCGACGTAGCAATAGAAATATAAATAACAATGTTCAAAAGGAAAATAAATACATTTCTCGGAAGTTTAATGTAGATAAGCCAAAGATAAGTTAAACCTCTATTCATAAATGTTCGATAGAATTTAATGTATTGATTAACCTGTCAACATCAAGTAAAAGGACAATGGCATCGATTCTGATGCACTCTAAACTAAACTAAACTAAATTTGACAGCTCTAAACTTGTTGCCATCCTTCTTTCACATAATAAAAAGACAGGCAGATAATTTTTAGTTTTTTTAGTCCTGTCAGATTGGTTTAGTTTAGTGAGTGGTATGACAGAATAGGACTCAATATCTCGCGTCTTCTAATGTCTTAGTTTTTTTTTTCAATCTTTAAAAAAAAGTGGGTTGATTGTTAATTGGGGGTAGTTTTAAAATTATTTCGGCGCCAAAACAGTGTCTGGTATCTGGCACTGCCTAGTTTGGAGCCCGTTTTAATGGGGCACTCCAGTAAAGTAGTAGAGACTTTACTAGAGGCAAAAGTTATATGATTGTACGGGATATTTGCCGTGGTAAGGCTATGTTAAAACAGAGTTTTACTAGAGGCTCTTATGGAGTTTTGGAATTAAAGTGAAAATACACGTTTTATCCGATTATATCTCTTGTCCACACCCGAACACATTAACGCACACTTAATAAATAATAATCCGTGTATATTATAAAAAAACTAATAAACTTATTAACGAAATAATACACAAGTTTACGAAAATTATTCAATGAAACGACATGTTTTTCCATGTTGGCGCCAAAACTCCTTTCCTCATGAGAGGATTTTGGCGTCGCACATTTTGTGCATTTAGCAGTGTCAAACAAAAAAGTTTTTTTTTTTCATTAGTTAATTTCATTTAATCTAATAATATCCGTTTTCCTTAGTTTTCCATTTGTTATGAACTGTTAATAGTGTCGTCAACAAGGATTACCTCATGTAGACAAACTCACTATCTCCTCTATTATTTTGATGCCAAAATTTCCCAACTACCAAAGAGGCCGCAATAAGTATAAAAAAAAGTATTGAAAGGTTTTCAAATTTTATTTTACTCATAACGAGGTAATGTCAAAGACAAGGTTTTATACATTTGGTTTAAGAGGTTTGTATTTAAGTGTGTGTTTAATGTAGATTGCAATTTTATTCCATAACGGCTGGACCGATTTCAATTTTATTAAAAAGTTCATTTTTTTCTTCAACTAAAACTTTTGTATCGAACGTTTCTGAATAAGACCTTAATAATAAAAAGTTTGTGATCTGTATTTCTTGGTACTTTTATGGTAGCAAAGCCTTTTTTTATATTTTGGTCGTAAAAACGTAGCAAAAGTATTCAGAATTTAAGGTTTTCATTCTGCTTTTTACAATCCACTGCAAGAGTTTAGCTAAAAAATATTTAACCAAGCTAAGTATCCTAAATATACCTACGCGTGTGTTAAAACTTAAACAAATTCTTCGCCTACCAATAGTTTAAATACCAACATTTAAAAGTACCAAGACATTTTGGCTGATAGTGTTTTTTAACTATCACAATGAGATTACGTATATAATATAGTAAAATCAGTTTATATAGAAATTTTATGTTAGGCAAATAAATACCAGTTTACAACACCTTGTTTCGAGCGTGAGCTGTGGTGGCCGAGCGGTAGCGTTAGTGTGATTCATAATCTAACGGCACCCAGTTCAATCCTCGGCACTGCACCAATGACATATTGAAGATACAATTTCTATAGAGTCACAATTTCTCTGTGAAAACAGTCAAAAAACGTCCGAGCGTCATTGTATCAATTATATATTTCACAATGCCACATTTACTCCAATTTAGACGTTATATCGGTTGCATAGTGTTCAATGTTAGTTGTCTGCTGTCACCGTAGCTCTGGCATCGCGCGGCGTTGTAGTCGGATTGCGGTTACCTTGTAACTAATCAAAAAGTCGGCGTTATTCGTAGCGAGCGCCGAGTTTTAGTACGGATTTATTTGGCAGGATTGTGACTCTATATGTATTGTATCTCGTTGGTACTTAAATAAAAATTATGTGCCGTTTTCGTCGCCATCACATAAAACGGGGTCCTAGTTAAGGCTACGCTCGCTGGCCAGCGGTGAGCGTAGCCTTAACCACAACCTACTGCATTGCGACAACGCTAGTTCAACGTGGCAATGGGCAGGCCACATCGCTCGAAGAACCGATAACCGATGGGGAAGAAAGGTTCTGGAGTGGAGACCACGAACCGGAAGACGCAGCGTAGGTAGGCCTCCCACTAGATGGACCGACGACATTGTGAGAGTCGCGGGCATCCAGTGGATGCAAAAGGCAGGCTGTCGTTCAGTGTGGAGGTTAAAGGGGGAGGCCTATGTTCAGCAGTGGACGTCTTCTGGCTGATGATGATGATGATGATGAAGTTCAACGTGTAAAAACATACCATTCTGTGAAAATGGCTACAGAGTTAAAAGTTTAAGAAACAAGGCTTCATTTGGATTCCAAACTTTGTCATTTTTTGTAAATATAAATTACTATAGAATTTACGGTAGATAGAAATAATTATTACTGTAATATGTAAATACTTCTTCAGTGTTATTGAAGTTTTATTGTAAATACAAATTTTGGTGATCATGTATTGTATGCAATAAATAATTTTCCTTGGCATTTTTTTTCCTTAGAAACTTAGACATATTATAGTAAGAACCTTATACGTATTGAATTTTATGTTGTCTTTTATTTATTTGGGCATTGATTATGCCAAAACGAATGTGTTTGTTGTATGTAGGTACGTAGGTACTAGACCCAAATTTTGTAGTCACCTACTAAGAACAAGTTTTTATTCATCTATACTAATATTATAAAGAGGAAAGATTTGATTGTTTGTTTGTTTGCATTGAATAGGCTCCGAAACTACTGAACCGATTTGAAAAATTCTTTCACTGTTGGGATCCTGCACTATCCCCGGTTGACATAGGCTATATACCCCGGTTTCGCCCGTGCGAAGCAGGGGCGGCCTACTAGTCTACTATAAATTTACATCAATGGATATTTTTTTCAATGAGATTGGTTTTATACTATACTAGTGACCCGCCCGCCCGGCTTCGCATGGGTGTAATTTACGTGCGAAGCCGGGACGGGTCGCTAGTTAACTAGCTTAGTCGCTATATAAACCTTCCGTAAAAATGTATCTAACTGATGGTGGAAACCGCATCAAAATCCGTTGCGTGGTTTAGCGGTCATACAGACAGACAGACGCGGAAAGCGACTTTAATTTATACTAGCGACCCGCCCGCCCGGCTTCGCATAGGTGTAATTTACGTGCGAAGCCCGGGCGGGTCGCTAGTTATATATATAAACCTTCCGTGAAAATGTATCTAACTGATGGTGAAAACCGCATCAAAATCCGTTGCGTGGTTTAGGAGGAGTTAGCGGCCATACAGACATACAGACAGACAGACAGACGCGGAAAGCGACTTCAATTCATACTATGTAGAGACTATGTAGAGATAATTATAATTATGTCTGTAACATCACAGATACGTTCTTTGAATACTCTATTAACAGCCTTTTGAAGAACCCCATGTTATACCTATGTTACCTGCCATGTTACCTGCTCAAAAATTCCACAAGATTGGGAGCTCATACCACAGTTTACCACACATTGCAGGTATGAGGCAAAAAGATCGCGTAAATCGTAGTGTGCGATTTCCACAGATCTATGATTTATGTTTGCAAGTTGAAGTGGGAATGGGCAGGCCACATCGCTCGAAGAACCGATAACCGATGGGGAAGATAGGTTCTGGAGTGGAGACCACGAACCGGAAGACGCAGCGTAGGGAGGCCTCCCACTAGATGGACCGACGACATTGTGAGAGTCGCGGGCATCCAGTGGATGCAAAAGGGAGGCTGTCGTTCAGTGTGGAGGTTAAAGGGGGAGGCCTATGTTCAGCAGTGGACGTCTTCTGGCTGATGATGATGATAATGATGATTTATGTGGATGAGCTTTCAGGCGGTAGCTAGTGCAATGATATTGTTATGGGTGCTTTTCGATTCATTTATTGTATTCAGCAATAAGCAATGACTTATTTTATTTTAATGTGACAATCATTATGCTTATGCTAATTTCTATGAGTAGATAACTTATCATGAAATATAAATATTCTTGCGTAGGTACCTACCCAGCAGCGACAAAAAATGATTCACAGGCTGATAAAAATTAAACAACCAAGTGCGAGTTAGGCTGGCTGCTTTTAATCAGCCACGTAAGACATTCGTATTTATATTTTATACAGGGTTACTGTAATAAGTTAGTATCCTCGTAATACGTCAAAACAAACGTTTGTTCTAAGACTTATCAAAGTTCACGAAAAAAAAGTCTGTTGTTCCATAAATAGTGAATGATTTTTAAATGATATATAATAATATTAAATAATAGGATTGCATTTGACTGCCAACTCGCCTGATGTAAAGCGATGATGCGGTCTACGGCGGAGCACGCTTGCCTAGAAAAAACCGATTCACTCGTGAATTGAAGACACCCAGATTGTAACTATCGGAGAACACAGGCCGCGGGGTATTCAGGCAGCGCATTCCACAGACTAGCAGTTCTCAAAACACTGTTTTAAACTATCACGGTTGTTCACTAAAGTTATATGATTATTTACGGGATATTTACCGTGGTAAGGTTGTGGAATGAGCTCCCGATATTTCGGCGGTTACATGCACCATGTTCACGGGAAGACTGAAGTCTTCACGGGAAAGAAAGAAGAAGACACGGGAAGTCTTCCCGTGAACATGGTGCATGTAACTGCGCCGAAATATCGGGAGCTCATTCCACAACCTTACCACGGTAAATATCCCGTAAATAATCATATAACTTTAGCAGTTCGCATTCGCATAATAAAAGTGGAATCAAATATGATGATGATGATGTACTGATGACACTCTTAAGATGATGCTAACTGATTACCAGTAACCCTGTATAATATTTATTTTAATAATTTATCTGCTAGACTTTCATTATGTCATTCTTCAAGGAAATTTATATTCTTAATCTTGTTTATGTAACTTTGTCACCTTTTTATCATCACTTAAAATTATGTGAGGTATATTTAAATATATAGTTATGCTATATATAAATGAAACAATAGTGAACAACAGTTGTGAACCGACCACCTAGCAGTTCGGAAGACAAGATGTTATTAATTGCCTATATTGTTATTGCATTAAGCTTGTCAATAAGTCATGGGGAAAGTTCGTACCAGTTTACGACAGATGCCTCTGCAAACGAAGAGACCTCATACGAAGCAAACATTACAGTGTTCCTTGATCAAATAAAATCAGAAACTGACTCCAAACTGAACGCGATGAAGAAGGATATATCAGAACAATTAGCAAATAGTTTAGTGGTGAAATTAGTAAAATACATTGTTCACCAACAAACTGAATTGGAAAACAGTATAAAAGTATTAAAAAAGATCATGGACCAAAAATTCAATGAATTGCAGGAAACTGCCCACAGGTCAGATGAACATCGTAACACAAAATACGACGACATGTTAAAAACAGCCATTAATAACATACAAGAAGAAAGTCGCAAATTAATACAAAACGAGATAAAAGACATTAGAACAACTCTGACCCCTGCAAAGCCCAAAGTCAGCCCGGGTGAGAGAAATTTTGTTATCGTTGAAATCGACCAGACTGCAACAAGTTACAACCAGATTGTTAAAAAGAAGGACTCCGTCGACGTCTCCGTAACTTGGTCCACTAAGTGTGGTGTACTGGCTGACAAATCCAAGGTTATCCTCAACGGTGCCGAAGTGTGGTACGGTGCAGGCGACGCGACCTCAGCTTCTTTTAAGATCAGGAAAGGAGGCAGATACCAGATGACAGTGGATCTTTGCAATAAAAACGGATGTTCCAGTAGTGATGCCACAGAAATCATCGTAGCAGACACCGACGGCAGCCACTTATCGCCTTTGAAGTATCCGATTGAAAAAAACAACGAAGCAGTCAACCAGACTTCAGGGAAGGTTGTAGGAGCTTATTTTCTGGAATGGACTGTATTTAGCAAAAACTTTTCAGTTGACCGCGTGCCTTTCTCGAAACTTACTCATCTTATGTACAGCTTGATCCCAATTTGCGGTGGTGTTGGTATTAACAACAGTTTGAAAAAAAACACCTATGACGGTCTACAGCGTTCTTGTAGTGGTCGAGAAGACTTCAAAGTATCCATCCAGAATCCTCGGGCTGCACTTTTCATGACGTCGAATAGTTTGTCCAATGAGCCTTATAAGGGTCATTTCGGTAAGCTAATGATGTTGAAACAGGCTAAACCCGACTTAAAAATCCTAATGTCAGTCGGTGGCCACACATTTTCCGATCCGTTCTTCCTATTAGCCGACAAAAGGAAAAGAGACACATTTGTTGCTTCTGTTAAAGATTTTCTTCAGACTTGGAAATTTTTTGATGGAGTTGACATAATGTGGATGTTCCCGGAACTTTCAAGAGACGAAAAAACATATGTCCAGATTATGAAAGAACTCCGCGAAATGCTCAATGAACTTTCCGTTGAAACTAGCAAGAAATATGAACTAACTGCCGCTATCAGCGCTAAATGGGACAAGATTCAGATTGTTGACCATAGCGAGGCACAGATATACATGGATCACATGTTTCTCTTGAGCTATGGGTTGAGAGATTCTGACGATAATAATACTCTCACACACTGTGCGAGTCTTTACGCGCCAACATGGAATCCTCAATTGACTTACACCGCGGATTATGCCACCAAGTGGCTGCTTGCGCAAGGTGTGAAGCCTGAGAAGATCGTCCTTGGAATACATATGTATGGACTAGGATGGACTGGAGTACACAACTACGAAAATGATGACCCATTCACTGGCAAAGCTACGGGATTAATCAATGGGACATGGGAGAAAGGATGGGTGTCCTATAGTGATATATCCAATAACATTGTTCAAGGCAATTGGGAGTACCACTATGACAGTGTCGCGGAAGCTCCGTACGTTTTCAAAAAAGAGACTGGTGACCTTATTTCTTATGAAGACACGAGATCTACAATCGCTAAGGCCAAGTATGTGACGAACAACCAGCTAGGAGGACTGTTTGCCAGGGGAATAGACGGGGACAATGGAGACATAATTTTTGCAATGAACATCGGACTCGGAAAGAGCATTAATTGATTGAATCGTATTAAAAGACACTGCCCACTTGTTGTTACCTCAGATCAAACAAGGGCATTACGCTCTAGTGTTCCGTTATTGTCTTTCCTCTTAGTAATTATCTTCCTTGATTCTGATACTACCTAATTATCACGAATGACGTAAGATTTCTAGTCCGGTCAAACTGTAGAGGCCAAAAGGCCAACAGTACAAGTCAATATAAAAAAATGACGTAAGATTCTCAAAGGTTATCACCATCTATCTTTCTATCTCTATCTCTCTTATGTTAGGTACAAAATTGTAATACCTCAATTACTAATTCGCAGCTGTTATTTTATTGTACGAACTGCTGTTCCTTGGACGACGGATTCGTGGTCGCACCGTTTTGCTACACCAGTGTGATTACGAGTAAAAATCTGGGTCTCTTCAAATCGCAAGTGAATCGGTTTCTATGTGAGCATACTCTATCGTAAACCACATCATTGGACTTGGCGGTCAAACTTAGGTCCGTTTTTTTTAACTAAATGAAACACTATCTAAAATGTAGCAGTTTAATCAAAACTAAAGTGTTCTGATGCGCTCGAGATGGTCTCGGCCACTTTCTTTCTGAAATGTCACGAGTAAGTGTCGGTCACAACTCTAGTGATAATCTCGAGTGAGCGAGAAAAGCCCAAAATAATCATTAGAAAAACTCGGCATCATTGGGCGATGATGCATAAGCAATTCTGAGGTAGATGAAGTGTCCACAAACAACTGCTCCGAACAGAAATGATATTATACCCAACATAACAATGAGGACATCCTTGATCAGGTATATATTGAACCTGCCGTAAGGGCCAGGATACATCAGGCATAACTCCATTAACGAGGGAAACACCAGAGCGAGCATTGTAGTACAGAGATTTCCGACGAAAGCCACAAAGGGAGCTTGATAGGGTATCAAGTAGGCAGTAACAACTGCAACAAAAAAAAAAGAATGTTTTATCACAGTATACTAGCAGCACTCCGCAGTCTACAGGAGTGAATATTTCCGAGGTAAAAAGTAGCAAGTGTTAATCCAGGGTAAAGGTGTTTGTTATATTCATCATCATCATAATCGGCCTTTTAACAGTCCACTGCTGGACTTATAGCCAGCGAAAGGGTGATTGGGCCATATCCACCACGCTGGCCCAGTGCGGATTGGTGGATTCACATACGCCATTGAATTCCTTCTCCGTAGATATGCAGGTTTCCTCTCTATGTTGTCCTTCACCGAAAAGCCAGTGGTATGAAAATCCGTACATAAGCTCCAAAGAGCTCATTGGTACGGGCCCGGGGTTTGAACCCGCGACCTATATGTTATATTACCAAGTAGTTAATAGAGCAGCAAATAGATATGTGCCCTGCCCACTGCCACTTCAACTTGCTTATCGGTGATTTTCGTTCGTCTACGGATCTCTTCATTTCTGATTCGATCTCGTAGAGAAACCCGCTCGTTGTGCGACTTTGAGCTTGCTTATGAGGCCCATAGTGAGAGCATCACGTTTCAGTGCCGTATGTCATCACTGGTAACACACACTGTTAGGTATAACATAATCTAAAATAAGTGGCTGCTCCGAAGGGATGGGGGATTCTAAATCTTCTCAGAAATACCATGGTGCAACTAACTTAACGACCTCTTATACCAAATTTGACGGTTTTAAATCAATTTTGTTCAGTTAAATTACAATATTTGAGCTGGAAAAAATACATGTCACAGATACTATATCTGGGTGTTAATATCTATTTAAGTATGTATTTAAACCTATATATGTATATACTAGCTTCCGCCCGCGGCTTTGCCCGCGTTGTTCTAGGGAAAAATTATGAAGTTCTCAGCAAAAAGCTTTATTTTAGGACGCTACTAAATACGTTTTATGTATTTCATCCTGGATATTGATGGTCGGTAGGTACACGGTGCTTTATGAGCAGGAGATCTAAAGTTAAATTCCTGGCCTGGCAGCTGGCTGCCAGCGAACCACGCAACATAGAAAGTATTATTTTTTTTATTTTTTGTGTCACTTGTGCTTGACACTCGCCCTCGCGGGCCGCTTGCGGCCCAGCGAACCGCGCGACTTAGAAAGTTTTTTTTTTTCTATTTGGTAAGTCACTTGTGCTTGACACTTGCCTTCGCGGGCCGCTTGCGGCCCAGCAAACCACGCAACCTAGAAAGAATTTTTTTTCTTTTTGGTTAGTCACTTGTGCTTGACACTCGCCCACGCGGGCTGCTTGCGGCCCAGCGAACCACGCAACCTAGAAAGTTTTTTTTTTTTTTTTTGTACGTCATTTGTGCTTGACACTCGCCCTCGCGGGCCGCTTGCGGCTCAGCGAACCACGCAACCTGAAAAGTTTTTTTTTTCTTTTTTGTACGTCACTTGTGCTTGACACTCGCCCTCGCGGGCCGCTTGCGGCCCAGCGAACCACGCACCCTAGATATTTTTTTTTCTCTCTTTTTTACGTCACTTGAGCTTGACAGTTGCCCTCGCGGGCCGCTTGCGGCCCAGCGAACCGCGCAACCTAGAAATATTTTTTTTTCTTTTTTGTACGTCACTTGTGCTTGACACTCGCCCTCGCGGGCCGCTTGCGGCCCAGCGAACCACGCAACCTAGATAGTTTTTTTTTCTTTTTTGCACGTCACTTGTACTTGACACTCGCCCTCGCGGGCCGCTTGCGGCCCAGCGAACCGCGCGACCTAAAAAAAATTTTTTTTTTCTTTTTGGTAAGTCACTTGTGCTTGACACTCGCCCTCGCGGGCCGCTTGTGGCCCAGCGAACCACGTGACCTAGATTTTTTTTTTTTCTTTTTTGTACGTCACTTGTGCTTGACACTCGCCCTCGCAGGCCGCTTGCGGCCCAGCGAACCACGCAACCTAGAAAGTTTTTTTTTTCTTTTTTGTACGTCACTTGTGCTTGACACTCATCCTCGCGGGCCGCTTGCGGCCCAGCGAACCACGCAACCTAGAAAGTTTTTTTTTTCTTTTTTGTACGTCACTTGTGCTTGACACTCGCCCTCGCGGGCCGCTTGCGGCCCAGCGAACCGCGCGACCTAAAAAAAATTTTTTTTTTCTTTTTGGTAAGTCACTTGTGCTTGACACTCGCCCTCGCGGGCCGCTTGCGGCCCAGCGAACCACGCGACCTAAAAAAGTTTTTTTTTTAACTTTTTGGTAAGTCACTTGTGCTTGACACTCGCCCTCGCGGGCCGCTTGCGGCCCAGCGAACCATGCGACCTAAAAAAGTTTTTTTTTTAACTTTTTGGTAAGTCACTTGTGCTTGACACTCGCCCTCGCGGGCCGCTTGCGGCCCAGCGAACCACGCAACCTAGAATTTTTTTTTTTTCTTTTTTGTACGTCACTTGTGCTTGACACTCGCCCTCGCGGGCCGCTTGCAGCCCAGCGAACCACGCGACCTAAAAAAGTTTTTTTTTTTTACTTTTTGGTAAGTCACTTGTGCTTGACACTCACCCTCGTGGGCCGCTTGCGGCCCAGCGAACCACGCAACCTAGAAAGTTTTTTTTTTCTTTTTTGTACGTCACTTGTGCTTGACACTCGCCCTCGCGGGCCGCTTGCGGCCCAGCGAACCACGCGACCTAAAAAAGTTTTTTTTTAAACTTTTTGGTAAGTCACTTGTGCTTGACACTCGCCCTCGCGGGCCGCTTGCGGCCCAGCGAACCACGCGACCTAAGAAAGTTTTTTTTTTAACTTTTTGGTAAGTCACTTGTGCTTGACACTCGCCCTCGCGGGCCGCTTGCGGCCCAGCGAACCACGCAACCTAGAAAGTTTTTTTTTTTTCTTATTTGTACGTCACTTGTACTTGACACTCGCCCTCGCGGGCCGCTTGCGGCCCAGCGAACCGCGCGACCATGAAAGTTTTTTTTTCTATTTGGTAAGTCACTTGTGCTTGACACTCGCCCTCGCGGGCCGCTTGCGGCCCAGCGAACCACGCAACCTAGAAAGGTTTTTTTTTCTTTTTTGTACGTCACTTGTGCTTGACACTCGCCCTCGCGGGCCGCTTGCGGCCCAGCGAACCGCGCGACCTAGAAAGTTTTTTTTTTCTTTTTGGTAACCTAGAATTCTTTTTTCTCTCTAGAAATAATATCTCTAGAATTTTTTTTTGTACGTCACTTGTGCTTAACTAACACTCGCGGGCCGCTTGCGGCTTGCTAAATCTGTTAAACAGTCATAGAGTTGAGTGATTGAAATTATCCTACAGGAACTTACATATTGTCGGTATAAAATAGCCTTAGTTTTAATCCAGGGAATATGCTACCTCCATACTAAATTTCATCAAAATCCGTTTAACAATCACAGAGTTGAGTGATTAATGTTATACTACAGGAACCATAGATTTTTTTCCGGGTAAAATGTAACTCATGTGATAGTCCAAGGAATATTGTACCTTCATACCAAATTTCATCAAAATCCGTTAATATAGGGAATATGCTACCTCCATACCAAATTTCATCGAAATCCGGAGTTAAGTGATCAAAGTTATCCTACAGGAACCACTCATTTTCCCAGGATCAGAATTAGGTTATGTTATAATATTATTCAGTTTATAATCTACCTCCATACCAATTTCATCAAAATTTCTTTAACAGTTACATAGTTGTGTGATTGAAGTTATCCTACAGGAACTGTAAAATTTTCCGGGATACAAAGTATTGTGTGTTTTAATATGGCTCCTTGTTTATTTCTTTACCAAATTTCATATTTATTTGTTGAGCCGTTGTGAAAAAGAATGATTATACCATCCCACGGGAACTGTCAAATTTTCCGTGATAAAAAGTGGCTTGTGTTGCAATGTGGCTGCTTGCCTGTTTCTATACCAAATTTCATATTTATTTGTTGAGCCGTTGTGAAAAAGAATGATTATACCATCCCACGGGAACTGTCAAATTTTCCGGGATAAATAGTGGCTTGTGTTGCAATGTGGCTGCTTGCCTGTTTCTATACCAAATTTCATACTTATTTGTTGAGCCGTTGTGGAGATTTGTGTAATTGAAATTATCCTACAGGAACCGTGCATTTTTTCGGGATAAAAAGTAGCCTATGTGTTAATCCAGGGTATAAGCTATATACATTCTAAATTTCATCTAAATCGGACCAGTAGTTTCGGCGGTGACTTCAGCCAAACATACACACTTACACACTTACACACTTACACACTTACACACAAACTTTCGCATTTATAATATTAGTAAGATATCAGTCTCTGGCACCCATATCACAAGCTTTGCTTAGTTTGGGGTCAGATGACCGTGAGTGCAAAAATGTCCCGAATATTTATTTATTTATTTATACATATCTGTGTTTGGAGTTTATGATTTGGTTCAAAACACGATAGAATAAACTTTCCTTGATCAAAAAAATCTGAAACAAAGTCGATTTAGTTTATTTTTTTCTATTTATGCTCTAATGAAAGCTCGTAACAACCTGGAAATTGCATGTACTGAAAGGCAATCCTATTCAAAAAAAATTGGTTTGGATAGATTTTTTATAGTGAATAGTTTCGTTTTTTAGTAAAATTAAAAGCGTAAAAAGGTCGCGATAATTTGCGCGCTCCGCGTTCAGTACCGCGCCAGGCGTCATCGAGGTCGGACCTATGTTCGTTTTTTTCGTTGCACTCCCCCCGCGGGCCTTCTGACTCTTGGCAAAATACATCGTCGCTATAACTTGGCGGGGGCTGATGGAGCGTTTTGTTGCCTACGCGACCCGGATAATACCAAACATTGTGCAACTTACATGTCAAAAACACAAATAAAGGTCTGGCAACATATTCCACAAGTTTCATGGTCTTCTCGTTAGGTTCTTCGTAAGGATCGTGATTTCTGATCACTTCAAGAATTATCTGAATTGCGGGGTAGCATTGGAGTGGGTATGCCAGCGCTACAGCGGTCAAGTACAGAGATACTGCAGCTATGGTTGTACTGAAATAATAAAAAACCAGACAAGTGTGAGTAGGACTCGCAACCTGAGGGTTCCGTACAAACTTAATAAATATGTATGTAGATCATTAGATTATTTTATTTTATATTTTTTGTTTGTTGTATATAATTTTTTATATACCATGTTCAATATAATTATATTATTAACTAGCGGTCCGCCCCGGCTCCGCACGGGTATAGTTACATCTCTTCTCTACATAGTATAAATTGAAGTCACTTTCCGCGTCTGTCTGTCTGTATGTCTGTATGGCCGCTAACTCCTCCTAAACCACTCAACGGATTTTGATGCTGTTTTCACCATCAGTTAGATACATTTTCACGGAAGGTTTATATATATAACTAGCGACCCGCCCCGGCTTCGCACGTAAATTACACCCGTGCAAAGCTGGGCGGGCAGGTCGCTAGTAGCCTATATTAATCAGTGATAATGTAGCATTCAAATGGTGAAAGAATTTTTAAAATCGGTCCAGTACTTTTTGAGCCAATTCGTTACAAACATACATACAAATCTTTCCTCTTTATAATATTGTATGTATCACAGAAGAGATTTTTTTTTCGTTTTTCGTACACGTCTCTTTTCTGTGGTATCTATAGATTGACTTGTAAATTTAAATTTACTGATAAATGACTTTGACTTTGGTTTTCATCTATAGTCTCGCGAAGCCCTGGCTAACATACTAAGAGAAGAGACAGTGAGAATTATTAAAATTGTCTAACTTATCATCATAAGGCAAGGATCTGAGCACGTTTTCTTCCATGGTCCCAAAAGACCAGTAGCCCAATACTCCAAAAATAATCGCAATGACTAGAGGAACTCCCATTCCAACGGGGACAACTCCACGAGTGCTGTGGACCATTATAGCTGGATTCACTAGATTTTTGTCTAGAGAGAGGATCTACAACATAGGAAATTAATTTAGATTTTGTCACATCGCATGCCACGCACGACCAGAGCTTCTTATACCAAATTTGACGGTTTTAAATCAATTTTATTCAGTTAAATTACAATATTTGAGCTGGAAAAAAATAAATGTCACAGATAAATCTGTGTTAGAGTTTATGATTTGGTTCAAAACACAATAGAATAAACTTTCTCGATAAAAAAAAAATCTGAAACAAAGTCGACTCAGTATTTTTTTTTTTTTTTCATTTTATGCTCTAACGAAAGCTCGTAACAATCTGGAAATTGCATATACTGAAAGGCAATTTTATTTTAAAAAAAAATTTGGATAGATTTTTGATAGTGAATAGTGTCGTTTTTTAGTGAAATTAAAAGCGTAAAATGGTCGCGAGAATTTTGGCGCGCCCCGTTCAGTACCGCGCTAGGCGTCATCGAGGTTGGACCTATGCTCGTTTTTGTCGTTGCACTCCCCCCGCGGGCGTCCTGACTCTAGCGTGGCAAAATACATCGTCGCTATAACTTGGCGGGGGCTGAGGGAGTTTTTTGTTGCCTACGCGACTCGGATAACCGGCCGTTAACGTGGTACGTCTCACACATGG
Organism: Agriopis marginaria; assembly: GCA_932305915.1. NCBI lineage: Eukaryota > Metazoa > Arthropoda > Insecta > Lepidoptera > Geometridae > Agriopis > Agriopis marginaria. Next base: position 3,525,416 of record OW029932.1, read on the forward strand.
CGGGAAATTCAAATTTCAAACAGTTTTCTTGTCCTTGTAGCTAGGCCGAGTAATTATTGTAAACGATCATGGTGTTTGCGCAAATTGATTATTATTGTTAACAAAATCATGTAAAACTATTTACCACACATAATAGATCAGTGGAAATCGCACACTGTGCGTTTCACACGATCCTTCTTGCCTCATACCTGCAAAATGTGGAATGAGCTACCTTCTACGGTGTTTCCGAGAAGCTACAACATGGGGTTCTTCAAAAGGCGAGTTAATCGAGTTCTTAAGGGTCGGCAATGTATTTGTGATGCCTCGGGTGTTACAAGTATCCATAGGCGACGGTGACTGCTTTCCATCAGGCAGCCCGTCTGCTTGTTTGCCACCTATGGCATAAAAAAAAAAAAACTCCAATGCACATTGTTACATTTGTTGCATTTGTCAATAAACAAATTTTTGCTGATTCAAACGGTTTATTGACAAATATGTAAGTAATATGGTGCGCTACTGATAAATAGCTGTACATGATAATATCAAGAACAACCAACGGTTTGCACAAACACTATTATTTTAAAATAATTACCCAGCCTAGCTACAACGACTGTTTGAAATTTGAATTTTGCGCTATAGGTGAAACGTACCACCTTTGAGTCAAAATAAATAAGCATGACACATGCCACCTACAGCGATAAAAGATAAATAGTAATCAGCAAACCAATCCCAGAGAGCGGACGGAAGACGCTGAGACGCTGATCTGTGGCAAAAGTAGGAATAGACCTGGGACTCTAAACCTGGAAACAAACTATAGGACGCTGTTGACGGACGCGACTGATAAGTGTGCACAGTATTTCAAAAGGCAACAACGGCTGACAAAAACATCCGGCGCGCCAGATTTCTGTCGGATGTCCGAACGCTCAAGGCCTGCCCAAGGTTACGTCCACGACTTACGTCCGATAGTTTGCACAGCTCAGTGTACATTCATTATCTAGATACTGTAACGGTTCTAAAAATATCTTCCGTTCATGGCAAACTCTCTTTGACGTAGGTATATAAAATGGCGTACCCCATTTATAACTTTTTGTCACTACAAAAAGCTGAACTTGCATATGAGGTTGCCCTCCGGGGTGGTTCCGCGGATGACTCTGTGCAGGAACTACGGAAACAGATAATGAAACTTGCAAAAGACTTGCCCGCAGAAGCGATCTTAGAATCACATTTAGATCCGGATACAGACCTAAAAGAACTAAAAGAATCAATTATAAAATCATATAACAATTTAACCTCGCTAAAATCAAAATATGATAAAAACCTATGCCATGAACGGAAGATATTTTTAGAACCGTTACAATACCTAATATGTCGCGTCCGTCAGCCGCGTCCGACAGTTTGTTGCCAGCTTAACAGTACGAGTATGAGCGAAAAACTTACCACGCCAACAGCGCTTAAATTAAAAAGGTAAGTGCCAAAACAGAAGGCCAAAGGCAAGGCTTCTATATTTGCATGGATAAACTCTCCGTGCGGCGACAAGAAGATGTGATAGAACACAAACGCGAGACCCGCAACATTCAATGCGGTACCTAGAAAAAAAAATACTTTATCTATAGTATTCGTAAAACAAAATAATCGCGCAACTGTCAAAAGTTAACCTCAGCGCCAAAATTCTCTCAAGAGAAAAGAAAAAAAATTAAAGACACTCTACTTGTAGGTTGTGGACAGTTTATCATAATCAACCTTTTAACTGCTGCTGGACTTTTAGACTACCCCCGAATGGGTGATTGGGCCATATCCACCACGCTGGCCCAGTGCGGCCCATGTTGGTGGTTTCACATACGCCATCGAATTTCTTCTCCGTACGTAGGCAGGTTTCTTTACGTTTTCTTTCATCGAAAAGCCAGTGGTATGAAAATCCGTACATAAACTCCAAAGAGCTCATTAGTACAGGCCCGGGATTTGAACTCGCGACCTCCCAAATAGGCTACCACGGCTATGTGGACAGTTGCTGTCACTGATTGCTAAAATCACTATGTCCGTTCTATGTTAGTAATTATTTTTTATCGATCCAACTATAGTCACCGCGTTACCAACTGAGTCGTAGGGCCATAAACGTCATACCATTAGACATGTAAGTGCGAGCGAGATAGACAGACAATTGATTTATGACCTGACGACTCAGATGGTAATGCGTTTACTATAGCAACAAGTTTACATAATACCAAAACAGCAAGCAGTGCATGGCGCTACAGCTGGTTGTTGTACTTTTGAACAACCAATGTGGTTGCTGTTTTTGCGGTTGCGATTTATATCGTTACAGCAGTGCCAAGGTGCAAGTGAGCCAGACCCAACGAGAGGGTTTAGTAAAGTCTTGGCTCTCGACCTGTCTAAGGTATACTGCAAGCCGCCAAAACAGGTGGAACACTGTTTTAACATGGAATTAAGTTTTCACGTGAGATGAAATATCTACCGCAACTTTTTTGAGTTTTAAGTTTCGGACATTTTATGGCGCACTTAGATGTACCATGTTCACTGGAAGATGTCAAAAAAGATTGAAACTAAAATAACTTGACTTAAATCTTGGTAAACAACCTGTGAGTGTAAGTACTAAGTAGGTGCTAAGTAATTCATCATCATCATTTCAGCCATAGGACGTCCACTGCTGGTCATAGGCTTCCCCCATAGATTTTCAAAAGGGTCGGTGGGAAGCGGCCTGCATCCAGCGTTTCCCTGCGGTCTCTTTTAGATCGTCTGTCCGTCTTGTGGGTGGACGTCCTACGCTGCGCTTACTGGTCCTTGGTCTCCATTCGAGAACCTTTAGACCCGTCGGCCGTCTGTTCTGCGTGATATGTGCCCTGCCCACTTCTACTTCAACTACTAAACTAAGTAATTAAAATGTTTTAACCATATAGTAGTGAGTACCAAGCAAAGTAACGTAACCGACGACTTTGAAGGTTTTCATAGAGAATTCTAATAGCATATAAGGCACCAAAAGAAACATCATAGCTGTTTTAGAACTCTTCCAATCCATGACCTAAAAAGAAACACGTAGTTCTAATGCCACAATTATATTACAGACGCAGAAATTACTATTTTCGAAAGCTTAGCTTACTAAAATACCTAACATGGTGGCGCGCGCCTTTAAAATGGGGATTGATAATTTGTTCACGATAACGAGATCGGAGGAATTTACTCCCGGATCTTCATCAGTAAAATTTGTTCGTTTTATTGTGCGAACTGCTAGTCTGTGGAATGCGCTGCCTAAATGAGTGTTCTCCGATAAAGTCTGTGCAAAAAGAAAAGAAGTTTTTGTTGTTTGTTTTAAAAGGTATGATTCCGAACTCGGCTGCACGCAGCAGTGTTGCCGCAACTTTGCTGCTGCAGCACTACGTTTCCCCATACATCATCTATAGGTTATAATGAGAACTAGTGACGCGCCCGCCCGACTTCGCACGGGTGTAATTTACGTGCGAAGCCGGGACGGGTCGCTAGTTATAAGTACACATAAACCTTCCGTGAAAACGTATCAAACTGATGGTGAAAACCGCATTAAAATCCATTGCGTGGTTTAGGAGGAGTTAGCGGCCATACAGACACACAGACAGACAGACGCAGAAAGCGACTTTAATTTATACTATGTAGAGATAGAGATAGATATAGAGAAGAGAAGAGATGTAGACAGAGAAGATACATTCCGAGACTGCGGTTGCATTGCTGCGTAGCTCGGAATGTAATCTCATATAAACCTATATATAATGTACCTATGGGGACCTCAGAGCAAATAAAAATACAGAGCGACTACCGCGAACACGAAAAGTGAAGCCACTCTTTGAAACATGTGTGCGTAGTCGAAGTTCGTGTCGTGTACTTAATTCATCAAAATAAGTGATAATATAAAATGCTTAAGTGTGGAAATATTCTATCCTTCTTCTTATTTACTTATGTGTTGTTTTTACAGTTCTTAACACTGCAAGAAGTCATTGTTTCTTTCTAAAACGGATTTTTTCAGTACGACGTTCTGACAAGAAATTCACGTAGTTTTGATTGCGTATGTGTGCGTGAGTCGTGTATTTATTGGGAATTCACGTAGTTTTGGAAGCGATTTTGGCGTCACTTTGGCAGTGCACCGTAGGGACTCTGTATTTTTATTTGCTCTGTGGGGATCAGTAGTGCTGCAGCAGCAATTTTGCGGCAGCACTGCTGCGTGCAGCCGAGTTCGGAGTCGTTTCTTTAGAGAATTTGTGTTGCGTTGACAACAATGCTCTGTCATTGCTAGCACGACTAAAAATATTTGATACTTGGGAGTTACCTACTTAGTTCTCACTAGTACCTACTCGGGTGTCTACTAGGTAGGTAGTAGGTACCTAATAGGTACCTAATGTTAGTTCACCGTTATGCCACGACGGTTCTCTTTTTGCACAGACTCTGTTACAATTTGAGTGTCTTCAAATCACGAGTGAATCGGTTTCTTCTAGCCAAGTGATTCCTGAGAACTAGAATAGAGGCATCTTCAAGGCTAGAGTGAATAGACTTTTTCTATCAACGCGTTATCTATCCTCGGCCGCAACGTCGCTGACCATCAGGCGAGTGGGTGATAGATATATACTAGGTATATAAAAAAGTGTGCTCCTTCGTAGACCGCATCATCGCAATTAGGCGAGTTGGCAGTCAAAACACATATCTTAATCTTAATATATATAAATCTCGTGTCACAATGTTTGTCCTCAATGGACTCCTAAACCACTTAACCGATTATAATAAAATTCGCACACCATGTGCAGTTCGATCCAACTTGAGAGATAGGATAGTTTAAATAATTATATAACTAGCGACCCGCCCCGGCTTCGCACGTAAATTACACCCGTGCGAAGCCGGGCGGGCGGGTCGCTAGTATTATTATAAAAGAAAAAGTGTGATGCTTTTCAACTTACATCTCGCAAACTATCAGCTGTGAAATCTATAAACACGGTGCAAATCCCAAGTTGACTTAAGACCATAAATGTGGCAATGATACATCTGAAAAAAAAAAACAATAATATGTCTTTGTTAATTATAATTATGGTAATTTAGATTTGATACAAATATTACATGGTGCACGATAAACATTTTAACGTCAATATCCGCACAACGTTTGAGAAAAGTGTTATGCAATTCTTGGCGGCATTATCATCATCATCATCGTCAGCCAGAAGACGTCCACTGCTGAACATAGGCCTCCCCCTTTAACCTCCACACTGAACTTCTGCATCCACTGGATGCCCGCGATTCTCACAATGTCGTCGGTCCATCTAGTGGGAGGCCTCCCTACGCGGCGTCTTGGCGGCAAATGTTATAATGTTACTAGCTTCCGCCCGCGGCTTTGCCCGCGTTGTTCTAGGGAAAAATTATGAAGTTCTCAGCAAAAAGCTTTATTTTAGGACGCTACTAAATACGTTTTATGTATTTCATCCTGGATATTGATGGTCGGTAGGTACACGGTGCTTTATGAGCAGGAGATCTAAAGTTAAATTCCTGGCCTGGCAGCTGGCTGCCAGCGAACCACGCAACATAGAAAGTATTATTTTTTTTATTTTTTGTGTCACTTGTGCTTGACACTCGCCCTCGCGGGCCGCTTGCGGCCCAGCGAACCGCGCGACTTAGAAAGTTTTTTTTTTTCTATTTGGTAAGTCACTTGTGCTTGACACTTGCCTTCGCGGGCCGCTTGCGGCCCAGCAAACCACGCAACCTAGAAAGAATTTTTTTTCTTTTTGGTTAGTCACTTGTGCTTGACACTCGCCCACGCGGGCTGCTTGCGGCCCAGCGAACCACGCAACCTAGAAAGTTTTTTTTTTTTTTTTTGTACGTCATTTGTGCTTGACACTCGCCCTCGCGGGCCGCTTGCGGCTCAGCGAACCACGCAACCTGAAAAGTTTTTTTTTTCTTTTTTGTACGTCACTTGTGCTTGACACTCGCCCTCGCGGGCCGCTTGCGGCCCAGCGAACCACGCACCCTAGATATTTTTTTTTCTCTCTTTTTTACGTCACTTGAGCTTGACAGTTGCCCTCGCGGGCCGCTTGCGGCCCAGCGAACCGCGCAACCTAGAAATATTTTTTTTTCTTTTTTGTACGTCACTTGTGCTTGACACTCGCCCTCGCGGGCCGCTTGCGGCCCAGCGAACCACGCAACCTAGATAGTTTTTTTTTCTTTTTTGCACGTCACTTGTACTTGACACTCGCCCTCGCGGGCCGCTTGCGGCCCAGCGAACCGCGCGACCTAAAAAAAATTTTTTTTTTCTTTTTGGTAAGTCACTTGTGCTTGACACTCGCCCTCGCGGGCCGCTTGTGGCCCAGCGAACCACGTGACCTAGAATTTTTTTTTTTCTTTTTTGTACGTCACTTGTGCTTGACACTCGCCCTCGCAGGCCGCTTGCGGCCCAGCGAACCACGCAACCTAGAAAGTTTTTTTTTTCTTTTTTGTACGTCACTTGTGCTTGACACTCATCCTCGCGGGCCGCTTGCGGCCCAGCGAACCACGCAACCTAGAAAGTTTTTTTTTTCTTTTTTGTACGTCACTTGTGCTTGACACTCGCCCTCGCGGGCCGCTTGCGGCCCAGCGAACCGCGCGACCTAAAAAAAATTTTTTTTTTCTTTTTGGTAAGTCACTTGTGCTTGACACTCGCCCTCGCGGGCCGCTTGCGGCCCAGCGAACCACGCGACCTAAAAAAGTTTTTTTTTTAACTTTTTGGTAAGTCACTTGTGCTTGACACTCGCCCTCGCGGGCCGCTTGCGGCCCAGCGAACCATGCGACCTAAAAAAGTTTTTTTTTTAACTTTTTGGTAAGTCACTTGTGCTTGACACTCGCCCTCGCGGGCCGCTTGCGGCCCAGCGAACCACGCAACCTAGAATTTTTTTTTTTCTTTTTTGTACGTCACTTGTGCTTGACACTCGCCCTCGCGGGCCGCTTGCAGCCCAGCGAACCACGCGACCTAAAAAAGTTTTTTTTTTTTACTTTTTGGTAAGTCACTTGTGCTTGACACTCACCCTCGTGGGCCGCTTGCGGCCCAGCGAACCACGCAACCTAGAAAGTTTTTTTTTTCTTTTTTGTACGTCACTTGTGCTTGACACTCGCCCTCGCGGGCCGCTTGCGGCCCAGCGAACCACGCGACCTAAAAAAGTTTTTTTTTAAACTTTTTGGTAAGTCACTTGTGCTTGACACTCGCCCTCGCGGGCCGCTTGCGGCCCAGCGAACCGCACGACCTAAAAAATTTTTTTTTTCTTTTTGGTAAGTCACTTGTGCTTGACACTCGCCCTCGCGGGCCGCTTGCGGCCCAGCGAACCACGCGACCTAAGAAAGTTTTTTTTTTAACTTTTTGGTAAGTCACTTGTGCTTGACACTCGCCCTCGCGGGCCGCTTGCGGCCCAGCGAACCACGCAACCTAGAAAGTTTTTTTTTTTTCTTATTTGTACGTCACTTGTACTTGACACTCGCCCTCGCGGGCCGCTTGCGGCCCAGCGAACCGCGCGACCATGAAAGTTTTTTTTTCTATTTGGTAAGTCACTTGTGCTTGACACTCGCCCTCGCGGGCCGCTTGCGGCCCAGCGAACCACGCAACCTAGAAAGGTTTTTTTTTCTTTTTTGTACGTCACTTGTGCTTGACACTCGCCCTCGCGGGCCGCTTGCGGCCCAGCGAACCGCGCGACCTAGAAAGTTTTTTTTTTCTTTTTGGTAACCTAGAATTCTTTTTTCTCTCTAGAAATAATATCTCTAGAATTTTTTTTTGTACGTCACTTGTGCTTAACTAACACTCGCGGGCCGCTTGCGGCTTGCTAAATCTGTTAAACAGTCATAGAGTTGAGTGATTGAAATTATCCTACAGGAACTTACATATTGTCGGTATAAAATAGCCTTAGTTTTAATCCAGGGAATATGCTACCTCCATACTAAATTTCATCAAAATCCGTTTAACAATCACAGAGTTGAGTGATTAATGTTATACTACAGGAACCATAGATTTTTTTCCGGGTAAAATGTAACTCATGTGATAGTCCAAGGAATATTGTACCTTCATACCAAATTTCATCAAAATCCGTTAATATAGGGAATATGCTACCTCCATACCAAATTTCATCGAAATCCGGAGTTAAGTGATCAAAGTTATCCTACAGGAACCACTCATTTTCCCAGGATCAGAATTAGGTTATGTTATAATATTATTCAGTTTATAATCTACCTCCATACCAATTTCATCAAAATTTCTTTAACAGTTACATAGTTGTGTGATTGAAGTTATCCTACAGGAACTGTAAAATTTTCCGGGATACAAAGTATTGTGTGTTTTAATATGGCTCCTTGTTTATTTCTTTACCAAATTTCATATTTATTTGTTGAGCCGTTGTGAAAAAGAATGATTATACCATCCCACGGGAACTGTCAAATTTTCCGTGATAAAAAGTGGCTTGTGTTGCAATGTGGCTGCTTGCCTGTTTCTATACCAAATTTCATATTTATTTGTTGAGCCGTTGTGAAAAAGAATGATTATACCATCCCACGGGAACTGTCAAATTTTCCGGGATAAATAGTGGCTTGTGTTGCAATGTGGCTGCTTGCCTGTTTCTATACCAAATTTCATACTTATTTGTTGAGCCGTTGTGGAGATTTGTGTAATTGAAATTATCCTACAGGAACCGTGCATTTTTTCGGGATAAAAAGTAGCCTATGTGTTAATCCAGGGTATAAGCTATATACATTCTAAATTTCATCTAAATCGGACCAGTAGTTTCGGCGGTGACTTCAGCCAAACATACACACTTACACACTTACACACTTACACACAAACTTTCGCATTTATAATACTAGCTTCCGCCCGCGGCTTTGCCCGCGTTGTTCTAGGGAAAAATTATGAAGTTCTCAGCAAAAAGCTTTATTTTAGGACGCTACTAAATACGTTTTATGTATTTCATCCTGGATATTGATGGTCGGTAGGTACACGGTGCTTTATGAGCAGGAGATCTAAAGTTAAATTCCTGGCCTGGCAGCTGGCTGCCAGCGAACCACGCAACATAGAAAGTATTATTTTTTTTATTTTTTGTGTCACTTGTGCTTGACACTCGCCCTCGCGGGCCGCTTGCGGCCCAGCGAACCGCGCGACTTAGAAAGTTTTTTTTTTTCTATTTGGTAAGTCACTTGTGCTTGACACTTGCCTTCGCGGGCCGCTTGCGGCCCAGCAAACCACGCAACCTAGAAAGAATTTTTTTTCTTTTTGGTTAGTCACTTGTGCTTGACACTCGCCCACGCGGGCTGCTTGCGGCCCAGCGAACCACGCAACCTAGAAAGTTTTTTTTTTTTTTTTTGTACGTCATTTGTGCTTGACACTCGCCCTCGCGGGCCGCTTGCGGCTCAGCGAACCACGCAACCTGAAAAGTTTTTTTTTTCTTTTTTGTACGTCACTTGTGCTTGACACTCGCCCTCGCGGGCCGCTTGCGGCCCAGCGAACCACGCACCCTAGATATTTTTTTTTCTCTCTTTTTTACGTCACTTGAGCTTGACAGTTGCCCTCGCGGGCCGCTTGCGGCCCAGCGAACCGCGCAACCTAGAAATATTTTTTTTTCTTTTTTGTACGTCACTTGTGCTTGACACTCGCCCTCGCGGGCCGCTTGCGGCCCAGCGAACCACGCAACCTAGATAGTTTTTTTTTCTTTTTTGCACGTCACTTGTACTTGACACTCGCCCTCGCGGGCCGCTTGCGGCCCAGCGAACCGCGCGACCTAAAAAAAATTTTTTTTTTCTTTTTGGTAAGTCACTTGTGCTTGACACTCGCCCTCGCGGGCCGCTTGTGGCCCAGCGAACCACGTGACCTAGAATTTTTTTTTTTCTTTTTTGTACGTCACTTGTGCTTGACACTCGCCCTCGCAGGCCGCTTGCGGCCCAGCGAACCACGCAACCTAGAAAGTTTTTTTTTTCTTTTTTGTACGTCACTTGTGCTTGACACTCATCCTCGCGGGCCGCTTGCGGCCCAGCGAACCACGCAACCTAGAAAGTTTTTTTTTTCTTTTTTGTACGTCACTTGTGCTTGACACTCGCCCTCGCGGGCCGCTTGCGGCCCAGCGAACCGCGCGACCTAAAAAAAATTTTTTTTTTCTTTTTGGTAAGTCACTTGTGCTTGACACTCGCCCTCGCGGGCCGCTTGCGGCCCAGCGAACCACGCGACCTAAAAAAGTTTTTTTTTTAACTTTTTGGTAAGTCACTTGTGCTTGACACTCGCCCTCGCGGGCCGCTTGCGGCCCAGCGAACCATGCGACCTAAAAAAGTTTTTTTTTTAACTTTTTGGTAAGTCACTTGTGCTTGACACTCGCCCTCGCGGGCCGCTTGCGGCCCAGCGAACCACGCAACCTAGAATTTTTTTTTTTTCTTTTTTGTACGTCACTTGTGCTTGACACTCGCCCTCGCGGGCCGCTTGCAGCCCAGCGAACCACGCGACCTAAAAAAGTTTTTTTTTTTTACTTTTTGGTAAGTCACTTGTGCTTGACACTCACCCTCGTGGGCCGCTTGCGGCCCAGCGAACCACGCAACCTAGAAAGTTTTTTTTTTCTTTTTTGTACGTCACTTGTGCTTGACACTCGCCCTCGCGGGCCGCTTGCGGCCCAGCGAACCACGCGACCTAAAAAAGTTTTTTTTTAAACTTTTTGGTAAGTCACTTGTGCTTGACACTCGCCCTCGCGGGCCGCTTGCGGCCCAGCGAACCGCACGACCTAAAAAATTTTTTTTTTCTTTTTGGTAAGTCACTTGTGCTTGACACTCGCCCTCGCGGGCCGCTTGCGGCCCAGCGAACCACGCGACCTAAGAAAGTTTTTTTTTTAACTTTTTGGTAAGTCACTTGTGCTTGACACTCGCCCTCGCGGGCCGCTTGCGGCCCAGCGAACCACGCAACCTAGAAAGTTTTTTTTTTTTCTTATTTGTACGTCACTTGTACTTGACACTCGCCCTCGCGGGCCGCTTGCGGCCCAGCGAACCGCGCGACCATGAAAGTTTTTTTTTCTATTTGGTAAGTCACTTGTGCTTGACACTCGCCCTCGCGGGCCGCTTGCGGCCCAGCGAACCACGCAACCTAGAAAGGTTTTTTTTTCTTTTTTGTACGTCACTTGTGCTTGACACTCGCCCTCGCGGGCCGCTTGCGGCCCAGCGAACCGCGCGACCTAGAAAGTTTTTTTTTTCTTTTTGGTAACCTAGAATTCTTTTTTCTCTCTAGAAATAATATCTCTAGAATTTTTTTTTGTACGTCACTTGTGCTTAACTAACACTCGCGGGCCGCTTGCGGCTTGCTAAATCTGTTAAACAGTCATAGAGTTGAGTGATTGAAATTATCCTACAGGAACTTACATATTGTCGGTATAAAATAGCCTTAGTTTTAATCCAGGGAATATGCTACCTCCATACTAAATTTCATCAAAATCCGTTTAACAATCACAGAGTTGAGTGATTAATGTTATACTACAGGAACCATAGATTTTTTTCCGGGTAAAATGTAACTCATGTGATAGTCCAAGGAATATTGTACCTTCATACCAAATTTCATCAAAATCCGTTAATATAGGGAATATGCTACCTCCATACCAAATTTCATCGAAATCCGGAGTTAAGTGATCAAAGTTATCCTACAGGAACCACTCATTTTCCCAGGATCAGAATTAGGTTATGTTATAATATTATTCAGTTTATAATCTACCTCCATACCAATTTCATCAAAATTTCTTTAACAGTTACATAGTTGTGTGATTGAAGTTATCCTACAGGAACTGTAAAATTTTCCGGGATACAAAGTATTGTGTGTTTTAATATGGCTCCTTGTTTATTTCTTTACCAAATTTCATATTTATTTGTTGAGCCGTTGTGAAAAAGAATGATTATACCATCCCACGGGAACTGTCAAATTTTCCGTGATAAAAAGTGGCTTGTGTTGCAATGTGGCTGCTTGCCTGTTTCTATACCAAATTTCATATTTATTTGTTGAGCCGTTGTGAAAAAGAATGATTATACCATCCCACGGGAACTGTCAAATTTTCCGGGATAAATAGTGGCTTGTGTTGCAATGTGGCTGCTTGCCTGTTTCTATACCAAATTTCATACTTATTTGTTGAGCCGTTGTGGAGATTTGTGTAATTGAAATTATCCTACAGGAACCGTGCATTTTTTCGGGATAAAAAGTAGCCTATGTGTTAATCCAGGGTATAAGCTATATACATTCTAAATTTCATCTAAATCGGACCAGTAGTTTCGGCGGTGACTTCAGCCAAACATACACACTTACACACTTACACACTTACACACTTACACACAAACTTTCGCATTTATAATATTAGTAAGATTAGTAAGAAGTAAGATATGCATTTATTAAAATCTACGCATACGAAACGTCACACATGAATCCGAAATGAGAAGATCCGTAGACGAACGAAAGTCACCGACATAGCCCACCGGATTAGTAGGTAAGTTGAAATGGCAATGGGCAGGGCACATATCACGCAGAACAGATGGCCGATGGGGCCGAAAGGTTCTGGAATGGAGACCACGGACCGGTAAGCGCAGCGTAGGACGTCCACCCACAAGATGGACAGACCACCTAAAAGAGACCGCAGGGAAACGCTGGATGCATTCCGCTTCCAACCGGCCCTTTTGGAGATCGATGGGGGAGGCCTATGTCCAGCAGTGGACGTCCTAGGGCTGAAATGATGATGATGATGATGAAGACGCATACGAAGTCGCGGGCAACAGCTAGTAAGTTCATAAAACTTACGTTCCTCGCCTCCCGAGGCAGTGTGTGAATGTCGGGCCATGGAGCATAGCGATACGGAACCCATATCTATACGATATGGTCGGTATTTTGAGCTGTTTGCTGATCTCATTTAAACATTTCAACTGGAAATAATTCAATAAACACGTTCACAAAAAAGATAGACGATAAAGTATACTTTTTATTTATATTACACGGGAATTACTCACGTCAGATTAAGCCGGTCACTCGGTCGCTCCGTAGTGCCAAGCGAGACGAGCGCGCGCGCATTCACCTCGAAAAAGACTGCCTAATGCACCGGACGGGGGATGCATCCAGCCTCGGCAACTACAGGCCGATATCACTCGCAACAGTCATCGCTAAAGTGCTGGATGGTGTGATTGAGACTCAGTTGCGACAACATCTCAAACTACATGACGCCCAGTTTGGTTTTAGATCTGGACTATCGACTGAGGCTGCTATACTGAATCTCAAACACACTGTCCAGTATTACACCAGCAGAAGCACACCTGTCTACGCTTGCTTTTTAGATTTATCTAAAGCTTTCGATTTGGTGGCGTATGACAGGTTGTGGCATAAGTTGTCGAGTGATACAGACCTTCCCACCGAGTTTGTATCTCTGCTGAAGTATTGGTACGGTAATCAAACCAACGTTGTGCGGTGGTCGGGGTCACTATCGGAGGTGTATAGGTTGGAGTGTGGCGTGAGGCAGGGTGGGTTATCGTCGCCGAGCCTCTTTAACCTCTACACTGACCGCCTGATTCATGAGCTTAGCAACGCCGGTGTCGGCTGTTCGATTGACGGTGTATTTGTAAACAATATAAGTTATGCAGATGACATGGTGTTGCTGAGCCCATCAATTAGGGCCCTCAGGAAGCTCATAGGCATCTGCGAGCGGTATGCGGGGGCTCATGGGCTCAGGTATAACGCCATCAAAAGCGAGCTTCTGGTGTTTAAAGCGGGCTCGAAAACATATGACAATGTCCCACCAGTCACACTAAGCGGCAGTGTCCTTGAGAGAGTCTCTCAATTTAAGTATCTGGGTCATTGGGTTACCGATACGCTCGCGGATGACGTCGATATGGAGAGGGAGCGCAGGGCGTTGTCAGTCAGGGCTAACATGTTGGCTCGTAGGTTTGCACGATGTACTGCACAAGTAAAGGCGACGCTGTTTAGAGCGTTTTGCCAGTCCTTTTACACGTGCAGCCTATGGGTCAAACATACCAAAAAGTCCTATACGACCCTGCGCACCCAATACAATAACGCCTTCAGGGCGCTGATGGGGCTGCCACGGTACTGTAGCGCATCAGGGATGTTTGCGGACGCGCATATAGACGGTTTCGCCGCAATCATGCGCAAACGCGTAGCGTCCCTGATGCGCCGCGTGCGGGACAGCTCCAACAGCTACCTGCAGCTGTTCGCCTGGCGGATGGACATGGACTGCCCAATAATGCAGTACTGGACCAGAGTGCATGTTGAGCATTCCGGGTCTAAGCCGAAATATAGATTAAGATAAATTATTGATATTTGATATTTGACTTTTTAATTTTATTTGATTTTGATTTTTATGTTGTGTGTAAAGTGTGTGTATGTAATATTATTTAAATTTTTGACATTTTGTAAAAATATGGAATTATGTTTTCTGAAATAAATTGATTGAATTGAATTGAATGCGGTTGAAACTATAATCGGAGTGACCGGCTTAATCTTACGTGAGTAATTCCCGTGTAATATAAATAAAATGTGTGAAAACCACGTCAGTTTCTATAATAGACGATACTGTTCAATTCAATAGTTTTTTTTATTTTATTTAGTAATAGGCTTGCGTTTTACCGCCAACTTGAACATTCTTATTTATGTCAACGCGTCGAACTCCGCATCCTAAGAACTTGGACATTACCTTTTTGGGTTAAGTCTCATAGTTCTTTTTTTTTTTTTTATAAATAGGCTTGCGGCTTGACCGCAAACGCGATGATGCGGCCTACGATGGAGCACGCATGCCTAGAAGAAACCTATTCACTCTCGACTTGAAGACACCTAGTTCTTTGTCCGCAGTTCCGCACCACATTTGCTAACTGATTTCGAATAACTGACGTTTCGTTTCTATGGGTGCAACTGACTACAACAAATGTCTTATACTTAATGTTTTGACAGCCGTTCTAATATAAACAAAAAAAATCTTTTCTGTGTTTTCCCCATCCCAAGGAGTGCCCAACGTGCCTAAATAATCTGGGTGTCTTCAAGTCGAGAGTGAATCGGTTTCTTCTAGGCAAGCGTGCTCCATCGTAGGCCGCATCATTACTTAGCATCAGGCGAGATGGCGGCCAAGCGATAGCCTATCTACTATAAAAAAATATATATCAAAAAATAGAAGACAAGAGTGAATAGGCACCTCATGGGCAAGCGTGTCCCATCTTGGACTGCATCGTCACTTACCATCAGGTGAGGTGTGGTAAACGCTAGCCCATTTCATAATAAAAAAAATATTTAGAAATAGAAAAAGTTAGGATTAGCAGCATTATTTATTTCATACCAGCACTAAATGCATGTGAATGATGAGCACTCCAGAGAATATGCCCAGAACGACCCCTAACCCCATTCCAGTCTGGCTGATAGCGAGGGGAAAGCCCAGCAGGCCTGCTCCGAGCCCTGTCCGAATGACGTTGAAATACGCCATCCATACTCTGGAAGGAACAAAAATAAACTTTATTAAGAGGCGTATAATAGTTCTAACAGACGCTCGAACGCGGCTGACGGACCGCCGTCCAACAAACGAGAGAGAAATTTCATATTTCCCTCTCTTTCTCTCCCATTGGTCAGACGGCGGTTGAGGTCAGCCGATCAAGCGTCTGTTAGCACTATTACAAAATAAACCATTTAAGAATTTATATTTTCGGGCATAAAATGAATAAATAAAGCCGCAATTTTCAAGATAAATATAAAAAACGTAAACCATAACTTAAAAATGTTTATTTTATGACAGTAATTTAGTGAAATCCATTCTCAAACTTTCCCTCCTAAAGTTTTACGTAAAACTACTTTTATGAATTATGTCAATTATGACAAAAATTATGTCCAATGTCCATGTTGAACCCGTGCCAGTAGTCGTTGGAAACGATACTCTCGAAGTTGTTGACCATTACACCTATCTTGGACAGAGTGTTCAGTTAGGTAAGTCCAACTTAGGCAAAGAGGTTGCCCGAAGAATCCAACTCGGATGGGCAGCGTTCGGGAAATTGCGTGACATCTTCTCGTCCAAGATACCACAGTGCCTCAAGACGAAGGTCTTTGATCAGTGTGTGTTGCCAGTGATGACATATGGTACTGAGACGTGGTCCTTAACTGTTGGCCTTTTGGAAAAACTCAGAGTCACACAGCGGGCAATGGAGAGAGCTATGCTTGGAGTTTCTTTGCGCGATAAAATCCGAAACGTGGATATTCGCCAAAGAACTAGAGTCACCGACATAACTGTTAAAATTTGCAAGTTGAAGTGGCAATGGGCAGGCCACATCGCTCGAAGAACCGATAACCGATGGGGAAGAAAGGTTCTTGAGTGGAGACCACGAACCGGAAGACGCAGCGTAGGGAGGCCTCCCACTAGATGGACCGACGACATTGTGAGAGTCGCGGGCATCCAGTGGATGCAAAAGGCAGGCTGTCGTTCAGTGTGGAGGTTAAAGGGGGAGGCCTATGTTCAGCAGTGGACGTCTTCTGGCTGATGATGATGATAACTTTTATGAATTGGAGGTAACAAATGCATAATATTTATGTTGAGTTTTACCAACATCAGCCACTACATTCAATAAAAATACAGATCTATTTGATACAGCAACTGAATTTGCTACAGATCTTATTAGTTGAAAGAAGAATTATAAAAAAATTATAAAATTTTAATTCGGTATAGAATTGTAGTAATATAGGTCCCATATACATAATTATATACATAAATTAATACATAGGTACATATTTTAATATAGTTCATTAAGGTGGTCTTACATGGGCGATTACGATGTCTGTTTTGGTTTATATTTTATGATAAGATAAGATAGATAGGATACATTTTTAATTCCAAAAATATGAATTAACTACATTTTAACAAAATAATTATAGTTAAGGTACATTGAAATTCATGTAGACAATAGGCATGTGTCCTAATGTTTAATTTATTACAAGTAACCGGCTTAGCTATGAATTTAACTACAAAATACATTACAGATACTGAAAAAATTATATAAATTGGCTGATAAATCAGTGTTTAAAGTTTTAGGTGGGATAGAGAGGGGATGCTCTTTCTCTTTCTCGCAAAGCGTGTGTTAGTATAGCATTTGTATGGCGCGCCTGAGGCGTGACGTCACGGCTCAGTATAGTGCGCTCTCTGTCTAGCATGAAATTAAAATGCTTGTCATTTATTTTTAAACAAATTTTTACGTTGTTTTCGTATTATTTATGATCAGCTTTTTATAAGATAATAAAAAAATATTAGTCATCATGCCTATTCGCAGACATTCCTGCGGTCCCACACTTATTGGATAATGATGGTTCATAGTGATGGTTGAATTTTTATAGTCGTCTTTTTTTATAAGATAATTGAATAAAAAAACCGGTAGCCTATTACGAGATATACGAGTATAGTTTGTCTATATAGACTGTGTGATGTGATGCTAATATTCGAACCATCAATTAATATTTTAGTTTTATTTTTTGGCACTAGATGGTGCGACTCTATGATTATATGTGACCGCCAAGTTAGCCCGCGGAGGCGTTTCGTTCGACGCCAGCAATAGTAGTTGTTTTGTTTTGTGAATTAAATTGTCTTTTGACACACACAGCCGCAAGGTCCATTCCATTATTTCTCCCTCGCTAGTTCGAACGATGGACACATAGTCACATAGTTCTTATAGTGCTAACAGACGAGACGGACTTGATTGACGGACCGCCGTCCAACCAACGAGAGAAAAAAGAAAATCTCTTTCTCTCTTTCTCTTTCTATTTCTTGGTCCGTCAACCAAATCCATACGTCTGTTAGTACCAGAGTTGCGTAGTATTTGAATTACTTGTAATTAAAATACGTAATTGAAATACAAATACGTATTTGTATTTCAATTACTTCCTTAAAATGTAATTTGTAATTCGTATTTCAAATACTCGAGGCTTCAAAATACATTTTAACATTAAAACACAAATAACCATCATTTAGCGATCGTGAGTGTGAGTGCGAGGCGAGAGTGTAGTGTTTGTCTGACAGTACATTAAAAAATCTAGTGTCCATGAAAATAAACTCTGGATTTACTGATTAATTAATCCTGTTTTCCTCTACTTTTTAGCCCGTGCTGGTCTAGATTACTTATTTTGTATTTTGTATTTCGTATTTCAATAAAAAATAGCTAAAATACTGTATTTTGTATTTTATATTTCAAATACCTTACTTAAAGATATTTTGTATTTCGTATTTTAACTACTTGCGATACAGTATTTTTTAATTTGTATTTCAATTAAAGCAAAGCATGTATTTTGCCCAGCCCTGTTAGCACTATTAGGTACGCCATACACTTACGGTATAGGTTGTTTAGGCTCACGATGCTCCCGTGGGTTGTAATCATCAGCTGATCCTTCTCCTATTCCTATCGACAACCCTCGCCGCTTTTTAGGCAGTCTTGCTGTACGAAAATCAATCAACGATTGTCGATCATAAGGACGAATCGTCATTTGGCTTACTCCCTCAAACGCAGCCCTGTGGTTAAAGAACATTGTGGTAATGGGATGTTATTCCGTGGCCTTTACTTACGCCTAGCTGTTTTAAGAGGCCTCACCTCTACCATCTTTTTTCTGAGCAAAGGGGTATGCCGAAAACCAGCCCTGCGTGACCCTTCGGGACCTCGCAGTACAGCGCTGAGATTATCCCTATTGCCAAACACTGTTTCTCCTTATGTTTCTTATAGTATATGTTCATTGTTTTTGTTTTTTGGCAATAAATATATCTTATTCCTATTACAAAATGAACCATTCAATTTTAAGTATATGTATTTTCGGGCATAAAACGAATAAATAAAGCTGTAATTTTCAAGATAAATATAAAATAAGTAAACCGTAACATAAAAAATATTTATTTTATGACAGTAATTTAACGAAATCCATTCTCAAACTTTCCCTCCTAAAGTTTTACAAAGAACTACTTTTGTAAATTGGAGGTAACAAATGGATATGTTGAGTTTTTCCAAAATCTGAAGCCGCTACATTCAATAAAAAATACAAATCTATTTAATACAGTAACTAAATTTTCTACAGATCTTATTAGTTGTAAGAAAAATTATACTAAAATCCAGCATTCAATGCTTTTTACGTCAAAAAATGTGATAGGACCCTTATGCCATTCAGGGCCTTACGGACTACAGCTATTGCGGCACCTAATCCGCTCAGTTGGAAAATCACGCGAACTTGAACCTTATCGCGCCCAGATACGGTTTGCGGTCGCGTGATTTTCCAACTGAACGGATTAGGTGCCGCAATAGCTCTTGTCCGTAAGGCCCCAGTTTAGGTGATGAAAGAAGTTTTGATTCTGAGAGAAAGCCTGTGACTCAGCAGTGGACATGATAGGCTCAAAAGGATCAAACTTGTGTGCTCCTCTGACCGAACTAAAGAAGTAATCGAACAATTTATTTTTAGCATACTTGACCTAAGCCCATGGATATTATGACTGCCTACACGAACATCGATCTTGAATTTAAAACGATCTTGCGGCCAGCACGGCCGACGAGTGGACCACGGAAAAGAAAAGAAAAATGGACGCACGCGACTTCAGCTGGGTGTAAAAGCGCCCTTATATTGGTTGTTTTTTTAACACCTCTTGTTGGTTGGTTTCGGATCCATGGCTCCATCAACGCCTTCCAAAACACTAGGCGTGGTACATGTGGTATTATGAATACGCCCAGTGTTTTGAAAGGCATAATTAGAGAAAACAAGTTGAAAATAATAAGTTGTAAATTGTCTTACATGTTTAGATAATTTTCTTTTACAATAATGTAAAGAGACTCGCGTCGTTTTGAAACGTCTGCTGGAAAACAATCAAACAAACTATAAGAGAACGCACAGGTAAATTCCTTGCTGCTCTTCACACGAGTACAGAATAATATGAACACTAATATAATATTATACTACTCTTTGAATATAATATTATACACGTTATCAAGGAATATACTAGACACGTACACGTACAAGTTTTGAAAACTAATTTAAAAACAAATTCTATTCAAATTTCACTTTTTTTCGTCCACTGCACGCTAAAGCAATAAAGACCATACCTAGGAACATTATTACTCCTAGCGGAGGACCATACCGCCTGCTTTCCTTATAATTATTATTTTTGAATGCATGTGTCGTGCAGTAGTGAAGACACTAGAGGCTTCTATGTAGTATAGGAAACACCATGAAAATATCACCACAACCGTACCGTTCAACTTCATAATATAACTTGCCGACTTCGAGAACACTAAACTAATTTTTAAAAAAAACTGCTACTACAAGTGAAACCATAGTGAAACTAATACAATGAAGCGACAAATGTTTTTTAGCGTTGGCGCCAAAACTCACCAACATTCATTCATCGGGTAGTTGTTCATGACCAAACAAAAATTATAATTTTTTCGTCTATATAAATTTTTTCTTTCCTGTGTTCATATAATTCAAAAAACAATTACCTCTGAGCTTACCTCGTAACGCAGTGACTCAACGTAGGGAGGCCTCCCACTAGATGGACCGACGACATTGTGAGAGTCGTGGGCATCCAGTGGATGCAAAAGGCAGGCTGTCGTTCAGTGTGGAGGTTAAAGGGGGAGGCCTATGTTCAGCAGTGGACGTCTTCTGGCTGATGATGATGATGAGCTTACCTCAGAATAGTAACAGAGGAACACACTCCACATACCTAACTTCTTGTAAGTTTTATTAAAGATGGTGGCTGAGCGGTTGATTTTGCTCTTTACAATCTGAGGGTACCCGTCTCGATCCTGGGCCCTGAACCGATGACTTCTAATAATTTCGTTTCAATGCACAAAAACAGCAAAGGAATATAACATCGTGATGAAACTAGTATGTCAGAACCTCAAAAGTTCAAAGACAATATTATGACGTTCGCCAACATGTATTAGGCCAGGCCAGCATGGTGGATTATGGCATCTAAGGCCCATCCAAGGACGTTGTCAGGGCCAATCTTATCTCTCTCTCTCTCTCTCTCTCTCTTTCTCTCTATAAGAGAAGGCCTGTGTCCCACCAGAGGAAACTTGAAAGGCTATGATGATTATTATGAACAACCAATGTCAATGGCACCAATCCTATAATCGCAAAAAAATAATATAATAACAATATATTTTATATAAAAATATGATGATGACCTCTTTTGGTTTGGTAACACCCTTTCCGCGTAACTGCCATACATTTTGCCAGTAAAATACAACAAACGAAAAGGCGGTATGGTATAAACAGCTTTAGCCTGTCAAATGATAGGTGAAAAAAGTGTACAACAGTCAGATTATCAAAATTGTGTCAAACAAACAAACGAGAAAAGAAAAATCTACCAAAATGACAGCTATTGGTATTGCAAATTGAAACGAATTTAATAAATTCTAGGCAGAATTATAAGTTCACTTTTGAAATTAAGTTCATGCTGTTCTATTTATCTCCTTCAATAACACCCTTTGAGAATGATGTCGACAACAGAAGGAGAATTAGACGTAGAGGTGTCTCATGAACGAGAAGATGGGGAGGTAAGAGTGTCACTTTTGCAAGCTGCATTTTATCGTGTTTTTGTGAATTTTCCTAAAGTTATAGCATTAAAATCTATTGTGCCAGTGTTGACAAAAGCTGTGCTATCTACACTATAAATTAAAATAATACAGTAGTCGTTTTAATGGCTTTACAAGCTGCCTTTCCTGATATTGCTCAAAAGGCTGTTATATGCGTCCTATTTAATTTTTTCCATGTTGCAGTTGGATGATTCTGATGTTGAGGAAGGGGCTTACATCCCCTTGGCTCGGCCTGAAGCTTTCAACCCGCCCTCGCTCGTGAACATGCAAATACAAGACGACCAAAGTGACGAGGCGTCAGAACAGGAGTCTACTTGCTCGGATTCTGACGAGGAGATCCGTAGGCGCGCGAAACGAACGAAGCTGAGGCCGCGAAGACCGCCACCATCGCAGAAACCCGATAAAAAGGAGAAATATAATGTTTGGTGCAAAGCTTTGCAGGTAATGTTCATATTTTAATGTCATTATCCTACAGTTATCACTACTAATACTAACTTGCTCGCGTGGCTTCGCTCGATTATTCTTATTCGAGATGAGGGCGATAAGTCCTTCACTGACAACTCGCTTGGGGTGTATTCTCCATTTCCTCCTACCAGCAAACCTACTTGAGCAAACCCAACTCCTTGAAATATCAGAGCAAGGCTCTGGGGCACTGGCACAGTTGCTTCAGTGGCGTAGATGAAAGTGTGTATAATAATGATAAAAAGAAAGTCTAGCCGTTGTGGTGAGGTGGATAAAAAAGGCAGTGATGCACTTTTGGCCATTTGGAAAGACTCAGAGTCACACGGCGGGCAATGGAGAGAGCTATGCTCAGAGTTTTTTGCGTGATAGAGAGAGGTAATGTGCAGGCCACATCGCTCAAAGAACTGATAACCGATGGGGAAGAAAGATCCTTTAGTGGAGGTCATGAACCGGAAGATGTAGCCTAGGTCAGCCTCGCACTAGATGGACCGACGACATCGTAAAAGTCGCAGACACAGAGGATGCAGATGGCAAGCTGTTGTTCAGTGTGGAGGTCTAAGGAGAGGCTTATGTTCTGCAGTGGACGTCTTCTGGCTGATGATGATAATGAATGTATTTAATTATATCCTTTGCTAAGCCTGATATTTGTAATAAATGAAATGCCAGTCAACTGAGCAGTCAGCAGCCAGCCAGCCAGTCATCCTATTGTGATACTTTTTATTTAATAATAGGCTTGTGTTTGACCGCCAACTCGCCTGATGTTAAGTGATGGTGCAGTCTATGGTGGAGCACTCTTGCCTAGAAGAAACCGATTCACTCGTGATTTGAAGACACCCAGATTGTAACTACCTGGAACACATGGGTGGTGGAACGCGCTGCCTGAATGGTCAGGTAGCGCATTCCACAGGCTAGCAGTTCGCATAATAAAAGTGGAATAGGAAGTGAAGTGGAAGTGTGCGCTTAGTGCACTAATAATCTTATATATTACAGGAGGAGCTCCTAACTGAAGAGTTGGTCAGCTGTGATGTATCCAAAAAGAGCAGATATGGCGTTGAATCTTATGACTACACAATAAAGTATAGACTAGACGATAATTACGTTTCCAAAAAGGTTTTCACTACTAATGATATAGACCGCACTTCGAATAAGAGACGCAACCAAGACAGGTCTAATATTAAATTAAGGCTCGGGAAAAGAGTGAACAGTCATCACTTTGCACAAGAAAAATGTGAACCAAAGTATTTGGAAAACCTGATAGTAACTCTCGAGGACCCGGCCGATGCTATCGCCACTGAGATCACTAGTAAATTGAATGAAGAGAAGAAAGATTTAGTTGGTAAGTAATATTTTCATAAAGTTATTTTTTTATTTCCTACGTTCACATCTTTGACTGATAGAGTATTTGATGGAATTATAAACTACTAGCGACCTGCCCTGGCTTCGCACGGGTGTAATTTACGTGCAAAGCAAGGGAGGTTTCTCTAGGTTATATATCTCTACATAGTATAAATTGAAGTCGCTTTCCGCGTCTGTCTGTCTGTCTGTATGGTCGCTAACTCCTCCTAAACCACGCAACGTATTTCGCATCAAAATACGTTGCGTGGTTTAGTTTAAGGTTTTCACCATCAGTTAGATACATTTTCAAGGAAGGTTCATATATATAACTAGCGACCGGCCCTGGCTTCGAACGTAAATTACACTCGTGCGAAGCCGGGCGGGCGGGTCGCTAGTATATTATATAAGCCTTCAGTGAAAAATTATCTAACTGGTGGTGAAAACCACATCAAAATCTGTTGCGCGGCCACTTTAATTTATACTATGTAGAGATTAGGCTATTACATTTGCCTGAATTCATAGACTAAATTTAGGAAGGCACTAAATTAAGGGAACTTTATTAGTGTTAGGACAGTTAAGATTCTAAATTTAGGTGTTTTTTTTCCTTCAGGCCACTATTTTTCTTAATGTAATTCATTTCCGTGCACGGTTGCCTGGAAGAGATCGCTTTAAGCGTTAAGGCCACCTGTTAAACTTGTGCCTGTTGTCAACTGTGCTGAAATTGTCGCTGGAGACGATAGCACGGAATCATGTCCTTCAATACAGAAGAGTTCATGAATTTAGGCAAAAATTCCAATTCAGCAAAGCAAACCATATCATATAAATAGAAATGTTCTTCATAAGTCTCCTTTTTTAGGTAGGAATTTTCCATTAAAAATAATAGATCATCTTCATCCATGTTTCTTATTCGAGATGGGGGCGATAAGTACTGCACTGACGTCCTGCTTGGGGTGTATTGTGCATTTCCCCCTACCAGCACCTACCCGAGCCAACCCAGCTCTTTGAAATATCGGAGTGAAGCTCTGGTACGCTGGCACAGTTGCTCCAGTGGCATAGATGGTTGTGTAAATAATGATGATGAAAAGCAGTCTAGCTGTTGTGATGATGTGGATGGACTTAAAGTTCATCCATGTTAATAACCACTGACTAATAACGCCAAGACCGCCGCGCCCGCACCTGCGAGCTTGACGTAAACACGCGCTTAGTTTCTGTGTAAATATAATTTTTGTCAACACAATTTTTTCTAATTCCAGAGAGGATCGTCCAGGTATTAGGAGCAAGCAAAGCCATTGAATTGTATACAGAAACACAAAGGATAGAAGCAGAAGGTGGCATGTTAGTTATGGTCAGTATCAACGTCAGAAGATTTTTAGTTAAATCTGTTTTTAGGGTTCCATTTCCAAACGGTATAAATGGAACCCTAGCACTACGCTGTCTGTCCATCCGCCCCAAGCCGCCTGCAAAGCGGGGGGATTATGGCAATGGTAGGAACACTCAGTGTGCGAGCCCGACTTGCACTTGGCCGATTTTTTTTTTATGGACGCATATTACTCTAACATAAATTTGTCAACTTCTTTTTAAAAAATTATGTAGAGGAACCTTTGTAGGCCCCACTAAACTTCCATTATCTTTGGTTTAGTAGTTTTATTAAACCAGCTTCTAAGACATGAATAATTTTCTTTGGACGCCTGTTTATTTGGTTTTCTCAATAATTTTGTCCGATAGCCTACTCTTTTTGAACTCGGTTTTTTATTATTATTTTTTAAATCTTACAAAATAGTTCCGGCCTAACTTTACTTAGTTTTATCAATGCGTGTATATCACTATACTCTTTGAATCAATGCTTATCAGTTTTCTATCAAGTTTTAGCTGATGATATTCGTCATGTGCGCAAATTTACTGTATAAAAATTATCATTACAGAACGGCACACGTCGCCGGACACCAGGTGGGGTCTACTTCTTCCTTCTGAAAGGCGATGACAGCATCTCAAAGGAGAAGTCCAGCCAGATCTTCCTAGATGATCGAAAACAGCAGCACCAGCGGAAGATCAAGCGGACAAGACAGAATAGACAAAGGGTTGTGGAACAGCTCAAACAGACTCTCACGGGTAAGAAATTACAGACAATGCTTGTTGTGATTACTTGCTGGATCGACCTCATCAAGAGAGCCACGCTACTAGCCCTGGGAAGAGACAACAACAGGAAGGAACCTTCGTTTACCATCCACGCAACCCAGAGTGGTTGCGTGAACTAGAATGCACTAAGAAATAGTTATTTGTGTTACAAGAGTAACATTACTGTGCCAGCGCCCCAGAGCCTCACTCCAATATTTCAAGGAGTTGGGTTGGCTCGGCTAGGTGCTGGTAGGGGGAAATGCACAATACACCCCAAGCAGGACATCAGTGCAGGACTTATCGCCCCCATCTCGAATAAGAAGAATAAGAAGGGTAACATTAGTACAACAAACAAAGTAATATTTTCTCATTGAGGCTTTATTTTCAACTGATTAAAGGATTCTACAGAATCGCTTCTAAAATTAGAATCCTGACTGTAGCGAGGAATTCAATATACTACGGCTGAGAACAAAATATTTTTTGCCCCGAATGATACACTGCCAATGTGAAAAAAAAAGGTACGGTTTCGAAACTCGTATGCATAGAAATTTGATTGAAAGTGTAAAAAAGCACATATAAAAAAAATAAAAAGTAAGGATACATTTTGACAATTCGCCAACCAATATTAGAAGAGAGAACGCTTAAACTCTCATAGAAACAAATTTAAATTTGGTTCCAGCTATTCTCTAAAGCTAATTGTCGTTTTTCGAATAGTTGTGATGAATAAGATTACGCGCATATTACAATGCAGATTACAAAATCAGTGATGCATTATTATGAAATTGTGTTGGCCGACCTAGTCTATGACAAAGTCGTCGATTCTGTCATACCACTTACTAAACTAAACCACAGATTGGTTTAGTTTAGTACAAGTACAGGACTACAATTATCTGCCTCTCTTTTCATTTTGATATGTGAGAGAAGGATGGCAACAATTTTAGAGCTGTTAAATTTAGTTTAGTTTAGAGTAGATCAGAATCGATGCCATTGTCATAACACAACACATGCAATGTTAATCCCACTTCTGAATGTTAAATACATAAAGTACTGTGTTCTGCTTGCATATATTTGATTTTGCATCATAAGATCTAAGATAATATTATATTATTGATAATACTATTTATCACAGAAAATGTATAATCATAATCTTAATCATATTTATTAATAACAGTTGTTACAGGTCATGGTTACAATATGGATGAAATATTAAAATTATTATAAGTCTAAACATTGAAACAAAAATAAATACAAAACAAGTCAAAAAATAATAATAAGAAAACACATCATACAAAAAATATCACTTACAAAATGTAAGTGATAAAATAAAAATATGTATGTCAATTCTAAAAAAAATATATTAATTAGGAATCAAATTTTAATATTTATTTATTATTTTATAGTTGAACCATAAGACACTACCTTTAGTAAAATAAAAATAAAATGGTTTAATTCAGGCAACTTGACCCATAGATCTCGTACTAATTAATGTCTTAATCTAAAATAAAAATAAATGCACACTGTATAGGGGTGTTCGTCAAACTCTGACAATACAATAGATCTATACAAAAAGAAGTACGGTGCACAATAGTGCCAGGTCACTTTTTGTTTCTATTCATGTGAACAGAGATCCAATGCTTAAACATTGGACTCCTTACATCATCAGAGACAGCCGCTAGGATTCATGACGCTAGTTCAACTTTTAATGTGTTTACAGATTCAGAGATACCATCTCTGTCCCGGGGCGAGTCGACCGTCCAATCAGAGCACGGGTCGAACCCGCCCCCGTCGCCCGCGACTGACGCGCGCGACTGCTCGAGTGACACTGACGGTCACTCGCACACCGACCGACCCGCGTCCCCCCCTCCAGGTACTGATAATCGCTATACAATTAATGGAGGGGTGCCAGAGGTGGACACTAACTCCCTAGGAAGCTCTAGTCCCCATTCTTGCAATTTTACCACAAAAAGATACTACAGAAGTGGGCTTCGGACCTCAAATTAATCTTGTCTAGAATAATACATTGTACCTTTGCTTCGACATCCGGTGCTTTGTCCATAGGCGGGCCACTTGTAATTGGCCTAGTCACCTAATAATTTTTGTTTACTTATACAGGTGTAAGGGGAACACTCTCGAAGCCAAAAGAAGGTAACTGTACTCATCATTATAAACAACTTTTACTATGGGACCAGCCCTAAAATCGCGATAAAAAAATCTGCGGTTCCATACATTTTGCCGAGTGTCAATGACCGTTTTCTATAGAACAGCTGATATTTTTTTCGTGATTTTAGGGCTGGTCCATACTATGGGACCAGTCCCATAGTAAAAGTTGTTTATAATGATGAGTACAGTTACCTTCTTTTGGCTTCGAAAGTGTTCCCCTTACACCCTGTATACTATTAGGCTGTAATTTTTTTTAACCTCACCCGAAGGGATATACTCTAAATACTGGAAGTAGCAAATTTTAGTCAAAGGAAACCTTCCTTTATTTTACAAAATCTGTATTCAAACATTTTGGAAAACTCGCTTGCCACTTAAGAGTGGCAAGTGAGTTTTGAGCTTAGGGTCAGTTTATACTAGCGCAGAGTCGAAGCGCATCGAAGCGTCTATCCAAAACTGAACATAACAAATTCAACCTTAACTCCACAGCGTAAAATTACGGATACACACATCCGTAATTTTTTAATACAGCGTCATCTCTTGCGGAATAGGTGACATACTAAATTAAGTTTTCATTTCTGACGTGCAGTCCTACGACTGATTCTTTTATTTTTTTTCAGGTGATCTATCCCCTCCCCCCCGCGACCCGCGTGCGCTACAAGACTATGAAGACGGGGACTTCTTAGAGGTGATGTGCAATGATGATATGGACTTATTCTAGGTTACCAAGAAGGCCACTATTGGATGGCTGTGTTGTTTTTGGCCTTTAGATTGGATTCATATAGACCTCCCAAGTGTGGGTGTTAACCGAGTGGAAATAAGACACGGTGGACTGGGATGGCTAATAACCAGAATCCCAACGTGTGTTTTGTATGTAAGGAGGTAGTCTTGAACATCAAAATGCCAAATCTATAGATTTAATGTCTTCAAAAACGAATATATATTTTTTTTTTATTGTCACAAATAACTGCTTAAAATAACAATAATTGGTATCAGCATCGTATGGGCAGCGTTCGGGAAATTGCGTGACATCTTCTCGTCCAAGATACCACAGTGCCTCAAGACGAAGGTCTTTGACCAGTGTGTGTTGCCAGTGATGACATATGGTACTGAGACGTGGTCCTTAACTGTTGGCCTTTTGGAAAAACTCAGAGTCACACAGCGGGCAATGGAGAGAGCTATGCTTGGAGTTTCTTCGCGCGATAAAATCCGAAACGTGGATATTCGCCAAAGAACTAGAGTCACCGACATAGCTGTTAAAATTTGCAAGTTGAAGTGGCAATGGGCAGGCCACATCGCTCGAAGAACCGATAACCGATGGGGAATTAAGGTTCTGGAGTGGAGACCACGAACCGGAAGACGCAGCGTAGGGAGGCCTCCCACTAGATGGACCGACGACATTATGAGAGTCGCGGGCATCCAGTGGATGCAAAAGGCAGGCTGTCGTTCAGTGTGGAGGTTAAAGGGGGAGGCCTATGTTCAGCAGTGGACGTCTTCTGGCTGATGATGACGATGATGATATCAGCATCCTTCTGGACAATCAACATCGACGTCTATTATATAATAGTATTATATTTATATACCGGATTAGTAAGTTGAAATGGCAGTGGGCAGGGCACATATCACGCAGAACAGATGGCCGATGGGGCCGAAAGGTTCTCGAATGGAGACCACGGACAGGTAAGCGCAGCGTAGGACGTCCACCCACAAGATGGACAGACGACCTAAGAGAGACCGCAGAGAAACGCTGGATGCAGGCCGCTTCCAACCGTCCCTTTTGGAGATTTGGGGGAGGTCTATGTCCAGCAGTGGACGTCCTACGGCTGAAATGATGATGATGATGATTATATTTATTTGCCAAAAAAGAAGAAGTACATATTATGTGCTCAAATAATAAGGTATGATGACGACACGATGCTTTTGCACGTTTTCGCACTACTGGGGCCTTACGGACAACAGCTAATTGCGGCACCTAATCCGCTCAGTTGGAAAATTACGCGAACATGAACCTTATCGCGCCCAGATACGGTTTGCGGTCGCGTGATTTTCCAACTGAGCGGATTAGGTGCCGCAATTAGCTGTTGTCCGTAAGGCCCCTGAAATAGTAGACAAAGCCGTCAAAATCCGTCATCCTAGGCCGGCAAAAGTCTTTGGTACATCATTAATTGGTGCCTCACACAGACCTTTATGCCGAATTCCGTATTTTTATCTATTCATTCGCACGGCCAACTACTTTCTAAGAATGTTTCTTCACGAATCTCTAGTGTATTACCGCTTTAACGTCTCATACCGCCTTATTACAAAAAAGTCCATCAGTCCAGGTTTAAACCAGGACCAAAAAGTCCGAGTTTGTTACGGTACTAAGGGATTAAAACTTGACCTTATTACAAATCTTCGACTAATCGAGGACCAGCTGATACCAAAGATAGTCCATGGTTTCAATATTAGCCACAGATAAGAAACAAAAATTGAAATCGTTCATACGTTCCTGCAGGTTTAAAACACACTTCAAAAGCTTAAATAATTATTTATTAATGCAATTTAGGATATTTAGCTATCTTAAATTGCTGTTTGTTTAGGTTTCAATCTATTAAACAAGCATAACTTATTATTTTGTGCACTTTTCAAATTCATGGCATAATACGATCACGTGCGACGCCAAAATCCTAGCGTAGAAAAAAGCTATGCGCCTGTCCCGCGTAATTCGAGGCGTTCAGATAAATATTTGTAATTATCCAAAGACATTAAGTAGTTTAATGAAATATTTGTAATTACGGTGGGAAAATTAGCAATGTTCTTAAATTTTCTCATAGCTTCCTCCTGTTCATTTAATGTAGCTCGCAATTTTATAATTATCTACGAAATGGAACATCCCTTGCCATAATACCCGCTACATTTTTGCAAGTTTTACTGACTGGTTGAGATACACTATGCAAATCGGCTGTAATGTCTTGAATATACAAAGAAAACAATAATTTAATGCATCAGTGTATATTTTTTACTTTTTTACGTAAGTACCTACCTATAGCTATATTGTAATCTACCAAGGTTATAAACAAACACTTAATTCATGGCGAGCCCAGTTGCATAGAGCGCAAGCCACTTGAACTTCAGGGCTTAATGGGCTTCCTCTAGGATCGTGGACCAGATCCTCACGTAAAACATGCACTATTTTTGGGCCATAGCGTTTCGTGAACCTATATTTATATCTTAATTCATCGTCACTCAATTCGAAAGGATTCACACGATGATGAGGTCTATATCAGATCGCCGCGATGCCTCCAGCATGTCCAAATCTTCTGAATTCATCATGTCAATCGTGTTTAAATCCATTTTAAACGATATGTAAATAATAAAAACACTAAATAAAATAATTATAACCAAATTCTATTAGTACCGAAGTTAGTCCATAGTTAAACTAGGGGTCTCGGCGGTCTAACTTTAGTACCATAGACAATCCGTGGTTTAGAGAAAAACTTCGTTTTATAATAACGTTTATTTTAGTCCATGGTTTAAACCTGGTACTAATCCCAGTACTAAAGTTAAACCGTGTTTTGTAATAAGACGGTTTAAGTACAATAAGAAATTTGGGATCAATTATTTATGTTTATAAATGATGATAATTTAACCTAACCTAAAAAAAAAGAAAAAAAAACCTGTTGTAATGATACAAATTCAACCTAACCTGAAACTAATTTGTAATTAAACTGTTATAATGAAAATAATTATTATGAAACCTGAAACATATCGGCATTTAATGTGTAATGACAATAAATATGAATTAAATATAAATTTTATCATTAAAGCGGAAAAACAGTAGATATTCCATCAAAGAAACATATTTAAGGACGTTATCCGTCAACTGATAAAAATAAGCTAACTTTCGGTACATATTCCAACGAATCTGTAATACTTAGTCATATGGTATTACTATCTATAGATAGAAAACTCTTTTTGTACAATATCTACGCAAAAAAAATACTTAAAATTATTATAAATAATTAATTAGAAATATTTTTCGTAGCCTCTTACCACAAAAGTTACGAAAACTAGTCGTGTTTCGGAACATATATCTCAAAAACTATATGTTTTTAATCAATAAAAAAAATACACTCCATTATTACGTATATTATTAAACAAAAGTATGCAAAAAAAAGTTCAATTATGTTTCAAATAGGCATAGGAAAAATAAAATAGTTTTACTAATGTTTTCTAATATTTTGCTAGAACCGACAAGGCTTAAACTATGCGCAATAAGGTTTGTTTTCCTTTGATTATTTTTGTCTGATTTTGTCTACGATTTGAAACGGCGTCTCAGTCAGCGCTCGGGCGCCGTCGAAAGCAGACCTATGCCGCTTGACACCAGCACCTCAAAGTAAAAAACATCGCTGTATGGACACGGAAAATTTTAAAAAACGATCTCGATCCCTGATCACTGCGTAAGAATAGGGTAAGAGCAATTAATTGTATTGTAGGTAATAAGTAGGTATTACTATTATTTTTGACTTGACTGGACTGACTATTGGTGGATTTTGGAGTGGACTTTGGATGCTGAAGCGACGGATTCTCTAGTTGCACACGTCTGCAGCTAGAGCTTGGATTTTGTGATGAGATCTTACACTCCGAGTGACTGAACTGATGTGATTAGATTTCGGAGACTGCTACTGGAACTGCTAGACGGATAGAGCTAGAAGTGTCGAGTTTAGGCTCATTTCATTTGTCGTGATGAGATCTTCTTACAGGAATATTTTGACTGACTTGATCGAGGACTTCGGAGACTGCTACTGGAACTGCTAGACGGATAGAGCTAGAAGTGTCGAGTTTGGGCTCGTTTCATTTGTCGTGATGAGATCTTCTTACAGAAATATTTTGACTGCCCTGATCGAGGACTTCGGAGACTGCTACTGGAACTGCTAGACGGATAGAGCTAGAAGTGTCGAGTTTGGGCTCGTTTCATTTGTCGTGATGAGATCTTCTTACAGAAATATTCTGACTGACCTGATCGAGGACTTCGGAGACTGCTACTGGAACTGCTAGACGGATAGAGCTAGAAGTGTCGAGTTTGGGCTCGTTTCATTTGTCGTGATGAGATCTTCTTACAGGAATATTTTGACTGACCTGATCGAGGACTTCGGAGACTGCTACTGGAACTGCTAGACGGATAGAGCTAGAAGTGTCGAGTTTGGGCTCGTTTCATTTGTCGTGATGAGATCTTCTTACAGGAATATTTTGACTGACCTGATCGAGGACTTCAAAGACTGCTACTGGAACTGCTAGATGGATAGAGCTAGAAGTGTCGAGTTTGGGCTCGTTTCATTTGTCGTGATGAGATCTTCTTACAGGAATATTTTGACTGACCTGATCGAGGACTTCGGAGACTGCTACTGGAACTGCTAGACGGATAGAGCTAGAAGTGTCGAGTTTGGGCTCGTTTCATTTGTCGTGATGAGATCTTCTTACAGGAATATTTTGACTGACCTGATCGAGGACTTCGGAGACTGCTACTGGAACTGCTAGACGGATAGAGCTAGAAGTGTCGAGTTTGGGCTCGTTTCATTTGTCGTGATGAGATCTTCTTACAGAAATATTCTGACTGACCTGATCGAGGACTTCGGAGACTGCTACTGGAACTGCTAGACGGATAGAGCTAGAAGTGTCGAGTTTGGGCTCGTTTCATTTGTCGTGATGAGATCTTCTTACAGGAATATTTTGACTGACCTGATCGAGGACTTCGGAGACTGCTACTGGAACTGCTAGACGGATAGAGCTAGAAGTGTCGAGTTTGGGCTCGTTTCATTTGTCGTGATGAGATCTTCTTACATGAATATTTTGACTGACCTGATCGAGGACTTCAGAGACTGCTACTGGAACTGCTAGACGGATAGAGCTAGAAGTGTCGAGTTTGGCCTCGTTTCATTTGTCGTGATGAGATCTTTTTCCAGGAAAATTTTGACTGCGCACCAATCTGCGCACCAACCTGCGCATCAAGTGCGCACCAACCTGCGCATCAAGTGCGCACCAACCTGCGCATCATCTGCGCATCTAGTGCACATCAAGTGCGCACCAACCTGCACATCAAGTGCGCACCAACCTGCGCATCATCTGCGCATCATCTGCGCATCAAGTGCGCACCAACCTGCGCATCAACTGCGCATCAAGTGCGCATCAAGTGCACATCGAGTGCGCATCAACCTGCGTATCATCTGCGCATCAAGTGCGCACTAACCTGCGCATCAACTGCGCACCAACCTGCGCATCAAGTGCGCACCAATCTGCACATCATCTGCGCATCAAATGCGCACCCACCTGAGCATCATCTGCGCATCAAGTGCACATCAAGTGCGCACCAACCTGCGCATCAAGTGCGCATCAAGTGCGCACCAACCTGCGCATCAATTACGCACCAACCTGCGCATCAAGTGCGCATCAAGTGCGCACCAACCTGCGCATCAAGTGCACATCGAGTGCGCACCAACCTGCGTATCATCTGTGCATCAAGTGCGCAAGTGCGCACCAACCTGCGCATCAACTGCGCATCATGTGCGCACCAACCTGCGCATCGTCTGCGCATCAAGTGCGCACCAACCACGCATCATCTGCGCATCAAGTGCGCACCAACCTGCGCATTAACTGCGCATCAAGTGCGCACCAACCTGCGCAACAAGTGCACATCGAGTGCGCACCAACCTGTGTATCATCTGCGCATCAAGTGCGCACCAACCTGCGCATCAACTGCGCATCATGTGCGCACCAACCTGCGCATCATCTGCGCATCAAGTGCGCATCAACCGCGCATCAAGTGCGCACCAATCTGCGCATCAACTACGCATCAAGTGCGCACCAACCTGCGCATCATCTGCGCATCAAGTGCGCACCAACCTGTGCATCAAGTGCGCACCAACCGGCGCATCATCTGCGCATCAAGTGCACACCAATCTGCACATCAAGTGCGCACCAACCTGCGCATCAAGTGCGCATCAAGTGTGCACCAACCTGCGCATCATCTGCGAATCAGGTGCGCACCAACCTGCGCATCAACTGCACATCAAGTGTACACCAAACTGCGCATCAACTGCGCACCAATCTGCGCATCAAGTGCGCATCAACTGCGCATCAAGTGCGCACTAACCTGCGCATCAAGTGCGCACCAACTGCGCACCGATTGCGCACCAAAACTGCGCACCAACTTGCGCACCAACTGCACACCGATTGTGCACCAAAACTGCGCACCAACTGCGCACCAAGACTGCGCACCATGACTGACCACTAAGACTGCGCACCGCACCGCACTAGCTCTATCCATCTAGCAGTTCCAGTAGCAGTCTTTGAAGTCCTCGATCAGGTCAGTCAAAATATTCCTGTAAGAAGATCTCATCACGACAAATGAAACGAGCCCAAACTCGACACTTCTAGCTCTATCCGTCTAGCAGTTCCAGTAGCAGTCTCCGAAGTCCTCGATCAGGTCAGTCAGAATATTTCTGTAAGAAGATCTCATCACGACAAATGAAACGAGCCCAAACTCGACACTTCTAGCTCTATCCGTCTAGCAGTTCCAGTAGCAGTCTCCGAAGTCCTCGATCAGGTCAGTCAAAATATTCATGTAAGAAGATCTCATCACGACAAATGAAACGAGCCCAAACTCGACACTTCTAGCTCTATCCGTCTAGCAGTTCCAGTAGCAGTCTCCAAAGTCCTCGATCAGGTCAGTCAAAATATTTCTGGAGGCAGATCTCATCATGACTAAGGAAACGAGCCCAAACACGACACATTTTCACACGGGTATAGATTATAGCCTATGTCACCCGGGGATAGTGTAGCTTCCCGTCAGTGAAAGAATTTTTCAAATCGGTTCAGTAGCTTTGGTGCCTATTCAATGCAAACAAACAAACAAAGAAACATAAAATATAGAAACATACGATAAAAGTTTAAAAATATATTTTAATAAATAATTAAAACTATCAAAATGGTTTTATTGACTCGTGTTTGTTCTCCGTCGTCCCGTCGCTGTGTGCGTCTGGGCCGTGCGCGTGTAGTAGTACGACTTTAGTACCTACGCATTATGCAAAGGGGCCCTTAACGATGAACTTTCTCAAAGTAACGTGAACATAATTATTAAACTATGGCAACACACACCATGCACGCACTCCGCACTTTAGGTATGAAGCTACAAGTACCCGACTTGTCGGACCTGCCGCGCGATATACAGAGAGGCAACTTCTAGGTTAATATAGCTGTAGGTAGTTAGCGCTCGCACGTCCTGAATTGCACTTTATTGTGTAGTAGCAAGAGTCGCTACTTATTGAAAAAAAGTGCGGAGTGCATCTTCTGTACTTCTGGACTGCCCCGGTGGCTCAGTTGGTAGTGAACCTATCTTCTGTGCTTGGGGGCGTGGGTTCGATTCCCATCTAGGACAAACATTTGTGTGATGAACATTTGTGTTTGTTCTATGTCTGGGTGTTAATATCTATTTAAGTATGTATTTAAAAATATATATGTACGTATATCAGTTTCTGGCAGCCATATTACAAGCTTTGCTTAGTTTGGGGTCAGATGACCGTGTGTGCAATAATGTCCCAGATATTTATTTATTTATTTATTTACTTATGTGTAATCTGTGACATTTTTGTATTTAATTCTGACGTGTTACTGCCAAGACGACTGAGATAGAACTGAATTATGCAGCGTGCTTGTTGGAGCATTGATCTTACTTAAGACGCCACAGGCATGCAAAGTAGGTTAACTCGCTGGCTCTACACGGGTTACGCGTATAGAACGTACTAAACCTAAAGGAGGTCATTGTACTCATCATTATGAACAACTTTTACTGTAGAACCAACCCAGAAATCGCGGGAAAAAATCAACTGTTCCATACAAAAAAGTAATTCACTCCTGACAAAATTATGAAACAGCTGTTTTTTGCGAATTTCGTAAACTTTAGAACAAAAGTTGTTAGTCTTGATGCACCGAAGTCGCCCTTGAGAGGTTTTGCGTTAGTTACCTTTGACCCTGCTATACTTAACCCTGTACATATAGAATTGCGTTTTTAGGTAGAATTTTCGCTGATCCTCTGTTCAACAGTATCTCAAAAATTGAGAGGTTTATAAGTAACGCTGATAAATGTATGTGGTGTCTCAAATTCAAATAAACACTTGGAAGGTTTATATGAAAACTGTTTGTTATCCATCAGGATTGTATATTCACCTGATGCTTAGTTCCTCTGCCCGTGAATTACGAGAGGTCAAAACGAGAATAGATCTATTTTGTATTTGTAACTAACTTAGGCCTCGCGTTTGGAACGAGCGTAGTGTCAAGTGAGAAACAGTAACAAAGTCTACGACCATCTTGTAGCGTGATTTGAAATCGATTCTCAAACAATGCTTATTCATTTTAGCGGAGACATGGACACTTTCTTTTAAATATACTTATCCCACATTATACAGGGCTATTTTTAATTCACCTAAAACTTTTCGTAGTCAGCTTCCCTACGTCATGGGTGTTCCCCGATCGGTTTCTTCTAGGCGAGCGTGCCCTACAGTAGACCGCATCATCGCTTAACATCAGGCGAGTTGGCGGTCAAACGCAAGCCTAATAATAAAAAATAAAATAAAACTAAAATAAAACTATCAAAAGCTCATAATTATTTTTGACACCCGTCTAAAATAGGAATTATGCATAATTACCCAAATGCAGTGAAAATAAAAAAACCTCCTTTTAGAATCGGTTGAAAAGCCAGATATAATCCCACCAAGGAGGTTTCAAAATTTGCTTATCAGAAAATGTGTTTGGCTAAATTAGAAAAAAAAAACAGTATAACCACCACATAAAACAAATATAAGAAATACGATCACACGCTCTACGCTCTTCCAAATGCGAACCCTTAGAAAAGTTAAGTAAGATGATATGCCGATGATAACTTTTGTCAACTTCTCGTCGAAGAAAATTGTCACGCGACAGAGCGAGACAGCAAATGTCAGACATGCACTTAACTGACGTTTCTAAGAAAGGCATGGCGTCGATTCTGTCATACCACTTACTAAAATAAACCAATCTAACAGGACTGAAATCATCTGAGTATGTTCATCTGTACCCTTAGTACGAATTTTGATAGTTTTCGAAAACTTTTTTCGTTTTCGTATTGTTCCATACATTGCTGGGCTAAAAGGTATTCGAAAACTTTTTTCGTTTTCGTATTGTTCCATACATTGCTGGGCTAAAAGGTATTCGAAAACTTTTTTCGTATTAGAGTGAAGCAATCTATACCGCTGATTACTACCGATTTTATTTCCTCCACGTTTCCGATAGAGGTGCTTTACTAAAATGTATGGAACAATACGTAAACGAAAAAAGTTTTCGAAACCTATCAAATCTGGGACCAAGCGTACTGATGTGAGAGACAGATGACAATAATTTTATAGCTGTCAAATTAATTTTAGTTTAGTTAATGGTGCAACAGAAACGACACATTTGTATAGTTCTATCATTAAATTATGTTAGGTTAAAGAGAATTCTAGTTTTGTAACTTTACGAACTATAAATACGGTTAATTTAAGGTTTTATCTTATAATGTATTGTATCGGAGTAGTTGAATCCCCTTTGGATTGCCAGCCTATGTAGCTTTACGCCTATTTTTAGTAAGTAGATGGGATTGTATTAGGTTATAATTATAGCGGCATCGAGGTACAATACCTATAGACTACTCGATGATATCTAGACATCAATTATATAGTTCACAATGCCACATTTACTTCAATTTAGATCAGGGGTTCCCAAACTTATTTTGTCTACTGCTCACTTTGAGAATAAATTATTTTTTAGCGCCCCCAATTTTTTCACCTACTTAAAATTAAATTAATCAATTATTGTGAGCTATATTAGCGGTGATGTTCACAAGTTGTAGTTGAGAGTCGAGAGCTCATGCAGTCGGTGTCTAAGAGGCCTCCTAGCTAAATGAAATTACAAATCACCCCCAAGCCTCTAAAAAAAGCCCCCATTTTTTTCTGGGTCTCTTACCGCCCCCCCCTTTAGGCCTGCAGCGCCCACAAGGGGGCGTTATC
This sequence comes from Agriopis marginaria, assembly GCA_932305915.1. Lineage (NCBI taxonomy): Eukaryota > Metazoa > Arthropoda > Insecta > Lepidoptera > Geometridae > Agriopis > Agriopis marginaria. Next base: position 3,564,079 of record OW029932.1, read on the forward strand.
GCCCACTTTGGGAAAGGCTGATTTAGATGTTATGTCGCTTACAGTGTTCAACGTCGCTTATCCGCTATGTCATCGCGCGGCGTTGTAGTCGGATCGCGGTTGCCTTACACCTAACCAAAAACTCGGCGCACGCTACACATTGCGCTTTAGTTCGGTATTTTTTGTACGTTCATGACTCTATATGTATTGTATCTCGACTCGATGGACCTAACCGATAAAATTCCGGGTGAGATGCGTCTTCGTGGATTGAACTACAGGGTTATTGGCAATGTTTGTTTCGCCTTACACATTAATGCAATGGTATTAATCAATAATTAATTAAATTATTTTCGTTTATTCTAAATTAATAATTTGGCAACATTGCGAAAGCCGTACCGACTGTTAAAGCTGGAAACAGATTATCGGACGCAGCTGACGGACGCGACATAAAGGTATCTAGATAATGAATGTACGCTGAGCTGTACAAACTATCGGACGTAAGTCGTGGACGTAACCTTGGGCTGACCTTGAGCGTTCGGACGTCCGACAGAAATCTAGCGCGCCGGATGTTTTTGTCAGCCGAAGCCACGTCTCAAAAGACTGTGCGTCCGTTATCCGCGTCCGATAGTTTGTTTCCAGCTTTATGTTTGAATCCCATTATATTGTAAGAAATTGGTAAAAATTGCCAAAATGTGTAGTGTAGATGAGTCCAATGTGCTAGTTCGATGGTGGCTCCAAACCGTCATAGAAATCATAGCTTTATAGTGCTAACAGACGAGACGGACTTGATTGACGAACCGCCGTCCAACCAACGGGAGAGAAAGATACATTTTTCCCTTTCCCTTCCCTCCTGTTGGTTGGACGGCGGTCCGTCAACCAAATCCATAGCACTAGCACTATTACATGCATTGAAATGACGCGTCTTTCACATTACAGACGCAGGTTGTGTTCTATTCAGGAGTTTAGTTTATTCTCATCTCTATTTGCTTAATCATTATGTTTTGTTTCTCTCGCATGTTTTTTTTTTGGACAGTAATGTGTATAAGGCAATTTTGATTTGTTTTTAGGAAAATTTCACACACGTCCATCGCGAAACCGTAGCAGCAAAACCAATACTAGTTCAAATGTAAGCCTTATATCGTGCAGCATACAGCAGTAATTTAAACAACAAACTTGAAACGGAGGCGCCGCTCGGCATATTTGGCGTTTCTTCCACACTTATTTAATACTCTACTGTAAGGCACATTATATGTGGTTCATGATCCAAGAAAACAAGGTCTAGCGCTCCGGAAGCACATCATCAGCCATTAAACGTCCACTGCTGAACAAGGCCTCCTTCTTAGAGAGAGGTGTTGCCATAATCCCCACGCTTGGCAGGCGGCTTGGAGATCGCAGTACATTCACCGTGTACTAACAGGACGCTGCTGCCCATCCTCCGGTGGTTCTGGTTGCGGACACACGGGTCCCATACCAGCGCTCCGGGAGCTCTGACACCCAATTACGTCACTGTCCAGTTGCCATTTTATTGCAAGCATTTTATTGAAAAACTATTTTTTAATAATCTATCTATTGAATAAGTACAAGAAGCATTTCAATCATGATTTGGATTGTCCGCTCAAGCAAAGAAATTCAAGTTAAGCACGAATTTAATATACTAAACACATTATTTATATCAAAACCACATTGATTTAATAAATTCCCACAGGTAATATACGGTGATTGGGGGAGTTATAATTTCATTCTAGTGGCAACACAAAAAATCAACTGTCTCATAGAGATTCTGCCATTGTTTCGTGTATCGTCATCTCACTCGAACTTGTTGTAAATTACTTATTCTGCTCTTGCTTATGCACGTGTACGTGTATCCATGACATCGATGACGTAGTTGCGTGTCACCCACACGTGACCTTTTGTATCGGAGCGCTAGGCCTGGCGGAGTATATTATTATACCATGATGTGGTTCATATTTCAACGAGTAGCGGTTTTGTTGCTGCAGTTTCGCGGCGGAGGTATGCTACCAGCGCCAGTGCTGATGCGATAACGTCGAGAATATAACAAACAGCAGTTTTTGCATGGAACGCGGACGGGTGCTTTAATATGAACGAATGTTGCATTGTAATTCTCTACATAGTATAAATTGAAGTCGCTTTCCGCGTCTATCTGTCTGTCTGTATGGCCGCTAACTCCTCCTAAACTACGCAACGGATTTTGATGCGGTTTTCACCATCAGTTAGATACATTGTCAAGGAAGGTTTATATAAATAACTAACGACCCGCCCCGGCTTCGCACGTAAATTACACCCGTGCGAAGCCGGGCGGGCGTGTCGCACTAGCGACACGCCCGCCCGGCTTTATATACTAATATAATAAATTCAACAGTTATTTTATGTTAAATTTTTCAATTAATTGTTTATCTTCAATGTGGCCACAGAGATGTTCACTATGGATCAGGCAGTGTCCAACGCCAGACTAGCACTTTAAAAGCTTAGTGGTTGTACCTGTTTTAAGCGAATCTGCAGTGCAAGTACCCCGTCTTTTACATCTATACTAATACAGTAGAATTCATATATAACGACCTCGCTTATAGCGACTAACCTATTTTAGCGACGATATTGTTTACTCAAATTAGGTTTCATAATAAATGTACTCAAGAAATAATCCTGCCGTTTTGTGCGTCATCCGGTTAGTACGACATAGTATCGCCGGTCCCTTGAAGGTCGTTATATCGGGATTCTACGGTATTATAAAGAGGAAAGACTTGTTTGTTTGCATTGAATAGGCTGCGAAACTACTGAACTGATTTGCAAAATTCTTTCACTGTTGGGAAGCTACACTGTCCCCAGGTGACATAGGCTATATATCTATACCTGTGCGAAGCCGGGTCGGGCCACTAGCAAGGATTATTACTCCTAGCGGAGGCCGCTAGTCTTCTATAAATCCTTTCCATCCTAAGGTTGTCTGGAAGAGATCACTTTTAGCGATAAGCCCGCCAGTTGTTACACTAGTATTTAAAAAGTTTTTTGTCCTCTGTTTCAAATTGAATGGTGTGAACAATAAAGAGTTAATCAATTGTGATACCGACACGGTACTTGCACTGCAGTTTAGGTGATTGCGGAAAATCACGCGAACGATAACCTTAACGCGCCGAGATACGGTTTGTGGTTGCAACTTTTCATGCAATCACCATAAACAGAATCGCTAAAAATAGGCAACGGTACGGCCCCAGCTATTTGTCAACAAAGCGAAGTTTGAATGTATTGTTGTCTTTTATACAGTAGTCCAGTGAGGTTAAAGTTGTACAGCCATTGTATACATCGGTGAGATATTTGTATATTAAAACCTTTCAAAATATAATGCATTATTATTTATTTTAAATTAAACAAAATGTATTGAAAAATTATATTTTTATTGCTTTTGTCAATTCACATAACTTCACTTACATTATAAAGAGATCTTGAGCAGCAAAATATTCATGCAATGAGATGTACTTCTAAAAAAATACAGTGGTACCAGGTTGTATCGATCATAAAACAACTAACACTCCAAGTTTGGTAACAACGGTAATTTGTTAGTTCATCGCTTAACATCAGGTAAGTTGGCGGTCAAACGCAACCCTATCTATACAATATTATAAAGAGGAAAGATTTGTATGTATGTTTGTAACGAATTGGCTCAAAAAGTACTGGACTGATTTTAAAAATTCTTTCACCATTTGAATGCTACTTTATCACTGATTAATATAGGCTATTTTAATAGGCTATAAAACTATACCCGTGCGGAGCCAGGGCGGACCGCTGGTTCCAAATAAAAGATAAGGTCCCTCAGCCATCTTTGTTAATGGATTTTATTGTACTAGACTGAATGGCCTAGGGGTCGATTCCTGTGACGAACAAAACATCTGCAACACCTTATTCCCATATTTTTCAATTCACATATAAGAGAATTTTTATTAAATAAAATTTCCTTTCAAAAATATCTATTTGTTTTGTACTTTTGATTCAATCAATCATCATTAGACTGCATGTAGTCCAAGGCATCTTTAGGGAAAGTCTAGCATCTGAAAATAGATAAATTTGTAATTACTTATTTGCTGAGATTTCTACATTTACATATTATTAGGTTAGCAGTTGTAATTTCTGTGATAATAATTTTATAGGGTTCCATTCTCTCAACAAGGAATATTTATAAGAATGTCTGTTCTAATTTCATCATCTACACAGCCTTCTTTGACCCACTGCTTTCAGGCATAGGAAGAGAGAGCCCCAGAGCCGATAACCGCCCTTGCTCAATTAAAATCCTTTAAAGTCATCATAGACAACGGTTTTTTCACCTTCTTTTTGTCTCTCACTAGCAGATTTTATACAGCTACTGACTAAAGCCCGTAGCAGACGATGCGCAGTACACACGCGCGAGCACTGTGCGTCGCATGACGCGAGCTGCGGCACTTAGTTTAGAGCAAACTACTAAGCATCTTCCACTGCCACTGGCACTAAGCCGAAAATGTTGTGGGTCATTGCAGGCATCGCGCGAATACTACTCATCATCTGCAGTGGGGCATAAGCAAGTTGTTTCATGATTCTTCGAGGTTCTTGGTTCTTCTTGTGCTCTTTGTGCTAGTCGCCCAAAAACTTAAATCACCAAGTTATGCCGAACGCACTCTACGTTCGCTAACTAGTCCCGTCAAACTGTAGAGGCCAAAAGGCCAACAATAAGTAAACACAATCATGTTACTCTCCAATGGATCAAGGGGCACAGTGGGTCTAGGGGAAATGATGCGGCTGACGAACTGGCGCGGAGAGGCTCGAGCATACGACCTGTAGGGCCCGAGCTGATAATCCCCCTACCTTTCAGCCAAATCAGATCCTGGATTCGACAACGTACTACTAGACTTCACAAAGAATACTGGGCAAGTACCAAAAACTGTAGACAATCAAGGGAAGCCTTCCCGGAACTCAATCCGAGATATTCTCGTAGATTGTTGAATCTCAAACGTGACAAACTTCGACAAATCGTTGGGGTAGTCACAGGTCACTGCCTCTTAAACAAACACCTTTTTAAAATTGGGGTTACAGACAGTCCCCTATGTAGAGGGTGTCTGGAGACTGATGAAACGGCCGCACATATGCTGCTGGAATGCAGCAGCGTGGCAGAACAACGAAACACTATCCTCGGATCACCGAGGACACTCTGGGAGGCCTGCGCAGGCATAAGCGAGCTGCTGGCTTTCCTGGAGGAGACCGGGTGGCTGAATTAGCTGCGGCCGGGTGACGCAAAATGGACCAATAAATGGTCTAGTTGCGGAAAATGCCCGCTACACAAGTAACAAGTAAGTAAGTAAAGGCCAACAATACAAATATAAAAATAAAAAAAACATAATTACCAGTTGAGGTAAGCACTTTTCAACATGCTCAATATCAACCTTATCGCTATTCTCTCGCAAGGCATGAGTGGAGGCTCGCAAGCACGTCTCCGTCACAAGGCACTTGGCTATCTCCACAACCATCGTTAGTGCATCGTTTCCGAGCTTGGTCTTATTGTCTTGGAACGAGTTGTGAAGGAGTTCTTTGATAAGATCCTGGAAAATAGACAAGCACGTTGATTCCACAACCTTACCACGGTAAATATCCCGTAAATAATCATATAACTTTAAGCACGTTCAGTCGAAAATCTGGATGTTTTGTTGGATATAGGGTAGTTTTTACAACTTTGAGGGCTAAAAACTAAGTGAAGAGTTGGAGACAGATTGATTACTTACTGGTTTTAAGGTGCTTTTTAAATTAGAAACAATAGACGCAGGGTCAATATTGTCTTCCTCATTCTCTTTAGAATTTCTGGCCATTGTTACACACACAAATTCGTGAAAAACTATAATTTTACAACTATGTTTACGGAAGTGAAACACCGGTTGGTTTAATTGAATTGATTGATTGCTTGGGCAGAGCTTGACGTTTGACTTTGACGTCAAGTATTCATGACAATGATCTATGACGTACGATAATTATGACAGTGACACCTTGGAACAAACGTGTTCCGAATCACACCAATAATGCTAACGAGCGTACTCCATGACACTAGCTACATTATTCTAATCTGTGATTTGCACCGCTGTTTGTTTTGTTTTCGGCAAGGGCATTGCAAAATACTAAACTAGGTACTAAAAGTGTATACGTGTAAGTCAAATAAATATTGATTTGTGTTTAGATAGTTTAGCGTTTTTTCTTCGGAAGCATTTCCCTAATACCCGGTTTATAATTATTTTTAGGTTGCATAGGAAATCAAAAATTAAAATAGATTCAAAAAATTTAATCAGTCCCTGGTTTCTCGCAATTCTACGTATCTCTTTCACTTATAACTAACATTGTTAACAAATACAGCACTCTTTCTTTGATTTGATTCAAAGACCTATCAGTCAGGCTTTCATAGAGCATTCCATAAACTCTCTTTTCTTCTAACAAGTCGATAATAGACTTGTTATTTTCGAAGGAGCCTTTCCGTTCTTCTCTAGTTAGATGTTCTTGTAGGACTTGCAGTATTAATCTGTCTTCGTCTTTGGTCCAGTCGGATGTTTCTTCTATTTTTAAGTTGTCATCAAAATCTGAGATAGAGTTGTTAGAATTGTAGTCTTCTCCAGTCACCATCGATATTGCTATGGAGTTTTCATGTTCTTCTGCAGGTGGTTCCTGTAATAATTTTAGTAATGGGTAAATATCAATAGATTACACGGAAAGGTGGTATTAAGCCAAAAGGTTACTTTATTGTACTCATCATTACGAACAACTTGCATACGGGATGACATGTAATTAGTTAATTTTGTAGGTTATACATTTTTATAATTTTATCTTTAGTGTAAATGACTGCCCCGGTGGCTCAGTTGGTAGTGAACCTATCTTCTGTGCTTGGGGGCGTGGGTTCGATTCCCATCTAGGACAAACATTTGTGTGATGAACATTTGTGTTTGTTCTATGTCTGGGTGTTAATATCTATTTAAGTATGTATTTAAATATATATATATGTACGTATATCAGTTTCTGGCAGCCATATTACAAGCTTTGCTTAGTTTGGGGTCAGATGACCGTGTGTGCAAAAATGTCCCAGATATTTATAAAAAAAAAAAAAAATATATATATATATTGGTGTACAACCGTGCTAAATGAATAAATAATAATGGGTAAATATCGGATAGAGCCAGGTTACTGTATAAGCTAAGTAGACTTTAAGGTATGTTCTCTTATAATGTTAGTTTAATTTCTTATTTAAATTTAGTTACATATTGTAACAGTTTGCTATTTATTAGAATGCCATTGTCGGCAACGACAAATTTCTAAAATAAAGATTTAAAAAAAATAAAAAAATATGGGTCCAACCACACACTTTTATCAGTCATAGGCACAGTGACATTGCCACGTGATTTGACCGTTTAGTTCGGTTTAGCATAATCAGCCTTTTAATAGTCTACTCTGCTGGACTTGAGAAAATGAAAATAAATTTGACAAAACCCTAAAAAGCATATTGCTAGCAAAATGTTACTATAGCTTAAACGAGTATTTAGAAGACAAATCAATTATAGAATAAATCGATCCGCTCCGCACTATATTGCCATACCCAATCAGGGTTATTGTTATGTATTACCTAATTTAAACATGCTACCTAACATCTGTATGTGAACTTCATAATAATTATGCAATAAATGATTGAGTATTGAGTACTTTGGCCTACCCCGAAAGAGCGATTGGGCCATATCCACAACGCTGGCCCAGTTGCGGGTAGATTCACATACGACATTGAATTTCTTCTCAGTAGATATTCAGGTTTCCTCGCGATGTTTTCCTTCACCGAAAAGAGTGGTATGAAAATCAGTACATAAACTCCAAAGAGCTCATTGGTACGGGCCCAGGATTTGAACCCACGACCTTACGCTTTCAAGTCTAGCAGTCTCCCAAATAGGCTTTTTTAATTTCTTGATCTGATCATAACTTTTACTTGTGATGTTTTCTTACCGTTTTGATAGCCGCCGCAGCATCTTGGGTCACTGCAGGCGGCACGGGCGGTGGTTCAAGGTCTACAGACATCTCGTCACTTTCTTCCCCGCTGTAACAAGAAATTTAAACGAATTTTAATTTTTGTTATAAATGTGAATGACCACGAGTGAATCGGTTTCTTCTAGGCAAGCTTAACGTGCTTCATCGTAGACCGCATCATCGCTTAACATCAGGCGTATTGGCGGTCAATCGCAAGACTATTCCAGAATAAAAAAAAATATGTTTGAGGCTTATTATAATACTAGCTGTTGCCCGCGACTTCATACGCGTAGACTTTCAAATAAACTTTCAACCCCCTTTTGTCATCCTTAATTCGGCCCTTTCGCAAAATCCTTAGCGGACCTCTACACCCCATAAGGAATCTACCTGCCAAATTTCAGCTTCGTAGGTCAAGTAGTTTTCGAGATTTCGTGTTTAATGAGTGAGTGAGTAGATGAATTTCGCTTTTTTATATATAGATGACTAGCAGTCCGCCCCAGCTTCGCACGGGCATAAATTATAGCCTATGTCACCCGGGGATAGTGTAGCTTCCCAACAGTGAAAGAATTTTTCAAATCGGTTCAGTAGTTTCGGAGCCTATTCAATGCAAACAAACAAAAAACAAACAATCAAATCTTTCCTCTTTATAATATTGGTATAGATAAAAGTAGGTTTTGGATCAACATGGATTTGAATTGATCAATTTGGATTTTGATCAAAAACAAAGACATACAAGAAAAGAAAGAAAGAAAATAAATTTTATTCGACACCTTTACAAAAAAAACTTATATCGAAATTCGATATTCACCGAAATACATTGGGCCAGCAATGCCAGCATAGAGAATTAGGGCACATCCTCTCTCTCTCTCTCTCTCTCTCTGAGGGACGTACGCTGTTACTACAAGCAGTGGCCATTGAAGCTGTTTTCTATAGCCCCAGCATCAGGGCTAAGCCTTAACCATTGGAGCAAACAAGCGACCCGCAGCCGGTCGCGTAGCAAAGGTCCGCATGCGGCAAGCGGCAGGGCGCAAGTCGAATGGTCATCTGTTTTTTTCAATCTGCCACGCGTGGCCAAATTCGCACAAAATTGCACTTGCCGCCTGAGCGCTTAACATACCTAGAGGAGTGATCAGCCTCATAGTCCACAGTGATGCTTGGACCGTCGCGAATCGTGTCGTTTGCATCCTTGTCCTCTTCAGTGATCTGCGCTGGCTCTACCGTTTTGTACATTTGTGCTCTGGAAAAAGTAATAGAGATTGGTTAGCTTAGAACGTTGAAACCTACTTGAGACTTTTTTTTACTTTATGCAAGGTTGTCTTGTAAAAAAAATTATAAATAGGCTTGCGCTTGGCCGCCAACTCGCCTGATGTTAAGCGATGATGCGGCCTACGATGGAGCACGCTTGCCTAGAAGAAACCTATTCACTCTCGACTTGTCTGACATCTAAGAGTAGAAAATAAAGGGATGAATATTTACTTCATCAGCCATACTTTTTTATGGCTGTTGGTCTTCCTTGGAAATAAATAAATAAATCATCCACTCCACTGCTGAACATAGGCCTCTCCCTTTAACCTCCACAGTGAACGACAGCCTGCCTTTAGCATCCACTGGATGCCAGCGACTGTCACAATGTGGTCGATCCATCTAGTCTACTTACCTACTTACGTTTACTCAGCTTCCCGGATTAGCAAGTGGAAATGGCAGTGGGCAGGGCACATAGCACGCAGAACAGGTGGCCGATGGGCCGAAAGGTTCTCGAATAAAGACCACGGACTGATAAGCGCAGCGTAGGACGTCCACCCACAAGATGGACAGACGACTTAAAAGAGATCGCAGGGAAACGCTGGATGCAGGCCGCTTCCAACAGGTCCTTTTAGAGATCGGTGGAGTAGGCCTATGTCCAGCAGTGGACGGCCTATGGCTGAAATGATGATGATGATGAACTTCCTAGAGGAAGTTCATCATCATCATTGCATCAAGAAGCCATTCATCATTTCAGCACAGATCACTGAAGGTAGGTTGTTTTTTTGAAAAATTATTATTATCTTGACACTGCTTCCTTCTTTTTCAGTAGATCGTTGAAGTCGCTGGGCCACTACCACGCCTGACGTAACAGATACAGTACATAATGACATTTTGATAGTCCGTTGGTCCAGTTGGTAGTGGACCTACCTTCTGAGCTTAGGGGCGTGGGTTCGATCCCCACCCAGGAAAAACATTTATGTGACATATTGTGTTTGTTATATATCTGGTTGTTAATATGTATTTAAGTATGTATTTAAAACTATATATGTATGTATATCGGCAGCCATATCACAAGCTTTGCTTAGTTTGGGGTCAGATGACCGTGTGTGCAAAAATGTCCCGAATATTATATTATTATTTTACGTACCTATTTTCCCTTCTATGCGGAAACATGTCGAAACAGTACTGCGCCAGAGTCGGATGCCCTCCCATCGTGCCCAGTAGTCCGGCGCACATTTCGCAAGGCAGATCGGATTTTGTGAACACACTCTTCAACTGGGCCAGAATCTTGTCTCGGGCCTCTTTGTTGGGTACTTCCTCCTGGAGAAGCATAACAAAACATCAGGCGATTCTACTAAAGAAATTGTTTTTAGTAATTGTTTCAATATTGTTTTTTAAATAACTGCAATAACTTTTATTATTTAAAACTGACAGTTTTAAATATATTTTTTATACTAGAAAAAAATACCACCACCTAATATTATAACTTAGTATAAAAAAATTGTCAATTTTGAGGCAGTTATTAAAAAAATAAAATTGATACAATTACAATTTATAAACTTATTCTTATTAGAATCGGGGGCCAGAGCAAACGCATTTACTATGTCGTTAGTTTAAAACCCTAACCCTAAAAAAAATTGTCTGAAAAATTTTGCTATAATTTAACCTAGACAAGTATTTAGAAGCCTGCCTTTTGCATCCACTGGATGCCAGCGACTCTCACTATGTCGTCGGTCCATCTAGTGGGAGGCCTACCTACGCTGCGTCTTCCATCTGCGTCTGTCGTTCAGTGTGGAGGTTAAAGGGGGAGGCCTATGTTCAGCAGTGGACGTCTTCTGGCTGATGATGATGATGATGAAGTATTTAGAAGACAAATCAATTATGGAATAAATCGATCCACTACATAACATCTGTATGTGAATTTAATAATATGCAATAAATTATTGAGTCATCATCCTGATAATCAGCCTTTTAACAGTCCACTTTTTTTTTTTTTTTTTTTTATAGAATAAGTGGCAAACAAGCTACGGGCCACCTGATGGTAAGTGGTCCACTGCTGGACTTTTAGCCTACCCTCGAAAGGGTGATTGGGCCATATCCATCACGCTGGCCACTGGGTTGGTGGATTCACATACGCCATTGAATTCCTTCTCTGTATGTATGCAGGTTTCCTCAGGATGTTTTCCTTCACCGAAAAGCCAGTGGTATGAAAATCCGTACATAAGCTCCAAAGAGCTCATTGGTACAGGCCCGGGGTTTGAACCCGCGGCCTCACGCTTTCAAAGTCTAGCGGTCTCCCAAACGGGCTACCACTTTACTTTGGGTTTTGGATGGGGACTGTTGGATGCTCGGTGGTGCTAATTTGCTTGGGGTTGTGAATTTGGATTGTTGGTTGGAGTGGTAGCGTTCGTTACAAGGCGGAACACCTTGTCCCCAAGTAATTTTCAAGTAATTTGATATTGTAACTAGTAATCATAGCGCTTCGAAATAAAAACTGTGTCAATGTACGTGCGATGTCTCATTCTCCTCGGCCACTATACTCACGTCATAGAAACCAAAAATAATCTTATGAAGATCGGCCCCCCTATCACGCATTCGAGCCTCGATCCGTCAGATATATAGCTTATGTCACCCGAGGTTGGTGTAGCTTCCTAACAGCGAAAGAATTCTTCAAATCGGTTCAGTAGTTTCGGAGCCTATTCAATGCAAACAAACAATCAAATCTTTCCTCTTTATAATATTAGTATAGATGTGGAATGCTTACACAAACTCACCTCGACTTTCTCCATCAGATCTTTAGCACAATTCCTTGTGAAGTAGTCCTTGAAAACGCCCAACTTATCAGCTTGCTCCGGCGTCAGGAACCCCAAGAAGTCAAGGTACAAATCCATCAGCTCTACATCATACGCTTTGAATAATTCCATGGCTAGTTTGATCGGGTCTCCGGAGTCCAGGTCAAAGTGAGATAGCAGGTTGCAGACGCGTTTTTTGACGTTTATTCGCTTTGACATCGACGCTTGGGTGAAGACTTTCAATTGATACCATAACACATGGGCTGGAAAAGAAAATCAGAGTTGTTAATTGATTTAGGTTCATCATTCATCATCATTTCAGCCATAGGACGTCCACTGCTGGACATAGGCCTCCCCCATCGATCTCCAAAAGGGCCGGTTGGAGGCGGCCTGCATCCAGTAATTCCCTGCGGTCTCTTTTAGGTCGTCTGTACATCTTGTGGGTGGACGTCCTACGCTGCGCTTACCGGTCCGTGGTCTCCTTTCCAGAACCTTTCGGCCCCATCGGCCATCTGTTCTGCGTGATATGTGCCCTGCCCACTGCCATTTCAACTTGCTAATCCGGTGGGCTATGTCGGTGACTTTCGTTCGTCTATGGATCTCCTCATTTCTGATTCGATCTCGTAGAGAAACCCCGAGCATAGCCCTCTCCATAGCTCGTTGTGCGACTTTGAGCTTGCTTATAAGGCCCATAGTTAGAGACCACGTTTCAGTGCCGTATGTCATCACTGGTAACACACACTGGTTGAAGACTTTCGTCTTAAGGCACTGAGGTATTTTGGACGAGAAGACGTTGCGAAGTTTACCGAACGCTGCGCAGCCGAGTTGGATTTAGGTTCATTTAGTGCATAAAGTCCTGGAATGATGTCTCATTTGGAGAGTATTATGCATTTCCTTCGTTCTGATCAAGCTTACCTAACTCTTTGAATCAACAGAGAATAGATTTGAATTTGTTTTACACTTAGGCTTTGTTCGCCCCGCACTGTTTTTTTTGTTGACCGCCATTCGCCTGATGTCAAGCGATGATGCGGTCTACGATGCAAACACGCTTGTCTAGAAGAAACCGATTCACACGTGATTTGAAGACAGATTGTAACTATTGGGGAACACCCATTCAGGAAGCGCATTCCAAGGACTAGCAATTCGCACAATACAAGTGGAATCAAAGCACTTCGTACGGGTTTTTGGAATATCAAGCAAGTTGATAATCTGGGGTCTTCAAGCTGATGGAGACGTTGCCGATCTGCCCTGACTGGACAGGACTGCCCGGTGATACCGGACTGTCCAGCACCACCAGAAGGACCGGCGAAGTCTAGGACCACTGGGTAGACCAGCAGCAATGGAGATGAGGTAGAGTTATACAGAATGTGTGGTATATAGGAATCCATTACGTAGGAGTATGGGTCATCACGACTGTTGAATGAAATGAACAGAATTTTGTTTTTAGTAAAAGTCTCACAGTTTTCTCAAAAATTATGATATTTTTACAGGACCGATTTTTTTTCTGACCAGTCTGTATCCCCCACCCGCTGGCAGAGTCATCATCATCATCATCATCATCAGCCAGAAGACGTCCACTGCTGAACATAGGCCTCCCCCTTTAACTTCCACACTGAACGAAAGCCTGTCATCTGCATCCACTGGATGCCCGCGACTCTAACTATTGTAGATGGTGCGAAATAACTACGTTGTCGTTTTGGACTTGATGGCTGATATAACTAGACTATGGGATGAGGTACGGCACTCGCCAATTTTGCCTTATATCAATACATTTGGGCGGCTAGTAACTTGTCACCCAATAAATGACAACCTTAAGGGGACTGCTCCCGTCCGCAGCTCGCACACCCTCACACCATGAGGGCTGGCAGAGTATATTATACTAATCTTACTAATATTATAAACGCGAAAGTTTGTATGTATAGATGTATGGATGTATGGAAATGGATGTTTGTTCCTCTTTCACGCTGCAACGGAATAACGGATCAACCTGATTTTTTGCATGGGTATAGTTCAAGAGCCAGAGAGTGACATAGGCTTCTTTTCATCATCATCATTATTCATAACTACGCGGGTGAAAACGCGGGGCGCAGCTAGTATTATATAAACTTACCTATATCCTTAGAATCTAGACCTTCCATTTCAGTACCACCCCTTTCACCACCTTGTAACCTCCTTTCCAATTCCTTAAACACCACCGCAGACTTTTTCTTATGATTTTTTACGAGTAACCTTAACCTTTTCGAGATCTTTGGGTAAATTTTACTATTACAACCACATTTTATCACTTTACTTTTACTAAAGAACTCCGTCATGAGCGATTGTCTCTGTTTGCATATTTTTCTTAGTATGACACAGCACATACAATGTTTGTTACTGATAATCACACTTTTTGATTGATTTTCCGGCAGGTTATTGGCGACTATGGTTGAAATTTCAGCTGGAGACGATATAGGTCCCGTTGTGCTATTAACAGTTTGCGTTTCCATTTTTAAAGGTACTAAGTAAGCCCCTGTGCTTGTTTCGACCAATCTGTAGAAGTTTTTAGCTATGAGTGCCGAGTTTTGAACTTCTTTTGGTCCGGCGTCTGCTGCTTGTATGTTTACGTCGAATTTGTCTGTGAATGGTGGTACGGGAGGTTTTTCGTTTAAAGTGGCTCGATGGCAGACAATTTGCTTTGTAAAGTCTATTGGTAGAGGTTTTTTGACAGTTTCTGGGGTGATTCCGGGGTTGATTTGAACACCTTTCGGCTGACGGCTGGCAGAACGGTTGTGCAGGTAGTTCTGTAATAAAGTATTTCATCATTATCATCATCATTTCAGCCGTAGGACGTCCACTGCTGAACATAAGCCTCTCCCAATGATTTCCAAAAGAGCCGGTTGGAAGCAGCCTGCATTCAGCGTTTCCCTGCGGTCTCTTTTAGGTCGTCTGTCCATCTTGTGGGTGGACGTCCTACGCTGCGCTTATCGGTCCGTGGTCTCCATTCCGGAACCTTTCGGCCCCATCGGCCATCTGTTCTGCGTGATATGTGCCCTGCCCACTGCCATTTCAACTTACTAATCCGGAATAAAGTATGTAAGTTATAGTTATTTTTTTATGCCATTGGTGGCAAACAAGCAGACGGGCCGCCTGATGGTAAGCAGTCACCGTCGCCTATGTATACTTGTAACACCAGAGGCATCACAAATACGTTGCCGACCCTTAAGGACTATGCCAACTAAGTCGATTTGTATTCGCTAATCGATTTCCAATAATGAGTTTCTTACATACCCTGAACCGCTTGCTGGTCTTGGCCAGGTACTGCACCCATATCCTCGGCATCTCGTGCTCTGGCTGCTCGTAGAGCGTCAGCTTGGGGTTGTAAGGTAGGATCAGGTGCTCCGTCTTGGGTACTTCGTTGTATTTAAAGTACCTCTGCAATTAGAAACAAATATTGTTATCTACATAGAAAACATTGTATCAAGAAAAAAAGTTTCACCAAGTTTGTTTGTCTAAAATTACATTAAACTTAATTATATCCTCAAGTATTCATAAACAAAACATGCATTTGATACTGTTTGTCATAACCGCGCAAATGGATGCAACGCAACCCATGTTGACGACATATAAACTCTTAAAGCTAATACATGTATACGTAAAAAAATACGTTTGTTGTATGGGGGCGGCCACCCCCCTGTCGTTTTTACTTTTAGACTTTTAGTAGTTTTTTAGTCTGGACGGCCTCACGGACAGATACACACACAGACAAGACATGGTAAGCTTAGTAATAGGGTCCCGTTTTTAACCTTTGGGTACGGAACCCTAGCGTCGTAGTAGTAGTCTGCCTAGTGGCAGAACAACGAAACACTATCCTCGGATCACCGAGGACACTCTGGGAAGCCTGCGCAGGCATACGCGAGCTGCTGGCTTTCCTGGAGGAGACCGGGTGGCTGAATTAGCTACAGCCGGGTGACGCGAAATGGGCCAGTGAATGGCCTTTTTTTTGTTTTTTGTTGACGGGGCCGAAATCTTCAAAAGATACCCAGCTTCATTGGGGTGAAGCTGAGTTATGTGAGATTGTACCCACTAAAACCCCCTCGGTAGTCGACCTCTGTGCCAGACGGAGGGTACCGGGATCTCCATAGGAACGCACCGGTATCCTCCTAGCACACTGCCTGAGGCAACGCTCCCGGGAAATGCTCAGGGCATTTCCGTTCATTATTACTTTTATAACAGCGTGGGCCACACAGCGCCGTTGTCTTCTCTGGGCTTGCTGAATGGGAGGTCAGTTTCCCAAATCTGACCACCCACAAACCCAAAGGTCCCCTTTTAGTCGGCTTTTACGACAGGCAGGGGATACCGAAGCAGTATTCTAAGACCCCGGCTTCAGGGATAGGCCAGTGAATGGTCTAGTTGCGGAAAATGCCCGCTACACAAGTAACAAGCACAACAACGTCCTAGTACATAGTTCCGTTTTTAATTAATAAACTACCCCTACTGTTTAAAAATAATATAGTATTTTATTATATTATTTTTCATATTTACATTATATTAGTAATATAATGTAAATCCATTATTGGCCGTAAGTTAAGTTCTTAGTTTATTGTTAAGTTTTTAAAGGGCTGTGGATTTTGTTGAATAAATAAAATAAAATAAAATAAGTTAACACAAAAAACATAAAATGGAAATTAAAACAGCATTACTTAACACAATAAAACATAACATGGAGCATCCTGTATTACTTGCATGGCGCGCTAACGCTGCGACTGCTGTACGAGTAGGTTAAACTTTGTCTGTGTACTAATATGTATTCTGTAGCTAAACTATTCACAACCGGTTTTACCCCGCGATAAACTTGTGCCTACAACATCAGTTTGCTGTGTTCGCGCGTTAAATTTTTTTTTGTACAATGTAGGTAATTTAAAAAATTAAATTATATACTATACCGAGAACCAGTTGTCTGGATAAATCTAACATAGGTTTTAAGACAACTTACTAACTCGAAATGTAACGTACAATGTGTTTTAAATAAATTTAAGAAAAGAGTAAGTAACGGAACCCTAAAAGATAAAGAAAGGAGTTAAGATACTCACATAGATAGGGTTGTTCTCATCTTTGCTCGCCCTAACCGAGTTGATGTGTCCCGCGAGTCTGTTGGTCGTCATCCAAGGGAGCATGTGCTTGGTGACGAGCTCCACGGTGGCGACGAAGCCGCGGCGTGCGTTCGGCACCGGCGCCCGGTACAGCTTGTAGATCTGCGGGTTGCTTTCCACATACGGCCAGAACTGATCGATGCCCAGAACTATCAGCCTGGAAGGATGAATGGATATAAAACACACTATTGTTGAAAACATCATCTATACTAATATTATAAAGAGGAAAGATTTGATTGTTTGTTTGCATTGAATAGGCTCTGAAACTACTGAACCAATTTGAAAAATTCTTTCACTGTTAGGAAGCTACACTATCCCCGGGTAACATAGGCATAACATTATATTTTCCAAAAAAATAGGGATCCTTACTAAAACTCCAATAATATAACCCACGGTGTAAAATATAAGATTTACAATTTTAACTTTACGTGTTTGACAGTTCTAAGACAGGACAACGTCTGTCAGGTCAGCTAGTGTCTTAATAAACTTAAAAAAATATATACATACAGGGTTACACACATAGACTGTCTGTACTAAGCCGAAAGGAGGTCATTGTACTTATCATTATGAAAAAAAAACTATGAAATCAACGCTGAAATCGAGACAAAAACCCAGCTGTTCCATACATTTTGTCAATGACCGTTTTCTATGGAACAGCTGATATTTTTTTGCGATTTCAGCGGGCTGGTCGCATAGTCAAAGTTGTTCATAATGATGAGTACAATGACCTCCTTTCGTCTTAGTATGCGTAAATATATACGTGTGTTGCCAGTGATGTCTTATGGCACTGAGACGTGGTCCAAACTTCTGGCCTTTTGGAAAAACTTAGAATCGCACAGCCGGCAATGGAGAGAGCTATGCTCGAAGTTTCTTTGCGCGATAAAAAATGAGGATATTCGCCAAAAACAACAGTCACCGACATAGCTGCTAAGATTTGCAAGTTGAATTGGCAATGGGAAGGCCACATCGCTCGAAGAACCGATAACCGATGGGTTCTTGAAAGGAGACCACGAACCGGAAGTTGCAGCGTAGGTAGGGCTCCCACTAGATGGACCAATGACATCGTCAGAGTCGCTGGCATCCAGTGGATGCACATGGCAGGCTGTCGTTTAGTGTGGCATTCTAACGGGGAGACCTATGTTCAGCAGTGGACGTCTTTGGGCTGATGATGAGATACCTTAGATTCCTCTTGAGATTTCTCAGCTGAAAGGGCAAAAAAAATATACTGGTCTATAGAGAGACCAAAGTATCGGTAGAGATCTAATTCTAATTTAAAGCAGGGGGATAAGACCTGGGGCTTTACGGCCAACTGCTTACACGGTATCAAACTAACATTAAAACCGCGCAGTTTGGAAAATAAGGCGTACGTGAACCTTAACGCGCCCAGATACGGTTTGCGGTCGCGCAACATATTTTCTTCACCTAAAAAGGATTGCTTTAAACAGCTCGCCGTAAGGCCCCTGCACTGACATCACGCTTTTTTTAAAATTCAATAATAGGCTTGCGTTTGACCGCCAACTCGCCTGATGTTAAGCGAGGATGCGGTCTACGGTGGAGTACGCTCGCCTAAACAAACCCAACCTAAAGAAAAAAAAAGAAGAAAGTTGCCTAAAGAAACCGATTCACTCGTGATTTGAAGACACCCAGATTGTAACTATCGGGGAACACCCACTCTGGCAGCGCATTCCACAGACTAGCAGTTCGCATAATAAAAGTGAAATCAAAGCGCTTCGTTCGGATTTTCGGAATACCGACCATAAAGCGGTGTCGATATATTACTTGGCTTGGGGTGTATTGTGCATTTGCCCCTGCCAGCCTACACAAACCAGCCGAGCTCCCTAAAATAACGAAGCACGGCTTTAGGTACCGGTAGAGTTGTTCAAACAAGTTTTTTTATTTTATTTTTTTACTTTATTTTTACACTATTCGGAAAACAAACAGCTGAAACTAACTAATTATAGTAGGTAGATAGTAGAAGGAAGCCATAAAAAGTTTTCACTTATAAAATCGAAAGATGATTACGATCCAGATCTAAAGACAGAGATATAAAAAATAATAGCTAAACAGTAATTACTATATACACAATTATAATGATATACTATATGAAAAGAAGCCACATCAGCCCACCGAGGTTTATAATAGTACAGCGTAGAAAAATTAGTAATGGTTTATGTACTAGTTTCGAAGAACTTTACTCACGTATCCTCAGAGGGCAGGTAACAAAACCGTCTTGGCACGTCGGGTCGATACGGCATGCAGGGTAGTAGATACGGGTACAAAAATACGGGGCTATTTGCGACTACCTGCTTGAACGTCTCGTGGAATTGCCCCCCGTATAGGTTATTATTGCTGACGCGACGTCGGCTGTCAAATGGAAAGTAGAGCTTTAATAGATTTATAGGACTTTTCTCAAATATTGGGTGGATATTCAGGTAACCGTGGTAGTCCATTTGGGAGACCGCTAGACTTGAAAGCGTGAGGTTGCGGGTTTAAACCCCGGACCCATAACAATGAGCTCTTTGGAGCTATGTACGGATTTTCATACCACTGGCTTTTCAGTGAAGAAAAACATCGTGAGGAAACCTGCATACGTACGGAGAAGGAATTCAATGGCGTATGTGAATCCACCAACCTGCACTGGGCCAGCGTGGTGGATATGGCCCAATCACCCTTTCGAGGGTAGGCTAAAAGTCCAGCAGTGGACTGTTAAAAGGCTGATTATGATGATTCAGGTAAAACAAAAATTAGCCTTCACTTACTTTTATAAGTCTAATTTTCGTCGAAGAGGTTTCTTCAAATTATGGACACATTGAATACCATGTTTGAGAAAAATATTGTAATCGGCACATGTAAAGTGACACAATTCATGTAAAATATATTTATTGCAGTTGTGTTATTGAACTCAAAAGTTAAATAATAAACCGGACAAGTGCAAGTCGGGCTCGCACAATGAGGGTTCCGTACCACCATATAAATTGTTAACTACTAAAGTAAAAAAAAAAATTAATGTAAAAAGTCTACGTCACGCCCAGACGGTCACCCATCCAAGTACTGACCGCTCCCAACATTGATTAATTTTTTGTTCACCAAAGTGAACAAAAAAAATTTCACCGATTCGCACTTGATCAGTATTTTTTATTTGTTGTTTTACTTTATACTGTGTGCTACAATCACTATGATTATAGTACACAGTAAACACTACCTACACTTGGTAATGAACAAAAATTTGCCACCGACTCGCACTTGGCCATTATTTATTATTCTTTATAGTGTGAACATTGTTTGTGTGTGTGTGTGTGTGTGTGTCATGCCAAGTTTGAAGCTTGTAGTTATTACCGTTTTTACACTAAAGCAGAGTAATAAAAAAAAGTTTGTTGTATGGGGACCTCCCTTTAGATAACTGTATGATTTCATTTAAAAAAATTGTCCGTAACATTTTATATTGTTTTTAAATTGCAACTGGCTATCTATTACGGTTTGAAAGATACAGCCGTTAAAGGGTAGGATGGACAGACGGACAGAAAGACAGCGTAGGTTTAGTAATAGGGTCACGATTACGCCCTTTCGGTACGGAACCCTAAAAACAATAATTTCTTACCTTTTGTCCACTTCACTTTGCAGGAATCTAGAAACAATATAAATGGTTATTACTCTGGTTGTCAAATATTCCCATTTGGTGGCAAAGCTATGGAACTAACAATTTTCTTTCTTCACTTTTGTTTATAAAATACACCGGTGGCTCCCTCATTCAATCTATACTATAATATTTATTTATTTATTTTATTTACATTGCCATATAATGCGTTGTAACATTTAAAATGCACTAAATACACATTATACCCTGTTTATAGGGTGTTGCAAATAGTAAATGGTTTTACTTATTCTACTTAAAATTACACTAAGAATAATATTCATAAAATATTCATGAATCCACCAACCCGCACTGGGCCAGCGTGGTGGATATGGCCCAATCACCCTTTCGGGGGTAGGTTAAAAGTCCAGCAGTGGACTGTTAAAAGGCTGATTATGATGATGATGATGATGATTCATGAGATTGAAAGATTTTTCTTGTAAAAACTCGTCTATCGTGTGATAACATTTTCTTGTCAAAAATAATTTTAGTTTATTTTGGAACTTTCCGTCATGTGTCTCTTCACTTATTTCTTTCGGTATACTATAATATTATAAAGAGGAAAGATTTGTATGTAAGTATGTTTGTAACGAATTGGCTCAAAAAGTACTGGACCGATTTTAAAAATTCTTTCACCATTTGAATGTTTCATTATCACTGATTAATATAGGTTATTTTAATAGGCTATATAACTATACCCGTGCGGAGCCGGGGCGGGCCGCTAGCTAAGTATAAAGAATTTGTAGCTTACTCGATCATTTTCCGATTTTCTGCCGTGTCTTCGGTGACAGATTTCTCCCAAGTAGTGGCCAGTTCGTAAGCCGGCTTTAGATTGCATACATTCACTACTGAGTCCTCTTTTTTCTCAACTAGTTCTGTGAGAGATACCTAAAAATACATGAAAACCTAGTAAAATAGTATAAAGAAACGAGCAAATCGTTCGGCTGATGGTAAACGCCATGTCTGGCTATAAGACGTAGTTTATGAAAATAATGCAGTGAAAAGTCTTTTCGTGTTTTTTCCAAATATTTATAACATGTATCACTGTAATGGAGCGTGTCTTGGACTTGACCGTGACTTACATTGCTTGACTGACTTAGGGTGGGTTGCACCATCTTACTTTAGCTTTAACAAACATCGACATTTCAGTTAAAGTACCAGTTAGGCAAAAAAAATTGCACCATCTGGTAATTGTTAACTGACGTCATAACTTTAACTGTTAACCGTAACTGTCCACGCTTCGCTATTGTTTATGTTAAACTAGCTGCGCCCCGCGGTTTCACCTGCGTCGTGATAAAAAATGGTGATGATGGTGATGAAAAGAAGCCTATATCCTTCTCCTGATTCTAAGCTGCCTCCCCACTAATTTTTAGCCATATCGGTTCAGCCGTTCTTGAGTTATAAATAGTGTAACTAACACGACTTTCTTTTATATATATTGATCTTTTCTATGTCAGATGCATAAAATATAATTCCAGCTATGCATCTGTAGTAATAAAGGTCACATTTGATTTGCAACCCTGGTAATTAACTATGCTAGTGAATACGCTGGTGCAACGCATTTCACAGTGACTGCTAAAGTCAGCGTTACTGTTTTTATCAAGTTTGTCATAAACCGTTACTTTAACTACTACTATGGTGCAACCAAGCCTCCCTAATACTACTATAAACTAAACTATTCACTACTTAAAAAAGCTATTACTTACAAGAAATAAAACGATTAGGACTCGCGCGCTGAGGGTTCCGTTGAAAGGATACCACAGAACGCGGCCAAAAATAAAATGACAAACAATAACAGACACAAGTTGAAGTGGCAGTGGGCAGGGCACATATCACGCAGAACAGATGGCCGATGGGGCCGAAAGGTTCTCGAATGGAGACCACGGACTGGTAAGCGCAGCGTGGGATGTCGTACAAGATGGACAGACGACCTAAAAGAGACTGCAGGGAAACGCTGGATGCAGGCCGCTTCCAACGAGCCATTTTGGAGATCGATGGGGGGAGGCCTATGTCCAGCAGTGGACGTCCTATGGCGTCCTTCGGGTATTAAGGCGAAATAGTAGAGAACGTACATTTTGTATGACGGTAATGCTTGCATACTCGGCGTGCGCGCTTAAATTTATTTTTATTTTTTATATACAAATAATCTTACGCTTTTCCAAAAAACTGCGATCACTAAAGTATTTAAATGATTGTTAGGATTACACACACTTTGTTAGGATTACACACACTTGATTCTATCCATCGAAGGGAACGTAAATACGGGTGTTTTTTAGAAAAATTTACGATTTTTTCTATTGAGCAAAATTTCTTTAATCGTGTATCGGTAAACATATCCGAATAAAATATTTCAAGAACATTTATCTATACTAATATTATAAAGAGGAAAGATTTGATTGATTGATTGTTTGTTTGTTTGCATTGAATAGGCTCCGAAACTACTGAACCAATTTGAAAAATTCTTTCACTGACGGGAAGCTACACTATCCCCGGGTGACATAGGCTATAATCTATGCCCGTGCGAAGCTGGGGCGGACCGCTAGTTACACATAAAGAAATAATGACAATTAATAGATTTTAAAGGTCTACATTTAAATATTCGTGAGGACGAATCGTCAAAAAAGCATATTTCATCTTAATGTCACTTACCAAGTATTCCTTGTAAGTGGGCGCCAGTTTCCAGTGTACAGGGTGCACGACAGTTTGCATGAAGTTAGAAGTCGCCAACTGGACGTGCTGTCTTATTTGTTGTTGCAATATGACTAGCTGCTCTTGAGACATCTGTGTACAAAATGTAAACTGGGGTGTAAGGAACACGCTCCTTAAAACGAACACTGCAGGCCTAGCACGGGCCGTGGACATATTGTCTTTCCACAGTTTTTATCCCGCGAGAAAAAGACACACGTATCCATATACTAGCTTTGTCGCGTCTAGGCGTGAATAAAAATGGTGGAAAGACAATTTATCCACAGCCCATGCTAGGCCTGCTGGTGTTAGTGCTTGTGATCACTTATACCAGGAGTGGCCAAACTCTTGAAGTATGCGGTCTACATTAAAATTCAAAGCACCTAAACGGTCTACCACTAGAATCGACATTATACTCACAGTGACGCTAGAGTAGACATATACTCACAATGACGTTAAAGTCGACTTATATACTCAGTGACGTTAGAGTCGACTTATATACTCACAGTGACGTTAAAATCGACTTATATACTCAGTGACGTTAGAGTCGACTTATATACCCACAGTGACGTTAAATTCGACTTATATACTCAGTGACGTTAGAGTCGACTTATATACTCACAGTGACGTTAAAGTCGACTTATATACTCACAGTGACGTTAAAGTCGACTTATATACTCACAGTGACGGTAAAGTCGACTTATATACTCACAGTGACGTTAAAGTCGACTTATATACTCACAGTGACTTTAAAGTCGACTTATATACTCAGTGACGTTAGAGTCGACTTATATACTCACAGTGACGTTAAAGTCGACTTATATACTCAGTGACGTTAGAGTCGACTTATATACTCACAGTGACGTTAGAGTCGACTTATATACTCAGTGACGTTAGAGTCGACTTATATACTCACAGTGACGTTATAGTCGACTTATATACTCACAGTGACTTTAAAGTCGACTTATATACTCTGTGACGTTAGAGTCGACTTATATACTTACAGTGACGTTAAAGTCGACTTATATACTCAGTGACGTTAGAGTCGACTTATATACTCACAGTGACGTTAAAGTCGACTTATATACTCACAGTGACTTTAAAGTCGACTTATATACTCAGTGACGTTAGAGTCGACTTATATACTCACAGTGACGTTAGAGTCGACTTATATACTCAGTGACGTTAGAGTCGACTTATATACTCACAGTGACGTTAAAGTCGACTTATATACTCAGTGACGTTAGAGTCGACTTATATACTCACAGTGACGTTAGTCTACTTATATACTCAGTGACGTTAGAGTCGACTTATATACTCACAGTGACGTTAAAGTCGACTTATATACTCACAGTGACGTTAAAGTCGACTTATATACTCACAATGACGTTAAAGTCGACTTATATACTCAGTGACGTTAGAGTCGACTTATATGCTCAGAGTGACGTTAGAGTCGACTTATATGCTCAGAGTGACGTTAGAGTCGACTTATATACTCAGTGACGTTAGAGTCGACTTATATACTCAGTGACGTTAGAGTCGACTTATATGCTCAGAGTGACGTTAGAGTCGACTTATATACTCAGTGACGTTAGAGTCGACTTATATACTCAGTGACGTTAGAGTCGACTTATATGCTCAGAGTGACGTTAGAGTCGACTTATATGCTCACAGTTACGTTAGAGTCGACTTATATACTCACAGTGAGGTTAGAGTCGACATTATACTCACAGTGACTTTTGAATCGACATGTATGTGCACGGTCTGCGGAGTGGGTTTAATTCTGTTGCGCAGCGACGCCGGCGCCTCTAGTGCGGCACTCGTTGTTGGTGTGTGGCGTTGATCTTCTTCTATTGATATCTCTATATTTCTGTTTTTGGTGCTTATGGTTAAGCGAGGGCTGTGGAAAAATAAACAAAATATTAATAACTAGCGGTCCGCCCCGGCTCCACACGAATATAGTTATATAGCCTATTAAAATAGCCTATATTAATCAGTGATAATGTAGCATTCAAATAATGAAAGAATTTTTAAAATTGGTCCAGTACTTTTTGAGCCAATTCGTTACAAACATACTTACATACAAATCTTTCCTCTTTATAATATTATAGTATAGACTAGCTGCACCCCGCGGTTTCACCTGCGTTATATACATCCTTGAAGCAACCTTTTTGGTATCGACAGCGAATTTCTTTGACTAAGGTGACTTTTTTTTTGCTATGATGTAATTCGAGATGAAATGATTATCTATGATGTGGATTCGATTCCCGCCTAGGACCAACATTCATGTGATGAACATTTGTGTTTGTTCTATATCTGGGTGTTAACATCTATTTAAGTATGTATTTAACCCTCAACTAACATCCTGGGGTAAATTTTTACCCCTTTCCCAAAATCCTATCTTAGAGGATAGAGGAGACCAGCAGTGGGATAAGGAAGGCAGTGGATGATGATGATGAAATACACTTCACATTAATTTACAGGCTTTAATTAAATATTTCAGATATTATTCTTCAATACATTTTTAACACTTGACACTCCCCCGTTTATTATATTTCTCTTTGCTTGACACTATACAGACATCTCATAGATTGACAAAGACTTATATAGAAATGCTTTATTGTATTCTCACACATTTAATTTTACAACTCAAGAACTCAGAGCAAATAAAAATACAGAGGGACTACCGCGAACACGAAAATTTAAGCCACTTTTTGAAACATGTGTTTTTGAAACAAAATAAGTAATAATATAAATACTTAAGTGTGGAAATATGCCATCCTTCTTATTTACCTTTTTACAGTTCTAAACACTGCAAGAAGTCATTGTTTCTTTTTAAAACGGATGTTTTTAGTACGACGTCCTGACAAGAAATTCACGTAGTTTTGAATGTGTATGTGTGCGTGAGTCGTGTATTTATAGGGAAATTCACGTAGTTTTGGAAGCGATGTTGGCGTCACTTTGGCAGTGCGCCGTAGGGACTCTGTATTTTTATTTGATCTGAGCTCAAGAATAACTCCACCAATAGCTTCACTCCATAAGGGATGTACCTGCCAAATTTCAGCTTCATAGCTTAAGTAGTATTCGAGATTTCGTGATGAGTGAGTGAGAGAATGAATGAGAGTGATATTTTGCTATATATAGATAATATCGTCGCAAGAAAGGCAGAATTACTGAAGCGCCAAAATAGGCATATTGAGTTATATAGATATTCGGAATCAGCGTTTTTTTCTGCGTCGATCAGTCTGGGTCCCATAGCGATACGAGCACTATTTTGGCGTTTCAGTAAAAGGAAAAAAGGGGTTTTTTCATCAACCAGAGTCCTTAAACGACACTTTTTTGGCATTTTATTTGTGCCTGTCATCTAAGTAATTTTGTTATCCTGCAATAAATTACAAGTAAATTTTAAGTAAATTTGACTTCCGGCAATTTAAAAGCTAATATTTTATAAGCATTTTTTAGTTATAAGTAATTTTGATTGCTATAAATATTTGAATCAAATGGCGGTTAAGAAATTTTGCTTTACTGTAAATTGAAGTCATTTTTACTTAAGCGCCACTATATCACAAACCAGCAGTCCATTTATTATGGTTTGCACTTCTGGACATAGAAAATGACAAATTAATAAAAGTTTACCTTGACGTCATCGAAATTCTTGTGCTGGGAAAAAAGTTATGAGTTAAAAACGAAAAAAAAAAAACTTAAAACGGCTTTTTCTCGAAATGGTCATTTGGAGCTTCAGTAAATTTGCCTTTCCTGCGACGATATGTACTTGCAAGTCGTAGCTAAGGATAATGTATAACACAATCATAAACTATCTACCTATCTAGTTAAATCAAAATGACAAACCAATACAAAATGTGTAACAAGTGTACCTACCTACAATATTTTATTATGGAATCATGTAAGTAATAATAGGCTATTATAGAAAGTGACGTGGTTTTCACACATTTTATTTATATAACACAGGAATTACTCACGTAAGATTAAGCCGGTTACTCCGACTATAGTTTCAATCGCATTAGACGGTCTTTTTCAAGGTGAATGCAAAGCGAGACGCAGCCGCGCGCGCGCATTCACCTTGAAAAAGACCGTCTAATGCGGTTGAAACTATAGTCGGAGTGACCGGCTTAATCTTACGTGAGTAATTCCCGTGTAATATAAATAAAAATAATAGGCTAAGTTTTTGAGAAATAATAATTATTATTATAATATAATACTTACCCTGAACATTTCGGTGTCTCGATTCCAGGGACAATAACATTTTCCTTCTGAACATCTTCCTTCTCACTCTGCACATTGATCTCTTTCTCACATTCGTCGTTGTTAACATTTTGCTGATCTGTTTCTTGAGTACATTCCTTCTCGAATTCCAGTTTCTGTGAAGGTTTATCTGCATTCTCGTCGTCCGACAGAGGCTCTTGCTTACCTTCCCACTGGGTAATCTGAAAATACATTATAAAATAAGTTTATACTAAAAACCTTAAAGATTAAAGATTATTTTATTGCTTAAAAAGTAACACCTTAAAAATAATATTTTACTATTAGTCCCCACACTAGGACAAAGCCTGTCTCGTGGAGGCCTTAAAACAAATTATCAAAAATTATACACTTATATTCTACGACAAGTGCTCACAAAAAAACTAGAAAAACAAAACAAAAAACATAACATTAAGAAATAATTTTAAGAAACTTGACAGTATCATCACAAGATAAGGATAGAAGCCAATTTTGAACAATGCGCTTTGCCTGGTTAAATGAAAAGTATTTGACAACTAGCGTTTTAACAATTTTGTTATAAATAAATGGAAGCAGTAAGTTAGGAAGTTTTTGAGCGAATTTAGTACGAATAGAGGCATGGGGAGTTCTGACAGTGCGATTTTTTAGTTTCTCGAGGTAGTCTAGAGAAATTAGGACTTTATTGTGGTTGTTTTAAACATCCTTTTAGTTTTTGCAAAGAAAATGTAATTCGACGTCTTGAAGCGGCGGCCATTTTGAATTAAATGTGATGTCACTCACTTTGTGTTTTTCGGTCTTTTATTTTATTTTATTTTGCATTTTTAGGGAAACTTACAGCCTAATAGTATACAGGGTGTAAGGGGAACACTCTCGGAGCCAAAAGAAGATAATTGTACTCATCATTATGAACAACTTTTACTATGGGACCAGCCCTGAAATCGCGAAAAAAATTTCAGCTGTTCTATAGAAAACAGTCATTGACACTCGACAAAATGTATGGAACAGCTGTTTTTTTTCCGCGATTTCAGGGCTGGTCCCATAGTAAAAGTTGTTTATAATGATGAGTACAATTACCTTCTTTTTGCTTCGAGAGTGTTCCCCTTACACCTGTATAAGTAAACAAAAATTATTAGGTGACTAGGCCAATTACAAGTTCCCGCCTATGGACAAAGCACCGGATGTTGAAGCAAAGGTACAATGTATTATTCTAGACAAGATTAATTTGAGGTCCGAAGCCCACTTCTGTAGTATCTTTTTGTGGTAAAATTGCAAGAATGGGGACTAGAGCTTCCTAGGGAGTTAAAGTGTCCACCACTGGCACCCCTCCATTAAGACCATTTTTTTTTTTGGCGCCTACGTGGAAAATAACTTCGTTCTTGGATTATTTTCCTAAACTTGTGTATTTTCGAGTGTTAACGTGTAGTAAATGGTGAATTATTATTAATAAGTGTTCGTAAGCGTGCTCGGGCAAGTGATATAACGAGGTAAAACATGTCTTTTCGTGTTGTTTTCAAAACTTCGTAGGAGCCTCTTGTAAATCTCCACCACTTTACAGGAGCATGAGTTTGACTTGACTGTGACTTACTTTGCTTGACTCTGACTGTGACTATGACTTGTTTGACGCTTTAAATACTATGTAAACATGTTTAATATTGCGACTAAAGGACATTGAATCCACGGTCATGAAAATTTTAACAAAAATAATAACATGTTTTTTGTGTAGTGTATTAATGTGTGTGTGTATCCATACTTACATTGGTGGGAGCAGTTTTAACGACAGCGGAGGGCAATTCTGAGATCTCTTCGGTGCCAGGCAGGATGCTAAACAATTCTGTCACCAAATCGTTTAGTTCTTTCTTCGATATCTTGATAATGGAGTTGCTTAGGGCTTCTTCATCTTCGTCATCTGTTGAACGAGAATAGTTTAGTTTTATTTTAAGACGATGAAAATTTAGCTTTCATGTTCCGCCATTTCGGCAAAGGACAAAATCGTGAAGAAATGATAGTATATTGTCATTGCGAGAAGTAACTAATTCTAATTCTTCTCTTTTCGAGTCGATATTTCGTAAATTATTTATCTTATTTTAGATTAAGTTTTGGACCAAAATTATGGCAACCCCAATGGCACTCTCCGCGACCTCATTCAGGTCATCTAGTGTGCAGGTTGTAGGAACCGCTGCATACTCCATCAAGTGTACTATTTTTATGCCCTAGATGGCAAACAAGCAGACGGGCTGTCTGATGGTAAGCAGTCACCGTCGCATGGATACTTGTAACACCAGAGGCATCACAAATACGTTGCCGACCCTTTAGAACTCGATTAACTCGCCTTTTGAAGAACCCCATGTTGTAGCTTCTAGTAACCATGTTGTAACTAGTTCATGTTCAAAGTGTTCTGCACTGATATCCGCATGGGGTAGATTGTGCATTTGCCCTGCCAGCCTACACAAACCAGCCGAGCTCCTTAAAATAACGGAGCACGGCTTTGGATCGCTGACTTAACGGCCTCTTATAGCAAATTTGACGGTTTTAAATCAATTTTATTCAGTTAAATTACAATATTTGAGCTAGAAAAAAATACATGTCACAGATACATCTGTGTTTGAGTTTATGATTTGGTTCAAAACACGATAGAATAAACTTTCCTTGATCAAAAAAATCTGAAACAAAGTCGATTCAGTTTATTTTTTTCGCTTTATGCTCTAATAAAAGCTCGTAACAACCTGGAAATTGCATGTACTGAAAGGCAAATTTATAAAAAAAAAAATATTTGGATAGAATTTTGACAGTGAATAAGTTTCGTTTTTTAGTTAAATTAAAAGCGTAAAAAAGGTCGCGAGAATTTGCGCGCACCGCGTTCAATGCCGCGCCAGGCGTCATCGAGGTCGGACCTATGTTCGTTTTTGTCGTTGCACTCTCCCCGCGGGCGTCTTGACTCTTGGGTGGCAAAATACATCGTCGCTATAACTTGGCGGGGGCTGAGGGAGCGTTTTGTTGTCTACGCGACTCGGATAACCGGACTTTAACTATTCTACGTCCATATGTCCAGCAGTGGGACAATATAGTCTGATGAAGATAAAAATTGTCTTACGCGCATCAGCGTCCGCAGCCACATTATACTCCGGATCAGCCTCATCATCGTCCTCATTTTTCACGTTGGACGCTGGATTCAAGCACTCGTTCAAAAACTCATTCCATAAATCATCTACATCCTGCATGGGTAGATCGTCTGGTGGTATGAAGGTGCTCTCTATGTGTTCTATGGAAGTGGCCGAGAGGCTCAGTTTGGAGCGCGTCCGTAGGGCGATAGTTGCTTCCTCCTCTTCGATTTCTAATTTGCGACGGGCTGTGGATATATCCTGAAAATTAGAAAGAGATAACATTTTATTCATAAATATATTGTAATGATAAAGATAATTTGTGAGTCCGAGCTGAAGGTCCGCAATCACCCTCGGTTGATATTTAAGTCGAGGAAAAAATGGGTTCTACATTAACTTTGTTAAATGTCTTATTAAGGCAGTCTCCCTTTCTTGACTTTTTCTAGCGGGCACGGCAGTTTCATGTCTAAAGGTGAATATAATGGACCCCTTTCATTGTTCTTTATACACCCCTTCCACGTAACCCTGTGTATACACATACGAATTTTATAGTTTCTTCTTGGCCTTGACGTATGAAAATAATACCTGTGGTACTTTGAAGGGCCCATCCTTGATGACGCGAGGGCTTTCTGGCGGCGCAGGCGTTGCTGGTGTGCGCGGCTGCGAGTCCAGATCGCTGCTCGACTCCACATGGTCATCATCACTCTGGGGAAATAATAACATCATTTTTAGGGTTCCGTACCTCAAAAAGAAAAAACGGAACGTTTTAAAGGTAGGTTCACTACCAACTGGACCAACGGGCTATCTGAAGGAAATTGGTAGTTTTACCGTTTGACCACCTCGCTTTCACATCCTGGGACCGTACGGCTACCTGTTTTAAGCGATTCTGTTTAGTTGATTGCGAAAAGATGCGCGACCGCAAACCGTATCTCGGCGCGTTCAGGTTCACGTTCATATGATTTTACGCACTGCGCCATTTCGAACCCTCGTTAAGAGATAGCTGTAAGGCCCCTGGGGGGTTAGAAAAGAGCCACGTTTTGTTAGCATTAACGCCTACGGAAAGATGAAATTGTATGAAAATGACATTAGCTTGAAAGAAGATCTCTCAAGCTAATGTCATTGGCAATTTCATTTTCATACAATTTCGTTTTTCCTTAGGTGTTAACGTTAACAGAAAGTGGGTCTTGTCTAAACTCCCTGGTCATAAATTAAGGAGCTTTATTAGCTCCGGAACCGGTCGGTGCTCGTCTCAACTGATAAACATAACGTGAGTATAAACTGTTTTGTCATCACTATCACTACATAGTATAAAACAAAGTAGCTGTCGCTGTCTGTCCGTCCCTATGTATGCTTAAATCTTTAAAACTACGCAACGGATTTTGAAGCGGTTTTTTTTAATAGATAGAGTGATTCAAGAGAAAGTTTTATATACATATAATACATGCATAATATAGTAGAGAAACACTGATAATTGTAGAGGTTTCTAATGTGATGTCGTAAATAAAAAAAATTATTTGCGCTTACATTGCAAACGCTGGCTGAAACCTACGAGATAGATCAAAATAATGTACTACAGTATTGTATACCTTAAAAAGGTCTACAAAAAAGTCCGCGATGGTATATGTCTATCTCTTAGGAATAACCCACAATAACCATTTAATATTATTTATTTTTTTATGAGAACTAATGGCTTATTTACAAATGGATTTTAAGCAATACAGCATTAATCTTTATCCAATTAAGTACCTTAAATACATTTGCATTTAATATAGACCAATATGGCGGTTTACAGCATGTAATTTAAATGAATATTTTCGAAGATATTAAAGATTTAAAATGCAGGGACATAGCGGTTGCGGCGGTACCGGCGGCGTGTTTTTCACATGGCCAATTATTATATGTCGCTCTTTAAAGAGTAACCTCTAAAGAAAACATGTTTGTTTGCCTAATGACAAAAAAGCTGTGAATGTAGTATATAAAGACATTCTGTAGTATATTATTTTAGTATTCGCATTGCACCCGTGCGAAGCCGGGGCGGGTCGCTAGTAGTTTATAATGGACCCACCCTCATGTGAGTTTTGATGAAACTAACTAGTATGCTGTTGACTTACTGGTACATCATCATGGGTAGGCTCGTACTCCTCATCGTCTTCATCGTCAGCCATCTCCTGGGCGATGAGAGCTTCCACTTCTGGCCTGGTCTTTACATGGATGTGCTTGATCGGAGTCAGCTCCAGCTTCTCCAAGTCCCACGCTGACGACTTGCATGTTGACACTTTTTTTAGCTCTCTGAGAAAATTAATATGTGGTAATGAATAACACATTATAAATCACATTTAATATAAGATATATTTAATAAAATAAATTGTATAAGTTGACAAAGGGCACAGACCCGGGAGTCCGTGGAGAAACAAAATAAATGGTAAAAAAAAACACATTTAATTAAAATATGTCCTAAAAATGGGTAGTAGCCGCCTACCAAGCGTAGGGATTATGGCAACACACCCTAGGTCTCACACTAACCAACAACATCGTGAAAGTTGCGGTCATGAGGTGGACAAACTATCATTCAGTGTGGAGGTCTAACGGGGAGGCCTATGTTCAGCAGTGGATGACTGATAATTCAAACAAATATCAAGCGAAAACGACTCTAAGTCACAGTCAGTTTGTTACCTTTTCATGACTAACATCATAAAACATCATCAGTTTGTTTTTAAACACTGTTTTAATGAACTTTATAAACAAGTTTAAAATATTGTATGTACACATAACCTGTGTTTTAACCACTACATTAAAAAAATTAACTTTGAACTGTTTAAAACACTTTGTTTTTCTTATGTTTAATCATAATAATCATAAATAGTGTTTAAAATGCTTTGTTTCAAACACGCCAACCCTGGCTATGATTCAAGATAATTTATTTTGGCGTTTGAAGATAACCAGCTCTTTTACAGGGGGTTTAAAAAAAAACAATTTATGCTTGTTCAAGATGGCCTGTGGCCACTAGACATTAAAGTTTTTTGTGACTGGACAACACTTTTCTTTCACCTTTCCAACACAATGGGGAGACCTAGACCGCTTTTCTTAAGCATTATGGAATATTATTATGTGTTTCATTTACTACTATTTAATACTTTTATAACTTTTTTGAATAATTGATTAAATGAAAATGGTGAGGACTTTTGTCACAATACAAATAGGTACTTACTTGACTTTAGCTCGGGTAAGTTTTGGCTGTAAATTTTTATCATCGGTACTGTTTTTTTTTTCATGTTCTTCTTGTAATTTGACAAAAGCCAGTACATGATCATTTGTTACTACCCTCTGAAACAAATAGGCAGTTTATTATTAAAAATAAATAAATAAAAATAACCTTTATTCTCTGATCTTAATTACTACAGTAGGTATGACTAATGTAATTTTTTTTTTTATCCCTCTATCAAACCTTTTGTGAAGATTCATTATAAATTAATATAACAACGGCTTACACCAACAACATCCGCTTGCAGGCCATGCTTAGTACACACAGAAAAGAGAAGTAAATAGAACGGAAATGAAAAGTAAAATCTGTCACCAGGCATTATGGCAGAACCTTGATTGAAGATTCTTATTTATGTCAACGCGTCGAACACACACATGCAAAGAACTTGGACCTTACCATTTTGGGTTAGGTCTCAAAGTTCTTTGTGCGCATCACAGTTGCTAACTGATTTCGATTGACTGAAGTTTCGTTTATATGGGTGCAACTGGCTTACAACAAATTCGGGACATTCGGGACATATTTTTTTTTTTTTTTTCACACACGGTCATCTGACCCCAAACTATTTTCTGTGGTAGTACAAGTAGCAAGTAGCCGTTGCTATAGTAATTTATAAATTATTTAATACTCTTTCTACAAATCAGTCTGTAACACCAGCTTCAGTTTCACAATCAGGTTGGCCACCCTGGACATAGGCCTCAACTAGAAGTCGCAATTTTTCTCTATGTCTGGCGAAACTGCACCACCCTTTTGGTAGGTCATCTGGGAGGATGACCTTCTCTGCACAAAGGCAGCTTGATATCTTGCTTGATTTTTAAGTAGAAATCTGATTTAGTGACTTTTCTTACAAATAGGACATGCAATCATGCAACATAATTTCAATCTAGGTATTTGCGGGACTGAACCATCTTAGTCCCGCTGGATCCGGCTATTTTCAGGATCCAGCAGGGTGGACTTAGGACTTCTGAAATCAACCGTAATAAACCTCGTTTTCATGGTTTTAATTTTAACCCAAATTAACCAAGCTTTTTGGTACATTTTAAATGGTTTATTAATATTTTTAGACATAAAGTAAACAAAAATATGTATGCTTTTGGAGTGCCAAAGTATGTTCACTATGCAATATAATTATAATGTGCGAGAGAGACAAAATAGTTTATGATTAAACAAATGAGATCAGAGCTATTAAAGAACGCATCAGTTTGAGTCTGTAATATGAAAGAAAGAAAAAAGCTAAAAGCAGTGTGCTATTTAGGTATGAGCAACATTCTGGATTTTTGGCATTCTGTAACTATCAAATAGAAAGATCTTATAGAAAATGCAATTTCTGTAAAACAGGTTCTATATTTTTTAATGGAAATAACGGCTTCAACTGCAGCACACTAATAATTCTCAATCCCATAAAAACTTAATGAATTTGAAATTTGGGACAGATGCTCTACTACTTTTTTATCTGTAGCGAATGTAGCAAGCACCTACATTATTGAAATAACTCACGCAGTAGAAAAACATACCTTTATGATTTTCCTGACACTGGTCTCATCGAGATTATTTTTCACTGCCAATATGTGAACGTTTCTCTCTGTCTCCAAGGCATTGTCAGCAAGGATAATCTGGTTATCGTTGCTACTTTCACTGGATGTTCTGGTGAAAATTACAAAGTTAGCCATGCCATTGATATATGTTTGTACGAAATTCATTGAGGGTAACAGTAATTTTTTCACATGTATTGTAAATTTAGACTTTATAAGCAGTAGAATGCCGGTTTGTATGTTATAAATATAGATTATTCAGTAAAAATATAGATAATTTAGTAATATAAATGCCCGTAATAAGGTGAATTATGTGATTACTGCCTATGCAAAAGTCAATGAGCTAGAAGTTGGGCATACCTCTTTCGTTTCTTTCCTTGGTTTTGCTTGCTCTTCGAAGAAGACGCTTCTGCAGAGCATGAAGGTTCTTCAAATTCATCTTCTTGTTCCGTTTTTACCATGTATACAACTTTTTATTATATATATTGAATTTTAAGTAACACTCCACCAATTCAAATATACTTATGCCAGAATTCTGAAAATTCAACCAAAATCAACTGTTAACTAGTGTCAACTGTGTCAACATGAAATGAAATGTTTTTTTTAAATTATTATTATTCACCCATCGGGCAGGCTAAAGCTTTTAAGCCATACCGCCTGTTCATCTCTTTGTGAAATAGACTGTGGTGAAATGAAATAAAATAAATTAAAACTTCTTTTTTTTCACCTATTTCTGCACTGGCTAAGGCATTAAG
The DNA here is from genome assembly GCA_932305915.1 of Agriopis marginaria. Lineage (NCBI taxonomy): Eukaryota > Metazoa > Arthropoda > Insecta > Lepidoptera > Geometridae > Agriopis > Agriopis marginaria. Next base: position 3,600,442 of record OW029932.1, read on the forward strand.
GCCAAACCGACTCGACTCCTATATTTTACTGTCCTATATTACCCCAGTAAAGTAGTAAGGACTTCTTAATATAATAAATCTTAATAATAGTGAATGGTGCAATAATGGTGGATTATTATTTATCACATTCACGAACCCTTAGTAAAATTACACCATTCACCACCATTATATATTACATGCTTTCAACCAAGACAAGAATCAAGAAAACACGAATTTCCGAACACGGATCAGAATCACGATCAAAGTTTTATAATAAGGCAGCAGATTGCTTTCATTAGTTGTATTTTTTATTCAACAGGATTGACAGGACCTCTTCTCTTGGTGTTGGTTTTGGAATTCGGCCCGATATTACTAATATAGTAGTTATATGGGGCTGCGTTTCGGCCCCGCCTATGCCTCTAAAATGTCTGGGTTAGACCCAAATATTACTTTTTAATAGAGGAAAGTATTCAAGAATAAAAATAAATATTCATATATCATTTACTTTGACGTTGAACATAATTATAATCAAAGATCATTTATTGCTTATGCTTTATAAACATTCTAAAAGCTCTGAGGGGTATACTCACGGAACACTATTTGGGTATACTTCTTAGATAAGTGCATGTACATTCGTCAAAGGTATACTTACACAGGAGATAGAAAATATAGAATTTGTGGTGGAACAAAAACTGGTAACAAATTAGCTCTATAACAGTTAAGTGTTTAATTCAATATTTTTTAGTTACCACAAAGAGTATACAATAAGAATTATAATGTAATAATAATATATTAAATAAATTAGTAGTAACACATGTCTTTTATTTTATACAATTTATGACAGTAATTTTGCTTTTTCATTAAATTCTTCAAGAAGTTTTATCATATCTTCATAACCCGAAATCTCTTGTGCTTTTTGTAAAGGCAACCATTTTAAATCTTGATGCTCATCAGAGAGTTTAACTTCTTGTTTTGGGTCCTTTAATTTTGCCAGCCAGTACACAACAACCTTTGGTTTGCCATTCACCTTATAATTTAGTGTTTTGGATACATCTTTGTAGATCTAAAATGGTCAAAGTTATGTCAATTAAAAGTTCATTAATAGTTCAATTTATAGGAATGAGCAAGATAAAGTCAATTCAAAACCTCTAGATCATTTTCTGTTAAGCCAGCTTCTTCTCTTGTCTCTCTTAATGCCGTTATCCAATCTGATTCTCCAGGATCAACATGTCCTGCAAAAATGTATTATGTTGAATTATTTTGTTGTGATTTGCTCTAAATTACTCCATAAACGGTTGTGAAACAATTTTTATAAATAAGATGTAATTTCTCCATGATCCTAATTGACTACCTGTTTATTTATTTTACCTTTTGGAGGAGTCCAATGATGTTGCCCATAGGAAGTTTGTAGTAATAGAAACTGTACAGCCTGATTAACGTTTCTAAATATCACTAACCCCGCTGCTCTTTTGGGTGACATTATATCGTCAATATCAATCAATTATGGCTAGACTAGTATTTATATTCTCTTTGGGCTAGACTATGGTATGACTCCTATCGCAAACAAATTGAATTAGGAAACGTAGGAACCATTGATTGAACGATAACTTATCATAATAAATAACATAACCTAAAAAAATGAGAAGGAGAACTGTCAACTGCCACTACTGCCTGCCATTCTGACTTCTGTTTTCTTTCTGCCCATTACTGTGCACGCTAAAGCCATACCGCACATGTTACCCCCAGAAAAATTATATTGTGTGGAAGCGTTAAACCTACAGCTTCCCCAAGCCCTAACAGATGTGTCGGAATTGATTGAATGAAGGACCGCCGTCCAACCAAATCCATCTCGCCTGTTAGCTACTTTAGCTACACGACCTCGCTTGGTTATTATGATCGTCCAAACCAAAGATAAGAGAAAAAAATCGTTAGACGTGTGGATTTGGTTGACGGACCGTCTACCCAATGGTCTCATAATTATTTTCTTCTCTTTCTATGAATATGAATGTACCAAGGATTTTATATATACCCTAAAGGGAACACAGTGTGAATGTATCACTTCCATCCAAGGATTTTATATATACCCTAAAGGGACCTGGATTGAGTACTCATGCTAAAAAAACGGTCCGAGGGAAGAGCGAGCACGGAGTAATTTGTCCTTTTCTTGTAGGGTGTTCATGATTTTGAGGAAACGAAGACATTGTAGGTAATTCCTAAAATCATCGTATGGGTACTCTCAGTAAATACAGGAAGTTCATATAGGCCCAGTGACGAGCGCTAATGTCAGAATTTTAGGCCGCCAGGATGCCTGAAGGCCTCTGAGATGGCTTAGCGGCTATTGTTATAAGACTCAACCGGGACATACGGGTCACGTGACATATATTTTTTAAATTATAAATTGGCTTGCGCTTGGCCGCCATCTCGCCTGATGTTAAGCGATGATGCGGCCTACGATGGAGCACGCTTGCCTAAAAGAAACCTATTCACTCTCGACTTGAAGGCACCCAGATTGTTAACTTTTTATTCGATCATTCGGTTTCTAAATGCCACTCGCAATCACCCTACCTAAGATTGACCGTGTAGTCCGTTGCTTAAATTCGGTGATCAGTTAACAACATCTAGTAGATGACGATGATGTAGAAAGTAGCCTATAACTTTCCATCCCTTGAACTACACCCATGCAAAAAATCTGGTTGATTTGTTGCTCTGTTGCTACGTAAAAGAGTAACAAACACACTTTCGCATCCTATCCTACTTCCTACTAATATTATAAACGCCAAAGTTTGTATGTATGGATGTTTGTTCCTCTTTCACATACAACAGACAAACTTTTGTATTTATAATAAACTAGCCGTTACCCGTGTGACTTCGTACGCATACACTTTCACCTAAACTTTCAACCTTTTTTGGACCCTTTAATTCGGCCCTTTCGTAAAATATTTTTAATGAAGTTTTACACCCACTTGTCAAATTACAATTTCGTAGTTGCATAACTTTCAACACAACATACAAACTACAATTCCACCTCCTTAATCTTTCTTTTTTGTAAAAATATTATAACAGTATTTATTTATTTTAAACTATTAGCCTGAATACCAAATTTTATCCCTGAGTATCATCAAAAACAAAGGACTTTAATATAATCTTTCAACCTCCATTTGCCCCCTTTAATTCGGCTTTTTCGCTAAATCCTTCTTAGCGGACCTCTATACTTCATAAGGAATCTACGTGTCAAATTTTAGCTTCGTAAGTCAAATAGTTTTTGAGATTTCGTGACAAGTCAGTGAGTGAGTGAGTGAATTTAGCTTTTATTAATATAGAAGATTGGCATGACTACTATTTGGCATATTTTACTTACTGCGGGAAAATGACATCGAACTACATTCATTTTCAAAGTTTGTCGAGAGCATCACTACATCACTATCACTATCACTACATAGGATAAAACAAAGTCACTGTCGCTGTCTGTCCGTCCCTATGTATGCTTAAATCTTTAAAACTACGCAACAGATTTTGATGCGTTTTTTTTAAATAGATAGAGTGATTCAAGAGAAAAGTTTATATATATAATACATGCATAATATAGTAGAGAAACACTGATAATTGTAGAGGTTTCTAATGTAATGTCGTAAATAAACATTTTTTTTTTGCGCTTACATTGCAAACGCTGGCTGAACCCTACGTGATAACGAAGGGATTTTAAGCAATACAGCATTAATCTTTATCCAATTAAGTACCTTAAATACATTGTGCATTTAATATAGACCAATATGGCCGTTTACAGCATGTAATTTAAATGAACATTTTCGAAGATATTAAAGATTTAAAATGCAGGGACATAGCGGTTGCGGCGGTACCGGCCCCCCGGCCAGTACCGCAACAGGCCGGTACCGGCGGCGTGTTTTTCACATGGCCAATCATAATGTCGCTCTTTAAAGAGTAACCTCTAAAGAAAACATGTTTGTTTTGCATAATGACAAAAAATCTGTGAACGTTGTAGGTATATAAAGACATTCCGTAGTATATTATTTTAGTATTAGCATTGCACCTGCGATGCCGGGGCGGGTCGCTAGTGTCTTTATAAAATCTTCTGTGTTGAAGTGCAAGCTGCACACCTGGACTTTTTGTTATACTTGCTGTTCGACTAAGAATTACTTCCAACCACATTTTTCTTACATCCTCTTTTGTTGGTATACTGTAACATGAAATATATTCAGCGATGCATTTAGGTACTTTTATTTTTAGGGTTCCGTACCTCAAAAGGAAAAAACGGAACCCTTATAGGATCACTTCGTTGTCCGTCTGTCCGTCTGTCTGTCCGTCTGTCCGTCTGTCCGTCTGTCCGTCTGTCTGTCCGTCTGTCAAGACCCTTTTTCTCAAGAACGCGTAAAGGTATCAAGTTGAAATTTATAATGAATACTAGGGTCTACGGTTTCTTTCGGCTGTAAAAAAATAAAAGTTGTAAGTTTACTCAATCAAAAGATATGAACGTTTATGTCGCATATTTTGCGATTTCACAGGGAAATCAAAACCTATAGGGTACTTTCCGTTGACCTAGAATCATGAAATTTTGCAAAAAGTAAGTTCACATAGCACATATATAGGAATAAATCCGAAAGTTACAAATTTGAAGTTATATCATTTAAAAATAAATATTTTACTATTACAAACTTACATCTTGTAGCTGGAATGTATGGAAGAGCCTAATTGTCAACTACAAAGTTAAGTTTGTCTTTTAATATTACAACTTCAGTTCGTTTTTAGGGTTCCGTACCCCAAAAGGAAAAAAACAGAACCCTTATAAGATCACTTTGTTGTCCGTCTGTCTGTCTGTCCGTCTGTCAAGACCCTTTTTCTTGTATCTTCGATATACAATGCGGCACTATTCATTCCTTTTTCGTTCACCACCTACAGATTTGGTTCAAATTTAAAACATAAGCAATTAATCAAATAAAAATTTTATTTTTAACTTAAGTAATACTGCTAAAGAAACTAACCACAATAAAATTTCAGCTATACTATAGTTATAATTATCAGCTACACTACAATAATCTTATCTACTAATATTTTAAATGCGAAAGTTTGTGCGTAAGTGTGTAAGTGTGTATATTTGGCTGAAGTCACCACCGAAACTACTGCTCCGATTTAGATGAAATTTGGTATGGAGGTAGCATATTCCCTGAATTGACAGATTTCGGTGAAATTTGGTATGAAGGTAACATATTCTTTGGATTATCACATGAGTTACTTTTTACTCCGAAAAAAAGTTATGGTTCCTGTAGTATAACATCAATCACTCAACTCTGTGACTGTTTAATGGATTTCGATAAAATTTGGTATGGAGGTAGCATATTCCCTGGATTAAAACTAAGGCCAACCAACCAACCAAACCAACCAACAAAATGTAAGTTCCTGTAGGATAATTTCAATCATTCAACTCCGTAACTGTTTACGAGATTTAGCAAGCCGCAAGCGGCCTGCGAGGGTTAGTCAAGCACAAGTGACGTACAAAAAAGAAAAAAAAAACTTTCTAGGTTGCGTGGTTCGCTGGGCCGCAAGCGGCCCGCGAGGGCGAGTGTCAAGCACAAGTGACGTAAAAAAAAGAAAAAAAAAACTTTCTAGGTTGCTTGGTTCGCTGGGCCGCAAGCGGCCCGCGAGGGCGAGTGACAAGCACAAGTGACTTACCAAAAAGAAAAAAAAAAACTTTTTGAGGTCGCGCGGTTCGCTGGGCCGCAAGCGGCCCGCGAGGGCGAGTGTCAAGCACAAGTGACGTACAAAAAAGAAAAAAAAAACTTTATAGGTTGCGTGGTTCGCTGGGCCGCAAGCGGTCCGCGAGGACGAGTGTCAAGCACAAGTGACGTACAAAAAAGAAAAAAAAACTTTCTAGGTTGCGTGGTTCGCTGGGCCGCAAGCGGCCCGCGAGGGCGAGTGTCAAGCACAAGTGACGTACAAAAAAGAAAAAAAAACTTTCTAGGTTGCGTGGTTCGCTGGGCCGCAAGCGGCCCGCGAGGGCGAGTGTCAAGCACAAGTGACTTACCAAATGGAAAAAAAAAACTTTCTAGGTCGCGCGGTTCGCTGGGCCGCAAGCGGCCCGCGAAGGTGAGTGTCAAGCACAAGTGACGTACAAAAAAGCCAAAAAAAACTTTCTAGGTTGCATGGTTCGCTGGGCCGCAAGCGGCCCAGTCAGGCCAGGAATTTAACTTTAGATCTCCTGCTCATAAAGCACCGTGTACCTACCGACCATCAATATCCAGGATGAAATACATAAAACGTATTTAGTAGCATCCTAAAATAAAGCTTTTTGCGAAAGCGAAGCCGCAGGCGGAAACTAGTTATAATATATGTTTTTGGGATACTTAATCGGAAAAACGGAATTAGTCTTCGATGGGCGAACTATTGAACTTATAATACTTGGACAAGTTTGTACGGAACCCTCGGTGCGCGAGTCCATCTCGCACTTGGCCGGTTTTTTATGTAATATTTAGAATGATTCCCGTACGATTCGTCGAAACACCCTTGAACGATACAACTGTACACAGAAAGCTCGGTTCACCGTTGGATGGTGGTACTAGATCTACGTTTCGCCACTTACTCACCTGATGGTACGTGACGGTGTGGCGGAGGATGGAACACGTTGATCTAGAAATCTATTCATATCTATCTATACATTATTTTTTTTATATAAATAATAGGCTTGCGCTTGACCGCCAACTCGCCTGATGTTAAGCGATGATGTGGTCTACGGTGGAGCACGCTTGCCTAGAAGAAACCAATTCACTCGTGATTTGAAGACACCCAGATTGTATCTATCGGGGAACACCCATTCAGGCAGCGCATTCCACAGACTAGCAGTCACTATCACACTATCACTATCTATCACTAGCCATGAAGATATCTAGTTTGTTGTTCTCAGGAAATAAGGAGGACGGCAGGTAGTTCCATTCTTGGGCAGTACGTATCATAAATGAAGACCCAAATCGTTGAGTTCAAATCTTTGGAATTTTCACTAGGAAGGGAGGGTAGTGTGCATGTGCAGTCATTCTATTTTTCCTAAGTAAAAGGGGGAGGGTGGAACAAGGGCTCGAAGCTTTTGCGCACACTCGCCGAAATGCGAATTACTTTTAAATATCCCTAGGTCATGCTAAAACATAATGTATAAAAATAATTGTTCATTGTTCAAAATATTGTTCATGTTCACACGTGTATGGACACCCTAGTAAACATTTTCTTGTATTTCAAGCTTTGTGTACCTACCTGTGAAAAGATATGCCGCAGCCACCGAATGATCACTATCACAGTTTCTTATACAGCAATTTTTCACCATTTTAAAATAAATATTCAAAAATCATGCTTGAAAAAACAAAATATAGTAAGCAAACAATCAAAAACGCCATGTCGTTAATGCTGCCAGTAGCTTCATGGTTCAGCAGAACCATGAAGGTTCCTAGTAATTATACTAGGAACCTACATGGTTACTTAAAAATAAAATTTAAATAGGTACATGATACATTAGATATATTATCTACATTAATATCCGTTAGAAAATGGAAATAAAAATTTATCTTTATTTCATTGGTAGTAATTTTATGTTTACACCCCAAAATAGGGCCTGCCTGGTATGTCCGATTGAATAAGTAAAACTACTAAAATATGATTACGGGATAATTACCGTGGTGGTTGTGGAATGAGATTCCACAACATTATATAACTTTAGTGAACAGCTGAGATAGTTTAAAACAGAGTTTTACTAAAATATATGTTTTATGTAATGGCAATCTTTAGAAAGGGATACACTTCCTCCGTGGTAGATATTTCAGTGAGCTCGTTTTACCTCCATGTTCCTAGCTACATTATTATGAACCTTATCGTTAGACGTTAAGGTTTAGTTTTGTATGGGAATATTTTGACAGAACGCGTTCCTTTCCTTGCAACTTCCTTGCTTCCATCGTGCTTCCATCTATGCCAAAAGTATTTTTTTATATATCTTTTTCTGTGCCAATCTCAATATACTCTAGGTTAGTCTATGGTTTCCATTCTTATTTAGAATTGTTCATTCTCACAGATCTATCTGTGTTCATTCTATTCGAATGTTTCATTCACACTTCATTCAATTTCTAGCCGTTGACTTTGATGGAGAAAAAAACAAAATAATTCAAATTTGCAACGGCAAAGCAAATATTAACGTAAAATTTTCTAATGAATCGCCCGAAATTGTTTGTTTACGTTTACGTACCATTATTACAAGCTAAATTGATTGTGTTGTGAGAGTTCATAACTTAGATGGACTAGTGCCGTAAAACGATACCGAAACGAAATTACAATCATGTTTCAACGGTGGAAACGGATTCTTACAAATTGGGTAAGCAAGATTTTATTGCCTCTTTCAACTAATGAACTACATCTTATGTGCAGAATGTACTTCTCTATTTTATTTTCTATTCTCATAAGTGAATTTTGTAATCTTACAATGAAACATTCCCAAAGTTTATGTCCCCACTGTTTCCACTCCGCGATTACACCCGCGTTTTTCCACTGTTGTTTACCGGAATAAAACATATCATAGTTCCCGATTTACAACTTCCCGGACAACAGGGAATTGACGTTGCGATTATGATTATGAGAGTTGCATTTTTATAATATTATGATGATTATTCCAATCAGATTTATGCCTTATGAGGCATACTGCCTGGAGACTGTCTCACAACAAATTTTTCGATTATGAAAAGTAAATAAAGCAAGCGAAATTATAATTATAAAATAATTTGACCAATTTTCAGATAAACTGTAACTTCAGCAAATCAGATGAGGATGAGCAGAATCTCAACATCGATTCACTTGTGACTATCATTTCTCAACTAAGGGAGAACCTAAACTTGGACGAGTCCAAATCGTCCATACTTGAAGCACATACAGTTGAAGAGTTTCTCTGTGAGAAATACCCTGAATTTAAATTTGAAAATGGAACAGCTAAAGCGTCCAATGACGAAGAGATATGTCTCTCTGCATCGTTGTTACTTTTTTTTGTCTGTGTCAACTCGAAGAATTTTGACATAAAACATGCTATGTGCAGCAAGTTGAGTGGTGATGATCAGGAAACTATTCTGAAGTTCAGTAAATGTTTGATGGAATGTCCCGCGATATCTGTTGGGGAAGTACAGGCAGCTATAACAGGTTTGTAGCCAAATATTGGTGATTATTCTGTCATATTGTCTTTGATAGCCCTTTGGTCCAGTTGGTAGTGAACCTACCTTCTGAGCTTGGGGGCGTGGGTTCCATTCCCACCTAGGACAAACATTAAATTTATGTGATGAACATTTGTGTTTGTTCTATATCTGGTTGTTAATATCTATTTAAGTATGTATTTAAAACTATATATATGTATGTATATCAGTCTCTAGCAGCCATATCACAAGCTTTGCTTAGTTTGGGGTCAGATGACCGTGTGTTTAAAAATGTCCTGAATATTTATTTGTTTATTTATTTATACCAACCACTAAACTAAACCAATCTGACAGGACTTTAATTATCTGCGTCTCTTTTCATTTAAATATTTAAGAGAAGGATGACAACAATTTTAGAGCTGTCAAATTTAGTTTAGTTTAGAAAATCGTACAACAGAATCCACACCATAATACGTACATTAAAAATATGGTTTGAAAAAAGGCTTGCTCCTTTTTTTATGTTGGTTAATAAATAGGGTATAGTTAGGGCAGTCAAATCTGCAGTAGAATAGTAAAAGCAAAGGGTTGTAGTGACAAAACTTAACCAGCAGGCCTAGCATGGGCTGTGGATAAAATGTCTTTCCACCGTTTTTATCCACGCCTAGAAGCGACAAAGCTAGAATATGGAAACGTTTGTCTTTTCCTTGCGGGATAAAAACGGTGGAAACACAATTTGTCCACGGCCCATGCTAGGCATGCTGGCTAATCTTTTGTGTTAATTTGTATTCTTATCTCCATACCAAACTTCATCTAAATCCATTCAGCCAGGAGTTGAGAAGGAAACATACAGTACATTTACACACACATACAGACTTTCCCATATAGTTATGCATGATATAATTATCATCATCATCATCAGCCAGAAGACGTCCACTGCTGAACATAGGCCTCCCCCTTTAACCTCCACACTGAACGACAGCCTACCTTTTGCATCCACTGGATGCCCGCGACTCTCATAATGTCGTCGGTCCATCTAGTGGGAGGCCTCCCTACGCTGCGTCTTATTGTGGTGATATAATTATGATTAGGAACAATTATTAATATAGAATCAACCATAAATTCACAAAAAACGGTTGTTCCATAGAAAAATAACATTGACACTCAACAAAATGTATGAAATGTTTTTTTTTTTTAATGATTTTGGGATTGTCCCATTGTAAAAGTAGGTGTTGTTGTTCCCTGTAACAACTTTTTTTTTTAAGTATCTAAATAAATTACAGTCCATTCCATTGATAACATCCATTTAATCCATTTTTCAACTGTTGTTGATGCATACAATGACCTTCTTTCGGCTTGGTACCACAATTCTGTGTAATCCTGTATTGAAAGAAAGAAAGAAAAATAGAAAAATATTTATTTATGACAGAAACAAAATATATAGACATTATGAATAAAATTAAAACAACAAAGTAATCATCATCATCATCAGCCAGAAGACGTCCACTGCTGGACATAGGCATCCCCCATTAACCTCCACACTGAACGACAGCATTTGTTTGTCTGTCATGAGGGGGGGGGGGGAGGTTGCCAATAATCCCCACGCTTGGCAGGCGGCTTGGGGATCGCAGGAGGATCCACCATTCAAGTAGGAGGATGCTGCTGCCCATCCTCTGGTGGTTCTGGTCGTAGTTTTAGGACATACCCGGGTCCCAATAGTTAAAAAGTAATAGTTTAGATTATTATTAATTTAAAGTAATATTGCAGGTGAAACCACTGGCCATAGCTAGTTTTATAGAAATATTGTTTTCGTTGGGGTTATAAGAATAACATCTGCCCTTTTGCATTAGCAGCTGTTGCCAACAGATGGTTTTTGTTATGGGGTAGTTGAACTAAAAATAAACTCTAAGGTCAATATAATTGAAATGTAAATTGACTGGCATATATTTAAACGGTAGAGAAAACTTGACTAAGTTTTGAGATCGGCAAACTGCTAGCGCGGTACCAAAATAACGTTAAATCCGCTCAGTTGGAAAACGTCTGACAATCAGGGTCATAGTTATTGTATAGAAAATAATGTTGTACACACAATCCTAAATAAGGCACCTGTTATATATTTATCTGATCTCAACTGAATTTTAACTGGCTAACTTTATTATGTAAATATTTTACTAGATTAGAAATTAAGATATTTAATTAATTATTTTGCTGCTTGTTTTGTAATGTTTTGTGTAAATATGGATACATAGAATAAATGGATAAATGTAGGTTAAATAGTAGTACTTAACTACTGCAATATTTTTGTATTTGCTGATTTATGTACCATCATCATCATCATCATCAACCTTGAGTGACCCACTGCTGGGTATAGGCCTCCCTTTGTTTATGCCACTCTCCCCGGTCTCTCGCTATTCGCATCCACTCGTTCCCGACAGTATTTCTAATGTCGTCAGTCCACCTCATCCTCGGTCGGCCTGGGTTCCGCCAACCTAGTCTCGGCCACCACGCAGTTACTGCTGTACACCACCTGCCATCATTTACCTATCGTACCTATCATGTACCTATAGGTACATAAATCAGCAAATACAAAAATATTGCCCATCCTAGGACAGACTGTTAAAACTAAGCATTTGTTCCATAACTGTACACAGTTTATGCAATAAAATGTACTTTACTCTACGTTTAGAGTACATCAGAATCGATGCCAATATCTATATAAGTATGTATTTAAAACTATATAATTATATGTATCAGCACAGCATTGCCAGAATTTTTTTTTGCCGTTAAGTCGGGATTTTAGAACTTTTTGAGTAAAAAAGCGGGATTCTGGGTTCGAAAGAGGGACATAGTAAAAAAACTAGACTGAGTAACTACTAAAAAAGCGGGACTGAGCCTGTCCCGCGCGGGACATTTAATTTTCATTTAAAACTCGGGACATCTGGCAACGCTGATATGCATGTATATCAGTCTCTGGCAGAGCCATATCACAAGCTTTGCTTAGTTTGGGGTCAGATGACCGTGTGTGCAAATATCCCGAATATTTATTTATTTTTATTTTATAGTTGGCAGTTATACTAACTATACATTATCCTCGCAGAGGCATGCGGCCAAGATATAGCGGCGATGGAGCTCCCTCGCCAGTCCACTATAGCCGAGACACCGCCGGCGCTGCGGTCACTTCACAGTAACGTAAGAAGGCTGCAGGCAGCTTTAGATGCAGAGCGTTTTGACCGCAATTATCTGCAAGAAGAGCTCTCCAGGACAAACAACAAGCTGGAACGTCTCTGTAAGTAATAATGATACTATGGGAATGTTCTGAAGAACTATTATCACACCAAATACTATCATCACACTAGCCAGCACCGCCTGAAAATTCATCCACATATAGTTCTGTGGAAATCGCACACTGTGCGTTTCACGCGATCTCTTTTAGGGTTCCGCACCCTAAAAAAGGTCCGGGTATCGTAAAAACGGGACCCTATTACTAAGCCTACGATGTCTGTCTGTCTGTCCGTCTGTCCTACCTATTAACGTTAACGTGCCTAAAGAAGTTGGGGCCAATTTCGGGAAACTATCGAGTTTTCTCATTAACCATCTTGGAAAGTCTTAAAACAAACTCTTTAACCACTGCATTCTACTTGTTAAGCAGCAATGGACTAAGATTATGAAGAAGATGATGTACAAGATGAAATACTCATTGTTATCTACCTATTGTTACTATCTTATTGTTTCAGCAAAAGAAAAAGAGCAGCACAAGCTCGAGATACTGAACCTAAAAGCCAAGATATCGTTCTGCTGCGGAGACGAGACAGTCGCTAAGAACGCTGAGGCAGTGGCTGATGTCAAGCTGACGAGGCAACTCCAACAGTTGGAAATGATGCTAGAAGAAACACAGACACAGTTGGACGATGTATCATATGAACGGGACTCTTATAAGGCCAAGGTAAGACTGATGCAGATGGCAGGCTGTCGTTCAGTGTGGAGGTTAAAGGGGAAGGCCTATGTTCAGCAGTGGACGTCTTCTGGCTGTTGATGATAATGATGAAGAACTTTATACAGACTTATTTACATTTGGACATCCTGAATAAAATCATCAGTAAAAGTGACACTATACGCTTGTTGACACATTCGTCATCATCATCATCGTCAGCCTGTATCAATCACAGCTAAGTATAGGCCTCCTCTCCCTTGTGCTATTGATCCCTGTCTTGGGCCAATCTCATCCACGTATGACCTGCGATGGGTCTGATGTCATCGACCCATCGGGCTGGTTATCTGCCTACGGAATGCTTATCCACTATTGGTAAACACTCGGCCAGGGCTCTACTCCACCTGCCATCACCACGACTAGCCACGTGACCTGCCCAGCGCCACTTGAGTCGCATAATACTGTTTCCGACATCAGTGACTATTCTCCTTTGTTAGATTTCAGTTTTTTTTTTTAAATTATAAATACGCTTTCGATTGGCCGCCAACTCGCCTGATGTTAAACGATGATGCGGCCTACGATGGAGCAAGCTTGCCTAGAAGAAACCTATTCGCTCTCAACTTGAAGACACCCAGATTGTAATTATCGGGGAACAGTACTCAGGCAGCGAATTCCACGAACTAGCAGTTCGCACAATAAATGTGGATTTTGTTTTAGATGGATGAACTGAAAAATGAGCGCGACAAATGGCTGGCACTAAGTCAGCAGGAGATCACTAGAGTGTCCCAACTATCCGAAGAACTCGAGACAGAGCGTCGTCACAACCTATCCCTGAAGGAACTAGTGACAGAACTGCGGCAGCATAACAGACTGAACGGCCTGGACTGTTCTGTGGAGTGTGACGACCCTGATGCTAGTGCACATTCCCTACAGCAAAACTCATGTAAGTAGCAATGCATATTTTTACGGTTCTGTAGTGCAACAAGGCAATGGGCAGGCTTCGACCAAAATCGACAATCAGATAGCCCGTTGGTCCAGTTGGTAGTGAACCTGCCTTCTGAGCTTAGGGGCGTGGGTTCGATTCCCACCTAGGACAAACATTTGTGTGATGAACATTTGTGTTTGTTCTATATCTGGGTGTTAATATCTATTTAAGTATGTATTTAAACCTTTATATGTATGTATATCAGTCTCTGGCAGCCATATCACAAGCTTTGCTTAGTTTGGGGTCAGATGACCGTGTGTGCAAAAATATCCCGAATATTTATTATTTATTTTATTTATAAAATAAAATGAATGGATGGGCATAACCATTGAAATTGTTCAGTAAAATCGAGTCAAAACCGTTGGACAAATACTTAAACACCTAATTATAACCATGTACAGTATATTTGTTACAAAAAATAGATAGCAGTTTTTTGTTGTGTATTTATAATTCGGAAAAGCACGCGAAGGCATAATTTTGTCAGATGTTTCGTTATCATGTAACAATAGTCTCGTGTTGCACTTCCTACGGCTAGAGACCGACTGAAACGAACGGAGCCCCGGCGCTCATTTTGTAATCTTCAAAAATGCGCTTCTTCTGGGCCCGTCCATTCATTTTATTTTGGTCGAAGTGGGCAGGCCACATTGCTCGAAAAACCGATAACCGATAGGGAAGAAAGGTTCTTGAGTGGAGACCACGAACCGGAAGACGCAACGTAGGTAAGCCTCCCACTAGATGGACCGACGGCATTGTGAGAGCCGCAGCCATCCAGTGGATGTCGAAGGCAGGCTGTCTTTCAGTGTGGAGGTTAAAGACGGAAGGCCTATGTTCAGCAGGGGTCATCTTCTGGCTGATGATGATGAGTACAACATGGATTGTACAAGTACGTAGTCCAAGAAAGAGATTGTTGTGCATATCCAGCGGGATTATTATGGATGTGCGTTTGCGATTCCAATTGTGATCGCGACCGCATGCCATCTCACTCTACCACTAGTTGGTTGTGCCTAACATCATATTTTCAAAGCTCCTACCGGTATATTCGAAAATAAAAGTTTCAGTGCTCCAAAACTAGTAAAAGCAGTGTGTAAAAGAGTGACAGTACGTTATTATTCTCGAAAAATAATAAGCAGCAGCAAATACTCACCAAACAGCTGTTTACGGAAATAACAAGATTCATCATTGAAAGTTTTTTGCCAGAAAGGAACACTGAAACCCACTATTTGTGAGTAAATAATCTTCCACTACACGAACACACCAGTTTTCGGAACATGCCTATGTTGAATAAACAATAAATATGAGTAGCTGAATTAAAGAACACATACAGTTAAATCATAATAATTTAAATCCACCATTTTGTTTCCGTTTGCTGCGCTTACTATACAAAGACTGTTTCACCGACACTTACCGTAACACACCCAATTGCAATAAAGAACTAAGCTGACAGTCACGCCACCTATTGAAAAACTTTCACATTACCAACTGGGAAGTACGAGGTTCATATATTTGTTCGGACACCGACATGCGCACCCGCTCCTACCTAACACAAACCTTAATCAAGAAACCGCTCAAGCCTCGCAATAGAGGGCGCTAGTAGTAGCGTCATCACCTAAAATTTCGTTCAAATATTAGTCATACACAACAACGACTTCCATATTCGCTGCATACACGAACCTTTTATATACACTACAGAAGGCCCTTGCAGTTGCTATAATATAGAGGGAGTTATTAACAACAATTATTCCTAAAAGATCCAGATTTTAGCTATTTATAAATAGACAGCAATTAAAGCCATAAAAATGTCAGAACCAATTTTAGAAATGCTGAAAGCTTTACGAGTGCAGATCAAGGAAGACACAGAAAGAAGCTTAAAACAGGCGGAAGAAAATATAACACAAAAAATATATGAAAAAATTGAAGAAAATTTTTGCAAGTTCGAAACAGATATAACTGAAATTAAAAAGACTCAAGAAGAACAGGAAAGAAGACTGGATGATCTCGATAGAAAGCAACGGTGCAAGAATTTGATTTTCTTTGGAATTGCAGAAGAAGAGCGTAGTTATTCGGAGCTTGAAGATATGATGACGGAAATAATAAATAACAAGATGGATGTCGAATGTGATAAGAAAGACATTGAGTTTGTAGGCAGAATGGGAAAGAAAAATACAAACCCAAGGCCTATAAGGCTTATTCTGACAACGTATGGTAAAAAGATAGCTATATTTCAACGAAAACCAAAAGAAAATACAGAATGGTACATTAAAGAAGATTTCCCGCCTAAAATTCTACAAAAAAGAAGAGATCTTCAGGAAGAAGTAAACAAACTGAGAGAGGATGGAATAAAAGCAGTCCTAAAATATGACAAAATAATAATTTTGAAAGAAAATACTACACCTAAAGAACATGTCCAATCAAATAACAAACGAAAACTCTCAACTACACCTGAAAACAATAAGGAACTCACCAATGTCGACTTGAAGAATACATACAAACAAACACCTAAGAGGAATAAATCATACAACATCGCATCCTACATGCACAACCCTAGCAACCAACAAACTAAACAAATAATTACACAAATACCTAGAACTAACAAACAAGATGAAAAACCAGAAACAATGACAAAAAACTAAGTAATAAACCTTCTCCAAGCCGGCTGGTCACCGTGGAGAAGAAAGACCAAATCCCCCTAGTTACAACACATACCGACAGTAAAAATAATAGTATACTAAATATAGCAAGCTTAAATGTACGAACCCTACTAGCGGAAAGTAGACTGACAGAATTAACATACGCATTAAATAATGTTAAATGGGATGTCCTTGGTTTGTGCGAAGTGAGAAGAGAAAAAGAAATCATAGAAGAACACGCGGAATTTATCCTATTCCACAGTTATGCATCAAAGGGGAGAAATGGAGTAGGTTTTCTTATCAAAAAATACTTAAAAGATAAAATAAGTAAATTTGAGACCTTCTCAGACAGAGTCGCCTTAATGGAAATAAATTTGGCAAACCACAGTTGGACCATAATACAAGCCTATGCCCCAACTGAAAAATATGGCAAGGAGCCACTACTTCAATTCTATGATACCCTTGGAAATGCTATAACTACATCTGAAAAACTTAACATAATCATAATGGGTGACTTTAATGCTCAGATTGGAACAATGCAGTCGGGTGAAGAAGCTGTATTTGGAAAATTTTCACACGGAAAAAGAAGCGCACATGGAAAATTTTTGGTAGAATTCGCTCAAGAGAACAATTTAAGAATAACTAACACATTATACAAAAGAAAAAAACACAGGATATGGACATGGAATACACCCAATGACAAATACCACAATGAAATTGACTTTATCTTAACAAATAAGCCGAATCACATAAAACATTTCGACGTAATAAAACCTGACTTCTATACAGACCATAGAATGGTTCGATGCCAGCTATCTATTAAAAGCTCAAGGAAATATAAGCAGCCGATGATACAACATAATTTGCGAAACATTCTTGAGCTTTCTGAAGAAACAAAATGCAAACTAGAGTCAAGATTACAACAGACTCTAGATAATGACTTAGACATTAATACACAATACAAACAACTAAAAGAAGAAATAGCTTGCACACTTAAAGAAATATCACATTTCAAAATCAGAAAGAGGAATCAAAATGAAATAAGCAATACTACTCAACTCCTCTTAGAAGAACGCAAATCACTTTATAAAGAAAAACGCACTAAAGAAATCAGAGCTAAAATTACAAAAATAAGCAAAAATATAAACAGAAACATCACAAGAGACAAAAAACGGCTCAGACAAGAAACTTTCGAAATATTTATAAAAAAATCAGGAGCGGTGAAAAAAGCATACAATGAGTTAAACAACAAAAAGGAATGGACAGCAAACCTAAAGACCAAGACGAAAACTAGAATTACAAAAAGAAGTGACATACTACATGAAGCTACAATGTTTTACAAAGAATTGTACGCGACAAATCAAACATCAAATTTAAAAACCCATGAAGATAATTTAACCCAAAAAAATACGACAATACCAACCATATTAAAATGCGAGATAGAATACGCCATTAAAACGCAGAAAAACGAAAAAGCTCCCGGGGAGGACCACATCACGAACGAAGTGCTAAAGTCGCTTATAGAGCCATTACTCAATCCGCTGCAAAGTCTCTTTGATAAAATTATGAAGAACGGGCAATCGCCAGAAGATTGGAGTAAATCAATAACGATACTCTTGCACAAAAAGGGAGACAGAAGTGAATTAGG
This sequence comes from Agriopis marginaria, assembly GCA_932305915.1. NCBI lineage: Eukaryota > Metazoa > Arthropoda > Insecta > Lepidoptera > Geometridae > Agriopis > Agriopis marginaria. Next base: position 3,618,767 of record OW029932.1, read on the forward strand.
AAACTACCGGCCAATTAGCTTGATGTCGAACCTATATAAGATATTTTCAAAAATTCTCCTTAACCGTATCACGTCGACCCTGGACGAAAATCAACCACAAGAACAAGCAGGATTCCGCAAAAAATTCTCAACTGTCGATCACATACAAGTAGTTACGCAAATTGTGAATAAATGCAGAGAATACAACATAACACTGTATATTGGATTCATTGATTTTACTAAGGCATTCGACTCTCTTGAACACAATGCTATTTGGGAAGCACTGAAGCAACAAGGAATAGATGAAGGGTACATAAATATTCTCCATAATATATACTCAAAGAGCTCCTCAAAAATACGAATGGAAAGAGACGGACAGGAGTTCCCCATTAAGAAAGGAGTCCGTCAAGGGGATCCTCTCTCACCGAAAATATTTTGCTCAGTGTTGGAGATGATCTTCAGAAACTTAGACTGGCAAAACAAGGGAATAAAAATAAATGGAGAATACCTTAGCCATCTGAGGTTTGCCGACGATATCGTGATTTTTGCAGATTCTTCATGTAACCTAGAACACATGTTGAAGGACCTGACTACAGAAAGCAGGAAAGTCGGACTGTCACTAAACGCTTCTAAGACAAAAATCATGACGAATGGCAATGAGGAGACTATAACAGTTGAAGAAGAAAAAATCGAATATGTAAACGAATATACTTACCTTGGACAATCTATAGCTTTTGAGGACCATACTGCAAAAGAAATAGATAGAAGAATTGCCATATCATGGAAAAAGTACTGGGGAATGAAAGAAATTATGAAAAGCAAGGATATAAACATTACTATCAAGAGAAAAGTATACAACGTTGCCATACTGCCGTCTCTTATATATGGCTGCCAGACTTGGGCCCTAAGAAAGGAAGATGAAAACAGATTAGCGGTATGTCAAAGGAAAATGGAAAGAAGTATGTTAGGGATAAAACTATCAGATCAAATTAATAACAAAACAATCAGGCAAAAAACTAAAGTAAGAGACATAATAGAAACTATTAGAAAATTGAAATGGAATTGGGCGGGACATGCATGTAGAATGGAAAACGATAGATGGAGTAAAAAAGTTTTAGAATGGGTGCCAAGAGGATTAAAACGAAGAAGAGGAAGGCCAAATAGACGCTGGCAAGATATTTTTACTCAAAGACTTGGAAGGGAATGGATGAGAATAGCAAGAGACAGGAAACTATGGACAAAACTGGGGGAGGCCTACGCCAATGAGGCGACATCTACACAGGACTAAAATAGCAAATTAATACTGCATGACAAACAATAATATTTAAAATTCATTGACCAAAGAATAATATCTGACATAAATACATAACAAAAACTTTAACAAGAAAAACGAGAAAAAAAATATGTGACTATGACAATTATGTGATTTATGATAATGATGGACAAGTATAAATATGTAATTAAATATAAATAAAATAAAATAAAAATCATGTGTAAATTAATGAAATGTGTATTTGAAATAAAGGCTTTTTTACTTTTACTTTACTTTTACTATGTATGTATATCAGTCTCTGGCAGCCATATCACAAGCTTTGCTTAGTTTGGGGTCAGATGACCGTGTGTGCAAAAATATCCCGAATATTTATTATTTATTTTATTTATAAAATAAAATGAATGGATGGGCATAACCATTGAAATTGTTCAGTAAAATCGAGTCAAAACCGTTGGACAAATACTTAAACACCTAATTATAACCATGTACAGTATATTTGTTACAAAAAATAGATAGCAGTTTTTTGTTGTGTATTTATAATTCGGAAAAGCACGCGAAGGCATAATTTTGTCAGATGTTTCGTTATCATGTAACAATAGTCTCGTGTTGCACTTCCTACGGCTAGAGACCGACTGAAACGAACGGAGCCCCGGCGCTCATTTTGTAATCTTCAAAAATGCGCTTCTTCTGGGCCCGTCCATTCATTTTATTTTGGTCGAAGTGGGCAGGCCACATTGCTCGAAAAACCGATAACCGATAGGGAAGAAAGGTTCTTGAGTGGAGACCACGAACCGGAAGACGCAACGTAGGTAAGCCTCCCACTAGATGGACCGACGGCATTGTGAGAGCCGCAGCCATCCAGTGGATGTCGAAGGCAGGCTGTCTTTCAGTGTGGAGGTTAAAGACGGAAGGCCTATGTTCAGCAGGGGTCATCTTCTGGCTGATGATGATGAGTACAACATGGATTGTACAAGTACGTAGTCCAAGAAAGAGATTGTTGTGCATATCCAGCGGGATTATTATGGATGTGCGTTTGCGATTCCAATTGTGATCGCGACCGCATGCCATCTCACTCTACCACTAGACAAGAACTGACGTACATAATTATCCTCCTGGGCGAAGTACGAATATTAGATGCGTAAAATACGCATTGAATTTCATAGAAATTGAAATTTCGATATTCATCTGAATTATATGCAAAGTTAAAAATTGTATTATTAAATCATTAGTTTTAGACTTTTATTTTAGCCCGTTTTCATGATTTTATATGTTCGAGTGAAGTACATCCTATCGTATAAGGAATTATTGCATTCTTTAGACAATATCTTTAGGTGTTTCATTTTTTTTTTGTAAGACCCTTATTTAATATTAAATTTGATCTAACGAACCATTTTTCTCCGCTTCGCCTTCCGCCACATCGTCTTTAAGTCTTGAGGGTAGTTCGAAAAAAATGCGATTATACTTTGCCGTTGGCAACGATTCTGTCATATCACCCACTAAACTAAACCAATCTGACAGGACTAAAATTGTCTGCCTCTCTTTTCATTTTAATATGTGAGAAGGATAGCAACAATTTTATAGTGCGGTCAAATTTAGTTTAGTTTAGAGTACTTCAGAATCGATACCAATGTATACGGGGTGTAAGGGGAACACTCTCGAAGCCAAAAGAAGGTAATTGTACTCATCATTATGAACTACTTTTACTATGGGACTAGCCCTGAAATCGCGAAAAAAATATCAGCTATTCTATAGAAAACGGTCATTGACTCTTGACAAAATGTGTGGAACAACTAATTTTTTTTCGCGATTTCAGGGTTGGTCCGATAGTAAAAGTTGTTCATTATGATGAGTACAATTACCTTCTTTTGGCTTCGAGTGTTCCCCTTACACTCTGTATTTATAGCTTGAAATTATTTATTGAATCATATTACAGCAATCTGCAGTGAGGTTTGTGCAAACGTAGTTGAAGTGCAGCTGAGCGAAGAAAGGGCGAAGACAGTTGTCCTGGAACAGCAAATTCAAACTTTACAGGTTAGAAATAAAATAACTAAATTTATTTTTTTACTCCTACTAGCTTTTGCCCGCGACTGCGTACGCGTCGATTTTCATATAAATTTTTGAAATTTATAAAAAAAAAAAACCTTATGTGGTATATAATTATGTCCCACAAATTTAATTTAATTTTTCGATATTCAATTGGTTATAATATACCTTAAATAATTTTTACAATCATTACCATTTATTACTCAAATGAAAAAAGTTACTGAAAAGATTTACAAATTGTCTATTTTGTTATGGAAACTGACGTGGTTTTTACACATTTTATTTTTATTACACGGGAATTACTCACGTAAGATTAAGTCGGCGTCTATAGTCGCAGTTACCGGCTTAATCTTACGTGAGTAATTCCCGTGTAATATAAATAAAATGTCTATGATGTATTTAAAATTATAATTTTTTTTAATTGTAGGTACAGATAAATGAACTGAATCAAATAAGAGAAGCCGACAAAACTACGTTGAAAAATATAATAGCCCATAAGGAAAATGACATCTGCAATTTAAAACATCGCATAAATGAAGAAATTGAAAAGAAAAACAATTTGAAAGCACATTGCGATAATGAAAAGACCAAACTCCATAATGAAATCAATGAACTGGAACAAAAATTCAAAGAAAATCACGAATACTCAAACGCTGTTATTGAAAAAAAGATGGAAGAAATTCAAACTCTGCAAGAAGAGAAACAATCCTTGATACACACGCTTAATAACGAAACAACCAAATTGGATAACCTAATCAGGGACTTGCAATGTGAATTAGACACTGAGAAACTATCTCGATCGAGAATGAAGGAAGGTTACGAAAACCATATTATGAAACTCAATGAAAAAGTACTAAACAGAAATAATGAGCTAGTAGAACTGCAGAATAGTATTTTTGAAAAAGGTGAGCAGATAGAAAAGCTACAAATCGAAGTTAGAAATGAAAAAGAAGGATACAATAAACTTTTAACACAATATGAAAGCCTTAATGAACATGTGAATATAATGCAGTATGAATTTAAGAAAGAAAAAGAAGCATATAAGGAACTCATGAGTAAGCACCTGATTCTCAATGAATGGAAAAATGAATTTCAAATAGAATTCGAAAAAGGAAAAAAGGTTTTAGAAGAACTTATGACTAAATATCTAAAAGTCATCGAAGAAAAGGATACTGTTAAAAAAGAACTCGCTAGAGAACAAGAGGCATTCAAAGAGCTTACTAATAAATATCAAGACATTAATGAACAATATAATACAGCTCAAACTGACCTCAAAAAAGTAAAAGAGGCTGGTAAAAAACTTCAGAATAAATATCATACACAACACGAACATTACAAAGAATTAAAAATCGAACTTGGGGAAAAAAATAATATAATTGCTGATCTAAGAAATAAGTATGAGGACCAAGATAAACAAAATAAAACAATCCAAATTGAACTCATCAAAATTAAGGAAGATTTTGAAGATATTCACCATAAATATAAAAATGTCATAGAACAAAAAAACATAATTCAAAATGAACTAGAAACGGCAAAAGAGATGGTTAACGAATTTGGAAATAAATGCCAGCACCTTGAAAAAGAAAACAATACTATTCAAACTGATCTCCAGGAGATTAATGTGGCGTTCGAACAACTGACCAATGCTTATCAAGAAATTGTAAATCAAAATAATATCATTAAAAGTGAACTGAAAAACGACAGCGAAGCTCTTACGGACCTTTTATATAAATATCAGAGACTTGAAGAAGAAAATAAAACAATTCAAGGTGAACTCCAAAAAGAAAAAAGAGCATTTGAAGTACTGACTAATAAGTACCAAGAAAGTGTTAAACAAAATAACACTATGGAATTAGAAATCACAAAACAAAAAGATGCTTTTGAGGAACTTTTGCATAAATATCGAAACCTTGACGAACATAGGAATACCATTGAGAATGATTTGCGACTTAAATGTGATGAAGAACAAAATCTAAAATTAGATGTAAATATATATTTTCCTTATATATGCCTAGTGCCTAAATATTATAAAGGTATTCAATGGTGGAGTACATCAGTCTCTAGGAAAATAATCATCAAAATCGCACTGCTTGGTAAAAAGTTGCGTGGTCATACTTAAAAAAACGCATCGACTGGAGAACCTTCTTTTTTGTCAGTTAAAAATCTGTGAAATCTATTGTTATTACTGTCTTTGAGTAATTTCTTGAATTTCCTAATCATAATTTTGGCTATCATCTGGTTCTTTAATGCCATAGGTGGCAAACAAGCTGACGGGCCGCCTGATGGTAACCGATCACTGTCGCCTATGGATACCTGCAACACCAGGGGCATCACAGATAAGCCTATGCCGACCCTCAAAGACTGTATTAATAGCCCTTTTGAAGAACTCCATGTTATAGTTACTGGGAAACGCCACATCCATGCGCGCTCATTCCACAAAAAGTAGTACGAAGCGCTTTTATTCCACTTTTATGGTGCAAACTACTGTCTGTGGAATGCGCTGCCTGAATGGGTGTTCCCCTATAGTTACAATCTGGGTGTCTTTAAGTAGATAATGAATCGGTTTCTTATAGGCAAGCGTTCTCCACCGTAGACCGCATCATCGCATAACATCAAGCGAGTTGGCGGTCAAGCGCAAGCCTAGTATTTATTAAAAAATAAGTATACTTAATCCATACGATTTGGAACGGTCTTTTAAACAATGTATGAAAATTATATAAAAGTTTTTTATTTGCTTGAAAAACACCGCAAAAACTAGAGAGAATTTTATATGAGGGCTCTTAAGAGTAACTCTATTGTAATTGAACTATAAATAAAAAAAGACATGGTTTTCTTATGTCATGTTATATCATACATTTTAAACATTTTGTTTATTATTTTAGTTGGAAAACACAGTACATTCTCTAAAAGAGGAGCTTACGGAAAGCGAGAATTTAACTGATAAATTGAAGAAGAGTTACGAATGTCAAATAGAAAATTTGAATGTTGTGGTCACTAAGCTGACTAACGAAAAACGATATTTGAAAGAAAAGTCTGTGGAACTGGAAGCACTTAGAAGAGACAAAGATACACTACAACAGACTGTTGGAGACAGCTGTAAAGGTTTGTTGAATTATATATGATTTATACAATTGTAATGATTTCACATTCTTTGAACACCTAGTCCCAATCAATCCCAATCTTAATGCTCAAGCATTATTCAAGCACAAAATCACAAATGTTAAGTTCTTAAATAAAATAAAATGTTATTTAATATTTTTATCATTACAGTCATAAAAAGCTTACAAGACGAACTGATAACAGAGAAGCAGAATATAGAAAGACTAACGTTTGATTTTAATGCTGAACGGCAAGTGCTCAAAAATATGGTTACAATTACCGAATCAGTCATGGAAGATACAAAGACAGGATTGAACACCGAGATTGCTGAGCATTTGAAGGCAAAATATTTTTTGGAAGTGCAAAAGAGCGAGCTTCAGGCTCAATTAAATTATTTAGAAATGAAATATCAGGCTGTAGAAAATGCGAATGCCTCCTTAATTTCATTATTGAGAATAGAGAAGAAAGGGAAAGAAGATGTTGAAACGGAATCTGAGTTAGTTAGAGATTATTTGGATGAAGTAGTCAGATGCTTTAGCGAAGACAAAAAGACAAAAGCCACTATGATACAAACTTTGGAAACCCAAAATCAGGCTTTGACTGAAGATAATGAAAAGTTGAAGAAAGGTATGCAATATGTTTATATCAACAGGTGCTTTACATTTTGGAATTATAGTAATGAAGTATTTACTTTGGGATTGTTTCAGACCTTAACGAGTTAGAGATCGCTGCAAATGCTCTTGAAAATGAGTTTAAGTATCGTGAAGAAAAGTTAGAAAAATTATATGAAGAAAAATCTCAACTAGAAGAAACTTTCCAAAAAACCGCCAACAACCTTGCGGTAGTCCAACTAGAAGTAAAAGATTTGGAAAGTAAAATAATTGAAATGACTCGCGAAAACTTGGACTTGAAATTGAAGGAAAACGAATGTTTAGCTCAAATTGATGACTTAAACGTCTCTTTGAGCACTTTTAAAACTGATTTCCGAACAAGAGAAGAAGAGTTAAACATAGCATTAGAAGAAAAGACACTAGCTGAATCTGAATTACAAAGTCTTGCAGACACATTAAAGATTGCTTTAGATGAAAAATCTGACATAGAAAACAATCTCAAAGATAAAATAGAAATTCTTAATGTAGCCCAGCTAGAAATTAAAGAATTGAAAAGTAAAATTGTTGTTCTTAGCGATGAAAATAAAAAAATTAAATTGAAACAAAATGAAAGCTTCTCCAAAATTAATGAGATGAAAAGCGCTATGAGTACTCTTGAAAACGACTTACGAAATAAGATTGATATAATAACACAGGAAAAATCGCTACTAGACAATGAGTTACAAGAACTTTCTAATAAATTAAAGACATCATTAGAACAGAAAGCTCAACTAGAAAACACTCTTCATGAACAAACGCAAAATGTCTCTGCAGTTGAACTAGAAAATAAGGAGTTGAAAAATGGGATTATTACTCTCGTTGATGAAAATAATAACTTGAAACAGGACAACAGCGAAAGTGCTACAAAACTTGAAGAATACAAAGTCAAAGAAATGGAATATAAAAATAGTAAGCTCTACAGACATACGAACTTATTGTGTAGTGTTTTTGATTGATTACATAAACAGGTATTATCTAATTAAAAAACTTAACATTTCAGATCTTGAAATGGCCCAATATCTGATTAATACTTTGAAAGTCACCATGAAAGCCGTTGAAGATAAGTTTGAAACACAAAACCACCAAATACGTGATCTCTCTGATGAAAATAATAACTTGAAACAAGATAAAGAAGAATATTTAGCTAAACTTAAAGAATTTGAAGCTAAAGTAGAAAGTAAGTAAAAAAGGAAAACATTGGTAAATAATTATATTTAATACTAATAAGTCACAAAAATTAACATAGTTTTGTATTTCAGAACTTGAGGAAGTCCAAAAAATTATTGATGACATGAAGGTCGCTATGAATGTTCTTGAATATGATTTAGAAACTAGAGAAGATACGATTACAGATAAGACAATATTGCAAGAAAATACTCAAGTTGAAAGTGACTTACAGTCTCATGTAACTCAGTTACCAAAAGCATTAGAAAATAAATCTCAGGTAGAAAATACTCTCGAAGTAACAGCTCAAAATCTAACTGAAGTCCAACATGCGATAAAAAAACTGAAAAATAAAGTCACTGATCTTTTGTGTGAGAAGAAAGAATTTGCCTTTAAAATTGACGAACTTCAAACTAAAATTGAAGGTAAGCTTAAGCACACACAAAACAAAACCTCGTAGTGTACAGTTTTGACTAAATATATATTTATTTCAGATCTCGAAGCTATTCAAAATGTCAACCAGGAGTTAAAAGTCACAATAAATTATCTAGAGAGCGAGTTAAAAACTCAAGCAGACAAATTACAGACACTGTCACAAGAAAAATCTGAGATCGAAAGCGCTCTACAAATTATTACAGATCAGTTTGCAAAAATATCCGATGAGAAATCACAAATAGAAAAGACTTTAGAAGATAAAACTGCCCAGGAGAAAACTCACAGTGATATGTCCACTAAATTAACTAATTATTTAAAAGAAAAGACCGAGGAGTTGGAAAGCCTCAGAAAAGACCACTGTAAAGGTATTTTGAATTGTGTAGGTTACTGTATCTATCAAGTAACTAATAATGTCAAAACAATATTTTTCTTTTAAAAATCATATTCTACTGCATAATTATAGTCATGAAATAAGTTGCATTTGTCATGATAATAAAATAAATCCATACCAAAATATATTATAACACCTTATTACAATTACAGTTATAAAAAGCTTAGAAGACAACCTCAAAACAGAGAAGCGAAATGTTGATAAATTGTCATCTGACTTCGAATCAGAGCGAAAAATGCTGAAAAATATGATCTCTGCTACTGAATCCGTCTTGGAAGATACTAAGCTTAGTCTTACCAGCGAGATTTCTCAGCAATTGATAGCAAAAGATTGTTTGGAAGTCGAAAAGAAAGGACTCCAAAATGTATTAAAAGATTTAGAAATGAAACACCAAGCTCTAGAAATGGCAAATGCCTCTTTACTTTCTTTGTTAAAACTGGAGCGGAAAGCAAAACAAGAAGTCGAAAAAGAATCTGAAATCGTTAGAGATTATTTGGATGAACTCGTTAGTTATCTTAGCAAAGAAAGAAATACAAACATTTCTGTAATAAGTGCTTTGGAATTCCAAGAAAAAGTGTTAGTTGGAGATTATGAAAAAATTAAGAATGGTAAGAAAAAAAAAACAGATGAACAATATTTAGAATGACTAGTATTTATTTACAGAACGATACTAAAAACTTGTTTTTTGCAGACCTTGAAGTAATTCAAACTACCAATTATGAGTTGAAAACTGCTTTAAAAACTCTTGAAAACGAGTTACAGACTCGAGAAGATACGTTACAGAAAATATTAGAGGAAAAATCTCAAATGGAAAACGAGTTAAAAATGCATGCAGACCAGTTAAGAAAAGTATTAGATGCTAAATCTCAAATAGAAGAAGTTCTTAACTTAAAAATGCAGAATCTCATTGTAGTCCAACTAGAGATTAGGGAGTTAAAAAGTAAAATGGCCGATCTGTTTAATGAGAAAAGTAACTTGGAACTAGAGAAAAGCGAAAGTTGTGCTAAAATTAAAGAATTTAAAGCTATAATAGATTCAAGCGAGCTGAAAGAAAAAGAAGAACTTACAAAATTTAAGTCAGAAAATCAACAATTACTGGCCACGATTGAAGAAAACAGAACTGGTGTGTAAATTTATACTTTCCATCCATTATGCTTCCACCTTAAAAAAGACACACGACTTCTAATAAGTTTGCAATATTTATATTAAGTTGAATTTGTGGGTTTCAGTTTGTCTGTTTCATAGGTTATCAAGATTAATTTGAATACCATTTTTGTTTTAGTGATTACAAATTTAGAACAACTTATAAAACACGAATTGGAAGAAAACCACAAGCTTCGTGATGAAAATGAACAAGAAAAACTTGACACGGCTAATAGAATTACTCTGTTGACAAAAACCGAAACAGTATTAGAAGAACGTCAGAAGGAAATAGTTACGCTACAAAAAGAATTAAAAACATTACAAAGTAAAGTAGAACTTAGCGAACAAGACTCAAAAGCTAAAGACGGGCTCATTTCTAAGATGAGCAAAGAAAAAGATGCAGTTATAAGTACTATAAGCAAAGAACTTGTTGAAGAAAAAGCTATTAGAGATAAATTAGAAAAAGAATCACTGACATTAAAGTCCATGGTGAGTGAATTAAAAAATAACATGGAGATCAGAGCTTTGAAGAAAGAAAACGAACAATTAATCAGGGCTATTGGGCAGCAGGAAACTTGTAAGTACACTGTTCAGATTTTACTCAAAAGCCTTAAGAGTTTAATTAAATGAAATTTTAAAGGCACAATCCTAACTAATATTATAAAAGCTAAAGTAACTCTCCTCACTTTGTCTGTTTGTTAGCTTATCACGACTAAATGGGTAGTGCATCATGAGATGGACATAGGGTACTTTCCCCCCAGAAATGCGCGGGTAACACTGCGGGATTCAGCTAGTAATATTATATACTGAAAACAGATTTCGTTCTAACAGAATAATATTCATTTGTTATCCATGGCGAAGCTACACATGTGTTCAAGGCAAGAGGTTTGTGTATGTATGTCTGTTAAAAAAATCTCCAAAACAGACTGATTTGAATACATTTTTATATTTGAAAGCATGTTTCACTGTGGTGGAGTACGTTTGATCAAAATACCTATATGTGATTAAAGTGATAAAGTGATTTTAAAATTATGGAGTTCTTTTTGAAATAATTGTGGTTTTTTAAAACTACTCCATCATCATCATCATTTCAGCCATAGGACGTCCACTGCTGGACATAGGCCTGTCGGCTCTTTTGGACCCCATCGATGTCCAAAAGAGCCGGTTGGAAGTGGCCTGCATCCAGTGTTTCCCTGCGGTCTCATTTAGGTTGTCTGTCCAACTTGTGGGTGGACGTCCAACGCTGCGCTTACCGGTCCGTGGTCTCCATTCGAGGAACTTTCGGCTCCATCGGCCACCTGTTCTGCGTGATATGTGCCCTGCCCATAGCCAGTTCAACTTGCAACTTTAATTGGTCTACGCATCTCCTCATTTTTTATTCGATCTCTTAGAGAAACCCCGAGCATAGCCCTCTCCAAAGTCCTCTCTCTTAAAATTACTATAAATATATTTTTTAAATTCTTCTAATTTTTATTAATATGATTATGTTTTTCCTGACCACATACTGTGCTAGCATTGGTGTGCCGCAAGGGTCAATTTTAAAACCATTTTATTTTAGTGTGGTAAAATTTGTTTTTGTTTCAGTCACTGCACTAAGCCAAGAAAAGGTTACAGAGAAATATACCTACCACCAGGAAGCCCGCGACACCCACCAGGTAGATAGTTCATCATCAGACAACACGCATTCATCCGTTGAGAGCCTAAAGACAATCACAGACTTAGAAAAAATCATTTGCGACAAAAATCGAACTATAACTACCCTGCAAACCGACATCACATACTTGAAAACACTCATGGCCGAATCCGAAACCAAACTTTTAGACGTCACCAAAGAATTAAATATTAGCAAAGACAACGCTCAAGAACTTTCCAATCAATTGAAAAAGATAGTGAATCAGAAAAACGAAGAGATCGTCGACCTGAAAAAGCAAGTCACTAAAATGAGCGCAACAGAAAGCCGCGCCACTCAGATCATAAAAGTATCCGCTAAATACCAGGCGATGATTCTAAAGAGGGTCGCTGAAATTAAATCTAATACCGTCTTGAAGGAGTTGACCAATTTCGGGAACTCTGACAATGAACTGAGACGAACCTTTACTGGAAGCATCACCATGGAAGACTTGGAAAGCTTCTTAGAAACAACAGACATAAATTTAAAGAGGTGTTCGGAGAAACAGATTGTTTTGCAAAAAGAGAGAGACAGGCTCTCAGAAATCAACAGAATTCACGAGTCTGAGATAATTAATCTGAAGAAGTTTTTGACTGAGCTCTCTGTTAGCTTCCAAACATTCAGTTCAGTGAAAGATTTGTATGGTCACAAGCTCAGCAGAGTGATATCTGTACAACGAACAGTGAGACGAGAAATTTTGAATCTAGACGGGCGCATCTCTGACGCGACAATGTGTAAGCTAGAGCGAGGTTACGGGGCCGCGATGCAAGACTTGGCCGAATGCACTATGAACCTAGAACGCTGGGTCGAACGGTGCATAAGTAGAACTGTCTCGGTCGAAAAGATGAAGCAAGCTTTCACTAGCGACACTGAGCGTTTGTCTCTCGCCTCACCAAGTTTCCAGAACACAGGCTTGGAAATACAGTTGGAGGAGTTAGAAAAGTCATTCCAGAAGCTTCTAGAAGAAATCGCTCGGGCTGTAAAGAGTGAAGGTGCTACGGAAACTCAAGCTGCGACAGTTATGGAGGTTAGAGCGGAATATGAAGACAAACTCAACAGAATGAAGGCGAAAATGGTCAGTATTATGCCCATAATAGCAATTATATTACTCTATCAAGTATTGTGGTGGTTTTACCTTGGAACAGACTATTGATGTGGCTTTTTTTATTGTTATGACTTGGAGAGTCCTTTAAGTTAGTCTAAAGTCTCTTATTTATTTGTTGAATAAAGTATCTTGTTATGGATGCTTTTGTTTTATTTCTTAGTTTCAGAGCTTTGAGTGTTTTAGCATATTCTCTTTTAGAATGCGTTTGAGGCTGAGATAAGGTAATTTAATTTGGTTTTGTATGCATGGGCTTGTGCATGTGAGTTTGCATGGTCTGTGGAGAAGACAGATTCACTTTACACGGAGCCTTGAGTACGCTCAAACTGGAGTTTTGGCGCCAACATGAAAATAACTTGTCGTCTCCTTGTAATATTTTCCTAAACTTATTTATTTTCGAGTGTTAATGCGTAATAATGGTGGATTATTATTTGTTAAGTGTTCGTGGACGTGCTCGAGTGTGGGTAAGTGATATAACGAGGTGAAACATGGTATTTTCGTGTTATTTCCAAAACTCCATAGAAGTCTCTTGTAAAGTCTCCACTACTTTACATGATTTTGACTTGACCGTGACTTACTTTGCTTGACTCTGAATGACATGTTTGACTACATTTAATCAAACTTGATAAATATTTAATACTTGACATAGGCAAATTCACACGAGTGCGACGCCAACAATCTCACAGAGGACAATAAAAAAATTGGTTCAAACTGTACTGGAAACCGAAAAGTTACCTTTATATTGTGTAACAGCAGCTGACTTATCTGCGTTGCCCATAAGAAACGCGACGAACATACAGTTTGTCATGGGAAATTCTGCTTTATGATACATGATATAGAGTTCACTTCAAAATACTGTCTGGGTCCTAGTCTAATATAAAGACATACAGATATATCATTTAGACCGACCAACTTATCTGTAAAGGGAGCCTTACGCCTAGCTGTTTAAAGCAATTCAGTTTATGTGATTAAAAAATCTTGTGCGACCGCAAACCGTATCTGGGCGCGTTAATGTTCACGTTTGCGTGATTTTCCGAACTGCGTTTAACGTTAGTTTGGAACCCCGTAACTAGTGTTTGTTATACTCTTGCCCTTATAAACAGATAATTTGGTTACAACACAATATTAATACTAAAAACAACAATTGATTTTACAGAAGGAGCTATTCAATGAACAGATGGCTTTACTCAAGAACAAACAACGTGAAGAGATTGAATTACTAGAGAGGGAATTGCAGAAGAATAGAAGTAGTATGGAATCTTCCAAGCGAGCTTATGAGAGCCATATTAAAGATCTTACGAAGGAGCTGTGGAGTGTTGGGGAAAAATACCTTGTTAAGAACGATGAAGCGGAGTGGCTGAGGCGAAAGCAGAGATCTGGGTCGCTCATGTCTTTACAGCATGTGCATTCGGTAAGACATTTATTGTGCGAAATGCTAGTATGTGGAATTCGCTGCCTGATTGGATTTTCCTTGTCAGTTACAATCTGGGTGTCTTCAAGTTGAGAGTGAATCGGTTTCTTCTAGGCAAGCGTGCTCCATCGTAGACCGCATCGTCGTTTAACATCAGGCGAGATGGCGGCCAAGCGCAAGCCTCTCTACGATAAAAAAAACATCAATTTATTCCGAATTCACTTTTTTTTTTAATGAAAATAAAAAATATTTATTGTAGTTTTAACTCAAACATTCAACATTGGACCAAAACATCACCGACAACAACATCTCTGAACATTGTTCAAAGGTTACTTGCGTGGTAATGCCGCCAGCATGCTGGGTACGCTGTCTACTGGAAATGGGCTTGAGCAGGACCCGGGTATGTCTTAAAACTGCGACCAGAACCACCGATGGATGGGCAGCAGCGTCCCATTAGTACACGGTGAACACACACACAACACACAACACAACAACACAACTACAACAACAACAACCCCCAACACACACACACACACAACAACACACACAACAACACACAACAACAACACCCAAACCCAAGCCGCCAAGCCAAGCCGCCTGCCAAGTGTGGGGATTATGGCTACACCCCTCTCAAAGAGAGAGGCCTTTGTCTAGCAGTGGACGTTTAATGGCTGCTGATGATTAGCTTGTATTTTGTTTAGTTAAAAAAGGCACTGCCCCATAATTTTTTTATTTATTTATTGGAAAACCAACAGCTTTTTACACTAATATATACAATGGAAAAACGATGGAAAGCCAATTACAGGTTCTCACGAGTAGATATAGATTATATAAGTTAAACATGTGCAAACACAAAGAAATGTTTAAGATAATTATGTATTGTACAAATCTTGTATTTATATTATTGCAGTCTGGTCTCGTCCTGCCCCAGGAGCCTTTGTCACGGGCGTCAGACGCGCATTCCCTCCGTTCGTTGCCTAACGCAGACAAACACCCAAAAAGTAAACGAGGTAAGAAATGGTGATTTTTGTAACTAAATTCACACTAGGGCAGACCCTGGCGCACTCAGCACTTTAGGTATGAAGCTCAAGTACCCGACTTGTCGGACTTGCCGCGCGATACACAGAGAGGCAACTTCTAGGTTAATATAGCTGTAGGTAGTTAGCGCTCGCACGTCCTGAATTGCACTTTATTGTGTAGAAACAAGAGAAGCTTCTTATTTAAATGATTTTGCGGAGTGAATCTACTGTACTAATATGTATTCTGTGACTAGGGTCTACCAAAGAAAAGGTATTTTTTTGATTAAATTAAAACGGCTGTCAAGGCAAGAAATTTGTTGTAGCCAGTTGCACCCATATAAACAAAACGTCAGTCATTCGAAATCAGTTAGCAACTGTTATGCGGTCAAAGAACTTTGAGACCTAACCCAAAAAGGTAAGGTCCAAGTTGATCCAAATAAGAATGTTCAATCAGGGTTCTGTCATAATGCCTAGCGACAGATTTTCCTTCTCATTTCCGTTCTATTTACTTTTCTTTTCTGTGGGGTCTATAGTGTGAATATTATATCTCCTTTTTTAAGGGTGACATGGTCAGATTAGACAAACAAGGGAGATATGGTGAGGTGGCGTACGCGAACGCATCTTGCCTAAATCACCCTGCAGACGACTAGGCACTGTGGTATTTTTGACGAGAAAATGTCACGGAATTTCTCGAACGCTCATCAGAGTTGGATTTTTCGGCCGACCTCTTTGCCTAAGTTGGACCACATTTGAACAATTTGTCCAAGATAGCCACGAAATTTTGACATTCCCCAGATGGCCGAGGCCTGCACATGTCCGACGAAGAAGGCGAAGTGTTCGACAACCGCTGCCTCAAGGAGTTGGCGATGACCCCTCGCCGCGAGCCGCCCGGCCAGCGCCTCTCAGAGCTTAAGTGGCGCAACTCACTCTGTCCTCCGCACTTAAAGAGCTCCTACCCAGCTGAAACTCAGTTCGCGCCCACTTTAGACGAAGAAGACTTGAAGGTAATCTAATGTAGACTCTATCTCCAGGAGCTAAGGTTGTCTTAGGGGCAGCGCGTCTGAGAATTCAACAGGTGAGCTCTCTGCATTACATCTTCTACACAGCTGAAACTCAGTTCGCGCCCACTTTAGACGAAGAAGACTTGAAGGTAATCTAATGTAGACTCTATCTCCAGGAGCTAAGGTTGTCTTAGGGGCAGCGCGTCTGAGAATTCAACAGGTGAGCTCTCTGCATTACATCTTCTACACAGCTGAAACTCAGTTCGCGCCCACTTTAGACGAAGAAGACTTGAAGGTAATCTAATGTAGACTCTATCTCCAGGAGCTAAGGTTGTCTTAGGGGCAGCGCGTCTGAGAATTCAACAGGTGAGCTCTCTGCATTACATCTTCTACACAGCTGAAACCCAGTTCGCGCCTACTTTAGACGAAAAAGACTTGAAGGTAATCTAATGTAGACTATTCTCCAGGAGCTAAGGTTGTCTTAGGGCAGCGCCTCTTGAGATTTCAACTGGTGAGCTCTGTGCATTAGATCTCCTACCCAGCTGAAACCCAGTTCGCGCCTACTTTAGACGAAGTAGACTTGAAGGTATTTTAATGTAGACTCTATTAACAAGGGGCTAAGGTTGATTCCCGGGCAGCGCATCTGAGAATTCAACTGGTGAGCTCTCTTCATTAGATCTCCTACTCAGTTGAAACCAAATTCGCGCCTACTTTAGACTAAGAAGACTTGAAGGTAATCTAATGTAGACTCTATTCACAAGGATATAAGGTCGACTTCCCGGCAGCGCCTCTGAAATCCCTTCCTAATCCGAACAAAACCTTTTACGTTTTTATTTCGGAACTTTACTAGCCGAATTAAATAATTTCTTCAGTATACATATTGCGTAATGGGTTGTGCGGAAGGGGTTTACTAAGCCGAAAGGTGTCCATATTACCCAATCATTATAAAATAAGTTTTACCATGGGACCAACTCTAAAATCGTATCAGCTTTTTCATTTTGTCGAGTGTCAATGACAGTTTTCTACGGAACTTCTGATATTTTTAGCGATTTTAGAGTTGCTCCATAGTAAAAGTTATTTTAGAATGATTAGGTAATATGGACCCCTTTCGGCTTAGTAAACCCTTTCCGCGTAACCCTGCATGATAAAATTTCTCACTATGCCCGTTATTACTGATCAAAGACTTGTCCGATAGCCTATTGTTGTTATTGTGTCCAGGTGGGAGTGAGTGCCCCGGGCGCGCGACTCCCGCGCAAGGAGGTCGGCATCACGGCGTACAAGAAGCCCGGACCACCCACACCCAGCAAGCAGGCTGGCAGACTCTCCGCTACGGTAACTACAAGATCTCATATCATAACTAGATCTTACTTGCTACTTCGTAGGTACGCATAGATTTCATATAAAGGTGGTACGTTTCACATATGGCGGGAAAATAAAATTTCCAACAGTTTTTTGTCCCTGAAGCTAGATATTTAATTGGTATTCTAAATTTTAATTTGCTTAAAATATTTGGACAGTCGATACAATTGTGTAGTCTATACTAATATTATAAAGAGGAAAGATTTGATTGTTTGTTTGTTTGCATTGAATAGGCTCTGAGACTACTGAACCGATTTGAAAAATTCTTCACTGTTGGGAAGCTACACTATCCCCGGGTGACATAGGCTATATAAATATTTTTTTAAATAGGGATCCTTACCAAAACTCCAATATAAATGTAACCCAAGGAGTAAAAAAATATCATTTACAATTTTAACTTTGCGTGTTTGACACTTCGGTTTGACAGGTCTCAGACAGGACAACGTCTGCCAGGTCAGGTAGTAATGTATAAAAAAAAAATAACTAATTTAATTCGGCGATCTGGCATTTGTATTTTAAAATGAGCTAGCCTTTTATCATAAGAACGGATAATGAGTTTTGTAACTACATTATGATATCCGATGATTTCAAAAATAATAGTTCAAAAAACACTTCATCACCTTCCCAAGCAACTATGGAAGTCGAACCCTCATTTAGACATGTTATAGTATACCTGAATGTCTTTCCCCAAAGAGGGCGCCACTCCTGCGCACCTTTCACCTTAATTAATATGGCGGAGTGTACAACAATTGTAATTTTTTAAACTTGCGCGATTTGAACACATGTTTTAAATTTTTATCGGGAATTATCACGAATTATTTTATTTACGCAACAATAGGTACGTTTCGACCATGGTACAATGGCCGTGGTCACGAGCTGACTGAAAACTGCGGGTGAGTCCGGTGAGAAGAGCGGGTGTTTTATTCTTCTACTCTCACTTGAACTTGAAAAATCTCAGGGTTGTCACTACGACCAAGGAAGATAGACTAAGCGCAAAGACAATAGCGGAACATTAGAGCGTAGCTCGGAAATTTGCCTAAAAACGAAATAAACTTAGATTGTGCCGTAATATGAGCGTGCTATAGCTTGTCTCGAACTTCCGAAAGCGCTGCAGTCAGATAGCGTACGAAAGGGTTCTACAAATTACCGTAGCGCTAGTATCGCAGTCAAGTTTCGCAACATTTCAATAGAATAAAGAAAAGCGCAATCTACTGGCATGGGTTGCGCTTCTCTTGAAATGTTGCGAAACTTGACTGCGATACTAGCGCTACGGTAATTTGTAGAACCCTTCCGTACGTTATCTGACTGCAGCGCTTACGGAAGTTTGAGGCAACCTATAGCACGCTCAAATTACGGCGCCATCTAAGTTTATTTCGTTTTTAGGCAAATTTCCGAGCTACGCTCTAATGTTCCGCTATTGTCTTTCCTCTTAGTCTATCTTCCTTGCTACGACACAAAACACTGACTGTAGCGGTAAATGTCCCAGTACCTACACTGCGGTTTGTACACTTGCTTACTATGGGATTCCACAACGCCGCTAACTACAACACAACAACAATTTCAACAATTATGTTGTAAATGTTTGTTGTACCAGGACTCTGAGCTCCGCGAGTCTCTGCGCGTGGAAAACGACCCGCAGCCCCACACGGAGCGCAAGACTAGCACGCCCGCGCGGCTCCGCGCGTTCTTACGACGCAACAAGCACGACACCAATGAAGTGAGTACATACCTCTTGTTAGCGCCACTCAGTGACGCTCCCTTTTTTTTATCTCCTACCTACATTTTCCTACCCTCATTTTCCATGAACGACGACCATTTCTGTTACGTTCCGTGGTTGCCTAAAACGGTATAAACTTAGATGGCACCGTAATTTGAGCGTGCTATAGGTTGTCTCGAACTTCCGTGAGCGCTGCAGTCATAAGTGCATCAAAAGTCAAAGCATATTTTTTTTTTGAGAACTAATAGAAATAAATGCACACATTACAAATTGTTTTCCTCCACAAACCGGTTCCAACTCAGCATATTGCTGGTTGCGAACAACCAGCGCTGGTCTTCCGTTGGAGCCGCCGGTGATATCACCCACGGCCAACACCGAACAGTAGACGAGGAATTAAATAATAACAATAATAAAAGTACAAGTAATGAGTCTGAGGTGCCGTACTATAAGTACGCACCAGCGCCAGTTCTCGAAAATGGTCGTGCTTTGCTCTACCGGGACCGCTCCCGGACAGGACTATTGTCGCCAATAAGCCTGATATCGTGTTGGTCGACCGGTCCCAGCGCCGGGCAGTGCTCGTCGACATCACCATCCCACATGACGAGAACCTCGTGAAGGCAGAGAAGGACAAACTCAGCAAGTACCTTGACTTGGCTCACGAGGTCACCGCCATGTGGGATGTTGACTCGACGATCATTGTCCCGATAGTCGTATCGGTGAACGGCCTTATAGCGAAGAGCCTCGACCAACACCTTAAGAGGCTCTTGCTAGATGGTTGGGTCAAGGGTCAGATGCAGAAGGCGGTAATCCTTGACACGGCTCGCATTGTCAGGAGGTTCCTCACTCTGCAGCCCTAACCACCGGTAGCTTGGGCCCTGCCCCGCTGCCGGCGACACCCTAGGTTTAAGTTTTTTTATAATATTTTGTTTTTGTATAGATATTGTAAAAAAACTTTAATTTAAGAAGAAAAATAAATGTGTGTACAATAATAATAGATAATTTTCTTTGCTTCCAGGGAACTCCGCGAACCAAGAGGTTGAGTAGTATCTTCAGGAAGAAATAATAAATCTTTGATTTTGGATTTACCTAAATTGTGGGTAGAATAATAAATGTGATAAATTTTTTTGGTCGTTTTATTTTTTTAACTAAGAAACACAAGCAGCCCGCTACGGCACCAACTGAATCAACTGAAAAGATCTTTAAAACACCGTCGAGTTTGCGCTGTTTACTGGGCCGGAAGCGGTCCGCGAGGATAGGCTTAAGCGGAGGAATTACCTGGAAATAAAACCGTCCAACTTTTTTAAACTTTTTAACCAACTTCAAAAAAGGAGGAAGGTTCTCCGAGCCGTGTTTTTGGCGTGATAATGTTTTTTTTTATGCCATAGGTGGCAAACAAGCAGACGGGCTGCCTGATGGTAAGCAGTCACCGTCGCCTATGGATACTTGTAACACCAGAGGCATCACAAATAGGTTGCCGACCGTTTAGAATTCAATTAACTCGCCTTTTGAAGAACCCCAATAACTAAAGTTATATGATTATTTACGGGATATTTACCGTGGTAAGGTTGTGGAATGAGCTTCCGATATTTCGGCGCAGTTACATACGAAATATCGGGAGCTCATTCCACAACCTTAGCACGGTAAATATCCCGTAAATAATCATATAACTTTAGTGAACAACCGTGATAGTTTAAAACAGTGTTGAACCCCAATAACGTCTTATAAATCGATGAACGCCGGCTGCACGCACGAAAAATTGTCACGTTCCGCCTGAGCCGCGCGTGCAAGCGAGAGCACCGAACAAGCGATAGAGAGACAAGAACAGTCTAAGCTTTATCACGTAAATAAATTTTTAAATCATAGGTTTCACTCGAATGGCGTTCGATAATTCAAAACACGATTAGCTTCAATCTATAAATTCTAAATGGAAATCGTATCGTAAATATCATTTCAAAACCCCAAAACAACACCCATTTTCAAAAAACTACATGTTACCTAATTTATATTTGTTTGGTTCGTATTCGATTAGGAATTAGTTAGCCTTGCGGCTAACGCTTAACGGTCTCTTATACCAAATTTGACGGTTTTAAATCAATTTTATTCAGTTAAATTACAATATTTGAGCTGGAAAAACCTCGTAAAAGCTCGTAACAACCTGGAAATAGCATGTACTGAAAGGCAATCCTATTCAACATTTTTTGATTTGGATAGATTTTCGATAGTGAATAGTTTAGTTTTTTAGTGTAATTAAAAGCGTAAAAAGGTTGCGAGAATTTGCGCGCGCCGCGTTCAGTACTGCGCCAGGTGTCATCGAGGTCGGGCCTATGTTCGTTTTTGTCGTTGCAGTCCCCCCCGCGGGCGTCCTGACTCTTGCGTGGCAAAATACATCGTCGCTATAACTTGGCGGGGCTGAGGGAGCGTTTTGTTGCCTACGCGACTCGTGTAATATAAATAAAATGTGTGAAAACCACGTCAGTTTCTACAATAAAATAATCTTTATTCTGTCGGCCAACTCTGTTTGTGGTATTCTTACAGCTCAGTATTGCACAATTACCCGTTTTCGTTTCAAACTGACACGTGTTGTCGCTGCACCGATTGAGCACTGGTTTTAGTCGGACTCAACTACGACTATTCGTCATAATTGTGTTGGAAATATGACATGCAAGGTAGGCCGACTTGTGGCGTCTACTTGGATATAGGTCTGTGGTGGACCGCCTTAGACCAATACTTATGTAGACGGTGAACCAGGTGAAATAAAAACGCATAAATTATTTTAACTCACGATTTTATTTCGCAGAAGTACACAAAAACACTATAGCACCAAACATTACATACAAAATGTACAAAAATTGTGCCTGGTACGATCACATCTAATCGGAGAATCGTTATAATAAATTAACTAACTCACAGGGCAAGGATAACTTGGC
This sequence comes from Agriopis marginaria, assembly GCA_932305915.1. Lineage (NCBI taxonomy): Eukaryota > Metazoa > Arthropoda > Insecta > Lepidoptera > Geometridae > Agriopis > Agriopis marginaria. Next base: position 3,641,149 of record OW029932.1, read on the forward strand.
GTGTCCACAAGAACAAATCGAAAAAAAAAACGAATGTGATTGGGAAAGAGTACATCAAACCCAATGCCCACTCGAGGGTCAAGACGGTGTATACCCCTGAAAAATCGACTCTACTTGTAATAAAATAAATAGTGTATAATAGAAATCATTGCTTTAATTTTGAATTGGCACAATAATATAAACAGGCGATGCGATGCCATCTGCTAATGATGTCACAATCTTATACATTCCATGTCCACAGAATTACATAGAACTCTTACCTTCCACCAGTCTATACGTGACATTATATTTCTAAGCGAGCATTCGTTCATGTTACCAAAATATGGAACATAATTATAGAACATAGGGCGTACCAAAACCTCAACAACATTGGCCAGTGGCTTGAAACAGGTCTTTCTCTCTAAACAGCAGAGAGAGAGAGAGTGTGACAAAGTTCGAAGTAACCTTCAAATAATGTTTTTAAGTTTGTGGTAGCTACACGTACTCCTTCGTTGCGTGCCCCAAACAAAATGTTTGTCAAGTAAGCTACGTGAAACACAGCCTAAGAAGTCCTTGCCAGTTTTACTTTCAAAATTTCATTAGTAAACATAAGATACGCTAAAATATTAAAAGACCAAAAGTGCATTAGATATTACGCAAAAATAAAAATATTCTTATATTCAATACAAAAACACTAACTAAAAATAAATAATCTCATTAATTATATCAAAAACGCATTATTTACAATCATGAAAGGCTTGTATTTAATGTATTATTATACTATACTAGTTATACCATATAAAAGTCATGATCAGTATATATTAACGGTATTCCCTTAAGTTAATTTAACAAAAATTACAATTATTTCACTAAACTCGGTCAAAGTATTACAGCTGCAGTACTAATAAGAAAAAAAAAAAAAAATAATATATCGGGACATTTTTGCACACACGGTCATCTGACCCCAAACTAAGCAAAGCTTGTGATATGGCTGCCAGAGACTGATATACATATATATATATATAGGTTTAAATACATACTTAAATAGATATTAACACCCAGATATAGAACAAACACAAATGTTCATCACACAAATGTTTGTCCTAGGTGGGAATCGAACCCACGCCCCTAAGCTCAGAAGGCAGGTTCACTACCAACTGGACCAACGGGCTATCTATAAAGCGAATAATCGAATTATGTAAGAATAAGTCGGTACAAAAAGAAACGAACCTGCGCACGCACTTGAAAATAAATGAATGCGGCTGAAACTGTGAATACCACATTAGCAGTGCAAGTACCGTTCTTTGTCGATCATCAAATTTGATAGTTGAGATTGTTAAATTCGATAAAATGCCATTTGATCAGTACTTACTATGATCGATTCTATGGCATTTTAACGAATTTGACGACCGATAAAGAACGGTACTCGCACTGCAGTTTCCATCCAAGAAATGTGACCTTTTTGGGTAGTGTTTCCATACAAAAAATCCGACCGAGTATGGGTACAAGCCGGTCAAAATATAATTATGTACACATTTCTAGAATGCGATACCCCTCCCGCTTCGCCTTCGCCTCCCCGCGCTCTCCATTTCGGATCAGTAGGGGTAGCACTTTCGTTGATGATGCTAACCGTACTGACGTGACGATGGAAGCTTGTTTTGCACACTGTACCAGAGCGCCGATATGACGTCATCGTCTAGGAGCACATATATTTTGAGCGGGTTGTATTATGACAATATGTGAACTCCACATTGAATAAGCAGATCCATATTTATATTATATTATGTAAAGTTTTATAAATTTTATAACATAGGTACATTTTATGCGCTGATGACACCCACTTCCTCAGAGCCGACAATAAATACAATGTAACTGGCACTAAGTGATTATTTTCACAAGACTTTGACCCGCCAAAACAAAAAAAAAAACCGGCCAGGTGCGAGATGGACTCGCGCACCGAGGGTTCCGTACAAACTTGTCCAAGTATTATAAGTTCAATAGTTCGCCCATCGAAGACTAATTCCGTTTTTCCGATTAAGTATCCCAAAAACATATATTACAACTAGCTTCCGCCTGCGGCTTCGCCCGCGTTATTCAAGGGAAAAACTATGGAGTTCTCTGCAAAAAGCTTTATTTTAGGATGCTACTAAATACGTTTTATGTATTTCATCCTGGATATTGATGGTCGGTAGGTACACGGTGCTTTATGAGCAGATTTAAAGTTAAATTCCTGGCCTGGCTGGGCCGCTTGCGGCCCAGCGAACCACGCGACCTAGAAAGTTTTTTTTTCTTTTTTGTACGTCACTTGTGCTTGACACTCGCCCTCGCGGGCCGCTTGCGGCCCAGCGAATCGCACGACCTCAAAAAGTTGTTTTTTTCTTATTGGTTAGTCACTTGTGCTTGACACTCGCCCTCGCGGGCCGCTTGCGGCCCAGCGAACCACGCAACCTAGAAAGTTTTTTTTTTTCATTTTTGTACGTCACTTGTGCTTGACACTCGCCCTCGCGGGACGCTTGCGGCCCAGCGCACCGCGCGACCTCAAAAAGTTTTTTTTTCTTTTTGGTAAGTCACTAGTGCTTGACACTCGCCTTCGCGGGCCGCTTGCGGCCCAGCGAACCGCGCGACCTAGAAAGTTTTTTTTTTTTCTATTTGGTAAGTCACTTGTGCTTGACACTCGCCCTCGCGGGCCGCTTGCGGCCTAGCGAACCACGCAACCTAGAAAGTTTTTTTTTCTATTTGGTAAGTCACTTGTGCTTGACACTCGCCCTCGCGGGCCGCTTGCGGCCCAGCGAATCGCACGACCTCAAAAAGTTTTTTTTTTCTTATTGGTAAGTCACTTGTGCTTGACACTCGCCCTCGCGGGCCGCTTGCGGCCCAGTGAACCACGCAACCTAGAAAGTTTTTTTTTTCTTTTTTGTACGTCACTTGTGCTTGACACTCGCCCTCGCGGGCCGCTTGCGGCCCAGCGAACCGCGCGACCTCAAAAAGTTTTTTTTTTCTTTCTCGTAAGTCACTTGTGCTTGACACTCGCCCTCGCGGGCTGCTTGCGGCCCAGTGAACCACGCAACCTAGAAAGTTTTTTTTTTCTTTTTTGTACGTCACTCGTGCTTGACACTCGCCCTCGCGGGCTGCTTGCGGCCCAGCGAACCACGCAACCTAGAATTTTTTTTTTTCTATTTGGTAAGTCACTTGTGCTTGACACTCGCCCTCGCGGGCCGCTTGCGGCCCAGCGAATCGCACGACCTCAAAAAGTTTTTTTTTTCTTATTGGTAAGTCACTTGTGCTTGACACTCGCCCTCGCGGGCCGCTTGCGGCCCAGCGAACCACGCAACCTAGAAAGTTTTTTTTTTCTTTTTTGTACGTCACTTGTGTTTGACACTCGCCCTCGTGGGCCGCTTGCGGCCCAGCGAACCACGCAACCTAGAAAGTTTTTTTTTCGTTTTTGTACGTCACTTGTGCTTGACACTCGCCCTCGCGGGCCACTTGCGGCCCAGAAAGTTTTTTTTTCTTTTTTTACGTCACTTGTGCTTGACTAACCCTCGCGGGCCGCTTGCGGCTTGCTAAATCTGTTAAACAGTTACGGAGTTGAATGATTGAAATTATCCTACAGGAACTTACATGTTTTTGGTTGGTTTGGTTGGTTGGTTGGCCTTAGTTTTAATCCAGGGAATATGCTACCTCCATACCAAATTTTATCGAAATCCGTTAAACAGTCACAGAGTTGAGTGATTGATGTTATACTACAGGAACCATGATTTTTTTTCGGGGTAAAAAGTAACTTATGTGATAATCCAAAGAATATGGTACCTTCATACCAAATTTCATCGAAATCTGTTAATTAAGGGAATATGCTACCTCCATGCCAAATTTCATTATAATCGGAGCAGTAGTTTCGGCGGTACGGAACCCTAAAAACGAACTGAAGTTGAAATATATAAAGACAAACTTAACTTTGTAGTTGACAATTAGGTACTTCCATACATTCCAACTACAAGATGTAAGTTTGTAATAGTAAAATAATTATTTTTAAATGATATAACTTCAAATTTGTAACTTTCGGATTTATTCCTATATATGTGCTATGTGAACTTACTTTTTGCAAAATTTCATGATTCTAGGTCAACGGAAAGTACCCTATAGGTTTTGATTTCCCTGTGAAATCGCAAAATATGCGACATAAACGTTCATATCTTTTGATTGAGTAAACTTACAACTTTTATTTTTTTACAGCCGAAAGAAACCATAGACCCAAGTATTTATTATAAATTTCAACTTGATACCTTTACGCGTTCTTGAGAGAAAGGGTCTTGACAGACGGACAGACGGACAGACGGACAGACGGACAGACGGACAGACGGACAGACGGACAACGAAGTGATCCTATAAGGGTTCCGTTTTTTCCTTTTGAGGTACGGAACCCTAAAAATGAACACACGCATTTATTACGTCATCATCATCATCATCATTTCAGCCTAAAATGCTTCCTCTAATGGGACTCGGGCTTTCTTTCAAAGAGGATTTTTATAATAGACTTACGTTGGGTCGCCAACTCACTTGATGTTAAGCGATGATACGGTGGAGCACGCTTGCCTAGAAGAAACCGATTCACTCTTGATTTGAAAACACCCAGATTGTAACTATCGGGGAACACCACAGACCTGTGGGGAACACCCATTCAGGCAGCGCATTCCACAGACTAGCAGTTCGTACAAATGAGGATCTAATCAATATGCCCAGTGCATGTTGATGAATATCATAAAATATGTCTTTGAACATTTGAGGTTTTTGGACATACTCCTCCTCCATCCTCACGATGTTTTTTCCTTCACTGTTTTTGAGCGATGGCATTGAAACTGCATATGTTCAAGTTCGTTCAAGTCAAGGTCTGATTAATATCAGATGCGATTGACACCAAGAGATCTTGTTTATCTGAACTGGGGTACAGACCCTGGTATACGGATAGAGGTTTGATCAGGCCCAGCCCGTGAATTCCTGGCGCCCTAGGAGAAAGACGGGAACGGCGCCTTTTTTATTACACAATAGAGACCTACACCTTCCTTTTTTGCTGTATGAAAGACAAACAAAAAAAAAAAAGTTAGGTTAGGATTATATTTTTCTTGACTTAATTTTGGCATAAGTGGAAATGATCTTATTATAGAAACTGACGTGGTTTTCACACATTTTATTTATATTACACGGGAATTACTCACGTAAGATTAAGCCGGTCACCCCGACTATAGTTTCAACCGAATTAGGTCTTTAAAAAAAAAAAAAAAACTTTTTGAAAAGATCTGCTTTAAATCAACACATATATTAATCATCAAAAATATATGAATCATCTTATTTTTTGTTTCAGCCATTTGATGCTCTATAGATAATATTGCCAATTCCATATATATCATCATTATCATCATTTCAGCCGTAGGACGTCCACTGCTGGACATAGGACTCCCCCATCGATCTCCAATAGGGCCGGTTGGAAGCGGACTGCACCCAGCTTTTCCCTGCGTTTCTCTTTCCCATATATATTAATCCAGTATTTTCAAGTTGTAAAAAAGGATGGTACTTATTATTACGAATTTGATGCCGTCGTTTGCCTAATTAGGGCCTAATACGAGCGGTCTAGGCCGTTGCCTAGTTCGCCTATAAGAACGAGCCGACCCTGGGTTTGACGGGTCAAGATTAAGTGAAAATTAGGCATTGAATTATGCCCTTAAACAGTTAACATTTAAATGCTCTCTATATATTTTTTTTTATTCAATTAATGGTTATTTGCATTGTACATACAACAATTTTAGTCTTACTATAAAAACAGTCAATATCTTAACAGAAACGTTACGTACATATAACTACAATAATACACCCATGCAGAAACACTCGATAAGATAATCTTTTTTTATCAATAGCATATTTTTTTGTGCAAAAAGGTGTAAACAATCATGGCGAATTGCGAACAGCCAATGACAACTTCATCATGGCAATGTTAGCAGTTTCAGTTTAAAAAAAAAAAAAAAAAAAAAATATGATCTGTCAGCTTCTAGCTAACGAGAGTTAAAACCTTAGGTTAAAACCGAGTTTTTATAGGATAGATTAGCTACATTGCTCTCGATTTGTTCGTGTAGAATTAAACAAACTTTCAACCATTTGTCCGCCTTAATTTGGGCATTACGCGAAATCTTTTCTTACCGCAAGGAATAAACCTGCCAAATTTCAGCTTCGAAGGACGAAGTTGTTTTCGAGAGAATGTCAAGTAGTTTCCGAGATTTCTTAAGAATACAGTCACAGAGAAAAAGTGCCAGTGTTTCGATTTTATATATACAGGGTTATGCAGGTACTAACCAAGTCGATAGGTGTCCGTTATACTCAAAATCATGAATAACATACTTTTGTTACGAGACCAACCCTGAAATCGCGAAAAATATATCAGCTGTTCCATACATTTTGTAGTGTAAATGACTATGTCCTATTATTCAATCAATGTATTTCAGAAAACATAATTCCATATTTTTACAAAATGTCAAAAATTAAAATAATATTACATACACACAACATAAAAATCAAAATCAAATAAAATTAAAAAGTCAAATATCAATAATTTCTCTTAATCTATATTTAGGCTTAGACCCGGAATGCTCAACATGAACTCTGGTCCAGTACTGCATTATTGGGCAGTCCATGTCCATCCGCCAGGCGAACAGCTGCTGGTAGCTGTTGGAGCTGTCCCGCACGCGGCGCATGATGGACGCTACGCGTTTGCGCATGATTGCGCAAGAGCAAGTAAACAAGTAAATTTTTATCGCGATTTCAGGGTTGGTCCCAAAGTAAAAGTTGTTCATAATGATGGGTAGATGGGTACTATGATATGGACTATTTCGACTTAGTAAACCCTTTCCGCGTAACCCTGTACCTATATAGATTAGCTTATTGACGTTTATGCACAAGTGGGTAAATTTATAACAAGTGTTGTACAAAAAAATATTGAAAGATTCATATCAATTATTATTAACATTTCAATGTTTTTTTTTTTTTCATTGATAAACAAGTTTTTGCCATCAAAGTAGGTATTTAAGACGACGTTAACGACGAAACACCAAGGTTTATAAACAAGCAACATCAAAACTAACTATATAATTTTTGTGTAGTCAATGTTCTCATGCGGCGTCCTAGCTTGGCCCCGATTCTACTAAAGAAATTGTTTTTAAATTGTAATTGTTTCAAATTAATTTTTTAAATAATTGCCTCAAAATTGACAGTATTTTTTTTTATATTAAGTTATATTAGGTGGTGGTATTTTTCTAGTATAAAAAAAAATTAAACTGTCAGTTTTGAGGCAATTATTTAAAAAATATAATTGAAACAATTACAATTTATAAACAATTTTCTTTAGTAGAATCGAGGGCCTGGTCATCGTTCGCACGAACAAACGAATATCGTTGTTCGTATAAACTCGTGATGGAATACTCATCTTTATGTCCTATAATTGATGCAAGTTTGCATAATATTTGAAAATGACGTTCGCGCGACGAAATCGCGTCATTTGTTCGTGCAAACAATTCAATTTACTAAATTACGCCTTACTTCGTCTATTGTTGATATTATTAGTGTTAGTCGGAGGCATTAGTATGTTTTAAACAATGAAAGCTTTTCAGAGCATTCCTTACGGTAAATTTTAGTCGATGGTGCATTTTTTTGTATGTATGGACACCAAGGATGTTGTATATGTATACCCCCTTTAGGGTATACAACGGATAATAGAAGTCGCGCCAAAACACCTACAAGTATTGTTTTTTTTTTTTTCGTGACCTTGGATTCAATGTCCTTTAGTCGTAATATTAAACAGTTTACATAGTATTAATAGCGTCAAACAAGTCAGAGCCAAGCAAAGTAAGTCACGGTAGTTGCGCTAATATCGCCACCTAGCGAGTCAGCTAGAACTAATAGGCAATTTTAATTTTAATCGTCACTGAAAAGCTTTCATTCATCGTGTCGAGGTAACTTTAGGTTCTCCTAAACATCTTATATTACTTTCCTAAATTCCAAAAGCTACGGCAGTTGGCTCGAAGCTCTGTACAATAATTTCTATCTACACTTACCAATAAATTAAATATTATGTACAACAAAAGTACGCCACTAACCTCGCATAATTTAGCAATCGATTTAGTAAACATTTCTATAAATTTGGCTGCGGCCATGGTTATAACTTTTTTAATAAAAAAAATAAAAATTACGCGCTAACTTTTGGATAAACGGTCACTTTTTTCCAGAATTGTATATCACGTATTTTGAGTTTTTGGCTTCGTCCACAGAATTTTATAAAGAAAGACACCGCAAGCACGTCATGAAGTATATACACCTGGCGTGCCGCATTTTTGTACCTAACTACTGGGACGTTAGGAGAGCAATTTAGTGGTTTAAGTCCATTCGGACGACCAACTGCTTTCGAATAATTTCAAACGCAAGAAACACATCACAAGGAATATCTATATAATAGACCGCCTTTTGTGACTCTATTCAATGTATTTTATTTGTAATGTATTTTCTGTGGGGTCAATAAAGTGTTATTGTATTGTATCTCGCAATTTTACATAGATTTTTATTAACGCTTGACGTGCTAGGTACTGCTGAGACGACAGAGATCGAACTGCTTTATGTGGCATGCTAGTTGGAGCATTGATCCAACTAAGACACAGCCATAAAAAGGTGATCTCGTTTATGCTGATGCAAGGTTTATGGCTTAGTCAAATTGTGCTATGTAGAGTTATATCTAGGTTGGTTGTAAAGTAGCCGATGTCAATCTAAGTGACGTGTTTCGTGATTCCAAACAAATGCTTGAAATACTGATATTTGTGCCAAGTTACGCGTTGATAACTTGTCAGATCACGTGGCACATTGCTTAGATGGACAGCGGGTCTTAGGTCCACTTGCACGACCGATTTATAGAACCGAATATCGATTTAAAGAAATTCAAATGTCAACTCGCAATGGAAAAATTCAGTTTTAAACCAGATTTATTTTGTCGTGCAAGCCAGCCTTACTTCAGTGGCTTCGTCAGTTTGTGCTATGTCGCATGCTAATCCAGAGGCGACTAGAGTAATTTGTGCTCGAGCTATCTCGTAACGCGCAAGTAACGCGACTAGAGGCATGCGTGCGGGTTGTGCGAGCACCAGCGCGGCCACAGCGGCGCCGCTCGCACGCCGCGTGCCACTAGCCGCGCGCGCATCGTGTCCAGCCTTAGATACACGTCGGGCGCTGCGCCTTCTGCTCTGTCCGACCAGAGTCGCTCAGCGAGCGCGGCTGCGCGGGGCCACACCCGCGCGTCTAGCCCTCCCGGCGCCAGCTGCTCGCTCCACATGCACGCCGCGCCGCCCTCCACGCGCCACGCGGACACCGGCCCCCCGCCGCCCTCCGTGCCCGGCGGGGGCGGCTGCGACTCCTCAGTCCACGGCCGGTGCTCGTACACCTGCTGCCACGAGCGGTACGGCCCGCAGTGCCCGTCCGAACTGTCGCGCCACGACCCAAACCCACAGTCGAGATACCACGCGTCCACGTGAGATATGATCGTGCGGAAGCCCGCGTCGAGCACTGCGCGCGACTCCGGCCACCGGCTCGCGCCCCACGCCTGCACGCCGAACCGGCGCGCGTCGAGACGCTCTAAGTATGGCGTGCGCGTGAGTCGCGACGACCAGAGCAGCGTGAGCTCAGGCGCGCGACCTCCGTTCGCTTGCTCCAGCGACCGCATTGCGCGCCGCGTGAACTCCATCCACAGCTCCATCGGGTCTGAGTCGTTGAAGTGCTGCGTCCAGCACCGCTCCGACACCTCATCGCCGCCCAGGTGGAAAATATCGTCCACCTCCGTTAACTGGATGATCTCGGCGTAGATGCGCTCGAGTAGATCGTACACGTGTGGATTGCGCGGGTTGAGTTGTCCGCAGGGCGGCTGGCCGCAGTAGGCGCTCCAGGGCTCGAGCTCGATGCAGTGCGCGAGCTGCCCGAGGCCAGCCGCGGGGCCCCAACTGAAGGCGCGGCCGACGTGCGCCGGCGCGTCCACCTCTAGCAGGACGCGGATCCCGCGCGCGCGCGCACGCTTCACCACTGCGCGTACATCAGCCTCCGTGTACACAGCGCCCGGGCCGTACGCGCCGTACTGCGCTAACTGTGGCGCGCTCTTCAGCTGCAACGGGAACGACTGGGAGTCACTCACGTGCCAATGAAACGTGTTTAACTTGACAGCGGCCATGGCGTCTATGGTCCGCAGTAAGTCTACCACGGGGAAGAAATTGCGCGCCGTGTCGAGCAAGAAGCCGCGGTAGTGGAAGCGCGGCGCGTCGGCGACCGTCGCCGCTTCGAGCATGAGCAGTGCGCCGGCGTAAGGGTCTAGCCAGGCGAGTTGCGAGAGCGTCTCGAGCGCATGCCGCGCGCCGCAGAACGAGTGCGCGGTGACGTCGGCTATGAGGCTGGCGCCGGCGGGGCGGAGCGTCAGCTTGTAGCTCTCGTCGGTGTTGAGGCGCAAGCGCGGCTCGGCGGACCCGTTCACCACGACGCGCACGAGCACGTCGCGTGGCGCGCCCACGTCGGCGACGGCGCGCGCGCCCGCCGACCGCTCCAGCTTGCGAAGCTCGGCTCGCAGCAACGCGAACGCCTCGTCGAGTAACTCGGTGACAGCATGCGAGGGCGTCGCTAGCACCTGCAATGTAAAGTTATCACATGTATTTTAATTGTCTATCGGAACTTATTGCGCAAAATTGAGATTTAGGCAAACAAATAAAGCATATATATTTTTTAAACAGCATAGTGAGGTGTAGACCTCAATAGTATATTTTTTTGTTAATGTCCTAATTTTTGAGTCGCAAATTTGCGTGCGACAAGGATGATTGTTATTTAAAATGTGGCCGGAATAAAACCCGATATCGGCTGTCGGCGTGCAAACATAAGACCGTTTGTTTAGTCCGAAACGTGAGCAAAGACGAGCGACATTTTAAAATATACTTGTAATTAGTAGTTAGTAAGTGAGCTTGTCTTCGTAAATAGCCCGGCAATTACTTCGTATAGCCGGAATACGAGTAATAACGTAAGGGTGGACCGCACAGCTGGAAGAAGTCACCGCCGGTTTTTTATGTTATACATTTCGGAGAGTGTGCATCGGATTTGCATGATTTAATTCCCTCCTCCCCATTTTTCTATCGGACTGCCAGAGCGGGCACAAAAAATCGTCACCGTTTTATGGTTCATATTCCAAAAACCCGTACGAAGCGCTTTGATTCCACATTTATTCTGCGAACTGCTAGTCTGTGGAATGCGCTGCCTGAATGTGTGTTCCCCGATGGTTACAATCTGGGTGTCTTCAAATCATGAGTGAATCGGTTTCTTCTAGGCAAGTGTGCTAACGTAGACCGCATCATCACTTAACATCAGGCGAGATGGTGGTCAAACGCAAGCCAATTTTATAAAAAAAAATATTAAAAAATGCGCAAGTGAGATAGCTGCGAGCTATATTCTGGGCCTTGAGAAATCCAAACGTTTCTCTCTTTCAAATTTTGAACTCGATCGTAAAAGACAAAAGACGGACTAACTATTCCAAGACTACTCCATGTTTATTAATAAGGGGGGTAGCGTCTGTAACGTACCTGCAGTGCAAGTACCGTTCTTTATCGATAGTCAAATTCGATAAAATGCCATAGAATCGATCATAGTGAGTACTGATTAAATGGCATTTTATCGAATTTGACGATCTCAACTGTCAAATTTGATGATCGATAAAGAACAGTACTTGCACTGCTGCATACGGAAGCCATCAGCGCGGACCGGCACGGCCGCGGTGGCAAGGCTCACTGGGCCAGCCGGCTGCGGCCACAGCTGAGTAGTGTCTGTAACGTACCTGCATTCGGAAGCCATCAGCGCGGACCGGCACGGCAGCGGTGGCAAGGCTCACTGGGCCAGTGGGCTGCGGCCACAGCTGCGTGGAGGCGCACAGCATGTTGCACGTCGGCAGAGACTGCAGCGTGGACACCTCTGCCGCCAGCACGCGCTCGCACCGCTCGTTCCGGCATATCCATGACCATTGCGGCTCGATGCCACTAGAACACACACATTAACCATCTCTGAATAGTATAAAATAAAGTCGCTTTCCGCGTCTGTCTGTATATCCGCTATCTCCTAAACCACGCAACGGATTTTAATGCGGTTTAGTGAAAGGAAAGGGAGGTCGAGACAGATCTACACGCTGGACGGACCTCATTAAGACAGCAACTAAGTCTACCATAACAGAGTGTGTTGTGGAGATCCATTGCAAAATCAGTGATCGCCGCCGAGAAGACCGACGACGTTGAAAACCCACCGTGTACCACCGTCTTACCAACCACGACCACTCTGCCAAGAGTGTCCGACTAAGACGAAGTCTAGGGCTACTTCAGTATCTTTAAACGTCGAACATAAATTATTATTCACAATCAAAAGGTAATCACACTGGTTAGTTCTGAATATAATGCCACTGATTACACTACCTTAGGCAAGTAGAGAACAGAATGAGAACAGCTATAAGCGCAGAAGAGAACATTAAACAAACTGAGATTCATAAGACAAACAGACACCACTACTTTTCGTACCAAATTAAAAAGGATAGAGAAGAAAAATATGGAAAAAACTTAGATAAGGGCATGTACATTCGTCAAAGGGAAGAACCTTAATTGAAAGGGTTGGGCACGGAACACTATTTACTCCTAGCGGATTTGGATTGGGGTTGGGTCCAAGGAACATGATTACTCCTAGCGGAGGTTGGGTGATGGGTCTGTTTAGGTATTTTTTTTTAAAATTATAATTAGCCCATCGGGCAGGCTATAAAGCCTTTAAGGCCATACCGCCTGTTCTTCTGTTTTGTATAGTCTTAATAACGTCAAACAAGTCATAGTCACAGTCAGAGTCAAGCTAAGTAAGTCACGGTCAAGTCAAACTCATGCCTCTGTAAAGTGGTGGGAACTTTACAAGAGGCTCCTATGGAGTTTTGGAAACAACACGAAAAGTCGTTTCACCTCGTTATATCACTTGCTCACACTCGAGCACGTTTACGAGCACTTCATGAATAATAATTCACCACCTAGAACACATTAACACTCGAAAATACACTAGTTTAGGAAAATAATCCAACGAGCCGACATGTTCTTTTCCACGTTGGCGCCAAAACTCCCTGTTTAGGTTAAATTCTCTTGTTTATGTTCATTGAAGGTGTCAACTTGTCAAGAAGACAAAGAGTATTTCTTTTGACATCTGATGTTGTCAAACCTGGAGTAAAAAAGGTGTTAAACTCAATGCTTCAAATATTAAAAAAGTACACAAGCGATGTCATCATCATAATCAGCCTTTTAACAGTCCACTGCTGGACTTTTAGCCTACCCCCGAGAGGGTGATTGGCCATATCCACCACGCTGGCCCAGTTCAGATTGGTTGATTCACATACGCCATTGAATTCCTTCTCCGTACGTATGCAGGTTTCCTCACGATGTTTTCCTTCACCGAAAAGCTAGTGGTATGAAAATCCGTACATAAGCTCCAAAGAGCTCATTGGTACGGGCCCGGGTTTGAAACCGCGACCTCACGCTTTCAAGTCTAGCGGTCTCCCAAATGGGCTACCACGGCTTATGTAAGCGATGTACTCTGACTTTATTGCATGCATTATCAATAGTGTCTCGATAGTAGAGTGGCTGAGTTCGCATACAACTATATAGACGTAGTACACGTGCTTAGTGGTGCTCAGGTGGGACTGGGCGTATGGGTAGTAGAGTGCCTGGGTTATCATACAACTAGACGTACTTAGTGGTGCTGAGGTGAGACTGGACGTATGGGTAGTAGAGTGGCTGGGTTATCATACAACTAGACGTGCTTAGTGATGCTGAGATGGGACTGGACGTATGCGCTACGCTGAGTCTTCCGGTTCGTGGTCTCCATGAGTGATGAACCTTTCTTCCCCTTCTAATCTTAGAGTACTTTGCAATATATGGAGTACAACAAGGCCACGTAGTGTTTTCTTATTAATTTAGTGTTGTGAAGTCGTCAGTAGGTATACTTACGCGTACATGCCGTGCATGGGCCGGTGGTCGTCGTCCGCCTGCTGGCGCCAGTAGAGCACAGCAGCGGCCGAGCACGCCAGCAGTGCGAGGAGTGCCAGCGCCCGCCGCATGCGCCCCACGCGCGTCAGCTGCATCTGCGCGGTGCGCCCCAGCGCTTCGCCCCACGACATCGTGATTATCGGTGCATCTGCAACAAAAGAAAGGGGCTGGTCAGACACGTCATGTTTTGCTTTGCTTATAGCAAAGAGCTATAATAGTGCTAACAGACGTATGGATATGGCTGACGAACCGCCGTCCAACCAACGGGTGGGAGAGGGAAAAATTTATCTTTAGCACTATTAAGAAGAATTCTGTGGTCTGTAGAAATACTTTCAGGACATGTTTTAAATGTTTATCGGGACTTATCACGTATAAAACATGTGTTCAAATCGCGAAAGTTTAAAAATTACTACTTTCAGGACGACAGTGCTTCTCGCGACCGACTAACCTTCACACCGCTCTGTCACACTGGTATGACATTTAGGAAGAAAATGTCCTCACCCTTAACAGTTCACCTCGCGACAGTTAAGTAACTCATTTCCTGACGTTGCTCGGGTTTCGGCTTCGCAAGTATGAAACTCGGCTTTTAGCTTAGCAAATATGAAGCTCAACCTTTGGTCTCGTAAATGTGAAGCTTGGCCTTTTTGGCTTCACAAATATAGAGCTCGACCTTTGGGTGTGTAAGTATGACGCTCAGGCTTTGCAAATATGAAGTTATTTCTTTGGTTTCGTAAGTATGAAGCTAGATATTTGGCTTCGTAAACGTGAAGTTCGGCTCGCGAAAGTCGCTCTGTGGCCCCGTAACCCAAAAAGCACCGTAGCTCAGCCAAACGACATCGCAATTCAATGTGCTAGAAGAAAAATAAAGAAGTAAACCTACTTTGATCGACTTTCAATATTATTGCATTGGAGCACTCAGAGAAAATGAGTAGATTTGTATTTCCTGATATATAATGCTGATTTCATTATCCGTAACAGAAAAACCTTTCAGTTGTTCTAGAGAAAAGAACATCAACCCGATAGAATTCACTCCATTTTTACAAACCGCAGAGCTGTGAAGTAAACAAACAGAAATACCTACCTAGAGGTAAAGTTCCATCGTCATTCGTTTTACTGGAGGCTGGAGAGGCGAGGTGTCTATTTCTGAAGTAAGTTAAAAGACGTCGAGACGCTTTTGCTTTTAGGTCACTTCACTTTGCGAAATACCTTACTTGAGACCAATGCCCACTGGGAGAAGGTAGCGTTTTCTAGCTTTTACGATAGTTTCGTTTAAGTTCGAAGTTGAATACTAGATGGCGGTAAAGCGGTGATGAAATTTTTCATTTGACAGCATTCCATTTCATGTGACTGTATTGAATGATTAACTCTTTATTGTTCACAACTACCTTAATAACCTGTTCCATAGTTAATTGAATCAGGCGTTACTTTGCGGAAGTCCATTTTTATTTTGTATAATTATGTCGAATTTCTAGTGTAATTCCGCTTCTACGTCGTTTCGAGTACAATAAGGATTATGGGATAAACTATTTTTCTCTATAGATATTTGTGTTTGTGTTGCGAAACGACGTAGAAGCGGAATTACACTAGAAATTCGACATATACAAATTAACCTGGTCCATATAAAACGGCCATGGGCACTCTACAAAATGCTTTATGCTACACTCTGCAAACAGCTTTTTTTTTTCGTGTTTTCAGTGTGGTCCCATAGTAAAAGTTGTTCATAATGATGAGTACAATGACCTCCTTTCAGCTTAGTACAGGGTATATGCGTAACCCTGTTTACGAACATATTTTGGTATTATGGAAGTTTTAGTAGGAAAATAAGGTTAAGTGATCGAATCGAATTTAAATTGATCCGTCAAAAATATCGTTAAAGGATTTTTTATATTTTTAAGAAATAAACTTGTTCATAAATTGTTTAGCAAACTTTGACAAAGATGTCAACTATATCTGAATACGAGGTCCGAAGTTACCGAACATAATATTTATGTTTGATATCTGTGTCGAGTTATTTCTGGATGTTTAAATTTAGTTAGCAATAGTTTCGATATCATTCGATACTTTCTCACGAGACCTCGCGCATCTTATTTTAGATTCGTGAAAACTTTAAGATTCAGAAAACACTTCAGGAATAAGAAAAATCATGGGAACATATACGAAATTAAATGACATAGGTACCTTACTTAGATACTTGTCTATATTATTATGTTCTGAAAAATAACCTTACGAGTCGATACTGGATATCAACTGGATATCACGTCATCAGCTCAAATCCAAATGTTGTCCCTACGCGAAACAGAGAAGTGGTCTAATAAGTAGACGTATACGGAATAGACAAATTTAAAAATGGACTACTCAGGAATTTGTACAACGACAACTTAGGAAAAGGACGTGTTAAGAATGGACGAATTAGGAAGTTGACAAACTTGACCGGAGAGATCTGTGCAAGCTACGCTTGCCTGAAAATATTTCCTGGGGGGTTAGACAAGACCCATATTCTGTTAACGGGCGGTTATCCGAGTCGCGTAGGCAATAAAACGCTCCCTCAGCCCCTGCCAAGTTATAGCGACGATGTATTTTTCCATGCTAGAGTCAGGACGCCCGCGGGGGGAGTGCAACGACAAAAACGAGCATAGGTTCGACCTCGATGACGCCTGGCGCCAAAATTCTCGCGTCCTTTTTACGCTTTTAATTTCACTAAAAAACGACACTACTCACTATCAAAAATCTATCCAAATAAAAATATGTTGAATAAAATTGCCTTTCAGTACATGTAATTTCCAGGTTGTTACGAGCTTTCATTAGAGCATAAAATGAAAAAAATAAACTAATTCGACATTGTTTCAAATTTTTTTTTCATCGAGGCAAGTTAATTCAATCGTGTTTTGATCCAAATCATAAACTCTAACATAGATGTATCTGTGACATGTATTTTTTTCCAGCTGAAATATTGTAATTCAACTTAATAAAATTGATTTAAAACCGTCAAATTTGGTATAAGAGGCTCTTAACGTTAACGCCTGCGGAAAGATGAAATTGTATGTAAATGACATTGACAATGACATTTGCTTGAGAGATGTTATCTTAAGCTACTTTCATTTTCATACAATTTCATCTTTCCGCAGGCGTTAACGCCAACAGAAAGTGGGTCTTGCCTAACCTCCCTGGTCTCAATTGCAGCAAAAACAACCCGAAATCCTAACAAAAAAGGTTTTTGTTAGAATTTCGCATTTGTTTTTGTATTTATCTATGTTTATTTCACTCATACCGGATATTAACATTCGGATGTCAAACCCAGTTATATTCTTATTCCTAGCATAAAATGAAACGTTTAGGATTTCTAGACTCTCAGAGAAAAACGCGAAGAGCGCTTAGCACATTTTAAAAATGTGCCTACGTCTGATTCACGTAATTTCATGCACAGAGAATAGCTGTATAAAATCCGATATCAATGTAATTATTTAGAAGAAAGACCGAACAAAAAACCGAAAACCGATCGAAAAAAATACCGTCTAATGCGGTTGAAACTATAGTCGGAGTGACCGGCTTAATCTTACGTGAGTAATTCCCGTGTAATATAAATAAAATGTGTGAAAATCACGTCAGTTTCAATAATAAAATGTAACTATTATACATGAGACCAATCACTAGAGGATGGGCAGCAGCATCCTCCTACTTGAATGGTGGAACCTCCTGCGATCCCCAAGCCACCTGCCAAGCGTGGGGTTTATGGCAAACCCCCCCCCCTTAGGAGGAGGCCTATGTTCAGCAGTGGACGTCTTCTGGCTGATGATGATGATGATGATTATACATGAGAAAGGATGTTTGTTTGTTACCCAATCGCGTCCAAATACCAGCGGAAAATCACAACATAATATACTAAATACAAACTAAATATTGAAGTGATGTGAACAAGAAAAGTTTGTAATCTTAGCTCAACACAAAAAAAAATACTTTGAACCAAAAACAGACTTCATAAAACCACATAACACACGTCAATATGCCACTACGAAGAACAAAAATAATATTTTATACCAGGTACATATTTTGAGGTACATAAACATCACGGTCACACAGATTTTGAAGTCGGGCGGGAATTATTCTGAAGTATTTCGAAATTTTGTTTGTTCCCGAAGCTCGACTTCAAAATCTATGACAAAATATTATTGTCATCGATCTAAATGTACTTGATTATTGTTGTCCTTTGCTTGTGTTGTTTTTTTAACTCAGATTTTTTAAAAGAAAATTTATTTTAATATTATTTAGTGAAACATTGACCAACCTATGATTGTCGAATTGTAGTATAGTATGAAATCTTTAGTGGAATGCTTTAAACCTAGGGTACATTTATTGGTGCCAATTTTTCTATTTCGCTGGCAATAAATATGCACCAAATATCGGACTGTTATTTTATTTATTTAATGATCAATATACCTAAATACCAACTAAATACGTACATTTTGCCCCAGAAAAACGTGCCATTGGTATCTATATTTTGAGTATACATTTCCTTAATCCTTAAACAAACGTAGCGTTATATAAGACTTTTCAAAGATGTTAAAACGGATTTTCGGCAAAATCCAACAAAAAAAGTATAGCTGTCACTTTGACATTATTTTGACGTTAGACGAATGACATTTAGGAAAAAGTTGTTGCCATAAATTTTATTTAGGATGCGTTCAAAATATTTCGAGGTATCGACAAACGGTCAGACATAAAAAGCACATAGGTTAATATGCGTAAGCATAGATATAGTATAAGTAAAAGATCGTTGTGCGTAAGTGCAACGTAAGTGTAACACAGTGGGGTGAGAAATCATTTCTATATATTTTAATAAGGGCAGTATCTATAGGGTTGTAGGTAAATCCGCGCAAACTTAGTTTTATATTTAACTGACAGTTCGCACATGTATTTATTCCGAGTGAAACAGTGTGACGCAGTTAGTTTTCAACAAACACGATTCAAGTATAGTACTTACCTATTGTATCTACATATATTTTACAAGCGACTTCTGTTTTATTGTAATGCAAATGTGCATGGGTTTGATAACATGTTTCGATATGGAGCAAAACAGATGTTATTGAATTTAAATACGTTAACTGTGAATATAACGAGAAATGTATTGAGTGAAGCACGTAAAAATTACATACTGCTTCTGAGTACTGCTTATCAAAGATAATATAACCACTTGATCGCGCATGTAGTCAAAATTCCCTTTTGCAAAATGATGCCACGTCGGTCGCGGGGGCCAGCTTGTGATTGGAGACTCGACACGACCCGACGCTTGTGATTGGAGAATCAAAAGTCATTCTTCAAATCGCGCATATGATGAGGCCCCGCTCGAAATAGTTTAGGTTGACATGTTAGAAACTTTCGCTTATGCGGGGTAAAGGATGAGTCGTCAATTGGTTATATTGTCATTGCTGCTTATACATACACCGGACGGCGGCGGTGGTATTAAGCCGAAAGGTCGCCAATGTGATCAACCTGTTCCATACATTTCCTCACCGGTAAGAGCTTTCTTTTTCCCACATTTTATCAGACAAAAGTTATTGCTAAGCAGGAGTAAAAAAATAGTTTGCCGTCACGGGAAGCCCGGCAGATGTGAAACGTGACGGCATGAGAGAGCGTCATGTCGTTTGCCGTCACGGTTTGTACAGCCGATAAGTCGCGCCAATAGATATTTCACATGAAAAACGATTGAGCATTTTTAGGGTTAGGTTATCGGTACCAAAAGGGTAGATAAAAACGGGACCCTCTATTACTAAGCCTACGATATCTGTCTGTCTGTCCATCCGTCCGCCCGTTTGTTCGTCTTACCTAGGTATAAACGGCTGTATCTTTCCAACCGTAATAGATAGCCAGTTAAAATTTTCACAGAATATGTATAGTTACCGCGGATTAACTTAGAAATAATAATAAAAAAAAGGTGCATCCCATACAAGATACGTATTTTTAAAAATGTATTTTTGTATTAGCTCTAATGTAAAAACGGTAACATGTACAAGCGTCAAACTTGGCATGATTATAATACATACCTACTCTAAAGTATAACAACAAATAACCAATAATGGCCAAGTGCGAGTCGGTGACAAAATTCGGTTCATTACTAAGTTATAACTGGTAATTTCGTTATTGAATTTTGTGGTGGTACGGAACCCACAATGCGCGACTCGCACTTGGCCGGTTTATTAGCTTTATAAATGTTGAAAACGTGATAAAGTGATAGTTTTGGCCGGTGAGCGTGGCCTTTACTCCTCCTTTGACTTAGTACCTTTGTTCCGCGAAACCTAACTACTAACTCACGAACTAGTGCCACTAATTTTACCTTTCTGCCTAGCTCTAATTCCGTGGCATCAACACTGGGAGCTAGGGTTTGCAATTATCCTTTACAACGCAGGTTAATTACCTCTACCAGAAACCATGTAAAATTCTCTAAGGAATTGCAGACATTTTTTTTTTATTGCAAGAGGAAAGACTTCTTGATTCTCGCTTTGGCGAAAATCTTAGCAATGATATTAGATTAGAGATACGATATATAACGAGGTGAAACATGTCTTTTTGTGATGATATGAAAACTCCATAGAACTCCATAGTGACCGGCTTAATCTTACGTGAGTAATTCCCGTGTAATATAAATAAAACTCCGTAGAAGCCTCTACTAGACTCTACCACAGACCTATATCAAAGTAGACTTCACAAGCGGTCCAAACTAAATGAAAACTATGAGTGTAATTTTTTTTTTCTATTTCATCATCATCATCATCAGCCAGAAGACGTCCACTGCTGAACATAGGCCTCCCCCTTTAACCTCCACACTGAACGACAGCCTGCCTTTTGCATCCACTGGATGCCAGCGACTCTCACTATGTCGTCGGTCCATCTAGTGGGAGGCCTACCTACGCTGCGTCTCCCGGTTCGTGGTCTCCACTCAAGAACCTTTCTTCCCCATCGGTTATCGGTTCTTCGAGCGATGTGGCCTGCCCATTGCCACTTCAACTTGCAAATTTTAACAGCTATGTATGTCGGTGACTCTGGTTCTTTGGCGAATATCCACGTTTCGGATTTTATCGCGCAAAGAAACTCCGAGCATAGCTCTCTCCAATGCCCGCTGAGTGACTGAGTTTTTCCAAAAGGCCAACAGTTAAGGACCACGTCTCAGTACCATATGTCATCACTGGCAACACACACTGGTCAAAAACTCTCGTCTTGAGGCACTGTGTTATCTTGGACGAGAAGATGTGTTTTTCTATTTGCGGTCTTACAACTCAGTATTGCACAATTACCCATTTTCGTTTCAAACTGACACGTGTTGTCGCGGCACCGATTGAGGAGACTGATTTAAGCCGAACTCAATTACGACTATTTGTTATAATTGTATTGTTGGCGCGCAGGGTCCGGGCCAGCCCCAACACCATCCTAAACGTATTTGCGAATAGGTTTGGCTGTCAGTACATGAACCATTACTCAATGGTACTATGTGCTGACTAACAAGCAAATGGTGAAGGGTGTGTGTTAGTTAAGTTTAGTTTTATTTTATAATTTAAAAAAAAATGTATTTTATGTTTTTTATATGACTAAAAGTGGTTGAAGTGGTTGTGGTTGTGGTGTGTTGTGTACAACAGAATTGACAACAATGGTGTCAATTCTGTTGTACCATTATCTAAACTAAACTAAATTTGACAGCTCTAAAATTGTTGCCATTCTTCTCTCACGTATTTAAAATGAAAAGAGAGGCAGATAATTTTAGTCCTGTCAGATTGGTTAAGTTTAGTGAGTGGTATGGCAGAATAGGCCTCAATGTCTATCTTTCTTAATTTTGACCAGCCTTTTTTGCAAGACTAAAAAACAGCCCTATTAGCCTATTACTAACATATTCATATTCATTTATTTGATAAAGCCAATTTAAAAGTCAATAATAAGCATGTATAATAATAAATCACCTGTAGTATAAATAGTTGATTGAATCAGGCGTTACTTTGCGGAAGTCCATTTTTTATTTGTATATGTCGAATTTCTAGTGTAATTACAAGAAGCGGAATTACACTAGAAATTCGACATATACAAATGTAGTATAAATTACAATTAAACTTAAATAATTTCAATAAAATTAAAATCGGATAATGTCAATAAAATTAAAGTAAAATATGTCAATCAAATTAAAATAAAACAGTCTCAATTAAATAAAAATAATTTCAATTAAATTACAATAAAATAATTTCAATTAAATCAATATTATATCAACATAAACATATCAATAGAATGTAGAATGCAAGTAATATTTAGATGATCCACATCTACCAACTGACCGTTAACACTTTGATACAAAACTCTCTGATATATTCCATACAAATTCTATTGATATACGAAATGGAGAAATAATCTATTCGTACATTGTTAGACTAATATTGCAGGCATGCATCGCTGGAAAATGTACAGAGCGCCAAACTTATCTGTTCAGTTGAATGAGGGAGCCATAAAACCATTTTCTGGACGAACCCTAAAGCCGTCGTGAAAAATATAAGTTCTTTCATTTTGTTAACTGCATTGATAACTTGGGCGCTCTGTAATGTGTATGTAGAATTGTAGACGAACGTATGCAATTGGTATAAGTGGTTTCGTCTACGAAGTTGCATATTTGATGGTGGCTGGAAACTGACACGAAAGGCGATTTACATTGTTCCAGTGTCGTTTAACTGACCATTGGTTAGACCTCATATCACACAAACAATGGAAATATGGTAAGGTAGCGTGGCGGACAGATGGACAGACAGCGCAGGCTCAGTAATAGGTTCCCGTTTTTACCCTTTGGGTATGGAACCCTAAAAAATTCCACCGAATTAAGAAAAATCCTTAATCTTTTTTTGAAGTTGGTCAATAAAGTGTACAAACATAAGCACATAAACAGAAGCTGTTAACTGGCTATAGGGCGTCCAAGATACAGGCTTTGCCTAGTTAGGGGCCCATTGGCACAACTATTCTTGCGGCTAGTAAATTACCTACTGTTTTAAACTGTCACGGTTGTTCACTAAAGTTATATGATCGATATCGGGAGCTCATTCCACAACCTTACCACGGTAAATATCCCGTAAATAATCATATAACTTTAGTGAACAACCGTGAGAGTTTAAAACATAATAATTCTAACCTCGGCATATCTATCGTTGGGCATTTTGGGGACAGATCACCTCATTTTCAAAAATCTTTCAGAGAGCCTGGGCGACGTGGGTTCAAAATGCAGGGGTTTCCAGCTCAACGTATAAGCATTGCTATTCAGCGTGGTAACGTCGCCAGCATGCTGGGTACGCTGCTAACTGATAGTGGGCTTGAGTATTTGGAATGTCTTTAGACCTTCAACGGTCTATGGGCAGTCTAACTGTTTTTATAGTGTTAGTGTTAGCTTGTATTTTGTTTATCTGTACTATACATAATACTAGCGACCTGCCCGCCTGGCTTCGCACGGGTGGAATTTACGTGCAAAGCCGGGGCGGGTCGCTAGTTATATATATATAAGCCTTCCTTGAAAATGTATCTAACTGATGGTGAAAACCGCATCAAAAACCGTTGCGTGGGTTAGGAGGAGTTAGCGGCCATACAGACATACAGACAGACAGACGCGGAAAGCGACTTCAATTTATACTATGTAGAGAAGAGATATAATTTGTTTGTTTGTTTGCATTGAATAGGCTATAATTATATATTTTTTTTAAATAAGGATCCTTACTAAAACTCCATAAATGTAACCCAAGGTGTAAAAAAATAAGATTTACACCCGTGCGAAGCCGGGATGCGAAGCTAAATAAAGATACTTCTTATAGACATATTGTGCTTTATACAATCCTCTGACGAGAGTTTTAAAACGCGTCCACCTTTCAATTTCCCTATAACATACTTTAATGTAACTTTAGCAAAGTAATAAAAATTTAAAACCCATGAATACGTTTACCCTTTCTTACGTATCGTATAATAGAATCTTCGAAGGTTCCTTACAGCTACCAGGCAAGCATGAAGAATGCAGAGGTTAAGTTTTGCGTGCCAGCCAAGAACTGACGTATTAATACATGTATTTAGGTCTATGTCGCTTCCATACCATATTTCATGTGTCTAAAACGTTTATGTTATGGAGCTGTAAATCTATATTTATAAAATACGAATCGAATTAAGAGCCTTCCCTCAGTTTTGAAGTCGGTTAAAACGATATATGAATTGTCGAAAACTACTTGACATCATCATCATCATCATGAAGACGTCCACTGCTGAACATAGGCCTCCCCCTTTAACCTCTACTCTGAACGACAGCCTCCCTTTTGCATCCACTGGATGTCAGCGACTCTCACTATGTCGTCGGTCCATCTAGTGGGAGGCCTACCTACGCTGCGTCTTCCGGTTCGTGGTCCACTCAAGAACCTTACTTCCCCATCGGTTATCGGTTCTTCGAGCGATGTGGCATGCCCATTGCCACTTCAACTTGTAAATTTTAACAGCTATGTCGGTGACTCTGGTTCTTTGGCGAATATCCACGTTTCGGATTCTATCGCGCAAAGCAACTCTGAGCATAGCTCTCTCCATTGCCCGCTGTGTACCTCTCAGTTTTTTCAAAAGGCCACCAGTTTAAGGCCACGTCTCAGTACCATATGCGTACTTGACCTAATAGCTGATATTATTAGTTTTTACTTTTTGACTTTATTATTTCTTAGTTAATCCGCCGTAACATTACATATTCTGTGAAAATTTCAAGTGACTATCACGTATTACGATTCGAAAGATATAGCCGTTAAGGCGCGGTCTGATCACGATTTCAATTTCGTTTTTCACCCGCTTACGCCATGATCTATTTGCTATCTAAAACGGCTTTGTTTAAAGTCGAAAATCGTATATCATCGTATTTGATGATTATGATGACTTTGTGCTTGTGTTTATATTATTTTGAGGGTTTTTATTTAATTTATCTAAATATATAAATGAATTTCAACAATTAACTGGTTAAAGTTTTAAAAGACTAGTCTGGCTATATAATTCGTACAAAAAAATATGTTGTTGTCGCTAAAAATTCAGAGTTCTTCAATTCAGAAGCAATTTTTATTGCGCAATTTGTAATATGTTTTTTTAAGAGTCTAGACAATTTTTCAAAATTTTATTCGGTTAAGATTATTACCAAGGGGTTTTTTCTACTTGTAGTATTTTTTTTATCTGATCAGCTAATTTTGTCACGTCACACAAAGCGTTTAAAAACACTTCTTTTGGTTAATTTTGCGATTGTACCGCGTCTTAAGTAGGACAGGCGGACAGACAGCGTAGGCTTTTTCAAATTCAAATTCAAATTCAAAAATTCAAAATTCTTTATTAACTGATTTTTATAGTACACAGGTGATTGGTCTCTCCTGTTAAGTTTTGACAACCTGTGTTAGGAGAGACCGCTCTAAGTAGGCTTAGTAATAGGGTCCCGTTTTTACCCTTTGGGTGCGGAACCCTAAAAACATCAAATGCGCGTTCGAGATCGCTGCACCCGTTATTATGGCCCTTAAACTATTCAGATAGGTTGGTTGTAGACTGACGTGGCGCGACTGGTTAAAGTTCTCAAGGGAGCCGCCACCTGTCTTCTGGTCAATATATTCATGATGCGCGGCTGTACACGCGAACTGGGGAAACTAAGTTTCATTTGCATCCACTTGAAGATGGACAGAGTTCGTTCACTCAACTATTCCTAATTAGTTTGTCGATCAAACGACAGAGAACCAAATCCCTCACCTTCAAACGTCAACCGAATGTTCTTCGCGATAAAACCACATGTTGGACCCGATTCAAATGTGTTTTTAACCGACTTAAAAAACCTCCTTTCGTTGCTTCATTTGTGTTTTTTTTTATCATTTGTTGCCTCAGGACTTTTTCATTTATAAGCCGATTAGGACTTTTGACGTGATAACGTCTTATAAATCGATGAACGCCGGCTCCACGGACGAAAAATTATCACGTTCCGCCTGAGCCGCGCGTGCAAGCGAGAGCGCGGAACAAGCGATAGAGAGGCACGATCGGCCTAAGCGTTATCACGTAAAATTATCGTCCGCAAACCGACTTTACAGACAACCCCTTTTTTATTTTATTTGTAAGGATAGATTTTCCGATTGGTCCCATAGAAATCTTTTGTAAATCAGTTTAGGAAAGAAAAAAAATACATCCAAGTTAAACGAAATTGGCTACCTATTCACAAATTTTAAGTTAGTTTTTTTAATTGATTGAATTTGAAATTGAATTTTCTCAAAGATCAGGCCAGATCTGCATCCTGCCCATTTTTCTATCAGGCTGTCAGAATGGGAACGAAAAGTCGACACTGTTTTATGGTTGATATTCTAAAAACTGCTAATCTTTTGAATACGCTGTACCCTTGTTGTTACAATCTGGGTGTCTTCGAGTCGGTGAATCGGTTTTTTCTAGGCAAGCGTGCTCCATCGTAGACCGCATCGGCGAGATGGGTGGTCATCATCATCATCAGCCAGAAGACGTCCAATGCTGAACATAGGCCTCCACCCCCCTTATTCCTCCACACTGCACGACAGCTCGCCATCTGCAGGATGCCTGCGACTCTCACGATGTCGTTGGTCCATCTAGTGGGACGCCTACCTACGCTGCGTCTTCTGTTTCGTGGTCTCCACTCAAAAACCTTTCTTCCCCATCAGTTATCGGTTCTTCGAGCGATGTGGCCTGCCCATTGCCACTTCAACTTGCAAATTTTAACAGCTATGTCGGTGACTGGAGCTTTGGCGAATATCCACTTAGAAACGCACGTGAAGAAAGATGGTGGTCAAACACAAGACAGTTACTAAACTTTTTTAAGAGTTGTTTAAGTCGTATTAATTGTACTTAGTACAGTTGCACGTAGCCTGACACGTAGTAGGTAAAACTACTAGAAACGACTCAATAATTCCCATCTACTATTTGATCGATTGCCTGAATAATAGATTGTCTGTGAGGGCGAGAATTGCGAATGCACCATAATGATACTAGATACGTCGTAGTCGTTATGAATTCTAGAGAATCATTACTTTTCTTTCCTGAACAGCCATGTAAAACGGCACATACAGATAATTAGTACCTACAGGCAACAGAAGCGAATGTGAAAATGTGAGCCGAGGCCAGCATACGAGAGTCTACCTGGGGTTGTATCGACACATGTATTTTCGGTTTAGGTGACTGCGGAAAATCACGCAAAAATGAAAACACTTTCATCTAGAAGAAATCTATTCACTCTAGCCTTGAAGATGCCTAGATTGTAGTTCTCAAAAAATAAGGAGGACGGCAGGGAGTTCCGTTTTTGGGTATCGTAAATGACGAGCCAAATCGTTGTGTACGAACCTTTGGAATTCCTACGAGGAAGGGGTGGTAGTGTACAGTCCTTCTACTTGTCCTGTAGTAAAAGGGGGAGGGTGGAATAAGGTCATGAAGCTCTTGCGCTCACTCGCCGAAATGTATCCGATAGAAAATAGACAGACAAGCTACTTTACGGCGGTGCTCGAGACTTTGCAATTTTCTGGATGAAGGAGTAATAGAAGGAAAAAGAGGTAGTATTCAAAATCATAATAACGTTTATTCAATAAAAGCTACGGTCAACGTGTTTTAAAGGGCACTGTTCACCGCACCCCTCCAAAGGTCAACAAACACTATTCCTCCGGGAGCTGATATGTGCAAGTTTTCAAGCTAATTACAACTTGTCGAATACGCCTAACTTGGTTACCTTTGTCAAGCGTGGATGCAGATTGTTGCGAAGTGGTGGTTCGGGGATCTCAAACCGAATGTCTAAGAAAGAGGTCAATGTTTCGGGTAAATATTTATGTTTGTGTTTTACTAACGGTGCTTCTTGTAATGTCATTAGGCGAGACGGCGGTCAAACGCAAGCTTTATTAAAGAAAAGAAAAAAATGCTTTTATTAGTAAATACGCAATTTCGTTTACATATGTGTAAACGACTGTGCGAGTGACTTATTTTTTCCGGTTATTTTGATTTTAAAACTAAACTACTGAACCCATTTTGGTGAAACTTTTAAGGGACCAATCTTAAAGTATATCCTTTCAAATATAAAGTGGTTTCAAAATGACGGAGTCCTGAGTTAACAAACATTTAAATGTATTATTATTATTTATTATCACTTAGGTGGTAAGAGAGCTGGCTCATTCCTCGCGCAGAGAATTTCTTTAGCAATTCAACGCGGGAATGCAGCCAGCGTTCTTGGCACTTTACCACACGGACAACATCTTGTGTTTGATTTTTGATTATATTAGTAATAAGTAATAATCAAGGCTTTTTTATTTTCTTTGTTTGATATTTATTATTTATTTTTGAAGTCGGTTAAAAAGACCTACTCAACAAGTCGTACGAAGGATTGCAGAAAATTAAAAAATTTAAAAGGCTTGCGTTTGACCGCCACCTCGCCTGATGCTTTTCATCCCCACCTTACACGTCGCCATTTTGTATTTATGACAACGTCCTTGTATAGCTGATTTTTCACAACTCCAGGAATGATCCCATAGTGACCTTTCTTCGTAGTACCGCCATTACATGTAGCCCTGTATCAGTGTAACTAATATGATTACATCCGTGCTTATAAATAACTTAGATATTCAATGCCAGACCCGTACCAAATGATATTACGCGAAGGCGACCTACTCCCTAGGGAGTATTGTAGGGACTCGCGCGTTTTAAATGTCATCTGGCTGGAGCTTTCAGTAGTGCCAATTTGTAGGGCTCTAAGGAATAAAGCGGGATATCCGGTTCCTACGTATTCATTAACGGTTGTGCGTATTACCGTTTCTAGGGTTCCAAATGGTAAAAACGGGACCCTATTACTAAGCCTACGCTGTCTGTCTGTCCGCCCTACCTTCTAACGACTGTATCTTTCGAACCCTTTGCGTACGGAACCCTAAAACCTGCAGTAAAAATGAAGAGAAACAATTTGGAAATGATACTTGAATGATTCTATGTGGTGTCAAAATGATAAAAACAAATAGGTAATCGAAGCGAAGCGAAGAAAGATCTCAGATTCTAATGGGACAAGTCGGTGTTTCTATAAATATTTGTTCGAAGATAACTTGCATATCGGCGAAATCGGTCGAGGGGTTGCGAAGATATCCGCAGGGGTCGCGAAGTCTCAGTTCGCGGGAAAAACTAGTAAAGAAGACAATTTTTTCTAGGCCCACCGAATTTACCGTATATTGATGGGTATAACACTATAAAATTCATCGTTTTTTTTTGTACCATTCGGGCGAAAGATAAGGTAAAAATGAAACCGGAGTAATAATATAAAGAATAATATGTGTTGTTTTGATTTTTGCCACAATTCATTCATTTCCCCTATAAAGTCACTTGACCGGAACGTTTGTAATACGAAAAAGGATGCATGCTTAGGAATTTTTATACAAAAATAAATAGACCATATTTTACAACAGTGGTCGTTGGGGTGGGCCTATTTTTCAAACAAAAGAAATTGTTTGTTTTATGTCAGTCAATACATGAAACTATCACAGACACGGCCAAAGGACTGAATATCCAGGCCGGTTAAATTTATTATAAACAATAAATAGTACCTACTCCATTGAGAAACAATTCCTGAGAGATTGTGACTCTATCACAATCTCTCAGTGAAAACAGTAAAAAATCGTCCGAGCGTGTACAATGTACATACATTGCATCAATTATATACTTCACAATGCCACATTTACTCCAATTTAGACGTTATGGCGCTTGCATAGTGTTCAACGTTATTTGTCCGCCATGACGTAGTAGCTCTGGAATCGCGCGGCGGCGATGTAGTCGGCTCGCGGTTACCATTTAACTAACCAAAAGTCGGCGCAAATCGTAGCGTGCGCCGAGTTTGGTTCGGTAATTTTTTGGCACGATTGTGACTCCATTGAGAAACAATTACTGAGAGATTGTGACTCTATCACAATCTCTCAGTCAAAACAGTAAAAAATCGTCCGAGCGTGTACATACATTGCATCAATTATATACTTCACAATTAGGTAGTAGATCTGTGTTCACAATGCCACATTTACTCCAATTTAGACGTTATGGTGCTTGCATAGTGTTCAACGTTATTTGTCCGCTATGACGTAGTAGCTCTGGAATCGCGCGGCGGCGATGTAGTCGGATCGCGGTTACCATGTAACTAACCAAAAGTCGGCGCAATTCGTAGCGTGCGCCGAGTTTGGTTCGGTAATTTTTTGGCACGATTGTGACTCTATATGTATTGTATCTTGACACAGTCAGTATATGAAATTATCACAGACACGGCCAAAGGACTGAATATCCAGGCCGGGTAAATTTATCATAAACAATAAATAGTACTCAGAAATCAATTACCTTTGCGGTTACTGATATTTTCTGAATCAATTACCACTAGCTTGTAAATAAATACCTCGGCACCACACGCGAAGTGCCACTGCAAATAACTGGAGCCTTATTCTCACGGTCTTCGCGGTTTAGTATCACACTGGACAACGGTCAAAGCATTCAATTCAATGACGTTTATTAAATTTATGAGATTCCTAATCATAAACTAAATAAATAATAAATAAATAAAATATCTGGGACATTTTTGCACACACGGTCATCTGACCCCAAACTAAGCAAAGCTTGTAATATGGCTGCCAGAAACTGATATACGTACATATATATTTTTAAATACATACTTAAATAGATATTAACACCCAGACATAGAACAAACACAAATGTTCATCACACAAATGCTTGTCCTAGATGGGAATCGAACCCACGCCCCCAAGCACAGAAGATAGGTTCACTACCAACTGAGCCACCGGGGCAGTCAAACGCGTGATTTCATGAGAATGGACTCTGTGCCCTTAGTCTATCCATGGTATAATATACGGGGTGTAAGGGGCACACTCTCGAAGCCAAAAGAAGGTAATTGTACTCATCATTATGAATCACTTTTACTATGGGACCAACCCTGAAATCGCGAAAAATATATAACCAGCTGTTCCATACATTTTGTCGAGTGTCAATGACCGTTTTCTATAGAACAGCTGATATTTTTTTTTCGCGATTTCAGGTTTGGTCCCATACTAAAAGTGATTCATAATGATGAGTACAATTACCTTCTTTTGGCTTCGAGAGTGTTCCCCTTGCACCCCGTATAGGTAGGTACTCCGCCAGGTATGGCATTCCAAAACAAAGACGTATTTTTATAATTGTTATGCCATAGGTGGCAAACAAGCAGACGGGCTGCCTGATGGTAAGCAGTCACCGTCGCCTGTGGATACTTGTAACACCAGAGGCGTCACAAATACGTTGCCGACCCTTTAGGGCTCGATTAACTCGCCTTTTGAAGGACCCCATGTTGTAGTTTCTCGGAAACACCGTGGAAGGCTCATTCCACATTTTGCAGGTGTAAGGCAAGAAAGATCGTGTGAATCGCAGTGTGCGATTTCCACACATGTGTGGGTGACACAAGTCTACGTCATCGACGCTGTAAATGATTACAATGATTTTGTGAAGTCGGTTAAAAATATCGTGCACCGCGAGAATTGCGCCCCTGAAACTTCATAGGTTGATTGCTTGCGTTACGTGAGTAGGCCCTGTAAAGTTCAACCAACTCTTGATTCCAACAAACGTAGTACCTTGTCGAAGTGACTACTTGGCTGGCTGTGTTCAGTTTGAGTCATTTAGATAAATTTTTGATTGCGGCAAGGTGTTTGATTTGTAAACATAGAAAGTAAGCAGGTATCATGCCACTGTTGATATTTCACTAGAAATACGATAACTATGCAAGAACGGTTATAAGTAAAACTCAGCCCTTTATTTTCACACAATAGGCTGCCGGACTGTTTTTTTCTTACTAGCTGCACCCCGCGGTTTCACCCGCGTAGTGATGAAAAATGGTGACGATGATGATGAAAAGTAGCCTATGTCACTCGCTGGCTCTTGAACTATACCCATGAAAAAAAACAGGTCGATCCGTTGCTCTGTTGCTGCGTGAAAGTACAATGTCGTCGGTCCATCTAGTGGGAGGCCTATACCTACGCCGCGTCTTCCGGTTCGTGGTCTCCATTCAAGAACCTTTCTTCCCCATTTACTAATAACAGACTCTCTCTCAGAAATATATATTAGTCAGGCTTTCTTCAGATAAACGAATTTAAAATTCACTTCTTAGTAAAATAATTCTCAGACGGTTTCCTACAGGTGTTTATTTTTGTCTCATTTTTATTTTCTTTCAAATTGACTTCTGGGTACGCGCTACGTTTACGTAACTGGCGTCTAAAAACGTTTTCTCGGTATGTTAGATCCATGATACCTACTACCCAAAGGGACGGAACGCTTCAAACAGAAAAACGAGCAGAGCGAGAGGTACCACGTTTAGCCATTTGTCCCTTTCACACTACATGTCTTATATACAATGACGTTCATGAACACGTATTAATGTGTGGTGTTGCCACTGTTGGAAAAATATTGTAACCGTAAATTTGGTATTATTTTGGGTAGTACGTAATTTGAACAGCATCATTTTTAAGTAGTTAATTTTTATTTCTGAAACATATCTAAAAGAAAACTCCCGTGATTATTTAGGGTGCATCCGTTTATTATTGTAGTGATATAAAATAAGGAATAAATAAGTATATACGTGTGTTGAGTACTGCTGCCACCTATTCGACGGGTGCTATGAGGCTGATTGGTGACAGCAAGCTAGTCGCTGATTTTGATTTGATTTTTAAAAGTTCTTTATTTATCATTCTTATACATAAATTCTTACAAAACAGACACGGTCCAATAATTGTAGATAACATAAATATATATGACTTCTCAGGCTACATTCGCCTCTAACAGTCATTTAATAACCAAAAGTTAATTAATAAGGATACTTTGTAAAACATGCTATTTAAATAAGTATAGGTATATAATAATATAACATACAACTAATGATATGGTGCATAAATATGAATCATTTGTGCTAGACTCATTTTCAGACAAGCTAGTCGCTAATAAATTACAAAGCCTCGAGCACCGCCGTAAAGTAACTTGTCTGTCTATTTTCTACCGGATATATTTCGACGAGTGTGAGCAAAAGCTTCATGACCTTATTCCACCCTCCCCCTTTTACTACAGGACAAGTAGAAGGACTGCACACTATCACCCCTTCCACGTGGAAATTCCAAAAATTCGAACACAACGATTTGGGTCATCTTTTATGATACTGTACTGTCCAAGAATGGAACTCCCTGCCATCCTCCTTGTTTCCTGAAAAGTACAATCTAGGCATCTTCAAGGCTAGAGTGAATAGATTTCTTCTAGATCAACGTGTTCCATCCTCGGCCACACCGTTGCTTACCATCAAGCGAGTTGGTGGCCAAACGTAGATCTATTCTGTATAAAAATATAAAAAGTATGAAAATTAATGAGGAATTAGTATCAGTGATTATGTCAACACTAGAAAGGGACAAATGGCTAAACGTGGTACCACTCGCTCTGCTCGTT
Organism: Agriopis marginaria; assembly: GCA_932305915.1. Lineage (NCBI taxonomy): Eukaryota > Metazoa > Arthropoda > Insecta > Lepidoptera > Geometridae > Agriopis > Agriopis marginaria. The sequence goes on from OW029932.1 coordinate 3,674,706, forward strand.
TTTTCTGTTTGAAGCGTTCCGTCCCTTTGGGTAGTAGGTATCATGGTTAGATCTATCACCCGAAAATCAAATACACTGCTATGACACCAGTCGGTAATTTTTTTGACATTTAAAAAATGCGGTCGAGTCTGACGGTACGCGGAAAACTGAGATTAATATTTTTGATTCATGGCAGTCGAATTTAAGTATCGAATTTCAGCGACACCGATGAGCTCACAAAAAAGAGAAGTGAATAGAACGAAAATGAGAAGGAAAATCTGTCGTCAGGCATTGTGAGTGAACCTTGATTGAACATTCTTATTTAGATCAACGCGTCGAACTCAGCATCCAAAGAACTTGGACCTTAAATTTTTGGGTTAGGTCTCAAAGTTTTTTGTCTGCATCACAGTTGCTAACTGATTTCGAATGACTGACGTTTCGTTTATATGGGTGCAACTCATTGACTGTGTAAATTTCAGGGTTTGTATCCACGGATCCCGGTATCGGTTTGATTAGGCACGGATCCAGTCGAGTTGTATCCACCGATACCATGATCCGTTTCCTTAAAAAAAAAAACAATGCTGGCTACAACAAATTTCTTACAAAAAAACCTTGACAGCCGCTCTAATTTAAACAAAAAAACTCTTTTCTGTGTATGAACTAATAGTTCACATACATGCAAAAAAGGGCTGCAAGGTCGTCGGTGCAAGGTGAGTTCGGCCATAGAGAAATATACTATACTAGAGGTTCGGCTAAAGGCATCAAGCCTGATTTAGGCCAGATGCGTTCACACCCACCACCTTACCATAATTATGTCCTTTGTTTGTCTAATCTAAGGGTATGATGTAGGGAAGCTGCCCGCAACAAGTTGACAGTGTTTTTACTATCATGAGCACGTCTTTCTCGTCTCGCCGCTTAAAAATGCAAAATGTTGTATATTGAATTATTTAAGGATGTCCTAGGAGCGTGTCTAGAATCTAAATGTAGGTGATGTTTCTTGTCTATGACCTTTTGCATTTCTTATGTTAAAAGTACAGGATGAAAGTTATGGGAGCGGAAAGTCTTTGAAATGGCATTTACGGTCGTGTGTCTAGATGTATTCCTACTGCGTACCACCTTAGGCGAAGGACTGGCAGAATATAAAACAACAAAAAAAATTACATCGAAACCACGTTTTTAGAATCATCATCAGCCAGAAGACGGCCACTGCTGAACACAGGCCTCCCTCTTAGCACGCCACACAGCCTGCCTTCTGCATTCACTGGATGCCCGCTACTCTCACGATGTCGTCGGTCCATCTAGAGGCCTATCTACACTGTGTCTTCCGGTTCATGGTCTCCACTCAAGAACCTTTCTTCCCCCCATCGGTTATTGGTTCTTCGAGCGATATGGTCTGCCCATTGCCACTTAAACTTCCACTGTTTACTTGTTAGCACCACTGTGTTGGTACAACTAGAATAGATCTTTTGCCCACTCTTTACTCGTTACTGGGTAACTGGGACAGTGGAAATATTCGGGGAGATTATTGTACTCTTCATTATGAACAACTTTTACTATGGGACTAACCACGAGTGAATCGGTTACTTCTAGGCAAGCGTGCTCCAACATAGACCGCATCATCGCTTAACATCAGGCGAGATGGCGGTCAAATGCAAGACTATTTAATAAAAACTGAAATCCCGAAAAAAACCCAGCTGTTCTGTTTCATACATTTCGTCGAGTGTCAATGAAAATGTTGTATGGAACAGCTGATTTTATTCGCGATTTTAGGGTTGGTCCCATAGTAAAAGTTATTCATAATGATGAATACAATGACCTCACCAGTCACCCAGTACAAGTAGGTAACTGGTAGTGATGGGCGTATGTATACTGTACATAGTTACTTTGTATATGTACAAGCCTAACACTTTCAGGGTCCTGCGTTCCCGCCACCTCCATAATGTTTCCTGACATCAGAACACAAAAGCAGGTGGATGCGTGTACATAAATCTCTTATTACCCTCAATTTGGGCAGATAATGAAATGGCAGGGATCCGAATTTATGTGCGTTTTACAAATGTTCTAAGGGCGAAACGAGTGCTTAAGCCTTATCTGTATCGTTACTAAGCTATAGGATGAACGACACAGAAAAAATAATAGTACAGAGTAAAAGCTTAGAAAGTAGAGTATCACTTTAACTTAAACAAAAACTATAAAATAGTGAATAGGTTTAAACTTAAAGAATCTTCAAATGAATGGTTGAAAAATTTCGATTATAAATCAACTGAAGACATTTTGACACGAATGGAATGTTGCTTTCGCAAAATTATGTGTATTTTTTTTATTTCCCTTTCGGATAAGCATAGCAGTTGTCTCTGTATTTATGTATTCTGTAATATTACACAGTAACTATTACTGCAATCTGAACCTGCGTGTATCTAAGATCTGCCAAGATTGTTTGGTGCAGTTGCCAAGCAGTACGTTGCATCGCAGTACAAACAGTAACTGGCTATGTAGAGACCCTATAAGGAATCGCCTAAATAATCGCGAAGACCTAGTGAAAACAAATAAAAACTAGTTTTGGTACTTTTTTTACGATTTCCTCTTAGATTTTGGCGTCGAACTTCTTGCGTATTTGCCAGTGTCAAGTATTGAAATATTATTAAGTTTTATCGTTAAAAAAGTCTAAGTCACAGGCGTAGTCAAGCGAAGTAACCACAGACATGAATAAACAATAAAAAACTGTAATTTTTTCATAGAATAGAATCACAGAATAAAGACTAGTAGCTAGAAGTAGTGCTTATTTAGCATAAACGAATTAAACATGAACATTCTTTACTCGTATGCTAAAATTCTTGTTACCAGAACGATATAAATATATTTTTGACAGGACGGCAAATTGCATGGTTGTACACTGTTGAATGTACCTACTAGGGACCTGTAAAAGGATCCAAAGGCTCCATACTATTTGACAGACGGCTTGCTACGCTTTGTCAATCACGTGAATTCTATGCTACTTATAATTCTGTGAATTTCGCTAAGAACAGACTAACTTATCGTGCAATTATGCACAAAAAGGTTAAAAAGTATTTGAAACTAAAAGCCCTCAAAAATGAAGAAGCAAAAAGTATTCAAGATCTTTATAGCTACAGTTTTCTAAAGTTCTGCATGAAAGTCGGGCTTTCTTGCAGTATGACGACCTCATTGTATTCAAATATAAGATTAACTTAAACTATTCTTCCTGCTCTCTTCTTAGTTTCGTTGTATTTTTGATAAAATCAAGAATTTTAACTCAGCGCGGGTAAAGTTCAAGATTCGTTTTTTATGCATGAGGAACACTTTTAACCGACTTAAAAAAATTTGGTTCTCAGTCCAGATGCATGTTTAAAAAAAATTGTCACCTTAGAAATCCGTCATATATAAACCGTTTTTCATTTCAACGGATGTACTTTCATATTGGTCCCATAGAAATTTCATCAGAATCGATTCAGTAGTTTGGTTTTTGAGTCAAAATAGCTGCAAAAATATTTCATCTAAGTAAGTAATGAAATTGCGTATAAATTTACTAATTACGAAGTCGGTTTTTTAAATTAATAATTATTTGAAATCTGACTCCTTTTATTCACTTTACGATTAAATAAAGTATTTAAAAAAAATACTGAGTGCCGTGGCGAGAATAACGCAGGTTGCTCGGAACAGCGGCACTAAACCGAAAGGAGGTCGTTGTACAATATGAATAACGTATACTATGCGACCAATACATGAATTGCTAAAGAACGTCTGTTCCATATAAAATATTATTCGCACCAACGGAAAGATTGAATCAGTTCATGGTTGGTTGGTAAAAGTTGCTTATAACAATGTTCTATACAAGCGTGCTCCATCGAAGGCCGCATCATCGCTTAACATCAGGCGAGTTGGCGGCCAAGCGCAAGCCTATTTATAATAAAAAAAATATAATAATGTGTACAATTGCCCTCTTTCGGCTTTAACACTGATCCGTGTTACCCTGTCTATACAAACTCTACGATCGCTTATCACGGAATAAGCCACAAATAGCGTGCTAGTTGCTTTTCAATTAGTAATTCAAGCCGACACACCTACAGACAGTTTGCTTTCAATCACTGTGTCCATGACACGCGCGACATAATAATGATAACAAACAAATAACGACACAATAGTTTAGCTTTTTATACAATGGAACACTGACATTATTTTATAATGACGTTCATTGATGAAACAACTTATTAACGGCCTCTTATACCAAATTTGACGGTTTTAAATCAATTTTATTCAGTTAAATTACAATATTTGAGCTGGAAAAAAATACATGTCACAGATGTACATCTGTGTTTGAGTTTATGATTTGGTTCAAAACACGATAGAATAAACTTTCCTCGATCAAAAAAAAAATCTGAAACAAAGTCGATTCAGTTTATTTTTTTCGTTTTATGCTCTAATGAAAGTTCGTAACAACCTGGAAATTGCATGTACTGAAAGGCAATCTTATTCAACAGTTTTTGATTTGGATAGATTTTAGATAGTGAATAGTTTTGTTTTTTAGTGAAATTAAAAGCGTAAAAAGGTCGCGAGAACTTGGGCGCACCACGTTTCGTACCGCACCAGGCGTCATCGAGGTCGGACCTATGTTCGTTTTTGTCGTTGCACTCCCCCCGCGGGCGTCCTGACTCTTGCGTGGCAAAATACATCGTCACTATAACTTGGCGGAGGCTGAGGGAGCGTTTCGTTGCCTACGCGACTTGGATAATAGGCCGTTAACGGAGCCTCGGAAAACAGTCATTTTAATACAAACTACGAGTTGTTTGTTTCGGAAACTAGTGGTCCAATTTTGTTAAAACTTGGTTTGTATATTCACAATATTATGAAAGATTATAACGAAATACATTTTTTTTTCCTTAAAACAAATCATTTATTCCTTTTGTCATTTCAGACCTATTCAAATTACGAGTAGTTCTGAAAATGTAGCAACAGAATCTGAAAGCTTCAAATTTCAAGTACTAGGGTAGCATAGAATTTAAGAGGGTTCAACAGATAAGGGCCGGACTCAACACTCCTAAAAACCAAAGACGAACCGGAAATACCTTACAGTTAAACGGATTTACGCCACTTCAGACAGACTCTCACGCAGTGACATTTCTAAATGCCATATGTCTAGTAATCGTCCCGACACATAGTGGTTCCGCTATTACATTATCCTTAAAATTAAATGTAACACGAAAATGTCATCGCGATTCCCTACAGGATTAAAGCTTTAAACTTACAAGAATACAGTTAAAAATCGCATGGCAAAATGTGAAAAACTATTTTTTTTATGATGAAAATGGATGTTATTCTGAAACAGATAAGGTGCATATTTGTATGGCAGTGATGTGAGAAGGGAATTTAGTGTTTTACGTACCCTGGTTGTGGCGGCGTCACTGGGCGACCACGGTCGTAGTAGTGACTGAAAATACCAAGGTTGGCGCCCAACGTGGGGTCACGTTGGAACCAATATTGGCGACGCGCGTATGTGTGAGTGCGAATGGAAGTGGGCTTATTTTCAATTTAACTTAATGTATCTATTGATCAAACAAACGGTTTTTTTCTAGAGAAATCTTTAGACTAAACGTCTTAATGAGTAATTAAGAGTTAAATAAATATGCTAGGTTACTCAGAAAGTTTCAAAATAAGACAGTAAATTTATTTATTGAGGAAAGTACGTTTATAAGTAAGACATAGTTATAGCAGCGAAAGGTTGCCTACCTCGGACATGTACTGCGGCATGACCGGTTGGTATTTTCTCCTGCAGACCATCATGATGGGCAAAATACCAGGGAAGCGTAAGGTCGGAAGACGCAAGATGTCGTGGCTACGTAATATCATGGAGTGGACGGGAATAAAGACGGTTGAACAACTGTTAAGACTTGCGCTGGACAAGGAACATTTTAAGAAGCTTCCTGCCGACCTTCATTAATGGAGAGGCACTGAGAGAAGAAGATAGTTATAGCACGATTTTTAATTGGGGGCCTGGATGCATCAAACTTCCATTCCGCTGACGACTTAGCGGTACAATGAGAAAAGTTAACATCTGTATTTTTTTTTAAATACAGATTCTCCCTAAAGTCGACTACTATGCATGTAAACCTATTTAGTGAAAATGTTTTTAATTATTGTAAGTTTGACTTTTTTTCTTCCTAATAGCATTATTTTAAAATGAAGTTTTAGGTAGGCACTACCAACTTATTTCCACTTAACTATTATCATAATCAGAGCCCACTGTAGTCCACCGTTGGACATAAGACACACCATTCAACCCGATTTTCGGTTTTTCGCATCCAGCCTTTGCTGGCGTACTTCAAGTACATCGTCACTCTATCGAGTTTCAGGCTGTTCTATTTTTTTTTAACATGTAAAACAGAATGCAATAATAATTTAAAATAATATTGAATTTACATTTAAATGATCTGAATCACATTCTAAAACTATGTATGCCTATTCTACGGGGATACCACAAATCGGCAACTTATTTTATCTTATCATAAATAAAACTTTTCAATTGACAATTTCACGTCACATTTTTTGACACTTCATCCAAATTCAACATCGGAACATAATTTTTTTCAAAGTTAGAACTGCACAATTACTTAACTTTTTTCAGTTAAAAATACATATTTATTGTATTAATGACAAAAGAAGGCAATTGTACGATTTACTTTGACTAATAAACAATAAACTGACAGATCTAAAATGTGATCCATTAAATTGGCCCTATCTTAACTTATTTCTATCTACCAACTCATAACTAAATGAAATCGGAAAAACTTTCAATCGAAATGCCAGGCGGAAGGTCACACGTAAACATTATTCCACCAACACTCTCCGACTAAGGCCAATTATGGCCAATGTTTGTCATAGGAAAGGCGGGCGGGAACCGGCATTCACTCAGTCGGTTCTCGCGAAGGGCGGTAGACGTTTCCCGCCCAGCGTCAGAAGTTACTCGAAAGTAAAGACGTCGCGTCGTGCCTTTTTTTCCGACACCCACTTTAATTTTTTTCTTCCTTTGCTTAGACTGTCTCCTGGTCAATGCCAGTGTCTGCTTTAATTTTAAAAGTAAACATAACATAAAATAAGAATAACTAATGACTTTCAACTGTGAAAAGTTGGTTTCCGGAAAATTAATCAACTATTAATACAAAGTCTTCGAAAACTTTAAAAGACAAATTTATGAAAAGTTGTGAAAAAAGTTTTTATTCAGTGGTGAGTACTGACTGTCCACTAAATGCTTTTGGTACTGACACAAGTTTAATGTACCTACTTAATTTTTAAGAATAGTTTGAATTTACGTGTCGCTGTAGGGCAGTTAAAGAGAGTCCTTTGTTTTATAGTTATGTTTTTTTTTCTTCTTCCCCGTATTGGGGCTTTTGGCTCCGCGTGATTGACGCAGTTGCCATGTACAAGTCGTTTAAGTTTTGTTTTAAAATTTAAAGGTAGGGAAACGATACGCGAATAGTTATGATTTCACACAGGTTTTGTCATAATTTAGTTAACAACTGTCAAAATGACGTTGTAATGACTGTCAAATGCGAATTTTTTCACTATGATAATTCAGTAGTTTTGTCGCAAACGTGAAAAAAACATGTGTCTATGTATTATATTCTCGAACTTGTGTTATTTCGAGTGTTAATGTGTAATAATGGTGGATCACTATTTATTTAGTGTTCATAAACGTGCTCGAGTGTAGGCAAGTGATAAAACGAGGTAAAACAAAAGTATTTTAGTGTGGTTTCCAAAATTCTATAGAAGCCTCAAGTAGTATCCACCACTTTACTAGGGCATAACTTTTACTTGACCGTGACTTACTTTGCTTGATTTTGACTGAGACTATGACTTGTGTGACGATATTAATATAAACTTTACAATATTTAAAAAACTTGACACTAGCAAATGCACAAGAAGTGCGACGCCAAAATCCTCTTAGGGAAAAGAATAAAAAATATATATTATTTGTCTATAAAATATTTGTCATTTTCGAAATAAATGAAAAAACCTTTTAAACAAGTAGATTATATCACGATGATTCAAAGAAAAACAAAGTGGCACCTGTGACACTCGGGATATGAGGTCGATCACAGATCTAATACCTATAGATTTTCAATGAGCGTGGCTAGCTCAGTGCCTCTCGCTTCAACAAGGTGTGTTGCCACATTAAAATTATTTGCTATAAGTTAGGGTAATTTACCTAATATGATGGGTAGTGAATCTTCAATGAGTAATTTTGGAAACAATACTACCTTTTAAATATTTATTGTTTATACACTATCTGCTGCAACCCGCGGTACTACCTGCAATTTTCTGGTAAGAAAAGCACGTTGTCTGTCCTCATGACATACCCTATCGTCCTGACAAAAACCGTAATAGATAGCCAGTTGACTTAAATTTTCACAGAATATGTAATGTTAAGGCTGATTAACTAAGAAATAAAAATATTCTAAATAAAGGGGACCCTATTACTAAGTCTAAATTGGCTGTCTGTCTGTCCGTCTATCTGTCTGTCTGTCCATCCTACATATAAACGGCTGTATCTTTCGAACCGTAATAGATAATCAGTTAGAATTTTCATGTATATGTAATATTACGGTGGATTAATTGAAAATAATAAAAAAGCTAAAACGGAACGGGGTATTTTTGGATTTGTTCTATTGTAAAAACGGTAATCCGTACAAGCGTCAAATTTTGCGGATTATAGTGAACATAAGTAAAACAACAAATAATAAACACTGGCCAAGTGCGAGTCAGTGACAAATTTCTGTTTACCACCAAGCTAAACAACGTCGGGCGCGGTCGATACTTGGATGGGTGACAGCCTGGGCGTGATGTTGTCTTTTTGTATTTTGTGATTGTAAAGAACCCTCAGCGCGCGAGCCCGACTCGCGCTTGGTCAGTAAATTTTTTTCATGAATGGAATTACGAATAACATTCCAAATAATTAGATAAATAGATAAAACTCTTTAATGTTTATAGTACAAATTTCACGAACAGCGCGTAGCTTTTTGAGTCGGTTCGCCGAAATCGCCTTTTGCTTTTCCTGCTTCATAATTCTGGCCTCATTAGTATATATTTGATACTAACATTCACCATATTCACATGGGCATAGAAGGGTCGGTATTTTGCACTTCTTGTAATGTGCCATCTTTTTTGACTGTACATGTACATTGGTTGGAAAGAAATCTCAATAAATTTTGTTTTTTTCGGCTGGTAAAATATTTTCATCATCATAAGAAAGTTTTCAAATTTTTGGTGGCAAAAGAACTTATCGATGGTATTTCTACTGAATAATCCTCAATATTCGCATTAGGCAAGTGCATTGTTAGTACGGCAAACGGAATTAAATAATTAATATCTCTTCTGACAATGGATCCGGCATTGAAATGTTTCGGAAAAATTCTACCATGTCTTGCTGGCACCCAACTTTCACGACCGCGTAGCACATTCATTTCATTCGTAAGACAGGATCAATTGGAAACCTGCAGAACGAATAATTTATGTTAGATGCGGTGGGTAATTTCTTTCATAAACTGGCAACATTCGTCATAATTCTTCTAAGTGAATAATTTGATAAAATTCATAGAATTAGACCACAAATCGACCCAAAAACTGACTAATTATGAAAATATGTTTACAAATTGATATCCTGAATGTCTTTAGGTGATCGCTACAAGCGTTATTATGTTTACTTACTTGTGAAATAATATTTCATTGTTTTGTCTCTCACTGCGCTTCTTGCAGCCCAAAATGCCACACCCAAGCATTGTAGAACCATTTTTACAGTTATTACTCAGAGAAAAGACGCACATAACACATTAAATCACCAAAATAAGCCAATAAATACTATTCTGACCCGTTTTGTTTGGCATTGAATCGTCAGATTTTGACATTTCGGATCCAAAAAAGAGGCCACGCCGATAAGGACAAAAAAGTCTATCTATGTCCTTTTTGTACTTGTGCTGAGCTGTATCAATTTGTCTCTTTCAATCTTCCGATCTGAAATATATTGCCGATCTGGTTGTGTATATCTGTGGAGGTCGATTCTAACGACACATGAAAGTTGGTCAAGCCCTCCTTCTTGGGCAGTTGGGTATAAAAAGGTACAAGCATCACCTGTAAAAAGCGTCTACTGTCCAATTCCATTACCCAAAATCTAAGCCCTAGGTTTTTCTTATTCGCCTAGTGGGCCAGGCTAAAATAAAAAATAACCAAACGTCATAGCTAAGAATTTCATACTAAAATCTTTTTTTATCTGTGCTCCTTAATGACCTAATTCGAACGAACTCATTTAACTTCCGCGAGCGCTCTCCTGGGGCATATCATTATTAATAAACAATTTTTTTCTCAACCAAAATCACGTAGGCCCGTTTCTCATATTAATATAATCACAGAATATAATAGTAAAAAAAAATACATCTGTCTAATAAGTTCTAATCAAATTCAAGCAAAGTGACTTACTTTGTCAAATATTGATAGTCAAATAAATTGTCAATGGGAATTAATCATAGATATGCTTCTCCCTCTACGGAATTAATGCACAAAATGTGCAACGCCAAAATTCTCTCAAGAGGAATAGTTTTTTTTTTTTTTTTCACCTTTGATACAAAGCATGCCTACACAGATCTACTGTATATCTGTGCATGCCTATGTAGTACGAATCTTTTTACAAGTTTTCACTTTTTATAGGTACTTGCAATGTTTGTTAAGGTCAATATTAGAACCAGTTTCTCCAAACCGATTTTGCTGAACTTTTTGCATACACCTTTAGTTCTGGTGACAATTCAATATGCAATAACCAATACTGTTATATTTTCAAAATGGCTTCTAAAATAAAAAAAATTAAGCATCATTGAAACAAAAGCTTGTTTTTAGATATTTCTTTTAAATAAAAACTTGTTTTTGCGCAGTTTTTTTTTTACTAAAGTACTTTTCCTCAAAAACATCCCCATTTCTAACCCCTCATTAATTGATTGCACTCCCAGACTTCACTCGTAATTACAGACCGACAAACTTATCATTGCAGTTGGCTAAATGATAGAGCTAAAAAAATGATCCGATGTAAGTCAGATTTGTTTAGAAAATACAGTAGTGGCTCCACTAAACTGTACATATAAGTTGGTTGTATTTAAGGGCCAGTTGTAGTCGAGGCTTCGTTAATTATTACTCGCTCCAAACAGTTACAAACAGACGGACTACAAGTTTATGAGTAGACGTGAAATATTTATGATTTGCTCTAATAATAGTAATGAAATGGCGTCTGTATAAAACAAAGATATAATATTTGAAGGATTACAACCAAATTGTCTATTTTATACAGGTTGATTTTTGATAAGTACAAACCAAAGAGGTTTACTCATTATTATAGAAGCTTGCATTACGCTTAGAAGAATTCACACTGTTTAATGCTGGCATGTTGTGTTCTCACTGTACGGATTATGGTGATATGTTGTGAGTGCCTAATTACAATTAATAAATGACTCATCACCTGCCTAGATATTTTAAGGCTGCGTATAAGGCAAGAAAAATTTCTGATTTCACCCGCGCGTCTCGCATCACCCGCATTAGTGTGAAACACAACCACGGCAGCGCGGCAGTCGCGCGCAGCTAAAGTGTACACAACTCGCGCACTCGACCTTGCAAAGCGGCAAGGAGCAATAACACACAGGATAAGCATAGTGTTGGTGTACTTGGTGTTTTGGCGATTAGCTGAGTTCGGTCGCGACGCGCAAAACCGTAAATTGTTTATTTCACTTTTCAAAATTGTATTTGTTATTTATTTTTAGGTTTTCTACAATATAAAAATAATAAAGTATATAAATTAAATGAATATAACCTAAATAAATTCTCTAATTAAAATATTACGCTGGAGACAGTTTCAGAAAGCTAAACATTAAACTAAACATTAAACTAAACTAAACTTAACTAAACTAAACTAAACTGAACTATGCTATGCTATGCTTTGCTAGGTTGAACTTGCCGGGATAAGACCAAAAAACCCAAAAACCTCGTGGCACGGGGTACCCGACCCCGGGTCATATCTCCTAAACCAGACCTTTAACCCAAAAAAAATTACAAAAAAATATTTAGATTTTTACTTTTGAAATCAGTGAGAAATACATTTAAATAGAAATAAAGAGGGGTGAAAACCACCCCCTACCACGCCCAAATTTTGGCTCGAGTTAGTAAAGCTCATTTTAAATTTTAGTAATTTTTTTGCAGATTTTTTAAGGCTGTGGTTTAGGAAATATAACTAGTTCTAGTTTTTAGTTTATATTATAGTCTAAGTTAGGTCTTAAGATTTTGACGACCTGAAATACCCGGCTCCTCAAACATTTTGTCCCAGGTCAATCCAGGCAAGAATAGTTAGCTTCACTGGCTATCCAACGATAGGTCATTTAGTATTTTAAGACTCGTAGGTACATAGTAACTTGAGTTACTAAGTAGCGAGGCGGACCCTAAATACCCGATTTTTTGAAGGTCCATAACTTTGGACACAAAAGTCCAATCAAAAATCTGACGTCATAGGCATCATTTTTTCTGGCAGACGAAGACGTTAAACTCAAAAACTCGGCTTTAGGACCTAACCCTAAGGACCCCAAATTGGGTTTGAAATTACGTAACCGGAATTTCATGTTAAAAATAACAAAAATTTTCAACACAAAAAATTCAGTGGTGTAATAAATAGACTACAAATTATTTTTTTGGCTTTCTACTCTCACAATTTCAGGAAATAAATAATATAAAAAAAAATGTGTTAATTTAGTTGGTAGGCATAAATAATAATAAAATAGAAACACAGTAAACACACGTGTGTAGAAAATAAAAAGACGCGTCTGATAAGCCCAAATTCGGCTATTTTTGTGCGAAGGATGCCTTTCAAAATATTAAAGCGCAAAAATCCGGAAAATTTTCGTAATTTTTTTCAAAAACCTTCGATTATAGCAGAAACAGTACGTATGAGGTCATTTTTGTAAAAATGCTATGTATCTATATAATATATCTATGCTATGCTATGCTTTGCTATGCTATGCTATGCTATGCTATGCTATGCTATGCTATGCTATGCTATGCTATGCTATGCTATGCTATGCTATGCTATGCTATGCTATACTATACTATGCTATGCTATACTTTACTATACTATACTATACTATACTTTGCTATACTATACTTTGCTATACTATACTATACTATACTATACTATACTATACTATGCTATGCTATGCTATACTATACTATACTTTGCTATACTATACTATACTATACTTTGCTATACTATACTATACTTTACTAGACTATACTATACTATACTTTGCTATACTATACTATACTATACTATACTATACTATACTATACTATACTATACTATACTATACTATACTATACTATACTATACTTTGCTATACTATACTATACTTTACTAGACTATACTATACTATACTTTGCTATACTATACTATACTAGACTATACTATACTATACTATACTATACTATACTATACTATACTATACTATACTATACTATACTATACTATACTATACTATACTATACTATACTATACTATACTATACTATACTATACTATACTATACTATACTATACTATACTTTACTATACTATACTATACATTACTATACTATACTTTGCTATACTATGCTATACTATACTATACTTTACTATACTATACTATACTTTGCTATACTTTGCTATACTATACTATACTTTACTATACTATACTATACTATACTATACATTGCTATACTATACTATACTTTGCTATACTATACTTTACTATACTATACTATACTTTGCTATACTATACTATACTTTGCTATACTTTGCTATACTATACTTTACTATACTATACTATACTTTGCTATGCTATACTATACTATACTATACTTTGCTATACTTTGCTATACTATACTTTACTATACTATACTATACTTTGCTATACTATACTATACTATACTTTGCTATACTATACTTTGCTATACTATACTATACTATACTTTGCTATGCTATGCTATGCTATGCTTTGCTTTGCTTTGCTATGCTATGCTATGCTATGCTATGCTATGCTATGCTATGCTATGCTTTGCTATGCTATGCCATGCTATGCTATGTTATGCTATGCTATGCTATGCTATGCTATGTTATGCTATGCTATGCTATACTATGCTATACTATACTTTGCTATACTATACTATACTATACTTTGCTATACTATACTATACTATACTTTGCTATACTATACTATGCTATACTATACTTTGCTATACTATACTATACTTTGCTATACTATACTATACTTTGCTATACTATACTATACTATACTTTGCTATACTATACTATACTTTACTATACTATACTATACTATACTTTGCTATACTATACTTTACTATACTTTGCTATACTAAGCTATGCTATGCTATGCTTTGCTATGCTATGCTATGCTATGCTATGCTATGCTATGCTATGCTATGCTATGCTATACTATACTATACTATACAATACTATCCTATCCTATACTATACTATACTTTGCTATACTATACTATACTATACTTTGCTATACTAAGCTATGCTATGCTATGCTATGCTATACTATACTAAAATAAACGAAACATGCGAAAGCCCGTTGGTCCAGTTGGTAGTGAACCTACCTTCTGAGCTTGGAGGCGTGGGTTCGATTCCCACCTAGGACAAACAGTTATGTGATGAACGTTTGTGTTTGTTCTATACCTGGTTGTTAATAACTATAATCTATTTAAGTATATATGAATTATTTAATTAAATTTCATTTAATTTATGAAATTATTAATTAAAAAAAAAAAAATTGTTAAATATTATTATATTTTTTTATTCAACAAAAATTATATTTTACTTAATAATTCTGATTTTTAGTAGTCTTTCTGACTGTCTCTCTCTCTTTCTCTCTCCACACGAAACACTTAGACTCTTGTAACTATATTACCGAGCGTACATAATAATAGATGCCCTAATGATAGATGGCCTAGTCGTATCCATAATTATTAATACCTGTAATTTTTTCATAGTAGCTTTACCTAGTTTGTGCTCTAGGTCATTGGCAACACTTGGTTGCCGCATCTAATGGTCGCGTTCGAGACATAGATTTTTTATGTTATCCATTGTTTGAAAATACAGTAGGTGTTGATATAATCGCACTCGGAAGATAAATCTAGGCGAATAGCAAGCGCGTGCGTCCTTCCCCGTTGGAGCATAGTGCGGTACTGAGGTTGAACGGAGCATGTTTCGCCATTTAGATGCAAAGCGCAACAGAATAAGGTTGAATATCGGACTTGCCGTTTGACCGAATAGTTGCTTAGAACTAAAGGACGTAAGTCTCAAATCGAATATAATTTATTATGAGAGTACTAATTAATCTAGGTAAATTTTGTCTTAGCACTGGAAAACAAACTATATTTTCCTTCGATGAGTATTTATTTTAGATATGTGACTGAAGTTCTATCCAAGAAAAAATCAAAAAAATCAGCAAAAAGGCACCTTTTCGAAAACAATAAAGTATCGAGTAAATATCTCGCTATTATGTTTCTGTCTTAGTGCCGGAAAGAAAATGAATTGAAAAATCACATATATCAATTATTACGTTGATAGGATATTTGGTTTAGTTAGAATATCATGGCAAATTAGCATGAAATTTCGGAGGCCCCCTCTTAAGATGAGACAGAATAAGGCAGGTGCCGTTTCTCACCTATAGATCTGTTCTCCTATCCCCTAGTTGTTCACCTCAATAGCCCAGACTTTTTTTATCCTATACTTGTACAATAAAGTTATATGATTATTAACGGGATATTTACCGTGGTAAGGTTATCATATAACTTCAGTGAACAACCGTGATAGTTTAAAACAGTGTTTTACTTGTACAATAGTTTCATATTCCATTTTATACACACCCCATAATTGTATTTTTTACTCAATATGGCCTCTTGGTGTGGGCTTCGGCCCCGCCTATGCCTTTTAAGGGGACTGTTCCCGTCTGCAACTCTCTCGCTCGCACATTTTCAAATTATTGAAGATATAAAATCAATGAGTGTGAATTTCCAAAAAGTAACAAAATCATGTCTTGTGTCTATTATAACATTACAAACAAAGAAATTGTCAATTTGATATATTTTAATTTGACAAACCGTATCTGGGTGCGTTAAGGTCCACGTTCGCGTGATTTTCCAACTGAGCGGATTTAACGTTAGTTTGGTGCCGCAATAGCAGTTGTCCGTAAAGCACCTGACCGATCGAGCATTTACCTCGCGTGGCAGCCTTGCGCCCAGTCAGTATGTCAAGTAAAGCGATCGATTCATATTCGTAGCTTTCGCGTAGCATCGTAGACTTCCGCGTAGACGCTCTACGCGGCGATAAACGACTTATTTTCATCAGCAATACAGGGTTACTAATTAAGGGTGTACTCAACCGAAAGTACCATATGTCATCACTGGCAACACACACTGGTCAAAAACCCAGTGATGACATATGGTACTGAGACGTGGTCCTTAACTGTTGGCCTTTTGGAAAAACTCAGAGTCACTCAGCGGGCAATGGAGAGAGCTATGCTCGGAGTTTCTTTGCGCGATAAAATCCGAAACGTGGATATTCGCCAAAGAACCAGAGTCACCGACAAAGCTGTTAAAATTTGCAAGTTGAAGTGGCAATGGGCAGGCCACATCGCTCGAAGAACCGATAACTGATGGGGAAGAAAGGTTCTTGAGTGGAGACCACGAACAGGAAGACGCAGCGTAGGTAGGCCTCCCACTAGATGGACCGACGACATAGTGAGAGTCGCTGGCATCCAGTGGATGCAAAAGGCAGGCTGTCGTTCAGTGTGGAGGTTAAAGGGGGAGGCCTATGTTCAGCAGTGGACGTCTTTTGGCTGATGATGATGATGATGAAACCGAAAGGAGTCTGTTATACTTGGTTATACTCACCAGTAAGAAGAACTTTTATCAAGGGACCAACCCTGAAATCATGAAAAATATAACAGCTGTTCCAAACATTTAGTCGAGTGTGTGTGACCATTTTCTATGGAACAGCTGATATTTTTATGGAGATTTTAGAGTTGGTGCAATTGTAAAAGTTGTTCATAATGATGGGAACTATGGACCCCTTTCGGCTTAGAACACCTTTCCGCGTAACCCAGACTATATAAAAAAAACTGTATTTTTGGATTTTTTGCTCCCATCATCATCATCATCAGCCAGAAGACGTCCACTGCTGAACATAAGCCTCCCCCTTTAACCTCCACACTGAACGACAGGCTGCCTTTTGCATCCACTGGATGCCCGCAACTCTCACAATGTCGTCGGTTCATCTAGTGGGATGCCTCCCTACGCTGCGTCTTCCGGTTCGTGGTCTCCACTCCAGAACCTTTCTTCCCCATCGGTTATCGGTTCTTCGAGCGATGTGGCCTCATTTTTGCTCCCATACCCCTCTTAAAAATAGATTTACTAAAGTATCTTCACTATACAGTAACTTCCTCGTTACTGTTTTATTAAAATAAAGATTAATTATAAACGCCGAGCGGAATGCTCGGTATTTTAATTCGTCCAAACTAGATTAACAAACAGCAATCGGAGCGCTAATTCATTCGGAAACTTCGGCATTCGTTAGAATTCCATTTAATTAGAGTTATTGTTTTTCTTTAGAACCGAACAATTCTAACTTAGGCCAGGGCTACACCACACGTACAGCGCCTTTGATCAGGGTAGAGCGAAATTGTCTTTAAGCGCGTTTAATTTCTGAAAACTATCGTACATGAGTCGATATTTTTTCCGGAATAAAAAGTAGCTCATTTTATTTATATTACACGGGAATTACTCACGTAAGATTAAGCAGGGCACTCCGACTATAGTTTCAACCGCATTAGGCAGTCTTTTTCAAGGTGAATGCATGCACGCGGCTGCGTCTCGAAAATAAAATGTGTGAAAACCACGTCAGTTTCTTTAATAAAATTAAAAAGTAGCTCATTTGCTAATCCAAGATGTAAATTATTTCCACATCAAAATTTTATGTTATCGCTGCCCAAGCACTGAGACGCGAGGCGCCACCAAAATGTAGTTTTTCGGTCCCCATACATTCTCTATAGGTTTATATGAGAATTTATATAATATAGAATACATTCCGAGGCTGCAGCTACATTGCTGCGTAGCTCGGAAAATATTCTCATATACACCCATATAAAATGTATGGGGCATATAAATGGCAGCACTGCTGCGGGCTGCTGAGTTCGGAATCATACCTTTAGACCAGGGGTTCCCAAACTTATTTTGTCTACTGCCCACTGAGAATAAATTATTTTTAGCGCCCCCATTTTTTCACCTACTTAAAAACCACTATAACTTCAAATTAAATTAATCAATTATTGTGAGCTATATTAGCGGTGATGTTCACAAGTTGTAGTTGAGAGTCGAAGCTCATGCAGTCAGTGTCTAAGAGGCCTCCTAGCTAAATGAAATTACAAATCACCCCCCAAGCCTCTACACAACGCCCCCATTTTTTTCTGGGTCTCTTACCGCCCCCCTTTAGGCCTGCAGCACCCACAAGGGGGCGTTATCGCCCACTTTGGGAAACGTTGCTTTAGACTCTCAAAACAATGCAGTTTTGATTCCGGCATTTGTTATAGAGCTTACATCGCGTTAGCCGTATGGCCCTTTATCTCTATACGTACAGACCAAGATGTGTCATGTCGGTGATCAACTAACGTTGTGCCGCTATGCTCCCTGCGGTGAGGCCCTGGTCTTAGGTTTTCTTATCAGTTAGATCACGCACTCTTTGACATTGAAATATGGTGGGGGAAACGGTGGGATATAATGAAATTGAAATAACTAAGTACTTACTAAGATATTCTGATGTGTAGGAGGAAGGTAAAATTAAAAATGCTATCTTTAATCGAAAATTTCGATGTATCAAACTAAAAAAAAAAAACACAATGATTGTCGTCTCAGGTCAGATAAAAGAAGGATATATGCCCAAGTACAATTATAGTAAACTAGCGGTCCGCCCCGGCTCCGCACGGGTATAGTAATATAACCTATTAAAATAGCCTATATTATTCAGTGATAATGTAGCATTCCAATGGTGAAAGAATTTTTAAAATCGGTCCAGTACTTTTTGAGCCAATTCGTTACAAGCATACTTACATGCATATCTTTCCTTTTTATAATATTATTATATATTATATGATATAGTAAATAGTAATTATAGTAATAGTATAGATAAGGTCTCCTATATATGTTTCATAAAAAAACAAACACTATACCGGTAAACCGCTTAACGCAAAAACTGTAAGTACGGCGCACTTCAGCGCACTTAATAATTTTTAGGGTTCCGTACCCAAAGGGTAAAAACGGGACCTTATTACTAAGCCTATGATGTTTGTCTGTCCGTCCGTCTGTCTGACTGTCCTACTTATTAACGGCTGTATCTTTCGAACCGTAATAGATAGCCAGTTGAAATTTTCACAGAATATGTAATAATACGGATTAACCACCTTACCATATCGCCCTAGTATATCTCTTCTGAGATTGTCATCGGAAAAATATGTTCAATTTCTTCAAGTTAGGATTTTATGAACCATAAGACAATATTGTATAATCATGAGAATCATAGATTAACTAAACACACGTAGATAAGTACGTAGAAGTAGTATTGTTGTAATCGTATTTTGACTACTCATCAATTTATTGACGTGATAACGTCTTATAAATCGATGAACGCCGGTTGCACGCACGAAAAATTGTCACGTTCGCCGCATGTGCAAGCGAGAGCGCGGAACAAGCGATAGAGAGGCACGATCGGCCTAAGCGTTATCACGTAAAATTATCGTCCGTAAACCGACTTTACAGACAACCCCTTTTTTGTTACAGACGCAGTTACACACGATTTGAAGCTCGTCAGAAAGTGAAAAAAAAAACTGAACTTTCGAAATTAAAAAAGCAAAACCCCAACGAGAATACTTCTATCGCGTCGCAGGAGCGGCGCCAGCTGAAAATTCCCTTCGGAATTGAGACATTTGAAGCGAGAAGCGCGTGTTTGGTGTCGGGTAGTGCGCGGTGGCTCGCTGGCACCGCTGGTGCGTGGTGGCGGCCGCGGCCGGGGCTGGTGCGCAGCGCAGCCCGCTCGGCTGGGCCATGGGCGGCACGCAGCGGCTAGCGGCCGTCGCGGCGGTGGCACACGCCAGACACTACTATAACCACACGGCGCCAGAACAACAACCCACTGACTCTGCGCCGAGCAGCGTCACCTTTTTTTTCGCCAGGTTAGTTAACAAAGACCTATATCCAAGTAGACGCCACAAGTCGACCTACAACTACCTACAACTACCTACAACTCAACAACTACAAGTCTCCAATACCACAACATCTGGTGAAATAGGAGTTGAGCAGTTTAGTCAGCGACCCAAAGCCGTGCTTCGGTATTTTAGGGAGCTCGGCTGGTTTGTGTAGGCTGGCGGGCAAATGCACAATACACCCCAAGCGGGATGTCAGTACAGGTCTTATCACCCCGACTTTGAATTAGAATTAGAAAGTCAACCTACCTTGCATGTCATAGCTAGTTGGAATGTCACACATTCCAACTAGCTGCGCCCCGCGGTTTCACCCGCGTAGTGATGAATAATGGTGATGATGATGAAAAGTAGCCTATGTCACTCTCTGGCTCTTGAACTATACCCATGCAAAAAATCAGGTCGATCCGTTGTTCCGTTGCAGCGTGAAAGAGGAACAAACATCCATAAATCTATACATACAATTTCGCGTTTATCATATTATAATAATAATAATCATTGTCCCGATCGTATCGGTGAACGGCCTTATAGCGAAGAACCTCGACCAACACCTTAAGAGGCTCTCGCTAGATGGTTGGGTCAAGGGTCAGATGCAGAAGGCGGTAATCCTTGACACGGCACCTATTGTCAGGAGGTTCCTCACTTTGCAGCCCTATCCACCGGCAGCTTGGGCCCTGCCCCGCTGCCGGCGGCAGTCTAGGTTTAGGTTTTTTTTTATAATATTTTGTTTTTATATATTTATTGTAAAAAAACTTAAATTTAAGAAAGTAAATAAATTTATGTGCATAATAATAATGCATTAAAGAAGCAAGTATAAGTATAATCCAGCTTGGCATCACTGTCGCGTCTGTTAGCACTATAATAGTCAATGCAGTTGTCACCCGCAGTGACCGGACGTCCAGACCGGACACTAGTTCAAAAGCCAGGCGATGGACTGTAAACCGGAGAGCACCTCGTAAAAGGTTTATGATGATAACATGACGTTTCAACCGACATGCTACTCGCTTACAAACTTCCGGTTAATCTGTGTGCATTACGTGCACTGAGTTGGATTGGTTTTCAGGTTTTATTTATGGTGATAACTAGTTGTTGCTCGCGAGCTCGTATACTTTTTGAGAGCCCTCTCACATTTTTTGAGGTAACTATAAATTAAATTATAAAAAAATATAACCCGACTGCATTGTATAAATAGTATAGGTAACTGAAGAGCAATAATTATCCCTGCCATATTTTTTCGCGGACGCCATTTTGTATTCTTCTATTCTATGCTATGACACTCCTATATAATATTCTATGTCACTCCTATTAAAACAATTCAAATGAAACTTCACATGTCGAAATCTATTAAGCCGTTTAGGCCATGATCAATGAAAATAAGGTCTTCTACTCTGGCAGTTTGTCTGGTTGTTTCTAGTTGTCCCAGAATTACGTCACTGTCCAGTTGCCACTTTATCCAATCAGCTGTTACGTGGTGTATCGTCATCTCTCTCGAACATGCAGTGCAAGTACCGTTCTTTATCGATCAGCAAATTTGACAGTTGAGATCATCAAATTCGATAAAATGCCGTGTAATCAGTACTCGCTATGATCGATTCTATGGCATTTTATCGAATTTGACTATCGATAAAGAACGGTACTTGCACTGCAGTTGTAAATTAACATCATGACATCATTGCGGGACGCCCACGTCACATTATTTCTCGGAGTATTATACCTGGCGGAGTATAATATTATTATACCATGGTTTAGGGTGTAGGGCGGCATTACTGACATAAAATAAACAATTTTAATGTTAAGGTTAAATTTTTTTGTATTCGTCTTGACAATAACGGCTTTACTTTTCGGCCCGAAAATTTTGATACTAAAATTAAACGATCGATTTTGTAATATGGCTCTTAAGGCCGTGTGTTCATCACCTAAACGTTGTTTGTGCACTTCGCACCTAGTTTCTACCTTCCTAAAAGGATATTCATTAAGTGCTCAAGTTCTCAAGTGAGTTGAGTTAAGACGCGGAAGTAACGAGTATTTTATGTCCTAAACTCGTAACTATTCGTTTAGCTGAGACGGGACTTGTTAAAGTGAGATTAAGGACTAGCAAACTAGTGTACGAAATTCAACATGGTTATGGACTCAGATCAGATAAACAAGGTAGATATGGTAAGGTGGTGGGAGCGAACGAGCATCATTTTTAGGGTTCCGTACCCAAAGGGAAATTGCGTGACATCTTCTCGTCCAAGATACCACAGAGCCTAAAGACAAGCGTCTTTGACCAGTGTGTGTTGCCAGTGATGACATATGGTACTGAGACGTGGTCCTTAACTGCTGGCCTTTTGGAAAAACTCAGAGTCACTCAGCGGGCAATGGAGAGAGCTATGCTCGGAGTTTCTTTGCGCGATAGAATCCGAAACGTGGATATACGCCAAAGAACCAAAGTCACCGACATAGCTGTTAAAATCTGTAAGTTGAAGTGGCAATGGTCAGGCCACATCGCTTGAAGAACCGGTAACCGATGGGGAAGAAAGGTTCTTGAGTGGAGACCACGAACCGGAAGACGCAGCGTAGGGAGGCCTCCCACTAGATGGACCGACGACATTGTGAGAGACGCGGGCATCCAGTGGATGCAAAAGGCAGGCTGTCGTTCAGTGTGGAGGTTAAAGGGGGAGGCCTATGTTCAGCAGTGGACGTCTTCTGGCTGATGATGATGATCCTTTAAAAAAAGAAAAGTATACAAATAGGATATAACAGCATTTAAAAACCACCAGGACCCGGGTATGTCCTAAAACTGCGACCAGAACCACCGGAGGATGGGCAGCAGCGTCCTGTTAGTACACGGTGAACGTACTGCGATCTCCAAGCCGCCTGCCAAGCGTGGGGATTATGGCAACACCCCTCTCTAAGAGGGAGGCCTTGTTCAGCAGTGGACATTTAATGGCTGATGATGTAAAAACCACCAAGGTGTATTAGTAATGCCATAATGGATGAAAAATGCTATAAAAAACATCACGTGATTAATGGACGGTCCCTTGTTAAAAAGTAGGATTTATTTTAATTTTGTTTTGGTGACTATGGCCCTTTCGGCTTAGTACACCCTTTCCGCGTAACCCAGTACATATCTACTGGTATCAATTCCAAACGTAGTTTCCATCAGAGATAATTAAATTAGGTAGTAATCTGTTCCGGCTGAGTCAAATGCCCCACAAATTAGGGCTTCCTAGTCACGTTAGTGCGATTCCCGCTCATGGAATTGAAACTGACTCGCAGGGCTGGTAACTAGACTGCTACAACTGGCTAAAACCTCCTCAAGCTCTCTTTTTAAGTTCCGTACCTCAACAGGAAAAAAAGAAAACAAGTGCGCGGCGAAAATTTTTCATGACCGTAGATTCAATGTCCTTTAGTCGTAATATTAAACATGTTTACATAGTATTAAAAGCGTCAAACAAGTCATAGTCACAGTCAGAGTCAAGCAAAGTCACGGCCAAGCCAAACTCATGCCCCTGTAAAGTGGTGGAGATTTACAAGAGGCTCCTATGGAGTTTTGGAAACAACACGAAAAGACATGTTTCACCTCGTTATATCACTTGCCTACACTCGAGCACGTTTACGAGCACTTAATAAATAATAATTCACTATTTACTACACATTAACACTCGAAAATACACAAGTTGAAAATACGAGCCGACATGTTTTTTTCCACGTTGGCGCCAAAACTCTGGCGGTCCTAATTCCGAACAGTGTTGCCATGAGTAAATAATTAAAATACCTGCATTTACATCTCCCTGTCGATGACGCAGTAACGTCACTGGAATCCCCAGAGCGAAAAATATCGACGACTTGAAAATTCTATTAAGAAAATAAATGTCAACTAGTCAAGACGTCTCGAGCCAAAACAAAAAATTGGTTGTCTGTAAAGGCGGTTTACGGACGATAGTTTAACGTGACAACGTCATAACAAATACACAATTTGCGTAACGGGACACTTTTTCGTGCGTGCAGCCGGCGTTAATCGATTTATTAGACGTTGTCACGTCAAAAAAATACGCAAGTACTTTTTCAGCGCATGAACTTTGAAGGTATTTTCCATTACTTTTTCTATCGCTATATTCACTATCGTTAAAAAGTTACATTTCCCCATAGGCTGAAGGCTAACTAGCTAACCATTATGGCAACCCTGCCATTATTCCCACGTTGTATAACAACCGAAAACTTGTGACAGTTGTAACGTTGTGTGTAGGATATGCTTACTGCTCCAGTATACCAACTTATCTGTAGAGTTGAGTGGGGGAAACACCGTCCTTGTTTCTAAACAAAACTGATAGGTTCAGTGCAATAATTTAATTCCCACATTTGGCCAACTCCGCATATAAGTTGGTCGGATTATAAGTATTAATATTTTGTGCTCGCGCGACGAAGGTTTAACTTTTATGAATCTGCTGTCACCAGAAGACTTTAAAATAATTCGCTGCCATCAAGCTGTCTTAAGCAGAGTACACTATCACAAAATAATACGAGTTTAAGGGTCCAACTTAATGTTTGGGGTCGAAACATTAGGCCCTTGGGGACCGGGAGATCACCTTATTTTCAAAAATCTTTCAGAGCGACTGGTTAATGCCCTAACCCTACTGCGTGACCCTAATGCTGGCGTGTTTCTGGCTCAACGCATAAGCATTGCCATTCAGCGTGGTAATGCCGCCCGCATGCTGGGTACGCTGCCAACTGGTAGTGGGCTTGAGCATTTGGATTGTCTTTAGACCTTCGACGGTCTATGGGCAGTCTAACTGTATTTGTAGTGTTAGTATTAGCTTGTATTTTGTTTAGTTAATAAAGGCACTTGCCCAGTAAAAAAAAGACAACTTAATGTCTAATTTTCACATAAATATGACCCGGCAAAACTCGTAAAGTAATAACTTTATTGTTTTATTTTGTTAACCTACTTAGGACATACCAAAGGTTAAGAACCAGGATCACAAGGCATCAAAAAAGTTATTGACAAAACCTTAAATCTCTATGACTACTTATTTCCCAATGTCTATGAATGTCTTCTCGGTTGTGGAGTCTCGGTTGTATATAATTATATGGCAACTGCGTCAAACATGCGGAGCCAAAAGCCCCAATAAGGGGAAGAAGAAGAAAAAAATTTCTTCTCGGAGTTTTGGCGCCAACGGGGCTAACGAAAAAATATTATGTAGTTGAATTATTTATTTTATGTATTTTGGAATTGTAGACCTAGTAGATTTTTATTTATTATGTGGTCGTGTACATGTTCGAATCGAATGTTGGCAAGTCTTTTCGCGTTTTTTTCCAAAACTTCATAGAAGCCTTTAGTTAAGTCTCTACCATTTTACTATGACTTGGGACTAAACCGGGACTTACTTTGCTTGTCTCTGACTTGTTTGAAGATATCTAATAAAACTTGAATATACACTGTTTTAAACTATCACGGTTATTCACTACAGTTAAATTATTATTAACGGGATATTTTACCGTGATAAGGTTGTGGATGGAGCTCCCGATATTTCGGCGCAGTCACATGCACCATGTTCACGGGAGAACCACACCGTTGGGAGCTCTATCCACAACCTAATCACGGTAAATATACAATTAATAATAATTATATGATATATTAGTTCATTATAAGTTTACTACAGAACTTGAATATATTTTAATGCTTGACACTAGCAAATACACAACATGTGCGACGCCAAAATCTTTTCAAGAGGAAAGAAAAAATAATGTTTTCTCGGACCGTTTTGGGTAGATTTACTGCCCTTTTCAATGTTTTCACCACGTTTTCACCTGTATGTATAGTGTCTAGTCTTTGACAAATATACATGTCGATCTAAGTGTCAAGTCTATTAAGTTTGGAAATAATTGGGTACAAAATCCCAACGAAGTTTACCAGTCGAGAATATTATTCCACAAAGGTCGTGGGTCCAGGTGGTGTTTAACATTATTTTAATTCCCAAATCCCTGCTTGGCCTTTAGCATAATCCCTTTTAATAAATTCGAAGAATTATGATTACAGGTTACCTTGCATTCAACCATTTTATAAGTTTTGTCTAATTACTGACATCATATAAATTAAGCCAGTGCCAAGTTAGAAATTTTTCAAGTAAGTTTCATGTTTGAAATCTCACGACAAACAGCGGAACTAAATGTCCATGTTGTAGTCGTCAGGTGTTGTTACTTTGTTTAGACGTTAGTGCATGAGATTTTTACTTTGTCATCGTTAAGACGTATTGAAATTTGAATTTCCCACCATATGTGAAAAGTACCACCTTAATTTGTCATCGTCAAGGTGGTACATTTCACATTTGGCGGGAAATTCAAATTTCATAAAGTTTTTTTGTCCTTGTAGCTAGGCCAGGGTAAATATTGTACATGGCACGGTGTTTTCGCAAATCATTGGGTATTCTTTAGATTATCAGGTACAGCTATTTATCAGTAACGCACCATATTACTTACATTTGTCAATAAACCGTTTGAAACAGCAAAAAACAGTTTATCGACAAATGTAAGTAATAATATTCATTAAAGATAATTATGATATCTTTACATGATTTTGTAAAGAATAATAATCAATTTGCGCAAACACCATGATCGTTACAATAAAGAACAAAATAACCGTTCGTACAATATTTGAGCTGGAAAAAAATTCATGTCACAGATACATCTGTGTTTGAGTTTATGATTTGGTTTTAAAAAACGATAGAATAAACTTCCCTCGACCAAAAAAAAATCTGAATCAAAGTCGTTTTTTTTTTCGTTTTATGCTCTAAAGAAAGCTCGTAACAACCTGGAAGTTGCATGTACTGCAAGGCAATCCTATTAATATTTTTTTTTGATTTGGAGAGATTTTTGATAGGTAGTGAATAGTTTAGTTTTTTAGTGAAATTAAAAGCGTATAAAGGTCGCTAGAACTTGCGCGCGCCGCGTTCAGTACCGCGCCAGGCGTCATCGAGGTCGGACCTATGTTCGTTTTTTGTCGTTGCACTCCCCCCGCGGGCGTCCTGACTCTTGCGTGGCAAAATACATCGTCGCTATAACTTGGCGGGGGCTGAGGGAGCGTTTTGTTGCCTACGCGACTCGGATAGTAGGCCGTTAACACTGGAATATACATAAGTGTAGAAAAATAATACAATATGGTGACATGATTTTTTCACGTTGGCGCCAAAACTCAACAAATGAATAATTCAACTGTTACGAAATACCCAGGACTCGTAGATGAAAACATCCACAGATAAGAGCGTTTTTTTTCTGTGAAAACATCGCTCATACATGGACAGGATCGCGCCATTCGTGCCATTTATCTCCCCTTGCAATCTCTGTGGCATTCATTACCTCGCGCTGATAACGTGAAAAATTCAATTTCCAAATTATCTGCTGGCGAAATTAATTTCATGGCCATCATTATGGTAATTAATATAATTAAAAAACACACGACAATGTTTTGAAAAGTTCTGTTTCCCTATAATTTTTGTTTTATTCTTTTATTTTTATTTTAGTCTGTTATTTGATAGCCCGTTGGTCAAGTTGGTAGTGAACCTGCCTTCTGAGCTTGGGGGCGTGGGTTCGATTTCCACCTAGGACAAACATTTGTGTGATGAACATTTGTGTTTGTTCTATATCTGGGTGTTAATATCTATTTAAGTATGTATTTAAACCTATATATGTATATATATCAGCCATATCACAAGCTTTGCTTAGTTTGGGGTCAGATGACCGTGTGTGCAAAAATGTCCCGAATATTTATTTATTTATTTTATTTATTCCGTTAGCAAACTCCACTTGTAATTTTAAAGTGTTTTCTTGAAGCACCAATCAGTATTTTAACTTGGGGGAAAACGACTATATCCCACTTTAAGCAAACTTTGAGAGACAGATTTTATATACGAAAAAGTATGTCTGCCGTCCGATTACTAAAAGACCGTTATGTGACACTGTGGCTATATCACTTAACGGTGTTTTAGTAATCGGACGGCAGATGTATGCGTGTGTTTATTGTAATAACATCGTTCCTTGTAGTCGGTTTAAATATGAACTACGCCATTTTGTAAAATCAATGTCTACCAAATATATTTTTTTAAGGCAATCGGTTGATCACTACTGTGAACGGTTAATTTGAACAAAACACCCGGGCCTTACGCCCAACTCCTTACGCGGTTTCAAACTAACGTTAAAACCGCGCAGTTCGGAAAATCACGTTACGGTTTGCGGTCGCGCAACATTTTTTCATCGCCTAAACTGGATTGCTTTAAACAGCTAGCCGTAGTCCCTGAAAAAAGCAATCGGTTGATCACACCAAAGGAGAAGAAAACTGGTCGACTGCTTTGCCTGAAACTAGATAAGGCGTAAGAACACGTGACGCCTTGAAATTTATACGATTTTAATGCGATATTTTTCGAGATACAAATGTTTGCTCGTCTGTTTTCCGTCGTTTTTCCTATAAATGTAGCCAAAACAAGCAGTAAGAGTTATTCTAAGGCAGTAAGTATATTTAACCCAGACGAGAGCCTTCAAGAAGATTCCATTGAAACTTCAATTTCCGATTTTAAATTAAGAATGTTGTAAAACATATATATTCTCTCTAAGTTTGACTTTTTAATTTTTATTGTTTTGTTAGTAAATGTTTGCATCTGTAAACTACGCTCAATGGCGCTATAATACTTGCCTATTTATACTGTGTTTTCTCAATAAGTGAATTTGTAAATTCATTTGGGTGTTTTTTTTAAACCATTTTTAGCAAACATAATTTTATTAATTTGCTTACTCAGAATACGGGGTGTAAAGGGAACACTCTCGAAGCCAAAAGAAGGTAATTGTACTCATCATTATGAACAACTTTTGCTATGGGACCAACCCTGAAATCGCGGAAAAAAAATCTGCTGGTCCATACATTTTGTCGAGTGTCAATGACCGTTTTCTATAGAATAGCTGATATTTTTTTCGCGATATCAGGGCTGGTCCCATAGTAAAAGTTGTTCATAATGATGAGTACAATTACCTTCTTTTGGCTTCGAGAGTGTTCCCTTTACATCCCGTATACTCATATATTATTATATTTATGTCTTTATCGTATACTCAGGGGTCTGTCTTTGCCGATTATGTTTGAGGTCGCCAGGTACAAAAACAGGGGGATGCCTTTACATGAAATGCGGAGACAGGGTTGCCAATTCAAGGGACAAAAAGCAAACTGAATGTGAGACAGTGGGATTATGTTTTCTCTTGCCTGTTTGGGATCGCAGTACCGGCGTTAGGGTAGGGCCTGGTTTGGAGACCGCCCAGGGCGCCAGATAAAAAGGGGCGCCGCATGTATATAAAAAATCTATAGATCTATTCTATCTAATCTGCCTTTTTTCGTTTATTTTTTATTGTTTACTAAATTCATGTTACAATATTTGTTGAACTAATGTCGTACCAAAAAACCACAGCTGGTTTGTCCTGGTACCAACCCAACATTCACTCAGCGCTGCTGATAAAAACAATAATACGCACGCTGACAAAACAAAATCAGGTATTAAGAATTTGTTAAAAATTTACCAACAATATGAAAGATACCATCATACATCTACATATATAATATTTATATCTATTATAGATATTTACGGTTTGCGTAAACAAATACCTACATACCTACACGCCTTTGAAAGGCTTGTTTGAAGAGACAGTTTAAAAGGTGCTGTAGAAGTCTCGCCCAGGGCGCCGGTAGTGCTAAAACCGGCACTGTGGGATCATAGTTATTGGGTGCTGTATTTGGTGCTTGCTTCATCATCACAATCAGCCTTTAGTCTTCTGCTAGACAGGACTCTCCCAACTACTCTGAAGACACAACTTACGACCCAATCTTCATCTTCTCGCCTCCAGCCAGCCAGACTTGAAGGTCTGGGAGGTCACTGTCTTTCATCGAATCTCAAGATATCCTACGCTTTGTTTATTTATTCATGGTCTCAACTCTAGAACACGTCTTCCCTAGCAGTTTTAGGTTCTGCGATTTGACATTTAGATATAACCGACCCACTGCACCTGATGACAGTGGCGAATCTCAAAAAAAAAAGGTTAATGTTTCCTTAACTGGTAAAAAGGCGAAGTTTTTGGGTATGTATGCAATAAAATTATCAATATAATTTTTTCTCATCGGAAGGAAAACGGTGTGTACCTCTATTTTTACACTGAAATGCACTACACAGAGGCATGTTTTAATACCAGACGATATTTATTGTGTAATTACTAAAATTATCTATTGATATTTGACACTTTTGACAGTGAAACAGCACCAGCGATAATGCGCCGCCTTGCACCTGGCGAGATAAATAAGCAGTACGTCACCCCATTGTGGCGTTTCCACTTTGCGTCGAAAATCTGTGAGTGACGCAGTACGAAAGCCGCCTTTAGACCCCTCAAGAATCCGATCGTCAATCTGAACCTTAGCATTTCTCTCCGAAATATCTGCGAAGTAATTGCTCATGCATGTATGAATGATCCATTCCTAGGAGCGGAGGCGTGCTGACTGGCCACTTGGAAACACACCTTTATCTGTACACGGGTTACAATGTTTGAATGTGATACGCATCAGTGATGGATGATACGCCTTGAAATTATCGAACAGAAGCCGTTTAGATACTCCGTTAGTCCAGTTGGTAGTGAACCTGCCTTCTGAGCTTGGGGGCGAGGGTTCGATTCCCACCTAGGACAAACATTCATGTGGTGAACGTTTCTGTTTGTTCTATATCTGGGTGTTAATATCATGTATTTAAAATGTATTAAAAAAAAACTATATATGTATGTATATCAGTCTCTGGCAGCCATATCACAAGCTTTGCTTAGTTTGGGGTCATATGACCGTGTGTGCAAAAATGTCCCGAATATTTATTTTATTTGTTTTAGAGGTCTTAGGTCTTGCGTAAGTCTGGTGGTAATGGTGTTTGCTTGACGTCTCGCTCGCGCATGGTACGAGTAAATTCCACCATCGCCACCAGATTTACACAATAAAGACCCTGTTTTTATAACTGGATACAATAATAAGATTTTGTCCCCAGTATCACACTATGCGGCGTGCTCGTGATGGTGTGCGCAGCGTGTTGGCATCGCAAGCCGTCACCGGACAAGCCAGAAGAAGACTGCCGAGGCGTCTACACTGTCAGTGCAGATTCTAGGCTAAGCCAGGTGAGTACAAAACAACATTTAGTATCTCCGCTGTAGTAAAGCCAAATAGTGAATAAAATTAATTTAAAAAAATATTATAATATGTATAGTATACATAGTTGAAATACTGTAAATATTAAGACGTTAATTATTGTAATAAATACAACTTTTGTATATTAAAACAAAACTGATGAACAAGCGGTATGGCCTTAAAGACTTTAGCCTGCCAGGAAGGCGAATAATTATTTCAAAAAAAATACTTTTTAAAACAAGCTTTTTCGTATTCCACAGCATAGCCAAAATCAATTTAAAAAAATCAATTAAAAAAATACTTAAAAAATACAAACTAAACTACAACAACAATTAACTACTTATTTAAAAAATACTTTTTAATGACGACCTTTTTCGTATTCTTCTTAGCAAGTACCCTTTCATTTGATGCCCATATTAACGCCATATTATGATGGTAGATAAGAACATTGTGTCCGCCATCTTGGGGCGTCCGTCATATTGAATTTATCATCTAGGAATTCTAGAACCAAAGATCTTATAATTATATACCCTAAAGGGAACCCTTGTCTAGGACCAAAGTCAAAGATGTCATACTTATACTCCATGACCAAAGTGCTTGGGAAGACAAATCCAACGAACCCAAGTTTTGTTTAGGAGTTCCTATGGCCACCTTTGACTCCATCATCAGACCAGCCCGATGGTACCATCACATTGCATTGTCACCGAACTTACATAAGTATGCCAAATGTCAACTCAATCGGTTGAAGATATCTGCTTCAAAATTTAGTTGCAAGATTCCAGCCGAACAAACATAGTTACATGCATACATTGCAAGTCAAATAAAAGCTTGTAAAAAAAGAATCAGCCGTAGGACTGCACGTCAGAAGTGAAAACGTAAGTAGTAATTCACCTATTCCACAAGAGATGGCGCTGTATTAAAAATTACGGATACTGAGAGTAACAGCCACGCGAGTTCAGTGCTTTTCCTCCATGTTCAAAGTGTCTTGCATGCCTAAAGATGTTTTCACTTTAAAAAAAGCCATACAAGCCAGATAATTACTGAAATAATGAACCTTTCAGTGATGGCACAAGAACCGTAAAATACGATTTTACTAGGACCTTTAATTGCTATCAACTTAAATTTTAAAGTAGAACCTACGAGAAAGTTTAAATGTCCGAGCTATTCCGAAGGAACGTGTCGACAGTTATACTACAAGTTATGTGAAAAAATAACTTAGCGGTTAAAAACGCTTGCCTTGAATAGCCAATGCAGGTTCCTAGATTTAGGACTCATTTGTTTAGTGTTTGGTTTTCTTTCCCTGTGTAGACCCAATGCTCACAGGAAAATCGAGGCGTCTGTAAAAATCAAGGCGTCTGTCCGACATAATACAGAGTTACGCATTTAGACTGTACTAAGCAAAAAGGAGGTCATTGTACTTATCATTAAGAACTAATTTTACTATGGACCAACCCTAAAATAGCGGAAAAAAAACGTTCATTGCACTCGATAAAATGTATGGAGCAGCTTATTTTTTTTCGCGATTTCAAGGTTGTTTATAACATATCATGTCTTTTGACCTGTCTTACTTATATTATCTTCATTGTCTTCATTATTGTCTTCATTATTGTCTGTATCTTTTAGAAAGCTTACATGCTGTACTACTTAATGAAATTTAAAAAAAAACTATACTAAAAAACCTAGATTTTTGTAAAAAGCTGTTTTTTTTTAGATATTTTTCGTAATTTTATTTGGATCTTTTTCTTCCTTTTATCGAATGAAAATAAAAATAACTTCGTTTTATTGCCTATACGTTGAGCTATCAAATGATACGTTTTTTGTGTCAATAGGACCCTTACATGGGAAGTTATGACTAAATTCATACAAGAGCCTGTGGGTTCGTACCAAAAAAACTAAATGGCTGGCATTCTACAATGGAGAGCAAAAAAAAATTATTATTCGTCGATAAAATTTACCATATATTTTACCAGTTCAGGCTCCGACACACGATAAACAAACACATTGTATGTACTGACGCAAGTAGGACCTGTTGGCTGCTACTGACATGCCAACTTGTCTACAACTCTACCCTCAGAAGAGAAGTCTCGTCTAAAAGTGGTCTAAAAAGGACAGTCATTAGGAGCTAAGGAATGCTACCCTCGTTACGTTGTTTTTCTCTCGTTGTAGGATGCCTACGAATTTTGTTAACCCAATAAAAGTAGTAAGGAAAAGTGTTCAAAGCAAGCGGTACAAGACTAAGTATGCTTTAAGGGTACGCTATCTCTTTCGCATGATTTCAACATTTTTAAAGACATAAATATCATAGAATTTGAAAAAAAAAAACGTTTTTTTTAAGATAATTTATTTTAAATTCTAACTTAGTAAAGTTATATGATTATTTACGGGATATTTACCGTGGTAAGGTTGTGAAATGAGCTCCCGATATTTCGGCGCAGTTACATGCACCAAAACAAAGAAGACAAAGACTAAGAAAATAAAACAAACAAGACTAAGAAAGAGGGTAGATCGTTATGTCTGCACCTAACTTTTTAACTGTTCGACCAACCACCCGCATTCTTCAGTCTTCCCGTGAACATGGTGCATGTAACTGCGCCGAAATATCGGGAACTCATTCCACAACCTTACCACGGTAAATATCCCGTAAATAATCATATATCTTTAGTGAACAACCGTGATAGTTTAAGACAGTGTTCTTACTTAGTAATCTTTATATTCAAAAACGTTGAAATGCACATGTGAGATAGCAGCGCTCTTTTAACTGCCCCTTAACTGTACAGATTGTGTCATCATCATCATCATTTTAGCCATAGGACGTTCACTGCTAGACATAGGCCTCCTCCATACAGATTATGTGCCAAGAGTAAAATAAGCCTAATTATCATGTTTTAAATTTTTTAAATGACTTAATCTATACTTCTATACTATATAATATAATATAAGAGGAAAGATTTGATTGTTTGTTTTCATTGAATACCGAAACTACTGAACCAATTTGATAAATTCTTTCACTGTTGGGAAGCTACACTATCTCCGGGTAACATAGGCTATATTATATAAAAAAAAAATAGGGATCCATACTAAAACTCCAATAATGTAACCCAAGGTGTAAATAAATAAAATTTACAATTTTAACTTTGCGTGTTTGACAGTTCTAAGACAGGACAACGTCTGTCAGGTCAGCTAGTTAATTTATATTTTGGCTATAACACAAATTCTAGAAATATTCAATGAGTCATCAGCATAGTCAGCCTACTTTAGTCCACTGCTGTACTCAGGAGTGAAGAGGCCAGTCCAGGCCAGGGCCTGGACTGGCCTCTTCCAAGGCATGCCACTACTCAGCCCGATCATCAGTTTTTAGGGTTCCGTACCCAAAGGGAAAAAACGGGACCCTATTACTAAGCCTACGATGTCTATCTGGACCCGGGTATGTCCTAAAACTGCGACCAGAACCACCGGAGGATGGGCAGCAGCGTACTGTTAGTACACGGTGAACGTACTGCGATCTCCAAGCCGCCTGCCAAGCGTGGGGATTATGGCAACACCCCTCTCTAAGAGGGAGGTCTTGTTCAGCAGTGGACATTTAATGGCTGATGGTGTGTGGTGTGATGTCTGTATGTCCGTCCTAACTTTAAAAGGCTGTATCTTTCGAACCGTAATAGATAGCCAGTTGAAATTTTCACAGAATATGTAATATTACGGCGGATTAACTGAGAAATAATAAAAAGTCAAAAAGTAAAAATGAAATGGGTCCGGGATACAAGAAACTTACTTTTTTATGTATTTTGTATTAGCTCTAATGAAAAAACCGTAATACGTACAAACGTCAAACTCGGCATGATTATAGTACACACTTTAAAGTAGGTATAACAAAAAATACTAAATAATGCCCAAGTGCGAGTCGGTGACAAGTTTCTGTTCAATGCCAAGTTATAACTGGTAACTCGTTTTTTTTTTGTGGTCGTACGGCACCCTCAGTGCGCGAGCCCGACTCGCACTTGACCAGTTTATTCTCTTCCAGCCACTGCCTTAAGTATATCACTCCATCATGTCTCAGGGTGTCGCTGTTTGCCGACACAAAAAAATATAAACAAGAACAAAAACGTTGAAATAAAATTCAAAAAGTGTAACTTGAAACCATATCTTAATCATGAACTTTCGACAGGCGATTTATCATTCCATTTCAAACAAACATAAGTCAGGAACATTGTATAATTCGAAAGCCGTGGTAGCCCATTTGGGATATCGCTAGACTTGAAAGCGTGAGGTCGCGGTTTCAAACCCCGGGCCGTACCAATGAGCCCTTTGGAGCTTATGTACGGATTTTCATAACACTGGCTTTTCGGTGAAGGAAAACATCGTGAGGAGGGGACTATTCCCGTCTGCAGCTCTCTCGCTCGCACATTTTCACATTATTGAAGATATAAAATCAATGAGTGTGAATTTCCAAAAATTAACAAAATCATGTCTTGTGTCTATTATAACATTACAAACAAAGAAATTGTCAATTTGATATATTTTAATTTGACACAGTAAAATGGTAACAAGTGATTTTTATTTCTCATGTTATCCTGTCAAATTACAAGATATCGAAACAAACATTTCTATGTTTGTAATGTTACAATAGACACCAAGACATGATGTTGTTACTTTTTGGAAATTCACACTCATTGATTTTATATCTTTAATAATGTGAAAATGTGCGAGCGAGAGAGCTGCAGAGGGTATACAGGCCCCTTAAGCTGATATTGTGTTAAAGAGCATGTCTTCGTAGCGTTACTGTCTACGTTTCCCCTCTAAGTAACAAACTATGTACCGCCATACATTATTCGTGAACCATCGAGTGAAGTTACCGTAATAAAATCAATAATTACACGTCAATCAGCTGAATTTCCATTACATAAATTTGTAGGTACTCGTACCTATAGTTGTCAATGAGATCCTTTTAGACAAAGAGTATAGGTATTGCTTTTAGAAACGTCGCGTCGTGGTCGCGTAGTAACCATTTGTACTTACTTACTTTTTGAAGTGAAACTTCTTATGCGACTTCCAACACGTTTGCGTTACACGTTTAACGCTACCATGGAGGGGGAATAGAAAGATATGAGGAAATTTTAAAACTTGTACATCCTTCTCATAATTTATTAGTTCACTAATATTTGCATAGGAGGCAGAACATGCGACTTCCAACAAGGTTGCGTTAAACTTTTAACGCTATACATGGAGGGGGTATGAAAGCACTGTTGCGTTAAACGTTCAACGCTCCTGGGGAGGGGGAATAGAAAGAGACAGAGCGAGAGTTTCACTTCTTCCGCGCGGAGGGACTCCACGCACAATTTTTTTTTTATATATAATAGGTTTGCGTGTGACCACCATCACGCCTGATGTTAAGCGATGATGCGGTCTACGTTGGAGCACGCTTGCCTAGAAGGAACCGATTCACTCGTGATTTGAAGACACCCAGATTGTAACCATCGGGGAACACCCATTCAGGCAGCGCATTCCACAGACTAGCAGTTCGCATAATAAATGTGGAATCAGAGCGCTTCGTAAGGGTCGAATCAAAGCGCGTCGTGGTCACGTAGTAACCATTTGTACTTACTTTTTTCTTTCGACTTGACTTCTTGGGTTTATGCTCAAGGTTTATGGCTTCAGCATGGAATGGACGTACCCAAAGAAAATATAACCGCAAACGATGAAGAGGTGGAACATTTTATTTATGTTACACGGGAATTACTCTACGCACCCCCACCCCCGTACCCGACAAGCAGCCGGTGTCATCACGTGCGCGCCGCGCGGCGGCCCGTAGTGCAAAGCGAGACGCAGCCGCGCGCGTGCATTCACCTTGAAAAAGGCCGTCTAATGCGGTTGAAACTATAGTCGGAGTAACCGGCTTAATCTTACGTGAGTAATTCCCGTGTAACATAAATAAAATGTGTGAAAACCACGTCAGTTTCAATAATAAAAGAGGTGGAACCTTCATAGATAAATATATTTTAGAAACGGGTGCGACGTTTATAATGCAGTGAGACGCCTATGCCAAACTTATACAGTTAGGTAGTAGATCTGTGTATACAGTAGAGTTTAGAGTAGTGTAAAAAACGTAGAAGTTTCATTTTACACCCGTCCATGGGATTCTGCCACTGTAGTGTCACAATTCTGTCTTTTTTTTTTCTTGAGAGGAGTTTAGCGTCACACGGCTAGTAAAGTGTCAAGTATTAACTAAAGGTTATCAAGTTTTATTATATATCGTCAAACAAGTCACAGTCAAGGTCTAGTCCAAGTCATACCCTATTAAAGTGATGGCGATTCTATGAAGTATTGGTAACAACACTAAAGTACGTGTTTCACCTCGTTATATCACTTGGCCACACTCGAGCACGTTTACGAGCACTTAATGAATAATTTAGTACATATTAATAGACACCATTATCATAACCATTTAGTACCATAAACCATTTAGTACACATTAACACTCGAAAATACACAAGTTTAGGAAAATAATCCAACGTTCCGACATGTTTTTTTCCACGTTAGCGCCAAAACCCCCAAAACTCCCTTTGAAATTAGAATATGAATTAGAATAACCCGGAAAAACTTTTTTTTTCATTATTAAATGGTTCATGTCGTGCCAATAACGGTCCAATCGCAACTTTTAGTTACATCACAAAACTTTGCCTTGTACGGTTGGTATCGAATTCACAATATCATAATTATACGAACTGCGCTCCGCGGTTTTACTCTTTCACATCATAATCAGCCTTTTAACAGTCCACTGCTGGACTTTTAGCCTACCTCCGACAAGGTCGTCTATGTCAGTATAGGTTAAAAAATCAAGCTATTCTTTTCTACTAGCATGTTACTTTGTAATTAAATTTACCTGTTCTATTTTAAGTTTACATAATCACCCCTAATCCAAATAGCTATATGGGGTGTGAAACCACACAAATCGTAACCAACACCTGGCGACCTTCGCTTGTTTACCACCGTCTCATTAACTTCCCAATTTCAACAACTAAAGCGCGTAGCAACTATTTAGTCTGTGCTAAAGTTAACAAAGGTTTTATGTGATGCAGATTGTATTGAGGTAACCTATAGTTTTTACTTCCAGGGGAAAATGCTTGGCTGGAGAAGATAGACGAGGCCAGTAGGGCGATAATCAAGTACTTTTTTTTTAGTTGATTGAATCAGGCGTTACTTTGCGGAAGTCCATTTTTTATTTGTATATGTCGAATTTCTAGTGTAATTCCGCTTCTACGTCGTTTCGATTACAATAAGGATTTTAGGTGAAACTATTTTCTCTATAGATATTTGTGATGCTAATTTGAACCTAACCTGAATTTAAATATTGATTACATGAAAAAATTAACTTAACCTGAAACAAAAAGTAATTAAATCTGTAACAAAAAAATCGTTTTAACAATTTGTACTATTGAAATTAATTTTAAATAAAATATATGTAAATTTTGAAATTAATATGTTATTACTATAAATATGAGGGTGTGAGCTCAGATCAGACAAACAAGGAAGATATGCTCTTAGTACCAATTATCGTTTGTGTTCAAATATCTCCGTCTTTCACACACTTTTCACTTTATCGCTAAACACACAGATCTAAGTAGACTTAACAAGCGGTCCAAACATAGGTCCAACGTAGGTCGGCCTGTTGGCTTCTACTTAGACATAGGTCAGTGGCTAAACCACTTCACGCAAAAAAAAAAGTACGGCATACTTACTTATTTTTCACGCACACTAAGATCGTTCCGGTGTAATCGAAATGTTACTGTTTATTGTATTTTTGTATGTAATCGCTCAAAAACTGTAAATGACAAAATCGTGTGGAGCCGGACCAAGGACCAAGTCCATGTCCATGTCCAAGTCCATGTATCCAAGGACCTCAAACAGTTCAAATCAAAGACATAATTATAACATTCACCAACATGCATTGGACCACTATGGTGGATTATGGTCTGTCCTCTCAATCTGAGACAAGGCCTGTTTCCCAGCAGTGGGCACATGATAATGATACAAGATCGAGTTCTAAAGGGTCGGCAACGTATTTGTGATGCCTCTGGTGTTACAAGTATCCATAGGCCACGGTGACTCCTTACCATCAGGCAGCCCGTTTACTTGTTCGCCACCTATGGCATTTAAAAAAAACCGCTGAATGTATAGAGTTTAAAAAAATAGTGACCACCTATGATTTATGATGACCTACCTAATAAAAAAAAATCATCAAAAACAATTCTAAATTGTCACAATAATCGCGTAACAAACATACAGACGAATTGATAACCTCCTCCCTTTTTAAGTCGATTAAAAATACAGTCAAATTGAAAATCTTCTTTATTGCAGTCGTTTGAAATTCACGAGTACGTTAAGAGTCGTCAGAAATCATCAACCTTTAATCTGTTTGGTTTGCAAGTTGCAATCACCGGCATTTCGCTGCAAACTAATGCAATAACTGATAGGTTTGAGAGCCTGAGTTTGAGAACCCAGTTTGAGAACCAGGAATTACGACTGAAGCAGGTTGATTTAGACATCAAAGTGACCTTAGCGAAAGTAAGCTGATAGCAGTGCAGAAAGTCTTGAAATGTATGATACTTATTGTTTTGTTTGATAGGCTAGACGTTTGACCACAACTCACCTGATGTTAAAGAACGTGAAAGATTTCAAAACCTAAAAAAGTGTTGTCGTACAACACTTTTTTAGGTTTTGAAATCTTTAGATATTTGTTTTTTGTTTGTTTATATACACGGTTACGCAATTTACCCAGCACTAAACCGAAAGGAGGTCATTGAAAAACTTTTACTATGCTATGACCGACTTTACAATTGCCTCCTTTTGGCTTAGTACAGGGTTTATGCGTAACAATGTACTTATAAATAGACATTTTAAAAGGCGATTCTACTCTACAAAATGTAATATTAACAGGATAAATTGTTACTTAATTAACGCTTAGTTCTACAAAATAGTATATTATGGAAAGACATCCAAAAAAATATTATTTTATTCAATCATCATCATCATCATCCTAATCAGCCTTTTAACAGTCCACCGCTGGACTTTTAGCCTAACTCCGAAAGGGTGATTGGGCCGTATCCACCACGCTGGCCTAGTTGCGGATTGGTGGATTCACATACGCCATTGAATTCTTTCTCCGTACGTATGCAGGTTTCCTCACGATGTTTTCCTTCACCGAAGCCAGTGGTATGAAAATCCGTACATAAACTCCAAAGAGCTCATTGGTACGGGCCCGGGGTTTGAACCCGCGACCTAACGCTTTCAAGTCTAGCGTACTCCCAAATACTCTACCACGGCTTTTTTCAATCAATTTATTCAATCAATGACGTTTATTTATTTTTGTCCTGACTCAACAGTTTTTAAAGTCAAGCCATTGCGTATTCAGCAGTTGCAGCCAATATATTGTATTGGCGACCTAAATGTTCGCCTCTTGACAGGCGCACCACCGTGGCATGCAAACGAGACAGCGCTCTATACAGGACTGTCTTCTTTGCATAAATACAATTAGCCATCGTTGAAGAGGGACGTTATTCAACTTCTTTTGCAGTAAGCATAGATATACAAATAAACTGGCCAAAAAGGGCTCGCGCACTGAGGGTTCCGTACCAACAAAAACAAAATACGATACAAAAAGTAGTGACAACAACACAAAAAGATAACATCACGCCCAGGGCCCCGATTCCACTAAAGAAATTGTTTTTAAATTGTAATTTTTTCAATTTTCTTTTTTAAATAATTGCCTCAAAATTGACATTCTGAGAGTCACGGGCATCCAGTGGATGCAAAAGGCAGGCTGTCGTTCAGTGTGGAGGTTAAAGGGGAGGCCTATGTTCAGCAGTGGACGTCTTCTGGCTGATGATGATGATGATGATGCCTCAAAATTGACATTTTTTTTTTATAATAAGATATAATTTTAGGTTAGGTTAGGATAGGTGGTATTTTTCTAGTATAAAAAAAAATATACTCAATTTTGAGGCAATTATTTAAAAAATTAAATTGAAACAATTACAATTTAAAAACAATTTGTTTCGTACAATCGGGGCCCTGGTCAGTGGTCCCCCATCCAAGTACCGACCACGCCCGACGTTGCTTCGGTGATCGTACAAGAACTAGTGGGGAATAGAAATTTGTCACCAACTCGCACTTGACCAGTACTTATTATTTGTTGTTTTACTTTAGAGTGTGTACTATAATCATGTCAAGTTTGACGCTTGTATGTATAACTGTTTTTACACTAGAGCAAATACAAAAATGAGCTTAAAAAACATTGTT
Organism: Agriopis marginaria; assembly: GCA_932305915.1. Classification (NCBI taxonomy): domain Eukaryota; kingdom Metazoa; phylum Arthropoda; class Insecta; order Lepidoptera; family Geometridae; genus Agriopis; species Agriopis marginaria. The sequence goes on from OW029932.1 coordinate 3,716,490, forward strand.
GTATGGGGTCTCCTCTGAGTTTTAAATGTTTACCTTTGATATTATTTCTTTATTATTCCGCCGTAACATTACATGTCCTATGCTGTGAAAATTTCAACAGGCTATGAATATCTATTACGGTTCGAAAAATACAACCGTTAGAAAGTAGGACGGACGGACAGACAGACATACTTATTAATTTTATTAATACTAATATTTATTAATTTTATTAATACTTATTAATTTGGATTGTCCTTAGACCTTCAACGGTCTATGAGCAGTCTAACTGTATTTGTAGTTTTAGTTTTAGTTTGTATTTTGTTTAGTTAATAAAGGCACAAAGTTATTAATATTGCCAAATCAACAGGCGCTCGAACAAAAAATATTGGAGCGTGCCAAGTACTTAGCTAAAAGTCAATGACATTTTTTTGGAACCATCTCGAGGGTTTCTTAAGAGTCCTCTGGCATTATTTAACTTAAAAAGCGACGAAAGCCGGATTTTTAGTATTCTGATTCTTAATAATCGATCCACAACTTCCTTCATGCTCGTAATAAAGTTAACGTATCGAAACGTAAATAAAAACAATGTATTACGCATTATGATTTCATATCATCTCGGTTTCCATCTAAGATTTCCCACGTCTGCGATATCCATACCCGGGGGATCTCGAAATCGCTGATAAAAATCACATTAGCCGTAATTGGGGCTCCGATTAGAGCCGTTTACGACCTCTGCCGTGTTTTAATATGCTTGCGAACGATTAATAAACCGTTGATGGGTTATGTGCTCTATTTGTCTTGAAAATTGTCCGTTAACAATGGATTATGGTAAATTTTCAACACCTTTTGTTTTTAACGGTATCCAGCGGTACGGTAGCATTTTTTTGTTCCAAACTATACCAAAATCATCCTGCGGATTCACTAGATACAGCATAAAACGAGTTAATGAAATTGACCTAACTGACATACTTAATATTGAAAGTGACCTCTATAGGATATCCCTATGGATAGCGACGAAATAGCTAGTGTGGCGTAAAGGCCTCAGAACCGTAACACGGCACGGCAAAAAAGTCTAGGATTGGAGCATTGGAGCTAACATTTTAGGTTAAGGCGCTAGTAACTAAATAGGACGTACTCTAAAATAAGTATATTCTCTTTAATACATCCAATAAGGTCCAATGAGATTTCAATGCAATTTTTAAATTACTTCCTTATTCCGATGTTTCAGACGCCACGTGTTCCAAAAATAAATAGCTAAGTGTCACGTTTCACCGTAGTGGGTTACTCTAGCACTACGGCAAATAAAAAAGTAGTAAAGAAGACTGGAAGTGGGGAAAATGAAAATGTGTATGTGACACAGGTTATGGCTGAAGAGGTAGTACTATTATATATTTTGTGGGGTTGTCACAATGATTTGGTATACTCTGTGGTACTCCACAGAGTATACTATGTCTTCTTTAACTTATTATATACACTTTTAAAGTTGACACTTGCAATAGTTAGACAAAATTAAGAATACTTATCTTATGATCAATATCTTATAATATGTTAATGATTTCTCACGCTTGCCTAGAAGAAACCGATTCACTCGTGATTTAAAGACACCCAGATAAAGACGTCGTAGTTTTGATAATTGGTCATCATGTCATTAGAAGTTATTAGCCTAACGTTAGGCTAGATTGTGAATAAACTAAGGGGCGCTACTTACAAGCGCAACTTAAAAAAAAACGGACAAGTACGAGTACAACTCGCGCTCCGAGGGTTCCGATGAACGGAACCCTTAGAGAGCGAGTAATGCAATAAAATAAAATTGAAGTATTGAAAGACAAACTTAACTTTGTAATGCACATTAAGGTGCTTCCATACATACCAAATACAAACTGTAAGTTTGTAATAGTAAAACAATTTTTATTTTTATTTTTATGTAATCAACAACTTGCAGTTTTTCCCTTCATAGAACATTTATTTACACGGAAAATATTCAAAACACAGTATTTAAAAACTAAAACTATCACTACCTAATTATTATATACAAATTAAAATAAAAATCAAATTATAAAAATCATTAAAAATATATATTAATATAATATAATATTTTTCCCTTTATATGTGCTGTGAGACTATTGCCTCATAACTCTGAGACCTCTTGCCAAATTTCGTGATTCTAAGTTAACGGGAAATACCCTATAGGTTTTGATTCCCCTATGAAATCGCATAATATGCGAAAATATGCGACATAATCGGTCATATCTTTTGATCGCGTTGACTTACAAATTTGATTTTTTACAGCTAAAAGAAACCGTAGCTTCAAGTATTTGATATCTTTACGCGTTCCTGAGAAAAGGGGGTTTGACAGACGGACAGACGGACAACAAAGTGATCTTATAAGCTAAAAAAAAAGCTAAAAAGCTTTAAAGCTCGACACCAACGGTTCCGCGGTGGCAGAACATTCTCTGGGCTCCGGCGCACAGCATTATATCAGGTTCGACAGAGCGAAAGTGCTGGCACGGGAGAAATTCTTTGTGCCCCGGAAAGTCAGAGAAGCCATCGAGATCAGTCGACGTCCAACCTTCAATAGGGATGGAGGATGGAACCTGCCACCGACTTGGAAGCCGTGCCTTCATGGAGTACGTGTGAGTGACCGTGAGATTGGTGGCGACGTGGTGAGCTCCGCGTGCTGGAGTATTCCCGACACACAGGAAGATTCGAGTGAGGAAGAGCTCCAGTGTGCGCCGGCGCAACATATTTCTCTACGCACCCCCACCCCCGCACCCGACAAGCAGCCGGTGTCATCACGTACGCGCCGCGCGGCGGCCCGTAGTGCAAAGCGAGACGCAGCCGCGCGCGCGCATTCACCTTGAAAAAGGCCGTCTAATGCGGTTGAAACTATAGTCGGAGTAACCGGCTTAATCTTACGTGAGTAATTCCCGTGTAACATAAATAAAATGATCTTATAAGGGTTTCGTTTTTTTCCTTTTGAGGTACGGAACCCTAAAAAGGTTCATTAGACTACCTATAGCTCTCTTGCTCCCTTAGTCGACTCGAGCCGACTTTACCCGAACGAGTATGTGAGCGTTACGGCCAGGCGAGTTCAGTGCTTTTTCCCCATCACAAAAAGTGCCCCACCTGTAGGGTTACCATATCTCAGGGTTTTTAGAATTTTTTACAAAAGAGAGCCAGACAGATAGTTTTTCAAATCTTTTTTATTACAAAGTTACAAAAAATAATCTTCTAATGTCAGGGTTTTAAATTTTCCATCTGGTAACCCTACTCACGTGCTTAAAGAAGTTTTCACTTCAATCATCGTACATAATAACTGTACGCATCGTGTGGTACCAAATTTTTCCTCTCGGACCGCAGAATGTTCAGTATTCCTACGAGGCACGCACCTATGACTATTTGTCAATAAATAAGCAGGAGCCATACAGAGCTGTACGCTGGTACGGTACTGTTGATAGCCATTATCGTTTATTCACATTCATGGATGTACAAATTAGATTACTGACGTAGGACGTGGGTGTGGGCCTAATACTTAAACGTAGCCACAGATCTACTACCTACGTAGCGCTGTTAGCGTATTTTTTTGCTCTTTAGAGGATTTTGGCGTCACACGTCCTGTGCATTTGCCAGTATTGAAATATTTACAAGTTTTACTCTCATCAGGAGGGATTTTTTTTTTAGTCTGCTGACCCGACTTACTTTATCCTCTCCAAAATTCTTATTTTTAGTAATGGTTCATTTAAAAAAAAACGCTTCTGTTTTTCCTGTTTTCTATTTTTCTATTTTTCGGGCCACTTTTTCAATTTTACTTTCCCTGAAACCTTGTTCAGGGTATTAGGAACAAAAAAAAAACCAGCCAAATTGGTTCACCCATTTTCAAGTAAAATGAGCTTATCGACAAAAGGCATTTTTATATGTATGATAGATGCAAGACGGGCTTGCGTTAGCACACCACCTTCGATTTATTTAAAAAAAATAAAAATACATTGTAATTTATTTTTAAATTTTAACATTTCTTTATCTACAGAAATCATGTATTTCAGAAAACGACATATCACATAAAATTTCTTATAGTCTTACATATTATAGAAAACAGAACACGCAAAAGACTTGAAAAGACCCAAACTAGGCAAAGCCTGAATCTCGAGTTAGCAAAGCATAATTTTTTTCAGAATTGCGCAGCTAACGTGTGGCATGCAGTTTCCAATTTGCATAGATTATCAGGTTACATGTGAAAACCATGAGTTATTCTATGTAGTTATATGAGAAACATAAAGTTTGTCTTTATCGTATCTCAAGCTCATTGCCCAGAAGCTTGTAACAATCCAAAAGTCTGTAATACACTTGTACAAGTTGACCAACTTATCTGAAGAGTTGGCTTAAAATAAAATCAAAATGGTTCAACGGATGGCTATCCGTATCGTTCTGAAAATGCGCTGGTAGCTCCCTCATACCAGTCTACGGATAAGTTGGCAGCAGTGTTCAAAACTGGGAAGGTAAGGACGCTAACCCCAAGCTATTGCCTGTTTGCCGCTTAACAAGCCCGTACTCTGTGTTACTGGCGACAATGACGCCCTTACTACGAGCTTGGATTAGAAGCTTCCTCGTGGAAATTACAAAGATTCGTACTCAACGAGTTAAGTCGTAATTTATGATACGCCCAAGAATGGAACCCTGCCGTCCTCCTTGTCTCATGAGAACTACAATCCAGGCATCTTCAAAGAGTGAATAGATTTCTTGTAAATCAACGTGTTCCATCCTCGGCCACACCGTAGCTTACCGTGTTGGTGGCAAAACGTAGATCTATTCTATACGGGGTGTAAGGGGAACACTCTCGAAGCGAAAAGAAGGTAATTGTACTCATCATTATGAACAACTTTTACTATGGGACCAGACAGGAAATCGCTAAAAAAAATCAGCTGTTCTATAGAAAACGGTCATTGACACTCGATAAAATGTATGGAACAGCTGATTTTTTATTCGCGATTTCAGGGTTGCTCCCATACTAAAAGTGTTTCATAATGATGAGTAAAATTACCTTCTTTTGGCTTCGAGAGTGTTCCCCTTACACCCTGACTTAATAAAAAAAAAAAAGACCGGAAACCGAACCACGAACCGGAAGACGCAGCGTAGGTAGGCCTCCCACTAGATGGACCGACGACATAGTGAGAGTCGCGGGCATCCAGTGGATGCAGGCAGGCTATCGTTCAGTGTGGAGGTTAAAGGGGTAGGCCTACGTTCAGCAGTGGACGTCTTTTGGCTGATGGTGATGATGAAGAAGAAAATAAGTAAAAGAGGCAACAAATTTTTCTCGCAAAAAAATGGCTGACGAGATCTCGTCTATTTTCCCAGAGTAGAGACTGCGGTCTTATTGACGACACGCCGGCACCGGAACAATCCCGTGGCGGAAGCCAGGCCGCGCTAAACGCATTACTCTCTCCGCCGCGGGTAGCGTGACTTAGCATACTTGTAGGACTTGCGGCAGTTGCGGCCAACGGATTCTCTTGGAAATTATGAACGGACTACGTGACACCTTGAAACTTTTTTAACAAGTACCTACTAGCTTGTTTTTTTTTATATATATATGTTTCTGTTCTGTTTTGGGGACTTTTGCCAACAATGGCACGTCAGTCCCATCACACCTGAAATTAAATTTACAGTAAACTGAATATACAAAATTATTATTTTTACTAGCATATGTAATAACATACTAACAGTGACCTTTGGTTTCACCCCACTATTCTACAGAAAACATGACATTTCCGGGATGAAAAAACTGCTGACGTCTGCAAAGGGCTTTATTGAGCGAGTAAAAAAGAACGAGAAACTCAATCATGCCATAATTGTTTTTTCTAGTTTGTCAGAATTCCACACACTTAGCAAAAAGTGTTGTATTGTAGCTTGTTGTAGACGATGCGCAGTTAACTGGCGCGAGTAATACTTGCGCTAGTACGTAGCAAAGTCTACAACGGGCTTTAGTGAGATTAAAAAAAAGGGGAAATCGCGAACGCAAACTAGTTTGCCGTAATTATTTTTAGCAAACGATGCAGGATTCACATGCACGGATTGGCAAATGAGTGATCGACCTGGTTTCTAATACTACTACGGAATCTCTTGAGATGTTCGTTAGCAAAATGCAGTGCAGGAATGCGGGGGCCTTACGGACAACAGGTATTGCGGCACCTAATCCGCTCAGTTGGAAAATCACGCGACCGCAAACTGTATCTGTGCGCGATAAGGTTCATGTTCGCGTGATTTTCCAACTGAGCGGATTAGGTGCCGCAATAGCTGTTGTCCGTAAGACCTCAGGTCGAAATCAAATTGATAAAATCTATGAGTCTTGTATTTAAGACATACATGTACGTATAACAGTCTCTGGCAGCCATAGTACAAGCTTTGCTTAATTTGGGGTCGGATGACATTGAGTGCAAAACAATATCCGAATATTTGTTTATGCTTTCTTTACAGATTTTATCGATGAATAACTTTTATGGATCAATCCTGAAAAAAAAAGGGTTTTCTTGTATTTAGTTTGGGGTTTTTAGCGCGCGCTCCACTGGCCCTTGGCCTGTGTTTATAATATTTGTTGTTTTACTTTAGTGTGTACCATGCTTAGTTTGACACTTGTATGTATTATCGTTTTTAAAAGACAAAAATACGTTAAAAAAATGTTTGTTGTACCTATGGGAACCCTTGATTTCTTTCTCTTTATTTTATTATTGTATCTTAACCAAACTGCCGTAACGTAAAAATGTTCTGTAAAAAATTCAACTGGCTATCTATCACGGTTCAAAAGATACAGTCTTAAAAGTATGTAGATAGACAGCGTAGGTTTCATATATTTATATATAATCCAATATTATAGTTATATAATTAGTATGTCTAAAATATTGTGTTCCTACTCGAGTGAAAATTTGTAAAGAGAGTAGATGTCTGCCTACAAACTGCTATGCAGTTTGGTAAAGTTGTGTGTGTTGACGAGCCGCTCTCTAACCAACGGGTGGGAGAGAGAAAATTTTCTCTTTCTCTCCCGTTGGTTGGACGGCGGTTCGTCAACCATGTACGTCTCGTGTGTTAACACTATAACAATAAAATGTAAGTTATTCACCAAGATAAATAATAAAAAAATAAGGTCCCTTCGACACTCCTTTGAGTAAAGAAACCAAAAAAGGTATACTTTCAAGTTTTAGAAACAAAGTAGTATGAAAAAAAAAGCGCAAAGCCAATTATATTCTTGGAAGCAATATCTACAGTAGGCACCCGTTTTAAAATTCGCAATCAGTAGAATATGTTAGAGCGAATGTTTACGGCATTGCTTATCAACGTTGTATACAGGTAATAACACCCTCGTGTAATGAAAGTAATGGAATGGTCATAACAACCTGTAACACTGTTTGCAATTTATGCTCTTTCAGATAAGGCGATTGTAAAATGTTGTAGGTAACTTACGTTGTGTTTATGTTTTCACTAGCGACCCGCCCGCCCGGCTTCGCACGGGTGTAATTTGCGTGCGAAGCCGGGACGGGTCGCAAGTTATATACATAAACCTTCCGTGAAAATGTATCTATCTGATGGTGAAAACCGCATCTAAATCCGTTGCATGGTTTAGGAGGAGTTAGCGGCCATACAGACATACAGACAGACAGACGCGGAAAGCGACTTTAATTTATACTATGTAGAGAAAGAGAAGATAGAGAAGAGATAGAGATACTTGAGTCGACGGTTTCTTTTAGCTATGAAAAAATCAAACTTGTAAGTCAACTATCAAAAGATATGACCGTTTATGTCGCATATTTATTTACCCCAATTTATCCTACTAATATTATAAACGCGAAAGTTTGTACTTATGTATAGATGTATGGATGTTTGTTCCTCTTTCACGCTCCAACGGAACAACGGATCACATGATTTTTTGCATGGGTATAGTTCAAGAGCCAGAGAGTGACATAGGCTACTTTTCATCATCATCATCACCATTGTTCATCCCTACGCGGGTGAAACCGTGGGGCGCAGCTAGTGTTACAATAAAATTGTTTCTGAAAGCTGTACTTATGAGTTCGAGCTTATGACGTCAATCATCGTGGATTGGAAGCGTTCACCTGTGATCACTAAGATATTCATAAAATCGATTGTACGAATACTATTTATACTCGTCATTATATCGATTAGTCAAGTCCAACTCGTACACTCACCGTTTTAGTTCTTTGTTTTAGTGTATCCTCATAAAAGTCTGCATGATGTGTTGAATCTGAAAATAAAGGAAAGATCAACATTAAATTATTGAACTATGCTAGCGACGCAAATATGCTAACCTCGGCAGTGGTTACATATTTGAGGCGTTTGGGGTCGAGACATTGGGCCCTTGGGGACCGGGAGCTCACCTCATTTTCAAAAATCTTTCAGAGCGCCTGGTTAATGCGACGCGTGACCAAAATGCTGGCGTGTTTCTGGCTCAACGCATAAGCATTGCCATTCAACGTGGTAATGCCGTCAGCATGCTGGGTACGCTGCCAACTGGTAGTGGGCTTGAGCATTTGGATTGTCTTTAGACCTTCAACGGTCTATGGGCAGTCTAACTGTATTTTAAGTTTTAGTTTTAGCTTTTTTTTTTTTTTTCTGGGCAAGTGCCTTTATTAACTAAACAAAATACAAGCTAAAACTAAAACTACAAATACAGTTAGACTGCCCATAGACCGTTGAAGGTCTAAAGACAATCTAAAATAATCAAATAGCATGCTTTTTTTGACAAGTTTTAGCTTGTATTTTGTTTAGTTAATAAAGGCGCTAGCCCAGGAAAAAAAATTGAACTATTAATCCATGTTTTTTACCGACTTTGAAAAAGGAGGAAGTTTCTTAATTCTTAATTCTCAATTCTCAAAATCATTTATTATTTCTTCCCAAGACATACTCCATGATTATAGTATTTTGTGCTAGGATGATTATTTTACCGCTTTTATTCGTAATATTTGTTTATTTTGTTCGCACGTTTATGGGCTAATAGATTATACAACAAGTGCAAAAATTGCGACCGAGATGGTTATTTTTTTCACGAGTTATGTAATACCCTGCTTTTTACCATTGACTGCGAGAAAGTAAATAGTAGGTAGTGTAGTAATAAATATATATTTTAATCTATTAATAGGCTTGCGTTTGACCGCCAACTCGCCTGATGTAAAGCGACGATGCGGTCTACGATGGAGCACGCTTGCCTAGAAGAAACCGATTCACTCGTGATATGTATTGTACGTTCACATACGTGAAACATCAATTTGTAATTTGTTTTCTACGACAAATGTACGAACTACAAACAGTGCAGAGCGGGAAATTAGATAGAATCTCGCGGAGTTATTAGCGATGCCAAACTTTAAAAAAGTTTCATCTAAGAAGTTTTTATTGTGATTTAAATAATTTGGACATATAAAATATATTTACCATTCATGAAACAAATGCAATTTCCTCGTATGGTAACAAACACTGAACTTGGAGGAACCTAAAGATACTTAGTGAATATCGTTAAAAATCTGTTCGTTTACTTCCGCGCGTAAAGCAATGTTTGAATTATTTATTTAGTGTCATAAGTGTAAGTCGTAAAGATATTTCAAGGGATCTAATGTAGGTAATAATTATAAAATTAGGTTCTTACTTCTTACTCATATTGCTCGAAAGGGGTATATTGTTCCGTGTTATTTTAGGCTCTTAGGCAAGGGTTATATTTCTTTAATATAAGCAAGTGGTTAATTAACATTCTACATTTACATATTTTAAATAACGTAAATTAACTTTGGCCAATTAATAATGACCTTCTCTGAATGGTTTTAATTTGCCCATTTAATAGAGCTTTTTGAATATTTGTATAAGACATACGACGACGTGGTGACTTTGTCTAATTTGTGTACATAACTAATTCACAGAAATGTCAGCCATTTTAAACTGAAAGGGACAAAAACTTACAACTTTTACTATAGGTTAGACCCTGAAACAGTTCCATAGAAAAATTACATTCGCACTCAACGAAATGTTGTATAGAAATCAGCTCTGTTATTTGTTTTGCTATTTCTGGGTTGGTCTCATAGTCAAACGTTGATAATGGTGACTACAGTGACCTTTCTGCTTTGATACCTTGTCTTATATTTCTTACTAGCGGTCCGCCAAGGCTCCGCACGGGTATAGTTATTATAGCCTATTAAAAAGCCTATATTAATCAGTGATAATGTAGCATTCAAATGATGAAAGAATTTTTAAAATCGGTCCAGTACTTTTTGAGCGAATTCGTTACAAACATACTTACATACAACTTCTTCTTTCTTTCCTCTTTATAATATTATTAGTATAGTATATTAGTATTAGTAAAGACAATTAGAAAGAAAAAAAACCTCTCTTTTCAGGAAACGAGAAAGAGATTCTCGTTTCCTGAAAAGAGGCTCTAATGTCTCGGAAACCGGACGGCAGCTCGTCTCTATCGATAAGCATAACGTGAATGTGGTATGCCTTTTTGTGATAGTTTAAAAGTTCACTTAAAGAAACAAAATAAAAACAATATTAAAAACAAGCTTTTCGTGTTCTTCTCAGCAAACCCGTTCATTTGATACCCATATCATGATGGTAGATGAGAAAAAATTGTCTGCCATCTTGGGGTGTCCGTTGAATTTAGTGTGATATCTTTTTATGTTCCGTATTTTGCTCAGCAAACCCTTTTATGTGATACCCATATCATGGATGTGCATAAAAATAACTGGTCCGCCATATTGAATTTGGGATGACGTCATTTAGCTTACCATGTATTGTCATCCAAACGTGTATGCAACATTTCAGTTCAATCTGTTGAGGATAACTGGTCTAAAAAAAAATATTTGTCCCACACGCATACAAATATATACATACTAACAGGGCAAGTTGAATAAAAGCTAGTAAAAAGAAAATAATAAAATACAATTTTTTTTGCGGGATTTGAGGCCACAACCTTCGGCGTGGCATCCGAACTTGTCAACACGTCTTTAACTTCGTTCCAATTACCACCTTGAAGTAGCGATGGGAAACGAAAATATTACCCCTAATCGTACATTTCCGAGCAAATTTAAACACCAATAAATCGAGGAAATGGTAAGATCAGTCAGATTTACTGCTTCCGATTACAGGAAGGGAACGAAAATTGTCTCCGAAATTCACAGATATTTCGAGACTCTATGGGAATATGGTTGAAATCAGTAACGAAGGAAGGAAAACGACTAAAACTATTATAAGTTAACTGTACAAAACGTACCTATAAATATGTAAACAACATTTGGAAGTCGATTTTAAACTACTTCTTATTTTCGTATCGATTTAAGACTTTGCAAGTGAGTAATTATTTAATTTATATGGAGAGGCTATGCTCGGGGTTTCTCTACGAGATCGAATCAGAAATGAGGAGATCTGTGGATGAACGAAAGTCACCGACATAGCCCACCGGGTAAGCAAGTTGAAGTGGCAGTGGGCAGGACATATAGCACGCAGAACAGATGGCTGATGGGGCTGAAAGGTTCTGGAATGGAGACCACGAACTGGTAAGCGCAGCGTAGGACGTCCACCTACAAGAGACCGCAGGAAAACACTGGATGCAGGCCGCTTTCACAACCGGCCCTATTGGAGATCAATTGGAGAGGCTTATGTTCAGTAGTGGACGTCCTATGGCTATGGCTGAAATGATGATGAAGTATGTAATTCGGATGACAATACAATAATTTAGTCCCATATATAGTCCTACTAATATTATAAACGCGAAAGTTTGTATGTATGGATGTTTGTTCCTCTTTCACGCAAAAACTACCGAATGGATTTTAATGAAAGTTTACAATAATATAGCTTATACATTAGAATAACACATAGGCTATAACGGGTTGTAGTAGCGAGGCCGTAGGCTGAGCTCTACGCGTACGAAGTAGCAGATTTCAGTTAGTAATTCATAATGATGAGTACAATGACCTCCTTTCGGCTTAGTACAGCCTATATGTGTAACCCTGTATCAGATAGGGGCTGGTAGGATAAGATTGTGTTGTTCTAAAGCACATTCTCCGACTCGCTACCTTACGCCGGTGTTCCAGATTAAGAAGTTTGTGTCTTAGCCACTTATTTCTCGTTTCAGGTCCAGATGGAGGTGCCAGGTCCTCCGCCTGCCTACGAGACCCTCGTTCAACCCAGGGACCACACTAAGGACTGCTTCGTATTACAGGTACATCCATACAATCTGAACTGTAGACGAAATGCAAATTATCGACACGTGAAATTAAAAAAAACAATTTTTTAATTCAAAATTTGTATGGAATTCGATACGTATATTACGTATTGTTTTCGTACTGTACGCACTGGCTAGATCAGACTATATATTTTTATACGACCGCTGCTGCGTTGGTTTCTGAACGGTTTATATAAATATGAAAGTTTTTAAGGCGACGTTTTCCCACTTTTAAGCAGCACAATTTTTTACTACAGGTGACCATAATCCTTGGTTTATTGTATGAAAGTCGCATTTAGCGGAGCAAAATCATAGCGCTTACACACAGTCGTGCGTTTCGCTACTTCTATTTTTGGGGTTCTTCTCATATTTTTCGAAAAGTATAGCTCTGTAATGTAAAATGTACCTCACCGGTTTCCTTCATAATTATGAAATCTATATATCAAGATATCGCAGACATAATTTAATAAACATGCAATTGAATGAATCCAAAAAACAGGGATAAAAACGCAAATCAGTGCTACTTTGAAAAAAAAATATCTATGGAGCGAAATGTGCTTAATCGTGTTTCGGTCTCATGAGTTTCCTAGATAAAACGTTCAATTTTGTTATGACACCATTTTTATAATTTTAAGCTAACCATGGAGGTATGCACACTTAAACTAGAATGACTATAATTGCTTAAAGTCGGAAAAGAGCGTCTTAATCAGTGCGTTCAACCCGTAATGATTTACGGTGCTGAAACGTGGACACCTACAGTTGCAGCGGTCCACATGTTCAAGATCGGTCAGCTGGCTATGGAGAGAACTATGCTCGGCGTTTCTCGTATCCGAAACGAAGTAATTCTCCAGAGAACCAGTCACCGACATAGCTCAGTGTATTAGCAAGCTGAAGTGGCAGTGGGCCGGTCATATCTGTCGCAGAACCGATAGCCGTTGGGGTAGACGTGTTCTAGAATGGAGACCACTTACTTACTTACTGACCACGAATGGATCATTCTCAATAGATCCATAATGGATCTGTAGAGGTTTTTTTTTCTCTTTAAATACCATTATAAAATTACGGATCTATCGAGAACTTTTTTTCAAACTAGATTTATTAGTAGTTCCTCGATGGATCTATTGAATTTTTTTCGGCAAACGTAGCGTGGGACGCCTTGAGATACGTTGGAGTGACGATATACTTAAGACAGCAGGCAATGGCTGGAAGAGAAAAGCCGAAGATTGGGCTAAGTGGCGTGCCCTGGGAGAGGCCTATGTCCAGCAGTGGACTACTACAGGCTGATTATGATGACACACAAAAATAAACAGCTTAAGAGTCGATATGTCGTCAGCTCAAATTCAAGTTTTGCCTCTGATGCGCGAAACAGGGACCAAAATATGCTATCTACTCCTGCAGGAAGAAATACGCACGAATCGGCACCCGCCTCAGAACTAAATTACGGAAGCGACATATGCTAAAAACTTCAAATTACTCAAGAGCTATTTTAATTTTAAATAAAACTAATTTACATTAAATTTCATTGTACAGATGACCATTAGAATATGATTAAATAAATTGTTATAAACTTCCAGAAGCGGAGAAAAAACTTAAAACGTGTTTTAGATAGCCTGTTTTCGCCGAATTATTCTATCGAGAAAATTTTCATCAATCATGTGTCCAAAATTACATTTAACTTACTTGTATACTTAACTATTTATAACCAAAATATGAATTTGTTGATGTTTGCCATAACCGCGTAAATTGAGTCAACGCTACCCAAGTTCCTCATCATCACATCCTCATCATCAGCCAGAAGACGTCCACTGCTGAACATAGGCCTCCCCCTTTAACCTCCACACTGAACGACAGCCTGCCTTTTGCATCCACTGGATGCCAGCGACTCTCACTATGTCGTCGCCAAGTTCACGACATATAAACTCTTAATTGAGAACCAGAATAGATTTTACAAGTCGGTTGATTAGATGCTGAATTGCCATTTGTAATTTTCAGCAAGTAGTGACGGAGCCACAATCGCATTGCCACGATGCCTGCCTGCCTGCCCGAGACACCGAACTGCCTTCGTACGAAGCGGCAGTTCTACTGAAGGACACTAAGTTATAGACAGAACCTAAGGAGATTAGTTTCTACCGTGTGTTAGAACGCATACAAAAGACTTGTAGGTTGCCGGAGATAATTATAAAAACACCGAAAGCAATGCGTCGTCCACACGGTACAAGGAACAAGGGCACACTTAAGTAGATGCAAGTGTGACAATGATGCGTTTATTCAATATATGCGTTTTTTTGTATAATATGATTGCGTTTGACCGATACAATGGAGCACGCTTGCCTAGTAGAAACTTATTCACTTGCGACCTGAACTTGCAGAAACCCATATTGTAACTGTTGTGGAACACGTGGGGAACACCAATTCATACTTGCACCGTGTGAAAGACGCATTATGGCCATGGGTAGTTGTATACGGTAAGTAAATTGCGCAACTTGAGATTCGACGCACGCATCATTACATATAATTATTATGTGCATTCCGTTATCGCACGCACGGCCATGTCTTAAGTTGAGCAAGTTACTTGCACCGCGTACATTAGTACAGTTACCCTTAGAGAGATTTTTCGCAATAAAAGTCCGTCGTATGCGGTGGCTCTTAGCTTTTCAATTGGGATAGGTGCTGTGGTTTTACTAAGCAGTTAGTTAAGTTAGTAAGATGTCAGTCAGTTTTGTTCAGAAAATGCGATAGTGGCGACCTCACCCATCTTTACAGATATTATTGCAACCAAAGCTATGTGACTCCAAATAAAAAGAAAAATTCGAGAAAGAGTTTTGAAAAATGTTTAAAAGCAAAGCAGAAGTTTTGCTTATTAAGTTTTCCTTTTAAGAAACAAAAAGGTCCGCCCTGTTAGCTTTGCTTTGAACATCGCGCGCCTCGCTGGAATAACTCTTTTGAACTTGATACAGTGTAATTCTTCTAAAACTGCATACTATTATCCAAAAGGCGGTGAATCTAGACAGAAACTTATCTATGAAAACATTTCAAAAATATTAATTCACATAGAATTAAACGAATGTTGTCTCAGGGCCTTTGTTAGTGACTAGTTTTTAAGAACTTGGTGTAGGGCAACCCGGTGGTGGTGGACCCGGGTATGTCCTAAAACTGCGACCAGAACCACCGGAGGATGGGCAGCAGCGTCCTGTTAGTACACGGTGAACGTACTGCGATCTCCAAGCCGCCTGCCAAGCGTGGGGATTATGGCAACACCCCTCTCTAAGAGGGAGGCCTTGTTCAGCAGTGGACATTTAATGCCTGATGATGTGTGTAGGGCAGAGAGGGGTCACTTGAACTCCGAATTAATAAAGTAACAAGTAATGATTTCTTTTAAATTATATAGGTCATATATTGGGGTATGTAACACCATCAAAAAACTGTAGCAAAAACGTTGATTACTACATACCTACATACCCATATTTACATAAATTTCACAAAAGTGTGATGGCTCAGTTGACCCCATTAAGTGGGGTCAATTGATCCACCCCACGGGGCTAGTTGAGCCAGTTGACTTATAAACGCATTTGAAAATCTGAAAAATAAAAATACTTCTTCTACGGCACGTTTCATCACATTTTTGGAAACAATAAAGTCGAGTAAGTGTTTTCTTGTACTTTCAGATTCTAAAAAAATCATTTTTAGTAAGATCCATTTGTCTTATAGGCGATATAAAAACTAGATTTTTATGGAAATTACATAGAATCTAGTTAAACACTACACAAACAATACATCCAAGCATCAACCTCTATTGTGAGACTCTAATACCATGCTCAAGAGACAACACTTTCGGTTTCGGCTCAAATGCCCCTTCCCCTTTTTTCACTAATTGAACTATAAATAAAATGAAATGAAATTAGGATATTTTTGATTCTGCCATCGTAAAAACACCACTATTATGAAATTTAAATATACTTACTTGATTGCCGTAACAAAACAAACATGGGCTGGAGACCAAACGATACGACTAACTGGTTTTTTAAGTTTTGTCTCGAACATAGTATTTACGCACGTTTACACTCAAACTGAACGCCGGGCGCTGACACAGCATCACCCGAGCCGCGTACTCCTCTCGCTTCTTCTGACATATCCTACGTGTAGTTACATGCATCGTTTGTCCTTTAGCGGCGCTAACAGCCTCTTGGTGGCGCAGGTGACCCCGCGTCTCATATGACCCCACTCTGCCCTAACGTATATACATTAACAAATAAAATAATAATTTTATCATATAAAAAAACATTACGATCGATTCGATATTTTAACTTTTTAAATAACTTTTTACCGGCCTGAATACAAGAATATTTTTGTACAGAGCCCACATGAAATGTGAAAAATCATCGCCCTGAATAAAAAAAAAGATGTGTTTAAGAAAAAAATGTGTTGTACTAGTATAGTTTGAACCCTTTTGGACTTGTAGTCTTGGAAGAATCACACTGTATACACTTACTTATGTAGCAGTCCAATGCTTAGAATTTTTTGTTCTCATGCGTGAAAGAAATTGGATTTGTACTACTTGTTCATTTGTCAAAAATCAATACAAATTAGCAATATATTGTTGAAATTAATATAACATCCCTAAAATAATTTACACATATTTTAGCTTGCAACTAGTTCCAATTCTAGAAAATTTTACATAAATCATAAGTGTTGCCAAACTAACACGATTTTTGTAGCCTAGAAAAAGTTCCAATTACCCATGTTAACGTTACCTACGGTCTGTCAAAAATGTCTAGAGAGGCTTCAAAATAAAAAAGTTCTTTGGTCTAGCCGAAGTTCAGCAACCTTTTATATGTATAAGGTACATGGAAAGATTTTCTTTCCCGTCAGACACGTCGGCTCAGGCACAGTATAAATAATAGTATAGCTCAGGATAGATTACTCTATACATATATGTCTGTTCTCAGACTATTCATCAGACATGTCAGATTCTGCTGGGTAGGAAATAGTAGCTTCAGGAATGCACCTGATATATGCCAGAGTACGATATTTAATTTTAATTTGGTTAATTCAGGGAATCTTACAGCGTGGTATATGTAAATCAGCTTAACTAATAAATATGTGGTCAAGATTCCACTTCTATAAATCAGTGAGCTTACTCTTGACACTCGATTTCAATCGTAATATGGGATTGGGATCGAAAACATGCCATTTGGTACTCTTCAATCGCTTCAAGAGTACCGAAAGCGTCGAGTTGAGTCGATTTTATTTGGGTCCATAAAATTCCACCATTATCGGTTCCAATCGTGCGCTAGTTTAGAATTCAAGAGTACCAAAATAGCATGTTTTCGATCCCAATCCCAAATTCGATTGAAATCGAGTGTCAAGAGTAAGCCCACTGGTCTGATTTGATTATCTTTTGTTTTACGCCTCAATACTGGAGTGGTTTAGAAAAAAAATATGGAAAAATTGCCTGTAAAATTGGAAAATTCGGGTATATAATTATGAAAGTGCTTTTTTATATGGGTATTTTGTATGAACCATAACTCAAACATTTTTGGACTGCACAACGTTTTTCGGGTCAGCTAGTTTAAAAGTGCGTGTAATTTTGTGTTTGATCAAATCCATTTTATTTAGTGTAATACTAAACATTTACTAGTAATGTATATTTTTTATACCATCAGAAAGTAGAGATTTCAACAAACAAAAAGCCCACCGACTTTTTTTTAAAAAGCTGATATTTTGACGTAAGAATTTCAGATTGAAAATTAGGGTGCTTTTTCAATATTAAGCCAGAATAAGGTGAAAAAAAAAACTGTGTATTTGTGACATAAAAATGTAAGTTTTCACAAAATTTAGTTTTTTCGAAAAATTTTTTTTTTTGGAATAGTTAATAAAAAAAAACAAAAACTTGGTTATTTGAATTTTTTACATAAATGTTGAGGTTATGTGTAAAAAGTGTGCAAATAAAAGTTGTAGATCTTTTTATTACCTATAACTTTGCCAGTTAACTTTTTTCCATAGGACTTGTAGTTTTGCCGGAAATCGAGATAAACCGTTTTTTTACCTTTAAAACCTTCCCGACTTCAGATCGGATCGCCCGTAAATTATTTTTCCTTTCATTTTTGTTATTTCTCTTCCTTTTCCAATGGGTTTCATCCTACAAAAAAAAAACACTTTTTTACCATTTTCAAAGGCTTCTGCACTGGTCTAGTCGTGATATGAACAACTCGGTATTGAGTTTTTTTTAGTAATTGATTTGTCACTTTTTCTCTTAATTGCTTTTAGATTAATGAAACAATTAGCATATTTATTAGTAGTAGTTAACACCTAGTTGTAAGTAAATAAACTAAAGTTCAGACGGTCTTATGACTAGAATAAGATAAATAGTTGAAAACTTTAAGCAGTAGGTATACGATATCTCGTGGAATTGGCTTTGTAATATGTAATTTTAAAAAGTACCTACCTATCTATATTTTTAAGAGTTAGCACAATAAATAAATCAATTTGACTGTGAGAATTTGTTTTCTTTAGAGATAATGGCCCTAGTCGCGTTAGCCTTAGCCTTTTTGCCATACCTGGCAAAAAAGCGGCATAAAAAAGGGAGAGCAAAAGGGGAAGGCCTAAGTTCAGCAGTGGACGTCTTATGGCTGATGATGATGATGATGTACCTTTGCCTGCAGCTTACATGCAAAATTAGGAAACTAGAATAGACGTGCTGGCACGCGTGGACGTTCGCGTCGTGAGAGATTATGTATACGGTATAGGTATCGGTATACGGTATAGAATTATGTATACGGCTAAGTTATACGGGGTGTAAGGGGAACACTCTCGAAGCCAAAAGAAGGTAATTGTACTCATCATTATGAACATCTTTTACTATGGCACCAGCCCTGGATCGCGAAAAAAATATCAGCTGTTCTATGGAAAACGTTCATTGACACTCGACAAAATGTATGGAACAGCTGTTTTTTTTCGCGATTTCAGGGTTGGTCCCATACTAAAAGTGGTTCATAATGATGAGTACAATTACATTCTTTTGGCTTCGAGAGTGTTCCCTTTACACCCTGTATAAGGTCAAGTCAACCAGAAAATCACGGCAAAAAACAATGATTATAATGCTTGTCAAAATTATAGTTTTTTCGCAAATGAACATAGGATATCGCACGCCGTACATGCGCTTCGAAATTTACGAATTACTATTGAAATTATTTCAATACTTATCACTGGCAAATGTACAAGGTATGCTACGCCAAAATCCTCAAAAAAACGTCGTAGAAATTGAGGTGTGGGCTAATTTACTGTTTTTACTTTGTTATTTATTTTATTCATTACAACTATTTTAACAGGATTAACCTAATACAATAGTGTAGTTTTTTTATTTGGATAGGAACTTAAAAAAAACAGAAAATTAATGAAAACTTAAAATATAAACTAAACTAACTTGGAAACTAAAGTATAGTTTACAAGTAAATATTTTAAGAAATTAATCCACTTTTTTTTTAAGTTATTTCACGACGATTCTCTTTTTGTACAGACTCTATAACTATATTCATATTTTTTCCTGTAACCTCCTTACAAGTAAGGCAGAAATCCGCAACGTCAAACTCAAAGAACAAATAGCGGTTTCAAATAAACGCAGATATGCAAGTTCCAATATTGGTACTTGAAAGTAAGTATGGACATCTTCGTTCTTCGCTTATACGGGCAAACGTAAAACATAAACCGCGTATTGAAACCTTACAATCCGCATTTAATATACTAATGGACTATCCCGTACTACTACGGAGGTTGTAAATCGTTCCCGAGTGCGGTTATCGGTTGCATTTCGTAATAAAAAGTTACTACTCCGGGAACATTAAAATAATACCTTTCCAATCGACTTCATAAAGATCAGTAGGTAGGTTGTCATGGCTCCATCTTCAGACCAGTTTGATGGTCCCAAGTTATTACCTACTTGCTAAGCATCAAATCGGTTCTACATTTATTAGGCGTGCCTACTTAGGTTACAAGTACATTTTTTTTTACTCCCGATAAAAGAGCTGTTACCCTTAGTACAAGTTTTGATAGTATTCGAAAACTTTTTTCGTTTTCGTATTGTTCCATACATTGCTGGGCTAAAAGGTATTCAAATACTTTTTTCTTATTAGAGTGAAGCAGTCTATACCGCCGCTTACTACCGATTTTAGTTTCTCCACGTTTCCTATACAGGCGCTTTACTAAAATGTATGGAACAATACATAAACGAAAAAAGTTTTCGTAAATATCAAATCTGGGACTAAGCGTTCTGATAATCTTCAAATGGTTGAGCAGTTTTCTTTAATCATAGCTAAGAACACTCTCTATAAAGACAAGTTTCTTTTCAAACAAAAAACCTTAAATCGAAATCGGTCTAGCCGTTTGGTAGCTACGATACCACAGACAGACGCGCATATATACATGAAACTTATAACCCCCTCTTTTTACGCCGGGGGTAAAAAAATCTACTTCCAAGATTTATTTACATACTAGCTGCACCCCGCGGTTTGACCCGCGTAGTGATGAAATATGATGATGATAATGATGAAAAGTAGCCTATGTCACTCTCCAGCCCTTGAACTTATACCTATGCAAAAATCAGGTCGATCCGTTGGTCTGTTGCTGCGTGAAAGAGGAACAAACAAACCAACAAACTTTTCGCATTTATAATATTAGTATGATTAATATATTAGTATGATTTCGCTATTTAGTAACCAGTGAAGCTGGAAAGCGTTTAAAAAATCATATCAATGGTGTGGTATCATATCGGGAGTTTTGGCGCCAAAAAAAAAATTCGTCCCGTTGTTATTATTTTCCTAAACTTGTGCATTTTCGAATGTTTATGTGTAATTATGGTGGATTATTATTTATTATGTGTTCGTGGACGTGCTCGAGTGTGGGTAAGTGATATAACGCGGAGAAACATGTATGCTCGCGGTGTTTCCAAAGCTCCATAGAAGCCTCTTGTAAAGTCTGCACCACTTTACAAGAGGCATGACTTTGATTTGACCGTAACTTACTTTACTTGACTCTGACTGTGATTATGACTTGTTTGACGCTTTTATTACTAAGTAGACATGTTTAATATTACGACTAAAGGACATTGAATACAGGGTCATGAAAATTTTAACAAAAAAAAACTATACTTGTCGTAGTTTTGGCGCCAACGTGGAAAAAAAACATGTCGGCTCGTTGGATTATTTTCCTAAACTTGTCTATTTTCGAGTGTTAATGTGTACTAAATGGTGAATTATTGTTGTTTTTTTGCTCGTAAACGTGCTCGAGTGTGGCCAAGTGATATTACGAGGTGAAACATGTCTTTTCGTGTTGTTTCCAAAACTCCATAGGAGCCTCTTGTAAATCTCCACCACTTTACAGGGGCATGAGTTTGACTTGACCGTGACTTACTTAGCTTGACTCTGACTTATTTGACGCTATTAAGACTATGTAAACTGTTTAATACTACGACTAAAGGACATTGAATCCACAGTCATGAAAATTATAACAAAAAAATGGGAGTTTTGGCGCCAACGCCAACGCAACGTGGAAAAAATATGTCGCCTCATTGTATTATTTTCCTAAAGTTGTGTATTTTCGAGTGTAAATGTATAACAACTGTGACTGTAACTGGCTTGTTTGAATACATTTCATGTAACTTGATAGTAATTTAATACTTGACACCGGCAAATGCACAGGAGTGCGACGCCAAACGCCTCACAGAATAAAAAAAAAATAGTGTTATCGAAATACGTATTTTAACTCTTAAAGGTTTTTATTCCGTGACTATGGTAAGGGTGCTGGTACGAGACAGAAGCCCCGAAGATATCCGCCCTCGAGCCACTCGAGGCGCCTCGAGGGCCGTTGATACTCGAGAGGCACAATGTGAAGGGGGCTCCACAGGGCTATCTCTGCATGAAGATAGTTTTCAATGAAGCTTGATAGGTAGGGGTAAAATTATCGAAATAGGTTAGGTTTATAGGTTAAACTTATGCACTAGCGACCCGCCTGCCCGGCTTGGCACAGGTGTAATTTACGTGCGAAGCCGGGGCGGCTAGTTATATATATAAACCTTCCGTGAAAATGTATCTAACAGATGGTGAAAACCGCATCAAAATCCGTTGCGTGGTTTAGGAGTTAGCGGCCATACAGACAGACAGACGCGTAAAGCGACTTTAATTTATACTATGTTGAGAAGAGATAAACAGCCGATAAATTAAATGACAATAATCGTGAGTGCAAGCCGGTGTTATAATAATTTATAATGAATCCTCCCGCGAGTTTTGATGAAGACAATTATAAGAGGCACAAATTAAAAGAGTAGTATAAATTAACTTCTGTGTTATAAACTGAAGAGAAGACAGAGACTGCCAGAACGGTACGTTGACACCGCTTTATGGTTGATATTCCAAAAACCCGTACGAAGCGCTTTGATTCCACAGACTAGCAGTGTTCCCCAATAGTTACAATCTGGGTGTCTTCAAATCACGAGTGAATCGGTTTCTTCTAGGCAAGCGTGTTCCATCGTAGACCGCATCATCGCTTAACATCATGCGAGTTAGCGGCCAAAGAAAAGCATATAATTGAAAAAAAAAACGGGGTTGTCTGTAAAGTCGGTTTACGGACGATAATTTTACGTGATAACGCTTGAGCCGATCGTGCCTCTCTATCGCTTATTCCACGCTCTCGCTTGCACGCGCGGCTCAGGCAGAACGTGACAATTTTTCGTGCGTGCAGCCGGCGTTCATCGATTTATAAGACCGATCCGACTGCTCCTTGCAATAGGAAATATTCAGTTTTTGGTACAGGCGTCGGTTACCAGAGGCACACACACACACAGCGATCCCGCCGGCGGGATTGTAGACCCCCAGGATCTGTTAGAAGATCGGTTAGATTCTCTCCAAATTATCAATTAGTTCAACAAACCACTAGGGGGCTCCAGGCACACCCCTTCTGGGGTGCCTGGAGCCCGGGGTCTGATTCCCACTCCCGGCGACGGCCCAAGCCGAGGTTCGTACCTTCGAGGTACCTAGTCGCCCAAAACTTAAATCACCAACTTATGCCGAATGCACTCTGCGTTCGCTAACTAGTCCGGTAAATCAAATTTAATGGTGTGAACAATATAGAGTTAATCAATCAATCAATCAATCTGTAGAGGCCAAAAGGCCAACAGTAAAAGTCAATATAAAAAAAAAAATAAGACGTTATCATGTAAAAATACCACGATCTGTGAAAAATACACTACAGTTACATTCTGTTTGGAAGAAAGTGTAAGATACAAAAAGTTTACATGACGTGGACAGATAGACAGTACAAATTAAAAAAGCTCAAAAAGTGTTCGTAAAGCTTATATAAAATCTCAGTATTCTGTGCCCTTAGTCCCAGAATTGATAGTTTATGAAAACTTTGTTCGTTTTCGTCTTGTTCCATACATTGCTGGGCTAAAAGGTATTCGAAAACTTTTTTCGTATTAGAGTGAAGCAATCTATACCGCCGATAACTGCCAAATTTAGTTCCTCCACGTTTCCGATAGAGGCACTTTACTAAAATGTATGGAACAATACGTAAACGAAAAAAGTTTTCGTAAACTATCAAATCTAGGACTAAGCGTATAGCTAAATTATTACGCCCGTGCCCGGGTCGCTAGTTGATATAATTATATTATGTAGTAGGTATGTACTTTTATTCACAATTTAAATGGATAGTGAACCAGTATCATGATAAATATTTTCTACAAACCAATTGACTATCCGTTATTTAATGTAGCTCTCGTTTGAGGTTAAATATTTCACCGCAACAAATTTCACTAAATAACGGATGCCTATCATGCGGGCTACGGAACTGTGGAATGGACATTATACCACAGATTATATTGGTATCATTAAGGCCAGCCTCGCCGGTCTATCTCTTTCTTAATAGGTAAGTGTTACTAATACATTTTTTGAAGTCTGATCATTTTTGAAGATAAAAAATAACTAAGTTGAAATTAAAAAAACCCGACTGAGCAGTATCTTTAGAATAACATTGAAAATAGTATAAATTAATTTTTCATCCCATCTATTCGAAAAGGACGACTTAGTTCGCCTTTAAGTGCATCTAAAGGTGGTGTTTTCTATAAGGAACTTTTTGCGGGCAGTAATGAGTTTTTAGTCCTCTTTATAAGTGAGCCGCAATTATCTTTGCCGCGCACTTTTTGAATTTGGATTATGAAAATGTATCAACTGTAAATATAAGTTTTTAGTTGTTTTATTATTAAATACTCTTTAATTTCAATTTAGTTGTTACTCTATGTATTATTAAATAATAATATTACAATAAAATATGAGGCGCCTTTAATTTTCTCATAGTGGGTGATGAAAAGTAGAGTGTATCACTCGGGCGCTAAATATTTTTTTGGCTCGGGCGACGTACCTACTTTGAACGCGCTACGTTCAGGATTCTACTAAAGAATCCCTCACTTCACTCTGAATTCAAAAAAGCGTCCTCGCCGTAAAAATATTATTTTGCTCCCTTATGTTACAATCTACGATTCATGTTGATATTTATTGGATGACGGAGGGTTTTTTTTTTCGATATTATGCTTTCATTGAAAACTGTTTTTTGAATGAATGATGAAAAATAATCTAATCTTCTTTTTGGTATAGTTTTTTTTTTTTCTTTTTTTTGTTTGTTCTTTTTTCTTATTTATACAAATCAATTGCTTTTCGTTAGTCTCGCTAAAACTCAAAAACGGATTTTCAGTTTTTTTTTTGTGTTTTGATCGCCTAAATACAAGGTGGGGATTGAAAGAAAAATAATATTGGAAAATTTTAAATATTCAGGAAAAACGGAAGGTCCTTTTTTCTATTGAAACTTGGAGAGGACGTTTTTCGGCCAGCAGGCCTAGCATGGCTTGTGGATAAATTGTCTTTCCACCATTTTTATCCACGCCTAGACGCGACAGAGCTAGAATATGGATACGTTTGTCTTTTTCTCGCGGGATAAAAACGGTGGAAAGACAATATGTCCACGGCCCGTGCTAGGCCTGCTGCTAGTAAAAAATAATCTAATAGTAGCTAAAGTATAAGTAATCTAGTAGTAGCTAGTAAATCTAATTCAAGTTTACCTAAAACTAACAGAGTAATTCTGGACCGACAATTCTTCCTAGGGTGAACTTTCACCTTCAATGCTTATTTTAATTTCTGCAGCATCATTCTCAACAAGAAAAAAAACGAATCGCTCGTCAGCTAAACTTGGCAGTTTCAATATTAGCCCGCTAATGATTATAAAAGTAGGCTCGCTCTTTGCTTAATTAATTCACGTTGCTTTCATTTACAGTGTCGGAACGCAAGCTCTTAGCTAAAACCTCAGATAAGACAAACAAGGAAGATATGCTAATTCAATTCAAGTATTTTTTTATGAACGGAAGACGCAGCGTAGGGTGGCCTTCTACTAGATGGACCGACGACATTGTGAGTCGCGGGCATCCAGTGGATGCAAAAGGCAGGCTGTCGTTCAGTGTGGAGGTTAAAGGGGGAGGCCTATGTTCAGCAGTGGACGTCTTCTGGCTGATGATGATGATGATGAATTTTTTATGCCATAGGTGATACACAGACAGACAGACATATAGGACAGACAGACATACATGATAGGCAGACAGGCCGCCTGATGGTAAAGCGAGAGAGTTCCCCTTACACCCTGTATATTAAAATGTACCTACTTGTTGCCAACTACTAAACATACCCAATGAATAACTTAGTATCGTACAATTCTGATGATATTTTGGAATTATAGTTTCAGAGTTTGTTTCGAATTCCGTAACTATTAGAATCGTAAAATATGCCCAAAATTACATCTTTGGGCTTTTCTTTTGTCCAAAATTAAATGAATGGACGGGCCTAGAAAAAGCTCATTTTTTAGATTTCATTCATTCATCGTTTCAGTCGGTCTCTAGCCGTAGGAAGTACGACACAAGACTATTGTTACACGATAACGAATCATCTGACAAAATTATGCCTTCGTGTGCTTTCCCGAAGTGTAAATACAACAATAAAAGCGCTATCTAATATTTGTAACAAATGTACCGTACCTACATGGTTATAATTTTTTTTTTTTTTTACTGGGCAAGTACCTTTATTTACTAAACAAAATACAAGCTAAAACTAAAACTACAAATACAGTTAGACTGCCCATAGACCGTTGAAGGTCTAAAGACAATCCAAATGCTCAAGCCCACTACCAGTTGGCAGCGTATTCAGCATGCTGGCGGCATAATTAGATTTTGAATTATATTTCCGACGGTTTGACTCGTTTTTATCAATGGTTATGGCCCGTCCATTAATTTTATTTTGGCCGAAGTATTTGTGCTTCATGATCTAGTGTGCACTGAAGAACACCCGTAGATTCCTGGGGCTACCTGTTTAAAGCGATTCTGTTTAGGTGACGCGAGAATTTGCGCGACCGCAAACCGTATCTCGGCGCGTTAAGGTTCACGTTCGCGTGATTTTCCATGGAAATTTTATCAAAATCAGTTCAGCAGTTGGTTTTTAATTCAAAATTAGTTTACTTGGATGACATATTATTGTAATTCATAATTTTTGTATTACTTGCGTGACATCTTCTTGTCCAAGATACCACAGTGCCTCAAGACGAGGGTCTTTGACCAGTGTGTGTTGCCAATGATGACATATGGTACTGAGACGTGGTCCTTAACTGTTGGCCTTTTGGAAAAACTCAAGTCACACAGCGGGCAATGGAGAAAGCTATGCTCGGAGTTTCTTTGCGCGATGGAATCCGAAACGTGGACATTCGACAAAGAACCAGAGTCACCGACATAGCTGTTAAAATTTGCAAGTTGAAGTGGCAATGGGCAGGCCACATCGCTCGAAGAACCGATAACCGATGGGGATGAAATGTTCTTGAGTGGAGACCACGAACCGGAAGACGCAGCGTAGGTTGGCCTCCCACTAGATGGACTGATGACATAGTGAGAGTCGCTGGCATCCAGTGGATGCAAAAGGCAGGCTGTCGTTCAGTGTAGAGGTTAAAGGGGGAGGCCTATGTTCAGCAGTGGACGTCTTCTGGCTGATTATGATGATAATTTTTGTAATTGCGTATTTTACAATTTTTTACTAAGTCTGTTTTTAAACTGATAATTATATACTTAAAAGATCTAGCTAGATACTTCAAAACTGGAGTAAAGATAATTTATTTGCACAAAACACGAATAAATCGTGCACCTTTAAGAACGCATGCACGTACTAGGTGTTAAAACAACATTGTCATTACATATAACGACAGTTTGCATCATGTTTTGCCTATTAATAGTGAATAGATTGCTTTTTTACAGTTTATCATCATCATCATTTCAGCCATAGGACGTCCACTGCTGGACATAGGCCTCCCCCAACGATCTCACCGTTTTAAAATCCATATGGGGAACATACACACATAGATTTTTATACAGGGTGTAAGGGGAACACTCTCGAAGCCAAAAGAAGGTAATTGTACCTACTCATCATTAAATGAACCACTTTTAGTATAGGACCAAACCTGAAATCACGAAAAAAAAAAATCTGCTGTTCCATAAATTTTGCCGAGTGTCAATGACCGTTTTCTATAGAACGGCTGATATTTTTTTCGCGATTTCACGGCTGGTCCCATAGTAAAAGTTGTTCATAATGAGTTCAATTACCTTCTTTTGGCTTCGAGAGTTTTCCGCTTACACCCCGTATATTAGAAGCTTAAAATAACTATTAGAAGATTTAAGATGGTTTCGTAAAAACAGTGAAATACCCTATTCCGGAAGTAACCATTTATATATTACATTACAAACCACTCAATTCCTTGTTGATGTTACGCTGGAAATCAAAACAGTTGCAAGAATTAACAAAACACCATGAAACTGATACCAACCGCATAATCTGGAACTATTGTAAATCATGCATAACCTCGGCCCAAACAAATAAACTTTACTATGTTCCAAAACAAATAAATTCTGAATACTTGTTCTAAAACAATTACATGGGAACTATTTGTTCTAAAACATAATATATTATACTAGCTGAAACTCGCTACTTCGTACGCGTAGAGCTCGGCCTTCGGCCTCGCTACTACAACCCGTTATAGCCTATGTGTTATTCTAATGTATAAGCTATAAATTATTGTAAACTTTCATTAAAATCCATTCGGTAGTTTTTGCGTGAAAGAGGAACAAACATCCATACATACAAGCTTTCGCGTTTATAATATTAGTAGGATGTAGATTATGTTACCTAATTAAATTGCAAGTTGAAGTGGCAATGCACAGGCAATGAAGTGGCAGGCCACAAACCGATGGGGAAGAAAGGTTCTTGAGTGGAGACCACGAGCCAGATGACGCAACGTAGGTAGGTCTCCCACTAGATTGATCGACGACTTTGTGAGATTCACTGGGTTAAAGAGGGATCTTTAACCTCCACACTGAACGACAGCCTGCCTTTTGCATCCACTGGATGCCAGAGAAACTCACAATGTCGGCGGTCAATCTAGTGGGAGTCCTCTGGTTGTTGATGATGATGATGATGATGACCTTATTCGCTTTTGTAGTTGTGTTTTATAAGATTACGAGCTTTGTTTCCGATGGTAGGTAGTCTATTTGGGAGACCGCTAGACTTGAAAGCGTGAGATCGCGGGATCAAATACCGGGCCGTATCAGTGAGCTCTTTGGAGTTTATATACGAATTTACCTCCTTTTTTTTAAAATAAATAATAGGCTTGCTTTTGACCACCATCACGCTTGATGTTAAGTGATGATGCGGTCTACGTTGGAGCACGCTTGCCTAGAAGAAACCGATGAGAACCTCCTTGTTTCCTGAGAACTACAATCTAGGCATCTTCAAGGCTAGGGTGAATAGATTTCTTCTAGATCAACGTGTTCCATCCTCGGCCACACCGTCGCTTAATATCAGGCGAGTTGGCGGCCAAACGTAGATTTATTTATTCTACGTATTCTACGTCAGATTTCATACTAAAATGATTAATCCAAAGTATAGAATTGAACTTCAATACGAAGAAGTGTGTACAAGGCTGTGGTACAAGGCAAGGACATTTTACCATTAATATATATAAGGACCTTGTATATTACATCATAGAAGAAAAAAAACATCAAAGTCAAAAAAGGTTGCTGTGGCTACCAAGGAGGTATATAACGAGTATAAAACGCAGGTGAAACCGCGGGGCGTAGCTAGTTTATAATAATTGAAATAACGTCTAGTTAAAAGTAAAGCGCGGTATGGATGTCGTTTCTTTGAAAAAGAGAATACAAACATTCGTCAATTCTAAAGAAGCCTGCAAAAGACGTCATCGTACATTTTTCATGAAATATTGCATTAATAAGTCTACCTATTGTGGGACCCATTAACCGAAATCATGGCGAGAAGCAACGAGGCG
The DNA here is from genome assembly GCA_932305915.1 of Agriopis marginaria. Taxonomy (NCBI): domain Eukaryota; kingdom Metazoa; phylum Arthropoda; class Insecta; order Lepidoptera; family Geometridae; genus Agriopis; species Agriopis marginaria. Next base: position 3,746,083 of record OW029932.1, read on the forward strand.
CTTGATAAATGGTGTAAAAACCCAGAGTCATAATTTTAATGGTATTTTTTGTCAATGCCGAGGTTTTTTCGAGTCTATTGTATGTTTTGAAGGTCGAGAATACCGTGCGTTTGAGGACTGCTACTTTGAGGCTTCGACCAAAATAATATATGAATAAATAAATAAATAAATAAATAAAATATTTGGGACATTTTTGCACACACGGTCATGAATGGACGGGCCCAGTACAAGCGCGTTTTTGAAGACTACAATATGATCGCCGGCGCTCATAATTCATATCGTTTCAGTCGGTCTCTAGCCGTAGGAAGTGCCACACGAGACTATTGTTACATGATAACGAAACATTTGACAAAATTATGCCTTCGTATGCTTTTCCGAAGTGTAAATACATAAATAAAACCGGTACTTATCTATTTTTTGTAACAAATATACTGTAAACTTTTATAGCTTGGTATTGAAGTATATGTCCGACGGTTTTGACTCGTTTTTACTGAGCAAGTTCAATGGTTAGGGCACGTCCATTCATTTTATTTTTGTCGAAGTTTTGTGGAATAACTTGCAAGTTTATCTAGTAGCTTTGGCTTAAAGAAGTTTGTCGGGAATCCAGGCGCAGTTGTGGTGAATATTCCTGATTTAACCTGACGTTAGAGGCTGAGCAGTCTAACCAAAGTATTTTGCTTTGATTTTGTTATGTACAGGGTTCCTGGTTAACAGTTTTAGAATCACTGCTTTTTTAAAAAAAAATATTACATGGGAATTACTCACGTAAGATTGAGCCGGTTACTCCGACTATAGTTTAAAGAAAATGTGTGAAAACCACGTCAGCTTCAATTATTTTTTTGGTTTAAATTTGATCAGCTATCAAGGCATATTTGTTGTAGCCAGTTGCATATACAAACGAAACGTTAGTCATTAGAAATCAGTTAGCAACTGTGATGTGGAGTGTGACGCGTTGATCTAAATATGTGTTCAATGTTCAATGAATGAATGTTCAATCAAGGTTCACTTCGAATGGTGTTTCATACATTTTGTCTGTTGTCTGATTTTTTCCCGCGAATTTCAAAAATATAAATTCGTATAACAGTTTTTTTTATTGATGTACTGAGGCCGCCCTTAAGAGGATGCTGACTTATTTACTTAATACCTACCAGTAACCCTGTATAAAAATCGATGTACATATAGATGTGTGTATGCTACTATATTTTTATACCTCACTGTGTGTATGTTCCCTGCGGACTCCTAACGGCTGGACTGATTTTGACGGGGCTTTCACTGACAGAAAGCTACACTAAAACACATGGCAAATATAAGAAGTAACTTAGGCTAATTTTATCAAGGGTTGTCAATTAATCGATTTTAAAGGTCTACTTTTGAATATTTGTGATGACGAATCGTCAAATTTGAAGCATATTTCGTCTTAAGGTATATTGATGCTAAAAAACGTTGTATTGCAATTTATGTAGGAAGAGGTGTTGTTTTAAATGTCTATCGGGACTTATTACGCATTATTTTACTAAGTTAATAATAGGTACTTTTCGCTCATGGCCTAATAATTGTCATGGCATATCATCGTGGCGTGACTATTGTTCATCACGTTATGTCACGCTGTTTGCTTGTGCCAAGAGTTACAATGCATTGTGATTCGTCTGGGTGCAACAAATCTTATTTGCAGATGCACGACTGTTGATAACGTATAATAAATGCTTGGCCATGTCCATCGAGATACAACACCTATAGAGTCACAAATGTGCAAATAAATGTCCGAACCAATACTCGCCGCACGCTACACATTGCGCCTACTCTGGTTAGTTGTAAGTGCTACGATGACATAGCGGACAAGCGACATCGAAGTATATGTATATGTATTGATTATCTTTTTAATGAATTGTATGGGTCGTTTTGTTGCCTGAAATAAATTAATTTGAATTTGAATTTGAAGACTATGCAAGCGACTTTACGTCTAAATTGGAGTAAATGGGGTATTGCGTACTATATAATCGATATTATTATTGAAACTGACGTGGTTTTCACACATCTCAAAATATATATTATACCTACTTAATTGATGTCTAGGTATGTACAACGACGATTGTTGACTGTTTTTTCTTGGAAATTTTGACTCTATAGGTATTGTATCGCTAGGGCCATGTCACAGTAGACATAATTATAAGCTAAAGCAGTAGACTGACTCGGCCGTGTCCTTGAATTCAATGCCCACTGTCGGTCACAGGACTGATTGTATCAGGGTTTTAAGAAAATTTTCAATGTTTTTGCTGTCTTATACTTTTTAGCTATTTCCTATATTTACCTCATTGGATTTAGTTCTGGCATGATTAAATAGACACTGTTTTTTGCTGCATCCTACATTTTGTCGAAAGAAAGAAAGAAATTAAAATATTTATTTATGACAGAAACAAAACATATACACATTATGAATAAAATTAAAACAACAAAGTAATAGTTTCTGCCACAAGCCGGATCGAGTGTCAATTACCGTTTTCTATGGAACAGCTTTTATTTTTTTAAGATTTACTATTTCAGATTTGGTCCCTTAGTAAAAGTTGTTCATAATCTTATTTTATTTAGAAGGTACACAAAACAGGACAATCTCAACTTAAGCTAAACTTATTGCAAATATTAGATAATGATGAGTACAATGACCTCCTTTCGGCTTAGTACAGTCTATATGCGTAACCCTGTATACGAACTATTAGTAAGTACAGGTACTGCACAACAGGCTCGCTTAGCCTCGTTTATTGCCAATTTTCTATACCGATGCATCACGGACGGCCGTGGAATAGGCCGAGGATGCCTCGAGGGCAGCCTGCTCTTGGGATTGGACATTCCGATGCTGTTCCGATGTAATCGAGGAACGAATTGTGCGCTTGCGGTAAAATTCAAATCCCTAATGACTTTTGGACTTAGGCACAAAGTAGAATTGCTTTCAGAAGTTTTCAAAAAATTCTGGATATCTTATATATATAGGTATTTAAAAAAAAAAAAACACTCAAATATAGAACAAACACAAATGTTTATAACATGAATGTGTGCTCTAGGTAGGAATCGAACCAAGCGCAGAAGATAGGTTCACTACCAACTGATGAGCCACCAGGGCAGCAATATAAGAAACAGCATTTTTTTGCGAATTTTGATAAGTCGTAGAATAAAAGTTTATTGTTTGTTTCAGTCCTTATATTAGGATGCTAAACAAAACCTTAAACTCTACATATTAGTTGTATGTAAAAGTAATAAATTATAATGTTTAGAGCTTTGTATCTAATATATTTCATTAATAGATATGTTATTTGCCGCTTGCATGTAATTTCTCATATCCCGTAAATTTCCGGTGGCGAAGTCCCGACTCGCGGAAATCCAACATATTGAGGAAACGCTAGGGCCGCACGTCCACTAAAAGTCGAGGCGAGGCGTACAAGCGACGTGGAAAAGACAACTTTTCATCGTACGCCCGATCGCTTTTAGCGATAAAAACACCTTTTATTATCTATTTCAAATTTATTCCTTTTCTGTAGGAATAAATTTGATTTTTTTCTCAATATAGATTAATCATCATCATCATCATAGTCAGCGTTTTAACAGTCCACTGCTGGACTTTTAGCCTACCCCCGAAAGGGTGATTGGGCCATATCCACCACGCTGGCCCAGTGCGGATTGGTGGATTCACATACGCAATTGAATTCTTTCTACGTACGTATGCAGGTTTCCTCACGATGTTTTCCTTCACCGAAAAGCCAGTGGTATGAAAATCCGTACATAAGCTCCAAAGAGCTCATTGGTACGGGCCCGGGGTTTGAACCCGCAACCTCACGCTTTCCAGTCTAGCGGTCTAATGGGCTACCACGGCTTATATAGATTAATATTGATATAGATTAATAGTTAGGTTTAATTTGTTGTTTTTAGTTTTAATGATACGAAGTTAAATATGGCAAAGGTAAAGGTTGTGGAATGAGCTCCCAATATTAATTTTCTTATTTTCTCCAATATTGGGAGCTTATTCCACAACTTTACCACGGTAAATATTCCGTAAATAATCCCATATGTTTAGTGAACAACCGTGATAGTTTAAAACAGTGTTTTAAATATGGCATCTTATTTAAGTTACTGAAATACGTGTAAACATTAAAAAAAAGTGTTATTGTATTGTACGTTTAAAAACGTCCCGTCGCACTTTTTCAAACTCGGGATTTAAGGCTAATTTTAGGATGTACTATTTAAGTGCCCAATGCAGGCATGTGGCAATGTGCCAATGCGGCAATGCACAATGTAATTGCAACTGTCAGAGCAAATAAATGCTTGGACCGAGGTTAAATATTATAGACAATTAAAAATTAGGTGACCGTCAGGTAAACACTCCTTGCTCTAACCACTGAGTTTCGGACGCTTTCCTGTCGGCCTCTTTCCTGTCGGCCTCCAAATACTAGCAAGCCGGGAAGGGTTGGTTGATTTTCCACGGTCTCTTGAACGCTGAGCTGCGTCGCCTCGCTTCTACTTTACAGTGGGCGATGGGCCTAACTCATTACAGGCAGTTATTACTGAAATTTAGAAATTAGAGTTATAGACTGATGCGATGTTATACATCTGCTAGAAAAAGAGAAAATAAGGAAGTGTGTGTAATATAGAAATCAGGGTATATTATTTTAATATTTCAATTGCAGCAATATTATATCTTCTCCTAAGAAATAGCATAATTTACTAATTTCAGGAAGTAAATTTTTTTTATTGATAATTTTCAGTTATGTCTTAGGTATGCTTTTTGTAATATCAAATGACATTACATTGTATACCACAGAAAATATTATTTTTTGTTTAAATTAGAATGGCTGTCAAGGCATTTTTGTAAGAAATTTGTTGTAGCCAGTTGCACCCATATAAATGAAACGTCAGTCATTCGAAATCAGTTAGCAACTGTGATGCGGAGTTCGACGCGTTGATCTAAATAAGAATGTTCAATTAAGGTTCATGATTCATGATGCCTAGTAACTGATTTTCCTTCTCATTTCCGTTCTATTTGCCTTCTCTTTTCTGTGTTGTATACCTATTGTTCCATACCAATTGACATAGGTACTTCACGCTTAACTTCGATGTTTTTTCTAAAAATTGTACCACTGTGTTGACACTTGTATTCTTAAGGTAGCATTCCGATATTGGCGACCGCGACCAGTGACAGCGGTCGCGTCGCATATATTACTGCTCAGTATGAATTTATATGGAGTGGTAAACAATGCAAGCGAACGCGTCGCGCGACGTGTAGCGCCGGTCGCGGTCGCCAGGATTGGAATGCTACCTTTAGTGATGCAATTCATCGCTGTAAGAATACGAGTGTCAAATGGTCCAAACAAGGCTATTGTTTACCAGACACGGCTGTTTATAAAATAAAGAAAAACACCTACCATTCGTTCACACCAGTTACCACAGGTTTACATCATTCGTTTACATAACAAGTAAATTTTTAGTAGAAAAAAAAAAAACAAAATCCGTCTTCTAGACTATACATATATGTATGGCCGAAGCGGTATGAACTTAAACTAAAAAACTAGAATAAATAAAATATAAGAAATTACATGAAATATAAAAATAAAAAAAAACTAGGATAAAAGCGCTGAATTAATAATTTCAATAAATTTTTATATCGGACCACCTTTGAAATAATTATGTCCTATTAAACAAAAAAACAATCATGTAAATTATTTCATATTTGGCGGAGTAATCGCGTAACAAACAGGGCGATATTGATCTCGACGGCGTTTTTGTTTTGTAGTAGGTACATCTCTACATAGTATAAATTGAAGTCGCTTTCCGCGTCTGTCTGTCTGTCTGTATGGCCGCTAGCTCCTCCTAAACCACGCAACGGATTTTGATGCGGTTTTCACTATCAGTTAGATTCATTTTCAAGGAAGGTTTATGTATATAACTAGCGACCCGCCCCGGCTTCGCATGTAAATTACACCCGTGCGAAGCCGGGCGGGCGGGTCGCTAGTGTTTGTATATTTTATACAATCATTTTTTAGTTTAATTGTAGCTTTTATTTAGTTATTTTAAGTTTTAGTTTATATTTTAAGTTTTCGTAACAAACATAAAAAAACATACATTAGAATTGAGAACCTTCTCTTTTTTGAGGTCTGCTAAAAATGCGGCTTAAAACGTGCCGTTTTCAGATTTTGGTACGGTATTCGAAATACAGGTTTAGAAGGCGGAATAAATGGCATTGGAGTGGCAGCGGGAGCATCCGCTCGTAGCCTCTCCATGGCCATTCGAAAATCAAGCCGCCGAGACTAGGGTTACCATATCGCAGGATTTTTAGGCTTTTTTCAGGATTGCGTCCGGATTTTGTAAATCTCAGGAAATCTCAGGATTTTTAGAATCCTACTAATATTATAAACGCGAAAGTTTGTATGTATAGATGTATGGATGTTTGTTCCTCTTTCACGGTGCAACGGAACAACGGATCGAGTTGATTTTTTGCACGGGTATAGTTCAAGAGCCAGAAAGTGACATAGGCTACTTTTCATCATCATCATATTTCATCACTACGCGGGTGACACCGCGGGGCGCAGCTAGTTTTTAATAAAATTGATCCAAATAGATAGTTTTTCAGATATTTTTTATCAAAAAAAACAGTAGCTTACTTATTATTAGTGTTGTACTAATAATAAGTAAGCTACTGTTTTTTTTTACATTATAATTTCCATTACTATTTTTATCCATTGTATTTTATTTCATTTCATTTATTTTTAATTATTGTTACTATTGACATGTACCTAATTATAATTATGTTTTACTTTATTATCAGTTTTTTATGTAATTTGTGTGAAAATGTATATGGACGTCTGAAATAAATGATTAATAATAATAATTAATAATAACAAACACAAAATCTAGTATTTTTTCTTACAAAAATGTCTTGAGAGCTGTTCTAATATAAACAAAAACAAAATGTCTGTCTGTGGTAACACTGCACGGCAGGAGGGTGACAAAAAGTCCAAGACCATAACATCTCAAACACATACTCTACATAATTGTTGTAAATTACGTTTGTTGGAAAATTCGCAAATTGCGACAAAATCTCAGGATTTTTTAATGGAAATCGGTTTTTTCTCCGGACTTTATTTTTCCATCGGGTAACCCTAGCCGGGAGTCGAGTGCCATCACCACCGTTGGGAAAAACGTATTGAATTATGTTCCATTCAAGTATGGCACTTGTCGAAGGACCGCATAGATAGCCCGTTGAATACGAATAAATTGAGTACTAGGCATCTATGGTTAGCGAGAGCAGCAATCACTCTAGGCGCCATGCAACGGGCGCCAAAAAAGCAAAAAATAAAATATTTTTCATCCCATCTATTCGAAAAGGACGACTTGGTTCGCCTTTAAGTGCACCCAAAGGTGGTGTTTTCTATAAGAAACTTTTAGCGGGCAGTAATGAGTTTTTAATCCTCTTTATAAATGCGCCGCAATTATCTTTGCCGCGCACTTTTTGAATTTGGAACATCTTAGTGTGCAGCGCCAAGGAAATCGAACGCAAATATTGTTTGAATAAAGACTGGCTGGTACGACGGTCCATAGTCGCGCCGCACAGATCGACTGTGTCGCCGCCAGCTGAATAAAAAAAAAAAACAAATTAAAAACACGCGAACTACAGCCTGCGTTTTCGTAAATTTTCACGGATTGTTAGAAATTTATGGTTTTGTGTAACAATAAATTTTCATAATTGCGAAAATGTCTCAAATGTAAATATAAGTGTTTAGTTGTTTTATTATTAGATAACTACTCTTTAATTTCAATTTAGTTGTCACTCTATGTTTTATTAAATAATAAAATTACAATAAAATATGAGGCGCCTTTTATTTTCTCATAGATGAAAAGTAAAGTGTATCACTCGGGCGCAAAATACACGGGCTCGGGCGACGTACTTTGAATCCCTCGCTACGTTGAGGATTCTACTAAAGAATCCCTCACTTCGCTCTGGATTTAAAAAAGCGCCCTCGCCGTAAAAATATAATTTTGCTCCCTTATGTTACAATCTACTAAAATGGCGCCGCGCGTCTCGGTGCTGGGACAGCGGGGCACACTTGCATTGTTTGTAGCCCGCATAAAATTTTGATGTGGAAAAAAAAAAGAAAAAAAAACATGATGAGAGAAACATGTACATCTATACTTATAATAAAAACCCGTACGAAGCGCTTTGATTCTACATTTATTGTGCAAACTGCTAGTCTGTGGAATGCACTGCCTGAATGGGTGTTCACCGATGGTTACAATCTGGGTGTCTTTAAATTACGAGTGAATTTGTTTCTTCTAGGCAAGCGTGCTCCAACGTAAACCGCATCATCGCTTAACATCACGCGAGATGGCGGTCAAATGCAAGTCTATTATTTATATTTAAAACAATTGGTACTCTCGACTTCCTTATCGTGCTCGCCTGGACGGCACCCGGTTTGATCCTCGGCCTAAGAGAGAGAATGTACCCTAAAGCCACCATCCTGGCCCAGTGCATGTTAGTGAATGTGATATGTCTTTTTTTTTTTTTTTTTGACTTGTAATGTTGGCCTTTTGGCCTCTACAGATGGACCGGACTAGTTAGCGAACGCAGAGTGCGTTCGGCATAACTTGATGGTTTAAGTTTTTGGGCGACTAGCACAAGGGCACCTCGAAGGTACGAACCTCGGCTTGGGCCGTCGCCGGGTGATATGTCTTTTGAGGTTCTTGGATATATATACCGGTTTCCTCACGATGTTTTCTTTCACCGTTTTTGAGCGATGGCATCGAAACTGCACATAATTAATTTTTTGGTGCAGGGCCGAAGATCGAACCGAGTGCCGTCAGATTGTAAAGCGCACAAGCTACCGCTCGGCCACCATTACTCCATTTTAAATTTCAGTTTATTCAGTCTTTCATCATCATCATCATCCACAGCCTTCCTTATCTCACTGCTGGGTATAGGCCTTTCTCTTGCTATGCCATCTGCCTCGGTCCTGTGCTAATCTAGTCCAGGTTCGACCCGCGATAGTAATAATATCATCGACCCATCTTGCAGCTGGACGGCCAACGCTCCGCCTACCTTGCCTTGCTTTTCATTCAGTCTTTAGTGGACGTAAATTTGTCTTTTATGCACGTTTTTATAATGCTTTGGTAATTGAATGCCGTGCCATCGATATCCGAGGGAGATCTCGTTTTCAAACTCTGCAGCCATCCTGTATTATTCGTCTTCAGAAATGCGCGACTTCTATTGAAAGATTCGGATCTCAAAGCAGCTTAGACTAATCCTAGGAAGGTCGATTCCTTTGCTCTTTTCAGCATTGGGAAAGCATATTACGAATGGTCCTGCATTTTAGTGTCCATTTTAAGGATAACAAAACAAACTGGTTTTGACATTGAAATTTAAAAAAAACTAAGCTATCACTATCGGTTTAGCCGTTTAGGTGCTACGAAGCCACAGACAGACACATATTCAAATGTTAAACTTATAACACCTCTTTTTTGGGTCGGGGGTTAATAAGGTCTTGTAGCTTTCTTGTAGTCATGGGGACTATTAGAAAGTTCTAAATTACATTTGACACTGGCTTAATAGACAAGATGTCTGAAGCCAAAACTAATATGAAAAAACTAGCTAGATTTTAAAAACTGACAGAGTGGAGTTTAAAAACAGGAAATGGGGTCGCGGTCGCGCAGCTGATCTCGTAGATAGGGCGCTATCAAGTTAATGAGCCATTAAAAGTTGTACTCCGCTTAGCGCGATGATTGCCGACGATCCGACGATGCTGCTCAAATTGTGCGCACTCAGTCTTGAGGTTAATTAGCGCTCGCTGACAGGTAAAATACGCTCAGCAACTTCTCGGATTGGCACTTTTAGTTTTTAGCCTACTACTAATTATCAATTTAAAAACCGATTTCAAAAATAGTAATCACGCAATTTCGTTTAATTGGACAAACTTTTTCCCAGTTATTTTGATTTAAAAACTATAACTACTGAACCGATTTTTGTCAGAGATTTTTTTTATTGGACCAATTTAAAAGTATTCAATTACAGTAAGTAATTTTTTTTAACCCTTTACATCTTACAGATAAAAAAAGCTATCACGCACGAGGCCGATGGCTATCACGCGCTGCGTTGCGCAGGGAGGTTTCCGCGTCACCATGCACTCAATGACATAGTCCGGAGAGCCTTTGTGTCGGCAAACGTTCCCTGCGTGCTGGAGCCTCCAGGGCTCTGCAGGTCTGATGGGAAGAGGCCGGACTGGCTGACTCTCGTCTCTCTGACGGGAAGTGCACGATATGGGATGCTACTTGCGTCAGCACTGTCGCCGCCAGCCACCTGAGTCGCACCGTCCGCTCATCGTCAGCAGCGGCGGAATATGCCGCTGATAAAAAGAGAGAAAAGTACGCGGCGTTGGAGCCGTTTTACAATTTTGTGCCCGTTGCCGTGAAGACCATGGGTTGTTGGGGGACTGAGGCCAAGAAACTCATTTCGGAGATAGGGCACAGGCTCAAGGAAAAGTGTGGTGACTCCCGCTCCGGCTCGTTCCTGGTGCAAAGGTTGGCCATTGCCATCCAACGCAGTAACGCAGCGAGTGTTTTGGGTACATTTGCGCCGGGAACGGTTAGGGGTGGGTTATTTGAATAGTTATTAGTTTAGTTGTAATTTTAACTGATTTGACATGTAAAATAATATTTTATTAATAAATACGAGTACATTACTTTAAAAAAAAAAACAACAACAAAAAAACGGTATATCAATGACGGAGTTCTGAAGTAACAAAGATCTAAAAAAACAACTGATTTTAGAACCCTTTTCTTTTTTGAAGTTAAAAAGGAAGATCTCAGTTATTTTCTACCAACCAATACCACCAAGACTTAAAAAACAGGAGATCTTCGCCGAAGGTTGACGACCATTTTGATTCAGTGGTAGTGTCTGCCTCATGAGCTGCAAGTCTCGAGTTCGATATCCATACATACCTACGATGTTCAGGGTGTCCATACAAATAATTTTCTAGTTCATCGGACTAACAGAGGAATTATTGTCAGGGTCAAACTCCTCAATGATTGGACTACGTCATCATCGCTAGTTACATAATGAGTAACTGAATGCAAACTGCTGTACCGGCGCGGCGTGGCGGAGTTTTAGGTACCTAATCTACATAGGGCGCGGTCGGGCGGTTGGTGCAATATCCTCTGTTCTGTTTATCGAAGTTTTGATCGTAGTTTGTGCTAGTAATCATCGACCAAAATAAATTAAATGGACGGGCCATAACCATTGAACTTGCTCAGTAAAAACGAGCCAAAACCGTTGGACATATACTTCAGCACCTAATTATAATTATTACAGTACATTTGTTACAAAAAATTGATAGCGGTTTTTTTACACTTCGGGAAAGTACACGAAGGTATAATTTTGTCAGATGTTTCGTTAACGTGTAACAATAGTCACTGTTGCTCTTCCTACGGCTAGAGAGCGACTGAAACGAAGTGAGCGCCGGCGCTCATTTTGTAATCTTCAAAACTGCGGTTCTTCTAGGCTCGTCCATTCATTTTATTTTGGTCGAAGCTAGTAATAGGTAATTAGGTACTTACAACCTATCTATCTTCCACATTTAATGTATCAGATAGTATCTGTCAGAGATTAGATTACTAGTAACATTAATTACTGATACTACTGATAATTTGTCCGAATGTCTTGATAAGACTGGATTTCGCTTTCAATCCAACGAACTACCGATAAACAATTGTGGCTAATGCACTAAATATTTGTTGAGTGTAAAGTCATTGTACTTAGCTATGATAAGGCACGTCAACATCACATACTGGGACATATACACAGTGCCGGTTTTAGACCAACCAGTGCCCTGGGCGAGATTTCTACAGCGCAGCCCCCCCAAATTTTGAATTGTATTAAGGCATATCTGGCGCCCTAGGCGGTCACCCAACCGCGCCCTACCCTAACGTAACGCTGGTACTGCATATACAGATACACATAACAAAAAGTGTAACCTGCAGTGCAAGTATACCTTTCTTTATCGATCGTCAAATTCGATAAAATGTCATAGAATCGATCATAGCGAGTACTGATCAGATGGCATTTTATCAAATACTAGCGGTCCGCCCCAGCTTCGCACGGGTATAGATTATAGCCTATGTCACCCGGGGATAATGTAGCTTCCCGTCAGTGAAAGAATTTTTCAAATCGGTTCAGTAGTCGGAGCCTATTCAATGCAAACAAACAAACAATCAAATCTTTCCTCTTTATAATATGACTAGCGGTCCGCCCCAGCTTCGCACGGGTATAGATTATAGCCTATGTCACCCGGGGATAGTGTAGCTTCCCGTCAGTGAAATAATTTTTTATCGGTTCAGTAGTTTCGGAGCCTATTCAATGCAAACAAACAAACATATGATAGGGATTTCTTTACAAGATCGAATCAGAATACGAGATATAAAATTATCAGACAAAGAATTAAATTAACCCACATAGCTCAAAGGATTTGCAAGCTGAAGTGGCAATGTGTTTGCCATATCTGTAGAAAAACCTCTCAGTTCTTTCGTTGAGTTCTTAAGTGGAGACCACAAAGAGATTGTAGTGTAACATATAAGATCATTGGGAGACCACTTTGTCGGCAAACGTAGAGTTAGACGCTCTGCGACCAGGGGGATAAGACAAGCATGACCCACTTTCTGTTAGCGCCTGCGGAGAGATGAAATTGTATGAAAATGACATTGACAATGACATTAACTTGAGAGATGTTCCCTCAAGAAAGTGGGTCTTGTCCAAGGAAGAGGGTATAAATATTATAACGTCCTTGGTCTTGTCTAACCCCAGGTGGAGCGACTAGGTACTGCGAAAGGCCAGTGGTAAAATGTATGCGTAAATCATGTGGATCGTGGCGTGTGTGCTTTAGGAGAGGCCTACATCCAGCAGTGGACAAACGTTAAATTATGCTGTTGATCATGTATTTATTAAGTTTTCATACATCAGTTGTCAAATGTCACACAATATGATGAACAAGTTAATTTGTCCAAACCTCTGGAACAAACCTTATGTGAATTTGTTAAAATTATTATAAACTAATAAAAAAACTGCAAAAATAAATAAAAGATACACACTGCTTGTTAGACGATGCCGCGGAGTGGAAGGAACGGCGGTGCGAGGCAGAATGAAATATGTCGTGCGCGGCCACCGCAACTGACGAGACAAACCATTTATCTTTTCTGATGGCCACAGATAATAAAGCAATAGTTTATTTTTATCGCAGAGGTGAACGACTGCGGCTTATCAAGTCGCATCATAAATTATTTTCCTTGAAAAATGGAGACCGCAGATTTATGTTTGTTAGAAAAATATTCTCTGAACATGCAACAGAACTTTTTCAGGATTTATACACTTCTGCTCAAGGCCTAGCCGATTGCTGAACGAAAGGTAAAAAATATATATAAGACAACCTTTATATAATAACTTGTTATTATTTAAAGGTTGTCTAATACAAAAGTATTTTATAATGATGTATGTACTAAATATAAAAAAATATATTATTAAAGTTTATTTACATTTATATAAGTTTCGAAAAAAAAATAACTTAATAAATTAACATGAGCATTACATTGTAAAGATAATGTTGTAATGCCCAATCCTCCGACATTCCTTGTTAGGACGATTATGACTGATTGGAAAGAGCTACATTGGATTCGATATCGAGAATGGTTATTTGTAGTGGATGAGCAACCCGAAGCTTCACAGAAGGGTTTGTAACAATAGGTACACACTCAAGTGTACAATAGGTAGGTACACTTGAGCGTGTATGGCTGGCTTTACATAGAAATAAGAAACTGAACAGGGTAACCTGCGGCCTTATTATAGAAGTGATCGTGATCGAGATTGCATGCCGTCCCGTTCGCATCTATTTACTCGCACCACGTGCGTAAGTGAGATGGCACGCGATCGCGATCACGATCCGAATCATCCATAATAAGGCATCTGCGCCAGTTCGGCTTGACCGGACAAGATTTTAATTGCCGCAAAGTCAAAGTCATTTATTCATAAGTATAAATTTACACGTCAATTCAAAACAATAATTATTATAAAAAATGGTATTTAAGTATCATATAAATTTTCATTATGTATATTATAATATTATTTTATTTGGCTATGAGCTCCTGGCCCTGAACTCATTGAAGTCATAGAATGTTTGCTCGATAAGCCAGCGCTTGAGTCTGCTTTTAAAGCAGCTCGCACTTGGAGCAGTTGTTACTGTTCGCTCCGTCTCAAATGCGCTTGTGCCTATCTTTAGGCCGTAATTTCCACACCTGTTACGGTTCTATATTAGATCAGGTGGAGCTAAAGGTAAAACCGATCGTGTATGGTGGCCTTAACGCTGACGTTACGTCGCGGTTTGATACAGTCCCAATATGTCACGGAGTTAGCAGCCGAAATGTATTTTACGATATTTGACGAGTTTTACGGGCGATCGAACACGCCGGATATTACGATCGGCAATAAAATGAGCAAATAATCTACTGTATTTGGTAAAATATATAAAAATATTACGGACGCCTCATAAAATATATATAATATTGAGAACAAGGGCAATAAATCTAGAGAAGTGAGAATCGTGACAATGACAATAATGCAAGATGGTTAGGGATAAGATCATCGAGTCACAATACATATAGAGTCACAATCGTGCCAAAAAAAACCGAACCAAAACTACCGCGCACGCTACGAATTGCGCAGACTTTTTGGTTAGTTACAAGGTAACCGCGATCCTAATACAACGCCGCGCGATGCCAGAGCTACGATGACATTGCGAACAACTAACGTTGAACACTATACAAGCGACATAACGTCTAAATTGGAGTAAATATGGCATTGTGGAGTATGTTATTGATACAATGTATGTACAATGACGCACGAACGTTTTTTGACTGTTTTCACTGAGAGATTGTGACTCTATAGGAATTGTATCTCGATGAATAAGATGAATTGGCATGAACTCATTTCCATTCAATCATTGTATTCGACAGTTTAAAATTTTCACTATTGTAAAAAAAACTTATTTCCTCGTGAGGATTTTGGCGTCGCACTTCTTGTGCATTTGCCAGTGTCAAGTATTGAAATATTTTCAAATTTAATTAAATATAGTCAACCCAGTCATAGTTACAGAGTCAAGCAAAGTAAGTCAAGGTCAAGTCAAAGTTATGCCCTAGTAAAGTAGTGGAGACTTTACAAGAGGCCATCTCCCTTCGTTACAATTTTCGCAACTAGCAACACGGGCTTGTTACGCAAGCTCCTCCCAAGTTGAACTCTCGGAAGTGGATAAGCATTATTGCAGGTGCAAAGTGCAGTCCCATTTAATTAGTCTAAATAAAGAGTTAGTACGGTGCATCCTTCCTACAGCAAACAACAGCCATGCATTTCACTTAACTTGGACTTTAAGGTGGTACGTTTCACCTATGGCGGGAAAATTTCAAACAGTTTTTTTTGTCCTTTTAGCTAGGCTGGGTAATTATTGTAAAATGCCAGTGTTTGCGCAAATCGTTGATTGTTCTTTACATTATCATGTACAGCTATTTAACAGTAACGCGCCATATTACTTACATTTGTCAATAAACCGTTTGAAACAGCAAAAAATTGTTTATTGAAATGTAAGTAACAATGTGCATTAGAGATAAATAGCTTTACATAATTTTCTAAGCAATAATAATCAATTTGCGCAAACATTATGATCGTTTAGCTACAAGGACAAGAAATCTGTTTGAAATTTGAATTTCCCGCCATAGGTGAAACGTACCACCTTAAGATATTTTATGCAACTTGAAAGTGTCCTCTTTTATGTTGTTGGTATGGTATTAGTAGAAGTACGAATGAGTAGGTACCACTCGAATAAGTAAATACATAAATCATAAAAAAGTCCCAGATTTATTAACCAAAAAAATAACCCCCGATGCAAACAGAGGGGTGTTATAAGTCGTGTGTATCTGTCTGTAGCATTGTAGCTTCCAAACGGCTGAACCGATTTTCATTTACTTAAATCTTTTTTGTTTGAAAAGTGATTTGATCCATATTGTTCTCAGATTTAGTTCTTAGAAATGATCTAAAAAAAAATATGTTCCGTATCAGGTATTCTTTTACATTTTCAATTAAAACAGAGTTTTTTTTATCCTACAATTTACCGACTTTCGAAATGCAAAATGTACCGACCTCTTGTAACTTTTTACAAATTATACTTAAATATGAGTAACATAATTATTATCACGAGGAAATTAAAAACTTAGTTTATTTAGGTACCTACACAACCTACTTATAACAAATTCAGGCGGAAAATTAGTTTTACCACGATAACTGTACATTTACGTGACAAGTGATGATTAAATTCTCGATGTATTTATACCATACTCTTTATGTTTTTGGTAACTCTTTTTAGATTAAAAATAACTAACAAATCACGAGGAAATTAAAAACTCAGTTTATTTAGGTACCTACCTATAACTAATTCAGGCTGAAAATTGGTTTTACAATGATAACTGTGGATTTACGCGACTAGTGATGCTTAAATTTTCGATGTATTTATACCACAGAAAAGAGAACTAAATAGAACGGAAGTCTGTCGCCAGGCATTATGACGGAACCTCGATTGAACATTATTATTTATGTCAACGCGTCGAACTCCGCATCCAAAGAACTTGGACCTTACCTTTTCAGGTTAGGTCTCAAAGTTCTTTGTACGCATCACAGTTGCTAACTGATTTCGAATGACTGACGTTTCGTTTATATGGGTGCAACTCTTTGCAACTGGCTATCTTACAAAATAGCCTTGACCCATTGATGTAAGTAAATGACATAAACAAAAAATATATATACCATAAGATTTATACCATACCTACTCTTTTTATTTTAGACTAGCGGTCCGCCCCAGCTTCGCACGGGTATAGATTATAGCCTATGTCACCCGGGGATAGTGTAGCTTTCCGGTAGTGAAAGAATTTTTCAAATCGGTTCAGTAGTTTCGGAGCCTATTCAATGCAAACAAACAATCAAATCTTTCCTCTTTATAATATTAGTATAGATAACTTTTTTAGGTTAAAAATAACTAACAAATCAAGCGGAAACAAAAACATAGTTTAATAAAATTAAGTACAACAAATTCATATGACATATTTTAGCTTTACTTTACCAGAAAACTATGGACAACGCGATTAGTTATTATTCAATTCTCACTGATTTTATCGAATGAATATTCAAACCGCTAATGCTATTTTCGAAGGGTAGGTATTCAGAATTATGGCCTTCCCTGCGAGCCAGGTCGAGTATTTGAATAATCATGACACGGTTAAGTGGGTCTCAAATTTAGGACTATATTTTGTCTAGGCTTTAACTAGACCGTGTACGGAAAGAAAAATAAAACTCTAGAATCTGAAGTATTATTTTTCTAAAGTCTAGACTTACATATATGATAATGTATACTGGCTAGTACAGAAGCTACGCTACTGATAGCCATTTAGATAGCGCGTTGGTCCAGTTGGTAGTGAACCTAACTTCTGAGCTTGAGGGCGTGGGTTCGATTCCCACCTAGGACAAACATTTATGTGATGAACATTTGTGTTTGGTCTATATCTGGTTGTTAATATCTATTATGTATACAAGTCTCTAGCAGCCATATCACAAGCTTTACTTAGTTTGGGGTCAGATGACCGTGTGTGCAAAATTGTCCCGAATATTATTATTACTGATAACATAATATGGTACCGAGACGTTGTCCTTAACTGTTCGCCTTATGGAAAAACTAAGAGTCCCACAGCGGCCAATGGAGAGAGCTATGCTCGGAGTTTCTTTGCGCGTTAGAATTCGGAACGTAGATATTCGCCAAAGAACTATTTAAAGTCGCCGACATGGTATAAAAATTTGCAAGTTGAAGTGGCAAAGGGCAGGTCACATCGTTCAAAGAATTGATAACCGATGGGGAAGAAAGGTTCTTGAGTGGAGACCACGAACCGGATGACACAGCGTAGGAACTAGGAAAGCCTCCCACTAGATGGACCGATGACACGGTGAGAGACGCGGGCATCCAGTGAATGCAGATGGCAGGCTGTCGTTCAATGACGTTCTAAGGGGGAGGCCTATGTTCAGCAGTGGACGTCTTTTGGCTGATGATGTTGATAACCGTAACTACACTCGTGGATGTTAGAAACGCTGCCATTCATTGGAGTCGTATTGCAGCTAAGCTTAGTGTTAGTATCAATTTATGTGCCCTATAATAAGTTATCTTATTTACATATTTTTTTAATGAACTCAGTCTTTTTAATAACATTAAAATTAAAATAAAAACAACAAATTAAAACCTATTATTCTATTAAACCGTTACCAACGGGAATTGTTCCCAAAATACTGGGCCCATTACCACGTTGTAATGGTATGGTACGTGGTAATGGGGCCATATGTGTAAGTAAATGAAAGGCCGAGGTACGTTCGCCATTACTTTTATTCGCTTTCTCTCTTACTCTACTTATATAACTATTCTGTCTCCCTTACTCCTTATGCTACATGGATGTCAACGTCATTACTTTCATATATTAAATAGATTTGTAGCATTACAAAGTTAATGCTTACATGCCCTTTGAAATTTACAAAAGTGTAAGTAAATGAAAGGCCGAGGTACGTTCGCCATTACTTTTATTCGCTTTTTCTCTTACTCTACTTATATAACTATTCTGTCTCCCTTACTCCTTATGCTACATGGATGTCAACGTCATTACTTTCATATATTAAATAGATTTGTAGCATTACAAAGTTAATGCTTACATATGTATATATATTTGTATATATATTAGTAATTATATATATACTCTCTAACTCTTCTGACTGTGTGTACTGTGTATCTAATTAACATTTTAAAGTGTGTAAAAACAACCCTTAAAATAGACATAGACATAGACATAGACATAGACATATCTTTATTAATAATTATAGGAATTACAAGTCAGGCAGTATACAAAATAATATTATGATAAATAAAAATTTGCTATACAATAGTATTATGCGCTATCTTAATATCGAAAAAGTCACTATATTCATAAAAAGCTTGCGTAATAAGCCACTTATTTAATTTATTTTTGAAAGATGCAAAGCTCGGAGCATCAATGACCGTCTGTGGAAGTCTGTTGTAAATATCAGGTCCCATTACGTGGAGCATTTTAGAAGATTTCACCAACGACCGTTTTACGGTAACTAACTTTGTTTCGTATCTGCTACGACGTGGTAGCCCTTCTCCTCGTTTAGGGTACAAGTGCAGATTGTCCCGTGTGTATGTAGCTGCTAGCATGATAAGAAGACTGGGCAATGTCAATATCTTCAGCTCAATAAAGAACGGCCTTGCGGACTCATCCTGCTTGATATGTGCCATCGCTCTCACGGCTCTTTTTTGCAATCTAAATACCCGCTTCCATTCGGCAGCACGTCCCCAAAACTCAAGCCCGTACTGAAGCAAAGACTGTACGCTAGCAAAGTAGCAAGACCGCACAGCTTCTTTTGGCAAGGTCGACGCGACCCTACTGAGGGCGAAACAAGCTGCTCCTAGTTTCCCACAGAGTTTGTCTATATGGGATTCCCATGATAGAACAGGATCCATGTGAAAACCTAGAAAAGGGACAGATTGAACTTGTTCTACGGGTTCTTCTTCAAGGTCAACCACTAAACGACGCCGTTTGCGACCTGAGAGATCGAAGACCATGAACTGTGTCTTTGTTAGGTTTAGCTTCAGGCCGTTGTACTTGAACCACAACAGGAGATCGGAGGCTACTGTGTTCAAACGTCGTTCGAGATGGTCCAGAGATGAAGCTGTTACAACAGCTGCGACGTCATCTGCATACATGAACACTTCTCCCTCTGTTGTGGCTTCTGGCAAATCGTTCAGTAGAAGTGAGAAAGCCAAGTTAGATAATGAGGATCCTTGGGGTACCCCAATTTCTGATGTCATTCCTTCTGACTTAGCATTTCCGTTATCTCCGATGACATATTGAGTCCTGTCGAGTGGATCGTCCTTCGCGATATGCAAATTGACGATCTGATAGCGTGTTTGTGGACTTCAGAAACTCAGAGATACGCTTCGATAGACCACACTCAAATATTTTTGCCACTGCAGGAATTATAGCTATCGGTCTGTAAGAGTTCGGATCGTCTTTCTTTCCTTTGCCCTTGTAAAGAGGACATATTCGCACTTCTTTTAACGTTTTTGGATAAGTGCCTTCTCGTAAACATTGATTAAATAGGGCTGCAAGAGGATCCGCTATAGAAACAGCTATAATACGTATTAATTCAATTGAGATGTCATACATGTCCTTTGTAGGCTTATTTGCCACGCGACTAGTTATAATTTTATGTATTTCACTTGGAGTGAAACGAGTCATTCTAAGCGAACGATCACACTGTTCATACGCTCTGTGCAGGAAAGCGCAGACCATGTCGGCATTTGCCGTTGGCGCACCGCACTGCTGCGCTGCAGAAATAAATTGTTTATTAAGTAGATCTACTATACTCTGTTTAGACTGCGGCCCATTACAGATCTTAATTATATCCGTGTAGTCTACTCTAGAAGTTTTTGATTTACCGGTTTCGGTATTTACAATACGCCACATAGTTTTAATTGTAGAACTACTTCCCTCAATCATTTTTGCATAATAATTTGTTCTTGTACATTTTAATTGTTTGTCATATAATATATTAAATTCGTCAATTTTATTTTGGAGTCTAATACAAACAAGGGTTGTTTTTTACGACGACTCGGGGAGGTTATACGATTGTTGTGGCGATTA
This sequence comes from Agriopis marginaria, assembly GCA_932305915.1. NCBI lineage: Eukaryota > Metazoa > Arthropoda > Insecta > Lepidoptera > Geometridae > Agriopis > Agriopis marginaria. Next base: position 3,766,894 of record OW029932.1, read on the forward strand.
ATACAAGCCTGTGAAACTATGCAAGCATGCATTATGCATTAAAAGCCCAGCCTGGTCAAAGGAATGAACATCAAAATATCAAAGGTGAATGATGTTCAGAAATTCCTCTATGTGGTCCACATAATGTAAATAACGAAGATTGCCGTGGGGAATGTGCATGTGAAATATGACCGGCAGTTTACTTATCGAAATAAATTGTGGTTTTCCCTATTAGGTATAGATAGGGACTTACTAAGAAAACGTGCTACGTATTCTTTAGATAAGTAAGGTACATATTTACTTTTAAAAATCTTGTTAGTTACCAACAAAGATAATAAATTGAAATAAATACGTCTAAAAAAAGTGTTTTTTTTTTGTTAAAAATTACTGAAGGGATTTAGACTTTTGGTGTGAAAAGATTACGCAACTTAATTACGTTTTTCCCGCATTTATGAGGTAAATAGAAAAATTGGAGTAAAACTGCAGGGCTCTAATGGTAATAGTAAATAGGGTAAATAACAGTAAATCTAGACGTAGTTTTAATTAATATTCAATGCGGTGAAACACCAAACAATGGTCACTTTCCAATTGAGCCGCAACCGCAGAAGTCTGCGGGGCTGCGCTCTCAAAACAATTTTTATAATTTGCGGTCGAAAGCCGTAAGGAAACGGAAGGTTTGATAATTGAGACTTATATCTACATAATACATAGGGATCATTCTCGATAGATCCAATGCTAAGATCCATAGAGTTTTTTTTTTCTCTTTAGACCCCATTATAAAATTATGGATCTATCGAGAACTTTTTTTCTCGCTAAATCTATTAGTAGTTCCTCGATAGATCTATTGAGATTTTTAATTCTCGTTGGATTCCATTTTGAAAGTATGGATCTATCCAGGCCACCTACAGTACAGCCTCTTAAACATTACCATTACAAAGAACTTATTGCAGATAAAGCGACAGAAAAACCAAGACTGATAATATAGGTACCTACTGACAACGCTTGACTTGGAGCCGAGGTTTCGGTATCCCCTGCCTATCATAAAAACCGATTAAAAGGGGACCTGTGGGCTCGTAGGTGGTCAGATTTGGGGATATGACCTCCCATTCAAGCGAGCCTAGAGCCTAGGGCAGATAACGACGCAAACCACATCGCGCTTGTAGGCTGAAGTAGAGGAAATGCTCTAAGCATTTTCTTCTTCACTTCAGGCATCGTCCTAGGGGGTACCCGTGCGTTCCTATGGAGATCCCGGTGCCCTTCCTCTGGCACCGTCGCAGAATTCGAAAACTATAGTAAGTATAGCTGACTTAAACAAATTATACGTACACTATCTTTACATTATTTTCATAAATCTTTTAGAGCGGTTCCTGTCAAAAATGCTGGCGTTTTTCTGGCTCAACATTATAAGCATTGCCATTTAGCGTGGTCATGCCGCGAGCATGCTGGCTATAGGTAGGTACGCTGCCAACTGGTAGTGGGCTTGAGCATTTAGACTGCAAAGTTAGACTGTTTGGACCTTCAACGGTCTAGAACAATCTAACTGTTTTTGGTTAACATGCTTATTAGTTTAGGTATTTAGTTTTAGGTTGCTTGAATTTTGTTTAGTCTATAAAGAAACTTGTCCTATTCTGTTGTGTAGGTACCTGTTTTACATTATTGTAGGTGCATAATCACAAGATTGTAATTATTCACCTACAATAATGTATAACAGTTTCCTACACAACACAATAGGTAAGTAAGGTAGCTACTAATAATGATTATGTTGCCTTTTTCAATGTAAAGGCACCGAAATGGCATCTGTCCAGCTCGTGTGATTAAAACCCGCAACGTGAGAAACTCATTAAAACTTTAATTAGGGAATATAAACTGAAACGGCGCAGTTTCAGAAGCGCTGCACGGGTAAACATTCGAAAAGTGGTCACACCTAAATCAAAGCATGTCCATTTACAAATATGGTAAGACAAGTATAATATAACTAGCGACCCGCCCGCCCGGCTTCGCACGGGTGTAATTTACGTGCGAAGCCGGGGCGGGTCGCTAGTTATATAATTATTTAAACTATCCTATATCTCAAGTTGGATCGAACTGCACATGGTGTGCGAATTTTATTATAATCGGTTAAGTGGTTTAGGAGTCCATTGAGGACAAACATTGTGACACGAGATTTATATATATTAAGATAGTGGTCATGGGGTAGATATTGCAGTCGGGTTTTTGGTTTAATTTTAATACTATATATTGTTTATTTATTTAAAACAATGTAGTTGGTAGAAATATATTTTTTAAGTTGAGTTGGAATTTCTACCATTTAGGATGATACGTCTAGGGTGATGACACAGAAAGGGTTGCCAGAACGTTTTACCAAATAATCGGGAGTAATTTTCAAAATACCGGAATTTTGGGGGTTGTTCCTGAGAGAAATAAATATTACCTACATTAATTATTTTGTTTTTAAAATCAGCCTACTACTTGATTGAAACATTATTGGATTTGTCCATAGAGTTTTACGGTTATAGCTGTTTTTCGGGGAATTTTGTATTTTGTCGGGAGGCGTAATGAGACCATAATTATACCATGTGAAATATAGGGAGAATCCTGGCGGTTTATGGCCATCTGGTTTATTCAACTCTATTAGGAAACAAGCCATTTACCACAGAAACGAAAAGTAAACGAATTTAAACGAAAAAAAAACTACGCGTACGCTTTGATTCCACATTTATTATGCGAACTGCTACTCTGTGGAATGCGCTGCCTTAATGGGTGTTCCCCGATGGTTACAATCTGGGTATTATCAAATCACGAGTGAATCGGTTTCTTCTAGGCAAGCGTGCTCCAACGTAGACCGCATCATCGCTTAACAGAAGGCGTGATGGTGGTCAAACGCAAGCCTATTAATTATTTAAAAATAAACTGCCATGTTCTCCTATGTTTTAGCGTACGAAACGCGTGTTTTCAAAATAGTTTGTTCGATTAGTACCTTGTTAATTGAATTGAGTGCTTGTAAGTATTCCACACGGTTGTAGCAAACTGTATGCATATAAGAATCTTATCTCATTCCTTTATCTAAGTTTAACAAGTAGGATTGCTAAGGGCCACGACATACGATGGACGTTTAGTCGGCAGAGGCACCTTTTATTACCAGCATAGGTACCAGGTTTCGTTTCTTTTTTGTAAATTCAAAATTTTTACTTAGTGGTAAAATTGTGCATTCGCTAGGGGTGTATTGTGCATGCACAATACACCCCTAGCGGGACGTCAGTGCAGGACTCATCGCCCCCATTTCGAATAAGAATAAGAATAGTGGTAAAATGTAATCAAACCTATTTGCACATTAAAATATTGTTTGCAAGATTATTAGAGGAGACAAAAAATTGGTTTTGTTCTTTAAATACACCACCAATCAATACCAATTAAATATCATGTTTTAAAAAAATACTTTCATCCTCAGATATACACATAAGATATGTGCTTACATCAATTTCATCTACTAATATTATAAAGAGGAAAGATTTGATTGTTTGTTTGTTTGCATTGAATAGGCTTCGAAACTACTGAACCGATTTGAAAAATTATTTCACTGTTGGGAAGCTACACTATCCCCGGGTGACATAGGCTATAATCTATACCCGTGCGAAGTTGGGGCGGACCGCTAGTATTACATAAAAGCAAGGAAGGAATTACTCCTTTGTCTATGATAAAAGCTAGTTATATCGAGAGAGAGAGAGAGAGAGAGAAAGATAGACAACTATACATGCCGTCTGAGGTGGCCCTAAGCATTTGACACGGTCGTAAATACCGTACTAATGCTAAAGTATTCAAGATTACCTGTTTAATGTACACGCGAACATGAAAAATTGATTATTAAATCCATGAACAATCGTAGTTATTAGTTGAAAAAAACCTGTAACTAAGTAGGTAACAAATATTTTTTTATGGTTTGGTAGAGATGTAGACATGTATTGGGTTAGGTAGTAGGCACTAAGCGCAGTTGTAGTTGATAATTATAGGTATATTCGTCGGTTATTATAATAAACCAGTCAAGTGCGAGTCGGGCTCGCGCACTGAGGGCTCCGTACCCATCCAAGTACCGACCGCTCCCTACGTTGCTTAACTTGGTAATGAACATAAATTTGTCACCGACTCGCACTTGGCCATTATTTATTATTTGTAATACTTTAGAGTGTGTACTATAATCATGCCAAGTTTGACACCTGTACGTACCTATTACCGTTTTTACATTATAGCAATTACAAAAATACGTAAAAAATTATAGCAATTACAAAAATACGTTTATTGTTATGGTATGGGCTTTTCGTTTTTACTTTATTATTGTTTTTTAGTTAATCCGCCGAAACATTACATACCTATTCTGTGAAAATTACAACTGACTATCTATTACGGTTCGAATCGAAAGATACAGCCGTTAAAAGGTAGGACAGACAGACAGCGTAGGGTTATAGTATTAGGGTCCCGTTTACACCCTTTTGGTACGGAACCTTAAAAATCAAGCTTTCATAGCTGACGCTAGTGCCACCTACCTTACGGCGAGGAAACTAATGGCCAGTTGAGACGAGCTTTTGTTAAGCTCGAACCTGCAGCTTTTACTTTGCCAAGTTAAAACACTGACAAATATACAGATGGCGCCACTTCGAAAAAGCTTCGTATATAGGCACTTGGAAAGTAAGAAAAGTTTTGATGAAACTAAAGTACATGTCAAATGCAGCACTTAGAAATGAAACAAGCAACTCAACAATAACTTTAATAAGCCCAGTTAACTTTTATAGCCTATCCCAGTTACGTGTCCTAATTAGGTATATTGTGTAGGATTTAACATGTACTAAGTACATAAAGAGCGACCACTTATCCAAAGAGTTGAATGGGGGAGCCACTATTGAATTTTCTTAGCACAACCTCTTCTAGAAATGTTTAGTTATCATTTGGCCAACTTCGGAGATAAGTTAGTACTAAAGATAACTGGAAGCGACATAAACAGCGAGCAGTGACATCAACTTGGATCCCCATAAAAGAGTGATTTTTGTTTTTACTGCGATATAAACCCAAATTATGTCTAGAGGCAAACAGAATAAAGCTGTGATCATGTTCGTGCACATTAATTTGGCGTGTAATTTATACCTACGCATTTATTTGTGTCTAGTTTTTAAATATCCTTCCTAAACTTTAGGCATCCGTGGTTACTATTTATTGCCATAGAATCATAATTCCTCATGGATACCATATGTGCCACATATGGAATCTAATAAAACAATCACAGTACCTACCTATATCCTAATAATTATAAATGTGAAAGTAACTCTGTAGTGTCTCTATCTGTGTGTTCACTTTTTACGATCGTTGTTTAGGCTAAGAAATTTGGTAGGATGATAGAGTGCATCATAGGGTACTTTCTTCTTTCAGAAAATACGGGAAAAGCAAGTGGGATTTAGTAATGTGAAGATATGTGCGGATTTGGTTAAGAATTGGTATGGAGTTACTTTATACCTACCCTAAAACAACACAGGTACTTTTTTCACGGAAAATTTAAGGTTGTATGATCGGGACTAAAACCATAGAGCGCCGGTAGTCTATACTAATATTATAAAGAGGAAAGATTTGATTGTTTGTTTGTTTCCATTGAATAGGCTCCGAAACTACTGAACCGATTTGAAAAATTCTTTCACCGACGGGAAGCTACACTATCCCCGGGTGACATAGGCTATAATCTATACCCCTGCGAAGCTGGGGCGGACCGCTAGTCTTCTATAAAATATATACATTGAATGCTTCAAGTGTCCGCATCTGGCATAGGAATGAAATATGCTTTGAAAATCGTACCAGCAATCATAATACCCGGTCAGTTAATAGCAGTAGCCGCAATTAGCAGTTTGTGGTCTCAATTACAGATAATTACGGACATTGGAGATAGGCACGTCAGTAGCGGTGTTGGATGACCCACATGGCCACACACGACAGTGATATGATATCATACTCGATTATAGTAATGTTTTGTTGTGACGAGCAGTGTTGCCATAAAAGTAGGAAAACAAGCTCAAGTTTCGCTTTTTGTTGAGAACGAGGCCAATCGAAAGATTTGGTATAACGTGAAATTTCTCCACGGTTTCTGCAAAACATCTGTGATAACATTTATGGCATTAGGTATTTCTTGAGTTCGAGCGTTACAATACATTACAAGTAAAAAAAACCGCTTGGTTTTTAAGTGAATGGGTTCTTTGCTCTATCTTCCTTTCTTTTTAGGGTTCCGTACCTCAAAAGGAAAAAACGGAACCCTTATAGGATCACTTTGTTGTCCGTTTGTCAGAACCTTTTTCTCAGGACCGCGTACAGATATCAAGTTGAAATTTATATCAACTACTCAAATGTACGATTTCTATCAGCTGTGAAAAAATCAAACTTGTGAATCTACGCGATCAAAAGATATGACCGTTTATGTCGCATATTTTGCGATTTCACAAGAGAATCAAAACCTATAGGGACCTCTCGTTGACCTAGAATCATGAAATTTGGCAAGAGGCAAGGTATTGCAGCACATATAAAGGAATAAATCCGAAAGTCATAAGTTTGAATTTATATCATTTAAAAATAATTGTTTTGCTACCAACTTATATTTTGTAGTTGGAATGTATGGTCCTTATTGTCCACTACAAAGTTAAGTTTGTCCTTCAATATTTCAACTTTATTTGTTTGGACTCGCGCTCTGAGGGTTTCATCTAACGGAACCCTCAGAGCGCGAGTCCTACTCGTACTTGTCCGGTTTTTATTTTTTTCCTTCTTAATTCTTCTAGATGCCATCAACCCTGAACTTAAAGTTATCTTTGGTAAGTATGCTCAAAAAAAATATCTATGGATTTATCTGAGGAGCCGCTGTAGATTATGTGGATAGGCCTCTTGAAATGCTGATGGCATCAAGAATATACACCATTGGAACTGGTGGTGTTGTGGGTATTATTTAAATCTCCTAAGAACATCCAATCATTCACTGGCATCCCAGAGACGCCACACGAAAGAGAGGACGACCTCGGAGAAGATGGTGCGATAACGTTGTTGAGGTTGGTGGTTCAACCTGGACCCGTCTAGCACAAATCGCGAAGCATGGCAAGGCATGGGGGAGGCCTTCACCCAGTTTTGGGTGCCCTAAAATAAATTAATATAACCTACCTAATCATAACATTTTTATTTTAGTTCATTTTATGTAAAAATTATATTAAGGGTAATAAAGGCTTTTTTATTTTATTTTATTTCATTTAAGAACATCGGGAGGCTGAGACCTAATACTTAATAAGTCCTATATGACAAGGCCGTACTGAAGGCCGATTGCTATAGATATAATTTGACCTTCGATGGCCAAGAGTTTATCGCCGTCTCGTACATGAGTCGTACACGTTGAATGCAATTGGTACTTTTTAAATAATATCAGTAATTGGAATGGAATATTGAGCTATTATTAAGCCTGTTAAGCTGTTCAAATTTGCAAGTTGAAGTGGCAATGGGCAGGCCACATCACTCGAAGAACCGATAACCGATGGGGAAGAAAGGTTCTGGAGTGGAGACCACGAACCGGAAGACGCAGCGTAGATCAGCGGCGTCGATGGATCGACGACTTTGTGAGTCGCGGGCATGCAGTGAATGCAAAAGGCAGGCTGTCGTTCAGTGTGGAGGTTAAAGGGGGAGGCCTATGTTCAGCAGTGGACGTCTTCTGGGTGATGATGATGATGATTACTAAGCCTACGATGTCTGTCCTACCTATTACGGTTGTATCTTTCGAATTGTAATAGACAGCCAGTTGAAATGTTCACAGAATAGGTATGTATGTTATGTTACGGCGGATTAAAAATAGTCAAAAAGGAAAACGAAAGGATCCCACCATACAACAAACGTATTTTTTTACGTATTTTGTATTAGCTCTAATGTAAAAACGGTAATACGTGTAAGCGTCAAACTTGGCATGATTATAGTACACACTCTAAAGTATAACAACAAATAATAAATAAAGCCAACTGCAAGTCGGTGACAAATTTCTGTTCATTGCCAAGTTATTACTGGTATTTTAAAATTACACTCAAGTATGAAGAGTACCTGCTACAGTCTCAGACATAAGCAGGCAGTCTCAGAATTCGTAATTTACTGTAACTTTTTTTCCATGTTATTGCAGCTCTCAGAGTAAATAAATGCTTGGGCCGAGTATAATCGTAATATTATGTCCTGTAAAAATATCCCTATTATGCCGTAGACCATTATGCGACAAAACAAATAGGCTTGCGAGACGCAGGAAACACGCTATTCTCCTGTATCAGTTGTACCACAGAATATATAATAGTACAAGTAGTTGTACAGAGATAATTTTGGTACCAACATCCTGTGTGACTTTAAATAAAACATTTTAAGTTCACACTAAGCATCACTAAATTTTTTTTATTTAAAAGCAACTAAAACTGGATTTTTTGCATTCTGGTTCTATCAAATAGAAAGACCTAACTCAATTTCTGTGATAGATAAGTATTTTTTAATTTAAAAAAAATAAGTTTTAGAAAAACTTAACATATCACAACATATTACCTCCAATTTTGTAAAATTACTTTTCTTAAAAACTCTCTTGGAGAGAAAGTTTGAGATTGGATTTCGTTAAATGACTGACATAAAATAGAAAAAATTTCATGTTATGGTATACTTATTTAACACCCCTCTCTAAGAGGGAGGCCTTGTTTAGCAGTGGACTTTTGATGTGTGTGTGTGTGTGTGTGTGATGTACTACTTATATACTTATTTTATATTCTTGCTGACAATTACAGCTTTATTTTTTCGTTTTATGCCTAGAAATCCAGATATCTAAAATTAAATGATTGCATTTTATAATTTGGCTCTTTAAATTGAAAATGTAAACGACGCAAAATATTACTTAGGTAAGTATAGTGTAGGTATAGAATAATAATGAGTTATTTATTTAAGTGGGTATAATGGCCATGATGTCATTCCTCCAGCCCATTTTTCTATGGGACAAACAGGGCGGGCACGAAAAGGTGACACTGTTTCATGGTTGATATTTCGAAAACTAGTATGAATCGCTTCAATTTCATTTTTGTTGTTTGAACTGCTAAACTTTGGAATGTGTTGGCTGAATATGTTCCCTGATAGATCTAAATCACGGATGAATCGGTTTCTTCTAAGCAAGCGAGCTCCATCATTGATCCACTCTAGCCTGGAAGATAGCCTAGAAGAAAACAAGGATGACGGCAGGAAGTTTGATTCTTGGGACACATGCAACATTAATGTAGAACCAAATCGTTGCTTAATATAATTTTGTAATTTCTACCAAAAGTTGCTGGTAGTGTGCCCTTTTTCTACTAGTCCTGTAGTAATATTTACCTTTTTTTTTATTTATTTTTTATATGATAGCCAGTTGTTCCAGTTTGTAATGAACCTACCTTCTGGGCTTGGGGTGTGGGTTCGATTCCCACCTAGGGCAAACATTTATGTGATGATCATTATCATTTGTGTTTGTTCTATATCTGGTTGTTAATATCTATTTAAGTATATGTGTATGTATATCAGTCTCTGGCAGCGGCATATAACAAGCTTTGCTTAGTTTGGGGTCAGATGACACCTAACTAAGATTATTTATTTATTTTGATTACTTAATAAGGGGAGGGTGGTCAAAAGAAGTTAAATCAACAGAAAGAAAGAATATTTTTTTTGACAGAAACAAATGATACAAATACATTATTACGAGGTAAACACAATAAAAAAGAAAATAGTTTCTGTCACAAGCAGGTGCCAACTCAGCGTAATGCTGGTTGTAAGGAACCAGCGCTGATCTTCCGTTGGAACTGACTTTTGACGACTTCTTGTGACGTCATGAACGTCAAAACAGCAGGTGTGCATTGCAAACGTCATAATATTACCAATAAAATAATAAGGAAAAGAAAAAAAATAAGGAAGGTACCTTCAGTATTTTGTAGATTTTAATATTGTGATGAGGTTACCCACATGATATAAATAAAGTTAGTTTGTTTTCGACTCAACTTAATGGCGTTTACTTTAATGGCGACTTGGATAATTAATTAATTTCGGCGAAGAAATGGCATCTAATGTGGCAAATATTGTGTTCCCTGGGCAGTTTAACCCGAAAACTGACAAATGGTGCGATTACAAAGAACTTATGTTATGTGCACTCGACGCGGCGGGTTTTGCCGACTTCACGGTGAACAAGGCGCGATCTTTGTTCCTGTCGCAATGTGGAAAGGAGACTTTCGCGCTGATCGCGTCGTTGCTGGTTCCCGCCCGCCCTACAGCAGTGCCGTTAGCGAGAATTATCGCAGTTTTGGATCAATTCTACGAACCTGAAGTTAGCGAGATTTTGCAAGCGGGAAAGTTTCATAGACGCTCACAGTTGCAAGGAGAAAGCGTGCAAGACTTTGTAGGAGCTATAAGTACACTCGGTGCCAAGTGCAAATTCGTGGATTTAGAGCGTCAGTTGAGAGACCGGCTGGTGCTAGGGGTGCGTGATGAACGTTTAAGGAGGGATTTGCTGAAGACAAAGGATTTAACCTATGAGATGACACTGCAGATGTGTCTGAATTATCAAGCAATATTTCCCGACCTGTACCCGGAGGCCGCCGAGTCTAAACAAACTCACTCGGGTGCTGCCGAGCCTATGGAGATCAGCAAAGTTAAATCGGTGGTGTGTTACCATTGTGGTCGGCAACATAAGGCTGATGAACGTTGCCGGTTTGCAGCGTCAAAATGTTTTTTTTGCAAGAAGGCAGGGCATATAGCAGCTGCATGCAAGAAGAAGGCTGCAAAAATACACCAAGTTGAAGAAAATGAGGGGTCAGTTGATTTCAAACTGAGAGAAACGGAAAATGGAATGATGGGGTTATATATGTGCGGGGTGGGAGATTATCTGCCTCCAATATTAACCGATGTTACCATTAATGGAGCTAAATTGTCCATGGAAATAGATTCAGGAGCATCGAGATCTATTATATGGGAATCGACATACTTGAAACTGTGGTCAGCACCACCTCCGTTGACCCCAACCAATATCAAGTTGGTAACTGTGACTCGGGAAGCATTGAAAGTCCTGGGATTGTTACATGTACGTGTGGTACTAGGTGAGAAAGAAGCACAGTGTGAACTTCTGGTGGTGGCACGGAGTACTCCTAGCTTGCTGGGAAGAAATTGGTTCAACGCTCTCAACATTTCTGTAGCTGGGCTGTGTTGGGCCCAAGACAGAGTGGCGCCACTGATGCAGGAATTTCCAGAGCTATTTAAAGACGGGCTCGGGAAGTACAATGGGCCAGAGGTGTCGCTACATGTTCGTGCAGATGCGGTACCAAGATATTTCAAAGCACGTCCGGTGCCATTTCCACAGAAGCAACAAGTCAATGAAGAGTTGCAACGGATGATTGAAGATGGAGTGTTGACTCCAGTCAAGTATTCAAAATGGGCTACACCGATAAGGGTGGTTAAAAAAGATGATGGGTCACTTCGGATTTGTGGTGATTATCGAGCTACTGTGAACGCCGCTATTGATGTGGACACATATCCACTCCCTACTTCGGTAGAAGCATTTGTGAAGTTAAGCGGAGGGCGTGTTTTCAGTAAAGTTGACTTGAAACAAGCGTATACTCAACTAAAAGTTGACAAGGAGACAGCAGAGCTGCTCACACTCAATACTCCACTCGGATTGATGAGAATGAACCGTCTTGCTTTCGGTGTGAGTGCAGCGCCGGGAATATTCCAACGAGTTATGTCTTCAGCGTTCGCAGATATGGATGGTGTAGCTTGCCTGTTAGACGATGTTGCCATTATGGGAAATAATATGGAGGAACATAATCAAAGACTTCGGAGAGTACTGTTCAAATTGAATCAAATGGGGTTTACACTGAATGTAAAGAAATGCATTTTTGCATCGGAGAGTATAACCTTCCTTGGCCATATGATAGACGCTGAAGGGTTGCATCCATCCCCTGCAAAGGTCAAGGAGATAAAAGAGAAACCGGCCCCTACAAACAAGGAGACTTTACGTGCCTTTCTGGGCCTATATAACTTTTATGAAAAGTTTTTACCAGACAAAGCATCATGGTTGGAACCTTTATACCGGCTACTCGAAGCAAAAAGACAGTGGGTGTGGACAGAGAAGGAGCAAAAAGCATTTGAAATGGCCAAGAAATTGATATCATCAGATTTAACATTGGTAGGATATGATTTGAATAGGGAACTGTTGCTGATTTGCGATTCATCGGAGTACGGTTTGGGTGCAATTATTGCTCATGTGATGGATGATGGGGTGGAACGACCAGTGATGATGGCATCCCGAACAATGCAACCCCATGAGAGACGGTATGGTCAGATTGACAAAGAAGCATTAGCCATTATGTTTGGGCTTACTAAGTTTCATGACTTCTTGTCGGGTCGAAAATTCGGTATTGTCACAGATCACAAACCATTGGTGGGATTGCTTAATCCTGGGAAACCTATTCCAGACCAAATTTCCCCAAGGATGCTAAGATGGTCATTAAAGTTGGGGTGTTACGACTATACGATAAAGTACAGGTCTGGGAAGTTGATAGGCAATGCAGATGCTCTGAGTAGGTGGACTGAACCTACGACACCAGGAATCTGTGAAGATCCTTTAAAAGAAGTACTGTTGCTGGAGGATCAACCAAATGGATGGGAGATGGATGCTACTAAGATTGCAACGGAAACCAAAAAGGATCTAGTGCTACAGAAGGTTATGTTCCATGTTCTGCATGGGTGGCCACGACACAATTCTGATCCAGAGCTACAACAGTATTGGACTCGAAGGGAGCCCTTTCACAGAGTAAGGATTGCTTATTGTGGTGCAACAGGGTCATCGTGCCAACATCCCTCCAAGAGGAGGTGCTAGCACTGTTGCATGCCCCACATGCGGGGGTAGTCCAAACTAAAGCGTACGCTAGAGGATATGTATGGTGGGTGGACATGGACAAACAGATTGAAAGAATTGTAGCAGAATGTGAACAATGCCAGATGGTGAGAAACAACCCTCCGAAAGACCCACAGATATGGATAGCCACCGAAAAGCCTTGGAGTCGGGTGCATGTGGATTTTGCTGGGCCGTTTCAAGGAAAGACTTTCTTTGTTGTGGTGGACAGCCATAGCAAGTGGCTGGAAGCAGAAATTGTGCCATCTGTGAGTAGTGGAACTGTGATCACAATGCTTAGAAAGATATTCGCTTCTCAAGGCCTGCCAGAGGTGCTGGTTTCTGACAATGGCAGAGCATTTAGTTCAGCGGAATTCAACGATTTTCTTAAGAAAAATGGAATAAAACATTTGTACTCGCCTCCCTACCATCCCGCGACAAATGGCCAGGTGGAGAGAGCAATACAAACTTTTAAGAATAAACTGAAGAAGTTGGAAAGCTCACAGATGCCATGGAGTGAGAAGATGTCAAAGGTTTTGTTTCACCTAAGGACAGTGCCTAATAGTGTCACCAATAAAAGTCCCGCAGAGATGCTAAATGGACGAAAGTACAGAACAGCCATATCAAGGCTGCATCCAGAGAACTTGCCAACACGGGCAGATGCTCAATTAGAAGCAGGGGCACAAAAGCCACCAGCTAGGCATTTTCAGCTTAGTCAACCTGTTTTGATACATATGTATGGACCTGGCAGAAAATGGCAGAGAGGCACAGTGGAAGCCATAGAGGGCCCGAGCACATACAGGGTGAGGACGGAAGGTGGAGAATTGCATCGCCGACACGCGGACCAAATGCTGGCGCGAACGACACGCCAGGGAGAGGCAACACCTGGACCGATAGATCAAAGACGGCTATCTTGGGATCGTCCAGACATAGATATGGATCAAGCATCTACAGAAGAGGTGCCGCCTGACATACCAGACTCTAGCTTGTGGCCAGAAATCATCGGTATATGAAGTTCAATTATGTGTGAAGATATGTTGTATATTACTAGTGTCTACCTTCAGTATTTTGTAGATTTTAATATTGTGATGAGGTTACCCACATGATATAAATAAAGTTAGTTTGTTTTCGACTCAACTTAATGGCGTTTACTTTAGTTATTATTAAGGAAGCTCTTGCGCTCATAAGCTTAAAACAAACCTAAACAAACAACGATAGGATCAAACGTAAGTTTGATCGCCATCTTACCTTACGGTAAGTGATAATGTTGTCAACGATGGAGCTTGCTTGACTAAAGAAATCGATTCACTCACAATTTAACAACATCCAGATTATAACTATCGGGGAACACCCATTCAGGCAGCGCATTCCACAGACTAGCAGTTCACACATAAAACTGGAATCAAAGTGCTTTTTATGGGTTTTTGGAATATCAACCTTGAAGGGGAGTCGCCTTTTCGTGCCCACTTTGGCAGTCCAATGAAAAATTGGCAGCAGGGAATTAGATCAAGCAGATCCGATGCACTTCGAAATGTATCTAATAAAAACCTGATAGACAAAATAAAACAAACAATCAAAATAATGGGGGAAAAAATATATCGTAAGTAACAGATGTTGCAGTCGCTTTTTTAAAGTGATTATTATCGTTGTTACACTTTTTCCCGCCGATTCCTTATGCCCAATCCAGCTGCAGGGGCAAGGCGACGTTGCCTACACGAGGCAGTGGAAAAGTCAAAACTACCGGCTTACTATACGTCACTGGCACACCTTGGCTGTTCTAAGCTCTAGTAAATGTGGTACAATTTTGATCCTAACTTAAATGAAAAAGGTTTGACTTTTCCACATCCCATATGGTATAAATTATCATAAACTTGCGAAGCCATCTTGACTCCGGTTGGCATTAGGCGTTAGTATTCCAGCTCACTAACTTTTCATGTTTGGTTAATAGGTGACATTTTGAGCTCTAACACTCCTTATTTTGACCATCATTATAAATCACCCTAAGTCCACTAACATACAGACCTAGCGAAATATGTGTAGAATGGTTTAGACAGCAACACAAAGTTGTGCTTATTTTAAAGAGCTCGGCTGGTTTGAGTATGCTGGCAGGAACAAATGCACAATACACTCCAAGCGGGATGTCAGTGCAGGTCTAAGAGTGCTAACAGATGTGTGGATTTGGTTGACAGACCGCCGTCTGACCAACGGGAGAGAAAGGGAAAATTCCATTGGTTAGACGGCAGTCCGTCAACCAAGTCAATCTCGTCTGTTAGCTACTTTAACACCTTAATTAAATAAGAATTAGACATAGATGTCTCCGCAGACACGTAACTGAGCCTGATGTACACTTTATACATCCAGTCACTGACAGCTGCCTTAATCGTCACTCCGTCAAGTCTTAAGGTGTTCTGTTTGTTTGCCGATTTGTGTATGGTGAGGATTTCATTTTCAGTAATGGTGATGATTTGGTTGTTTGTTTGTATTTTATTGTGTTTGCATTACTTCAATCAAATTATATTAAAAACTTTTTCTGTTCCACAGCTACTTCTTTAAGGCGAAAAGGTAGTTTGGGTACGAGAAGAGGTTTGAAGACCAAAGGAAAAGGACAGGACGGGATCTGGAATCAAAACATTTTTGGACACAATTATTGTAGTAGCAGCAGATTAAATAAACAAGGAGTGGCACGTACATTGATAAGAGTCAAATATTTCTATGTGGTAGGTAGGAAGGCACATTTATAAAATCATAACACTGGTTACTCACCTTGAATTCGTTGCCAAATAAATTAGTTGCGATTTTGTTCTACTTCGAACTTTCACTGAATTCCAATTATAGCTACACTTGTAGTTTTTATTGAATAGGGCTTCGTAAAGTTCAGTAACCACCACATACACTAAACCTTTTGAAATTTATAAAAAACACGATTTTCACTTGGTCCATTGTCATTTACTTATCGCTACAGTGCTCATAGGATACGGTTACATGCGTTGTAATAATTACAGCGGTGATTCAAATGTTTTCATTAATCAAACATAAAACAAATGCGACAAATAATTTTCAAAACAAGTAATATCTGCCTGACAGACATATGACAAGACAGCTCTCCAGAATCCAGGAGTTCCCGATTAAGTGATTGTATACTTTTTTCTTTGATGATGAAAGTTAGCTACTTGAGCCCAATTGTGTAAATAATTTCATCAATGTAATATGCTAAAATGTCTATACAAAAATATAATAAACATTAAAAAATAACATTTCGCACAAATTCGCGATCGGTGGCGGTTGTTCGGTTGCGAGTTGCGAGTGCGTGCGACACGACACGATAGTTGTATTGCGTTGCGACCCGAAAATGCGAACACAGACAGAAAGACAGTGACAGACATGACACGATGACACTTCATGACAGTTAGTTTTTTGTTTTATTATTATTATAATTCGCCTATCGGGCAGGCTAAAGTCTTTAAGGCCATACCGCCTATTCTTCTGTTTTGTATAGTCTTAATAACGTAAAACAAGTCATAGTCAGAGTCAAGCTAAGTAAGTCACGGTCAAGTCAAACTCATGCCTCTGTAAAGTGGTGGGAACTTTATAAGAGGCTCTTATGGAGTTTTGGAAACAACACGAAAAGACACGTTTCACCTCGTTATATCACTTTCCCACACTCGAGCACGTTTACGAGCACTTAATGAATAATAATTCACCACCTAGAACACAATAACACTCGAAAATACACTAGTTTAGGAAAATAATCCAACGAGCCGACATGTTCTTTTCCACGTTGGCGCCAAATCTCCACAGTTAGATATTAGGGCATAGGGTTGTGAACAGGGTGCGTTTACGGCACTTATCCAGGTTAAAACTAGAATATTATATAAATTAACGTCAAAACACCCATAAAACTATAAAGACCACAGAAAAGAGAAGTAAATAGAACGGAAATGAGAAGGAAAATCTGTCGCCAGGTATTATGACAGAGTTTTGCTTGAACATTCTCATTTATGTCAACGCATCGAACTCCGCATCCAAAGAACTTGGACCTTACCTTTTTGGGTTACGTCTCAAAGTTCTTTGTCCGCATCACAGCTGCTAACTGATTTCAAATAACTGACGTTTCGTTAATATGGGTGCAACTGGCTACAAAAAAAAATCTTATAAAAATGCCTTGACAGCCGTTCTAATTTAAACAATTATTTTTTTCTTTTCTGTGATAAAGACGCCACTTGACTTGGTAAAAATTTAAACCTACTGAAAATTAAAGTGCGGTTTACGGGCGGCTGCTGTTTAAATTGTATCTATCTTTTGAGGTCTATAAATGTTCTGCATATGTCAGATTGACAGCTGACGAGCAGTTGACGCCAACATGAAAAAAAATCGGCTAGTTGTATTATTTTCTTAAACTTGTTTATTTTCGAGTGTTAATATTTATTATTGGTGGATTATTATTTACTAAGTTTTCGAACGTGCTCGAGTGTGGTTAACATGATATAACCATAATTAAGACTGAAAGACTCTGTATCAATGGTCATGAAAAATAAAGAACTATTGTTGACACTATTTTGTTGATGTCAGCGAACCCCCGCCAGTTTAATTTCTATCTGGTGAAAAATTATCTGGCTTCCGCTTTAATCAAAGGTTTTATTCGAATTTGACAGCTAGTATTGACAAAAAGATAGGTATGACACCGTTCAGCGAACCTCCGTTAGTTAAATTTTTAGCTGGTGAAAAATTCGCTGACTACGTAAACACACCCCTGGCTAAGCCCTGGCTAATGAAAGTAGACTGAAAAAGCGCGGCAGTTTATAAACATAAATAACCGACTTCGAAAAATTATGGCCCGTCCATTCATGTTATTTTTGTCGAATAGTATAATGAAATAAAACAGAAGAAGTAGATATGTACAAAATTCTATAATGATATATAAATCTATTGTTTAATAATTATAATGGTGTACGTACATCCCAAATCCCAGTGACACCCCAGTGTCATCATCATCATCAGTTCACTTTAGGTACGCAATCCTGCAGAATAATAAGAAATTCTTGATCACATAAATAATCGAAGTGAAAATCGATATGTAATAATAAATGTTAAAAGTTGACAAAGGGCACGGACCCAGGAGTCCATGGAGAGTAAATAAACAATTATAAAAAATAAAAAAAAGTTAAAATCACGCTCTTAATCTTCTAGGATGATTTTCCGTGTCTTATCCACCAGTGAGACTGCTAGTTAGTTAGGCTGTTTATCAATTTATAAAGATAGCTCGCTCTGAGGCTTTTCTGAACTCACAAGATCTTGTGATCTTATTATCATCTAATATTGGATAGGTAATTCAATCGTACCTACTGTTTTAAAACCTAGCCTAGCACTGCCTGGGGCCTACCCAGTGTAAAGAAACAGTATACACTATTTCAAATCGTTTATTTACTCTGGCAGCTGCAATAAAAAAAATACTGTATGAAAACTTTTTTATTCATACATATTTCATTGATGTTGGTATATCGGGTACCTGCTTCAGTTTTATGTTTAAAACCCTAAAAAACTAATCTGAATTCATGGTTTTCATTCAGATTTTTTTACAATGCTATTGCACCTGTCAGAGGAAATAAAAACTTGGTTGTGTCTGACGCAGTTCATCATCATCATCATCATCATCAGACAGAAGACGTCCACTGCTGAATATAGCCTCCCTCTTTAATCTCCACACTGAACGACAGCCTGCCTTTTGCATCCACTGGATGTCAGCGACTCTCACTATGTCGTCGGTCCATCTAGTCCTACCTATATACGCTGCGTCTTCCGGCAGTTCAGTTCTGAGGCAGTTAGTTTCTTGCAAATAAATAATATAATTTTTGCAGTGTATAACAATGTTTATCACAGCTAGTGCATATTAATAAAATTATAAAAATACAATTACATTGACGATCGCTTAGAAGTACCTAGGACCTATATAATCTAAAAGCGGGCGAGAGATTCGATGTTTACGTAATAATAGGGGCTTATCTGTAGGTTTTTTTTAAATGAAATTAAGATGAATTCAAGATGGTTTGGTTGTTGTCATATAAAATTTAAATACAAATATTTCATTGTTCTCGTTTAAACTCCTAATGACAACAACAAAGAAAACAGAGATTACTTTACATTTCTACCGCCAAACACAAACACCTTGAAAACTTCGAAAAGTTTGAAAAGGCAGCCCAAGCGCCCAATGTTCCACGGTCAGGTGCGTTAAGGTGTTGCAGAGGGCCCCATTTCATAAAAAAACTATAATCCTACAGATAAGGAGCCGTTCAAGTATTACGTAAGAATCAAATAGTTAAGTTGCCAGTTATCAGAAATTAATCTATTTTCACGTCCATAGGCATGACGTTGAGTTTCTTGGCGAGCGCTGCACTAGAATCAATCTGCTGCTTGACGTAGGACACAGTTCCTTTTCTGTCAGTCTCCGCTGCAGCTTGTTTTTCCTTGTCTCCTGGGGCTAAGACTGGCAAGGATGGGTCCGTCTGCAAAATATAAATAGTTTTGCGCTTAGTATTTTGCGTATTGTATTTTTTATACTTATTTCAGCCTAACTTTAGAGCTGGTTCCCATTTTAGTCTAGGTGTGTTTACCATCTTTGACCACATCAGGTGAGTTGTGATTATTATCCTGTGCCTTTTCACCATTAAAAAGGCTACTTTTTGAAGGGTTCCGTATACTTTTATTAGTTACTTCACTCTGTCAAGTTGCTAATCCATCTATTTGTTTATTTTTTACAGCTGCAACGGGGCAGATTATGCAGAAAAAATTATCCTGAACCTGGACGAATTTTTACCTCCTCACTATTATTCCTAACAGCTCTTACCGGTTCCAACTGCCTCCAATGTTGTATGCTCTCAGACAGTCTCTCTCCGAAACCTGGTGCGAAGCACTCAGGGTCTATGGCTACAAAGCAGTGTCCGAGGTTGGCGGGACCGCCAGCGCCACTGTGTGACCACGACCGGACATGGTGACCGTAGTTAGAACCTGGAATAGTTTGGGCCAATTTCTTGTATGTTTGTAGATATACACCGTTAGGTATCCGTCTTAATTTTAAGCCTAGCTTTTTTTTTGAGAGGGAAATCTTTCAAAGTTACTACTGGCTGCATTGGGGTGCAGCCAGTATATGTGGGATTACACCCACTAAAATCCCCTAGGTGACCAGCCTTAGTGTTTGACAAGAGGGCTCCGGGATCTCCAGAGGAACGCACCGGAGCCGAGAATAGCAATTGACTTTTAACTGAGGCTATCAGAACACAGTGTTGAACGCTTGCTGCTTAGCGACAGATTTTAAACTTAATTGTGGTAGATAGCCTGCATCAGAAAGAAAAGATAATTCCTGCAACCATGCTATGGTTTCCTCACGATGTTTTTACCTTCACCGCCAGTTCAAGAAAGTGAGATTTGAACCCACAACTTGCAGTTTGGAATTTGAACGCACCAACCACTGCGTTTTTATCGCTACAAAAGTTTACTAGCTGTATGAAGAAAATACGTCTTTATTGAATATTTTATTGGGACTCTGGTAGCGCTTTTCTCACTCACGTCACGTAGCTCGCGAGTGGAAGTGTTTGTCTTGAATGTCTTGTTTACTAGAGGCTTAAAGTCCCATGATGGATTAAGCATTATTTAAGCATAGTCACGAGTCTCACGAAGTACTTAATCAATTTACCTGATGATATCCCACAGAAGAGCTCGACCATGGCTCCAAGTCCAAATCCTTTGTAACCTGAGTTCCTCTCTCCCCCACCCAACGGCATCAGGCAACTTGTTTTAAAAGCCTGCAAAGAAGAACATAATTGTAAGTACTTATTGCTAAGAATCTCCTAAAATTATGGGCTGCATATACTTATGATACTGGCCCATATCAAAAAATTATGTAGGTATTAATTTTGCTTACCAATTCAGCATCGGTGGTTTCCCTGCCATCAGGTCCTTGCGCCCAGCCAGGGGGTAGAGACTCTCCTTTTCGACGTTGCATTTCTATCTGAGGAATATAAACCACATTATGTAAACAAAGGAACCGATTTTTTTTTTTGAAGAATTGTATAAAATAGAGTACAGTGAAACTAAGTTTGATTTTTGCCGGATATTTTGCTGTCTTGCATGAGGCTAGGTCATACCATATCCTGGACTAAGGCTATTTAATAGTTATAGATAAAACAAATATCGACGACCGGTAGGAAAGCCACCTCATCAATATCATAAGCCAGAAGACACTGCTAAACATATGAATTCGAACGATAGCCTGCCATCAGCATCCACTGAATGCCCGAGATTCTCACGATGTCGTCGGTCCATCTACCCACGCTGCGTCTTCCGGTTCATGGTCTCCACTCAAGAACCTTTTCACCCCATCGGCTATCGGTACTTCGAGCGATGTGACCTGCCCGTTGCCACTTCAACTTGCAAACTCTAAAAGCAACCTAAGCGTTGCTAAATCAATTGAGGCGTTTACTCAGATTGTTGCACAGGTTCGAATTCTGACGGTCGTTGAATTGTTTGTATTGTCACCGTAAAGTCTGTGGATGGAACACTTCAAAGTATGCGTTGTTGATCTAGTTTGAGCAAATATGACTGATAGGACTGGTAGAATTAGGTACGTAAGCAGGTTTCTTAGCTTACCTTACCCACAGCGACAGCGGTAGTCGCCATGTCCAGGTAAAAGGTTTCTCCATTGGCAGCCGGTGCGACCACTGATAGTGGGTTTGTTCCCAAGGCAGACTGGAATAAAGAAATATAAAATTTATTAGTATCGGTTTTAAGCTATAATATCACGGTTGTTCAATACAGTTCTAATCATTATTAACGGGATATTTACTGTGATCTCTAAGACGGAAGGAAGATAATTTGCATCTAAACTTGAGCTTTTCTGACTTTTGCAGGCGGGGGGCGGGGCGGGCGGGTTAAAATTACTAAAATTCGATTAGATTACCTGTTTACTCCTAGTGGGTGCCATGAGAGGTGATGTGTTGGTGAATGCCATGCCAATAAGGCCCTTGTCTGCCGCTTTGCTGGCCCACCAACCTGCCATGCCATTGTGGTTTGAACCTAAAAAAAAATATACGAAATGTTGACTTCATATTTTAATAAACCAGACCGGACTGCCAGAGCGGGCACTAAAAATCGTCACCGCTTTATGGTTGATATTCCGAAAACCCGTACGAAGCGCTTTGATTTTACACATTGGCCAGCTGTTCTGTGTGCTATGTGCCCTGCCCACTGTCACTTCAACTTGCTAATCCGTGAAAAAAGTTGTAAAGTGGAATAGACCACAATAAAATAGTTACCAGTCAAATTTCAAAACAAAATATCAGTAACATGTCAAATTATAATAAAGGTAGCTGCGTGAACCTACGTTGTTGGTTGAAATGTCTTACCTCGAACGGTCACCCATCCAACGCCTGTCTCTCTTGCCTTCTTCATAGCAATGTCCATGGCGAAGTGGCTAGCAGTGGCGCCCAACACGTTGTTGGCGTCGACCAGCGCTGTCGAGGCGCTTTCTTTCACCACTGTTGGCTCGTTGTTAGGCATGCAAGCACCAGCTGTGATATCGTTGACGTACATCTCTGGAAACATCAAAGAGATATTTACCTTTTATCGTTTAATCTCTAGTGTAATTCCGCTTTTACGTCGCTTCAAGTAAAATAAAGATTAACATAATACAAATTAAAAATGGACTTCCGCAAAGTGACGCCTGATTCAATCAACTTTTTTTTAGGGTTCCGTACCTCAAAAGTTGTTAACAATTTCGTTAATTCGTCTCAACGATAGCACATTGAACTATTATCTCATATCCGGAAGACAAATACGATAATAAACAGGATAAGACGTTTGTTTACTTCACCTATCTATGTTGACTTCGATGGCCTGTCCCTATGAATCTATTGTTTACAAACCCTTGACATTTTCGTAGATTAGATATATAGTTATTTAGATTAAACGCTCATTAGTACCTACATTAGTAGATACAATACGAATATAGGAAATAATACTAATTTACTATTAAAATAATACGGTATGGTATTCATTCTTTAGGTAGGTACAACATTATGTTTATGGTCTCACATGGAAGAATTTCTTGATCTTTTCTTGGCAATCCTCGATTGCAAAATATACACAAACATCATAAAGCGAAGTGGCGGTCAAACCCTCTATTTTTTTAAATAAAAAAAACAAATAAAAAAAAACAATTAGGAACCTAACGGACCTAAAATGATATTAATCATTAGCCAGAAGTCGACTGCTAAGGCCTTCTCCTTAAAATGCCACACAGAACAACAGCCTGCCATTTGCATCCACTATAGATGACTCTCACGATGTCGTCGGTCCATCTAGTGGGCGATAGGGTTATATTACTTATGTGAAAAAAGGTTTTCCAAAAAATCTTTGATATCCCAATCCGAGTGGTTTGGGAAATTATTAAGGTTGTAAAAAAAGGTTCGATTATAATAACGTCAGCGATGGAAGGTCATCGCTGGATGAATGTCATCGATCGGGGTGCCCCGATTGTCTTACCAAGTCTATTCAGGCCGTGGCTCGGGTGCCCCATGCGGTCAGCCTGGATGAGCAGCTCAGCTTGCTGTTCAGCTGCCCTAGCTGCTGCTCCCACCGCCTTCAGGCAGTCCGTCATGAATCGATACGCTTCTGCTGTCGCTACCTTGCCCATTTTGTTTCTGGAAGGAAGAAATTATAATTAAGAGCCTACAATACAATACAATACAATACAATTCTTTATTAATAACTCCATAGTTACAAGTCAAATTCCTCCAGTACACTTTCTACATCGATGTATATAAACTTATATAAACAGTATATGTTAATAATATTATCATGTGTACATAATTCAAATTAAATAATCCTATTCAATTAAAAATATTATGAGCAAAAATGTATTACAATATATTATGTCAGTATTTCATATGTCAAATTAATTCTCCTAATCTTCAATCTCTTATTCTTTAAAAAAATCCTCAATCTTATAAAATAATAATTCTAGTAGCCAGGCTCTAAGCTTAGTCTTAAAGCACGCGGTGGATGGTGCATCCCGGATGGAAGCAGGTAAGCGGTTGTAGATCGCGGGCCCTAGGATGTACACTGATCTCTCTGATTTGACGAGCCGGTGCGATGGCGTTACTAATTGCGCTTTCTTCACGTTGCTCCGCAGATTCATCGTACTATGCACGCCCCTGCGCTGAAATGCATCGAGGTGTGTGTGAGTGAACAGGGCAACCTGGTATATTAGTTCACAGGGCAGTGGCAATATCTGAAGCTCTCGAAACAGTTCAACGCAGGAGACGCCTACATTTCCCATTGCAGGGCTACGCCTCGGATCTCCTGCCTTCTCTTTCCCGGTGCCGGGCTACAGTCCAGATGCCTTATTATAGATGTCTTATCGTGATTCGGATTGTGATCGTGATCGCGTGCCATCTCACTCACACGTGGTGCGAGTAAGTAGATGCGAACGGATGCAATCTCGATCACAATCAAACTTTTATAATAATGCCGCAGTTTCAAAGAGTGTCAAGTTCGACCCGCCATTTCTTTTTGGACTAGTTAAGTTGCTTCTACTTTTATTGAGAAAACTGCTAGTCTGTGGAATGCGCTGACTGAATGGGTGTTCCCTGATAGTTACAATCTGAGTGTCTTCAAATCACGAGTGAATAGGTTTCTTGTAACGTTAATCAGACATACAAGGGAGATATGCCTTAGTACAATATTATCGTTCGTGTTTAAATGTGTCCATGTATCATTTTTTTTACTGAACCGCTAAACTGCCTCATTTTTCACGCACACTACGAAAATTGTAGTGATATCATGCATTCACCAATGTACTAACTAATAGTCCACTTGTAAAAAAAGGGACTTAAAATCAAACCTGATTTAAAAAGAGCAATTAGAACGGTTATCAAGGCATTTCTGTAATAAATTTGTTGTCAGCCAGTTGCACCCATATAAACGAAACGTCATTCATTCGAAATCATTTAGCAACTGTGATGCGGAGCTGGTCGCGTTGATCTAAATAAGAATGTTCAATCAAGGTTCACTCATAATTCTTGGTAAGGGATTTTCCTCCTCATTTCCGTTCTATTTACTTCTCTTTTCTGTGTTTAGGCCATATGCGTACGCACCCGCCACGTCATATCGCCATATCTCCCTTATTTGTCTGATCTGAGTTCTGTTCGGACTTGTCTGACCTACATATATTTTGTGCCATAGTGCACGTAATCATAGATTACGTTGATATTAGTGTAGAGGTCAAGATGCGAACGTGTGCACAAACGCGCGCGCACCTCTGTTTTGATCACTGCCAAATTGTGTGATGACTAATTTTATGACCAAATCTTTATATTTTTGTGATAAAAAGCTAAACAAACAGTGCCAGAGCAATGTTCTTGTAACGATTAATCCAATGCTGACTCGAGAGTTGAGGAGGCGTACAGTGGCGGCTTCTAGGTATCTAGGCACATTTTTATTTCGATTGGGAAATCTTCCAAAGATACCATGCAGCAGGGCAATCGCGCTAAAAAATTACAGACGAATCGTTGATGAAACGCAAACGCTCCACAACTTTTGGTCGATTTCGTAGCGCCGCGAAAAAGTTGATATTTTCTAACTTTATCACAAACGTTCGTTTGACAGCGTCTACGTTCCAACTGTGATCGGGTTGCGTTTCGTCTTTGGTAAAAATCATAAGCGCGATACGAAATGGAGTAATGGAGCGGTTGCGTTTAGTCAACGATTCGTCTGTGATTTTTTAGCGCAATTGCCCTGCCGGCTGCATTGGGGTGCAGCCAGGTTATGTGGGATTATACCCACTAAAACCCCCTCGGTGACTAGCCTTAGTGCTTGAAGAGGGCTCTGGGATCTCCAGAGGAACGCACCGGAGCCGTCGGCACTGCGCTACGGCTCCTCCCGAGACAACCGTGTTGTCTTAGACCCTCCAGCCACGACGACGTTGGTCACACAACGTTGTCGTTCTCTCCCTGGGCACGCTTAAGTGGATGGTCAGAACCCCAACTTTGACCATCTCGGGCCCAGAGGTCCCCTTTTAGTAGCCTCTTACTACAGGCAGGGGGTACCGGTGCCGTATTCTATTACCCCGGCGCCAGGGCTATCTATCTGTACCTAGAAAACAGCAACACAATGAAAATTGAATTCCTGCCATCGTCATTTAAAAAAAAAGTACCTATGGACAATGGGTACTTACCTACGGCAATTTGAATAAACAGGTAAATACAACAGTATAATAAAGTTGATAACTAAATATAAGTACCTACATACAATATGTACCTAACAGAAAGGTGTCTATACGGGGAGTAAGGGGAATACTCTCGAAGCCAAAAGAAGGTAATTGTACTCATCATTATGAACAACTTTTACTATGGGACCAGCCTTGAAATAGCGTAAAAATATCAGCTGTTCTATAGAAAACGGTTATTGACACTCGACAAAATGTATGGAGCAGCTGATTTCTTTTCGCGATTTCAGGGTTGGTCCCATAGTAAAAGTTGTTCATAATGATGAGTACAATTACCCTCTTTTGGCTTCGAGAGTGTTCCCCTTACACCCTGTATACCTATTAATCTACTTACCAATAAAAGTAAACGTATAGATGATAACTTTGAAAAAAAAAAAACAATTTGAACCAATTTGGATATACCTACGGCTTAATTTTTCGTGTCGTATAGGTACAAGTTGGGTTGATCAACTCCCTTAGGCCCCATATATAAATGCCAAACTTATTTACGGTTATTTTAGTAAACCAGGTAATTTATTATGGAAATTTCAACAATAATAATAATTGAAGTACCTAAAAATATAAATAAATGTCGCGAATATTTATTATTATTTATATAGAACCTACCTACCGACCAATAGTTTAAAAAAATACTCGTACCTAGATATTATAGTAGTTACCTATACTAAATAGGGTATAATTATTTTTATTTGTTACCTTTAGAGATACTAGTATTGAAACATAGCTTTGTAGAATAGCGGTGACTAACGTTTTTTCTATTGTTGACTATTTACCGAGTATAAACGAATAAAATTAAATGAGTTTGACTAAAAATAAATTAGATTGATGATGACGTTCGAGTTTTGTGATAATTTATTATTGAATAAATAGTAATAATCACGGAACATTATTACTTGTAATACTTCTATATATTTGCTGCCAATCTGTGAAGCCTCAACCTATTCATTCTCTGACTATTCTGCAAAATTATTCAGTCTACACGCAGAAAAGTATTTATGTCAAGAGGAAGAAAAAACCTCTGTCGCAAAATATGATGTAACAGGACCATGAGGACATGTATATGTTTCCTCGTGGTCATACTAGTTTTTCATACCAGTATGGCCACGAGGAAACAGCGTAAAAACCCATGATTTATGGCAACTCGTCTCTCTGAACCTACGTAGTAGATATACATCTATGCTCTAAAGTCTGAACCAACAATCATTAGTTAAGTACTTGAGTAAGTAGGTATTGTAATTATGCTAAAATCAAGGAATACTAATCAAAAGGCACAACCAAAGAGTGGTAAAGCTAAAAATAACAAAATGAATGAACTCACTTTATAATTAATACCAGCCAGTTTCAATTCAACACGCCAACCTCTTTGCTCGTCCTTAGCGTTTTAAAAAACAAAACAATTTTTAAAACAAACACGTGCAGTTCTCCGCAAAGGAGGCGGTAAACTGGCCTGGCTGGCATAATATGTTATTTATTTTCACCAAGCGGTTGCCAGATAATTTTGTTTGCAAGGACATTAGCCATACGGTAGAAAATATATTTTCCTGATCGTCGACTCTCAGTCATCGACCGATAAGTTGTTTGTGTAGGTATCATGTGTAATGGATATTGCACAAAGCGTGTGAGTGAATGCGATGATACGCTGGAATATGGAGATGGAATGAAAAACAGTAGCTGTTAGTAAAGTGTATTCTTGGCCTTATCCCGTCAAAGAACTATGGACTAAAGAGACTGGAGAGTTTTTGGCGCCAACGAGTAAAAACATGTTGCCTTTTTGAATTATTTTACTGAACTCGAAATTGTCTTTGTTAACATGCTCGAGTATGGACATGTCATGATCAAATTATACCATGGGACAAGTGAGGAGAAACGTGTCATTTTGTGTTGTATCTAATAAACTCCATAGAAGCATCTATAGTAAAGTCTCCGTCATTTTGCCGCTCAAAGGGGACAGAGCAGAGGGACAGACAGGAATAATCCAGAATTAGTCTAACGTGACTTATAAGATTTATATTTTGTTTGACTATTATTGTGGCTACGATATTTAATAAACATTGTAAACAAACAGGGGCGCGTGCCCCGGTAAATGTACTGTAATACATTGATCACATGAGTTTTTTGACCATACTAAAACGCCCATGTTGAGGGGCGCCAATGTCAAGTTTTTGCCCCTGCTTGGGAAAATAGTAAATCCGTGGCTGCTGGCAACACAGCGTCGATGACCTAGGCTTGTGTCACCCACGTGACCTTTGTGTCTTGGAATGCCATACCTGGCGAAGTGTACTATTATAACATGAGTGGAAGCTACTGAAGAGTTCCATTTAAAACTGAGCGCACGGAACGCCTGATGTTTTGTATAATAACATTGCTATGATGAAACCAAAATGTTGGATATTGCATTTTCTATTTTTATTCTACCAAATATGAACAGAAAAACAAGTATAAATTGATTTTTTTGACACCCTATAATAAAGTTATTAGTCTACAAACGGCCGAACGGATTTTCTTGAATCCTAACTAAGAACACTCGATCAAGACTGAGTCAACTTTTAAACACAAAAAAAGTAAATCAAAATTGGTTCAGGCGCTTGGAGCTACGATGCCACAGACAGACACACAGATAACACGTTAAACTTATATCACCCCTCTGTTGTTGTTGTTTTTTTATACACATAGGTCATCGTCAACTGTCCACTGCTGGACATAGGCCTCTCCCAGTGCGTATGTCACTGAGTTCCGTCGGCAGTTCCTTGCATCCAGTTTTTACCCGCCGTTTTGCGCAGGTTGTCACTACACCTAGCCACACTAGGGTAGGTGTCCTACGCTACGTTTGCCTAAACGTGGTCTCCACTCCAGAATTCGTCTACCCCATCGGTAATCGGTTGTTCGGGAAATGTGGTCAGCCCACTGCCACGTCTTCAGCTTACTATGTTTTGATTAGCATCCTTACACATAGTAACCACAATAAAATTTTACTTTACTTTACTTTAGTTAATACATTACATTTCATGTTAGTACGAGTAAGTTGTCTTAAAACCTGTGTTTGTTTTTTTGTTTTGCGTCAGTGGTTTCTATGACATGGCGATGAATCTATAGGTAGATACTAAATCTTACCTGGGTACTTTACTAACTACGAAAAGAATATTCAGGGAATAAATGTAGACACATTTTAGAAATATCGATACCTAAACTAATTTAAATCCTTTATCGTTTTAACAAACTATGACGTCGACTCTGTTATATTATTTTCTATACTATCTATACTAATATTATAAAGATAAAAGATTTGATTGTTTGTTTGTTTGTTTGCATTGAATAGGCGCAGAAACTACTGAACCGATTTGAAAAATTCTTTCACTGACGGGAAGCTACACTATCCCCGGGTGACATAGGCTATAATCTATACCCGTGCGAAGCTGGGGTGGACCGCTAGTAATATTATAAAGAGGAAAGATTTGATTGTTTGTTTGTTTGTTTGCATTGAATAGGATCCGAAACTACTGAACCGATTTGAAAAATTCTTTCACTGTTGGGAAGCTACACTATCCCCGGGTGACATAGGCTATAATCTATACCCGTGCGAAGCAGGGGCGGACCGCTAGTCTTAAATAAAAATAATTGGACGGCTCTAAAATTGTGGCCATCTTTTTTTCCAACCTTGAAATGAAAAGAGACCGAGATAATTTTAGTGTGTGTCAAATCAGTTGTTTGTAGAGTATAAGAGTACAACAGAATCGATGTCAATGTCTAATTTAGTTTGAACAGTAACAGTAGGTAACGGCTAGTTTTGGTGTAATTTTTGCTTATCCGATAGTATAGTTTTAAATATCGTCTAAAAACAAGTAAGTAGAGAACCTTTATGATAATATTATAATTATATATTGTATCTCTTTCGCACAATTTCAACATTTTAAAAGATAAAAAAACAATTGGTTATATCAACATTATTTTTAGAATAACATTGAAAACTTAACTTTGAACTTTTTAACTGTTCGACCAACCACCCGCATTCTTCAGTCTTCCCGTGAACATGGTGCATGTAACTGCACCGAAATATCGGGAGCTCATTCCACAACCTTACCACGGTAAATATCCCGTAAATAATCATATAACTTTAGTGAACAACCGTGATAGTTTAAAACAGTGTTTTAACATTGAAAACGTTTTACAATACAAACGTTTTCATGTTGAAAAGTTTTATTATTGGCGGACGAAATAAATAAAATCTATCTTTCCGCCATCCTTCATAATATCAATGTGAAAGTTGCTTTATACCAATAAGATCATTGCTTTATACCTGCTATTTGCAATGTTATTCTACAGATAATGCCAATCGGTTTAAAAAACCATATTAGTTCTTTGATGTCTTCAAACATGTTGAAATGCGCAAGTGAAATACCAACTTGCTTTTAATATGTTCATTACTCGATGTTTATAAATATTTACAACGGGAATTAGTCGCCTGGGAGCAGCTGTAAGCTGATAAATGACGTAAATAAAGAACTGCTTCCTTATCAGTACATCATCAATTCATCACACAATATACTACAGTAACCAGTATAGTAGGTAGTTTGGCTTTGGTACCTACTTTCACTGGAAACATTTGTTAGAATTTAAAAACTTTAGCTACATATATGACCATAGCTGGGCTGGCGCGTGAACAATCCCCTATCTGCCGAGCGCAGCGCCACCTCAATGCGCTTGTATCCTCACAACCACAGGTCGACATATTCGCCGATAAATGGTCGGCATTTAAAAAAAATATCTTTGATGTACAGTGAGGAGTTTACTATTTTTTAGTTTGACTATAATAATTTAATTGATTTTATTATTTTTTATTAAATGTTTGTCGTTTTTTTTTTTTTTTTATTATTGTTACATATTGTAAATATTTGTTGATTTAGTGTATAAATTCGTAGATTAAGTAAATAATGCCCTGGTAAAAACTGTAATATTATTTACTAAATAAATAATGAATTTGAATTTGAAAATTAACTGGTTAATCCGTTAATCGTTAATTAACGAAGTTAACATTTTGATTAAAGAATTAACTTTTAAGTTAACTTTTAAAAATGTTAACGGACACGTTAACTTCCGTTAATATGCAGAAGTCCGTTAATCGTTAATCCAATGCCTAATAGTTACCGCACGGCACCGACAAGTGCCGGGCGGCGCGTGGCAGCGAGTGAAACAAAAACAAAACTAGATATATTTTGCCGGCACGTGCGGGTGAGAAAAAAAACTGCGAAGAGATTTGTTTCGTTTGATCATTTCAATACTTAGCGCCGGTGCTTAGACTGACGAGTGTTTTGTTTGTGGTTATTATAAAGACATTTTAACACCAAAACGAGCCTCGATTTCAGACAAGAACTTCAACATGTTAATGTCCATGAAGGGAAATGTGCACCTTATGCCCGACGATTAAATTACACATTTGAATTATACAAGTATTTTGTTTTGTTCCTAACCTGTTAACTTCCAGAACCTAAGCAAACAGGTTTTATACGTTCACTAACGCAACGATATAAAGATGCAATTTTACAAATATTAACGGATTAATGATTAACGTTAACTTGTGTAAATTCTTCCGAAATGTAACGCTTTAACGTTTAACGAAGCTAACTTTTTTGTAGCGGATTAACGATTAACGAAGTTAACTATTTGATTAACGGTGCCCAGCTATGTATATGACCATAATTATGCTGGCACCACCTTTAACTATTTTGCA
Organism: Agriopis marginaria; assembly: GCA_932305915.1. Taxonomy (NCBI): domain Eukaryota; kingdom Metazoa; phylum Arthropoda; class Insecta; order Lepidoptera; family Geometridae; genus Agriopis; species Agriopis marginaria. Next base: position 3,798,793 of record OW029932.1, read on the forward strand.
ACTATAAATATATAATGTCAATAAAGTAAATACAAAAAGTATAGATTTGATCAAAGGCAAGGGTAGACGGATGATGCTTTGGTCATAATAAATGATAATACATTTAAGAAATTGAAATGGTAAAATAACAAACTTACTAACTAACAAACAAATTATCATCTACCTACTCTGAGCTAAAAATAATACAAAATATAGATGGTTATGGCAACATGGCGGATAGGCATTCTGGCTCCGACAACTCGATAGGCAAGACATTTTCTGTAAAATTACAATAAGTGTAGAAATATACTGAAAGAACACCAACCAGTGTTTCTGTTTAATTTGCCATCTGGAACAAAGTGTTTGCAGTTTTTGCCTGGTGGCTAATTGACTGGCAAAGAAAATTCACCCTAGGAAGCTTAGCTCGCTTTAGATAAAGGAATATAGGTTACCGAATTGGAGCAAGTGAGCACTTTAGTTAATGGAGCATGGGAAGTGCTCCCATAATCTATCAACAGAAGTATACTAAGTAGGTAATTTAAGTTAAGTTGGGATCTCAGATCAGACAAACAATGGAGATATGGTAAGGTGGCGTGGCGGGTGCAAACACTTAGATCTGAATCTGGCTTAGATCACCGACCTACCGACTGACTGAAAAATCCGGGTGGTTGGCAGAAAAGTTCAAAGTTTGGTGCAGACAAAACGATCTACCCTCTTTCTTATTCTTTTGCTACGGTTATCACTGGAACTTGAATACTGACAAAACACACTCACTGTATCACTGCGTATGGTCAATCCACAACGATATCACGGTAAATATCCCGTTATTAAGTTATCTATATACATATATAAAAGCGAAATTCACCCACTCACTAACTCACTCATTCACTCACTATTCACGAAATCTCGAAAACTACTTGACCTACGAAGCCGAAATTTGGCAGGTAGATTCTTTATGAGGTGTGGAAGTCTGCTAAGAAAGGATTTTGCGAAAGGGCCGAATTAAGGGGGGCAAATGGGGACTGAAAGTTTATATGAAAGTCAACGCGTACAAAGTCGCGAGCAACAGCTAGTTAATCATATAATTAAATATTATTACAACCTTCGACCAAAATAAAATGAATGGACGGGCCCAGGAGCGCATTTTTGAAGATTACAAAATGAGCGCCGGCGCTCACTTCGTTTCAGTCGGTCTCTAGCCGTAGGAGGTGCAACACGAGTCTTGTTACATGATAACGAAAAATCTGTCAAAATTAATATGCCTTCGTGTGCTTTCCCGAAGTGTTAATACACAACAAAAAACCGCTATCTATTTTTTTGTAACAATTATACTGTACTTGGTTATAATTACGTCTTAAAGTATTTATGTCCGACGGTTTTGACTCGTTTTTACTAAACAAGTTCAACGGTTATGGCCCGACCATTCATTTTATTTTGGTCGAAGATTACAACATTAGTGTGTATCTTCGATAAAAAAAATACAAGGTGTGTATAATAAAAATTTGAATAGAATAATATGACAAATGAATACTGTCTTAAAGTGTACGGTTCATCTTATCAGTAGTGAACACAGTTACATCATTATTAATATTATATTTACTTGAGCGCAAGCAAAGTAATATTGTTTGTACTCAGTTTTTGGCGGTGATAACATCAATTAGTTTTGTTATATATTTTACGAAGTCGGTTTCGGAGGAGCGAAAGGAAAATGTAAGTTAACGGATAAAGATTTTTAACTGTGTTTTTCTTTAATTATTTATCCGCATGCATGATTATACAGGGCGCGTTTTTGTAAGTAATGCGTCCTGCACAGTGCGGCATGCTTTTGTTCGATAAATCGCTCGATTTTTGGCTCCTTTGGTTTCTATTCTAAACCATAATAGTTTTTTCCAATGACGATATAAATTATCCTCTCTTTCAACTACGTAGTAATGTATATTAATCACTACAAAATAGATCACAAAGGACGTATTTTGTGCTTAGAACAAAAACAGTGCAGAATGTTATATGAAATCTCCTGGTTGCACAGTTATTCATTAATGCACTGTTCTTTATTTTATATTAAGATATATAAATTTACCACTGAGGTTTAATGTCTCACATTAAGTTTAATATAAAATGTATGCATTAGATCAAAAAGATACTGGCTGAAAATAAAAATCGCCGGAATAAAACCGACTTGGTGAAAATAATTGTCAGTTTTAAATGTTTGAGAAGAAGATGAATTAAACTTTGTTTTTATTAACTTGAGTTTTTATTTTGAGTAGGTATATTTTATCACGGTAGGTAGATTGGCAGTTGAAAGAGTTTTTCTCCGTATCGTACATAAATGAATCCCTTTCTCGCTCGCGCTTTTCTAAGTTGAGCAAGCTACTTGCATCGTGTGTAATACGTATAAGAAATTACAAGTAGAGAGTAATATTGAACAATATCTGCGGTCGATGAAATTCGATCACAAATCGTTGACAGCTACAGGGTGCTGTAAACTATAACCACTATTTACAAACCGGATGAACACTGCAATGTGCTAGTAACATCAACAATTAATCAAACACATGCTATGAAATCCGTTTAAAGCGTTTAGGTAATTTCAATGCGTATTGGGTAAACACCAGAAAACTTAAGAAAAAAAACCAAATCAAATGAGTATGAAAATTAATATTATGTGATCTACGTAAATATATGAATTCTACGTAAAAATACACAAATTAATCTTAAAACTAATAATATATACAAAATTAAATTTAAAATTTGCAAGATTTTTTGATAAGAATGGCAACGATTGGTTGTTGAACGATTGTGGTGTTGATTTGTACCTAATGTTGTTCTGACGTTCAAAAGTGTACAGTGGTGTACCAATTTGAGGAATAAATGAATATGAATATGAGTATGAACGAGATAAATAATAGATCTATCTGGCTATGACTGAAGTATTAAAAATTGAAATTTAAGGTAGTAACTCAGCAACTGCTCTTCATACTTCCAAAACTAAAAAGGAATGAAATTTTGCTAATTTATTCGTTGGACGGTAATGCAATTGTAGGTAACAAAAAACAATGGTCTTCTTCTTTCAAAAGTCTTCTTTACTTTATACTACGCTATAATATTACATCGTATCACACCATTATCCCTGTTATAGCTTAATTTATGTGTTACCTAAGATTCGAAATAACTTTGTTCCAATAGTTATTGTACTAATTAATCAGTCAATTATTCAACAATAATAATTATAATTACCTATGCATAAGAATCATAGACCCAAATACTAATGTCTACGGAAAAACGAATGAGAATTCGTGGGAGAATATGACTGACTAGGGGACTTAAGATTTGCAAGGATTTTATAAAAAAAATATTAACATATTATCGTAACACAAAAATAAACGACGACTTTTTTATTACGTTTCGTAAAAAAAACACATTATAAACTAATCAAAATGCAAAGCAAGCAAAGAGTATTAAAAACAAAAATAGGAACGCTTGCTTACTCTTAGAATGGTGCAGCAGGTGATATAAATCGGTCGATTTAGGTTATTTTTTTTTATTTTTCTTACACGTCCGGTCCCTTATTAAGTTGTCAGTCAATTGGTCAAACAAAGGCACTACAGGAGAAGCTATACAGGCAAATGGCTTATAGGTTGTTTGTGACGCGGTGTTTGATATCTAAAAAATCATAGTAAAGTCAGAAAAAAAAAATTCGTCATAGGTTATTGTTTTATTTTGTTTAAACGTTTATTAGTTGAAATTAATAATGCAACATAAACAAATAACCAAGCTAAGAATACTTTTCATGTTCCGCCATAGAATCTTGGCTCTCAGTTATCACCTTAATTTAATGTTTTACCAATAATTTAAAAAAAAAAATATTTAGAAAATTGACTATTAGCAAAAAAAAAAAACAATAACCGAAACTCATTAATTACTTTTTTTTATGAAAATGTTATTTGCTTGTTAATTATGGTTTTATTTTTTATTTTATTTTATCTTTATTCAAGACCAACAGCACAAAAATATATAAGTACATTAGTTTTACATAGTTATTTTAAATTACAGCCATTAATAGGTGATAGTGATAGTAAATAACATTGTCGTGGAAAATCACTTCTAAAAATCATATTATGTATTGCAAACTAGCGCCGTTTTCGGCAAATTATCTATGTTTTTAGGTGTAATAAACTATTGCGTACTCAATTAAAACCTATCCAAGGACTACGATGCTGATATTATATGTTATTAGAAAAAAGAAAAGAAAAAACACTTTATAATGTGAACATTTCGTAATTTCAGATCATCCTATACATAATATATAAAATACCACAACACTACCTACTCAATTATATAAAATACCCCATACACCACCCATGTCTCTTTCTCCCAGCGGCCACAATGCCTGAGGTCCGCGTAGAAGAAGCCAGGAGGTTCATGGAGGACAGCTTGAAGGCCGTCGGAGCTCCCGAGACAGAGGCGAAGGCCCACGCCGCGCTTCTGCTGCATGCTGATGTTACGGGCCATTTCAGCCACGGCTTGAACAGACTGGGTGAGTCTTTATCTCTACGGGGTTTGCGGAAAAACTGGTCCCAAGTACCAGCTGTTCCATAATTATAATTATGTGTGTTAGTGACCTAAGTATAGGCATATTTAATACTATCGGGGAACACCCATTCCGGCAGCGTATTCCACAGACTAGCAGTTCGCACAATAAAAGTGGAATCAAAGCGCATAGTCAAAGTTTTAGTAAGGATCCCTGATTTTTTTGAAAATATAATATAGCCTTAGTCACCCGAGGATAGCGTAGCTTCCCAACAGTGGAAGTACTGAATTGGTTCAGTAGTTTTGGAGCCTATTTAATGCAAACAAACAATCAAATATTAGTATAGACTAGAGAATAGGATCTAGAGTGAAGATGTGGTCTAATATACAGTTTACGCATATCGACTGTACTAAGCCGAAAAGAGGTCATTGTACTCATCATTATAAACAATTTTCACAAAAGGACCAACCCTGAAATCGCAGTAAAAATCGGCTGTTCCATAGAAAACGGTAATTGACACTCGACAAAGTGTATGGAACAGCTGATTTTTTCGTGATTTCAGGCGCATCATATTGAAAGTTATTCATAATGATGAGTATAAAGATCTCGGCTATATAGACCTCCTTTCGGCTTAGTATACAGCTAAGCCGAAAGGAGGTCTATATGCGTGACCCTTTAGAGCACGCTTGCCCATGCTAGCGTTTAGCTGGAAGTACCTGTACTTCATCTTCGTTCATATCGTCACTCGGTCATCGGAGATCACTTAGCATCAAACGGCCTGTTCCTTATTTGCTTCCAATATTACCTATGGCTAAAAAGCCTTCCCCATCCATGTTCCAGTGCTGTACATAAACGACATCAGGTCAAACTCAACCAATCCGAATGCCAAGCCAGTGATTCTGAAGGAAGCCGCCGCCTCAGCCTGGGTCGACGGCCGGGATGCTCTCGGGGCAACGGTTGGACACTTCTGCATGGACATCGCTATCAGGAAAGCGAAGGCAGCTGGGATCGGCATCGTTGCTGCGAAACGTGAGGCTATTTTTATGGTTCATTTTACTTTACCTCATCGCACCGGCCGAATTACCCGTTCTTGGGTAATCCGGTAAAAAACAGAAAACATTTTGTGGCGTTATCAAAGCTTGTGTTATCTAGTTGACATGCCAAGTTTAAAACTATGAACAAATGTTGTGTAATTTATGTCCAGTTTATCCAGTCAGTGCCGGATTTATATTTTTCCTACGAGTGATACGATGATTATATAAACCGCTTTAAAAAGTTCCGGGGGTGCCTGGTGGGTTACCATTGACTTTTGTCTTGCTCTCTCATTAGCCGAGAGAGCGAGACAAAATTCAATGTAAGGTTATTATAAGAATGTTTTAGAGATTATGGTAACCCACTTTGCGACACTTATATTTTTTACATTTCGATGCCCGCCAGATAAATATTCTAATATTATTATTTTTATTTATTAACTAGCGGTCGGCCCCAGCTTCGCACGGGTATGTCACCCGGGGATAGTGTAGCTTCCCGTCAGTGAAAGAATTTTTCAAATCGGTTCAGTAGTTTCAGAGCCTGTTCAATGTAAACAAACAAACAAACAATCAAATCTTTCCACTTTATAATATTAGTATAGATGTAGGTAGGTAGGTACGTAGGGAATTACATAAAACTAACAAACTGAATACACGGGTTTCGTCCTCTAACGTGGAATATTTTCTTCAAATTTAAATGGGACCACCCTTGAGATATTTTAGTCTAATTACCTATCAGTTCAAAATTAGCGACGATATCGCGTAAAATACTTACATTCAATAAACAGTCAAATTGAGAAACTTCTTTCTGAACTCGGTTAAAATACAGCGAAGGATGAGTACAATGTCCCCCTTGCAACTTGGCATAATACTGGGTTACGCGAAAAGGGTGTACTAAGCAGAAAGGGGTCCATAGTACCAAACATTATGAATAACGTTTACTATAGGAGCAAATCTGAAATCACGAAAAATACAGTTGTTTCATAAAAAACTGTCATTCGCACTTGACAAATGTATGGAACAGCTGATTTTTTGTTGCTATTTCAGGGTTGGTGTTACAGTAAAAATTGTTTATAATAATAGGTAATTGACCTCTTTCGGCTTAATACACCCTTTCCGCGTAACCCTGTATAGGATAGGTAGGTACATCTATGTTGCCCACACTTTTTTTTTGTTTAAATTACAAAGGCTGTCAAGGCATTTTTATAAGAAATTTGTTGTAGCTAGTTGCACCCATATAAACGAAACGTCGGTCATTCGAAATCAGTTAGCAACTGTGATGCGGAGTACGACGCGTTGATCTAAATAAGAATGTTCATTTAAGGTTCACTCATATCCCTGGAAACAGAATTTTCCTTCTCATTTCCGTTCTATTTACTTCTCTTTTCTGTGATGTAACCTTAAATTCTAACTCTGGATAACATTTTCCTCTAGGAAGCAACCACTACGGTATGGCCGCATACTGGGCGCTGGAGGCAGAGAAGGAAGGTCTTATCGGGATGTCTTTCACCAACTCATCACCTATCATGGTGCCCACTAGAGCTAAAAAGGTAAATATGTGGAATTCTTACCAAGATCTCTCTGGGAAGTTACTAGAGTCCGCACAACGAATCGACACCTGCGAGGAAAACTGGAACTAAGTTTAATTTTCATAGTATCAAGCAAGAGTATCGCCACAACCGCATATTTTATGCGATTTTGGCGCTTGCGTCCATCGGACTACCTTAGGCAAAGAGGTCGCTTGAAGAATCCAACTCGGATGGGAAGCGTTCGGGAAATTGCGTGACATCTTCTCGTCCAAGATACCACAGTGCCTCAAGACGAGGGTCTTTGAACAGTGTGTGTTGCCAGTGATGACATATGGTACTGAGACGTGGTCCTTAACTGTTGGCCTTTTGGAAAAACTCAGAGTCACTCAGCGGGCAATGGAGAGAGCTATGCTCGGAGTTTCTTTGCGCGATAAAATCCAAAACGTGGATATTCGCCAAAGAACCAGAGTCACCGACATAGCGTTAAAATATGCAAGCTGAAGTGCCAATGGGTAGGCCACATCGCTCGAAGAACCGATAGCCGATGGGGAAGAAAGATTCTGGAGTGGAGACCACGAACCGGAAGACGCAGCGTAGGGAGGCCTCCCACTAGATGGACCGACGACATTGTGAGATTCGCGGGCATCCAGTGGATGCAAAAGACAGGCTGTCGTTCAGTGTGGAGGTTAAAGGGGGAGGCTTATGTTCAGCAGTGGACGTCTTCTGGCTGATGATGATGATGACGATGTCCATCGGACTAATTGGTGGCACGGGCTCTACAGGGATACGTGTTTACCCTGTACTAAGCCTAAAGGCTTAGTAGGTACAGGGTAAAAGCGTAACCCTGTATGGGTATACAGCGTGAGCTGCGCTGAGAAGCGTAGGTACCTATGTAGGTAGGTCTCCTTCCACGTATTTACAACGAAGCTCTTAAAGCTCTTCCCAAGTTAAAATATGAAAGGTCGTCGAGGGTAAAGAAGGCAGTTCGGGAATGGTTACTAACCTTGTCATATGAGGACACCGAAAACTTAATTACCCGGACTCGTACTGTGCAGTGAGAACTTTATTTCATCATCCACTCTGTCAAAGTCAAACACAATCACGCAAATCCCATACCACATTATACACACGGACACACACACATACACGCACACACACTCACCACACTCCACACTTACTAGGATAACTGTAACTATAAATATTCGCTACGATGCCTCCTAAAATAAAAATTTAGTCATATTGTGTTTCGTTTTGTTGGTCTCCATATTACGGGCCTTGAGCCTAGTGTGGGACCGCAGGAATGTCTGCTAATTGTCTACATTAATTTTAATATACCTTAACTATAATTATTTTGTTAAAATGTAGGTAATTCGAATTTTTGGAAATAAATTTATCTTATCTTATCTTATCTTATCTATGACAGCTGCAGTAAATTGTAAAAAAGCTGAACGAAAACTGTAAATTCTGAAGAAGATGACTGCTCTACCAACGAAATGAATAAGAAGATCCGGCCTGTTCCATCTAATAAGGCGTAAATATTGTAATCAGAAAATGTATTGCAGACGCAACTTGAGTCAAGTCTTCTAAACTGAATGAATTGGGATTGAAATATACCAATATCTATGATAAATTAATGTGTAGGTAGTTGTATCTTGTTGAATATTCCAGGGCGCATTAGGTACGAATCCTATAGCAATGGCAGCGCCAGCCACTGGTGGAGACTCCCTCGTTGTGGACATGGCTACCACGGCCGTGGCCATGGGAAAGGTAAGTCCAATCATATCCAGGCTAACAATCATTTATAAATCATAATAATGCTCTGCAGTTTGCAGACTCAATCAAGCAAAGGCCTGTAAATGTCCTATGAGTTTATACTAATTGTTCGTTTTTTCTCGGCGTACTTAGGCCCAACGCCAACTCTTATCTCGCTCGCGCATGTCTATATTTTTGAAGAATAAAATCACAGACAGTTTCTTTTTCAAACTATTCTGCATTAATATCATTGCAAATGGCATGAGCAATTTTCGTAGGATGGCAGATATTTTTTTTTTTTTTTTTCACCAATATTAAACCTATTATCGTCATGAACGTTTGCAATGTTATTTAAAAATAAAACCAATTGTTTTTTATTCGAACTTAGTGATTTTTTTCTTTTAAACTGTTGAAATGTGCGAAAGAGATAAAGATAATTAGCAGAATACACGAGTAAATCATTTTGAACCTGCGGTTAACCGTCACAGCCACTTGTACCTACGCTGCGACGCCGGCTCGACTAAACAGTCGGCGTTAAGCCTTAGACGCTTGCTATAATTATAATAAACCATTTTTTTTAGATAGAAGTCCAAATACATAAAAACGAACCATTACCCGAAGGTTGGGCGCTGGGGCCAGATGGAAAAGTAACAACAGATCCTCGTAAGGCAAGTTTATACAATCAATAAAAAGTTTATATAGTTAATTTATATACAAAGTTAGTATAAATGAGTTAAATAATAATTTTCTAAATAGAAAAATGTGAGAAATCACAATGATATGTGATAACTGAAAAATCACCAGCACCTTTAAGAAAATTAAGAGCAACATCATATTCAGTTTTGTTTTCAAAAATATCCACAGGAAGTTATCTACTTCGTTCAGAAAATACTACTGTGGCGCTCTCCCATAGTCACTGTACTAAGTTGGACTGTGGATACCTTTAAAAAGGTCTGCGTTCATAAAATTAGAAGGCGTTTTAAGAAACTATGATCATAATGATTTTTCAGGCATTTGAAGCTGGTTGCCTGTTGCCACTTGGAGGCTTCGAAGGCACAAGTGGATACAAAGGATATGCGCTAAGTGCACTGGTAGAAGTGTTGTGCAGTGGACTTTCAGGTAGGTTTCATAAAGAACCTAAAAATAACTTACAGCTTTGGATAAAATAAAACCCTTGAAATTAGCTTAGTTACTCTGTTGGTTGATGGCCAAAAAGTCTATGGCCTTTAGGTTATTATGGATAGTGTCCATGGGCGTAGCTATAGATTTGTGAAAGCTATAGCTACGCTAACGGGGGGTTACAAAAATGTACAAAGTTTTTGCTCGGACTTCACGCAGACAAAGGCAGAATTCTAACTCATAGCTTTAGTTTGTTGTCACAACAAAGAAGCGTTGCTGACAACCGATGAGCGGCGTGTGCACATAATTATATATTTTGTGGCACAGTTTATCCATGCCATATGTCCAACATTCCACGATTTTTGTCGTCGTATGCTAAGGGAGAGGTCCGGACCCCCTAACCCCCCTTCTTTGTGTACGTGATACTGACGATGCTGTGTGAAATGCATTACGCTTGCCAATAAACCCAGGTCTTTATAGGTCGAGGCAGGGGGTACAATCCATTTCTTAACAGTTTGCATTAAAAAGCTTTTGAAACCCGACCTTACTATCATTTGTTTTGTTTACTATCATAGGTTCCAAAATGACGCATGAGATCCGCGGCTGGGAGCTAGACTCGCAGAGCGGGCCACCCGACAACGGGCAATGCTTCATCGCTATCGACCCTGAGTTCTTTGCACCGGGCTGTGGGGTCAGAGTAGCCAGCTGTTTGAACCACTATAGAACTATGGAACCGGTAATATTAACTATTGGACTAGCGGGCTAGGACGCCCAACTGCCTAACAGCAAGCAACCTGAACCTGGGGTTTTTGCTGTAAGCTACGGGGACAGGGTCGCCAGCTGTCTCGACCATTTTACTGTAGGAGCATTGAACCGTTAATTTTACTTGTAGACTGGTAGGGCAAAGCGATACATCGTCTTCGACCCTGGGTTCGTTGTGCTGGGCTGCGGAGACGGCACAGCTGATGTTTAAGGGACGATGGGTAAAAATTATGAGCATGCCTACCCACAAATTATGCGATATAAATAGATGATAAAGCTTGAGCTAGCTGATCGAGCACAAGGAAGTATCCTACCACGACCATTATTTTAAAGTTACAAATAAAATTATAGATTGAGAAAGCTATAAAAATGTCCTGCAAAACTTCTTTGTGTGCGTCATGTACCTTTTTTGGTAACGCGAGGAAATCTTCTAAAGATACCCGGCTGTATACATATAGGGATAGCAGACCAGCCAGACCACATTCCTTCTCTGGTGGCCTGCCACCTGACCCTGACGGAGGGCACCGGGATCACTGTACAGGGTTACGTGGAAAGAGTTTACTAAGCCGAAAGGGGTCTACTTAACATTATGAACAACTTTTACTATGGGACCACCCCTAATATCAGCTGTTCCATGCATTTGTCGAGTTTCGATGACCGTTTTCTATGGAACAGCTGATATTTTGTTCTCGATTTCAAGGTTGGTCCTGTAGTAAAAGTTGTTCATAATGATGAGTATTATGGACCCCTTTCGTTTAAGTGCACCCTTTTCGTGTAACCCTGTAGAAACGCACCGGTACCCCTAGCACGTTGTCTGAGGCCTTACTTACAAAACACACTCAGGAAAAATTAAGAGCATACCCCTCCTCCTTTGATAGCCCGTTGGTCGAGTTGGTAGTGAACCTGCCTTCTGAGCTTGAGGGCGTGGCTTCGATTCCCACCTAGGACAAACATTTGTGTGATGAACATTTGTGTTTGTTCTATATCTGGGTGTTAATATCTATTTAATTATGTATTTAAACCTATATATGTATATATATCAGTCTCTGGCAGCCATATCACAAGCTTTGCTTAGTTTGGGGTCAGATGACCGTGTGTGCAAAAATGTCCCGAAATGTCCCGATGTCCCGAATGCCCTTCCCTCTACAACAGCGCGGGCCACGTTGAATGGAAGGTCAGATCCCCGAATCTGAGCACCTATGAGCCCTAAGGTTTCCTAGACACGGACACCGAAAAAGACCCCAGCTTCAGGGTCATGGGATGGATACCTCATGTACCTTGACAAAGAAGCGCTTTTCGCGAAATTTTCGAGTGACGCGAGCAAAAGACTGCAGTTGGTAACGTCACTGCATTGCAACGTTTCGAGATCGCGATAAATTTGCTTTTACGATGCAGTGTAGCAAAAGTACAGTTTAGCTTTTGGTGAAAATATCTCCAACAATGACAGCCGTCAAAGCCACTACTTAGCATATCGCTGGCAAGTCAAACAAACTTTCTTATTTGCACTTGCTTACTTATTTAGCTACTGCACACCGCAACTTTCTAAGGTCAAGATGAAAACAATGTGTGTAGGCGGAAAGTGTGTTATTTATTCTATGTTTGCCAAGAAATCGAAGCAAAACAACTTGCGTTGGTATCTATTTTTAAGGATGACCAGATTTATTAAGGCGATTCACGTGATTCTTTACCAGAGATTTATATATTTACCACATTGCCAAAGATATTTTCCATTTTTATCATACTTTTTTGAGATAAAAAGTATTCTTTAAGCAGCAGTGACTTAAGGAAGGCTGTGGATTATAATTTTTAAATCATCTAGTTGACAGAGACGAGCAAGTCACTCGCTTGGTGGTTAACGTCATGCTTGCCCACAACAGTTCATTGCCACCCAGTATTTAGATATCAACAGTTCAAAACCCTGTGCGATTGAGAATGATAGTCATATCCATTCAGATGCACACAATTATAGCTATTTCGTAGTAAAGGTTTCAAACAGACAGAAATCCAGTTGTTTATAATATTAGTATCAACATTGATAACTTGACTGATGATCGACGACATAAACCTCAGCAACTCAAGTACGCTGTCAATCAAACTAAGTTCTCAGATATTTGAAAACAATTTCGATGTAATGCCGCTTGCATGAAGCGGCTGAAGTATGCAGCTAAGGTGCCACAGTACATTTTTGTACCGATTGCCGTGGAGACCATAGGCAGTTGGGCCACTGAAGCCAGAAGCTTCATTGGCGAATTGGGGTGCAGGTTGAGGGAGAAAAATAATGATTGAAAAAATTTGATAGCCCGTTGGTCCAGTTGGTAGTGAACCTGCCTTCTGAGCTTAGGGCGTGGGTTCGATTCCCACCTAGGACAAACATTTGTGTTTGTTCTATATCTGGGTGTTAATATCTATTTAAGTATGTATTTAAACCTATATATGTATGTATATCAGTCTGTGGCAGCCATATCACAAGCTTTGCTTAGTTTGGGGTCAGGTGACCGTGTGTGCAAAAATGTCCCGAATATTTTTATTTAATGAACCTCGCTCCGGCTCGTACCTTGTGCAAAGGTTGGCCATAGCCATTCAGCGTGGCAATGCTGCTAGTATTATAGGCACCTTTGCACCGGGTACAGTTAGGGGCAGGTTATTTGATTAAAAATATTTATTTTAATATATTTAGTTTGTAATTTAAATTTTAATTGGTAGCTATTTTGTTCAGGTTATAAAATATTTAAGATTGTTTTATTTTACTTGTAATTTTTTATTAGTTTAAATAAATTCTGTCATCCTAGATGGACCCATCACTGCCAGTGCTGGCTCCGGGAGACAAGGAGCGTATAAACGCAGAGAAGACCAAAGCCGCAGGAACCATTGTTTACTCGCAGGGTCAGATCGACTTGTGCAAGGAAATGGCAGCCAAGATAGGCGCGAAGCCTTTGCAAGTTGTGAATTGAGTGTTATGAATAGAGAATATAAGACTATTTATTATTTCAAATTCAATGTATTCGGATACAGAAAAGGACAAAGTAAAAAAATAAAAGTAACAATTTATAGCTTTTCTTTTCCTATTTTAACGCGAATGTATAACCTATTTCCTTCCGATGACAAAATATTCTTATTTCTAAATACATTATGCTTACCGTATCGTATTTAAAGGGTTACTTATTAGGATTCCGTACCCATAGGGGGAAAACGGGACCCTATTACTAACCCTACGATGTCTGTCTGTCTGTCCGTCTGTCCGTCTGTCCTATCTATTAACTATATCTTTTGGCTCTATCTTTTGAACCGTAATAGATTAGCCAGATGAAATTTTCACAGAATATTATGTAATGTTACTGCGGATTAATGAAGAAATAATAAAAAAAGTCTAGAAGTTGTCAGAACGAAATGGAGGTCCCTATACAACATGTTTTTTTAAATTTATTTTTGTAATAACTCTAATGTATAACGGTAATACGTACAAGCGTCAAATTTGGCATGATTATAGTACACACTCTAAAGTAAAACCACAAATAATAAATAATGGCCAAGTGCGATTCGGAAACAAATTTCTGTTAATAGGTAGGACAGACGGACGGACAGACAGACATCGTAGGCTTAGTAATAGGGTGCCCTTTGGATACGGAACCCTAAAAAACTGACAAAATGCATTAAAAAACGAAGAGTTTTCTCGTAATAATATTCAAAATAAGAACTTCTTGGTGGCATTTGGCAAATATACCACATTCAAGTACGCAACTCATCTGGGACGTAATTGTCCGAATGGGCATATCTTGATATCTACATCTATGGCTTACCGTCTTTCTCCTTAACTGGTGCTCTTAAAAGGTTATACAAATAATAAACAATTCATTGCCCGCTAAACGAAATCGCCAAAATTGTATGCTAAACAAAAATGTGTATTTTTTGCAGCGATTTTTTTTTCGGCTCTCTCTTAGGACCTAAACATTGTTTGATAAACAGTGAATCAGGCATCGCTACATGCTCTTTTCCTCATGCATTTTGAGTTCAACAATCTGGCTGTATATATTTTAGGGTTCCGTACCCAAAGGGTAAAAACGGGACCCTATTACTAAGCCTACGAGTTTTATCTGTCTGTCTGTCCGTCTGTCTCGGCTGTATTTTTCGAACCGTAATAGATAGCCAGTTGTTCACAGAATAGGTAATGTTACGGCGGATTAATAAAAAAGTCAAAAAGTCAAAACGAAAGGGGGATACAACAAACGTATTTTTTACGTATTTTTGTATTAGCTCTAATGTAAAAACGGACACATAACACATACACACATACAACATTACATTCAACATTATTTTTGGTTTACTTGTTTAGTGTTTTTGTTGTTTGTTGTTATACTTTAGAGTGTGTACTATAATCATATCATGCCAAGTTTGACGCTTTTGCGTTAGAACGCACAAGCGTCAAACTTGGCATGATTATATAACAAATAATAAAAAATATTATAGATATGGTGTTGGCATGATTATAGAACAAATAATAAAAATTGGCAAGTGCGAGTCGGTGTCAAATTTCTGTTCATTACCAAGTTATAACTGGTAAGTTCGTTATTAAGAGGACCTTATTGTAACGTCGACCGTCGACCATCGTCATCGTCGTTAATTTTACCAAATCGATGAGCCATATTTTACTAATTAGCAATTGTTTTGACTATTTTGGAAGGCGTTAAGTCTGAACAATAACTGGTAATTCGGTTACTTGGACGACCTATTTTGTGGTGGTACGGAACCCTCAGTGCGCGAGCCCGACTCGCACTTAGCCGGTTTATTTATTTTCAAAACTTACTCAGGTGTCGTGTCTGCTAAATGTTAATTTAAGAGCCGTGTTACAAAATTCATGGTTTAATTTTAGGTATCCGGATTTCGGGCATAAAACAATAAACAAGTAAACCAAAAAATAATATTGAATGTAATGTTGTATGTGTGTATGTGTTCAAGGGCGTCGCCAAAGGGGGGCGCAGGGAAGGGCAGCTGCCTCCCTAGAGATTAAAAAAATGTAGCTAACTGCCAAGAAACCAAAGTACTAAGGCCGTGCAATTGTCTGGCTTTGCCGATATATCCCGCACGTCAAAACTCGATTGAAACCCGCACGTCAAAACTTGACTGTACGTACCTACAATTCATATTTTTCTCATCCTTCATAATATTAACTTGCCCCCCCTGGGCCATGGTCTGGCCACGCCCTTGTATGTGTTGTTATGTTGGCTGTGGTGGTTCGGAAGTGGATACATATTTGAGGTGTTTGGGGTCTAGACATTGGGCCCTTGGGGAACGGGAGCTCTCCACATTTTCAAAAATCTTTTAGAGCACCTGGTTAATGCAACGCGTGACCAAAATGCTGGCGTGTTTCTGGCTCAACGCATAAGCATTGCCATTCAGCGTGGTAATGCTGCCAGCATGCTGGGTACGCTGCAAACTGATAGTGGGCTTGAGCATTTGGATTGTCTTTAGACCTAATAAATAATAATCTTGCCTTTGACCACCAACTCGCCTGATGTTAAGCAATGATGTGGTCTACGTTGGAGCACGCTTGGCTAGAAGAAACCAATTCACTCGTGATTTGAAGACACCCAGATTGTAACCATCGGGGAGCGCATTCCACAGACTATTCGCCCATTAAATGTGGAATAAAAGCGCTTCGTACGGGTTTTTAGAATATCAACCATATAGCGGTGACGATTTTTCGTGCCCGTTCTGGCAGTCCGATAGAAAAATGGGCAGGAGGGAATTAGATCGTGCAGATCCGATGCACACTCTCCGAAATGTATCTGATAAAAAAGCGATAGACTAGCAACTTTACGTCGATGCTCAAGACTAAGAAGCTTAGTCGGAACTATACTTATTCGTTGCTGATGTTCTCGGTAAGCTTTAGTAATTTAACGAAATCCTCTTATGAGTTTTACTGTCGTCCGTCGACGTAATTAGGTACGTATATATAAATATATAATACTAGCGGTCGGCCCCAGCTTCGCACGGGTATAGATTATAGCCTATGTCACCCGGGGATAGTGTAGCTTCCCGTCAGTGAAAGAATTTTTCAAATCGGATCAGTAGTTTCGGAGCCTATTCAATGCAAACAAACAAACCAACAATCAAATCCTCCTCCTCCTTTCCTCTTTATAATATTAGTATAGATCTATACAGGGTTACTGGTAATCAGTTAGCATCCTCTTCCATAAGGAAACCGACGTGGTTTTCACACATTTTATTTATATGACACGGGAATTACTCACGTATGATTCATAAAATCTTAAGTTCAATCAATCATAAACTTTAGTTGAATCATAAGTTAGCATCTTTATCCCAAAATATGCTTTCATTCCTCAGTTCAGGAAGGAAAAGGTCTTGTTTTGAAAGAAATCGGTTTTGGAAGGCAAAACTCAATACAGTGCAGAACTTATCTGAGAGAGAGAGAGAAAGACTGAGAGAGAGAGAGAGAGAAAGACTGAGAGAGAGAGAGAGAGGGAGAAGATGGGTCCTAATCAAGGATTTTATATATACCCTAAAGGGACCTGGATTGAGTACTCATGCAAAAAAAACGGTCCGAGGAAGAAGCGAGCACGGAGTAATTTGTCCTTTTCTTGTAGGGTGTTCATGATTTTGAGGAAACGAAGACATTGTAGGTAATTCCTAAAATCATCGTATGGGTACTCTCAGTAAATACAGGAAGTTCATATAGGCCCAGTGACGAGCGCTAATGTCAGAATTTTAGGCCGCCAGGACGCCTGAAGGCCTCTGAGATGGCTTAGCGTCTATTGTTATAAGACTCAACCGGGACATACGGGTAACGTGACATATATTTTTTTTTAATTATAAATTGGCTTGCGCTTGGCCGCCATCTCGCCTGATGTTAAGCGATGATGCGGCCTACGATGGAGCACGCTTGCCTAGAAGAAACCTATTCACTCTCGACTTGAATGCACCCAGATTGTTAACTTTTCATTCGATCATTCGGTTTCTAAATGCCACTCGCAATCACCCTACCTAAGATTTACCGTGTAATTCCACACTTAATCTTTCTTTTTTGTAAAAATAATTATAGCAGTATTTATTTATTTTAAACTATTAGCCTGAATACCAAATTTTATCCCTGAGTATCATCAAAAACAAAGGACTTTAATATAATCTTTCAACCTCCATTTGCCCCCTTTAATTCGGCTTTTTCGCTAAATCCTTCTTAGCGGACCTCTATACCCCATAAGGAATCTACGTGCCAAATTTTAGCTTCGTAAGTCAAATAGTTTTTGAGATTTCGTGACAAGTCAGTGAGTGAGTGAGTGAATTTAGCTTTTATTAATATAGAAGATTGGCATGACTACTATTTGGCATATTTTACTTACTGCGGGAAAATGACATCGAACTACATTCATTTTCAAAGTTTGTCGAGAGCATCACTACATCACTATCACTATCACTACATAGGATAAAACAAAGTCGCTGTCGCTGTCTGTCCGTCCCTATATATGCTTAAATCTTTAAAACTACGCAACAGATTTTGATGCGTTTTTTTTAAATAGATAGAGTGATCCAAGAGAAAGGTTTATATACAATAAATGCATAATATAGTAGAGAAACACTGATAATTGTAGAGGTTTCTAATGTAATGTCGTAAATAAACATATTTTTTTTGCGCTTACATTGCAAACGCTGGCTGAACCCTACGTGATAACGAAGGGATTTTAAGCAATACAGCATTAATCTTTATCCAATTAAGTACCTTAAATACATTGTGCATTTAATATAGACCAATATGGCCGTTTACAGCATGTAATTTAAATGAACATTTTCGAAGATATTAAAGATTTAAAATGCAGGGACATAGCGGTTGCGGCGGTACCGGCGGCGTGTTTTTCACATGGCCAATCATAATGACGCTCTTTAAAGAGTAACCTCTAAAGAAAACATGTTTGTTTTGCCTAATGACAAAAAAGCTGTGAACGTTGTAGGTATATAAAGACATTCCGTAGTATATTATTTTAGTATTAGCATTGCACCTGCGATGCCGGGGCGGGTCGCTAGTGTCTTTATAAAATCTTCTGTGTTGAAGTGCAAACTGCACACCTGGAGTTTTTTGTTATACTTGCTGTTCGACTAAGAATTACTTCCAACCACATTTTTCTTACATCCTCTTTTGTTGGTATACTGTAACATGAAATATATTCAGCGATGAATTTAGGTACTTTCAACTTTTATGTAATATTTAGAATGATTCCCGTACGACTCGTCGAAACACCCTTGAACGATACAACTGTACACAGAAAGCTCGGTTCACCGTTGGATGGTGGTACTAGATCTACGTTACGCCACTTACTCACCTGATGGTACGTGACGGTGTGGCGGAGGATGGAACACGTTGATCTAGATATCTATTCATATCTATCTATACATATATATTTTTTTATATAAATAATAGGCTTGCGCTTGACCGCCAACTCGCCTGATGTTAAGCGATGATGTGGTCTACGGTGGAGCACGCTTGCCTAGAAGAAACCAATTCACTCGTGATTTGAAGACACCCAGATTGTATCTATCGGGGAACACCCATTCAGGCAGCGCATTCCACAGACTAGCAGTCACTATCACACTATCACTATCTATCACTAGCCATGAAGATATCTAGTTTGTTGTTCTCAGGAAACAAGGAGGACGGCAGGTAGTTCCGTTCTTGGGCAGTACGTATCATAAATGAAGACCCAAATTGTTGAGTTCAAATCTTTGGAATTTTCACTAGGAAGGGAGGGTAGTGTGCATGTGCAGTCATTCTACTTTTCCTAAGTAAAAGGGGGAGGGTGGAACAAGGGCTCGAAGCTTTTGCGCACACTCGCCAAAATGCGAATTACTTTAAAATATCCCTAAGTCATGCTAAAACATAATGTATAAAAATAATTGTTCATTGTTCAAAATATTGTTCATGTTCACACGTGTATGGACACCCTAGTAAACATTTTCTTGTATTTCAAGCTTTGTGTACCTACCTGTGAAAAGATATGCCGCAGCCACCGAATGATTCACTAGCACAGTTTCTTATACAGCAATTTTTCACCATTTTAAAATAAATATTCAAAAAGCATGCTAGAAAAAACAAAATATAGTAAGCAAACAATCAAAAACGCCATGTCGTTAATGCTGCCAGTAGCTTCATGATTCAGCAGAACCATGAAGGTTCCTAGTAATTATACTAGGAACCTACATGGTTACTTAAAAATTAAATTTAAATAGGTATGTTACATGATACATTATATATATTATCTACATTAATATCCGTTAGAAAATGGAAATAAAAATTTATCTTTATTTCATTGGTAGTAATTTTATGTTTACACCCCAAAATAGGACCTGCCTGGTATGTCCGATTGAATAAGTAAAACTACTAAAATATGATTACGGGATAATTACCGTGGTGGTTGTGGAATGAGATTCCACAACATTATATAACTTTAGTGAACAGCTGAGATAGTTTAAAACAGAGTTTTACTAAAATATATGTTTTATGTAATGGCAATCTTTAGAAAGGGATACACTTCCTCCGTGGTAGCTATCTCAGTGAGCTCGTTTTACCTCCATGTTCCTAGCCACATTATTATGAACCTTACATTTAGACGTTAAGGTTTAGTTTTGTATGGGAATATTTTGACAGAACGCGTTCCTTTCCTTGCAACTTCCTTGGTCCTAATCCACCATACTGGCCCAGTGCGTGTTGGTGTATGTCATGTCTGTGAACTTTTGAGGTTCTTGGACATTCTTGGAAAACATAGTGAGGGAACCGGTTCCCTCACTATGTTTTCCTTCACCGTTGTTAAGCTATGGTGACAAACATACAAACATTCATTTACATACATACGCCGACCTATTCCCGTAGATTCTAAGACCACTTCTCTCGTTCAATAAAGCCTATAAAACAACGACGCAAAAAAGGAAGCACGTAAAGAGGTAAAGAGTACATAATAATAAGTATGTTATTGTGAATATTAATAGATATTTTTAACTGGTTTTCAAACACCTGCGTTGTTTTGGCCCACAAATAGAATGGCTACACCAAAACAAGAAGTAGAGTTAGGGTTCCATAATTCTACAAGGAATCCTTCTAAATTCGTTCTGTCCGTTCGTCTGCCTGTCTGTCCGTCCATCCTTCCGTTTATCTGTCGATCTGTCTGTCTGATGTGTGTGTGTGTGTGAGAGTTTTTAAATGTGTGATGGGTGTGTGTGATGCAGGGATGCAGGGCATAGAAATGAAAATCATAAAAAATCCTATACTAATCCAGACCAGAAACAAAAGCTACATGAAGTGAGCACTCACGTTTGCCTTGATGCTATACTAGACCAACTAGATTCCGTGCAATTTAATGCGCTGCTAATACGTCTAGAATAGTTACATGCGCAGAAATGACACTTGAAACAATTTTACCTACGTCAAATGTATTGTAGCGCGTTGAAATCTTTTCTATACTCACACTTGAAACGCTCGAAGACAAAACATCAACGCGCGACCCTTTTTTTGAAGGAGAAATCTTCCAACGATACCCGGATGCATTGGGGTGTAGCCAGGTTATGTGGGATTATACCCACTAAACCTGAGTTATAAGCGTTTAAAGTTTTTAGTCGGAATAAGAAAGGATGCTCTGTCCCTTTACCGCAAAGTTTGTTTGTATGGCATGCAAATGACGTCCTGTAAAAATATTGTCCAACAATACATTGAATTGTAACTGCTAAGATTATATAAGATATCTTTCTTAATTGTTAACACATTTTAAATTTGATTTCAGTAATCGGCTCTTGTTTTGTTATTTTATCGTTATATTTCACATATTATAGTAGTTCAAATGGACCAGCCACATCGCTCGAAGAACCGATAACCGATGGGGAAGAAAGGTTCTTGAGTGGAGACCACGAACCGGAAGACGCAGCGTAAGTAGGCCTCCCACTAATAAAGTCTTAGTAGGTAAGAATATTACGGAGTAGCTGACATGGAACATCTGTCGTCTCTACTTTACATCATCTACATCTGCATCGTTGCAAGTTGCAACGCCAATTGCATATTAATACATAACGTACCTAACAGGTACCCTATACAGGGTTACATGGAAAGATGATGAATGATGAACGTTGTCGAAAGGAGGTCATGCAAATTGAAATAATTTATTTCACAAAACATAGGGTGTTAAAATTAAAGGTTTTACAATGTGTCACGATAATGAAGTTATGTTTGCTATGTTTTAACCAGATTATTATGTAAAATTAACATATGTTATTTTACAAACCCCGATAAAAGAGCTGATTATCTTCAAACAGCTGAACAGATTTCTTGAATAGCTTTCACCTTTTTTAACAAACAAAAAAACAGTAAATCTAAATCGCTTCAACCGTTTGGAAGCTACGATGGCATAGACAGACACATAATATTATAACATATTATGAAAGACAATAAACCAAAACAATATTATTTCTGAGAGAGCCATTAAAAATATTTAAAAATTATGCGATGTGTTTCTAATTCAAATATGATGCTTAATTATATGTCGGCGCGTTGACGTTTCAGCATTCAGGCGCAACTACTGTCGGATAGTTTTTAAGGCTTAGATTATGTAGGTAGGCGTCACCTAGCTTTGTTTTGGTGGACTAGTAATGGAGGTGGCGCCATCACTGGTGTAACGCTGCAGTAACTTACTCTGCTGAAATTCTTTACGTTGTGAAGTTGTGTCGTTGACAACCAATCAGAGTTTAGCAAGGTATGGTCTACTGTCCGGCAGAGGCACTAGTGAGGGCGCGTGGACACGCGAGGTTCGGTGGAGCTCACTTTGCTTTGGGGTTTGAATTTGAATTGTTGGTTGGAGAGTGGCAGCGTTCGCTACAAGGCGGAACACCTTGTCCCCAACTAATTTTCCATTGTAACATTAATCACAGTGCAACGAAATAAAAACTGTGTCAATGTACGTGCAATGTCTCATTCTCCTCGGCCGCTATACTAACGCCATAGAACCAATATATTCTGATGCAGATCGGCCACCGGCACCGGCGCACTCAGGCATCGAGGCTCCGTCATATATATATTTGAAGTTATTGTACTCACAAGTTTAACTGGCCAAACTATTCATAAAATTGGGAAAAAATATCAGCTTTCCATAGAAAACGGTCATTCAAACTAGACAAAATGTATGGAATATCTTTTTCGCGATGTTAGGGTTGGTCCTATAAAAGTGTTCATAATGATGGATACTGTGAACTCCTTTCGTCTTAGTACACCCTTTCCGCGTAACCCTGTACATGATTCAAGCACGCGTATAGGCCCATGATTATCGCAATACTAGTATGATTAGTTTGCATAATTATCTTTGCATACTATTTTTACTATCGTTATTTTATCACGAAGAACAAAGTTGCACGATGGAGTTATATGAGACTTTATTAACTAAACAAAATATGTACCATTTAATATAGGTAAAAAATATGTACCTTTCGTGACCACGGCCATTGTAACATGGTCGAAACGTCGAGCGAAAGGTACATATTTTTTACCTATATTAAATAATACGTGATAAGTCCCGATAAACATTTAAAACATGTGTTCAAATCGTGAAAGTTTAAAAATTACTAAAATATGTACCTACAACCTTAAACTACATCTTAACCGACGAAAAGAGGAGATTATCATTTCGGCCATATGATTTAGGGTTCCGTACCCATAGGGTGTAAACGGGACCGTTGTGTCTTTTTGCACTACTCTTTATATTTTGTGGTGGTACGGGACCCTCAGTGCGCGAGCCCAACTTTCACTTGCCCGGTTTATTTTAATACTAGCGGCCCGCCCGCTTCGCACGGGTATAGATATATAGCCTGTGTCACTCGGGGATAGTGCAGCATCCCAACAGTGAAAGAATTTTTCAATTCGGTTCAGTAGTTTCGGAGACTATTCAATGCAAACAAACAATCAAATCTTTCCTCTTTATAATATTAGTATAGATTATAGTATACTAGTGGTCCGCCCCAGCTTTGCACGGGTATAGATTATAGCCTATGTCACCCGGGGATAGTGTAGCTTCCCGTCAGTGAAAGAATTTTTCAAATCGGTTCATTAGTTTCGGAGCCTATTCAATGCAAACAAACAAACAAACAAACAATCAAATCTTTCCTCTTTATAATATTAACTAGCGGTCCGCCCCAGATTCGCACGGGTATAGATTATAGCCTATGTCACCCGGGGATAGTGTAGCTTCCCGTCAGTGAAAGAATTTTTCAAATCGGTTCAGTAGTTTCGGAGCCTATTCAATGCAAACAAACAAATAAACAAACAATCAAATCTTTCCTCTTTATAATATTATTATTATAGTATAGAAGTATAGATAGTATAGATATAGATTAAGCTTCGACATTTTAAATGCGCATGCAGATTGTGAAGTTACTTATTTTGTTATTAAAACACTAAACTTGTTTCATATATCAAAACTGGAATATCAGGTCAATAACCAGACTCGGAAAAAATCTATTAACATTTCGCTAACTTAATGGAATGCAAATGAGTTTGTCTATGAAAAAAACATTAGCATTCTATAGATCGAATGCTCATTCTATTCTATAATATAAGGGCAATATGGCGCCAATTTAATAAATTCCATAGACAACATTTTTTAATAATAACAGTCTCAAATGAAGATAATCATAAATATTTCGCGTCTGGATATATAATTATTATCAGCACAACAATGCAAACTTGAGTTTTAGAGTTCCGTACCCAAAGGGTAAAATAGGTTTCTTCTAGGCAAGCGTGCTCCATCGTCGCTTTACATCAGGCCAGCTTGAGCTTTTGGGCGTTTCTCTGACATCAACCCTTAATTTTGGCTCCTATATTGAGAGCAAGACTCAATTGGTTGCAAAAATCTGGGTATCCTATCGAAGGTGCGACGGTACTTCACGTCGGAACAGTTGCTATCACTGTATCAAGCACAAGTTCGGTCGTGTATGGAGTACTGCTCTCACCTTTGGGATGGATCAGCTAATTACCAGCTTGAGGCATTGGAATCTATAGAGAAACGGGCTAAGAAGCTTATCAGCAATGAATCCTTAGTTCGGGCTAAGCTTCTTAGTCTTGACCATCGACGTAAAGTTGCTAGTCTATCGGTTTTTTATCGGATACATTTCGGAGAGTGTGCATCGGATCTGCACGATCTAATTCCCTCCTGCCCATTTTTCTATCGAACTACCAGAGCGGGCACGAAAAATCGTCACCGATTTATGGTTGATATTCCGAAAACCCGTACGAAGCGCTTTGATTCCACGTTTATTATGCGAACTGCTAGTCTGTGGAATTCGCTGCCTGAATGGGTGTTCCCCGATGGTTACAATCTGGGCGTCTTCAAATCACGAGTGATTCGGTTCCTTCTAGGCAAGCGTGCTCCAACGTAGACCGCATCATCGCTTAACATCAGGCGTGATGGTGGTCAAACGCAAGCCTATTATTAGATTTAAAAAAAACAGAACCCTATTACTGAGCTTATATACGTTGTGCCGTCCTTCCGTCCGTCCTACTTTTAAACGGCTGTGTCAATCGAACCATAATATATATCCAGTTTTTCTATTATATATTATATATTTTCTATGTATTATATTCTATGAAATTATGTATTGTTGAAGCGAAGTCAAAACGAAAAACCCCACTCAACAAACGTATTTTTGTATTAGCTCTAATGTAAAAACGGTAATACCTACGTACAAGCGTCAAACTTGGCATGATTATAGTACACACTCTAAAGTATAACAACATATAATAAATAATGGCCAAGTGCAAGTCAGTGACAAATGTTATAACTGGTAATTTCCTTACATGGACGACCTTATCATTCGAACCTCGAAATGCCATATTTTACTAATATAGAAGTCGGTTTTTTAAATTTATTTATTGAGGTACACAAAACAGAATACAGTCATAATATAAACTTAATTAAGTGTGTTGAAAATTGTGAACTAAACTATATCCCAAAACATGCGTAGTCATCGTGGTTATTAAAAAACAGTATGATATTAAAATCAATTTATATTTAATAAATTAAAAATTAAATTAAAAATAATAATTAATTATTTAATTAAATAACCCCAAAAACACAACTCGAAAACAAAACAAAAACTCCATAAATAAATAACTCCTTAATTATTATATTTATTTATTAATAAATTGATAATTATTGTATTTTGTGGTGGTAAGGAACCATCAATGCGCGAGCCCGAATCACACTTGGCTGGTTTATTAATGATGAAAAGTTTTTAAATGTCATCCAACATAAAAACAATATTATTTATGTCGTAGTCGGTCGAACTATCATTATTTTAATTTTATATTTTGTCGCTTTTTATAAATTTGTAAAATTAATTAGACGAGCTGGCTGCAATATTTAAACATCGTGTATACTTGCCATAAACAAGCATAAAACACACATGTTTATGATTAAACACACATTATCCATGTTCTCACTATACGGGTTGTAAGGGGAACACTCTCGAAGCCAAAAGAAGGTAATTGTACTCATAATTATGAACAACTTTTACTATGGAACCAACCCTGAAATCACGAAAAAAAATCAGCTGTTGCATACATTTTGTCGAGTGTCAATGACCGTTTTCTATAGAAGAGCTGATATTTTTTTCGCGATTTTAGGACTGGTCCCATAATGATGAGTACAATTACCTTCTTTTGGCTTCGAGAGTGTTCCCCTTACACCCCGTATACCAAGGGTTTTTATAGGGTTGTCAAGGCACCTATATGAAGTATAATATGTCCCCTTTTTACCTCAGACGCAAACAGAGGGGTGTTATAAGTTTAACGTGTCTATCTGTGTATCTGTTTGTGGCATCGTAGCTCACAAACGGCTGAACCAATTTTTATTTCGATTGTTTTTTGTTAGAAAGGTGACTTGATAAGAAGCAGGGTTGTCCCACCTTTTTGAAAAAAGTCGGGGCAATCTGTCGGTCTGTTGACGGGGGGAGGTGGGGGGTCGGATGGCCCTCTAAGCCTCTAGTCTACATCGGTCGTGCGACGCGGCATTGTGCTTGTGAACGAATTAAGCGATCGTCGAAAAAAATCGGGACAAAATTATAGGTTATCGGGACGCAGGACAATATCATCAAAATCGGGACAGGTGGCAACCCTGATCGAGAGTGTTCTGAGCTTTAATTCAATAAAACCTGTTTAGTTATTTGAAGATTATCAGCTCTTTCATCGGGATTTTTTATTTTTAAACATTAAAATTAGAAGAGCAGCAATAATTAAACATCTTGCATACTTGCTATAAACAAGCATAAAAAACGAAGTTACAGTTAGGTTACAGTTATGAGAACACATGTAATTATGTACCTAGGGTTGCCATATGGTATTGAAATGAAGGAAATGTCAACCTTTTTTCACAAATTGTTCACCCTTATCTCCCGAATGTTCTCCTTTTTCATATTTTGCGCAAAGTACGATACCTCTTGATATTTGACCCACATTCACACATCCGACGAAACGGTTCGCTTGGTTTCTCTCGCGTCTATCCCAGCAGTGTAAATAATGTAATAGTACTTGTGTTGATACTTTGGCGCCGTCACATCTTCCTGAGACACAGGGTAGGGCTGGCGCGGCTGCCACTTCGGCAGAGCAGCACAAGCGACGCAAATATGCTAACCTCGGCAGTGGTTACATATTTGAGGCGTTTGGGGTCGAGACATTGGGCCCTTGGGGACCGGGAGCTCACCTCATTTTCAAAAATCTTTCAGAGCGCCTGGTTAATGCGACGCGTGACCAAAATGCTGGCGTGTTTCTGGCTCAACGCATAAGCATTGCCATTCAACGTGGTAATGCCGCCAGCATGCTGGGTACGCTGCCAACTGGTAGTGGGCTTGAGCATTAGGATTGTCTTTAGACCTTCAACGGTCTATGGGCAGTCTAACTGTATTCGTAGTTTTAGTTTTAGCTTGTATTTTGTTTTGAATAATGTAATTAGTAGGTAAAGTTGTGCTATCCATATCCTACTGTTGGTATAGGCCTCTTTCTTACAATGCTATCTGCTTCTCTAGTAGGTATGCTAATCCAGTCCAGCTGTGCAAGTACCGTTCTTTATCGATCATCAAACTCGATAAAATTCCATAGAATCGATCATAGCGAGTACTGATTCAATAACATTTTATCGAATTTGACGATTACAACTGTCAAGTTTGCGATCGATAAAGAACGGTACTTGCACTGTTGGTTCGTTCCGTTTTCATTGCACGAGTTTCATTGAATTGATTTGTCGTATAAAATTGAAATTTAATTTTTATTTAAACATCTGGTTGAAGCATTCCGCCTTCCGTGACCAAAGTAGCATTGCATTCCAACGCGGCAATGCAGCCAGCATTTTGGGAACGGTACCTACGGTTTATTTATTAGTGTAGTTTAATATATTTATTTTAGTTTAGGTTAGTTTGTTAAATATTGCAAATATATGATTATATATGAAAGATATGATTATATATGAAATATATGAATATATTAGATAGCCCGTTGGTGCAGTTGGTAGTGAACCTGCCTTCTGAGCTTGGGGGAGTGGGTTCGATTCCCATCTAGGACAAACATTTATGCGATGAACATTTGTGTTTGCTCTATATCTGGTTGTTAATATCTATTTAAGTATGTATTTAAAACTATATATGTATGTATATCAGTCTCTGGCAGCCATATCACAAGCTTTGCTTAGTTTGGGGTCAGATGACCGTGTGTGAAAAAATGTCCCAAATATATATTATATTATATGTACCTAAACTTTTCTTGATTTTATTGTCCACCTTTTCTTTAAGAGATACTCCTTTTTTAAAGTTTTGTTTTGTTTGTTTTAAAGTTGAACTTCTCTGCTCTCCTTTTTAATGTTTCTATCTGGCAACCCTGTACCTGCCCAGTTGTGCAGTAAAATGCGCATATTGCATCGTGCCGGTATTCAAGAACCGGAACGGAGAGAAAGGTCCTGGCACTGGCGCCAAGCTTGACGACGGTAACCGACTTTCTCGACGTTGTCGTCGTATTATTAATGTTTAGCAAAAGGATATAATTTTAAATGTGCCACAATGGCAGGGATGGTCTTGTATTATTTATACTTTGACGTCTTGAAAATATGATAGGTATTTTTTATTTTTTATTTTGACTGCCAATTCGTTTGAGCGATGATGCGGCCAACGATGGAGCACGCTATGAGCACGCTTGCCTATATAGAAGAAACCGATTCACTCGCGATTTGAAGACACGAGAATTAAAAATCTCAATAGATCCATCGAGGAACTACTAATAGATCTAGTGAGAAAAAAAGTTGTCGATAGATCCATAATTTTAAAATGGGATCTAAAGAGATAAAGAAATATCTATAGATCCATTATGGATCTTAGCATTGGATCTATCGAGAATGATCCCCAGATAAATATCGGACCCCATTCGGCAGCGCTTTCCACAGACTAGCAGTTCGCACAATAAAAGTGGAAACAAGCGCTTTGTACGGGTTTTCGGAATATCAACCATAAAGCGGATAAATATACTGAAAGAAAATGAAGATTTTTCTAACCTATACTAATTATATACATTGATCTTGAATCGTTGCATGGAAGTTCAAAAAATTTAAGGCCTACGAATATTCAAGGTTTTTAGCTAAATAAAATACAAACTAACTAGCATTTAACACCTAAACTACTTAGCCTATTATACAGGGTTATGCATATAGACTGTACTTAGCTGAAAGAAGGTCACTGTACAATCGTTATGAACTACTTTTACTTACTATAGGACCAACACTGAAATCGCAAAATAAATATCAGCTGTTCCATATAAAACGGTAATTGACACTCGACAATATGTATGGAACAGCTGTATTTTTCGCGATACCTTGGTTCCATACTAAATGTTGTTCATGATGAGTATTATAATGACCTATTTTCAGCTTAGTATAGCCCATATGCGTAACCTTGTACAAGACAGTTGGGTTGTCCATAGACCGTTAAAGGTCTATAGATAATCCAAAAGCTCGCTAACTTGTTTATTATCGCCGCGCCATCGCTGTATTTTCACGGTTTTATGGGACTACGTTTACCATTACGTGGCCAGAATTCTGCCAAAGATCTACTTTACCATACCTATATAGCCAAGTATCTTTCTACTAAAATAAACATAAATTGTTATTAATTTTAACCCCTGACGCAAAAAGGGGGTGTTATAAGATTAACGTGTGTATCTGTGTGTCTGTCTGTGGCATAATCATCATCATCATCAGCCAGAAGACGTCCACTGCTGAACAAAGGCCTCCCTCTTTAACCTCCACACTGAACGACAGCCTGCCTTTGCATCCACTGGATGCCAGTGACTCTCACAATGACAATGTCTGTGGCATCGGTAGATCCCCCACGGCGAATGGTGATTTGTTTTTTTTTGTTGTTTAATAGGTGACTTGATCTAGAGTGTTTTTCTATACTAATATTATAAAGAGGAAAGATTTGATTGTTTGTTTGTTTGTTTGCATTGAATAGGCTCCGAAACTACTGAACCGATTTGAAAAATTCTTTCACTGTTGGGATGCTGCACTATCCCCGGTTGACTTAGGCTATATATCCCGGCTTCGCCCGTGCGAAGCAGGGGCGTTCTACTAGTAACTAATATGCAGTCACATCATCAGCCATTAAACGTCCACTGCTGAACAAAGGCCTCCCTCTTAGAGAGGGATGTTGTCATAATCCCCACGCTTGGCAGGCGGCTTGGGGATCGCAGTACGTTCACCGTGTACTAATAAGACGCTGCTGCCCATCCTCCGGTGGTTCTGGTCGCAGTTTTAGGACATACCCGGGTCTTTTAGGACATACCCGGGTCAACTAATATGCAGTGCAAGTACCGTTCTTTATCGATCGTCAAATTCGATATAATGCCATAGAATCGATCATAGCGAGTAATGATCAAATGCCGTTTTATCGAATTTGACGAACTCAACTGTCAAATTTAACGATCGATAAAGATAGGTACTTGCACTGTTGATTCAAGAAGATCTGCCCTGCCGTTTGAAGATAATCAACTCTTTTAACGGGGTTTAAAAAAAAAAAACAATTTATATTTCATACTTGTGTAGGTAGGTATACTTATGTAACCAAACAAAAACCAATGTTAACAGAATATTTCTAGAAGAAAAACGTCAAGTTATGTTAATTTTTAAAATTAAGTTTTTGTTAAATTAAAACGCATATAAGATCTTTGTAAAAACCAAGGTTTAATGCACAAAAATAACGTATTTACCAACCAGCATTATTACAGTTATGGAAAAAATGACCTTTGCCGATGAAACAAAGAGAGAAAATAAAGTATAACTAATAAACATTAAAACATTAGTTTATTTACAAGGTTACAAACATCAAGATTAAGTAATTTTTATTTCATAATTGTGTTAGGAAATTACTGACATTTGAGATCATGAATCTAATTTTATAAAGAGCATAATCGTCTCGCAAGAATTAGTATAAAGTGGCAAGTGCTGCTGTTTTTGGTCCTTATATATGCTTCGACCAAAATAAAATGAATGGACGGGCCCAGAAGAAGCGCATTTTTGAAGATTATGAAATGAGCGCCAGCGGTCATTTCGTTTCAGTCGGTCTCTAGCCGTAGGAAGTGCGACACAAGACTATTGTTACATTACGTGATAACAAAACACCTGACAAAATTATGCCTTCGTGTGCTTTCCCGAAGTGTAGGTATGTAAACTGTAAATTTGTAACAATTGTTCTGTACATGGTTATAATTAGGTGATGAAGTATATTATGTCCGACGGTTTTGACTAGTAGCAAGTTCAATGGTTATGGCCCGTCCATTCATTTTATTTTGGTCGAATATATCTAGTTACCTTTGCATGATTTGTGTTTTATTTAACTTTTTCTTTTCTTTATTCTCCTTTAGATAACATTTTCTTCATGTAAGGAAAATTCTCACGATTATTTTAAAAAGTAACTCAATGGATAGTGGTTGAAGCTTGGAGGAAACAAATAACAATCAGCAGGCCTAGCACGGGCCTTGGACAAATTGTCTTTCCACCGTTTTTATCCCGCGAGAAAAAGACAAACGTATCCATATTCTAACTTTGTCGCGTCTAGGCGGGAATCAAAACGGTGGAAAGACAATTTATCCACAGCCCATGCTATGCCTGCAGACCTTTTTAATCGCCAAAGAAAACGTACCTATTAATTTATTTCCATTTTACGTTGAAAAACATAATGAGCTAAGATTTATAAAAAAACTAAATGGCTAGACAAGATGATCTAGAGTTCTAGGTAACCTAATTGCAGTTAATAAACAATTATCTCTAATCCGTCATTGTCAAGGTAATTGTCTAATTGAATATAGGTAATTTTACCTCCTGGCGACGGATTTCTTTAGATAATTAACTTAATAAATATTGATTACTTACAGGGGCGGATTTGATACCTTAACGGCCTATTATCCGAGTCGCGTAGGCAACAAAACGCTCCCTCAGCCCCCGCCAAGTTATAGCGACGATGTATTTTGCTACGCAAGAGTCAGGACGCCCGCGGGGGGAGTGCAACGACAAAAACGAACATAGGTCCGACCTCGATGACGCCTGGCGCGGTACTGAACGCGGCGCGCGCAAATTCTCGCGACCTTTTACGCTTTTAATTTCACTAAAAAACTAAACTATTCATTATCATAAATCTATCCAAATAAAAAAATGTTGAATAAAATTGCCTTTCAGTACATGTAATTTCCAGGTTGTTACGAGCTTTCATTAGAGCATAAAACGAAAAAAATAAACCAACTCGACTTTGTTTCAGTTTTTTTTTGATCGAGGAAAGTTTATTCTATCGTATTTTGAACCAAATCATAAACTGAAACACAGATGTATCTGTGACATGTATTTTTTTCCAGCTCAAATATTGTAATTTAACTGAATAAAATTGATTTAAAACCGTAAAATTTGGTATGAGAGGCCGTTAATAAACTATAAGAATTTAAAGTTATATGATTATTTACGGGATATTTACCGTGGTAAGGTTGTGGAATGAGCTCCCGAATACGGTGCATGTAACTGCGCCGAAATATAGTTTTATAAGAATTTAAACAATGAAAGTCTGTGAATGATAAAATTTTACCAGTCCATGGTTCTTTTTTTAAACGACTTTAAATAAAGTAGGTTCTCCATTCAGTTGTTTTTTTGATGTTTGTTATGTCAGAACACCGTATTTTTTTGTACGATTTGGAAAATTTTGCCCTTAAAAGAATGAAAGAATGAGATACTCTATCTCATTTCTGAAAAATATATCCTTTCCAATTGGTCGCGTAGAAGTTTCATCAAAATTAGTTTCGTGGTTCCTTTTTAAAATCAAAACAACTGGAAAATATGTCTCATCCAAGTAAACGAAATTGCGTATTAACTATAGTATTGAATGCGGTTTTTAAAATAATAATTATTTTTGTCGGAATGTTTTTAATTATTGCTTCCAATCTCTGCCTTATAACGCGTCACTCCATGCAGAGCCTCATTAAATGCTCGAGGTTACATTAAAAACGTGGAAAAATAGGTATAGGTTTAAACTTACCTACTTTGTTAACGAAAAATTAACGCATTTTGCGACATTACTGTTTGCCTGTTAAACAGTTAAGCAGTTCGAGGGTCAAATTCTCGAGACAGTTATAATACGGCTACCTAAACGCAGGTCGGAATGTTTTGAAGCGTTGAAAGTTGAAAGGTCAATGCAACTATGAATGCTTAATTTCTGAATAGGTAATTAAAGTCCGGCGACTTCTGTCGCAATAGGCATCTGGCATCTATTACACGCACGGCATCGTTACTTTTTCGATAGGAAGCAGGCCCAGTCGAGAATTGTCGAAATAAACAGTTTCGTGGAACTATTATTGTACTTTGGCTTCGGAAACTTGATACATTCATTCATACATTCATAATCAGCCTTTTAACAGTCCACTGCTGGACTTTTAGCCTACCCCAGAAAGGGTGATTGGGCCATATCCACCACGCTGGCCCAGTGCGGGTTGGTGGATTCACATACGCCATTGAATTTCTTCTCTGTACGTATGCAGGTTTCCTCACGATGTTTTCCTTCACCGAAAAGCCAGTGGTATGAAAATCCGTACATAATCTTCAAAGAGCTCAATGGTACGGGCCCGGGGTTTGAACCCGCGACTTCACGCTTCAAAGTCTAGTGGTCTCCCAAATGGGCTACCACGGCTTATGAAACATGAAACATTACTCAGACTCAATTTAGAACTCTACCATTCAAAATGTCAAGTCATGGTTTACCTATTTCTCTTTTGTAGATGTCTCTAAAAATGTTTATGGAGAAGATATAAACAAAAATCCTGGCCAATCTTCAAACACTCATGGATTTTGAGTAAAGATTTGCTATATAATCAGACACCTACTGAAAGTTATATAATAAGTAGATGAAGAAACAACGAAGGTGTTTACGTTTTTTTTTTCATTACTGACCGGCATTTGCTCTTCGGTCCTGGCTTACAATATGATCGCATTTTATCTTCCTGGGGGTGATGAAGGAAGTTAGCATTCTGAGTTTGAGGTACAGAGTCCAAGTGAGAGGCAGTACACTTCGAAGAATGATTCATGCGATTGGGAGTAAGCTGCCACTGACTTGACAAACACCAGGCGTGGATAACCTGCATACCATCTTACGCCCCCTTTCCAAATGGTGGCAGATATTCCATTCCCTAGTGTTGGCGTTAGGCAGACGGCTGGACGTAAAGCTCAAGCCAAATCTCTAATGCTTCGGCTACAAGTATTCAGCGAATATTGGCACTGCTGCGTTAAATCTGGCCGGACAGTTCGTGAAGTTGTGATATTCGAGTGGACACGAAAGCCTATCATGGTGTTGTCGATAAATTGGAGCGAATCAAAGGGTTTTGTAAATGGAATCTAGTTTGCCTCAGAATGACATTTGATTGGAAGCAAATATGTATGCGTTATTCAACAATTTAATTGGTATTATAATTGTTGTTAAAGTATGTTTGGGTGAAAATTTATATTTGTATTTTTTTATTGTTTTCGCCTTT
Organism: Agriopis marginaria; assembly: GCA_932305915.1. Classification (NCBI taxonomy): domain Eukaryota; kingdom Metazoa; phylum Arthropoda; class Insecta; order Lepidoptera; family Geometridae; genus Agriopis; species Agriopis marginaria. The sequence goes on from OW029932.1 coordinate 3,833,566, forward strand.
CATAATATCTGATACAATTATCATTAAAGGTTACATTAAAGGTTGCCAGGTCGAAGCTCGAAGTTAGAAGAGCTTGTGTTGTGGTAGGGTAGGGGCGGATCCAGGATTTCATTTTGGGGGGGGGGGGGGCATTCTGGACTTCATTTTGGGGTCATTCTGACAAGATTCGAAGGAATCAAATCGAAAAATTAAGTCGAATGTATGGAATTGCTAGGTGTTTTGGGGGGGATCCGCCAATGTAGTAGGGCAGGCAACACCGTGGGAAAGAATAGTCTCCTAGTATATGAAGCAAAGCGACTGCAGGGAAACGCTGGATGCAGGCCGCTTCCAACCGGCCCTATAGGAGATCGATGCCCAGCCTGGAGGCCTACGTCCAGCAGTGGACGTCCTATGGCTGAAATGATGATGATGATGATGATATGAAACAAAATTTTACGGAGTCCAGCTCGACTTCTCGACACATGTCGTATCATTATGTTCAAACCTATTACATAAACCTATTATACTTATGTATTCTACAGCCAAACAGCGTAGGTTAGCTTCCTTATACGAGTTTATTTTTTGTAATATGTAAGTCTTACTGAATAAACTAAACTAATATAGTTCCTGTTTATTCAGTGTTATTTGCATAATTTGTAACTTAGAAAAATTCCAAAAGCATAGATATTATAAAATTATCCTGTCAAAAGATCAAGGACGATATTAGGTGTCAAAACAAGCTTTTTACATGACACTGGTCGTAAACAGTTTGTTTCGCCAGGGTCCGAGTAGGTATAATATACTTGATCCTTATTGTTTTGTGAAGGAGACATTTGCAAAATTTGACTTTGGATTTAAAATAGCACGTAGACATTTTTCTTTGGGGGGAAATGAGAGCATTTCCCTCTTCTCTCTCCCCACAAAGACACACCTCGTCGTGACCTTCCTTAAAGTTGTCTAAACATGAGGTCCAATACGGGATCCTCAAATCTGATCACCCACGAGCTCAAAGCCCTCAGTCAGCTCCTAGTCTACTGTAACGATAGTATGAAGCTATATTCAAACTTAAATGCTTCAAACGAAGGGTGATTAGAGTCCTCAAAGGTAGGCAAAGTACCGCCAATGGTCCAGGTATTATAGGTGTCCATATAGGCAGTGGTGACTACTTACCTAGTTTGATGTGCTCCATCTTCGGTCACGACATCGCTTTTCATCAGATGAGTAGGTGGCCAAACGTAGACCTAGTATATATTTTTTTTAATCGGCTCTAGGGCAATGGCGTAGCTATCGGAGGACTAGGTGGTGCCGTGCACCGGGGCCCTCAAGATCAGGGGGCCCTCAGACCCTGACTAGTAAACCACAAACTGAACTTGCGAAAATTTCTCCCACCTTCATGCACATACATGTACCTAATAACTAGCTTTGCACTTTTAAAGTATTTACATAAATTTATACCTATTTACTTAATAAAATCTAACCAAATACAGCAAAAAAAAAATACCGCAAATAAGGCAGTGCAAATACCGTTCTTTATCAATCGACAAATTCGATAAAATGCCTTGTTATCAGTAATCGCTCCATTAATTCTATGGCATTTTATCGATTTTAACGATCGATAAAGAACGGTACTTGCACTGCAGTTCAGATAGGGGTAGGGCCCCTTTTTACCAGGGCGTTTTGCTACCTTAATACGCCACTGCTCTAGTGTCAAACATGAGTATCTATCCCATTCGCAAAGTATACGTAGGTATATCCTCAGAGCAAATAGGGTCGCTCCCGTTTGTTTTACTCTTTGTTTTATTGGTGCCAGCTTATATATATTTTTATTTGCTTTGAAACGTATATATTACCTTCCCTGGAGTCGCTTCAACAGCAGGCCCAATTATACTCTAGCTCGCCGCACCAAGGTCAAACAAGAAATTCTTATTGCCTACAAAGTACCTACAGTAATTATTCAGTACCTACCTAAGTACAGGTGCATAGGCATTGTTCGAGAACAGGCAGATCGCGTAGTGACGTCGGTGATAGTCTGTGATTATTGTGGATAGGTATGTTAATTGCACAGTACTGCATTCAATGCCAAGATCAAGGGTACGCGGTAATGTGTGGTAACATAAAGGTAGGTGGGTCGCTTGTGCCGTAACTGAGATGTGAATAAACAAACAAGGTAATACTCTATCGTATCCTCAGTACAGTCCTATGTATATATATTCGGGACATTTTTGCACACACGGTCATCTGACCCCAAACTAAACAAAGCTTGTGATATGGCTGCCAGAGACTGATATACATACAATACATATATAGTTTTAAATACATACTTAAATAGATAATAACACCCAGATATAGAACAAACACAAATGTTCATCACATAAATGTTTGTCCTAGGTGGGAATCGAACCCACGCCCCCTAGCTCAGAAGTTAGGTTCACTACCAACTGGACCAACGGGCTATCTTCCTTGATATTATAAAGCTCCGCAGAGCGATTCTGTAAGTTAAGAAGTGAAGCATAAAAACAGGACTATTTTTACGCACTCAATTCACTGCCATACTCACTGTCAATTTTCTACAGGATTCATTTCGGAGAATGTGAATCAGTGCTACATGACCTTATCCTGCCATCCCCTTTCTACTACAGGACAAGTAGGAAAACGGCCCACTACCACCCATACATTGTGGATTTTCCTTGGATACGTACCAAACGTTTCGATTCTACGTTTCTAATCCGTACGGCCAAAGATTGGAACAACCTGCCTGATTCCTTGTTTCCTGAGAGATATAACCTGGGCCTTTACAAGGCTAGAGCGAATAGGTATCTTCTAAGTCTGCGTGATTCATCTTCGACCACATCGTTGCTTACCAACAGGCGAGTTGGTGGTCAAATGCGGACATATCCGCGTTAAAAAAAACACTTAATACACTAAAAAGCTCTTACAAACAGCCCCCTAAATCAACTTTTACCAAGGAATACTAATAACAACTTTTGTTCCAAGATTTTTCATACAACTTAATTTCCAACTAAAAAGGGTTGAATGATTTTTAGCTCTGTTTTTCTAGGTGCAAGAGTCGGCTCTTTTTTATATAGAATAGATCCACGTTTGGCCACCAATTTGCCTGATGGTAAGCGATGGTGTGGCCAAGGATGGAATACGCTGTTCTAGAAGAAATCTATTCACTCTAGCCTTGAAGATGCCTAGATTGTAGTTCTCATTGTAAGCTTTTTTGTTAGGTGGCAAACAAGCTATGGTCTGCCTCATGATAAGCGACCACCGTTGGCTATGGATACCTATAACACCAGGGAGATCACAGGTACGTTGCCGACCTTTTAAGACTTTATTAACAACCCTTTTGAAGAATCCCATGTTATAGTTATTAAGCTTCGTCCGGCAGACGTTCTTTCTTTTGAGATTGTCATTTAGAGCTCTAACGTGTGTGTTTAATGACCTCCGTTTCGCGGTAATTCCGAGAAGCCACAACAAGGGTCCAACCAAAAGGCGAGTTAACAGAGCCTTAAAAGGTCAGCAAAGTATTTGTGAATTTTGTGATGCCTCTGGAGTTACAGATAAGGAAAGGGGCACCAAGCAGTCATGTTTACCATCAGATAGCTCGTTTGCTTGTTCGCCATCGATGGCATGAATTAATTAATTAGTAATTTTGAGTGGTTAAACCCCACGCCGTGGATATCTTAGTAATAGCGGTAATAGCAAAGTGAGACATTGGTATGCGCGTAAAATGTTGACGTTTACAGATGGATTGTTAAATGAGATATGATAAATCTGCATTATAATGCTAATATCTCAATGATACAAAAAAGTGCTTTTATTCTTCTTCAGGTTTCGATTGGGTTCGGCCAGGGCGAGCACGTAAAGTCGCCACCGTTTCATGGATGCCCTTCGGAAAACCTGCTTTGATTCCACTTGTTGCAACAGCTAGAATGTGGAATGCAAAATGATGTCACGTTTTTTTTACGCGGAAAAAGAAGCTAGAATCTGGAAGCAGTGAGTGAATCGGTTTCTTCTGCTCTCATACTCCATGATAAACCGCATGTTCGATATCAGACAAGATAGCGGTCAAGCTATAAAAAACGCGCCTCTCTGGAAATTGGAGACTGGAGATTGGCCATCAGCTCAACGAACTTATTCAGTCTTTATCTCTAAAACTTTCAATATCAAAGTTGTTGCGTTGAAATCGCTCCAAGCAATAAGACCATCAGTCCATCACCCAAATGTCCTACTTACTTATGTAGTAATAATAATATAATCTATGTACTCCATATTTGTCTAACATAAAACACGAAACTTTGTTGCGCTATGCAGCTCTTAAAACCGCAGCTGCACGACGCATTGATTCATAGCGATTTTATTATAAAACCTAATACTTAGACACTTTCCATTCCCTAGATCTTTGTAACCGAGAACTAGTGTGACATTCAGATTATTTTTCCCAGGACATTTAATTTTTGCTAGAACTATATACCAGTAACAAATAATTGGACTTAACATAAGGAACACACACAACAAAAAGACACGTAAGAATTACTGGAAAAATAAATGTAATATTATTTTTCGTCAAGTATTTATCGCGGTATTTTCCAGATCTGTTTATTTTCTGTCCTAAAATGAAACCTCTACCTTTTCACATTCCAATATATTATAGTGTTCAGTGAGTTTGGAGCAAAATGGGCCAGGAAGCTGAATACAACTTATTTTCATACCATCATCATCATCAGCCAGAAGACGTCCACTGCTGAACATAGGCCTCCCCCTTTAACCTACACACTGAACAACAGCCTGCCTTTTGCATCCACTGGATGCCTGCGACTCTCACAATGTCGTCGGTCCATCTAGTGGAAGGCCTCCCTACGCTGCGTCTTCCGGTTCGTGGTCTCCACTCCAGAACCTTTCTTCCCCATCGGTTATCGGTTCTTCGTGCGATGTGGCCTGCCCATTGCTACTTCAACTTGCAAATTTTAACAGCTATGTCGGTGACTCTGGTTCTTTGGTGAATATCCACGTTTTATTCACAATGCGGGTTAAAACGCGGGCAAAAGTTAGTGTACTACAACTACCAAACTAAACAACGTAGATAATTCAAGCTCTCATAAATACATTATTTTTAAACTTCAAGATCTTTAAGATTTCAATATTTTCTTAATGTGTGTTCCCAGATAGTTACAATCTGCATGGCTGGGGTGTTCAATCGCGACGAGTTATCGGTTTCACTTGCGACTTATAGTTGAGTGAATCGAGCGAGAAGGCGGTCAAACGCAAGCCTAAAAATCTTCATTATAAAGTTATCAAAGATATGGTTACTCTAACTACAAAATGACATAATAGAATAATAATAACAACTGTTTGTAAATTAGGGTTAACCCACAATCAGAGATTATCTAACATAATTCGCATCGCCGATACCATAAGTGAAAGCCTCATTTATGTAAAGGTGCCGTGTTGGAATAATTACTTGAATTTTGGTTTGATAATTAGTTATTGTTTTCCGGTTGTATAATGTTCATATGAGATTTATGAAAAAACATCGATTTGAAATATTAATGGATTGATCGATTTGATTGGCCCACACTTTGGCCCGACAATGGTGCGTCACTTTTGGGCCGTTTTCTCAATATCCGAATGTCGCATTTTCCTTACTAATTGGTTATAATGTTTTTTTATTAGTATACTCCAATGACGATATAAATTATCTTTGGTATACTCATACCATTAGGAAAATTACGGTAAAACTATGATAAAATAACTAAAGTGGCGCTTTGGGCGGTGAATTGACTTACTCCACGGCATAATTAAGGCTTTTATAAAAGCCTTAAAGGTATATAAAATGAAGAAAACAAATAAATTTGTTTTCTTCATTTTATATACCTATGTACATATCATAATTATAGGCACAGAAATTAAATATATTGTGAATACTGAAAAAAATATGTTTTTGTTATATTTTTATAAAAAAACATTATTTTTTTTGTGTGAAATAATTATAAGAATGTTACCTCATTATCTGAAAAGTTGTTACGTATAGTTTGAATCGATTTACAGTAGTTTAACTCTTCTTACATTATTACACAACAAAATGTAAGTAGACTTAAAATAAGATTACATGTCGCATACTCACACGACCGGAAACGATTTCTTTTGACCGGTTAAGAGGCAAAAGCGGGTCGTCATTGTTGACTAAACCCACTGTCCATTCAGTGGCATGTCGACGATACTGTTCGGAGACGGAGTAAGGACTATCAAGACGGGGCAGGGTCAACAGGACTTTATTTTTGTAGATACTCCCAATTTTTTGTAAAGAATCTGGGTAAAAAGTTTTGCCTGTGTTTTTGTTGGTTTTTTGTTTAAGGTTGCCTGGAAGAGATCGCTTTTAGCGATAAGGCAGCCTGTTGCTACACTAGTCTTTTAAGTATTTTTTTCCTTTGTATCAAATTTAATGGTGTGATCAATCAATCAATCAATCAAAAAGCAAGTTACCCTAAAAATAAGAAGCTGCGCCTGCGTTTTCACCCGCGTGAACATTATCTCAGGAATCGTATTTTTTCCGGGATCAAAATTGTCCTTTTCAGTCCTCCAACGAACTCTATGCAAAAATCAAGTCGATCTGGTGTGAAATAGGAACAAACAAACAAACAATGTGTGCATAACAAATCATAAAATTACAATTTCTTTTTTTTTATATATGATTTTGAACTATATAGGTTATCGAATTGTAGAGGTCAGTAGGGGCGGCAAAATTTGAATGGCCTACTGGCGGCTAATGCCACTGCGCAGGAGTACCACCTCTTGCCGGCACTTCAACCAATTACTTACATTCTTCAAACAATAATTTTTATTTTCATTTTTTCAATACAATATCATTATTTTACACATCGAAAATACAATACCTTTTATAGGGCCCATTATATGGCAAAAAGCAATTTATGCTAGGCAACCTTTGTATAGTCATGGACAGGACTCAAAGTGTTGGATTACGATATGGTTGATCGACAACCAACCATTTACCATCTCTGATTCAATCGGCAAACTTTTACGATTGCATTAGAGATGGTTATTTGGGTATTAGATATCGGTCGAAAATTTCGGAGAAAATTCGTGAATTATGTTTTCTTCCTATTTATAGATATAAGTTTAAAAACCTGGAGAGTTCAGAAGAGAGAGAGAGAGAATAGTCGGTAGAGTTTGGAGAGAGAGAACCGGGGAATTGTATGATATTATGCTCTTTCCGTTTATAAAAATTAAGACAGTATTTCTATTAACGATATTATGAAGTTTCAGATACCCTGCTAACGGCCCATTATGTGTAAAGTAGGTATAGGTACATTATTCATAATCATGCGTGGGATATCTTCAACAATAAGGCTGTAAGGCAAGCAAGAATAGAGAAAAAAAAAACGCTTGTACACGGTCCTGTTAAGAACTTTTTCGTAAAGAAATTCTTGAGATAAGTTTGAAGGTGACGAAATTAATCGGTATATTTTTGGTTTCGACAAAGTCCTATGAAAAGCTTTGGCAAGTAAGTTATTATTATCTCACGGAGTAAGTAACATGAAAAAGGCATGTTATATTTTAATGATGTGTTTGGACGATACAAGGAAAACAAATACATTAACGTGACATCCTAGATCCTGCTTTGCTCACTTTTTGTTGTTTCCTATAAGACAAAACACACAAACAACAACCAACTTTCAAATTTAAAAATGTGTTATGTAAACAAACATCCATTGAAAAACAGTATTTAGTAATTTTAATTAATTTGAATATAATTATTATATGTTGTTGAAGTGGCAACGGGCAGGCCACATCGCTCGAAGAACCGATAACCGATGGGGAAAAAAGGTTCTTGAGTGGAGACCACGAACCGGAAGACGCAGCGTAGGTGGACCTCCCACTAGATACCGGCGACCGCTACATGATTTAAAAATTAAACACAAATAATAATTTATAACATACACGTTTATAACTGTTCCACTAAAAAGGTTTTTTATGTTTTAGAACTTACAACTAAGCGTGTAACAAAATTGTTATTCAAATTAATATTATTTTATTATTTTGCAATAAATTACCTTAATTTATGCCATCGTTTAACATTGTGCCATAAAATCATAACTCAATCAATAATCTATTTTTAACTGTGTTTCAATTAAAATATAGGTACGAGTCTACTTGTTTGTAAAAACTAACGATTGTAAATTATAATCTAAAAAAATATGATTCCTTTGGATAATGCAGAGAGAAGTAGTTTTTTAGCCATATATGCCTTCAACAAGTTTGGCTGACTTCACTTGACAGCTTCTCAAGTTTGAAATTTGTTTGCTCAAACATGTCCGGTTTTTTTGTTCACATGCACAGCCGTCGAGACACTAATCGTTCAGTACAATAGTCGGTCGTGTTCAAATGTCTCCGAGTTTCACTATACCGCAGATGCCGCTAACTGTAAGTACGGCTCACTTACTCATTTTTAGAGTTCCGTACTCAAAGGGTAAAAACAGGACCCTATTACTAAGCATAGTCACAGAAGACATAATTGGCATAATGAGGGGTAGCCCAGTAAGCTAAGTGAAGGGCCCGGTGCACTGCACTCTACGCCACTGTGTATACTATTACAATATTAACTTTTGTAACAATTGAATTGCCAGATTTATTTTACACTAGCTTATGTCCGCGACTTCACCCGCACAGCGAACAATTATATCTATATCATTCAGAGGTAGCATAACTTTCTATCAGTGAGAGTTTTTATTACAATCGGTTCAGTGGTTCCTGAAATTTCCTCCTACAAACATACAATGTCACATTCGTTAACTCTTTATAATTATTGTTTAAAAACTTATCATTACTACGAGTATAAGTGTCTATTAGAGCTTTTAATTTTAATTATTGTATATGTTACTTACCTATGTAACTGTAATTCAAGGTGATTTGCCTGGTTTGCAAACCGGAACGCTATAACAGTAAATTAACAATGCCACTATGTGACAACTGTTATCTAGTTGAAACCTATATTTATTTCTAACCTAAAATCATCATCAAAGTAGTCCGTTATTTCCGCGGGGGAAAGCGAACAGATTTTCAATGAGGTATTTCCGTTTACGTCAACTCTTTAATTTTGATAAGGAGAGTCTGTTGCGAGCATCATAAAAACCCGCAAAAAGCGAAGTAACTATGAAGTAATCTGTGATGACATAGCCAAAGATACCTACTACGTTTTTCCATTCATTAAATGTTGAATCAATCGTAATTGTGTTAAGTATGAATAGTTTTAATCTCACTTTTCGAAGAAAAACTACCTATTTCCAAGTAGGTATGGTAAAAAGGACTGAGAAGAATACGAAAAAGCTGTTTAAAAAAAAGTTTTTTTTTGTATTTATGAACTTTTTTGAAGTTATACTTATTATGCGACTTGCAAACAAGGTTGCGTTAAACGTTCAACGCTACCATGGAGGGGGAATTTTTCTCTCTCGTATGGTTGCGAAATGCGTATCCTTTTTTCGAGCTGCGTATAGCAGACCCGGTAGTGTTATGGTGTCGCTAATGGATTGAGAAGCCTAAGGAGCTAGGTTCGAATCTCGAAAAAAGCATGTTTTTTTTATTGTTGATATTTTTGCCCTAGTTATAATTTTAGGGTTCCTTGTTGAAATATAACTTCTCCCGCGCGGAGGGACTCCACGCACAACTTTTTTTTGTGGCAGTTCATAAGCAAAGCTTATACCTTTATAGTTATCGTCGTGCCATCTTTGGATAGGTCTGCCTGGCTTATGCTTTCTGTCTTTAGTTTATTACAATCTGCGCCACCTATTCAATTCTACTACTATTGGTCCAACTCCATGGCTGCTACAATCTCAAGGTATTACCTAAGTAAACCTACCTACTAGTCTGAATCTGGAAAATCACGACCGGAAAATAGCTTATGACACCGTAGTTCGTACTACTTACATGTGGAAACAATAAACGCCCACTTTGCTTACATTACTCATTGTAAAGATACCAATTTTAGACTAGGAGTCGTAGGATCGTTTCTGAAAGACGCTTTAATTAAACGATATCAAAGGAAACCGATGATAATTTTGCAAAGGGCACGCCAGGCAACTATTTATTTACAAGGCTTATAATACTTTTTTCTTTTGCTATATTAGGCCGCCTACATATGGGATCACAGGCTAATTCACACCCACAAAAAAGTAGTTAATAATTCTATTGTAGTAATTATGTCCTATACTTCTTGCCCAAACGACGCAAACCCAAAAGAATGGCAAAGCATATTAGAGACATGATGTGAATAAACGCAAGCTTATCCCATGAAACATTGTTATCTTCTATATCTATACTCTATACTAATATTATAAAGAGGAAAGATTTGATTGTTTGTTTGTTTGTTTGCATTGAATTGGCTCCGAAACTACTGAACCGATTTGAAAAATTCTTTCACTGTTGGGAAGCTACACTATCCCCGGGTGACATAGGCTATATTATATTTTCAAAAAATTAGGGATCCTTACTAAAACTCCAATAATACCCGTGCGAAGCTGGGGCGGACTGCTAGTGTAATATAAATTCGTGATTTTATATAATATTATTCGTGAAAAATTCTCTAACTGATGCTGAAAAACGAAAATCATCAAAATCCGTTCCGTGGTTTAGGAGGAGTTAGCAGTTATACAGACAGACAAACACAAAGACAGACAGACAGACACGGAAAGCGACTTTAATATTTATGCTATGTAGAGAAGAGAAGAGATATAATGTATGCTTGATGTTCCCACCTACATCCTAAACGTTTCAAAAGATTTTGACAAATGAGGTGAGGTATAAAGTACAGATGAAAAAAATAATAGCACCCTTAAATGTGACGTATTATGAATATTCTAAAATGAGGTTATGTACATAATTTTTTATTCAGGTGTACCGATTGCGAAACATGATTCGCAAAAAATATTATTGTTGAATTTTCTTACGTATTTCAAGAAGGAAACATGTTGAAACTTGCTATATTGGAACTGTTTTAAACTATCATGGTTGTTCACTAAAGTTATATGATTATTTACGGGATATTTACCGTGGTAAGGTTGTGAAATGAGCTCCCGGTATTTTGTCCTTAAACTATCGAATGCGAGCGAAGGAGTTTTTTTATAGCTAAAATTGGGAATTTCACCTACCTTTCAGATAATTAAAAAAAAAAAATAATATACGTGCATAATATTATATACCATTGGTATCATACTAATATTATAAATGCGAAAGTGTGTTTGTTTGTTCCTCTTTCACGCAGCAACAGAGCAACGGATCGTCCAGATTTTTTGCATGGGTATAGTTCAAAGATCGGAGAGTGACATAGGCTACTTTTCATTATCATCATCATCATCATCACCATTTTTCATGACTACGCGGGTGAAAGCGCGGGGCGCAGCTAGTTGTGTATAAATTTTCTTACACACTATACGCGCGTTGGAGCACTTTTCGCTTACGCCGTCATGCGATGCGTAACGTAACGCATTTGGGGGCTAAAACTTTTTAGTTGACATAATGTACCTTATCCTAAATGACCGTCCGCTCTCAAACCGCGTGAAGCAAGAGTGGTTCCGAATGGGTGACCCCACACAATGGGTTTCCTCGTTCAACTCCCATCTTGAACGATTACACGACAGATCGAAGAGCATTGACTCCATCTATGGTCTTGTGTGATTATTTTGGTAGAAGATATCTACGGCAAATCTACCTCTTATGAAGCAACAGTTGTATCTACCTATATTTTTTTACTATGTTGGTATAGGAACTAAGTCTATCTTTGACCACGAACCACAGATCCAACATAATCCATTGTAAATTCTGAAACGAAAAAAATTCTATCAACACTCTGTGGATTTACCGGTCCGGGATACAATATGCTACGGATAATCATGTTCTGCATAATAGTAACAGAACAACCACAGAAAAGATATAAAAAAACCTGGGGCCTTACGGACAACATCTAATTGCGGCACCTAATCCGCTCAGTTGGAAAATCACGCGAACGTGAACCTTATCGCGCCCAGATACGGTTTGCGGTCGCGTGATTTTCCAATTGAGCGGATTAGGTGCCGCAATTAGCTGTTGTCCGTAAGGCCCCTGATGAGAACAACGCAATAATGTACACCTTTTTGGAGTTTTGGCGCCAACGTGACAAAAACATGTCGCCTCATAAATTTTCCTAAATTTGTGTATTTCCGAGTGGCAATGTTTTATAATGCATATTTTGAATTGGTCTACTGGACCCACCCGTTGACAAATTTAGTTAGTAGAATGCTTTCCACTAATTAAATTTAAATTTAGTAATTTGTTTAATTTACAATAGGTACATATATTTTTCGTATAAAAAGTAAAAGTAGCGTTTCTGATAATTTAGGATTTTTAGCTACTTAGGTGGTCGAGTGCATATAAATAAGTATACTAACTTAAAAACATTCGTTTGCTTGTAGATTATGCATAGGTAGGTAATCGTAATAGGTAATGGCCGAAAATCACAAAAAAACTAAGATGTACCGTAGTTGATTACGTTACTTTAATGGTGGGGATGGCCCAGACGTTAACGCGTATATAGATAGGTACTAGAATAATTACAGCACATTAAAATAACTTTTTAAGGACGACTTTTTGCTCTCCATCCACATCACGCAAGTGAAAGTTTGTGTGTTATAATCAATGTCAACTTAACTCCGTAACAGCTAAACTTATTTTAATGAAGTTTGGAATGAAAGTAGCTCATACCCTAGATTAACACATGATAAATATTCCTTGTTTTTATTATTATTTATCGTGATTTCGTAGGGCTCTCGAGTCTAGCCCGGGCTTTTGCGAGGCATTGGTGGGGCCGAAGCCATGCAATACCAAGAGGCCTTGTCTCTTCTTCTCTTCTCTATCTTTATCTCTTCTTCTCTATCTTCTTCTCTACATAGTATAAATTGAAGTCGCTTTCCGCGTCTGTATATCTGTATGGCCGCTAACTCCTCCTAAACCATGCAACGGATTTTGATGCGATTTTCACCATCAGTTAGATACATTTTCAAGGAAGGTTTATATATATAACTAGCGACCCGCCTCGGCTTCGTACGTAAATTACACACGTGCGAAGCCGGGCGGGCGGGTCGCTAGTTCAATATAAAATACAATTATTGAGTGTGTATAAAAGGGAATATGAAGCTATTGTACGCAGTATGGGATTGACAAATTCTGGGCTATTATGGTGAATTCTTGATCATCAAGACTTGATGGTTTTGAGCTAGTCTATGGTGTGAGATACAGCACCCGCCAATTATAACACATGTATGTCAAAATATTGTGGTGGTATAAGGTACTTAGCTCTTGCGGTTTCCGCCCCTTCATTTACTAGCACACGTTTTTTTAATTATGAATAGTTCAGTTCCACGGACTCCGGGGTCCTTGCCCTTTGTCAACTTATATAATTTATTTTGTCAACTATTGCCATCGATCTATATTTGAATTCTTTGACTATTGCTAATATACTCGTAACATAAAAGTAATTACTTTACACGAGGATATGATTATCATTTATCCGATACAAAGATAAGCCAGCACTTGCGTCCTTGCATCGTGAAGCCTCGTGAATACACAATTCGTGGGACTAAGAGAAATCTGGTCCACCTCAAGAAACGCTATCCTTATCAAAATCGGTTAACCTTCATCTTGGCCCGCCCTTGAAACGGACCTGTCTTGTCCAGGACAACTTTTTTATTGGAAAGCCTGTATACAAGACTACAACTTTGTTATAACCGCTCGACGACTCGCGCGCACCTTGCAATCTTACGCTCACTCTAGCCGTGCGCGCACGCGCGTCCTCGTAACGGAAAACGCGCGAAAACTTTACCGAACACGATAAAATTATCGTAACAAAAAAAAGGTTTCAAACATTTTTATTTATAATCTATGGTCGTTTTTATTTTGAATCTATGGTGATTTAAAAAGAGTATTTTTTCTAGAAGTAGTTATGAGACAGTGACTTGAAAATCCAACATGCGTGCAGTGATAACCCTTTGTGTGTGCTTTTGTACAGTGGTGTGTCAGGACATACGCGATATGTCGGCCATGCCGAAATACGATTCGCGATATGACTATTTAGATGTGGATGCTATTTTTACTAGCAAAAGACTAGTTAGGAATTATGTGGATTGTTTAATAAATTCTAATAGGTGCACGCCTGAAGGAAAAGCTCTGAAAAGTAAGTTGTTATTTTTATTTTCAATGTGTGTTTTTTTTCACAGAGCTTAGGAAAAGCCCTTGGCACTTCAGCCGGTTTAAGATGGAGACATCTTTTAAAATTCAGGCGGTATTACGTTTTTTTTGAGTACAAGCTATAACTAATTGCTTAACTCAAAACAAAAATCTAATATCTATATTAGAAAACAAGTCTTTGATATGCATGCATGTTATTATTTAAAATGCGGAAGTAAATCCCTTTGTCTGTTTGATTGTTACCTGTTATTTTGATGAAATTTGGCATTAAATCGTGAATAACTCACGGCTGTAACAAAATATTTCTTGTATACGCGAAATGAGGCCTATTCCGTCATACACTCACTAAACTAAACCAATCTGACAGGACTAAAATTATCTGCCTCTCTTTTAATTTTAATACGTGAGAAAGAAGGATAGCAATAATTTTAGAGCTGTAAAATTTAGTTTAGTTTAGAGTGCATCAGAATCGATACTATAATCGATACGGTCTACTTTTATCCTGAAAATATGTAACTAGGAAATCGTGGAAAAAACCGTGGGATGCAGTTAGTTATTTAGAAAAAAATTGTAAACAGTATTGGTCATTGGTAAGTTTTTAAATTAGTTTAAGTTTTTAACCTTTGAAATTAAAATCATTATAAAAAATGGTATGTCACTTGTCTTTAAAATTATTAATCAAACTCTGACTTATTACATTTCCTGTTTACCATATTTTAATTTTTATTTTAACGTAAACATCTGTGATTTTAAATTATGTACCTTAATAGGAAGACGCTAATTATGTAGATTTGGCATTTTTTTTCCATTGTTTGGAAAAATCTTAATTGTTTTACTTAATGTGCTTATAATTCAATTTTAATAACTCAACAAAAATAATGCATTGTTGATAATATCAATGATTAATTGTAAATTAGACAAGTCATACTAATTATCCTGTACTAACTAGAAACAACTTATTTGCTAATTGATGCTATTAAAAGTAAATTCAATACACATTCAAGTCGTGTAGTTTATTAATAACTAGTAGGCCGCCCCTGCTTCGCACGGGCGAAGCCGGGATATATAGCCTATGTCAACCGGGGATAGTGCAGCATCCCAACAGTGAAAGAAATTTTCAAATCGGTTCAGTAGTTTCGGAGCCTATTCAATGCAAACAAACAAACAATCAAATCTTTCCTCTTTATAATATTAGTATAGATGATTAGGTATTTCTTATTTTTACAAAAAGTTTACGGTAAGAGCAAATTTAAAAAATATATATTATATCTTAAAAATAAGAAGTTTTATATTTGAAATTATTGTAAAAAATCTTTCTTTAGTAATATGATAATTATGAAACAGTATTTAAAAACTAAAACTATCACTACCTAATTATTATATACAAATAAAAATAAATAATAAAAATCATTAAAAATACTAATCTAAAAGCCCCTCGGTGAAGGGAAAAGTGGCCAGAATGCTGGCAGCATTACCACGTTGGATGGCAATGCTAATTTTTTGACCAAAGTAGGCGCCAGCATTCCGGTCACATGTCACCTCCATCAAGCGTTTGGCCAATTCCCTATATAAATCATGGGCGGCCGGCCCCCACGGTCTAAGATCTTAACCCCAAACGGCACAAACATACACCCTGTCTATTTAATAATTATGAAATATAGTTTATTGTCCAGATTTGCACTAAAGCCGAAAGGGATCTGTTATACGTGCTCATCATTACGAACAACTTTTACTACGGGATCAACCCTGAAATCACGGAAAACATAGCAGATGTTTCATAGATTTTTCATCGTTTTCTATAATTATGCATGCAATAGCTGATTTTTTGCTCGCGTTTTTAGAGTTGCTCCCATAGTACAAGTTGTTCATAATGATGGGTATTGTGGACCCCTTTCGGCTTAGTACACCCTTTCCGCGTAACCCAGTATGAATTAGTTGACGGATAGAAAATTAAAATTTTAAAATTAAGATTATTCCTTAAAATGAACTATATAAATTATTTTTTTGCCGTACTTAAAGTTGTACTTGTTTTAGTACAACATAGGTAACTTAATAAACTGGCCAAGTGCGAGTCGAGGTCGCACACTTATGGTTCCGTTCCACCACAAAATACAATAATTATAAATTTTTAAAACCGACTTCAATATTTCATCAATATTAGTTATTATATGGAATTTCGATTCGGTGAAAGAAATGATAAGGTAGTCCAAGTACGGTGGTACGGAACCCTCAGTGCGCGAGCCCGACTCGCACTTGACCGGTTTATTATTATTACGCAAGAGCAAATACAATAATACGTTTAAAAACATTGGTTGTATGGGGACCTACCCCCCTATAATTTTTACTTGTTGACTTTATTATTATTTGTTAGTTAATCCGCTGTAACATTACTACCTATTCTGTGAAAATTTCAACTGGCTTAATCTGTTACGGTTCGATAGATACAGCCAGGCAGACAGACAGAGTCGGCTTGGAAATAGAGTCCCGTTTACACCCTTTGGGTACGGAACCCTAATTACGGGTTGTTTTATTTTGTGGTAGTAGATACCTCAATCCAATAAAACCAGTTACGACACATAACGTATTCTATTGTTAAAATGCACCTGGGAAATGTATTTTGGTAATGATGACTTCATTATTAATATTTTCTATTGGTTTGCTATTTAAGACTGATATTTCTCAAGGTTATCTTATAGTTCAAATGTGTGCGACATATCTTTCGACTTCGCATTTAAATACCAAGTAACTTGAGACGCTATTAGCATACTCAATTAAGTTTTTTTTTTATAAAAGTTATTTGTAAGTAAATTGTCAATGGAAAGTTCTTCTAAGAGGAGTTTGGCGTCACACTCCTGTCAGTGTCAAATTTGAGGAAATGTAGTCAAACAAGCCAGTCAGAGTCAGAGTCTAGCAAAGTAAGTCTCGGTCAAGTCAAAGTCATGGCCTAGTAAAGTGGTGGTGACTTTACAAGAAGCTTCTATGGAGCTTTTGAAACAATACGAAAATACCATGTTTCACCGCGTTATATATATATATCACTTACCCACACTCGAGCACGTCCACTAACATTTCATCATCATCATCATTTTAGCCGTAGGACGTCCACTGCTGGACATAAGCCTCTCCCTCATCGATCTCCAAAAGGGCTAGACACTTCATAAAAAATAATCCACCATTACGCATTACCACTCGAAAATACTTGAGTTTTTTTGAAGCCAACGTGGAAAAAAAATGTCGCCTCATTGTAATATTTTCCTAAGCTTATGTTAGGTACCTATTTCGAGTAGTAATGGTGCATTATTGTTTGTTAAGTGTTCGTAGCGTAACCGTGTTTGAGTGTAGTTAAGTTATGAGTGAAACAATTAATTGTATTTTCGTGATGTTTCCAAAACTCTACAGAAGACTCTAGCAAATTCTGTAAGTCTGTCGAATGAATCGGTTTTTCTACACAAGCGTGCTCCATCGTAAACGGCATCAAGGTGGTGGTCAAGCGCAAGCCTGTAAACAAAAAACAGTACCTACCATATTCTGCAATATGCACAGAAAATGCCTCAGCTGCAATTGTGCGTCACGCTTCGTTAAAAATAGCTGCACCTACAAAGTACCTGATACATTCAATGTACGAACTGATTCCAGTTGGGAAATTTTGCGTGGAATAGCAATTAAAAATGCATTTTCCAAATGACATCAGATTTATAGATCGTTATTGTGACGAAACAACACAGAAGCTTGTTGTGTAAACTGTGTTGTAATTATGAATTTTGACTTGTTAATGACTTGTTGTGTTTATGTTGTAAAATACTAGATAGCTGTCGATAGATCAAGTCTGTTAGGTTGATGTTAAATACATCAACACAAAAAAGAAAAACACAAAAAAGAGAAGTAAATAAAATGGAAATGAAAATGAAAATCTGTCGCCAGGCATTATGACAGAACCTTGATTGAACATTCTTATTTAGATCAACGCGTCGAACTCCGCATCACAGTTACTAACTTATTTCGAATGACTGACGTTTCGTTTATATGGGTGCAACTGGCTACAACGAATTTCTTACAAAAATTTCCTTGACAGCCGTTCTAATTTAAACAATATTTTTTTCTTTGATCCTAACCTAATCCTTTGACCTAACCTAGGCTATTAACCTAACCCAGGTTAGGTCAAAGATTAGTTAAGTAGGTAGATACTTCACTATTTTTCTTCAATTATTTTGTAACGCTATCTATTTTATACAAAGAAACCCATGATTATAACAAACAAATTATTATTAAAGAAAAAAATAATGATGTCTAAACTACATAAAACAAAAACTAGCACTAATATATAAAACTATACTAATCTTACTACAAAACTGCTGCAGCAGGCATCGTTTCAAAATGGTGGCCGCATTGCCGCGTTGAATTGCATTACTGGTTGATAGTGGACGCGCTAAGGGTGTAAATAACAAGAGTGGTGTATTCTACTGCCGCATCGCTGCGCCGGACGCAGCCGCGCGCGCACAAGTACTTACAACTAACACTGGTATAGCGTTTTGATTCAGATTCGATTTTAAACAATCAATAGGTTGTGTAACAAACACAACTAAAGTTCCACTACATTCTCATAAAACGTTTATTTGCAGAAAATAGGAAAACAGGTTCTGACAGCGAACCTCGTGATTTACTTCATTAATTGAAAACCGGAAGGACGAAGTCCCTATACAATAATTTAAATAATAAACCTACCTATTTATTCTACGACAAAGCCGCAATACCAGTCTTGTAATTTATTGTAAGAATAAAATAACACAGTAACAGGAACTAATGATAAATCAATCGATAAGGAAATAGTCTATGACTCTATGATAGGTTGCCAGTCTTTGTTATATAGGTACCTACTTCTGATACACTTCGATCGCGTACTAAACAGATGTTAGAGTCTGGCTAATGAAAGTAGAGACTGAAATCGCCCGCCAAATTAAAAAAAATCCGCTTTGTAACCCCAAAATTAATATGAAATGCAAATATTACTGTGTTCTGACTGTGTTAAAATAAAAATTAATAACTTACAAGTATCAAGTGAGATTATTCCAGGCATTTCATACTAATGTTTGGGGTTTCAATGCTATTATTTTCAAATTTGCCGCGCTTTTTCAGTCTCTACTTTCATTAGCCAGACTCTAACATCTGTTTAGTACGCGATCGAAGTGTATCAGAAAATAGGTAAGACCGGTGACTGCACCATTTAGGCTTGTAATCCACCAACGCGTGGATCGGGGCGGGGATGTTGACTAGTACAAATTTACTAAATTACTCACATACTCGTTACACCTCACTGAGGTCTCACAAAGAGGTCGCCCGAAGAATCCAACTCGGATGGGCAGCGTTTGGGAAATTGCGTGACATCTTCTCGTTCAAGATACCACAGTGCCTAAAGACAAGGGTTTTTGACAAGTGTGTGTTGCCAGAGATGACATATGGTACTGAGACGTGGTCCTTAGCTGTTGGCCTTTTGGAAAAACTCAGAGTCACACAGCGGGCAATGGAGAGAGCTATGCTCGGAGTTTCTTTGCGCGATAAAATGCGAAACGTGGATATTCGCCAAAGAACCAGAGTCACCGACATAGCTGTTAATATTTGCAAGTTGAAGTTGTAATGGCCAGGCCACATCGCTCGAAGAACCGATAACCGATGGGGAAGAAAGGTTCTTGAGTGGAGACCACGAACCGGAAGACGCAGCGTAGGTAGGCCTCCCACTAGATGAACCGACGACATTGTGAGAGTCGCTGGCATCCAGTAGATGCAAAAGGCAGGCTGTCGTTCAGTGTGGAGGTTAAAAGGGGAGGCCTATGTTCAGCAGTGGACGTCTTCTGGATGTTGATGATGATGTAACACTTCTAGAAGTCGTTATGATGGTTTTTGGAGACAATTATGCCACTCTATTCAGGGTCCGTATCGATTCAATTTAGACGACTGTAAAAAGTCACGCGACCGCAACCGTATCTCGGCGAGTTAAGGATCACGTTCACTTAATTTGTCACATTCACCTAAATAACAGGTTAGGCTTTGAGAATGCATTTCGTAGAAGTATAATTATATAATCAGAGATTTGATTTGTGGATGATAAGCATAAGTAATATAGGTAAATTTTAACTTTAATCGTAATGGTCAAACACACTAAAAAGTTTTGCTCGACCGTCTGTTGTGATTCTGCGATACCACACCAATTTTTTTTTTTTTAATTCTTATTATTAATACGAATGATACTGATTTAAGGCCACGCTCACCGGCAGGCCCTTTCGCACATTAGCACAGAAAAAAATTCGCCAAGTAGGAGTAAAAAATTTGGCACTATTTTTAGAATGACATTGCAGACGTTTTAAAGTAATTTTGATTTGTTTTATTTTGGCGAAAGAGACCGGAATTTTGTTTCGATCTTTTCCGCCTTCTGAATAGTACCTACCTAACACGAAAAGTTGTTTACATAATACGATTTGTACTGTTATCTATAATCTATAATTATATATAAAAATGAATCCCCATTTACCTTGGTCACGCCATAACTTGAGAACACTTTACCGATTTCATTCATCTTTTTTTTAAAGTTTTCTGCTACCTTGTAGAAGTTTCTTACGGGAAAAAATTAAGAAGATTAAAAAATTTCAGAAAACTTACCAACAATTTTAACTTTGCGCGTTTGACAGTTCTAGGACAGGACAACGTCTGTCTGGTCAGCTAGTTCCTAATAATAATGCCCAATCATTTTAAACATTTTGAAAATGGTCTAAAAATATGGCTAAGCCTTAAATAATTTAAAATTTTGAAATGCAGAATTGCAGATTACGACGTAGGTGCGATAAATGTGCGAAGTTCATATGGTTCGTTAACATTTAACAGGCATATTTAAAATAATATCTATTTTACATAATTGCAAATAGCTTTTGCAAGAACAGGTTCAATCCTACAAATCATGTCAATGTCGAATGCAAAATACAATCTAATCCTAGAATAATTTAATCTACTGGATAATGCCCGAATGTATATCTACGCAGATATCGATTAGATACAAGAATATGGATAGAATGTGTCTGTGCTTAAATTTAGTAATAAAATTAGTAATAGTTAAATTAGTAGTAAGTACGCATCATCGCTTAACATCAGGCGTGATGGTGCTCAAACGCAAGCCTACTATTTATAAAAAAAAAAAAAAAAACAATGTAGTAAAAGATAATATAATATACTAGCTGTTGCCCGCGACTTTCTACGCGTAGACTTTCATATAAACTTTCAGTCTCCATTTAACACCTTTAATTCGGCATCTTCACAAAATTATTTCTTAGCGAACCTCTACACCCCATAAGGAATCTATCTGCCAAATTTTAGCTTCGTAGGTCAAGTAGTTTTCGAGATTTCGTGATGAGTGAGTAGATGAATTTCGCTTTTGGAGCCGATTTTGAAGGCACAAGTTAATTTTAGTTTAGCTTAAAAACTGCTTACATATCCGTTGCCCGTCAGTCAGAAATAAGTACGTAGAGCTATTTTTAATAACTGATATCACCAGCGAGTAGATATAAACTTTTTTTTACTGTAAGTAGTACCAGCGGAAATGCCATGTTATCTGTCTTGATCAATTGATCATAGCATGATCACAGAAAAAGAATATTTCTTGATATAATAAGAGCATAAGACGTGCGAAACCAAATACCTCTCAGTAGGAAGAAATAAATAAAACGGGAAAGTGCGAGTCGGGCTCGCGTACTGAGAGTTCCGTACCATCACATAAGTACGAAAGTACAAAAAAGTTGTGCCAAAAGACATCACGCCCAGGCGGTCACCTATTCAAGTATCGAGTGCGCCCGACGTTTCTTAACTTCGGTTAACAAAAATGTGTCACCAACTCGCACTTGACCTGTATTATTTTACTATTTGTTGTTTTACTTTAGAGTGTGTTGCGTGCCAAGTTTGACGCTTGTACGTATTACCGTTTTTACGCTATAGTAATAACGTTTGTTGTAAGGAGGACCCCCCGTAAAAATTTTACTTTTGGATTTTATTATTATTTCTTAGTTGATCCGCCGTAACATTACGTAATCTGTAAAAAATTCAACTGGCTATCTATTAGGGTTCGAGAGATCATCATCATCATGTCATGACGTCCACTGCTGGACTTAGGCCTCCTCCATCGATCTTCAAAAAGGCCGGTTGGAAGCGGCCTGCATCCAGCGTTTCCCTGCGGTCTCTTTTAGGTCGTCTGTCTATCTTGTGCGTGGACGTCCTACGCTGCGCTTACCAGAAAGAACGCGGAAGCTTCGCTTCTAGCTTTCGCTTTTAGGTCTTCGCTTCGACAGACGGACGGACGGACAGGCAAACAGCGTAGGGTTACACCATTTTGGTATGGAACCCTAAAAATGTAATATATTCTGAAGAAGATTGGGTAAACCCATGAGGCTCACAGATGTAGTAAAGTTATGTTTTATCTCAACCAGCATCGGCTAGGCGAATTGCAAGCATAACTTTAATTAACAATAACAACCTCGCGGTAACGATTTAGAGTTAATTGGCCCGTAGATTAATTACTAGCAGCTCTGCAAAAATATTGATACAATGTTTGCTAAAAGTTTATAAAAACCACCACGTGGGAAATACACGAAATAGACTGTTTAAAAATAGACAAATTACGCATAAAAAGTTAGAAACAAAAACCGTAATGGGCAATATGTACCTATTCGTAAACCTCTCGTTTTAGCGGCGTGACAGACATTGTAAACTTGTCCAGAAGCTGAACCGACCTATTGAGACGCTTTAACTAATGTACATTTGAGAAGTAAGAATTGAAGAATTTAGTCAAATTGGCAAGATTTAAATAATACAAAAACATTTAGTTTGTAAACTTGTCCAGAAGCTATAAAAGTAATTTACGTTATGGAAGAATAACGTACATTGTATGTGTTTGTCATATTTTCCTTATTTCTTGTCAATTTCCTCTGAAAATGTAACACCTTTTTTAAGAAATATAATATACCTATTACAAATAGGAAAACAAACAAACGATTTGATCTCACGGAGATGAAAAAATGGTATTATGTAGGTAATTTGTGAGTATCTTGGTACATCTACATAATCTCTTGTGGCAGCTGCTGCTAAAGGCGCTTGCAGACGATGCGTAGTACAAGTAGCACTTAGCTACTACACATCGTCTGCAACGTTTTGCTTAGTGCAGGTGGTAGTGGTAATGATTAGTACTACTTCCACTGCCACTTGCACTAATTAAAACGTTGCAGACTATGCGTAGTAGCTACTTGCAACTTCTACTTGCTACTTGTACTACACAGCGTCTGCAAGCGCCTTTAAATAAAACGACTATAGATATAAATACGTTCCACTGCTGTATAAATTCGTGTAAAACTAGCTCTACCAAAGTATATGTCGCAATGTGACAAGAGCTACTAAAAATCGCTAACCATCACTCGTTTGGTGGTCAGAACAGTAGCAGCGTCACTAGAGTCTGAGTTGCTAGGTGCAAGAGACATTGACCATGGAGCTGGGGTCTTAGAATACGGCTTCAGTATCCACTGCCTATCGAAAGCGAAATTGAAACCTTTGGGCTAGTATGTGGTCAGGTCTAACGATCTGGTCTCCTATGCAAGCGAGCCCAGGAAGACAGCGCCTGATCCACGCCGTTGTAGAAGGAAGGAGGAGAAATGCGATCCAGGGAGTTTCTGGGCATGTTGTCTTAGGTAAAATGCTAGGGGAGGAGGAAGTGGGGGATTCGTTGCTACAGATTACTCGTATACCTCTTATTCAAGCGAGCCCAGGAAGACACCGCGTGGCCCACGCCTTTGTAGAGGGAAGAAAGGGAATTTCATTCCAAGGAGTTTCCGGGCATATTGTCTGAGGTAAAATGCTCGGGGAGGAGGGAGTGAAAGGGGTTCGTTCCTATAAAGATTGCTGGTCGTATAAATAGCCTAACAACTCGCTTTTCGTTGCTTCATTTCAGGTCTACTTGCTTCTTGCTACTCGTTGGATGTCGCACATGATATTTACTAGCTAGTTACCCTAGATAAACGCCAAATATAGCACCCGTGAGTGAGTCAGTGTCATTGTTGACATTTTCACTGCGCTCCGTTGAGTGACACAGATTGCGGAGGCCGCTATTAGCGATGCGAGCCACGGAACGATGGCCATTGATCGTATCGGTGGATTATGACTAGGGCTGCTCGATTCCTGCTCATTAAATCGCTTTGAAGTGCGTCAATAAGTCCAACGTGCAAATGTCACGTAAGCTTGGATGGGTGGAATCAGGAAATTTGCATTATACCTACCTACTGCCATTCGCAGAAGTAGGTTCTATTGTGATCAAACGCAAAATAAAACCGTATAAAATTATAGATCCGCAAATACCTACAATTCGAAGCACTTGGAATGGTCCATTCGTATTCAACTCAGATTATCAGGGCTCATAGTCTTCGGTATTCCATTTAGTTCAGTTCCGGGTGTCAAGCATGAATAGCTAACGGCAAGTATTCGTTACAAACTCCATACAAAGAATTTGAACTTCACAGTACAGAACTTCCCTACCTACCCTACTAACTCTATTCAATTCAATCTAATTCAAATTTATTTATTGGCGATTATCACTATAGTAAGAATTATTAAAATTCTGCACTCATTTTTCAGTTTCCCTAAAACTATTCCTTTGGATGTCAAATTCTCTAAGCGTCCATCTCAAATGCCTGCATGTATGAATGCAAAACGACGAATTATCACTTTCGCTAAGTTTTTGAAGGTAAGACTGTAGCAGGTACCCGATATGCTTCAGTAAAATATTAAAAGACAGTGTTTTTATTCAGCTTTTTACAATGTTATTGCAGCTGTCAAATAAATGAATGGAAAGAGTGTACATTAAATAATATAAAACTCTGATTGTAAACTAGACACTCTTTAAACTACTCTCTTTTAACATTTCACTTAGAAACTCTTTATTGTGTCCATACCAGAAATAAAAATTACATAATATATAGAGAAAGAAACTACACATATAACTGTCCGGAGCGATACATTTCACTTTTATGAAGACGGAATATCCAAAATGATAAAGAGTTGTAACTCTGTCAAAGGCTTCTAAGCTTACATAACATTAGTGTTAGAAGTGAATAGAGGGTGATTATGACAAACGTAATATTTATTCCGTGGCCTTAATGAGAAAGTACCCACATATTCAAT
Source organism: Agriopis marginaria (assembly GCA_932305915.1). Lineage (NCBI taxonomy): Eukaryota > Metazoa > Arthropoda > Insecta > Lepidoptera > Geometridae > Agriopis > Agriopis marginaria. The sequence continues at coordinate 3,858,979 of OW029932.1, forward strand.
TCTGGACTTTCTATCCATAGACATGCTGATGTGTAAAGGATTGATGACAGCTCTCTCTTGCAATAGTTCAATTTCTAATTAGAGCTACTCATTGTTTAAAGCCGTTGTGATCAATTGAAAGTAAAGACTAGGACTTATTATCTCAAAATAGTTGTGTATGGAAAAACTCAAGAGTTACACAGCGGGCAATGGAGAGAGCTATGCTCGGAGTTTCTTTGCGCGATGGAATCCGGAACGTAGATATTCGCCAAAGAACCTAAATCACCGACATAGCTGTTAAAATTTACACGTTGAAATGGCAATGGGCAGGCCACATCGCTCGAAGAACCGATAGGGAAGAAAGATTCTTGAGTGGAGACCAGGAACCGGAAGACGCAGCGTAGGTAGGCCTCCCTCTAGATGGACCGACGACATTGTGAGAGTCGCACACGTTAAACTTATAACACCCCCCCCCCCCCCCCCCCGCTCATTGCGAATGAGCTGTGGCACAGAAAATAGAAAATATAACTACACCCTGTGGTAATGGTAATAGAAAATATTATAGTCTGTGGCCGGTGCACGTGCGTACACTTCACCGAGTTTTATATGTATCTTCCTCACCGTGAACTGTCATGTTGATCAACATACCTGATCATAATAATATTATTATCTTACATGCATGACTTCCATGACAATAAAATATCTTATTTATAACATAACTAGGTACAGGAAGATTACAGCGCCAATGTCATAACTACTGACGTTAGGAAGTATCAGGAAATTAATAAATATTCATAAAGATAATCATCTAATATCTACAAAACAAAGTCGGGTTAGTTACACCATTTATAACTCAACAACGGCTGGACCGATTTTCGTGAAAAATATCGGAAGAATTCACGTAAAAAACATTATCAAGAAGATTCATTTCCCCATACATTTGGCATGGAACGGCAAAAATTCAAGTCTATACACACTATAAAAAAAAGGCATTGTCATCTAAGTCAAAGGAGGTTGCTGTCGCTACGTTACCAAGGAGGTTGCTTCAAGGAGGTTGAAACCGCGGGGCGCAGCTAGTAGAAGATAATTAAAAACTTTTTAATCGCCGACTTCGTACTTAAGAATTACGTAAAAATTTCAGGAAACAAATAAGTATCTACCTCATTATTTCTTTTGGATTGCGTAAATATTAAACCATTGTATTAAACGTATAAAATGCTGCATTTATGTATGTCATTAAAATATAATGCCGTATGTGCCAAACATGTTTATATGGGAAATAATATGGCATAGAATTTTAACGAACCTTTGTGCCTTAAAGTTTCATAACTGTTTTGATTTTCTCATGCTTATAGAATCTTTGAGCGTATTTTGAAAGCGGAACAGTTATGCGGAAGCCAACAAAGATGCCAGGTATGGTTGGACGAACCAATTCATGGTCTGAGCCATATTTGACGCACTGGTTATCTATCAAAGGAATTGCAATCATTTACCTCGACTATTGTTTTGAGGTCATAAGTGACTGGTTTTATTTTAGCGGCTAGCTTTAGTGTATTTTTACACGACTGCCAAAAGAGGAGTGTTTTTTGTCATGTTTCTTAATGCCATCAGAACTCCTGAACGCCTGAACCAATTCTGATGTGAGTGAGAGTATCGTTAAAATCCTTGCAAAAAATTGCTTGTATAAATAAAAAACAAGTAAGTACCTAGGTTGACTTAAATGAAACACTATTAGATTTTTTTGTTTAAAAAAAATCTGACCTAATTTAACGTCTTCTAAAAGTTTTTGTGCTGATTAAATATATGTACCTATTATAATAATATTTATACAGTATGTTGCTAGAATAAATAAATACTGATATTTCTTTCACGATTTCAGGGTTGGTCCCATAGTAATTAGCTAACAACCTCACGCAGGCAGCTTCCCTGCATCATAATTATCAACTTTTTTTTTTCATGATTTTTAGGGTTTCGTACCTAAAGGGTAAAAATGGGACCTATTACTAAGCTTAAGCTGTTCGTCCATCCGTCCGTCTGTCCATCTGTTCGTCCGTTCGTCTGTCCGTCCTATCTTTAAACGGCTGTATCTTTCGAACTGTAATAGATAGCCAGTTAAAATTTTCACAGAATATGTTATGCTATGGCAGATTAACTAAGAAATTGACAAAATAAAATTTATACCCCCTCCTTTAATTTTCCCATACAACAAACGTATTTTTTTTACGTATTTTTGTATTTACTCTAGTGTAAAAACGGTAATGCGTTAACATGATTATAGTTCACACCCATATGATTCATATTTTGTATAATAACAAAATAATAAACAATGGCCAAGTGCGAGCCGGTGACTAATTTCTGTTCATTACCAAGCAACGTATTCAGTTACTTGGATGACCTTATAGTTTTTTTCACAGAATCGATATTGCATAATTATATAAAGTGTATTTTTTGGTAGTACGGAACCCTCAGTGCGCGAGCCGGACTCACACTTGGCTGGTTTATTTCGAAATTTAAACCCTTTTCAATTTTTTTATTTTTTTTGTAAGTATTTCGTGGGTCAAGTTGTAGGTCAGTATGTTGTGGGTACTAAAGGTACAGAGCGTTGTTTCTGCATTGTGTTGAGTGTTACATAGAACCCTAATTCAAATATTTCATTTTTGTATGGAAGAAACAGTTTATCATTAGGTAACTCTGTATACGTTTAAGTTTGGTGGTTTAACCTAATTGCTTTAATTTTGCTTTGGAACACGTAAATTATGATTTTGATAAACAAACCAATTAAAAGGATTTCTAAATACTTCTAGGTAAGTTAGGTGCCTACTCACTTACCTATAAATATAACGTAGATTTTGATTACAATCATTAATTTATAAGTATGTTGTTTTTTCTACCTCACTTCGAATTATCTTGGAATACCACATATCGTATCATTATGGGTCAAAACAGCCATAAAATATTCATGTTTTGATTAAATCGATTAAAAAGAGGTAGGTACTAACTTAACTCCTAAAGACGTCGTTTTTTGTGCGTTATTTTTATCAAAATTTTGTGGAAATAAACCAGTAATAAATTTCAATGATCATAATTTACTATCTATTTTTGTTACGTCCTCTTAGTTAATTCATGATAGCAAAAGTAAGACAGGTACGTATTCAGGATCGGGAGTGGGGTGGCGGAACATATACATAAATTTAGTACCATGAACGTGTCTTTAGACCTTCAACGGTCTATGGGCAGTCTAACTGTATTTGTAGTTTTAGTTTTAGCTTGTATTTTGTTTAGTTAATAAAGGCCCAGGAAAAAAATGAACGTGAATCCGGTACATTCTTAAAACTGTTATGATTTATTTTAGTGAACAAACTAAACAGGAAAATGAATTAAAGAAAACATGATAATTTCCTTCTTCTTTATATAAGATAATACAGTAATTTGCAATATGTGTAGGTGCGCAATATAAAGATAAGCTAAAATATGCAAATAACAAATCAAAATGCAATTATGTCATCACAAGCAATCACCGCGCGTCATGGTTGAATCACTAATGACATAACAGTGATGGTTTTAGAAAAAAATCTATCTGCATAATAATTTCTTATGCGGGTTGTAATTTATTTATTTATTGAATAATAACAAGAACGGCTATCGCCACTTACACTTATTATCTAATTTACATTATTAAAAATTATAAAATTAGTCAATTATACAATGCTTATGTCAATTATTATAAATATTAAAATAAGTTAAAATAGTATTATTACAATTTACGGTCATACAAAACGTTGTTCACAAAAAGTTAAAATAGAATTAAAAAATAGCAGGCAACTTATCACAAAAAATGTCACATTCAGGGTACTCTTTAAGGTAAGTAAGTAATAGATACATAGATAACCGCAAACCTAATTCTTTAGAAATAAAAACGTAAAGAATCATCACTAATGTCAAACATTTCCTTTAGTATTTCTTGCACTGAATGCCGAAATTGTTGGTAAGAATCCAGTAGTTTTTCTGTTTGTTTGAATTTTTGATATAAGAATATCATAAGAATCGTGTTTAAATACTTCATGATCCTAAAAGTAACGAATGTAAGACTAATTATAAACTAAATATACCTCTGAACACTAACTTTACTCAGAGGTACGATCTTTAAGGTATGTGTTCTGCAGGTAGGTATATATGTATTTTGCGGTTAATCTAACATAGTTTGTGGTTACTTTAAACGATATTTCGCTGGCTCACTATTACAAGGTTCTATGTTAAATTTTTAGCACTTGTTGAGTTATGAATGGTACAAGGTTCTATGTATAATTGGCTAAAATATTGCATTAATGAACTACTAGATAGCAGCACTAATGCACATTAAATATAAAAAAAAACATGGTCCTATGTTGCTTTTCACTCTAAAAGAAAGGTACATAGTTCTATGTTACACATAGAACTATTTTATTATATTTTATTTTTATTTACAGAACTATAAGGTTCTATGTTTAACATACGACCGAAGTTGTCCCAAGGCAGAAGTAAGCAATTTTTTTTACAAAAGTAAATTTGCCACTTACAATATGACTGGCATTATGAGTTTTGCTTTGAGAAAACTTATGCAGCAATTTTCCACATTGAAAAAAATAACTATGAAATTTTCAACACCTTGGGCTTACTCTTGACACTCGATTTCAATCGTAATTTGGGATTGGAATCGAAAACATGCCATTTGGTACTCTTCAATCGCGTCAAGAGTACCGAAAGCGTCGAGTTGAGTCGATTTTATTTATTTCCATAAAATTCCACCATTATCGGTTCCAATCGTGCGCTAGTTTAGAATTCAAGAGTACCAAAATGGCATGTTTTCGATCCCAATCCCAAATTCGATTGAAATCGAGTGTCTAGAGTAAGCCCACTGGTTATTCTTGCATTCAAGAAATTGACAATGTTCATAGCTGTATTGACAGAGTCTTCTCAAAGGCAGAATATTATTAACCTTTATCTCAAATGACATTGTTATTGCAGGTGAATTCAGCCAAACCTTATTTTATAATGCAAATGAGTAGCAATGACTTCTTTAATTTCCAAGAAGTCTCTTCGGTGTTAAAATATTCTTTAGTTTCTTATTCTTAAGTAACATAGCTTCAGTTTACGAAGTTACAATTTGAAGTGAGCTTCAAGTGTTCACACACTACGGAATCATATACAGTGGTTAATGTGAAACCTCAGAAAACTCGAAATGATTCAAACATAGTTTTGTCTGAACCCAAATTGATAAAAACACCTGGGGCCTTACGGACAACAGCTAATTGCGGCACCTAATCCGCTCAGTTGGAAAATCACGCGAACGTGAACCTTATCGCGCCCAGATACGGTTTGCGGTCGCGTGATTTTCCAACTGAGCGGATTATGTGCCGCAATTAGCTGTTGTCCGTAAGGCCCCTGTACTGTGCAAGGCTAAAATAGATAATATAAAATCGATGTACCGGTGGATGTCTACAATTGACAAGGAATACTATATAGCAATACTTAGAAAATAAAATGTTTAATTTTAAGATAAAGGTTTATGATAATGAATACTCTAATTCCAAAATAGTTACTGTTTTATGTTATTTTACCTAGTGGAACAAAGTCCTAAGTTATGATTTTGAAGAAATAAGTAATGTTTTGTGAACTACAAAGTCCTATGTAAATTTATTTTCGCTAATATCTAAGTATAATATAACGTAAATAGTATTTTTTTTGTTTTTGGTAATCATGAAATGTGCCTTCTTTACTAAATATGCTCTCACTTAAGCATAAGCGCTGCTAAATCAATATTTATGAAAGTCGAAATTTTCAAATTGATATTACAGAACTTGTATAAAATTGACATAGAACCTTGTAATAGTGAGCCAGCGATTTATTAATTCTACTGTTATATAATAACATGTACATAGACTACGTACTTAATTCACCAAGCTAGTTATAAGTATAAACAAATTTTATATGCATGTATGTTATTTTTCATACCCAATTTGTTTTTTGTGAACTAGGTAGGTAACTTTTAATTTCTCAAATTGCCCAGAGATACTGACATGTAGGTACTGAGATGTACTGACAATAAGATATTTTGTCGCATATCCTTCTATTACAAAACACAAATTAAAATTAATTATTACAATATTAATTATTATGTTAGTAATTAGTATGAAGAACACTTTTATTTTTCGCAATATTTGTAGTAAGCATATTATTTCTCGGAATGTTTTTGAAAGTCTAGTATAGTTAAGATATTGTTACTTGGGATTTCCATATTTTATGTCATAAAAACAGCAATAGTTATCAATCTATTTTTGTGGTTTCACGGATTATCAAATTATTTTTCAATGATTATACCCGTGCAGTTATTTGTTAATTGATAAATTGTATACTACAAGTACCCACTAGATGGACCGACGACATTGTTAGAGTCGCGAGCATCCAGTGGGTGCAAAAGGCAGGCTGTCGTTCAGTGTGGAGGTTAAAGGGGGAGGCCTACGTTCAGCAGTGGACGTCTTCTGGCTGATGATGATGATACTACAAGTATATTATATACGTACTATTTCTACCTACAGTGTCTATATTCATTCTGATAATAATATATATTATGCAACTATAGTAAAATTTATGTATAAAGATATAATTTTGTTCAGCAGTGGAAATTTAGTGGCTGATGATATAAATATAAATATTTTATTGTTGTTATGACGATTTAATTTAGTAAAATATGCAATTATGCAGATTCTATAAAAATAACTTTAATACCGTTTTATTTTAATTTTGTTATGAACGTGCTATCAAATCAAAATACATTTAGGGTTCTTGAAATAGCCATTCCGGTTTTCAACAAAGTAAAAAAATACTTTACCGATCGAGATCATTCCGATTCAAAATTAGACTTGTAAGAATTTATAACAATATTTTCGATGTTTTTGCACACGCCAAGCAAAATAAATATAGCTGTTTTTTTTCTAATTTGCACTAAATTATAGGTACCTGCTTTACAATTTTATTATGCAGCCAGAAACACAAGAGCGATGCCTACACAAAATAAAATTTTGAATTTAATTTAAGATACGTGTTTTATTTCTTTGATATAATTAGCTACTTAAGTATGGACTATGGACACTTTGCTTTTATTTGTTTTATTTTAGATTTGCTTCTTTTAAATATTAGGTAAACATACTATATCTAAAAAAACATAGACATGGACATTTTTGCTCACATCTGACCCATCACGTCATCTGACCCCAAACTAAGCTAAGCTTGTAACATGGCTGCCAGAGACTGATATACATACACATATATTTTTAAATACATACTTAAATAAATATAACACCCAGACATAGAACAAAAACAAATATTCATCATATATATATTTTGTCCTAGGTGGGAATCGAACCCACGCCCCCAAGCGCAGAAGGCAGGTTCACTACCAACTAGATTACTAGAACAACGGCCTATCATTCTATCATTTTAAAGGTGGTCTTGGGTTTATTTTGGTGTATATTTATTCTACTTGGTTATCTGATGGCAAAATGCATGGGCTTTAAATATGTCTTGTATTTGATGACAAAGGCTCTAATTTATTCATCTATCTATCTATACATATAAAAGGCTTCGTCCTGAATGACTGACTGACGGATCAACGCACAGCCTAAATCGCTGATCGTAGAGGCTTGAAACTTGGAGGGTGTGTTATTTGTATGACGTAGGCATCCGATAGTGAAGGATTTTCCAACATTCTACCCCTAAAGGGGTGAAAAAGGGGAGCAAAGTTTGTATGGGACAACGTGATTCCTTGGTCCAATCAATACTTAAAATTTTGCATAAACCTTTTTTAACAGAAATGATGGAAGACGTGTTTCGTATTTTATTGAAATTCATCCCATATGGGGTTAAAATGGGGTAGAAAGTTATTTTGGCGGTGATTTGCTGCGAAGTTGATATCAATACTCCTTAGTGCTTTTGATTGAAATTAAATTTTATTTTAAACATTTTTGAAAACTCAATCCGATTTAATTCAAAAAAGGTTGAACTCATCTCGAAATGTCATAAACTACTTGACCTACGAAGCTGAAATTTGGCAGGTAGATTTCTTATGGGGTGTAGAAGTCCGCTTAGAAGGATTTTGCGAAAGAACCGAATTAAAGAGGACAAGGGGGTTGAAAGTTTATATGAAAGTCTACGCGTACGAAGTCGCGGGCAACAGCTAGTCATTTATAAACAAGGAAACTGTTGGAATGAAGCGTCACCTGGCACAGTGATCACCGCGAGTCGACTGAATACAAAATGCCTTAGTTAATTGTGTGACGTCTTATTGTTGGCTATTACAAACCATTATCGTATAAAAACTACGTAACAATTTGTATAATCCTTAGATAGATGTAATTGATGTGCTATTACAGAAAGACGCAATAATTTGTAATATTTAATAGTTATAGACTTCTTATGATAGTTGTACGCTTAAGATTCTAATATAGTTATTTAATATTAAAACATTTATTTAATCATATACAGGGTGTAAGGGGAACACTCTTGAATCCAAAAGAAGGTAATTGTACTCATCATTATGAACCACTTTTAGTATGGGACCAACCCTGAAATCGCGAAAAAAAAATCAGCTGTTCCATACATTTTGTCGAGTGTCAATGACCGTTTTCTATAGAACAGCTGATATATTTTTCGCGATTTCAGGGTTGGTCCCATTGTAAAAGTTGTTCATAATGATGAGTACAATTACCTTCTTTTGGCTTCGAGTGTTCCCCTTATACCCCGTATTATTATGTTATGCTTATCTATACTTATAATAAAACTGTAACAGGTCCAATTCTGTACATTGAAGATATTTTGAAAAAAATAAATTTATGGCACTCTATAATCGATACTGAAGTCAAAACTGTAATTTTTTTCATTTTTGTCTGTCTGTCTATCTGTCTGTCTGTCTGTATCTGGGCCGCGCATCACGCCGAAACTACTCAATGGATTCAAATGAAACTTAGCATAATTTGAGTTCATACTACGAGGTAGGTTATAGGATACCTTTTATCCCGAAATTTTGCATGGTTCCCTTGGGAGAGGGGATGAAAGTCAAAATGTGAACTTAGTTGTAATTCATTACCGCGTAGTCCGATTTCATTAATTCTTTTTTTGTTAGAAAGGAAGTATATTAAATAACGTCCCGTAAAAATTTCAAGGTCGTCGATTTCGTAATTCAGAAATTACACACATCACAACCCTCAATATTAGGTCCAAATAACTTGACCTCCGGGATGTACTGGAAGCTTTGAACGTACGGCTCATCTTAAGCTGGCGACTGATTTGCAGCGCACTTTGTAGTGTACGTTGAGTAGGTACTTAGATAGCCTATCTGAAGACATCCTTTAGAAAGGAAATACCTACTATATCTATAATGTTCGAGAAAGTTCTAGAAATTTTGGTATGATCGACATAATTCTAAAATGAGTTCAAACTATTGTAATCGATTTGGAATGTTCGAGAAAGTTCTAGAAATTTCTGGAATGATCTAAAAAATTCTAAAATGACTGCAAACTATTATAATCGATATAGAATGTTCGAGAAAGTTCTAGAAAATCTATATATCTATATTCTATATATATAAAAGCGAAATTCATCTACTCATCTACTCATTCACTCATTAAACACGAAATCTCGAAAACTACTTGACCTACGAAGCTGATATTTGTCAGGTAGATTCCTTATGGGGTGTAGAGGTCCGCTAAGAAAGGATATTGCGAAAGGGCCGAATTAAGGGGGGCAAATGGAGGTTGAAAGTTTGTATGAAAGTCCTTTGTTTTTGATCTTAGGGATATGAAATTTGGTATTCAGGTTAATAATTTAAAATAAATAAATACTGTATATATGTTACCGGCAATGTGTATAATCCGGTATTCTATACAATGCCTAAAAAGTTCAGGCAATGCATGAAATATTATTTATTTTATACTTTGCCTAGGTATTCTATACAATGCCGAATGCTCAGCCGGCAATGTGTGTAAAATACGAGAGCAGGGAAGGGGGAGACATGCGAGCAGGAAGTAAACTTCTTGCGACGCGGGCGGGAGGCGTGATGACCCTCTAAAACAGCTTATAAGCATGGCTTAGAAGCGAGATGGGTCTAATAAATTTTAAAGTAAGGTTTTGATAAAAGCAAGGTGTTGATAAACACACACTCACAAATACACACACACTCACAAATACACACACACTCACAAATACACACACACACACACACGGGTACACGCACGCACGCGCGCGCGCACACACACACACACACACACACACATACGCGCACGGTCTGACGCTCGCTCAGACGCACGCTCACACTTTTGCCCACTCTCACACTCAAGCCCACTCGCACACTCACGCCCACAAACACACCCACACTCACACTTACCCTCACACTCGCACTCACCTTAACACACTCATACTCTCTCTCTCTCTCTCTCTCTCTCTCACATCTCGCCTAGGCATTGTATAGAATACCTGAATTATACACATTGCCGGTAACATATATATTTTTTGGAAAAGACGGATTAAGGATGAGAAATGGGGGTTTTATTTTTTGTTGAAAGTTTGTTGAAATTTGGCAAGTAGATTACTTTCGGGGTGTAGAGGTCCGCCCAGAGAGGATTTTGCGAAAGGGCTGAATTAAGGGGGGCAAAAGGGGGTTGAAATATTGTATGAAAATCTACGCGTACGAAGTCGCGGGCAACAGCTAGTATATATATATACTTACTAACTGTTGCTCGCAAATTCGTACGCGTAGATGTTCATATAAACTTTCAACCCACTTTTGCCCCCCTTATTTCGACCATTTCGCAAAATCCTTTCTCAGCGGACCACCTACACACCATAAGTAATTTACTTGCCAATTTCAGCTTCAAGTAGCTTTGAGATTTTGTAATGTGGCAGTGAGATAGTGAGTGAGTTTTTCGCTTTTACGAATAAAGTTTTAAGAATTAAATACTTTACAATTACCACACCAAAAAGATTAATGTGAAAAATAAATTTAATATGTTATGATATTGATCGCATGATTTAATAATATATTTCCCCCTGCTTAGCCCTGATTACGTCCAGGCATTATTCTAAGCCTACTTATTTAAGGTGGTACGATTCACCTATGGAGGGAAATTCAAATTTTAAACAGTTTTTTGGTCCTAGCAGCCAGGCCAGGTAATTATTTTTAAATAACACAGTGTTTGCGCAAAATGTTGGCTGTTCTTTACATTATAATGTACAACTATTTAACAGTAACGCACCATGTTACTTACATTTGTCAATAAACCGTTTGAAACAGCAAAAATTTGTTTATTCGCAAATGTAACCAATAATGTGGATTAGAGATAAATAGCTTTACATGGTTTTGTAAGGAATAATAATCAATTTGCGCAAACATCATGATCGTTTACATTAATTAGACTAGCTACAAGGACAAGAAAACTGTTTGTAATTTGAGTTTCACGCCATTTGTGAAACGAACCACCTTAAGTTATCTTAGTAGTATCATCACAGCATATCATAATGTGCAATTACCTACGATTAATTAATCGCTAGTTAATCCAACATACGATGTGACAGTTTAATTACAGTCTTACTTGCTTGAACTGCTATTATACTATAACGAATAGGCATGTATTTACTAACTTGGTTAGTAATGTTTATATATATATATATACTGGGCAAGTGCCTTTATTAACTAAACAAAATACAAGCTAAAAAGTTAGTAATTATATTATTGCAGCTATAGGAATTGATTTTAAAAATATTATCATTGTCCTATTTTTATATCACGTATTTGTTACTTTTATAACTAAGGATCTAAGGATAGGAAAGTATAATGTGTACTACCCGTAACCACAGCCATAACTTTACATTGACTACAAGGGTTACATTGAACAACACTACTAAGCTGAAAGGAGGTAAGAAAGGCTTTTCATTTGATCGCCACCTAGTACTTTTACCATGTTGCCATTTTGTTGTTTCTAAAATTGTACTCATCATAATGAACTACTTTTACCATGGGACCCATCCTGAAATTGCGAAAAAATCTGCTTTTCCAAACTTTCATTGAGTATGTGTGGAAAAGCAGTCTGTGGAATGTACTAGGCGGCGATCAAACGCAAACGTAAAAAAAAATAGTTTTGCGAGTTCTTCTATGGAACGGCTGTATTTTCTCTCGCGATTCCAGGGTTGGAAATAAAAGTTGGTCATAATGATGATGACAATGACCCGCTTTCGCTTGGTACTACCGTTCCGTGCAAATAGTGTAATTTGTGCCTAAACATCAATCGATGATAAGAAGCAATACAACGGTCAAAGTTATATAACGCATTCGGTTTTACTAGCGAATTAACAGTTTTCCCACTTTTTTCTAAAATTCAAAAGCATCATATTTCAGTTCTCATAATTAGCGGTAGGTATAATCTCCTTGCCATATTATACCGCTTACGTAGTCGTAAAAAAATAACATTCAATTCTGTACCTAGTTATACAGGGTTACGCATATATACTGTACTAAGCCGAAAGGAGGTCATTGTACTCATTTTTTTTTTACTACGGCACCAACCCTGAATTCACGGAAAAAACAGCTGTTCCATACATTTTCTTGAGTGTCAATGACCGTTTTATATGAAACAGCTGATATTTTTTCGCGATTTCAGGGCTGGTCCCATAGTAAAAGTTGTTCATAATGATGAGTACAATGACCTCCTTTCGGCTTAGTATAGTCTATATGAGTAACCTTGTAGGTATACCTAAATATAATTACTTGGTTCCCTATTACACAATTCGGATATAAAATATTCAATGTTGCTCAGCGATTAGAACGGAGGCTGTCTGCGATTTTTTGCGCGTGATATCGAAATTAAGTGGAACTTCTAGAGCTATTAAACTTAATAACTTTATAACGATAGATAATCCGAACCAAAATTAGCAGCTATCAGAAACAATATTTCAAAAAAGATCAAGGTTACGGACAGCGCAGAGGTTGCAATTCAATGCATAATTATTAATGAATACGTATTATGCAATCTTATATGTAATCTCGAGTCATAATAATCGCAATAAGTAATAAAAGCCATAAGGATAATCTCGAAATGTTGATCTATAAAATGTTGTTCACAAAAAACGGTGAATCTTACAGTAGGTAGCAATTGGGTACCTATTTCAATAGTTCATGTTAAGTCGTGTTTTGTCGTATTTTCCGCCGATTATTTTTAAAATAGAGCTGCTATTTTTGCTTTTAGATTCATCATGCTATGAACTCATTTACTCAAATGTTATTTACCGTTTACTTTAAATTACTAGGTATGTGTGACTATTGAAGCAAAAAATAGCTATAGCTAAGCACCATTTCGTAATGAATATTTATCAAAATAACGGTATTTATAATCGCTCTACTTTTCACCAACGGTTTATGATGTTGGCTCAAAATCTTCTATCTTCTATATATCATCATCATAATCAGCCATTTAACAGTCCACTGCTGGACTTTTAGCCTACCCTCGAAAGGGTGATTGGGCCATATCCACCACGCTGACCCAGTGCGGATTGGTGGATAACAGCAATACATATAATTATAAAAGCGTCTATATAATTATAAAACAGAGAAATTCACTTACTCACCCATTCATTCACTCACTCATCACGAAATCTCAAAAACAACTACTTCACTCACGACGCTGAAATTTGGCAGGTCGATTCCTTTTGTAGAGGTCCGCTAAGAAAGGATTTTGCGAAAGGGCCGAATTAAGGGGGGCAAATGGAGGTTGAAAGTTCATATGAAAGTCCTTTCAAAAATAAATAATTTGAATTTGTTTTTGATGTTGGGGACATGAAATTTGGTATTCAGTTTAATGGTTTAAAATAAATAAATACATACTATATAAATATTTAATTATCAGAAAAAGACGAATTAAGGGGGGGACATCTGATATGAGATTGAATTTTTCGTTGAAAGTTGTAATTATGAAGCTGAAATTTGGCAATTAGATTACTTTCTGGGTGTAGAGGTCCGCTAAGAAAGGATTTTGCGAAAGGACTGAATTAAGGGGGGCAAAAGAGGGTTGAAATATTATATGAAATTCTACGCGTACGAAGTCGCAGGCAACAGCTAGTAATGATATGGTTGATATTCCGAAAACCCGTACGAAGCGCTTTGATTCCACATTATTATGCGAACTGCTAGTCTGTGGAATTCGCTGCCTGAATGGGTGTTCCCCGATGGTTACAATCTGGGCGTCTTCAAATCACGAGTGAATCGGTTCCTTCTAAGCAAGCGTGCTCCAACGTAGACCGCATATCAGGCGTGATGGTGGTCAAAGGCAAGCCTATTATTCATTTAAAAAAAAAAATGCTAACGTAAAATTATTTATTTTTAGGGTTGCTCCCCGAAGCGCTAAGGACGAAATGCGTGCGATGCACAGAAAGACAGAAGCGGACTGCAGTGAAGATGATCAAGCGATTAAAGTACGAATACCCCGATGAGTGGTCCAAGCTGTCTACGCGGTGGGATCCCACGGGGGACTTCACGAGGTACTTCGAGGAGTTCCTGGCGAATGAACAATTTAACAGCATTCCTGGATCGGGTGAGTTGTAAAACTGTATTTATAAATCGTAACCATTTTTATATCTGTAGAAACCAGTATGCAAATATAGGCAAAGATGAGTTAGGGCTGTTCCACCATATCTCTGTAGAAAACGATAAGTAGAAACAGGTGGAAGAAAGAGACATAGCTCTTACCCTGCAGTAGGATAACGACAGAAGAAATAAAATAAACCAATTTTTTTACGACTTAATTTAATGAATATAATATAATTATGTCTGGTATATATATGTCTTGATTTAATGATTTTTTATTAATTCTCTTATGTGCATTTTCACATCAGAAATATCTAAAATACCACCTCTAAAAATATTCGTTGTAGTAGTTCATCATCGTCATCATCATCAGCCTGAAGACGTCCACTGCTGAACAAAGACTTCCCCCTTTAACGGCCTCTTAGACCAAATTTGACGGTTTTAAATCAATTTTATTCAGTTAAATTACAATATTTGAGCTGGAAAAAAATACATGTCACAGATACATCTGTGTTTGAGTTTATGATTTGGTTCAAAACACGATAGAATAAACTTTCCTTGATAAAAAAAAAAAGTCATAAAGTCAAGTTAGTTTATTTTTTTAATTTTATGCTCTAATGAAACCTCGTAACAACCTGGAAATTGCATGTACTAAAGGCAATTTTATTTAAAAAAAAATTATTTGGATAGATTTTTGATAGCGAATAGTTTAGTTTTTTAGTGAAATTAAAAGCGTAAAAAGATCGCGAGAATTTGCGCGCACCGCGTTCAGTACCGCGCCAGGCGTCATCGAGGTCGGACCTATGTTCGTTTTTGTCGTTGCACTCCCCCCGCGGGAGGGCAACGACATGACTCATGCGTGGCAAAATACATCGTCGCTATAACTTTGCGGGGGCTGAGGGAGCGTTTTGATGCCTACGCGACTCGGATAATAGGCCGTTAACCTCCATCCTGGACGTACGTTGTAGTACTTGTAGAGGTTTTATTATAAGCTTCAACTCAGTCCAAGTATTTATTTGCTCAGACACCTGTTAAATAATGTAAGTATTCATTAAAACACATTACCGGCAAGTCTAAAACATACAATGGTATAACTTTAAAAAAAAAACTATTTAAGACACCTGGCAATGGCAATGCTGATCAAAAAGTCTTTACATACACAACATTGCCAATTACCATGAACGAAACAAAAAAAGTCTGCCTTTTAAGCAGACAAAAACGTTTAGGAAGTATTTTTAACTCCGAACTTTAAAACCAATCTGTCAGTTACAGAGTATTAATGAGACATAAAACTGTTTTTATTAAATTTTTTTAGCTAATTGTCTTATAATTATTTAATATAATATAGTTTTATTTTTATCAATTGAAGAGTACAACATGAATGACATCATTAGTTTGACAGGAGGTGAGAAGGTCAATCAAAGATGATGTATTGTAAATTTAACTATAAAAAAAAAGATTTCGCTGACTGGTGATTGACCTTAGGTATTTATTTAATGAGACATGCCTACCTATATGAAGGAATTCTGAGTAGAGTACATTTTTTCAACACTCAACCCTCCGCATTGCCTTAATACGACTCTGGCTGTTTTACATGAGATTATCGAAGTAAGAGTAATAAAAAATATTGTAATAAGAATTGATTTCTATATACAATTCATAATCATCATAATCAGCCTTTTAACAGTTCACTGCTGGAC
Organism: Agriopis marginaria; assembly: GCA_932305915.1. Classification (NCBI taxonomy): domain Eukaryota; kingdom Metazoa; phylum Arthropoda; class Insecta; order Lepidoptera; family Geometridae; genus Agriopis; species Agriopis marginaria. The sequence goes on from OW029932.1 coordinate 3,875,263, forward strand.
TTTTGGCCTACCCCGAAAGGGTCATCATCATCATCATCAGCCAGAAGACGTCCACTGCTGAACATAGGCCTCCCCCTTTAACCTCCACACTGAACGACAGCCTGCCTTTTGCATCCACTGGATGCCCGCGACTCTCACAATGTCGTCGGTCCATCTAGTGGGAGGTCTCCCTACGCTGCGTCTTCCGGTTCGTGGTCTCCACTCCAGAACCTTTCTTCCCCATCGGTTATCGGTTCTTCGAGCGATGTGGCCTGCCCATTGCCACTTCAACTTGCAAATTTTAAAGGGAAAGGGTGATTGGGCCATATCCACCACGCTGGCCCAGTTGCGGGTTGATGGATTCATATACGCCATTGAATTTCTTCTCCGTACGTATGCAGGTTTCCTCGCGATGTTTTCCTTCACCGAAAAGCAAGTGGTATGAAAATTCATACATAAACTCCAAAGAGCTCGTTAGTATGGGCCCGGGGTTTGAACCCGCGACCTCACGCTTTCAAGTCTAGCGGTCTCCCAAATAGGCTACCACGACTCTACAATTAAATCATACAAATTTATATTTTAGTGTAGAAATGGTACTTTATATTTTAGTAAAAATGTATTTTTTCTCTTTCAGGCTTGGTTCTGCCCCTGTCGACGGGGACACAACAACCACCTCCACCCCCACCCCCTGCACCAGCCCCTGCTCCCGAGCCTGCGCCTGCTTCAACAGCTCCGCCTACGTCCGCCCCTGTACCACTTAGCCCCCAATCTACTTCGCCTAGGCCGGTTATTGTGAACAGGTAAATCCTTAAGTTTTTGTGAAACCTACTATATTAACCCTAGGGAGGAAACTAAGTGTGAAAACGGCTTCACGGTTTTATCATCGTACTAGCCGCCACCGCCTGAAAGTTCATCCACACATAATAGATCGGTGTAAATCGTACACTGTGCGATTCACACGATCTTTCTTGCCTCACACCTGCAAAATGTGGAATGAGCTAACTTGGTATCTCCGAGAACCTACAACATGAGGTTCTTTAAAAGGCGAGTTAAGAACGTATTTATAATGCCTCTGGTGTTACAAATATCCATAGGCAACGACATAGGCTTACCATCAAAACGGTGACTTTACCATCAAAAATTTATTAAGTATGTACCTACCTACCTAGGTACTAGATAATTATGTTGCAATACATAATTAAAGGAGAATTTTAGTTATCTTAAAATATATAGTAATTAGATTCTTTCTAAATAAACATGCTCGATCCTAGACAGCCTGGTGCGGCCAACACAAGTCAGGAATAAAAAAGTCGAATATCTAGCCTATTTTCAGACTAGATCTAGAATAAATCTGCAATTCTCGAGGAAATTCAACATAATGAAATAATTATACCTATTCGACGTGCAAAAACTTACATAAAAATAGAACCGAATGGTATAATAGCACAGATTTTTACTAAGTAAAAAGCCGCAAGCAAGTCAAAATGTATAAAAATCTAGCGTGCCACATTTTTCGTACGTCACGAGAGTAATGTATTTGTAGTTTAACTCCATTCGAAGGACTGAACTTTGTTACTTCAGTATTGTCAGCTTCAGCTGCAAAATATTATCATTATTTAATTCTTAGATGCGCTTTATTGTACGTATCGTTTAATCCAGTTATGATATAAAAACGACTTAACCTAAATAACGAAATTATAATTTTAATCTAACTTCACGGCCTTCGAAGGGTTTTTCCAGTTTACTATGGCGCAATTTTACATCTGACGTGCTACTGCTAAGACGAGGGATATCGAACTGAATTAAGTTAGAGCATTGATTCAACTTAAGATGGGAAACAGATAAGTAGGCAAACTCGCGGCATCTAACCTGAAACTGATCTGTGTATGATATATTCGTAGTCATGTAGGTACATTAATTCGATTTGCGTGCTACAAATTGTTATTCGAACGTTGCTTTATAAATTCATAACCGTGTTTAGGCAAACCTGTTTGAAGTATTACGATACACATGTGGTACCTTCACAGTTCTTACCCGCCTAAATATTTACTAGGTTACGCGGAAAGGGTGTACTAAATCGAAAGGGGTCCATATCCATAGTACCCATCTTTATGAACAACTTTTACTATGGAACCAACCGTGAAATCGCAAAAATCGGATGTTCCATACATTTTGTCAAGTGCATGTGAATTCTAAACTAGGTAAAACAGAAATCATAAAATATCATTATCACTGTAATTCGTATGACGCGACAGGTTTCTATAATATTGGTCATTGGTCCCATCACAGAAAAGAGAAGTAAATAGAACGGAAATGAGAAGGAAAATATGTCGCCAGGCATTATGACAGAACCTTGATTGAAATTCTTATTTAGATCAACGCGTAGAACTCCGCATCAAAAGAACTGGGTAAGGTTTGAAAGTTATTTGTCCGCATCACAGTTGCTATTTTTTTTATTTTTTATTTTTTTTACCTACTTACTTCTACGCCTGGAGTTGAATTTCTCTAAAATATGATGGAATATCTTTTGAAACCGTTTCCCCAAAGCGATAACTGCCCCTTCTAAAGCTATACTGACTCTGTAGAAAATTTATACTCGAGTATAATAAAGTAGATATTCCATTTTAACTAAACTAGTACCACAGAAGACATGCCAGTACCTACCGATCGATAGTTTAAAAATAGTTAGGTGACCATGAAACTGCAGCTACATTTGCCTTGGCGAGTTCAAATCCTTCCTTGGAACTATTACAGGCTGGTCATTAATCTAAACGATGTGAGAAAACGCACACCGATTAATTCATGAATGCAATGCTATTAGTTACGGTGACATTTGTTCAAAGAAGACTATTAAACCAGGGTCCACACTGTGCTGGTAAGCCGTCAGCGATAAAAATAACTGCACAGTTCTTCTGTCGAAGATCAGACTTAAGCCAGTGTCTACACTGCAGCCACTAGGCTATCTGCAATCAAAATAACTGAAGACAGTCCTGCTGTTGAAGCTTAAGCTTTAGCCAGGGTCTACACTGTAGCGACTAGGCTATCTGCAGTCAAAATAGCTGAAGACAGTCCTGCTGTTGAAGATCAAGCTTTAGCCATGGTCTACACTGTAGCTACTAGGCTATCTGTAATCAAAATAACTGAAGACAGTCCTGCTGTTGAAGCTTAAGCTTTAGCCAGGGTCTACACTGTAGCGACTAGGCTATCTGCAGTCAAAATAGCTGAAGACAGTCCTGCTGTTGAAGATCAAGCTTTAGCCAGGGTCTACACTGTAGCTACTAGGCTATCTGCAATCAAAATAACTGAAGACAGTCCTGCTGTTGAAGCTTAAGCTTTAGCCAGGGTCTACACTGTAGCGACTAGGCTATCCGCAGTCAAAATAGCTGAAGAGAGTCCTGCTGTTGAAGATCAAGCTTTAGCCAGGGTCTACACTGTAGCTACTAGGCTATCTGTAATCAAAATAACTGAAGACAGTCCTGCTGTTGAAGCTAAAGCTTTAGCCAGGGTCTACACTGTAGCGACTAGGCTATCTGCAGTCAAAATAGCTGAAGACAATCCTGCTGTTGAAGATCAACCTTAAGCCAAGGTCTACACTGTAGCGACTCGGTTATCTACAGTCAAAATAACTGTAGACAGTCCTTCTGATAAATATCAAGATTTATCCAGGGTCTACAATATAGCGACTAATCTGCAGTCAAAATAGCTGTAGACAACTAGACAGTCCTGATGTTGAAGAAATAAATATGCATGTAAGTTTGTTTGGTCCAGTGGTTAGAAGCGAAAAGCCTATGATTGGACTGCGTGCCTTGAGAGAGACAGATGTGACAAACGATGATGGCAATGTAATGCGAAAGCAAAAGAGTTGTAAGTAGGTATACATAATGAGAACAGAATTTTTTTGCCGATTTTCATCAAGATTGTACACAAGTCCAACCACTTATTAGTCGTGAATAAAAACCAGACAGATTTATATTATTGTGGCGTCTGGTTTGTTATTAAAATTAGGTAAACAGCATAATAATAATTATTCCGGTAACAGTGTTAACCAGTTCTAGTTTAGGTTGTCGGCCCCAAGACTTTCAAATATTGTTATTTGAGGCCAATTTGACTCAATGTATGCCATTAGGCTTTGCATATATAATATTCGTGAATAATCAAGTCATTGAATAAATAATATTAGTACACGATTTATAGTAATCTATAGGTATTTCTATAGTAATAAAATAATATATTTAAAAACATTTATTTAACTATACTGGATTACGCGGAATGGGTGTACCAAGCCGAAAGGTACCCATAGTAGGTACCCATCATTATGAACAACTTTAACTATTATGAGACCAATACCAAAATGGAAATCGCGAAAAAAATAACAGCTGTTCCATAGAAAACGGTTATGCCTAGCCATTATAGATCCTGGTTAGGTACTACAAGAGAAATTGAAGCAAAGTGGGTAATTAATTAAGAATGTGCTAATGAGTGGATTGCCTCAATGGGAAGCATGCGTGGTATCGTATCTGAGACAATGCAGATATGCGTTTTCTCACAGCATTGCGTGTGTTGGAAAAATTACGCTATGCCTAGGTCAGTGTGGCACTCGTGGCAGTGATTGATCAATAAAATTATTGGACTATTAAAGAGTGTAGTGGGTACACACTTTCATACAACTTTTTTTTTTGATGCTGATAAATCTGCATTTGACCACCAACTCGCCTGTTGGTAAGCGACGATGTGGTCGAAGATGAAGCACTATTGTAGGTAACCCAGAAAAACTTTGGAAAATTATTCAAATGAGGCCATAAAAATCTTTTGTTATACCGCGGTAACAAATGCCAGTGCGATGCGAATTTCCGCAAATTTTTCACCAATTTTCTGACAATTTACGCGTAGGTAGGAATATCGTTTCATATTTTTGATGTCATATCATAATTAATCAATTAAAAAACTAAAACAGTATTATAATTATATTCCCGCCAAAAGAAAAATTGTGAGCTCAGCTTTTTTTACTTGGTTACTGCCCCTTTGCCCTGGATCACCAGTGAGGCAGGAGATAGTGAGGTTGTTTAAAGACAGGAAGATAATTCTGGTTGCTGACACTAGATAAAAGAAAATAGCAAATTAAAAACTAAAGACGGATTTATTAGTAACGTTTTAACAGCGCATTTGTAAGCTATGCTATATTATACGTATATTTCTCTATGATTATACTAAAGTTGTCAAAATACGCTATAAAAAAAAGTATGAGAAAATCACAGACTTTATAAGTTTGTGGAGAAAAATAGTACCTATTACGGCAGGCTCAACACGAGCACTGAATTATATTTCGTGCCATGATGGTTATCATTAGCGGTATTGTTGTTGTTGACGTCGATTTGAACGCGCCCTTGTCCCTATATGACAACCGTTAAAATTTATTTTCATTCGTCCATAGATGAATAGAAAATAAATACCATAATGATTTTACAATGGCGACTAGATTAATGTTTGTTCTCAGAATCCAGACATTGATGAGATTGGCGCATATAGAAACAGAAATAATGGTTTGCAAAAGAGGCCTAAGTAAAGGCACAGTTTTTTTTTTTAATTAGAACTGCTGTCAAGGCATTTTTGTAAGAAATTTGTTGTAGCCAGTTGCACTTATATAAAAGAAACGTCAGTCATTCGAAATCAGTTAGCAACTGTGGTGCGGACAAAGAACTTTGAGACCTAACCCAAGAAAGTAAGGTCCAAGTTCTTTGGATGCGAAGTTCGACGCGTTGATCTAAATAAGAATGTTCAATCAAGGTTCTGTCCTAATGCCGGGCGACAGATTTTCCTTCTCATTTCCGTTCTATTTACTTCTCTTTTCTGTGTGTCAAGCAGTCAACCGAAAATGGCTGACGTGATGATGACGATATGGAAGTACGAGCAAGTTGCTTGACAGACGATAAGCGCAGTCCTCATCGATTGATACAAATAAAAAAAGGAGCAAACAGCTCGTAACACCTTTCCATAAGCTCGTTAAGTCTGAGAGGTCTGTCTACATTGTAGGAAACACACATTGGAGGTTGTGTTGTACATCATAGGATTAAAACTTGGCTCCTTGACAAACAATTTTATAATTTTGATGACTATGTTAAACTGCCTGAAATATTAATGGATTCGTCCATAAATATTAATAATTATTAATATTAACATTACAAATTTTCCACTTCCAGATTCGGCGGAGACGGTGAGCTGATGGTAGGCAGTCCATCATCAGCGAGCGGCACTACGCGGCCGACAGTGCCGTCTATCATGAAGATATCCACCATGCGACCTGTCATGCAGAGCAGGTAATTAGACAAATCTCGAACTGTCAGATGGTACCCTTTCCTATGATATCGCGGTCCATGAAGGTCTCCAAGCTCCACCATGCGACCTGCCGTACTTGGTAACACTTCTTTATTTGACGTCAACAGAGAGTTTAGGCGCCAACGTGAAAAAAAACATCAGTCAAATTAAAAAAATCTGAACAAAGGCTCATTGTGTTATTTTCCTGAAGTTGTGTATTTTCGAGTGTTAATCTATACTATCTATACTAATATTATAAAGAGGAAAGATTTGATTGTTTGTTTGTTTGTTTGCATTGAATAGGCTCCGAAACTACTGAACCGATTTGAAAAATTCTTTCACTGACGGGAAGCTACACTATCCCCGGGTGACATAGGCTATAATCTATACCTGTGCGAAGCTGGGGTGGACCGCTAGTGTGTAATAATGGTGGATTATTATATATAAACTGTTCGTGAACTTGCTCGAGCACGTTCACGTGTGAGCAAGTGATAAGCGATAAGTATAACGCGGTGAAACATGTATTTTCGTGTTGTTTCCAAAACTCCATAGAAGCCTACACCACTTTACTGGGGCATGAGTTTGAGTTGACCGTGACTTGCTTGGCTTGACTTTGACTATGACTTGTTTGAAGTCATGATGTATTTTTTTTGCAAAAACATGTCATCAACAGTCTAGATCTGCCGTCAGTCACCATGAGACATACAAAACATGAGTGTAACAAAACACATAATTTTTTTTGAGTCGGCTAACTGAAAATAGTAAAATTTATGAGAATGGTCAGTGGTCAAATTAGATAATTTGTCCTCTCCACGACGGATTGTGCTCGCCTTTGGTTGTATTGTACGCATAATGCCGATCGCTTAGTTGGCTAGCCCTTTGGAAAATTTAACTAACAGAGTACCCGGATACCCGTCCAACTCAAGGGCTAATTTTACCAACCAAAGTAGGTTGTATAACAACTTACTTAAGTGGTAAACTATTCAATCTTTTTTTTATTGGGTTTATCCTTTAAATAGCTTGAAATAAATGCTAACCAAATCCATAAGCATGCAGGAAACCTCCGAGATCATATAAATAAACACAAACTTTAATAATATGACCATAAATTATTATCATATCATGTTAATTGATCAATTCGTTGATTGATAGCTCTTACCAGTTAATGAATAATAATCATAAATCATGCATAACTCATACGGCCCGACACCCAAAGAACGACGCAAGTGAAACTGGTTTTGGACTTGAGTTGCATGGTACCTATGCATCGACCAAAGTTAAATGAACGGACGGGCCCAGAAGAAGTGCATATTTGAAGATTAAAAAATGAGCGCCGGCGCTCACTACTTTTCAGTCGGTCTCTAGCCGTAGGAAGTGTGACACGAGTCTATTGTTACATGATAACGAAACATCTGACAAAATTATGCCTTCGTGTGCTTTCCCGAAGTTTAAATACACAGCAAAAAATCGCTATCTATTTTTGTACATGGTTATAATTAAGTGTTGAAGTATATGTATGTCCTTCGGTTTCGACTCGTTTTTACTGAGCAAGTTTAATGGTTATAATAAATAATTTTTTTTTTTTTTTTTTCAATTTATTTCAATTTATTTATTTTTCTTTAGAGTATACAATGGATACTTACAAACATTAAATTAATACCTATGACGAGTTTTTATTTATACTAATTATTAGCCTAATATAAATAACAAAGAGAGTTATCCTCGCAGCTTTCGCAAATAATATTCGGGACATTTTTTTTTGCACACACGGTCATCTGACCTCAAACTAAGCAAAGCTTGTGATATGGCTGCCAGAGACTGATATACATACATAATAAAATATATATAGTTTTAAATACATACTTAAATAGATATTAGCACCCAGATATAGAACAAACCCAAATGTTCATCACATAAATGTTTGTCCTAAGGTGGGAATCGAACCCACACCCCCAAGCTCAGAAGGTAGGTTCACTACCAACTAGACCAACGGGGTATCTACACTACAGGTTATGGCCCGTCCTATCATTTTATTTTGGTCGAAGATGGTATGGGGCTATCCCATCTGCCTTCACGATTGACCTTCAGCGTGACATTATCCTTTATAAAATACATTTCTACTCCGCAGCTATTTTAATGAGACATAATCATGGGGACAGGTGGGAATAAATAAACAAATTCCAACATCAATACTAATTGCGCGCGCAACAACCTACTCGAAAACCGATTTCTACGTCTTCTATAAATCCTTTCCATACTAAGGTTGCTTGGAAGAGATCGCTTTAAGCGATAGGGCTGCCAGTTGTTACACTAGTTTGAAAGATTTTTTTGTCCTCTGTATCAAATTTAATGGTGTGAACAATAAAGAGTTAATCAATCAATCAATTAAAATTAGGTTCAACACGTCACATACTTGTTTCGCGTCACGTCATAGGCTTGTGTCCCATTTTTTTTTTTATAACTACCTCATAAAAATGATCTACGAAAACAATATAAAAACAAATTGTGTTTTAATTTTCATGCTAGACATGCTATCTGACACACGCTTTATGGGAAAGGGGCAGAGCATCATATAGTACGTTATACGTACCACTTATTTATCGGTCAATGTCGTTTTGGCTTTTGAATGTTTGTCAACTCATGAGAAGGTAGGTAGGTACCTAATACTTGCTAATACATAGAGACAATAGATAGCTATTTGTATTCATGTGAATTTCGATATTTCCCACGGCTGTTGAATGAAAGATAGGCGTAAGATTCGTTATTCAAATAGTCAAGTAATAGAGCCCAGTAATTGTAAAACTTAGTGAACGCAGCAATCGTGTCTATCTTTTAGCTGTTGGTCAGTAGGTACGAATGCAATATGTACGCACGGTCACAGAATAAATGCCTTTTTCAAATACAGAAACAGCCTAAGGCAGAATACTCATAAAACAACAAATAAATATTTAAAAAACATACCTACAGTCTAATTGATAACCTCGTCCTGGGGCCTTACGGACAACAGCTATTGCGGCACCTAATCCGCTCAGTTGGAAAATCACGCGAACGTGAACCTTAACGCGTGCAGCTAACTAACCCTATACCACTACTATATTAACAGTACTAAGTTATAAATGTTATAATATTAGGTGGTGGTATTTATTTAGTATAAAAAAAATTTCAACTGTCAGTTTTGAGGCAATTATTAAAAAAAAAAATTGATACAATTACAATTTAAAAACAATTTCTTTAGTAGAATCGGGGGCCTGGTGCTAAACGCTAACATTAACATTAACAATAAAATTAGGGTTGCCATAATTCCGGAATTTTTCGGATATGTCCGGGAATTTAGGCTTTCGTCCGGAATGCAGGAGGAATTCTAAAACGTCCGGAATTCCTTTCATCTGGTAACCCTAAATAAAATGAAACTTTTGTCCTTCCAGGCCAATACAACCGCCCAGCCCGGGAGCAGCGTCCAACGCGATTCCCACGCGGTACCCTCTCCGGCCCACAACCTCCGATCTGCCTCCCCCGTACTCCACGGCCATCACCCTCATCGACCAGATCGGCTACAAGATCATCCGGACCACGGAACTGGTGACGGACCTGCTGAGGAACACAGTTCGAGCTGTGGTCGGATGATGTGAATAGAAGATAATTTGAAAAGACTTTTTGCTCAATGAATTTTTGTGTGATACCATACGTTTGAATTATTTTGTGTGTTGGCATTGTATGTTTTAAAGAACGATTTACCATTAACAAGATTAGCCTGGAGATGGGCGGCTTCAGGGGTTTGCAGACAGTCTAGGGCGGACGGTCAATTTTACCTGCCTTTTCAATGATCTTCGCGAAATGTTAAGGGAGTCATTGTAGAATAAGAAAAAAAAACCGCACTTGGATATACAGGGTTATTAAAAAAAAACTCGAAGCCAACATCCCTACATTATACCTAATAATTTTAGTTTCATGACTAGTAACGTTTATAAGATAAAAATAATGTATTTGTACAAAACACGAGTAAATACAAACATTTATAAACGCATGCACAATATAGGTACTAAACAATATTTTAGTCACTTTTTTATTAGATTTTGTCTAGTAGACAGAGATGGCATAAAATACCTTTAATATAATAATTTAGAATTTAAATAGTCGAAACTTCAAGAAATAAAATGTATTTAATGTTATTATTCTAATTAATTAACAGTAAGATGTTCCATCCATATATGAACAAAAATCGTGAAATTAAGGCTCTTAATTGCAATAAAATTACGCAGTTACAAATTAGAACTTACACCTACAAAATACACAAAAATTTTTTTGCATAGAAAGTTTTTCAAGTCATACTTTTTAGGTAAAATAATTGTGTTATTTTTTCCAAATGATATAATGAAACTGCCTACGAGAGGTTGTAAGACTTGTAAGCTAATAAAATTGTCAATAACCCGAATGTCATGAACAATTGTCATGAACATCCGGCACTTGGATGGATTCATATTTTAGGAGTCTACCTGCAACTTTCATACAAATAATATTCTATCGCGCTCTCTCTTTCTCTCTCTCTGTCTCTCTGTCTTTATTGTAACAAGAGCGAGATAGAAATAATAGCAAAACTAATTTAAGAGTGCTATAAAAGCCTGTGGTAGCCAATCGCCCTGTGGTCCATGATGAGTACCTACGTTTAGGTAGGTACTTGCGCCTAGTATTTATATACCTAATTTAAAACCTTTGTAAGACAATATCCATCAACACAAAAATGATCCACACCGACGAAGCTACCGTATCGCCTACAGACTAGGTAAATCTACTATTGCAGCGTGCAAAATTCTAAATCTAGTCACTATTGGCACGAGTTACGCAACTTTGATGTTAAAAACCACTTTATCTACAAAATTAGCGTAAAATAATAATACTACAGAACGTTATGTCATAACTAACAAAACATAAAGAACTTATTGTAACAACACTTTCGCTAAACTACGCTCAATGTATACGCTGAACGTTTTGTTTTGTTTGGTACGTAATGAATAGGTACACCTATGTTCAGCAGTCAGTTTATGTATCTATGCTGATGATGACGATGATGGAGTATATAGGCGAATTTCATCTGAAGAAGAGGTACCTACTAAGGAACTCAATACCTTAGTTTGTTCTATATTGTTACTCTATCATAGCGTTTATTACTAACGGACAGTGGCGGCCCTAACCCATAAAAAAGGTAGAGCGAGATTCTCTTTTGGCGTCCCTTTTTTGTCGACGCTTTCTCACCGTAAATTGTGTTTCAGTTTATATACCTAGTGTATTTTTTTTTCAATTTACTATTATTTCAATAAGCAAGAAATGTGGCCGCCGCCGTGAAGCTATGCTTATACCTAATTTTATTTTCATGAAATCAATTTTCATTTGCTTTCGGGGCAGCCCCTCTATCTATCTACTATCATTCTATCAAAAGGCACCTAAAAATAAAATTTTCGCTCGTAATTATTATTTTTCGCATTTGGCATTTTGGCGCCCCTTGCTAATTGGCGCCTAGAGCAACCGCTCCTCTCGCTCTACCCTACGGCCGCCACTGCTAACGAACCACCGAAACCCTCCACCTGGGTGGTCGGTTAGGGAAACTTGTTGTTAACAGACCACCAGCTGTTCACCTGGGTTGTCGGTTAGAAAAAACCTTTAGCGTGTATTGTAACAAGAAAACGGCGGAAAAATTATAATTATCTATATGATAACACTGAATATAGCCAGTTAAACAATTTTGGGAGTTTGGATTAAAAATAAAAGAACTTATTTAAATATTAAAAGTTGAACAGAATAATAATTTCGATTATGAAGAAAGTAGGTAAATAAAAAACTGAAAAATTTACTTAGTTGAACAAATCACCACTGTGCGGCAGAAGGACCCCAAAATGCTGGCAGCATTGCCCCGCTGGATCGCAAGGCTCATTTTGACATGCCTTTTTGATTTGTTTATTTGACAACCACAAAAATTATGGCCATTCTAAAGAAATATCTTGCTAGCGGCTTGATCTTAACTACTGGTAGATGTTGAAAACGCTAGAAATATCTCATAGCATAGTATACCCTACTCATAAGAAACGACATACTTAGTAGACAATAATAAAATATAGTAGGTACTTAAATAATTATGTATTGTAAGTAAGATTAAGTAATTATAAGTGTTAAATTATTTTATGTTTTATCATTTTAAAACCTTAAGAAAATATATTTTAAGGTAGATAATAATTATGTAATTAATAATTATTTTACTTACTGAATTAAAATGCAATACCAAGACGGAAACACAGACATAGGTAATATTTTATATTATATTGTAAGACGTAATAATATGGCTTAAAAATGCTTTTATTTATAAATAATGTGTTTTGTTTCACCTTCCCTTGATTTTTGTATTCGAAGGTTATTCTGTCGACCTTTTCTTTTCACAGTAGGCACCTGCCTACTAATCGTAAAGATTTGTCTATTTACTTTTGAGTACTTAGGTACCTATTCATACAAATCTATAGAGGTTTAGTTTTTTGGAGTGCGCATTTTTGCCTTACTTCAAAATGTCAGATAGAAGAAAAAAAAATACGCACTAAAAAGTAACCCTGTATTAAATAAACCCAGAAGGATTTTATCCTGAATATCTCGATGAACGTTTGGCCACTATGTTCTGTTCGGTGCGTCATAGTTTCGCTAGTTCGGCTAAGTCACCGAAGAAATGCAAGGTAGAGTGCACAAAACTTTTATGCTTGTCAGAAAACTAGAATTAAACTACCTACCAATTAAAAAAAAGTCGACCAATTCCGAACAAGCCCATGAAAACTTAAACCGCTGGACATAGCCTATGCCTCTCTCTCTCTCTCTCTTCGTGAAGTTCGTGGCTAACTCTCATACCTAAAAACTACCACAATGACAGCATGCTTATTTGCGATTATGAATGACTGCTGTTGGCTTCAGACGGCCTCGACGACAGACAGCGTGCGTGACCACGGTAGGTTTTTTTAAGGTTGTTAAGGTTAAATAGGTTTGCGCTTGGCCGCCAACTCGCCCGATGTTAAGCGATGATGCGGCCTACGATGGAGCACGCTTGCCTAGAAGAAACCTATTCACTCTCGACTTAAAGACACCAGATTGTAACTATCGGGGAACACCCACTCAGGCAGCGAATTCCACAGACTAGCACTGCAGTTCGCACAATAAATGTGGAATCAAAGCGCTTCGTACGGGTTCTCGGAATATCAACCATAATGCGGCGTCGATTCTTCGTGCGTGGTTCGGGCTGTTGGTAAACGCAGAAGACGGTGTGTTAGTCTTGGACCTAACTTGTTTTGGGGCAACTAACGCAAGGGCACCTATGAAGTACCTATATTTAAGTACACCTATGAAATTCGGCTTGGGGCCGTCGCTAGCAGTGGACTTCAATCAGACTTGCCCTGCTACCTCAGAAGGAGAGTGCCCCGTGGCCCTAGCAGATTGTATAATAGAGCTTATTATTTGGAGTGAATCTAAACCATCTTCTGACAGATCCTGAATCTTCGACCGCCCGCGCCGCCGGCGGGGTCGGTGTATGTTTGTATTTGTACTGTATTGTTTACAAGTATTGTTGTACATACGCCTTCGGTAACCGGCGCCTACACAAAAAAACGGAATAAGTATTACCTTTTGCCTGGAGCAGTCGAATCGAACAAACAAGGAAGATAAGTCTCCATGTTTCACCCCCTTTTTTCACTAAACCGTTAAACTGTAAGTTGATACACAAAATATGAGTTCAACTAAAGGCATCAAGCCTGATTTAGGTCAGTTGCGTTCGCACTAGGCACGCTAGCTTACCATTTCTCCATTGTTTGTCTGATCTGAGGGGTCACCCCAAGATATTTCTGGGGCGTCTACAGAGGCGTATAATCGATAATATTATGTCCCTCGTATATAAAATATTATTTTGTACCTAATATCGTTTCTGTTTTGTTGTCAAGCCTGTTAATTTTCTCGTAATATCACGCCGCTGGGAAGCAGTTTATTGCTCTGTCATTTAAGACAGGAGTATCGAATGTAGAAATTGACAATCCTTTTACTCTATAATAAAATATAATTATGTAAGTAATAAGAACAGAAAATAGATTAAGTGCCTAGCTGAAAATTAAAAAAAAAAGCTGCAAGAAAACAGTAAACAATGGCAGGTACGTACTGGTTTTTTTGCATTTTTGCCTGCTAGAAATGTTTGAGCAAACTAACCGGTTTATAATAATCCAGTTAGCTTTTGTGAAAGTGGTGTGATCGGCCTGTTCAAAATGTAGATCACATTTTTTTTATACATTGAGCGTAGAGCTGTGGCTCGAAACAGCGCAGTGCGGAAAATCACCCGAACGTGAACCTTAACGAGCCGAGACAAGGTTTGCGATCGCACAACTTTTGCAATCACCTAAACAGAATCGTTTAAAACAGGTAGCCGTAAGGCCCCTGGCGTAGAGAGTAACTTCGTATGACAACTTCGTAATCTCATTTCATAGATTACGTAATTTATCAGTTCGCTCAAGTAACTACAGTAGAATCTGGATATAACGACCTTCAAGGGACCGGCAATACTATGTCGTACTAACCGGATGACGCACAAAACGGCAGGATTATTTCTTGAGTACATTTATTATGAAACCTAATTTGAGTAAACAATATCGTCGCTAAAATAGGTTAGTCGTTATAAGCGAAGTCGTTATATATGAATTCTACTGTACCTATTTATTAAAAGATTCGCTAACAGCAGCAAAATATAATAGGCATATTTCGCTGGTTAATAAGTATCTACACTATTTCCATTCGATATTTTTTTATGACAACTACAATAACATTGTAAAAAGCTGAATAAAAACTTTTTCGTTTAATATTTCATTTATGGAATAAAATGCATTTTGTTTTAAAAGCATACTTATCACAAAGTGTCTTTCAATTTTGGATCAATAAACTATTACTGTAAAAAAAAAGTTTTTCCTAGATTCTAAAAAGCTTCACACAGGAAAAACCCTCAGGGAAAGAATAAATTATGCCTCAAGTATTTATGCCAACAGGTAGTTAGGAAATACCCTACTGCTGTTGACGTCACTAACCCACATGAATAAACTGTGAAAACATGAAGTATTTCAAGTAAATTCTAAGATTTTTTGAATAGTGATTCATATTATAAACTTTATGGAACCAATGTAATGACTGTTGTATCTCCATGACTTGTGAAAAATAACTCTTGTACCTACTCGTACCTAAGGAAAAATAAATAAGCATAATCACACTGCAGGCCTAGCACGGGCCGTGGACAAATAGTTTTTCCACCGTTTTTATCCCACGAGAAAGAGACAAACGTATCCATATTCTAGCTTTGTCGCGTCTAGGCGTGGATAAAAACGGTGGAAAGACAATTAATCCACAGCCCATGCTAGGCCTGCTGGACCTTATTTGAGCCCGGGTAAGGTTTTTATTTTATTTTATTTGTAGTGTTGGTTTGTATTTTATTTTATGGGTCATTTAAGTGCCTGAAATAAATGATTTTAATTTATTATTTAAGGTCTGATTAACAGTGAAAATTGTGAAGGTTTACAGTGAAAATTGTGAAGGTATAAACCTTCACAATTTTCACTGTTAATCAGACCTTAAATAATAAATAATAAAATAAAATCATTTATTTCAGGCACTGGTATACCCTGCAGTGGGCTGAATGAGCTGCTAATGGTGATGATGATGGAGATATGATTATGAATCAAACGAGGTTGGTTCCAAAATTTAAATGATTTAGTTCACAGCCTCTCCTCTTAGGACTCATAGGACGTCAACACCCCAAGCGGGACATCAGTGCAGGACTTATCACCCCCATCTCGAATAAGAATAAGATAGGCCTCTCCTAAAGAAAGACACATGTCATGGCACAATCTTTTGTTTTATGCATCCGATTGTGTGGCTAAGCCAAGTCGGGTGGTAAAAAACAAATGCCGACATTATACTGGCCAGGTTATGATGATCAAACAAATCATCATTGCTTCTGTAGTAATACAAATGTGGGACACTGACTTGTTGTTAATTTCTGCAGCTTCGTAGCCGATCAGAGCTCGCCGGCACGAGCTGAATGAGAGCTTAATATATGTAGTAATTGCTACGGGTCGGTTTTGTTGTTCAACAAATTCTGCCGAATCAAATGTGCCGACCTGCGGCCTTATTATAGAAGTTTGATTGTGATCGAGATTGCATGCCGTCCCGTTCGCATCTACTTACTCGCACCATGCGCGTGAGTGAGATGGCACGCGACCACGATCACAATCCGAATCACGAAAGACATCTATAATAAGGTACCTGCTCAGGTGTATAGCATGCCTTAATCCAAACATAATTATGTTCTTCATTCTGTCATGGGTACAAAAGCTACTTTTGTAGGTTATCTAAGGTTGTATTCAGTATTTTGATGCTGTAGTTATGAGCACTCTATATTTTACAGTAATTTCTTACATTCTCATTTAATCAGTGATAATGACATAATATTTGAAGTTTGTTGACTTGATAAGAAACCAAATACCAATAGTAATGAACTCTGTTATCTGTCAGGTCACATTACGTAATTTTAAATAGTCTACATAGAAAGAAAACAAAGTTTATAATTTTGCTACAACATTTAATATGTATATACCGTTAAATATTTTTATCACATTCAGATATTTTAAAATTTATCCAAGATCGCACTACAAAAGTTCAACAAGAGAGTATTACAATCAAATCTACTTAATAAATATGAGATTTTGTTCCCTTATTGTCTTCACTTAACAAATACATTCAAAGCTCATTGGAATATTGCAATAGCAATCAAATATCGAGCAACTTAATAACTAATTGAACAACAAAATTTAAAAAAACAATTTCTTAAAGAAATAGGCTTAAGTACTCTACTGATATAATCTGGCAAGTTATTGGACAATCAATTCAGTGACATTGTCTTTGGTGACAAGTGCCACTAAACTGCCGCTGGCCGGCCTTTCTTCTCCCTTCATCCACTTGTCAAACAACTGAGCCACATAGGTCAGCGGGGTCCATGAACCAAAATCAGCTTTCGGCATCCACTTCCTGTTCATTTCAGTGTCCAAAGTCACAGGCAAGATGGCAACAGCTAGGGAGTTTTCAGGGAGGCCGGAGTCTTTAGCACCGAGAGATTTTGTGAGTTGGTGTACTGCGGCTTTGGCGAGGCCATAGCCGATCATGCCTGGAGTGCCTTCTAGAGCGGCTTTAGCGCCCGTGAGAGCTAATAAACCACCGGGGGAGAGGTATTTAGAAGCAACTGTAGCAGCAATGCTGGAGCTCCATACAGACTGGCGCCACATGAGGTCGGCCTGTTTGCTGAGGTCTTTCCCCGCGTTGCCGCCGGCCCAGCCGCCAGCGACGCAGATCACGGCATTCACTTTCTCACCTTTGAGCGCGGTTGCCAGCTCGTTCACGACATGTTCCTCCTGTTCCACCCACGACGCGTCTTTTGGCACGGTGATGTTGAAGTCTGCGCTGTCGTTAGGATTGAGGTCGATGTTCGCCACCCAGCAGTTGGCTGCCTTGAAGTGTTTGACGCAGGCCGCGCCGAGCGCACCTCGTCCTCCGTAAACTACGATTCTTGCCATCACGTCTAGTTGCGGTCACTGTGCACAACCAACTGACTGAATGGAAATGGAATGAAAGGACAGAAACTACACCGCCTTGTGCGGTAACCTCGTTCGACTCTCACTTTTTGTCCCGCGCGCAGTCGCACGATTGACCGATTCCGAATACTTAGCCACGTACCACGAAGGACAACCGATTGTTTGATAAAAGTAAAACTGTGATTCACTAATTACGAATTAAGACACGTTTCGCTAGTGATAATATTAATGAATTTTACACAAAGAACATTAAATAAGAGTTTAACTTTTTGACGTTTTTTTCTTTGTTGTTATTTTAGTGTTGTTCTGTGTAAAAGTGTAAAGCAATCGATTAGTTTTTATCGATTTGTTAGACTTTATCCGTTCATTTTATAATAATTGTACATAATAAAATAAAAGTTAATCAATCGACTATTCTATTTATTATACTAGCTGTGCCCCGCGGTTTCACCCACGAGGATTACTCCTTATATCATCAGCTATCTGCCAGTGAACGGCACGGCTGTGAGAGTCCCGTCAAAATCAGTCCACCCGTTTTGGAGACCATGGCCGCTGCTAGAAATACAAATCATCAAAATAAGGCGCCAAAATAAAATAAAAATTCAAAATAATCTAAATTAACTACGTTTTAGTTTAGTATTAACTAAAACAATCATAATGTTTTTACGTACAATGTATTTTTTTGTATGTTAATTGAAAATAAACAATTTCTAGATGTTTTGAGCAAAATAAGGATGAAATCTTTATATTAGAATTACAATCACATAACAACCTTAATTTACAGCATGCTGGGTACGCTGCCAACTAGTAGTGGGCTTGAGCATTTGGATTGTATTTAGACTTTTAACGGTCTATGGGCAGTCTAACTGTATTTATAGTGTTAGTATTAGCTTGTATTTTGTTTAGTTAGTTAGGTAAGTATAAGCACCTGCCCAGTATATGATTTACTTCCAATAAAGTTATAAAAACTAGTCAGGTTCAAAAATTTACGAGATTAACGAATATTCTCGTGATTAAATCAAATTCTCACATATATTATTATTATCATGAATTTGGTTCTGGAATTTTAATCGATATTTAATAATCGTACTTTAGTTTAAGACAGGTCGTCTCTAAATAATGTCAGTTTTGACACTCAACATTGACGTTGACAGTTATTTTTCTTAAAGTTTTTTTCTTTTCCTCTTGAGGATTTTGGCGTCGCACTTCTTGTGCATTACCAGTGTAAAGTATTAAATTTATATTATGATGAAATGGCGTCAAACAAGTCAGTTACAGTCAGAGTCAAGCAAAGTTAGTCACGGTCAAGTCAAAGTCATGCTCTAGTAAAGTGGTAGATATTTTACCAGAGGCTCCTATACAGCTTTGGAAAGAACACCAAAGTACATATTTCACCGCGTTATATAATTAGCCACACTCGAGCACGTCCAGAAACCCCTATTAAATAATAATCCACTATTGTTAGGCATCAACACAAACTCGAAAATACACAAGTTTAGGAAAATAATACAATGAGATAACATGTTTTTTTCACGTTGGCGCCAAAAACTCTCTTACGATTTCATAATATTATCCTGCTCAAATCCCAAATTCCCAATGTGATTTATTTCGTCAGACAGATACTGTCATGATTTTGATTCATTTATTTGGACAACTGTCGCATTCTTTAAATATTAATAGGTACGAATTATATACAATACTATAGCAGACTTAAGTAATAAATAATTAAAAGATCTATTTGAATGATCCATTATTTTATTAAGTACAATATTTATAGCTATGAATAGAAATGGTGTCCTTAATATCAGAGGCTGTTACTTCTTAACATTTAGTATTTATGTTCTACAGTTTATAGGTATATTGTATTTACAGGGTTATACGGAAAGGGTACCGTGTAGATAGGTACCTACAGATTCGAAAGATGCTCATCGCAGTCATCATCATAAATAAATACTTAACTTTCCTGGGCCCTGATTCCGTAACTTTACTACACCCAACTCCTTACGCGGTCTCAAACTAACGTTAAAACCGCGCAGTTCGGAAAACGGTCGCGCAACATTTTTTCATCGCTATGACTGG
Organism: Agriopis marginaria; assembly: GCA_932305915.1. NCBI lineage: Eukaryota > Metazoa > Arthropoda > Insecta > Lepidoptera > Geometridae > Agriopis > Agriopis marginaria. The sequence goes on from OW029932.1 coordinate 3,895,269, forward strand.
ATTGCTTTAAACAGCTAGCCGTAAGGATGTACACCTTTTCTGTGTAACCCTGTACATCAAGTGAGGAGGTGAAGAACATAACCTCACTTTTCCACTTTTGAAAATTTCGTATATTTTTTTTCTTTAGGCAAAAAATGATAAATTGATTGAATCATTGTAAGTAAAACTTTGTCAAAAACACCTCTTTTACTTTATAAATTTTCATTTGAAATCGAGAGTTTCGAACAAAACCACACTTTTCCGTTGAAAAAGAGAAAATCCGTCAAGAAATTTTTATGTATTCTCTTAAATTTGAAAAACTGGAAATGTGAGGTTTTGTTCTTCACCGCCTCAAGTATTAAACTAACTGCTTATAATATAAAATATCATAATTGTTTACCTAAACTTATGCCTATTTACACGACAACATTGTCCAACTGCATGGAATAGAAAATACTAATGAGTATGTTAACTGCGATACTCAAAACTTTGAACATGAGACTCGTGTTATTGAGAATTTCAGCGTTCTTCTGGTGGTCTTCTTTATTTATATTGAAAGTGCAGCTTAGCACCACCGCCACTGCCGCAGAGAGCACCTAGCGAAAATAAATAAAAATAAACAAACAAAAATAAAATCAAAATCTCAACAAAATAAAAGAAAACGCAAAAGCAGAAAAAAAGTATATAAAATACCGGAAGTAACTCTAGTGCGCAAAATCAAAAAATCAACATCAGTCTCTCTAAATTACTTGTTTACATAACAATATTTTTTTTATCAGTGGTACAAGTAGGTAAACATCACATATTTCTAATTGTAAAATAATATCATAATTTTCAAGAGGTCATGAACTAAAATAAGTATAAATCTGATATAATTGAATAAAAAAGTTGTAAAACTGACTTAATTACTAGTAAGTCAGCTTCCGTACAATCAAGTACAAGTAGGTAAGTAATAAGTACTAAACAATACATTATAATAGGTTACAAATTAAGTACCTCCCTCATAAATAATTTAACAATTCCAACTATTTTCCAAACTTTTCTTTTATAATTCTTTTTTACCTTACTCCTTCAATAAATTAAATATCGTGTAACATTACACTACGGAAATGGCACTGTGATTGACTACAATAATCTTTTAAGCTCCTTTCTTAAATATATTGTGTAAACTAGAGGTCCTATTCCCAAGGTAGTCCTGTTCAGAGAGCGCGGGGTCTAGGCCGAATGTCATCTTAATGACGTCACAGAACACAACCCCCGTCATCATGCCCACCGAAGCATGGTAGAGCCAATCAGCGATCTTCTTGTGTCGCTGGCTTTCTTCACCGTCAAAGAAAGATATCGATATGGCCAAGACTCCCGCGCTCGCCTGCAAATAGAATTACATTGAGTAGATGCCCAACATTATCTTGCTGAATGTAACGGTTGTCAGTAAAACAATCGTTGCTGAGATTGTTTTTAGGATTCGAGGAACCCTTAATTTCATCACTTCTGCCCGTCTGTATCACAGTCATTTTATTTTTATACTGACAGGCATGGCGTTTGACCACGGCTCACGTGGTATTACAAGACGATTTGGAGGTGAACACGCCTAGTAAGACTGAGCTGGCTTTCAAGCGAAGCTGGCTGGAGGGACAAACACCATTACAGGCACTTGGCTTTAGGTTTTCGGCTTGGAGTGGTAACTACATAGTTACAATCAGGCAGGCGTGTGCTTCATACTTCATACTCAAATATTCTATCTATACAAAATAGGCGACTACCCAAATCTTAGCCAACATCATCATCATCATAGAAATTGTCTAATTATCTCTTTAGAAGTTAATTTTTATGTCCTAAGATTGTTAGGCACGACTTGATGACTGATGAGATGAGCCGTTTTCAGAAATAACTAAGCTAGGTAAAAGATAAGCTACATTATTTAGTAATACATGCAAACAAACACGCAAATGGCATCCGGTATTGAAGGTTTCACGAGGATTTCGCTTTCTAAAACGAATAGAGGCCACTTTTAAATGCGGGTTATTAAAACAGCTGTTAGCACTTTGATTAGTATTTAAATTTGTTAATGATGAATTGGTAATTAAGTTTGCTATGGATAAAGTAGATTAGGTAGATATACCATGAGTAAGACTGTAAGAACTGATAGTTACAATCTGGGTATCTTTAATTCGCGAGTGAATCTGTTTCTTCTAGACAAGCGTGCTCCATCGTAGACCGCTTATCATCAGACGAGGTGGTGGTCATGCAAAGTCTATTTTGCAAACCAAAAAAATACTGCTTTTATGATCATCTCTAACAATATGGATTGGTAGAAAACATCTTATTCAATGAGGTTCTTTAAACTTTTCTCTCAAAGTGGCAAACACGAGTATTAAGTCACCAAATTTCAAGAAACATTCTAAATTATTATTATTATTTTACTCGTATGCACATATTTTATATTTTGTTTGACACAATTTTTTCACTAACTACGAATATACAGGTTCATGGTGTATGTTTTAAAGTAGGTATACATTCCAATGATACATAATATTCTATGCAGCAGGTGCGGCTGCCGTCTCATTAAATTTCTTCAAATAATTGTTATTGATATAATGAAGTCTGTCCAACACTAGCGGGTTATTAGAATACTCTATCCCGAAAGCAGAAATGACGATATTAATGACGGATATGACGAATATGAATATCACTATGACGTCATTGAGGATGACCGCTGACGGCTGATCCTGGTGGTCGTTCAGATCCAAGCCACCAATCACCACGAATAGCAACCCGACTAGGAGCTAAAACAAACATACAGGTCAGCAGAGGGTTGTGAACGCTGTCAAAATTAAATCAAAGGCAGAAACAATGTACCTATAATCAGTACCGTAACTAGCCTTTCATGCGCCCCGTGCGAGCTTCTATAACTACGCACAAAACTTGGTCCAGGTCTGGTCATTTCTGCACCTCTCCAGGGTCTGCGCCCTGTGCCTACCACTGGCACAGCCCTATTACGGCACTGCCTATATTTGAGTTTTTGAGGAGTTTTTCGTCAATTCATTGCGAAGCTATTGGATTTTGACAGCATTCGCATTTCTACTGCAAGACTGCACTCCATAGGATTAATCAGACGAGTGGATTTGGTACGCCACCTTCTGACCAAGGGGAAAGAAAGATAAAAAAATATCTTTCTCTCCCGTTGGACGGCGGTCCGTCAACCAAATCCGTCACGTCTGTTAACTACTGGCGAACCGTACATTCGTGTGCAAATTTATCCTAAAACCTACAATTCACCAGGTATTTCAAGATATCTAGCTAGTGAGGAGTCAAACGCCGACACCAGTATATTCAAGACAGTGATCACAAACGCTGATGCGGTGGTCGCGAAATTGATGTTAAGAGCAGATGTCTTGTATCGAGGGACGTGGAACCGGCAGTCGCGGAGAAGGTTCAAGGACAGCAGCACCAGGCCCATCAGTACCTAGAGGATGGTGAAAACATGCATAGATGTCCCGAATTATGAGCATTACTTGGGGATCATTTATCTACAAGGACTTTTTAACAGCTTTATCTCCGAAAAGGGGTGAAGGTAAAGTTACTTAGACAGAATAATGTCATTCATCAATTGTAAGACTGTCTTCAAGTACCTCATTTTTCCGCCGCGTCTTTAAAAGTAGATACATAAATAATTCAACTTATAGCCTACTTTGTAGGCACCAGATGCTCAGAATCTCACGGTCAATTCCTTATAAAACTTTAACGTCATCACAATCGATGTAGACTCCATTTTACGACAAACAGCCTAAAGCAAATTCAGGCAAGGTGTCAGATAAAAGCAATTTCAGGCATCAGCAAGGGGTCAGATAAATAGACTTCATTGAACATCCTCACCTGTAGAACGATCGAGATAGAGATGAGCACGACGAGAAGTGTATAAAACTCGTGCTTGGGGCCAACCTGGAGGACATACTTCAGCTGCGATGCGTTAGACGTCAGCAGGGCAATGTCGAGCATGCCCTGCGCGACCGTCTTCTTTGTCGCATAGCGGTTGGCATCCAGTCCTTTCACCTAGAAATGGAGACAGAAATTGATCACACAGAAGCTTTTTATGATGAGTTTTTACCCACCGTCCACCTCCTGAGACCACCTGGGTGAACAGTGGAGTTTTTTACAACGGCTCACCTGTGTTCACCTGGGTGTGCCTTGGGAAATATTTAGTTTCCACCGTCCACCTTGTTATCATACTCTTCAGATTTGAAGTGCATAGAGATTATGATTATAATTAGAAATGGTAGATAATTATATTAGTTATCCTACGTAATATTTGTATTTGTAATTTTGTATGTATTTTGTTATTTGTATGGTGTACGTTTGTCGTTTTGTCCGGAACGTAGATATTCGCCAAAGAACCAGAGTCACCGACATAGCTGTTAAAATTTGCAAGTTGAAGTGGCAATGGGCAGGCCACATCGCTCGAAGAACCGATAACCGATGGGGAAGAATGGTTCTGGAGTGGAGATCGCGAACCGGAAGACGCAGCGTAGAGAGGCCTCCCACTAGATGGACCGTCGACATTGTGAGAGTCGCGGGCATCCAGTGGATGCAAAAGGCAGGCTGTCGTTCAGTGTGAAAGTTAAAGGGGGAGGCTTATGTTCAGCAGTGGACGTCTTCTGGCTGATGATGATGATGTTTGTCAGTTTATACTTTATAGGTATGTTCGTTTGACGCTAACTTGCGAACCGTTGATCTGAAATAAAATTTTATAGGCAAAATATGTACAAATATATTTTTGTTCGGATAAGAGTAAAGTCGGTTGGGTCTGTATAGATTTAGGTGGCTGAATTCACAGTTTGGGGTAACAACTATAATTATAGTGTGATATATAAAAGCTCATTTACAACTTCACACACGATATCCGCTGTGGCTTCTGTCTTAGCGCTACCGTCGACACTATCTGAATTCTTGACACTTTCTCCATCTTTCTCTTCCACCATCGTCACTATGCGGTTCAGTACGCAGCGATCAATTTTGATATTATCTTACGATCAACTTTGTTTCGCCACGATCAGCTTTGTTACGTCGTTATCAACTTGAAAATTATCAATTGTGTCAAGCCACGATCATCTTTGATACATCGCGATCAAATTTGATGCGTTGTAATGTATTGATATTGATGCGTGGTTTATGTTGACACAGTTTGACCTATTATTTATCTGTAGAGAGGAGCCATATCCTGTTAAACAAATTAGTTTCATTTGACCACCTCTACAAATAAATTGGTTCTGTATGCTACGTTATGATCAACTTTGTTACACCTTGAGCAATGTTGAAAAATCACGCTTAGTTCGATGTGGTTTCAACCACGTCAAGAATCTCACTGCTGCAAAATTTGTGTTTGAAAGAAATCTCAGATAATCTTACTTCCTTTCGAGAAGGCCAACTCGATCAATTTGAACAATGTGTTAATTAGGTATTCAGGAAGGTAGGTACTTTTGTTACCGGTCAGTGTACATTGTTTTTAATTATGAATTCACGATTTTATTTGGTTAGTTTTTTTTTCCTATTGGCAATTCTCTAACCGTGCATTCATCTGGGCCAGCATGTTAGATCGGGCAGATCCTGTCTCTCTGAGAGTAGGCTAGTGTCCCAGCAGTGGGAATTAATTAATTCTAAAAATAAACCGGCCAAGTGCGAGTCGGGCTCGCGCACTGAGGGTTTCGTACCAACACAAAATTCAAAAACCGAATTACCAGTTAAAGCTTTGTAATGAACAGAAACTTATCACCGACTCGCACTTGGCCATTTATTATTATTTGTTGTTATACTTTCAAGTGAGTAGGTACTATAATCATGCCAAGTTTGACGCTTGTACGTATTACATTTTTACATTGGAGCAAATACAAAAATACGTCATAAAAATACGTTTGTTGTATCGATCCCCTTTTCGTTTATACTTATTAACTTTATTATTATTTGTTAGTTAATCCGCCGTAACGTTACATATTCTGTGAAAATTTCAACTGACTATTTATTACAGTTCGAAAGAGGTAGGACGGACAGACAGTCAGCGTAAGCTTAGTAATAGGGTCCCGTTTTACACTTTGGGTACGGAACCCTAAAAAGAGGCAAGTTAGTCATAATAATATAAAACTTAGTACTATTCGATGACCTTAAAATATAATCAAGGGTTTGCCGGATGCTGTTACCTCATTTCCGGCCATCCTAAATACAAATCCGGAAGTTAGGGAATAATCAATATTATTGATTATTCCCTAACTTCCGGTATTGTATTGTACATCATTATTGCATATGCATTGTGTACCTACATATATGTAGCCTAGGTATTTCCTGTAATACCTAGTCGACTTCTTAGGAAGCCGATTTTTTTTGGTGTTTTTTTAAATCTCTTACCATACATATGCAATAATTATAGCTGATCTTTATGTAGAGTTGGGTGGAAAGCTGTAATCGTAGGTAAATACGTAGTACATTTAGATCGATGGTAAATACCTACTTATTTTGTAAGCAAAACTGACAGCTAAGTAGGTATGTCTCTGAGCCACCTGTAATGACCCGTAGAAATAGTTTTATTCTTTATACATTAAAAAAATGGAAACAATCTAAAAATCACACTGGAAACAACAATGTGTATAGATGGGTAGGTCAGTACAAATAAATGTAACTTACCCCGTTTCTCAATCCTGCTGGCAAAATTGCAGCCATCATAACAAGTTTTTTTCACTATATTTCTTCAACTTTTGATAAATTCCTTTTGTAAACCAGACGTGATTATACTAAGCATGATTTCGGCGGCTCTACGCTCTGTGGCGTCTCTGCATTCTACTTGTATTGTACAAGGTTCCAATGAATGGAGAATGGTGGAATAGAGATGGGAAAAATGCGGTTGTTTTGGCGGATTTCCGGGTGAAAATCAACTCTACGAACTGTCGTATAATTATGTTACTTAATTTGAGATCTTTGTACCGTTACAATTTTGATCGAAGGGTTACAAACATCGTTTTGTAGCCGCCGTGCGTGTTTTTGACACGGAGTTTGCATTGCGACAAAGTAAACACTTTTATAAAATGATGTTGATGATTGCAATTTTGCATCGCTAAATAGTATAAAATCGCAGTGTGTTAAACACCCTTTGAATCTACCTAGTAAGTCAAGTAAACTAAATATGGCAAACTAAAAAAATGGTTTTCAGACAAAATTAAAATAATTGCTAAACTGTAAGAGAATTTAACGAATTAAGTATTTATTTATTTGGTTCTCTGCTTTGGTCTCATCTTTTTTTCACCCTTTTCCATCTTGTCTTATAAATATAATATACTAGCTGTTGCCCGCGACTTCGTACGCGTAGACTTTCATATAAACTTTCAACCGCCTTTTGTCATCCTTAATTCGGCCCTTTCGCAAAATCCTTTCTTAGCAGACCTCTACACCTCATAAGGAATCTACCTGCCAAATTTCAGCTTCGTAGGTCAAGTAGTTTTCGTGTTTAATGAGTGAGTGAGTAGATGAATGAATTTCGTTTTTATATAATTGTATAGATTTTAGCACCTACTGCTAAATGCAGTCACTCACACAGATATATTCTACTACACTAGTCGGATATTCTCTTTGCTAGTGGACCACTACTGAACATTCTACACTGCATTTCAAACTTTATTTTTATTGAATAATAATTCAATAAAAATAAAGTTTGTTTTTCAATTGTTTGATTATTATCAAACAATTTAAAGATTGATTGAAGAAACACGCAAAAAGTTAGATTTAGCGGCGATGGTGCAGTGGCGCATTGCCACATCCACAGCACAAACAAGTTTAGCTGTTTCAATGGGGTTCTAAATTTTGACCGGAGAGTGGACGGATAAGGCATAATCCCTAACTCTATAGATACACCCTATTATCAGGCAAAATCGATGGCGTTACCTGACAACGTAGTAAACAACAATGATATTGATATTGCTGTATATTAATATATTTACAAAACTGTTTCTGCCTTGAATCTTTTATTGAAGAAATATATTATTTACTACTTACTGAGCTAAGCCCCTACATTAATGGCTAAGCCTAAATCATTCATGATTGTGATTTATATAAATATACTACCAAAGAGTACGTACCTACATAAACTATTACGCTATATAAAAGGAGAACTACAGTTACTACGCTACGACTAACTAATAAAAAAGTAGTATAGTTTGTACACGTATCCATGAAAACGTAAACCTACCTACTTACTCAAACAGAAAAAGTTTTTTTATTTTTACAAAGTAAACGCTAGGTACTTACAGTCCAGCCATTGAGAGAATGCGTCTGACAGCTGCAATAAGATTGTTAAAAAACTGACTGAAAATATTTTCTAGAGTATATAATAATAATTATGCCTATATTTTTTTATTACCTCGTTTAAAAGCTTATAATTAATAACATCAACGTAAACAAAATTAAAATTAGTTCAAAAATTATAAAGTACATTTTAATTTCATGCTAGACAGAGAGCGCACTAAAGCGGTTTACGTGGTTTTTACGTTGTTTTTAGTCCGGGGTCTTTATTGGAACAATATCAATTTCCTTTTTAAGGGCGTGAAAGTTAATCAAAATTTATCCAAACATTTCTGGCCAGTATACGTGAAATCTACATATATCATAAATAGGGTCATAAATTCTGTCGGATGTGACAGAATTTATGACCCGACTTGGTATATTATGGTGGTTCGATTCACATATGGCGGAAAATTCAAATTTCAAGCAGTTTTCTTGTCCTTGTAGCTAGGCCGGGTAATTATTGTAAACGATCATGATGTTTGCGCAAATTGATTATTATTCTTTACAAAATTATGTTAAGCTATTTATCTGTAACGCACATTATTACTTACATTTGTGAATAAACTAATCTTTGCTGTTTCAAACGGTTTATTTACAAATGTAAGTAATATGGTGCGTTACTGTTAAATAATTGTACGTTATAATGTAAAGAACAGCCAATATTTTGCGCCAACACTGTGTTATTTAAAAATAATTACTTGGCCTGGCTACTAGGACCAAAAAACTGCTTAAAATTAGAATTTCCCGCCATAGGTGAATCGTACCACCATATATAATAATATTTAATGGTAGTTTACAGGTTGGTCATCATCATCATCAGCCTCTAATTGTCCACTGCTGGACATAGGCCTCTCCCAATGCACGCCACTGAGCTCGGTCGGCAGTTCCTTGCATCCAGTTTTTACCCGCCGTTTTACGCAGGTCATCACTCCACCTGGCCACAGGGTGTCCTACACTACGTTTGCCTAAACGTGGTCTCCACTCCAGAACTCGTCTACCCCATCGGTTATCGGTTCTTCGGGAAATGTGGCCGGCCCACTGCCACTTCAGCTTGCTAATCCTTTGAGCTATGTCGGTAACTTTGGTTCTATGTCGAATAACTTCGTTCCGAATTTTGTCCCGTATAGAAACTCCAAGCATAGCTCTCTCCATAGCTCGCTGAGCGACTTTAAATTTGTGGACCACCTTAACCGTGAGTGTCCACGTTTCGGCACCGTAGGTCATAACGGGTAGGACACACTGATTAAAGACCTTTGTCTTGAGACACTGTGGTATGGACGACGTGAAGACTTGACGAAGCTTACCGAATGCTGCCCATCCCAGCTGAATCCTTCTATTGGCTTCTTTCTCGAAGTTGTTCTTACCTAACTGCAGAGTTTGTCCTAGGTATGCGTACTCTTGAACTACTTCGAGGTGAACGCCATTAACTACTATCGGCCCCGGGTCTATGCGACTATTGAGCATGATTTTTGTCTTATCTATGTTCATTCCGAGGCCGATGCGTCTAGAAGCGTCAGCCAGGCTAGACAGCATCCCTTGCAGTTCCTGCAGCGACTCAGCCATTATGACAATATCGTCAGCAAATCGTAAATGTGAGAGGTATTCGCCGTTGACATTAATGCCCTTACCTTTCCAGTCCAGTGTCTTAAACATATCTTCCAGGACACTCGTGAACAATTTCGGGGATACTACATCTCCCTGTCTCACTCCCCTGCGCAATTGGATATGCTTAGACTGCTGGTTCTGTACTTGGACACTCATAGTTGCGGCGTCGTAAATACTTCTCAACACCTCGATGTACCGACAGTCGACTTGGCAGCGCTGCAGAGACTCCAGAACAGCCCAGGTTTCGACTGAGTCAAAGGCACAGACAAAGGCTGAGTTACAGGTTGGTACTTCTTAACTTTTACCTACCCATACCCGGGGGTAGTTCCGGTAATGTAAAACTTTTAACCGCTGTTCGCGCGCTATTTTACGTTTACGCAATATCGTTGTGTTAAAATTATTTTGAAATAAAACTACATTTGTAAAGTACCTAACTATTTACTTATCTTTAAAAAAAACTATTAACTGTAAATACAAATAAAATCATTCACTTCGATTTCAAAAGTTTTACGTGAATGGCATGCTTGCTCTGCCCGCCCGATTTAGTCTCGTTTCCTTTTCCTTTCATCTGTCAAAAAGTAAAAAAAAATATTCGATGGCTACTTGAATCTGTTGTTTGTGCGAAATAAAAACACAAACAATGGTTTTGGTGTGATTTAGATCTTTGATTCTTTATTTTATTGTGGTTATAATATTGTGTTTTATAAGATTTTATAGTTAAAAACAAAAATCATGTGAAATCGTGTGGTGTTGTAAAGTTGTTCTGTCGATTTCTTGGAGCGGAGAAGGCCTCAGATCTTCCAGATGCTGCCTTCCATGCCAGTTTTGTTCTCGAGGGACAGCCAGGAAGCATTCGGGAGTAAAATACAACCTAGCACTAGTTTTTTCAGTCAAAATTCTATCCCAAAACTCGTTATCCCTCAGGTGAGTCAGACGAAATACCAAGAGCTATCTTCATTGCTTGCAAATGAATTAACATTTAAAACATTGGGATAGGGTTTTTGAAGCTTACAATGTATAATATCAAAGGTTTGAAACATGTATATATTGTATTAAACACATTTTAACCCTGTTGAATAATAGGCTACGTAATTAGTTGTCGCCATTTTTTAAATTACGAAGATGATATTTTTGTGCATGATATTTCCTTGACCTACTAGGCTGCCCTGTTCCAGGTCGTGCCAGTGGCTCCCCCTGAGGCCCCTAAACAGGCTGAGGTAAAGAACAAAACAGAGCCTGAGAAGAAGAAGAATGATCCGCCTAATGTTGATGATAAAGCTTTAGAAAATGGTAAGTAAAGATATGGAAGGTATTGTGAGTATACAAAATACCAGCATGCAGAACGTTTGTAATGCAATGTTGATTCTAAATTATGTATTCTAAGATCATCATGATATATCTGGCCTATAGAGTTTTGTTTTTATTCACTATGAGCCAAAATTAATGAATGACTATCTGTTGATATGCTTACTCCAACTTTAGGAATACTGTGGCATCTTTAAATGGGCATTCAATGTAAAATATGTAACTAATGATGTTTTTTATTTTTAATAATATCATGAGGAATTAGAAATTAGATCACGCAGATCCGATGCACACTCTCCGAAATTTCTCTTTGTTATCTAAATCTGATAACACTTGGTAGGTCAGTGTCGCAAAAATGAGGACAAAGTGAAATGATATTGGATTTCCTTACATGGAGGACCTAACTTGTATCTTTTTACCGCATTATCATAAAAAAATGTAGCTGTTGCACATAGTAAAAATATCCCATTCCACAATGTTAATAAATCATGAGAATCACATGAAAACTTATACCAGATTTTAGAGTGCTGTTGTAAACTACACTAACATTCAGAGGTTAGGCTTGTTTACTACAAGGTAAATTTTTTATTAGTCTAATCTACAATATAACGCCCGGTTTCCATGCCTAAAGAGTAGTAGCAATTTTAGGGATTTGACTGCCACCTCACCAGGGCACCGATTCTACTAAACCAATTGCTTTTAAATTGTAATTGATCTAATTTTAATTGCTCAATGAATTGCCTCAAAATTGTCAGTTTAGAATTTTTTTATACTAAGTGTTTTATATTAGGTGATGGTATTTTTCTAGTATAAAAAATATATATTCAAAACTGACATATTTGAGGCAATTATTTAAAAATTTATATTAAAACAATTTCAATTTAAAAACAATTGGTTTAGTAGAATCGGGGCCCTGGTGTTAGTTAATGATGCGGTCTATGGTGGAGCACACTTGCCTAGAAGAAACCGATTCACTCGTAATTTGAAGACACCCAGATTGTAACTATCGGGGAACACCCATTCAGGCTTTGTTTGTCTGATCTTAGATAAGAACTATAAGCGTGTATGTCAAATGTATCTACTATATCTCATGTTTCTCTTCCAGCATTTATTAGATCCTATTACCAGAGAGTACAATCAAGGTTTTCCTCTAACACATCAGTGCCTACGAACAAGTTTGTTCAATTCCAAAATATATTGAGAAACTTCAATCCGAAGACGGAGACCCCAGTAGAGTTATACAAGAAGATAGAAGATCTGTTTGGAGTGGAACATAAGGATATTGTGGAAGATTTCTTGCTGTTTCTGAAGCCGGGGCAAGCTGTCGAAGTGGGGAGGTTCATGGACAGGTTCAAGTTGGTGCAAATGACTGGATTCATCAATATGCTGCATGTAAGTAACTTTCTTTTTTTCATGGCGACTTCTAGAGGAGGCCTATGTCCAGGACAGACAACCTGGTTCTGAATCTACAGTGCAAGTACCGTTCTTTATCGATCATCATATTTGACAATTGAGATTGTCAAATTCGATAAAACGCCATTTTATCGGTACTTGCTATGATCGATTCTATGGCATTTTATCGAATTTGATGATCGATAAAGAATGGTACTTGGACTGCTGGTGCTGTAGTTACAGACTGAAATTATAGAATAAAGTATTTAATAATATATTAGTTATAATAAAAACTAGTAATACTGTAACTTAGTTAAGATCAGTGAATAAAGGCTATTTTGTTTAAAAAAAAGTATCTTTCGCGGTCGAGACTACGGACCAGTAAGTGCAGCGTAAGATGTCCACGTCGTCCACCCACAAGATGGACAGACGACCTAAAAGAGACCGCAGGAAAACGCTGGATGCAGGCCGCTTCCAACCGGCCCTTTTGGAGATCGATGGGGGAGGCCTATGTCTAGCAGTGGAGGTCTTACGGCTGAAATGGTGTGGATGATGAAGTATCTTTATTAGTCGTGATAGTATATTTGGGAGATCGCTAGACTTGAAAGCGTGAGGTCGCGGGTTCAAATCCCGGACAAGTACCAGTGAGCTCTTTGGAGTTTATGTAAGTATTTTCGGCTTTTCGGTGAAGGAAAACATCGTGAGGAAACCTGCGTATGTACGGAGAAGAATTTCAATGGCCTATGTGAATCCACCAGTACGCAACTGGCCAGCGTGGTGGATATGGCTCAATCGCCCTTTCAGGCGTAGGTCTAACTCCAGCAGTGGACGATTGAAAGGCTGATTATGTCAAGTATTTTTACTACCCCCAATGTAAATATATGGGTGTTATAAGTTTAACAAGTGTATCTGTATATCTGTCCGTGGCATGGTATCTCTAAAAACTCAGGAAATATTTTTCCAGACAACATTTGCCCGGAAGCCGACTGTGCTGCGCAAAGTGCTCCGCGCTTTAACAACTGCTCTCAACAGCGGAACCAGTGAAGAAGTGAAGGCGCGCGTGCTTCCGCACTTCCGGTCCAACCCGCGGCTCACGCACATGTTCAAATCACTGTTTCCCGATGAAAGACCCGCTGACAGGTCAGTGATAGATAACTAATGTAAGTTTACGAACGACTGTTCGCAATAGCAGCACAACGAAGAGAAGGCGCGCATGCTGCTACGCTTCTACTCCAACCCGTGACTTAAGCGCATATTCGGTTGCGGTTACGTCAATTTTTGTCCTAGAACAATAATCTGGAAAAGACACTAGCGTTGGCCACTTAGCCTAATTGGAGATGGCAGCGATGAGTACTGCACTGACGTCCCACTTGGGGTGTATTGTGCATTTCCCACTACCCACACACACCCAAAACAACCCAGCTCCTTGAAATCGTAGATTTGCTTGATTTGCGTAGTATTCTAGTACGGCTTCGCACGGGTGTAATTTATGTGTGAAGCCGGGGCGGCTCGCTAGTTATTTATATATATAAACCTTCCGTGAAAATCTATCTAACTGATGGTGAAAACCGCATCAAAATCCGTTGCGTGGTTTAGGAGGAGTTAGCGGCAATACAGGCAGACAGACGCGGAAAGCGACTTTAATTTATACTATGTAGAGAAGAGATGTAGAGATGATTCAGTCTAATAAGTGTATTTAAAATATATCTCGCTTTCCACTGCAGTTTGTACGAGAGTGGAGTGGATATGACCAACGAGAGTTTCCTCACAAACGACAAGGGGTACGACGTCTGGGAGTTTGAAGATGAAACCGAAAATAAGAGGAAACTCGGAGCCAAGGAAGATCTCGATACTATGGTGAGTTTCATTACAAGCCTGCTTAGATTGCTGCAGTGTAACCCAGATCATTGTATAAAAAAATACATGTTTTAGCGCTCGCTTGGCTACTTTAACTACTAAGGGTGGGTTGCACCATCTCACTTTAGCAAAACATCGACATTTCAGTTAAAGTACCCCTTGGGCAAAAAAGTTGTTGCACCACCTGAATTTTTTTAAATGACGACATAACATTAACTGTTAATAGTAAAAAAAATGGCGCATCTTTGACAACCAACTGGCGTTGACCTTTGAACTCGGAACTCAAAAAAAGTACGCACTGCAGTGCGCTAACCGCCAACTTTCAACCCTATATACACTTTCATACGATGAATTAGCGCCATATTGGGCATGTATTGTTTGGGCTCACCACTGATACTCTAAAATCAAATCAAATTGCAACCTTTGGCAGACCAATCAACGTTCAGGATTCCACCCACGCGCACCTTAGCAAGTTATTTTGCAATAATTTTGTTAGTATGTCTAGAGGGTAGAAACGCACGTCTTCTTGAAAGGTCTCCATGTTTGCTTTGTTCCAGTATATGAACGGGCGCGTATTCCTACAACACGGCCGTTTACTCCGCTCGGCGCGAGTCACCTTCCCTTACAGCAAGGAACCCTACCGAGTCCATGCGCGCCGGCTTGCCCCCGCACACACCCACCCAACACCCCCCGACTCCGATGAGGAGACCCCCCAGAAAGAACCCCCCAAGAGCAAGCCGCCCCCAAAACGCACACGCAAGCAAACCAAATCACCAACTAAGAAAGACGTCAATGACAACACTAAAAACAACTGCCAAGTGTCTCAACTCAGCCCGAAGCCTAAAAAGTCACAATCACAAAAAACAAAGAATGGAAAGAAGGAATTGGAATGTAATGTCTCGAAAAGGAAAGACAGTAAAAATGCGTTGCAAAAAAGAGATGTTGACGCGCCGAAGCCGAAACAAGCTAGGATTGAAGTTGCGAACGTTGTAGCAAAAATTGTAGTTCCTATAAAAGTTGAACCGAAAATTGAAGCTCCGATAAAAGTTGAACCGAAAATTGAAGCTCGGATAAAAGTTGAAGCAAAAGATGAAGCTCCAATAAAAGTTGAAGCTAAAATAGAAGCTCCGATAAAAGTTGTTTTGAAAAACGAAGTTTTGACAAAAGATGAAGACAAAATCGATACTCCGATAAAAGATGAAGCGAAAATTGAAGTTCCAGTAAACGCCAAAGCAAACACTGAAACTCCAGTAAATGAAGAATCTAAGATAAATGCTTCAGTTAGCGTGGAAGCCAAGAAAATAGAACTCAAGAGCAATAACTGGACTCGTGATGAAGATAAAACTATGTTACAAGTTTTGAAAGGGGAAGCAGGGTCTGAGAAAGTGTTCGGGAAGATTAGAGAGTTGTTACCGCATAGGTCAGCGACTGAAATCAAAGAAAGGTTCTGCCATGTGATGACCTTGTTACAACAGATGGCAGTTAGTGAAGTTACATAGTGTACAGAACTGAATTTAGGATTAAGTGAAAAATATATATAATTTTGTAACAATAAAAAAATATTTTTTGACTGAAGTTTTCGGTTCTTTTAATGTGGTGTGGTAGAAAAGTCATTCAGTATCTCATAGGACAAATGGTAAACCCGTAGTTAATTTCTGAGTAGGTATTTGTATTTGCGAAATAAGGCTGTTTGATATTCAGTTAATAGTAATAGCTAGTCAGTATAACTGTTCGTACTATATCGGCACCTTGACTGTCACCAATTATTTGATGCTGACTGTATTATCATCATCATCATCATCAGCCAGAAGACTTCCACTGCTGCTTAAGAGGTAGTCGTAAACTTCTGAGGTAGCCGGGTTCGAGCCCGCGTAACTTTTCGCAATCGCCTAAACAGAATCAATCGTAAGGCCCAGATCTGGGGTTGTGCATTGGTGTTTGTATCATAGGTAATTTTTTATGAAAATACTTTTTGAATAGTTCTAATAGTAAATAAATTAAAGTCAAATAAAAATTTAAATGTCAACTTGGCATTTCGGCGCCAATGGCGCTAAGTGCCATTTTTTTAATAACTTATTTATGTAGACACATTTTAAACACAATGGCCCGTTTCAGCGATAACTACTATCTGCGCAAATGTTACTTCGGCACCGAGACAGTGCCGACCCAAAGTGTGATGATCGATAAAATGTCTTCGCTCGCCAAGGTTTACTTTAAATCCATGAATTGTAAGCTAAAGGTGCTCGCTGGCCTCGAACCACCGATGAAGGGAGGAGGGAACGACTGGTTTATCCCACCACAAGAAGTCCTGGACGGAAGACTCGTCATGAAGCCAGTAGCAAACGACACCCTCAAGAAACTGGGTTTCAATGGTATCGCCTATTTAGGAGACTATCTCGTTGATCGTCATAACAAAAGAATGGTGGCGGAAATGAATAAAGTCCTTCTAGAAAGCGACATCAATTGGAAGAAAACTATCGAAGTCAGCTGCAGGCAGCAATGGGACGACTCATCCAAGGAAGAGGCCAACGCCAACACCGCCAAGATTCAACAAGCTTTCCAAGAATTCACTACTCTATACACCAAATCGATTACCAACATCGAAACTGTACTTTTTGACGCCTCTATCAAAGAAATACAAGCAATGAGGGACGATGCTTTCGAGAAAATGCAAGCTCACTATAAGAAACTGATTAATGACCAGGCCACGATGTTGTATGACCGGTATACAAAAAAACTAGAAGAAAATAAGGCAAATCAAAAGAGCACCTTCATAAAAGAAGTTGAGCAAATACGCACAAATATGGGAAACCGAGTTCACGATATAAAGTTAGAGAAGCATATCGTAGTTGAAAAGCTGAGGCAGCTGCAAGAAAGCCTGAACTTAGCTTGTCAAGTGTACGTGGCGTTGAAAGAACGCGAGGCGTGCCAAAAAGAAATGGAGCTATCCCAACACAAACAGCAGAAAAAGGTCAAGGCTGTTAAAGAGAAAATTACAATGAAAGACTTTGAAATTCGACTGGCGATAGAGAAAGAGAAAAAATGTGACCAGCTGAACACGATATGGAAAAAGAAAGTCTGTGAAATCGTAAAAAAGTTTCAAATGTTCGCATCGTATTGTTTGCAGGAATTGCCGGAAC
Source organism: Agriopis marginaria (assembly GCA_932305915.1). Classification (NCBI taxonomy): domain Eukaryota; kingdom Metazoa; phylum Arthropoda; class Insecta; order Lepidoptera; family Geometridae; genus Agriopis; species Agriopis marginaria. The sequence goes on from OW029932.1 coordinate 3,912,869, forward strand.
ACGGAGACTTTTTTATAGATATGGAGAAATTGATGATGTTGCAACTCAGCGAAATCGTAGACAGTCCACAAGCTAAGAGCATCTTCGAGGCTGAAGAGCCGCTATTCCACACCCCTGTCGCGAGACCCCATCCATTTTATCTGTTCTGCGACAAAGGGTATAAAGCACAACAGATAAATCAAGATTTATGCCCGAAACATTGCACCTCGAGCTCCTCCCAGCTGCCCGTGGTAGTGGTCAACAAGCGACTCATCTACGCAGCTTGTGACAACTTTGAAAAATTCACCGAAAAAATTACGGAGTTCATCCACGGCCGTCGCGGAGAAGACATCGACTTTGAAGACACCCACATTTACGAGCATGACGTTCCAGTGAAAGTAACGTCATCCACACAGCTGCTGGATCTCAAGCTCCAGAGCTCGATAATGCAAGTGCTGCAAAAAGAACTACCCAATGTCAGAAAAGTGCCTACAGCATGTTGCGTGTGCAATATACCTTACTGCTTTTGCAGTCCGAGTGCAAGTCACGGATGGATGGCGAATGTTCCTCATACAGAAACACAGAAGTCTCCTTCGTTAAAATCTGTTCATGTCGGCAAAACTATTAAGTCTCGAAGCATAGAGCTGGCGCATGATCGGGAGCCAAAATGGGAGAGCTACATGAACTATGTCTTGCCCACCGCATGTAAATGCGGCAAGCGGGCTAAGAAACATTTGCAGGAACACATACCGGCGTACATGAGAAACATGTCGAAGTTCGAAGAACCGAGTTTGCCTTATTACGAGAGGTGCCCTCTTACCACATTAAAAAGTATGGTGAAAAAGGCTCAAGGACGCGTGACTCCACCACTTGTCGAGGAAGTGCCGTCCAGAACTCGTGACGCCAGCACTCAGTACTCTGACCAGAAGTTTGACTACTTATGCACTTGTTTCTCCGATGAAGAGGTGAAGAAATTATTCAAGGAACTGGCGAGAACAGCGAGTATGTCGCAGCCGGTCAAATTCAAAGTGCTCGGCGACGACATGTCGTCTTCTCACCTAAAACAGCGCTCCAGTTCCTTTGTACACGAATGCGCTCACACTCTGAGAAAGCTATTGGACGACTCTCCGCAGCTGCAAGAGATATTCAAGAAAGAAGACTGCGACTATGATGTCATTAGCCTAAAATAACCTACAAATAGGGCCGGCGCTCACAGATGGCAAAGCGCGGGACGGTACGGCACGCCGAAGGATCCTGTGGCATCCCACGGGATGAAAGTTAGATTCAACCTTAATTGTTTCAACTACGTAGCACGCGCATTCCTCTAACGACATGAAGTTATATGGCTCACGTAGTGCCGTGGCATCACGTGGGACTTTTCGGAGACTGTGCTTAATTCATCTAAAGGTTTTAAATCAGGTTGAAATCATTTGTCAACGAAAAAGTCCTCTGCCTTGCCGTACCGTCCGTGAGCGCCGGCTCTTACCTTCCTACTTTATTATTTAGTAGTCGCAACTTTCTCCCTTGGATCTTTAAATTTAATAGATTTAAAAAAAAACTGCTTTAAGTTCTCAACAAGGACGTTCTCAATTAATTTTCATTTTGACATTTTACGCTAAAAATATGAACTGATAATGGTACTAAAAGGAATAAACGAAAAATTAAACGTATTTTTGAACCAATCATGTGATATTTTTTTTTATTGATCACAACATTGAAAAGTGCTAGTGAGAAACTCTTTACATCAGTATTATTTCTGTATATTTATTCAGCTATATTTTTTTGTAATATCTTATGGGAGGCTTCGACCAAAATAAAATGAATGGACGCGCATTTATGAAGATTACAAAATTAGCGCCAGCACTTACTTCGTGTCAGTCGGTCTCTAGCCGTAGGAAGTGCAACAAGAGTCTATTGTTACATGATAACGAAACATCTGACAAAATTATGTCTGAGTGCTTTCCCGAAGTGTAAATACAGAATAAAAAACCGCTATGAATTTTTTGTAATAATTGTACTAGACATTGTTATAATTAGGTGTCGAAGTATATGTCCGACGGTTTTGACTCGTTTTTACTGAGCAACTTGAATGGTTATGGCCCGTCCATTCATTTTATTTTGGTCGAAGATTGGAGGATATTTAAACATAAAAACACGCATTGGTCTATAAAAATCTTTTATTATTAAATCACTGTAATATTGTGTAAAGTCGGCAGTGCAGGCACTGGCCGTAGCTCAGAGGTTCCGACCACAGCTCGTAATTATAATATACCATATGATCTCACGCCCGCCGAGGCGAGCGATACGTCCACAAACATACTTTCACAACTAAACACAAGCAAATCGGAACAGAAACAACTCGAAGATCGAATCACAAAATAAATACATTTACATATTTACTACATAGATGGAAATTTTATAAGACCTCGACGCGCAGTCTGACTCGCGCGCCGTTATTTTATAGTTTTAGATACGCGGCGTCTGGCTATATGCGTCCCGATTCCGATAGAGCCGCGGTAATGTATCTAAATCTTATTTAATAATATGTCAGTGGTAGAACTGTGTGTGACGTGGTGACGGCAGCCTAGCTGTACAGGTCGTCGTCTCCACCTTCCTCCTGGAACGTGGGCTGGTCTCCACCCGAAGTGCCCGTGCCGCCGCCCGACCCGCCCGAAGTCGGGAACCTGCACACAAATCATCTATTTAAAAAACTATGTACTACTAATATTATAAAGAGGAAAGATTTGATTGTTTGCATTGAATAGGCTCAGAAACTACTGAACCGATTTGAAAAATTCTTTCACTGTTAGGAAGCTACACTATCCCCGGGTGACATAGGCTATATATCTATACCCGTGCGAAGCTGGGGTGGACCGCTAGTCTATACTAATATTATAAAGAGGAAAGATTTGATTGTTTGTTTGCTTGTTTGCATTGAATAGGCTCAGAAACTACTAAACCGATTTGAAAATAAAAATTATGACAAAATAAATTACTTTTTATTTATATTACACGGGAATTACTCACGGTTACTATGCGGTTGAAACTATAGTCGGAGTGACCGGCTTAATCTTACGTGAGTAATTCCCGTGTAATATAAATAAAATGTGTGAAATCCACGTCAGTTTCTATAATAAATTACTTTGTTAGAATCGAAACGTTTACGCTAGGGGTGTGTTCTGCATGTTGCCTCAGTGTTGTTACCATTTAGTTTGTTAATTAAAGTTAAATGATTATTAACGGGATATTTACCGTGCTTAGGATCGAGTTCGAGTTCCAGTGATAACCGTAGCAAAAGACTAAGAAAGAGGGTAGATCGTTATGTCTGCACCTAACTTTTTAACTGTTCGACCAACCACCCAGTCTTCAGTCAGTCTTCCCGCGAACATGGTGCATGTAGCTACTCGAAATATCGGGAGCTCATTTCACAACCTTACCACGGTAAATATCCCGTTAATAATCATTTAACTTTAGTGTACAACCGTGATAGTTTAAAACAGTGTTAGTTTGTTAATGTCTGTTACCATGTTGTTTTTTTTTTGTAATAGTAGACAAACAAGCGACAGGGCATTGGCGGTGCGTTGCCTACCTTTGAGGCCTCTTCGCTTGAAGCGATTGAGGTTATATGTTGGAGGAAAAACTGAAGGTGGTAAGCCATTCCACAACAGATTGTACTGTTATAATAAGAGAAGCCACTGGCACCCGACACACAGTCTCAGACTAGTTCGGGAGCCTATGGAAAATCACGTTATGTAAAACTAAATGTATGTCAAAACAAATTACTTTGTTTGTTAGAATCGAAACGTTTACGCTTGGGGTGTGTTGTGCATTTTGCCTAAGTGTTGTTACCATTTAGTTTGTTAATGTCATCCCGCCATGTCCGTACTCCATGTTATACAACCTGCTTGGTTGGACTCACCTGAAGTTGGTGCCGAAGCCGCGGCTCTGCTGCAGCGTCTGCGCGAACATCTCGTACTTGCGGATGTCGTTGTCTGAGACGGAGCGGCGCGCGAACTTCATCGCCTCTTCAAAGTGCGTACGGTTGATCTCGGGCACCGGGTCTTCTTCGTCCATCTGGAGGCAGAATACATTGTTCATATTTACCCATGGCGGAATGGAGAAGGTATATTATTGAAACTGACGTGGTTTTCACACACTTTATTTATATTACACGGGAAAGGGTGCAAAGCGAGACGCAGCCACGCGCGCGCATTCACCTTGAAAAAGGCCGTCTAACGCGGTTGAAACTATAACAAGAGTAACCGGCTTTATCTTACGTGAGTAATTCCCGAGTAATATAAATAAAATGAGAAGGTATATTCTTATTTTTAGGGTTCCGTACCTCAAAAAAAAAAAACGGAACCCTTATAAATAAGAAGAATCACTTCGTTGTCTATCTGTCTGTCCGTCCGTCTGTCAAGACCCTTTTTCTCAAGAACGCGTAAAGGTATCAAGGTATGTATGACTTTCGGAGTTATTCCTTATATATGCAGTGAGACTTTGCCAAATTTCATGATTCTAGGTCAACGGGAAGTACCCTATAGGTTTTGATTTCCTTGTGAAATCGCAAAATATGCGACATAACGGTCATATCTTTTGATCTCGTAGACTTACAAGTTTGATTTTTTCACAGCTGAAAGAAACCGTAGATTTGAATGTTTAATATAAATTTCAACTTGATACGCGTTCCTGAGAAAAAGGTTCTTAACAGACGGACAACAAAGTGATCCTATAAGAGTTGTTTGTTTTGTTAAGAGTTTTTCCTTTTGAGGTACAGAACCCTAAAAATATGTATAATGATCAGGGCCCCGATTCTACTACAGAAATTGTTTTTAAATTGTAATTGTTTAAATTTTATTTTTTTAAGTTTTATATTAATATTATTAATTTTAATTTATAAGTTTTAGTTTTATATTTCAAGTTTTCATAAATTTTTTGTTTTTTAAGTTCCATTAAATAAAGTTCCTTTTGTATCGATCAAAAAAAAATTGCCTCAAAACTGACAGTAAATATTTTTTTTACACTAGAAAAATACCACCACCTAATATTATAACTTAGTATGAAAAAAATTATTAAAAACTGTCAATTATGAGGCAATTATTAAAAAATAAAATTGCAACAATTACAATTTAAAAACAATTTCTTTAGTAGAATCGGGGCCCAGTAAGTCTTGCTCAAAATGGTTTTGTAATTACAATCTTTAAATAAATTGTATTAAAAAAATATTACTTCTATCATTACAGGTTGATTCCTAATAAACAACTCAAATAAATTTGAACAATTCCCCATTCTTTTAACTCCTTCCTAAGTGGATCGCAGGAGGTAGAGGTTGGATAGGCAATTCCCCATTCTTTTAACTCCTTCCTAAGTGGATCGCAGTAGGTAGAGGTTGGATAGGCAATTCCCCATTCTTTTAACTCCTTCCTAAGTGGATCGCAGTAGGTAGAGGTTGGATAGGCAATTCCCCATTCTTTTAACTCCTTCCTAAGTGGATCGCAGTAGGTAGAGGTTGGATAGGCAATTCCCCATTCTTTTAACTCCTTCCTAAGTGGATCGCAGTAGGTAGAGGTTGGATAGGCAATTCCCCATTCTTTTAACTCCTTCCTAAGTGGATCGCAGCAAGTAGAGGTTGGATAGGCAGTATACTCACGTCCATGACAGCGGCCGCGGCCTGCGTCTGGCGGGTGCGCTCGCGGGTTATCTCCGCCTCGATTGCTTGTCGGATGGCGAGCTTGCACGCGCGCTGGCAGATCTCAGTCAGATCCGCACCACTGAAGCCTTGTGTCACCTGGAACAACATTGTACCAATGACAATATAACCACTTCACTTTCATCCTTTACCCCGCATGATAATACAGAAAGAAATACAGAAATGTTTATTTTGCGATAATGCGATTTAAAGCTAAACAAAATATTTCAAATATAAGTAGGTACATTATCACAAAAACCGGCCCCAACTCAGCATGTTGCTGGTTGTACACAACCAGCGCTGGTATTCTGTTGGACCCGGCAAGTGACGTCACGCCCAATACCTGTGCGTGCGCGCGCGTACAAATACATATAATATAATTATATATATATATATATACAAATCGAATAAAATAACTAGAACAACAATTTTATACAGAACAACAATTACATATAGAACCACAATTCGCTGGCTCACTATTACAAGGTTCTATGTTATTTTCTTACATACGTTCTGTAATGTCAATTTAAAATTTTTGTCTTTCATAATTATTGACTTAGCAGGGTTCATGCTTGAGTTAAAGTATCTCTCTCAAGCATAAACCCTGCTAAGTCAATATTTATGGAAAGACAAATATTTTAAATTGAAATTACAGAATGTGTAAGAAAATAACATAGAACCTTGTCTATTACATGGTTCTATGTTATTTTCTTACACCAGCCTTCTTGAGCCAGCGAATTGCATGAGTCGCTGGCATCCAGTGGATGCAAAAGGCAGGCTGTCGTTCAGTGTGGAGGTTAAAGGGGGAGGCCTATGTTCAGCAGTGGACGTCTTCTGGCTGATGATGATGATGATGAATTGCATACAGAACAACAAGTAGGTACATACAGAGGCAAAGGTTCTAACATCACAACCTAAACTAGTTCGAGCGGGGACAATCCTAGGCGCGAATGAGTTTTAATTCTCCAAACACAAGCGTCGAGTAGCGTCGAGTCTCCAATCACAAGCTGCCCCCCGCTACCGACGTGGCATCATTTTGCAAAAGGGAATTTTACCATTCAGTTAACTAGTGTAACGCCATATTGTCTATGGGACTGTAAACTGACTATAGCAGGTACCCAATATACATAATTATAAAATTCAGTGAAATTGTAATAGAAAATGATTTTTTATTCAGTTTTTTACAATGTTATTGTAGCTGTCATAGCAAATACTGGGTTGGCACGAATAAATAATTTTAATTTATATATTCAATAATTTTTTCTTTGCTTTAACATTTGATTTACTCTAAATCGGATATTCAGATGTCTCAATGTCATTATTGTAATATTTAAACAAAAACAATTTTTCTGGCTTTGCCTTTGCCCAGTCAGGAGAAAATTAAACAAGCCCCATCGAATAAAAGCTTTGATTGAAGCAAATGCAAGATCGTAATTGCATTGCACGTAGAAGTTTACAAAACACCTCGCGGGGATTCCCCTTTCTTCCGACAGCATAGGGCGCGTTCCGTATTACGAAAAATTTTAGTGAAGCTATATGATAAAAAGTAAAAATAAAAAGTCATGATTAATTAAGATTTATTTTTAAATAGTTGGCCGTCCCGGGACGCCCGGCAGATGTGAATCATGACGGCATAGAGAGCATATGACGTCACGTCCGTCACGGCATACGAGTCGGTTTTACTACCAAGGCGCGCCAATATACAGTTTTTTTTTTGTTACTATGTTCATGACCGTGGATTCAATGTCCTTTAGTCGTAATATTAAACAGTTTTCATAGCATTAACAGCGTAAAATAAGTCATAGTCACAGTCAGAGTCAAGCTAAGTAAGTCACGGTCAAGTCAAACTCATGCCCCTGTAAAGTGGTGGAGACTTTACAAGAGGCTCCTATGGAGTTTTGGAAACAACACGAAACAAGACACGTTTCACCTCGTTATATCACTTCCCCACACTCGAGCACGTTTACGAGCACTTAATGAAAAATAATTCACCATTTAGAACACATTAACACTCGAAAACACACAAGTTTAGGAAAATAATCCAACGAGCCGACATGTTATTTTCCACGTTGGCACCAAAACTCCGCCAATATACCGGGGTTTCCATACATTTTGTCGAGTGTCAATGACCGTTTTCTATAGAACAGCTGTTGTTTTTTTTTTTCGCGATTTTAGGGCTGGTCCCATAGTAAAAGTTGTTCATAATGATGAGTACCTTGTATTACCTTCTTTTGGCTTCAAGAGTTCCCCTTAGTTTGGTTCCCCTTACACCCCGTATGTTTTACACCAAAAATCATGTATTACTGAAAAAAAATAATATAAAAAACCCTGAAATATACGCATGAGATACGAATGGAATGATTACTTTCCCAAGAAAACCCCACCTAAAACACAGATATAAAAGCGATTTGTTGGACGATCCGACTAACGCTCGGCGCCATTCAGCGCCCGGGCTGAATGGTGTGAAATTGGCTACTGAAGCTAAGATGGAAAGATATCATCAGAGAGAAATAGATGGAAGATGGTGGTCACATCCCTCAGACATGAGGGACATGGTAATTATTTATAGTATAATGATAATTTATTTTGTATATATATATTATAATCACCTTTTGTATTGTTACTATATATTGTGACAAAAATGTATTCTTCGACATGTAATTAGTTAATCTGGTAGGTATTTAAATTCCATAATTATGTAATATATTTTTTTATTATGTAATATTGTCTGTCATTAGTGTAATTGGTTTTTGAACCGTGCTAATTGAATAAATAAATAAAAATACAAATGAGGAATACGATTTAAGGAGGAGGATACGAATGGAAATAGCGAATGTACTTTACCTTGGCGATGTATGTGAGGTCAACGTCCTTGGCGATGGGCGACTTGCGCAAGTTGGCTCGCAGGATGGCCTCGCGCGACTTCTCGTCCGGCAGCGGGATGTAGATGAGCTGGTCGAGACGGCCGGGCCGCAGGATTGCCGGGTCGATGATGTCCGGGCGGTTCGTCGCGCCTGCACAGTGGAAAGAGCAATAAAGTAAGTGTTATAGAAAGTTAAAATGGCCCAAGAGCCAAGCTGTGCCGACACTATACTGAAGATATCCCGGACATCAGCCTGTACGAGATTAGAATGGCCCTGAAACAGCTCAAGAACAACAAGGCGCCGGGTGATGATGGAATCACATCAGAGCTTCCGAAAGCGGGTGGAACCCAGTTCAAAATCCTTCAGGAAGCTCTTTAATTCCGTCTTACTCGAATGTATATTATGTATAACGCCAGAAGCGTGGCACAGAAGCTTGATGGTGCTGTTCTTTAAGAAAGGTGACGGCGTTTTAATATTGCAGACGGCAGCGTCTTCATTGGCCAATTATGCGCTGTCGTACGAGAAAACCACGGAATAGGGAAGTGGTGGAACGATTTTACAAATACATTAGTATTGGAGTACTGCCCCAATCGCTTACTGCTATGACATTTAATCATAATTTTGCACACAAATAAATTCTTGATAGCATTGGGTTTTTATTATTGAGTCGATATAAGCCTATAAGTATCCGCCATTTATGCCTTAACTACTTAATAATAGACTTTTATTGTTATGCACGAAGCTGAAACACAATTAAATTAAAGAATGCCTTCCGCGATTCTTCGCTAAATGTCGTGGTCGAAGAAGTGCACTCTCAAAGTTCTTTTATCCTGAGTTAAAAATTTACGCCACGCCACTTCGCGCCACGCGTGGACTGCAAGGAATGATTATAAATTTTCATAAAATCTGTTTCTTATTTGTAAAAACTGTGGAACAAAACCCCTCGAAGTTTCCTTAAAAAATCCTCTCATCTCTTGGTCTGCTATCATTTTTGCACCGGAAAATGGCACAGTAAGGCATTTTAGGGGGGACATCAGTCAAGTGGCGGATTATGCAATCGATAGCGGAGCTAGAGCTCAACTGACGCAATGGTGCGAAGCTCCGCATAAGTGTGGCAGCCGGTCCTGTCAACTTTTCACTTCCATTCCCACTTTCCTTATTTCTTGGAACAAACGATACGATTTCGTCGTGCAAAAACGTAACGTAACTTCCTAACGTTTTGCGAACTGATTGCGCGAACGGCGCATTTTATGAGGTAATAAAAAATTATCAGTCCTGTAGCCTATTTATAACATTTAAATATTGCTAGTAGTATAATATAGTATAGTATAAAACATACCGATGATGAAGACGTTCTTCTTGGCGCCCATGCCGTCCATCTCGGTGAGTATCTGGTTGATGACGCGGTCCGCGGCGCCGCCCGCGTCCGACACGGAGCCGCCGCGGGACTTCGCGATCGAGTCCAGCTCGTCGAAGAACAGCACGCACGGTGACGCCGACCGGGCCTGGGGGAATTAAGGCTTCTTAGTATCATGTGCCTAGTGACAAATTTTTTACTATTGCTTAGTTTGATTTGCTTCAGTACCTTTGCTAAGGGTTTTTTCAAGTTTGGTGTTGAATTTTTTTTTTTATTCTTTTGCTAAAATTTTACTATTGCTTAGTACAATTTACTTCAGTGCCATTTCCAAAATGTTACTATTGCTTAATATGTTTTTTTTTCAGTCCCATTGCCCAAAAGTTACTATTGCTTAGTATGATTTGTTTAAGTCCGTTTGTTGAAATATTACTATTGCTTAGTATGAATTGCTTCAGTGCCTTTGCAAAAATTTTACTATTGCTTAGCACAATTTACTTCAGTGCCTTTGCCAAAATTGCAAAATTGCCTTTGCAATGTTACCAGTGCTTAATATGTTTTTTTTCAGTCCCATTGCCAAAATGTTACTATTGCTTAGTATGATTTGTTTCAGTCCCTTTTTTTTGTTATAATTTTCATGACCATGGATTCAATGTCCTTTAGTCGTAATATTAATCATGTTTACATTGTCTTAATAGCGTCAAACAAGGCATAGTCACAGTCAGAGTCAAGCTAAGTAAGTCACGGTCAAGTCAAACTCATGCCGTGGTGGAGACTTTACAAGAGGCTCCTATGGAGTTTTGGAAACAACACGAAAAGACATGTTTCACCTCGTTATATCACTTTCCCACACTCGAGCACATTTACGAGCACTTAATGAATAATAATTCACCATTTACTACACATTAACACTCGAAAATACACAAGTTTAGGAAAATAATCCAACGAGCCGACATGTTTTTTTCCACGTTGGCACCAAAACCCTGTTTCAGTCCCTTTATAGAAATGTTACTATTGCACAGTATGATTTGCTTCAGTGCCTTTGCTAAAATTTAACTGAAATTTGGCAGTCTTCTTATGGGGTGTAGAGGTCCGCTTAGATATTTTTCTGCGAAAGGGCCGAATTAAGTGGGGCAAGTTGCGATCAATAACTAGTCAAATATAGGAAGAAACTGACCTTGTCGAAGATGTCGCGAACATTGGCCTCAGATTCACCGAACCACATGGTGAGAAGTTCAGGACCCTTGACAGAGATGAAGTTAGCCTGGCACTCATTGGCGATGGCCTTGGCCAAGAGAGTTTTACCTGTATAGGGGAGAATGTATATGAATATAATGCTAGTAACAAGTATACGAGTGTTACTCAAGAAAAAGAGGCATCATCACCAATCAGGGGTGTCATGTAGGGTTACCATCCGTCCGGATTTGTCCAGACTTTTATACCTTTGTCCAGCTTTTTTAGCTTGGGCAATGTAATACGAATAATAAAACATATATAATTATATAAAATCAGTATTTAATCTTGATTAACGTCTCCCTAAACACAAAACAAAAATCTTTTAAAAATTTACCAAAATACTAAAATGTACGGACTTTTATTGAAATATCCCGGTATAGGTCAAAACGTTAAAATTTTTGATATGGTAACCCTAGTCTATGTCTGCCTCATGAACAGGTCTCGACAGGTTCGAAACCAAGTTCCGAATTCCTTCCTGCCCATTTTTCTATCGGACTGCCAGAGCAGGCATAAAAAATCGACACCGTTTATGGTTGGTATTCCGAAAACCCGAACGAAGCGCTTTGATTCCACTTTTATTGTGCGAAATGCTAGTCTGTGGAATACAATCTGGGTGTCTAGTTCCCCGATAGATACAATCTGGGTGTCTTCAAATCACGAGTGAATCGGTTTCTTCTAGGCAAGCGTGCTCCACCGTAGACCGCATCATCGCTTAACATCAAGCGCAAGCCAATTATTAATAAAAAAAAAAAATCGGGCAGACGTTTGAGTGATTGATTGAAATATCTGCTCTGCGTCTGGGTGTTAGCTGTCTTCGAGTGTCTTTCTTCACCGATACAGGGAATCCTAGGGTGAGTGAAAGGTTACTGACCACAGCCGGGGGGTCCGTAGAAGAGCACTCCACGTGAGGGCTGCATGCCGAACTTGAGGAACTTGTCCGGGTGCTCCACGGGGTACTGCACCAGCTCTTGCAGCTCGCGCTTCACGCTCTGCAAGCCTCCGATGTCGCCCCACGTCACGTTCGGCACCTCCACCACTGTCTCGCGCAGCGCCGATGGAGACGACTTGGTCATCGCGTACTGTGGACGGAAATTTGGGATATTAGCTAGGGGGCCGTCCATTAATCACGTGATGTTTTTTATAGCATTTTTAACACTCCCCCTGCCCCTTGGTGATACGCGGTGAGGTTTAAGACTAATCCCCCCCCCCCCCCATCCAAAATCACGTGTATTTTTTTAGTACCTACAAAGAATCTTATTTTTTTTAATATTATCTTTAAATACAAGTATAAATATAGTCTAGTTTTAGGACCATGACAAAAATGTCTAGACAGAAAGGTTGCAGGTTGTTTTTGATTGGCAAGGTCACACAACACGCTGCTTTTCGGTTTAGAAATCGCGCGTTTAACTAAAAAACACGTGATATCTTACTACACCCCCCTCCCCCCTTGTGATATTTCGTTATTTTTGCAAACCCCCTCCCCCCTCTTTCAAGCCTGACGTGATTAATGGACGGTCTCTAGTGGCACGGCAGAAATACCGACCACCGACAACGATGACGTGTCACCGATATAGCTGTCAAAATTTGCAGTCGAAGTGGCAATGGGCAGGCCACATCGCTCGAAGAACCGATAACCGATGGGGAAGAAAGGTTCTGGAGTGGAGACCACGAACCGGAAGACGCAGCGTAGGTAGGCCTCCCACTAGATGAACCGACGACATAGTGAGAGTCGCGGGCATCCAGTGGATGCAGATGGCAGGCTGTCGTTCAGTGTGGAGGTTATAGCGGGAGGCTTATGTTTAGCAGTGGTTAACGTCTTCTGGCTGATGATGATGACGGCAGAAATAATGGTATAAAACAGAAGATTTCTCCGGAACCATATTTAAATAAGACATTGTAGTATCATATCATACTAATATTATAAATATGAAAGTGTGTTTGTTTGTTTGTTTGTTTGTTCCTCTTTCACGCTGCAATGGAACAACGGATCGACCTGATTTTTTGCATGGGTATAGTTCAAGAGCCAGAGAGTGACATAGGCTACTTTTAATCATCATCATCATCATCATCACCATTTTTCATCACTACGCGGGTGAAACCGCGGGGCGCAGCTAGTAGTTAATATTTAGGACGGCGAAGCATACCTGAACTTGATAAATAATTAAAAGCGATCAGGCTCTTATCTGTTGTATTACTGCAAACAAGAGCAGAAATGACATGCATAGGACAAAAACTAAATACTGATGAAACGATTAGCGACCTTATCGCTATAAGCAATCTCTTTCAGGCATCCTGGATGGAACTCCTGTAACCTGGACTCTTCCAGGAGTACTGGTATGATATCGTGGAATGGAATATGTAATAAGGTCAATGAGACCTGATTCACATAATGTTGCAGTGTTAAGTGTATCCAAGATTCATTTCAGGATTGAATAATATAGATTTCCAACAGATACTCAAATACTTGGGCATCATAATTGACCACAAATTATCATGGACTTGGCAAGTGGAGTCCCTCTGTAATAGGCTCAGAAAATTACTTCATATATTCAAAAAACTTGGAGCAGTTGCAGACCCTGACACATTGAGAATTGTCTATCTTGCTACATGCCAATCTATACTAAGCTACGGGATAACATGCTGGGGATCTTCTGTGAAGACTTTACTCATAAAACTTGAACGTGCGCAACGCGCCGTGTTAAAAGTAGCATATCGAAAACCCTTTAGATACCCCAGCGATGATCTATACCGCGACACTAATCACCTGAATGTCAGACAGCTGTTCATAATGGCCACAACACTCAGATTCCACAAAACAGCCTGTAGCACTATATGAGATCATCAGAAGGCCTCTCGTTGAAATACCTGGACACTCCCAACAACCAAATCTAACTTTGCGCAAAGGTCTTTCGCGTATATGGGCGCTTTTATTTACCAAAAGCTGAATAAAAAACTAAAAATAATTCGAGATACTAGACAAGGCTGCAAACGAAAAGTTTGCAACTACTTGAAATCCCTGGGCTACAACGAGACCGAACTATTTATTGACCCACCAAGCTAATACGGAGGGCCTGGACCATCGCCTATGAAGGGCGATGATTCAGGCCCAGCCCTGCTGATATTTTAGTTCTGCTCAATTCTACTCAAGTAAACATGATCCCTGTCGCCTGACAAATTGAATACAAAACGCTTAACACGTCATCAGTTTCTTGTTTTAAACAATTTCAGCCCCAATCTTCATCATTCGTCATATTTCTTACACTTATTCACTTAATTACGCATTCCCACTCTCATTCCCACATTCAAACACAAATTCAAACACACATTCACTACATACCGCTCCTCTCCTCACACACGTTTAGACATCACTGCAAGCCCAACTCTTCTGAGGCTGGTGCTATGCAGTGAAGTTTAACTTACACACGCAGAAAACACATTACACAACACTCTACACAATACCTAAGTGTTCCAATGCCAGGAATTTAGCATGGTTAACTTTAAAATATTTAAATACTTATTCAGTTAAAAATTAACTTTGTTTTTCATATTTTCTTTGTTACAAATTCTTTATTAAACACGAAAGAGACTAGATCCTGCAACACAGGCTTCGCCTAGTGTAGGGTGCAACAGGTAGTTTTTATAATCTAGACTAAGTTAAAAATATATATTATTTAAGTAAACATTTTTGTAATATGTAAGTCTTACTGAATAAACTAAACTAAACAGATGGGTCTTAAAATGAACACGGACAAGACAAAGGTCATGTCAAATATCCATGTTGTGCCCACCCCAGTATCAGTTGGGATATCAGTCCTTGAAGCTGTTGACGCGTACGTCTACCTAGGACAAACAGTCGAACTCAGTCGCGGTTTCTCTACGAGATCGAATCCGAAACGAGGAGATCCATAGACGAACGAAAGTCGCCGACATAGCCTACATGATTAGCATGTTGAAGTGGCAGTGGGCAGGGCACATATCACCCAGAACAGATGGCCGATGGGGCCAGAAGGTTCTGGAATGGACACCACGAACCGATAAGCGCAGCGTAGGACGTCCACCCACAAGATGGACAGATGACCTAAAAGAGACCGCAGAGAAACGCTGGATGCAGGCCGCTTCCAACCGGCCCTTTTGGAGATCGATGGGGAGGCCTATGTCCAGCAGTGGACGTCCTATGGCTGAAATGATGAATATAGATTTTAAACTGCATCATTCGGTACCTTTTGCTATCACGATCACGAATTAATGCTGATACTTTTATATATCCTTTTTCATTATGGGATTTGGCATGCCGCGGTCAGCTCATTTGACATCAAGTTTGTTTCACAATATACCTAGGTCTAGTAAAATAAGTGTGCACAATAGTACTAACCCGGAAGTTGTCCATGGAGACTGCGAGCGAGGCGAGCACTTCCGCGTCGATCTGATCATCCTCCAAGTCAATGAGGTCCATCTTCTCTCTGATTTGTTGCAGGGCTGCCTCCGAGCACAGTGAGGCCAGGTCAGCGCCCACGTGACCGTGCGACTCCGCCGCGATCTGCCACAAACAGATAAAGCGGGATATAAAAAGAATTCCATATTCAAACGATATCAATTTCTATTTTCCATATTCATGCCAAGTTTGACGCTTGTACGTATTACGTTACGTTTTTACATTAGAGCTAAAACCAAAAAACGGTAAAAAACACGTTTGTTGTATGGGATACGTTTAGATATTTTATGTTTTTTTTTTAATTTTCATGACCAAATGAAACTAAAAAATAAAAAAATTTGAAAAAAATATTTTATTATGGATTTCTAGTCGTAATATGAATATATGGTGTAATGAATATAAAAATAGTTTTGTACTATTTATTTTAACGAAAAATCTGTTCTATACAATGCTATGATAAAAACAATTTTTTATAGAAAATATTTTATTATACTGGTAGGACAGTAGGGATTCTAAACATTTCTGGCCAACGTTTGATTTGCCCTCTATTTCCTCTATCTTATTAGTCAACGCCTCTATAATAACGCCATCTATTTCAATCTTTTAATAATGATTTTTTTTTTACTTTTTGAACTATCAGATTATCCCCCATTGTACCGCGCGAGAGCCAAGCCGAGGAAAAAAGGAGATTAAAATATTGATCATAAGTGAAAAATGTTTTGAGCAACTGCAATGTCACTTTGACAGTGACTTTTCGTGACATTTATTTATTTATATTTTTTTTAATGTTTATTCAAGACCAACAGCACAATATTTTAACACATAGTTTTAAATAGTTATTTTAAATTACAGCCATTAGCCATATAAAACTGCGACCCATCCGCCCGGCTTCGCACGGGTGTAATTTACGTGCGAAGCCGGGGGCGGGTCGCTAGTTATATATATAAACCTTCCTTGAAAATGTATCTAACTGATGGTGAAAACCGCATCAAAATCCGTTGCGTAGTTTAGGAGTTAGCGGCCATACAGACATACAGACAGACAGACGCGGAAAGCGACTTCAATTTATACTATGTCGTACCTGTTCTAGGTCGACATCGTCTGCCAGTTTCATGTTCTTCGTGTGGATGCGCAGGATCTCGAGCCGGCCGGTGGCGTCGGGGATGCCGATGTCGATCTCGCGGTCGAAGCGCCCGAACCGACGGAGCGCCGAGTCGATCGAGTTGGGCCGGTTGGTCGCCGCCATTACGATCACGTGGGACGATTTCTTCATGCCTGGTGATCATAAGTTGTAACTTGAGAGCTTCTGACTCATATTTGTTGACTAATATCATCATCATCAGCAGCCATTAAACGTCCACTGTTGGGCAAAGGCCTCCCTGTTAGAAAGGGGTTTGCCATAATCCCCACGCTTGGCAGGCGGCTTGCGGATCGCAGTACGTTCACCGTGTACTAATAGGACGCTGCTGCCCATCCTCCGGTGATTCTGGTCGCAGTTTTAGGACACACCTGGGTCCATTGACTAATATAGGTTGGTGGTAACATTATATCTATCCATCTCATGAGCAAGAGGGTCTGTGTTCGATTCCGGGCCAGGCAGACAGGAGCGGATTTCCCTATAGACTGAGTAGACCCAGGCCTAAGATTTGCTGAGTTCTTATTTATTTATTTATGTGTTTTCATTCGCCCTTATCGTCATCCTCAGCTTATCGTGTTCCCACTGCTGGGACACAGATTAGGGACTATCCTCTCAGAGAGAGGTTAGTCCCTAATCTACCATGCTGGCCCAGTGCATATTGGCATATTTCATGTCTTTGAACTTTTGAGGTTCTAGGACACACCAAGATCTTTTTGAGCAATGGTATTGAAACTGCACATAATTTATTCAAGTACTAAATAAGTCATTGGTGCAGGGCCAGGGATCGAACCGGGTGCGGTCAAATTGTAAAGCGCACATGCTACTTGGCCACTTGGCCATCATCTCTCATTTACATTTCATTAGTCTTTTCTTTATATTAATAATTTAATATTTAATGTGTTTAAATCGTAATTTTCGTTTCTTATATCAAACTTTAGACTGCATAATAACTTATTTTGAAATATTATTAATTTGTACGTAAATTAAAGTTAATTTATTAATAAACTGGAAAGACTAATTCCCAAGATATAGATGTTAACTATACCTTTGGGCATTAGTGCGATATACGAGTGGAAATGTACCGATTACTGAATAAAATAATTTAGAATTATTTTAGTGTTTAATTTCAATATCCAGTAATCGCAAAAACCTAATAAATCATTATGTAGGTACTCCGTTTACTCACCATCCATAAGAGTGAGCAGCTGCGACACAATCCTTCTCTCCACTTCTCCGTGAGTCTTCTCTCTCTTAGGTGCGATAGCATCAAGCTCGTCAATGAAGATGATGGCAGGAGAGTTCTTGTCAGCCTCCTCGAACGCCTTGCGCAGGTTGGACTCGGACTCTCCGGCCAGCTTGGACATGATCTCCGGTCCGTTGATCAGGAAGAAGAACGCACCTGGTGGTACAAATATTTGGTATAAATAAAGTAACTTAGACAGCATGCAGTCAGCACAAACAAAAATACTGTAATGCAAAAACGACCAACTCACCAGCCTACAATAACAGGGCTATGCGGAAAGGGTGTACTAAGCCGAAAGGGGTACATACTATGTTATACTCATCATTATGAACATCTTTTACTATGGCACCAACCACAGAAAAGAGAAGTAAATAGAATGGAAATGAGAAGGGAAATTTGATACCAGGCATTATGAGTGAACCTTGATTGAACATTCTTATTTAGATCAACGCGACGAACTCCGCATCACAGTTGCTAACTGATTTCGAATGACTAACATTACGTTTATATGGGTACAACAAATATCTTACAAAAATGCCTTGACAGCCGTTCTAATTTAACAAAAAATTTAAATACTATGGGATCAACCATGAAATCGCGAAAAGAATATCAGCTGTTAGAACCATAGAAGTGATTATTAACATTTCACACTTGACAAAATGTATGGAACAACTGAATTTTTTTTCACAATTTCAGGGTTTATTACACACTAGCGACCCGCCCTGACTTAGCACGGGTGTAATTTACGTGCGAAGCCAGGGCGGGTCGTTAGTTATATATAATATTTAAAAAAAGCTGCGAACCATCCGCGAAAAATTATCTAATTGATGGTGAAAACCGCATCAAAATCCGTTGCATGGTTTACGAGTTAGCGGTTATACAGACAGACGCGGAAAGCGACTTTAGTTTATACTATGTAGAGCAATAATTATACATGTCGGAAAATAATACAATGATTGGGGATGATGTTTTTTTTCACGTTGGAGTCAATACTAAGTGTGGTCTTGCAAACAGATTGAATGTGTAGTATTGGCAGATCCAAGGAGGCATGGCCCTCATGTCCCCCCCCCCCCAAAACACCTAGCAATTCCATACATTCGACTCAATTTTTCGATTTGATTCCTTCGAACCTTAAAAAAAGAAATAAAAAATGAAAATGAAATCCTGGATCCGCCCCTGTGTGTAGTGAGTTTTTCTGTAGTTACCGGTCTCGTTAGCGACAGCACGCGCGATGAGGGTCTTGCCGGTGCCGGGCGGGCCGTACATGAGGATCCCGCGCGGCGGCTTCACGCCGATCGCCTTGAACAGAGACGGGTGCCGTAGCGGCAACTCCACCATCTCTTTGATCTGCGCGAGCTGCTTGCGACAACCGCCGATGTCGTCGTACCCCACCGCGTTCAGAGCCTCTTCTTCTTCCTGGAACAGAAAAGAGAGTTCGATAAATTGTTCTGAATAGTTTCGTGAACCTAATAACCAACAAAAAAAAACTTTCTGTTTACATTTCGTGTCAATATTTTATTCTATATGACGAAGCTTGTGTGTGAGGGGCGGGGGCGCCGATCGATGGCCGACCTTCATCAGAATATCTTGGTTCTATGGCGTGAGTATAGCGGCCGAGGAGAATGAGGAGACATCACTCGTACAATTACACAGGTTTTAATTTCGTAACATGATTATTCTTACAATGGAAAATTACTAGGACAATGTGTTCTGCCTCGTAACGAACGCTACCCTCCATCCAACAGTCCATATTCACAACTCAAAGCAAAGTGAGCTCCACCGAGCCTCCAACTGTCCCAATTCAAAACTGAGCTCCACCGAGCCTCGCGTGTCCGCGCGCCCTCACTAGCGCCTCTGCCGGACGGTATACCAACTTGATAAACTCTGAGTGGTTGTCAACGACACAACTTCACAACATAAAGAATTTCAGCAGAGTATGTTACTGCAGCGTTCCACCAGTGATGGCGCCACCTCCATCACTAGTCCCCCAAAACAAAGCTAGGTGACGCCTACCTACATAATCTAAGCCTTAAAAACTATCCGACGGTAGTTGTGCCAGAGTGCTGAAACTTCAACGCTCCGACATAATATGTATAAGTTGTGTGCGATTTTAATTGGACTTTAGGTTTAATATGTAACGTTGTGTGTGCTGATATATACCTGTATGTGAAATGACCTAAAGCGTGTAACTGAACCTATTTCAATATAATAAGTTAAATAAAATAGTCCAGTGATTTAGCAACGTCTAGTGGGAATTCCCAACATTTGTGTGCAAGGATTTGGTTCCACATTCGTGTTGAGTGCTGCATGCTGCCCAAGAATGGCAGGGGAAATCCCTACTGTCATCCTTTTTTTCTGAGAACTACAATCTAGATAACTTCACAGAGCATTGTTTAATGTTTAATGTTTAATGCACAATACACCACAAGCAGGACTTATCGTCTCCACCTCGTATAAGAATATTATACGTATCGTTATGTGATAATATTAATTTAAGAACTTATATCATATTTTCTTTGGAGTTTCTTTGCATGCTAGAATCCAGAAGGGGATATCCGCCAAAGAAAGTTAGTGGCATGGGCAGGCCACATCGTAAAGAACGGATAACCAATGGGGAAGAAAGGTGGAGAGTGGAGATCACAAACCGTAAGACTCAAGAGTAGGTAGTAGGTAGATCCAGATAAGTGGGTGGCTATGTTCAGCAGTGGATGTCTTCTGGCTGATGATGATGAAGAACTTATAACCATTGGAGCGAACAAGCGACCTGCGGCCGGTGGTGTAGCAAAGGTCCGCATGTGGCAAGCGGCCGGGCGCAGGTCGAACAGTCCCCTTTTTTTTTATTCTGCCACGCGCGGCCAAATTCGCAAAATTGCGATTGCCGCCTGAGTAAATAAGTAAATATGCTAATTATCTTACCTCCCGCTTGATAGGCTCTCCCTCGCAATGGATGACCGTGTCGGGCGCCACGATGCAGTACGGCGAGGGGTCAGTCTCCACCACCTTGAACTCGACGGCTCGCATGCCGCCGCGCACCATGAACGTGTCGTCGCGGTGGATCGGACGGTACGCTTCCATGAAGTACGGCTTCAGATATACTTCGAATAGGTTACTGGGAACAACATTAACAACTTAGTGGGCTAGGAGTTTCTGTCAAACAAATTAGGAGGCCAGTGTTGTAGATCAGGGGTTCCCAAACTTATTTTGTCTTCTGCCCACTTTGAGAATACATTATTTTTTAGCGCCCCCATTTTTTCACCTACTTAAAAACGACTATAACTTCAAATTAAATTAATCAATTATTGTGAGCTATATTAGCGGTGATGTTCACAAGTTGTAGTTGAGTCGAGAGCTCATGCAGTCAGTGTCTAAGAGGCCTCCTAGCTAAATGAAATTACAAATCACCCCCCAAGCCTCTACACAACGCTCCCATTTTTTTTCTGGGTCTCTTACCGCCCCCCTTTAGGCCTGCAGCGCCCACAAGGGGGCGTTATCGCCCACTTTGGGAAAGGCTGTTGTAGATGTTTACAGCTGGTAATCATTCAAAAATTATACCTAAATCACATCAATGATCATCATCAGTTTTGTCATTTGTTTTCCACTTGCTCTTTCAAGCTATGAATGTTTAATTATGGTGTTTCACCCGATTTAAATTGCGGTCCAGCTAAAACCTGATTCAGTTTCCACTTACAGCCCACATCCATGGAAATTATAGTTGGACAAAATATGCAAGAAAAAATTGTGAACCATTATAAAATAGTTTTGGACATAACTCTATGACATTGTTATACGCAATGAGGCAAGTTGATTACTGAATTTTATAATACCTTCACAACACAAATTTAATATAACATATAACATAGACAATCGAATAAATATTTTTCTGGGATAAAAAGTATTCTATGTACTTCGTCTGGCCTTCTTTCTTTGCAAAAAAAAAATCATTTAATATGTTGCTATGTTGCTGCGTTCAAGTGGAACAAACAAACACATTTTCGCATTTATAATACTATGATGATGAACAATGTCATGGTACAAGAGACATTCTTATTCTTATTCGAGATGGGGGCGATAAGTCCTGCACTGACATCCCGCTTGGGGTGTATTGTGCATTCTTGGGGTGTATTGTGCAATGCACAATACACCCCAAGAATGCACAATACAAGAGACATCATAATATGCCTCCGACACACTCCCAGGTTGTTCCTCAGTACATGATTCATACTGATTTCATCAGGTCAGATGCTGTCTCAGATATCAGACTAAGCTAATGATTTAACTGAACAATCAAGCCAACTTACCCAGTAAGACCCTCTACAGAGTCATCAATAGGCAGAATATGCACCCGCTTGCCATATTTGACGGAGGGGCACGGTGCTATAGACACTATATCTGACAGACGCACTCGCAGGTTGTTCCTCACTACACGGTTCATTCGGATCTTCTCATCGGGGCAGTTGTCGTCCGAGAGCACGATGCAGACTGTCTCCTTGCGGCGCTTGCCCTTCAGGAGGACAGTGTCTCCGCGGAACAGCTGCAGCTGCTCCATTTTAGCCTGAATGTAGAGAATAAACATTGTAACAGGCATGGTTGTATTTTTTATGACCTCATAAAAAAGCTGATTATAAATAGAGCCCATCAACGAAAACAAAATTTAAATTTATTCAAAAATAAATAAGTTATAAGTATTATAATTTCATGCTAGACAGAGAGCGCACTATACTGAGTTATGACGTCATGCCTCAGGCACGCCATACAAATACTATACAAACACAGGCTTTGCGAGAAAGGGACAGAGTATCCTCTCTATCTGTCTACTTTAAACGGTCATACCTCAGAGATTTATCAGCTAATTTAATATATATTTTTCAGTATGTGTAATGTATTTAGCTATTTAGTTATATTCATCGCTAAGCCTGTTATTGGTAATAAATTAAACATTAGGACACATGCCTATTGTCCGAGGTCATATTCGCAATATTATCTACTTTACCGTGATAAGGTTGTGGATGGACCTCCCGAAATTTCGGCGCAGTTACATGCACCATGTTCACGGGACGACTGAAGACTAACAAAAACAACAACAAAACGATCTACCTTATATACCTTATCTCTATCTTGGTCTTTTGCTACGGTTATCACTAGAACTCACTGTTCTTTAGTCTTCTCGTGAATATAGTGCATGCGAAATATCGGTATCTCCTGCCACAACCTAATCACGGTAAATAAGCCTTTATAAATAATTTTATTTTATAGCCTTCTATGCTGGTCAAAATGCTTGCTTCTCATCTGGCAATGATGACAATTTATATATTTTTCTGTCAAATGAATTATTGTGCTTTGTAATTGTACTTTGTCTTATCTAATTGTCATTTAACCATTGTTAAACCATTATATTAATCATAAATCTGTTTAAAAAAAAAAAAATGCTTACAGAGATTACTTAAATAGGCATAATTTGTAAAAAAAAGTTATTATTATCATATCATTCATGACTAATTTATTTCAGACTGAAATAATTTTTGTTTCAAATATATTAAAATTTTTGTTATAATTATTAACAAGATTCTGTACTAGGTAAAAACTAATAATCCCATATTCCTTATTGTACCTGATATGACATTGAAGCAGAAACTAGAGATTTGTGTACAATACAGAAACAGATGGATGCCTCGGATGGGCAGCGTTCGAGAAATTGCGTGACATCTTCTCGTCCAAGATACCACAGTGCCTCAAGACGAGGGTCTTTGACCAGTGTGTGTTGCCAGTGATGACATATGGTACTGAGACGTGGTCCTTGACTGTTGGCCTTTTGGAAAAACTCAGTCACTCAGCGGGCAATGGAGAGAGCTATGCTCGGAGTTTCTTTGCGCGATAAAATCCGAAACGTGGATATTCGCCAAAAAAACAGAGTCACCGACATAGCTGTTAAAATTTGCAAGTTGAAGTGGCAATGGGCAGGCCACATCGCTCGAAGAACCGATAACCGATGGGGAAGAAAGGTTCTTGAGTGGAGACCACGAACCGGAAGACGCAGCGTAGGTAGGCCTCCCACTAGGTGGACCGACGACATAGTGAGAGTCGCAAGTGAGAGTCGCTGGCATCCAGTGGATGGAAAAGGCAGGCTGTCGTTCAGTGTGGAGGTTAAAGGGGGAGGCCTATGTTCAGCAGTGGACGTCTTCTGGCTGATGATGATGATGATGATGACAGAAACAGTATTGAGCGTAATTTTTATAGCCTTTTATGCTGGTTAAGGTTCCTATGTTACTGTAAAATTAATTAATTATTATATATTATTTCTAGTATTTAAATATTTTAGATGTCAGATTTTTATAATATTATTAATTAGTGATCGACATCGGCTCCACTGTATTCTTTCCAGACAGCCTACGCTGTCTGTCCATCCTACCTTTTAACGGCTGTATCTTTCAACCCAAAATATATAATTATAATAGTCAGTTATAATTTTCACAGAATTGGTAATGTTACGGCGGATTAACTAACTAATAATATTAAAGTAAAAACTAATGGGAGGTCCCCATACAAAAAAGTTTTTTTTTGTGTTTGCTCTAATGTAAAACAGTAATACGTACAAGTCAAACTTGGCATGATCATAGTATAGTAAAACAACAATTAATAAATACTGGCCAAGTGCGAGTCAGTGACAAATTTCTGTTCACAACCAAGTTATACTGTCGGGCGCGGTCAGTACTTGGATGGGTGACCGCCTGGGCGTGATGTCTTTTTGTACTACCTTATTTTGTGGTGGTATGGAACCCTCAGTGTACGAGCCCGACTCGCACTTGGCCGGTTTATGTTTCTATAATATTGGCAGATACTTGAAATTGGCTGTCACCTAATAATTTTTTTGTCAGAATATATTTCTCAAATAATATCACTTGACCAAAAAATTATGTACCCAACCTTTTTTTTGATCTTATATTTAGAATGGCATCAACTACCATACCAACTGACTATGCCAACTCGCAAGAATCTATTGATGCCTCATTTAACATAATCAGTTAAGGCGTTAGGGCCACAGAAAAGAATAGTTTTTTTGTTTAAATTAGAACGGCTGTCAATTCGCCAGTTGCACCTACATAAACGAAACACGAGTCATTCGAAATCAGTTAGCAATTGTGATGCGGTGTTCCACGCGTTGATCTAAATAAGAATGTTCAATCAAGGTTCACACATATGCCTGGTAACAGATTTTCCATCTCACATCTGGCCTAATTACTTCTCTTTTCTGTGGTTAGGGCTGTACAGACCGACATACATATGTATAGACATACTTACATGCTACAATGCCCTCCACTTGGCTTTGCCATTATAGGGTTTAAAAAACAAAGTTCCCACTAAGCAATAGGATGTGTTTGAAATTACAGTGATAATTTGATACATAATGCTTAAGCTAAGGCCAAGTGACAAATAGACTACCAAGAAAACTAAATAAATAAATAAATATTCGGGACATTTTTGCACACACGGTCATCTGACCCCAAACTAAGCAAAGCTTGTGATATGGCTGCCAGAGACTGATATACATACATATATAGTTTTAAATACATACTTAAATAGATATTAACAGCCAGATATAGAACAAACACAAATGTTCATCACATAAATGTTTGTCCTAGGTGGGAATCGAACCCACGCCCCCAAGCTCAGAAGGCAGGTTCACTACCAACTGGACCAACGGGCTATCAACTGACTATAAATGAAATGAAATTATACAGACAGACGGACAGACAGACAACGTAGGCTCAGTAATAGGGGCCATTTGGGTATAGAACCCTAAAAACAATGATTGTAAACTTAGTTCTGCAATTATTTTCCGCAAGTAGCTTCATCATTGTTGAAAGTTGCATGTGCAATATGTTGCGGAAAGTTTTTGCTTCTACTTGGCATTCGTTACACTGAGTATTTAAATTATACCCAAATAGTTGTGGTAAAATCAGACAATGAAGAAATCAGGGGAATACCCTACCATAGAGTTTACTTGTTCATTTTGATATAGGCAAAATTGGTGCTACCAAATTAGATGCAGTGTTAAATAGAGAGCCACAATCGTATTTTCAGTACAAAAGTGACAGGCACTCTTAGAACATTTTGAGTTCATAATTTGGCTTACTGTTGTTTAACCTTGGTTATGTTTACTTGAATTAATGTGTTTAGTTTTTTACATAGCCTTTTGTTAATGAGATGTACCAAATGAACAAAATCTATTAAGGTCAATGATAACTAAGGTTGTTTAAGGGCTAAACAACTTTTTTAAATTAAATAATAGGCTTGCGTTTGACCTCCACTTCACCTGATGTTAAGCGATGCTGTCTACAATGAAGCATGTTTGCCAGGAAGGAAATGATTCCCTTGCGAATTGAAGGCACTCAGATTGTAACTATCGGGTAACACCCACATATTAAATTATCAGAAACAATTCAATTATTCATTGCCTTAATTTAACTAGTGTTTACTTTTGATGTCTTTATTAAGTTTCAAATGATGTTTAAAGGATGGATATAGAGGGTGTCTGGAGACTGAAGAAACGGCCGCGCATTCGCGCATTTGGAGTGCAACAGCGTGGCAGAACAACGAAACACTATCCTCGGATCACCGAGGACGCTCTGAGAAGCCTGCGCAGGCATAAAAGAGCTGCTGGCTTTCCTGGAGGAGACCGGGTGGCTGAATTAGCTGCAGACGGGTGACGCAAAATGGGCCAATGAATGGCCTAGTTGTGGTAAATGCCCGCTACACATGTAACAAGTAGATGTTAAAAACTATGGATTTTAAATTGACGTACTGAAAATGACAAAAAAATGCAGTGCTTACATAGATGGAAATCATGCCATTAGTTGTGAATTTGAGAAATTAGACATAACGGTATTGCAATATGCTATTAGTTAAATTTTATTAGTTTAAATATCTGTCTACAATTTTTGTAGTTTTATTTTGAAGCTAGTTTTAATGATCTTTGGGCTGATTTGTCAACCCTATTGTCATTGGTAAAATTCTTTTTATGAGCCTCATAAAGCAAATAGCCATAAATAGAATACCTAGTTGATACTTAGTTTGTACAAAATGTTTATTACTTAAAACAATACTGCCATTCATCCACTGTGATAGCTTTTTAGCGGAATGATAAAGCTATTTTGTAACAATTTTAGGTTAGAATGATGAGTCTATATTTGTGAATTTAATACATATAACAAAAGGGAATATCAGCATCATCAAATTATTTGTTGTGAAATGCCTCATACCTAGACATTTTTTTTAACATGAGATCATAAACCCATGCACAAATTATATAAATACATGTAATCCTGAACGTAGATTGACACTGTACTTTCAAGTATCCCCATAGCAATTTGATCATTGCACTACTCCAAAGGCTGTGTGTCAGAAACACATTTCACTGAGGTTGTTTACATCTTCATTCTAGAAGCATTCAATGCATAATAGATGCGATGGTGTACATATCAGATAACGATCTGGAATATTTCATGTTAATGAGGGACAAAGGAGACTGACCTGTGATAACGCCACGACAGAGTTGTCATCGCTGACGGCCTCCTCCACGATGAGGCGGTTGGGCCTGTCCTTGCGGCGCAGGATCGCGGTCGATAAATCATCAGGGCTGCAAAACGAAACCAAAAAACACCCATTGGCGTTTAGGGGTTCGACGGGCAAACTAAACTAGGAATCTAATAAGACACGACGTAAAACCACTCAAATAATAAGTTTTGGAGTGATTCTTTTTGTAATGATCTTGCAAAATTCGATTGGAAGAGCTTGGTTTGGGAACTCTGACATGATGACAAGCCAATTTCGAATAATCGTTTACAATGGATACGCCGATTAACAACTATTTAGCGCTTGGGCTGGTCGAATTTATAGTTGTTATGATAGAATATAGACTTACTTTTTATTGTCTGCCATTATAATCAAAAATTAATACAATAATTTACAGAAATAACTATTTTACGAAATGCCGAACGAACAATCACTTCACCACTTTTGACCGTGCGTGACGTTGCCGTATTTCATTTGTTCTTCGGAGACGGTAGATGTTGCCAGATTAAAAAAATTGTCTATGGAAAATCAGTGAGTTCTTATTTACACACGGAAAGTACCGGTTTATAATTAAAAAAACATTCATTCTCGTCAAGTCAGTGGGAACCGACAACTTTTTTTTGTGTTGGCGGTTTCCGTCCTGGGATTTCGCACCAAATTCAAAAGTTTTCAGCGATTTAAACAAAAAAATAATTATATAAAAAAACGGTACCGATGCCTGTGAATATAATCAAAGCTGTGAATACCGTTGATATTATTTTTTTCTGGGCAAGTGCCTTTATTAACTAAACAAAATACAAGCTAAAACTAAAACTACAAATACAGTTAGACTGCCCATAGACCGTTGAAGGTCTAAAGACAATCTAAATGCTCAAGCCCACTACCAGTTGGCAGCGTACCCAGCATGCTGGCGGCATTACCACGTTGAATGGCAATGCTTATGCGTTGAGCCAGAAACACGCCAGCATTTTGGTCACGCGTCGCAAGCGTGAACCTTATCGCGCCCAGATACGGTTTGCGGTCGCGTGATTTTCCAACTGAGCGGATTAGGTGCCGCAATTAGCTGTTGTCCGTAAGGCCCCTGTGTAATACCACAGTTTTTTTTTCTGTGCGTAATACCAAGGTTTGACATTCCGGGAGTGAATGGCACATACCTACGTCACTGCCTAGTTGCCACTTCATTGCTTCAACCCATCGAGATATAATTCCTATATAGACCAGGGTCGAAGCCTTCAAAAATGGTAAAAAGTGAAAAAAAATAGTAGTAGGATGAAACCTATTAGAAAAGGAGGGGAATATGATAAAAATGAAAGGAAAAATAAATTACGGGCGATCTGAGTTCGGGAAGTGGGAGGGGGTGAGTTTTTAAAATTTTTTTTTTTGAAAAAAATAAAATTAAAAAACCAAAACTTGGTTATTTGAATTTTTCACATAAATTTTGAGGTTATGTAAAAAAAAATTTTATTTAAAAGTTGTAGATCTTTTTATTACCTACAACTTTGCCATATAATTTTTTTTCATAGGACTTGTAGTTTTACCGGAAATCAAGATAAACCATTTTTTACCCTTAAAAACTCACCCCTTCCCACTTCCCGAACTCAGATCGCCCGTAATTTATTTTTCCTTTCATTTTTATCATATTCCCCTCCTTTTCTAATAGGTTTCATCCTACTACTATTTTTTTTGTTTTCAAAAATTATCGACCCTGGTCTAATAGTCATAATCTCTAGGTGAAAACAGTCAAAAACGTTTGAGCGTCTATGTCCATACATTGTATCAATTATATAGTTCATAATGCCATATTTACTCCAATTTAGACGTTATGTAGTTTGCATAGTGTTCAACGTTAGTCGTCCGCTGTCATCGTAGCTCTGGCATCACGCGGCGTAGTAGTCGGATCGCGGTTACCTTGTAACTAACCAAAAATTCAGCGCAATTCTTAGCGTGCGCCGAGTTTTGGTTCGGTAATTTTTTTGGCACGATTGTGACTCTATATTTATTGTATCTCGATGCAACAACCACAGAAATTGGGAAACAAATCTTAAATGAAATAAAATACAAAAAAACACCTCAAGTTTGTCAAGCGAAGCAACTCGAGTTAAACACGAATTTAATGGCGTAGGCTTGTGTCACCCACGTGACCTTTGCGTCTCGAAATGTCACACCTGGCGGCGTATATTATTTATTATGCTATTCATAAACCTTCGAACCAAACTTTATCAAAATCTTAAATTCATCCACTGACAGACAACGCCCAGCCTGAACCGCTTGGTCTATAGGTTAATAACTAAATTTTGCACAAGTATTCTCAATTCTGTCTAAAACGTAGTTGGACTTTAAGAAAGGATAAATATATCTACCTATTGGTGAGGCCGAAGGTCGATCAAAACGCGAACAAAACCGCGGTCATATAAACAAACCACATTTTTTAGTTATAAAAATGTTATTGCAGCTAATCGACCTGAAAAAATTTGGAACGAGTCGAGGGAAATGAGGAGGGAGAAGGGGGGAGGACTAAATTAGGGTTCTGCAGCACTAAACGAGTGCCCACTAGATCAGCGATAGAAGTTAAAGTTTTGGTTGTCATAGATAAAAGTTTTCAAAAACACTGTTTATTTTGAAGATCATGTCACTCCTGCCCTGTCTCCAGCCTTCCAGCCTGTGCTTCCAGCTACTTATATGCAAAAAGTCACGTCGATCCGTTGCTCTATTGCTGTATAAAAGAAGAACAAACAAACATACTTTCGCATTAATAATATAACTATGATTTCAAGTATGTAAATTACTGTTATAGAGTAATTGCTCGGTGTCAATTAAATAACTTAATCGAATATATTAGGATGGGCTATGTATCGTTGTCAAATTGCCGTACAGCTCTTCTCATCTTCTTTTCCAATTGATTTTGCTCGCGTGTGCTTAGCTCCTTTATAGCCCTCAAAATAGAGTTCAAGAGTGCCTGCGTTTCTTCTACAACATCTCTTTTATCTAAACTACCGTAGTCTCTGACATCAAACACGTAGTCTCTGAATTTCACGCCTTGTTCCATTGTGAATATTCTGTTCATATCTGCGATGAATGCTTCCAATTGCGGCGTCTTCATCTGCATCGCTTGTTGATAGCTTCGCAGCTCATCTTTTATCTCATCCCGATCCATTTTAGACAGCTCCCGGAAACGTTTCGCCAGTTTCCTTGTGTATCTATACTCAAGCTGATCGACTTCTCTGTACACGGCCCTGCAGTACTTCGACAGCATTCGTCCAGGGTAGTTCAGCAGTAAATCCAACATGGCCATGACGAAGTCCTCGAAAATATTAGTGCGCCGGATTTCGCTGGTCCGGAGTCCACTACGCAGTGCACCGCGTATATCACCATGCTGGAAGTCAGCCCTGTCACCTACCGTCTTTAGATTTGGCTTTCCATTCTCATCAAGTCTGCCAGTATCAAATATATCTATAGTATAACTATAACATATGGCTAAGTTTATAAAAATAATAACACATGTATGTTTTAGATGCAACATTTTTCTATATTTATATTGGTAGAGCAGTGGTATATAGTTGAGTCCTAGGATCGTAAAAGTAACTGCAAGTATTTCACGGATGGTAGCATCGTAATTTGATTTTAAAATGCATGGCTTTCTTTATTTTTTTCCATGTAATCTACGACAGCTAATAAAAATTTCATTTGAATATTATTTATTGGCTGCTCGTCTAGTTGGTACAGGCGGTGGAAAATGACCCATTGGAATACTTGTCTCGTCTTTTCTCCAATATGTCTACTCTCGCCTTCGCCGTACCGCTTCAAACGATAAATATAATTATCCATTTTCATATCATCGTAAGCAGTGTAAATAGCGTTCATTGCGTAAAAGAACTCGTTAATCACAGGATCACCGCTCGAAATCATTTTTAGGAAACTTTTTACTTTAACTTTTAGTATCTTGCCATTGTACTGAGAGTTTTTCTTCAATTTCTTGACGAATTTATCGAGAATCCTTTTAACTGAATATTCGATTTCGAGGCTTCTGATACTTTTGCTCAGCATGCTGAAGTATCCAGGGATTCTTTTAATCGAAAATCGTGTTAGTAACGTTTGGCAAATGTTCACAATAAAATCGTAGAATGGTCCTCTCGGCAGTAAAAGAGCTTTCGTCGTAGAAATATACTTAAAGGTGTAAGGAAAAGGAAAGGTTTCTTCAGACGAAGACGCACAGCTGCTGGGCTCTTTACTGGATTTATTTCTAGTGTCACTACTCTTGTCTGGGCGATTTTTCTTGTTGGAAGGAATAACCAGCTGACTTTTTACACCTGAGCTTTCTTCTGAACGTTCATTTCCTCTAGAATTAACAGCCAGGTGATGCACATCACTAATTCTTTGGCTGTCATTTTCTTGAAAAAGAATAGCTGGCTTATTTATTACACGTGTACTTTCTTTTGAATGTTTATTGCCTTCTTCCGGCCTATTATTTTCTTTTGAAATGGTTTCCAGCCCATTTTTAACATGTGTGCTTTCTTTTGGACGATCGTTTTCATTCGAACTAATAACCAGATGTTGTCTACTTGTATCTTCTGTACTATAATTTGGTCCAGAAGCTAAAGCTAGCTCATGTTTTACACTGATGTTTTCTTCCAGACTATCATTTTCTTTAGTAGATATAGCTAACTGATGTTCTCCACTATTACTTTCTTCACTGTCGCCTATTATAATTCTAAGTAAAACGTAAACAATCGCAATTTGTAAACATTTCATAGCACAACATTGGTTTCACTACATCTTGTTATCTCAACGACTCGCAAAGTTATTTCAGTAAGTACTATATTGTTAGTTTCCTATCTACATCACAAACGAGAATTTTTAATTGTGAACTTCTGATGAAAGCAAACAAATAATGGTTCTATTGGACAAACATTTATTTATTTATAAAAAAATGTACAAAAAACAAATTATAAGCAAACTACCACTAATCCTTAGCATATTGGAGTGGATTGCCCATAGACCGTTGAAGGTCTAAAGACAATCCAAATTCTCAAGCCCACTAACCTCAGCTGCAATCAGTTGGCAGCATATCCAGCATGCTGGCGGCATTACCACGCTGAATAGCAATGCTTATACGTTTAGCCTAGACGGTATGTTGAGCCGAATAAACGCTAGCATTTTGGTCACGAGTCGCATCAAGCAGGCGAACGTATATTTTTGAAAATGAGACGAGCTCCCGGTGCTCACACTAGGTGCTTAAAAATCTAAAACACAAATATTTATGTCCATATCAATAATTGTAATACTTATCTAACTGCGAAAATAAACTAGGTAGGTAACAAATGACCTATTCGAGTCTGAACGAACGGCGGAAAACATCTTGGTTTTTGGCAAGAAAATTTGGATTATATAGGACAAACAGAACAAAAACACCTTATTAAAAAAAAACTGGATATTAAAATAGTATCAATGCAGTCAGCATTTAGAGCACTTTGATTTAGAGCAAGAAATTACTTAAGCGTATTTCATCTATTTCTACGTTCCTAATGAAATTGTACATCGACACCAGTTTTCAGCACTTGATTTCTGTTTCCGAGCCAGGTCCTGATTTGTTTCTGTACCTGAAAGTAACAAGACAATGGAAAGTTATAGCCAGTTCGTGTAACACCCTATCCAACCTAATGGGTAAAGCAATAAAGTTAAACAGTCTTTCTTGACACTTGGTCTTCGCGAAGCTAAAAGTTTTCAGTATTTTACGAGTTCAGCTAGCGAACTCGAGACGTTGAGTTAAGATGTAGATAACTTTACTAATGATTTAGCTATTTTATTTTAGGAATTCCATAAAACAAAAATAAAACTACCAACTTTAAAAATTAAGGTGAACCAATTATTTTTAAAAGAGGTGGCGCCAAATCTGGATACGATTTTTTTATATTGCCAGATAAGACGAACAAGTCCTGGTACCTGATAGTAAGAGCCATTCATGTTATTCAAGCAAACATATCTCAAGAGCAGAAAAGAAAGATATCCATCAACATCGAGATGTGTTGGGTTCAGTCAGGTTATGTGGTACCCACTCGTAAGCTTTTGAGAGATCTGGTTCATAAAGTTGATGGAAAAAATTACCTGCCACGTGAAAATGGTGACCAGGGAAGCTAAAAGTGCGTCCTCGCTCGCGATGAGAACACAGCTGAACAACATGGCGTCGAATGTTGACAGACTCCATTCTTCACCCCACCTAACAAACAGATTTATTTAAAGAAATAAAAAATAAATTTCCTACTTAATGCACTGCTATAGTGAGATTATGCGAAAGAAACTGGAAGCCTTTAAGTCACGATAGTGGTTTAAAGGCAACCGTGCTCTATCGTAGACAGCATCACGCAATAATATCACGCAAGCTTACCTGTATTTAAAAAAAAACCCTACCCCGCTGTATATTACTCGCTATATTTATATAAGTATCTGTGTGTTTGTTAATATTTTACGAATCTTGAAGAAATGACAGAGGCAGCGGATGGAGTTTGAGTGAAATTGATCTCAAAAAAGTGGGAAATCTATAAATGCTCGATTAAGACCACAGTGTGGCGGTAAGTGGTGTGACAGCGAAGCAAGGGGATGATCGTCGCCGTAGAGTAGAGCACTGGTGCCGCCTCTGCTCGTCAACTCTACGTCGAGACATCAGATCAATGTAGCGAGCAATATTTCGAATGCCACTGCGAGTTGAACGTGCTCCTACCAAGTGACAGCGAAGCAGGAGGGCGTATGATCGTCGTCGTAGAGTAGAGCGCTGGTGCCGCCTGATTCTCTGCTCGTCAACTACACGTCGAAACATCAAATCAATGCAGAGAGCAATATTTCGAATGCCACTGCGAGTTGAAGGGGTACTCCTACCAAGTGACAGCGAAGCAGGAGGTATGATCGTCGTCGTAGAGAAGAGCGCTGGTGCCGCCTGCTTCTCTGCTCGTCAACTCTACGTCGAACATCAGATCAATGCCGCGAGCAATATTTCGAATGCCACTGCGAGTTAAAGGTGCTCCTACCAAGTGACAGCGAAGCAGGAGGGCGTATGATCGTCGTCGTAGAGTAGAGCGCTGGTGCCGCCTGCTTCTCTGCTCGTCAACTCTACGTCGAACATCAGATCAATGCCGCGAGCAATATTTCGAATGCCACTGCGAGTTAAAGGTGCTCCTACCAAGTGACAGCGAAGCAGGAGGGCGTATGATCGTCGTCGTAGAGTAGAGCGCTGGTGCCGCCTGCTTCTCTGCTCGTCAACTCTACGTCGAACATCAGATCAATGCCGCGAGCAATATTTCGAATGCCACTGCGAGTTAAAGGTGCTCCTACCAAGTGACAGCGAAGCAGGAGGGCGTATGATCGTCGTCGTAGAGTAGAGCGCTAGTGCCGCCTGCTTCTCTGCTCGTCAACTCCACGTCAAGTGCTCTCTCGAACAAGGTCCGCTCACTCGCTACCCAGTTTAGTCCGTCTAATGCCTAAAACACATACACGGTTATGCACCATTAGCACGCTAATAACAGCTGCAATAACGTTATAAAAAGCTGAATAAAACATTTTCTTTTAATGTTTCGCTGAAGTATTTTTTACAATATTTTTTTAAAATAAATGCTTGGTTCGAGAATAGTTACTTTTTATAGAGATTTGTCATCATTATGGTTGAACTTACTCTCTCGAAGAATGCCGCCAAGAATTTCGATAGCAACGTTTGTCTGGACTCAGTTTCTCCCAAAAGTCCTACGAAAAATAAATATATTTTAAGTTTGTACTTAGGTACGCCAAGTAACTCTAGTATTTAGTACTACTGAATTACTAATCGTTCATGATCATGCCTAAGTACATTCATAAGTAGACCTAAAAAAGAACGTACTTTCATCACTTAGTATCTACTGAAATATAACGGATTCTAATTTATTTTACTATCATTTTTTTTTGCTTCTAGTAATTTCTTTCTCTATCTGTATCTATTTTTTCTCTTCTTCTCTTCTCTTCGCGCAATTGTTTTTTCTATCTGTAATAATGTAAAAAAACTGTTTCTATGCTTTATTGATTTCTCTATCTGTACATGATCTGTTCTTTATGTTAAAAAACCTGTTTCTACGCGTAATTGGTTTCTCTATCTGCGCCTATGTTATTTTTTCTACGAGTATATTTGGTTTCTCTATCGGTATGTAATTTTTATTTTTTTTATTTACGTTCTTCGAGTAATTTGTAGTTCTATATGTAGACTGTACTTTTTAATTCTGTTTCTACGCGAGTATTTTTTTGAGTGTTTTTTTTTTTTTTTTTTGTGTATTTTTATGTTATTGTGTTTCTACGAGTAATTAACTTTTATACTAGTAGTAGTGTAGTTTTGTAGCAGTTGGTAGTGAACCTGCCTTCTGCGCTTGGGGGCGTGAGTTCTATTCCCACCTAGGGCAAACATTCATGTGATGAACATTTGTGGTTGTTATATAACTGGGTGTCAATATTTAAGTATGTATTTAAAAATATATAATTATTTATGTACATCAGTCTCTGGCAGCCATATTACAAGCTTTGCTTAGTTTGCGGTCGATGTCCGTATGTGCAAAAATATCCCAGTTATTTACTTATTTTTTTTTATTTCTGGTAGGTATGAACATTTCACAAATTGTACAATAAAGAGAGTTTTTGTCTATTTATAATTCAAGAATTATTAAAACAATACCTAGCCGATTATAAATATTGTAATTAGCTGGGAAATCGTATTTTCTTTCCTCTCTAAACTGCACTAGGTAGTATCGTAGTTACAAACCGTTTTTATCCGTTGCAACAAGTAGGTATCCAGTTAACCTATTTACCTGGGGCCGGAGTGGACAGCTGCCTGCAGACGGCCCTGGGGAGATAACAATAGTGAAATACAATCCGACGCGATGCCTTGGCCTAGACTGGACGGTGAGAATAGCCATTCAAAGCTACTAGCGTATCTCTTCTCTATCTCTTCTCTACATAGTACAAATTGAAGTCGCTTTCCGCGTCTGTCTGTCTGTCTGTATGTCTGTATGGCCGTTATCTACTCCTAAACCACGCAACGGATTTTGGTGTGGTTTTCACCATCAGTTAGATACATTTTCAAGGAAGGTTTATATATATAACTAGCGACCCGCCCCGGCTTCGCACGTAAATTACACCCGTGCGAAGCGGGCGGGCGGGTCGCTAGTTTTATAATAAAGGGTAATTTGAAGAAATAAAAACTTTAGCTTCTAATCTACAACGATAAAAGGGACATTATTTAAGAGGCCGCTCGCCGTCACAGCTGTCGCGCTCGCACATTTGTAACATTTTAAACCAACTTCAAAAAAAGGAGGAGGGTTCTCATTTTGGTTGTATTTTTCATCATCATCATCATCATCATCAGTAATCGTCCACTGCTGAACAAAGGCCTCCCTCGGAGGGGTGTTGCCATAATCCCCACGTGTTGCCATTTTAGATATTTGTTACCTCAGAACTCCGTCATTTATGAATCGATTGAGAAAACTTTCAGATTGGTTTCATAGTGTCAAATTTCATCAAAATCGGTTCAGACGTTTGGTTTTCAATTCAAAATAACATTATACATAATCCAAGTAAACAAATATGCGTATTTACTATTTTAAGTCGTTTTTTTTAAAATTGAAATCACTCATAATTAAAAAACGAGTCGTTCAATCTCCTCCGCTATCCTATAAAATCCTATACAGAGTGTAAAGGGAACACTCGAAGCCAAAAGAAGGTAATTGTACTCATCATTATGAACCACTTTTAGTATGGGAACAACTCTGAAATCGCGAATATAAAATCAGCTGTTCCATACATTTTGTCGAGTGTCAATGACCGTTTTATATAGAACAGCCGATATTTTTTTCGCGATTTCAGGGCTGGTCCCATAGTAAAAGTTGTTCATAATGATGAGTACAATTACCTTCTTTTGGCTTTGAGAGTGTTCCCCCTTACACCCTGTATATATCAACATGAAAACTGCTAAAACAATCCATCGTCTTCATCAAAATAGAATGACATACATGTGCGAAAGAGATAGCAAATGTTCATGGCTTAAAATCTTTTGCGAAAAACCTACCTTTTCTATTTTTAATTTATTTATTTATTGCATTTTAAATAGGTATCTACGTGTAGGAAAGAACGTAATCGTACTTATTGTAGCAGTGCTACATTAAAACACTGTACATAGATGAATGGCATTTATTGATGCTTAGGTTTGCTGTGCACTTATTAGTTAATTAAATGATAATTAACTGGATTATGGAACCCCCGCCGATGGCGACGTCTTAGGTGCAAGAGAGAGAAAAATATGTTGTGTGAATGAAGATGAGTTGATTGAATGATTGAGCGGAATTTAAACTGACAGATCAACAGAGACAATCAATATTTATGTTAGATTCGAACATATTGGGGGGCGGCCCATAATCCAGGATAAACTCTTAATTTATATTAATTCTAAACTTAACATATCTTCGCTAGTCTAGACTTAGAATTATGTTATATAATTCAAGTGTGTTTTAAATTTAAATTGTTAACTAACCGAAATTATAATACAATGTAATAAAATTGTAATACTGATTTTCTTTACCTTAATTTTGAATTACTTAGCCCTTGTAGATATTTTAATTTTAAATAGAACTAAAAACAGAATTGAAAAACAAAATGAATTCTAAATTTGGTTACAAACTAAATAGCTTTGTAGCTTTACAGAAATTGTAGGACATTTTCTAATGTCTATAAAAATACAGGGATACATGTATGTACTTAATTTCTTTAGATAATTAACTTAGTTTGAATAAGTATATTTAAAACCTTTACAGCAGGTTATTATATTTTATAATAAAATTACTCTTCTAGGGGTAAAATACATATCTTTCTAATGCTGGTTCGCACAATATGTTTATTAGGCATCATCACATCGAACGCCCTTACCTTATTATCCCTTCCGGGAAAGACCTTAACAATTCTACCCATAGGCCAGTTAAACGGAGTAACATTTTGATCTCTCATTATCACCAACATTCCTTCTTTGACATTTGGAGTACTATTTTTCCATTTAGGTCTATTTTGCAACATGTTTAAATAAGATTTATGCCATTGCTTGAAAAACTGTTGTTGATATTGTGTACATTGTCTCCAAAAACTGAGTCTGTTGGTGGGAATGTTGGTGAGATCCGGCTCTGGATAACTGGTTATAGGAGCTCCAGTCAGAAAGTGGCCTGGCGTCAAATATGACATGTCTGTGGGATCCGAGGACATAGGTGTCAACGGTCTTGCATTTAAAATACCTTCAATTTGTATTATTACAGTATTAAATTCTTCGTAAGTAAGCACAGTCTTACCTACTACTCTTTTCAAATGGAACTTGAAGCTGGCAACCCCAGCTTCCCATAATCCAGCCATTTCTGGACTGTATGCTGGCACATGATGGAAAGCTATACCCTGTTCACCAGCGAACTTTGATACCGCATTTTGGTGTACTGGGGTGGCCTGAAGCTTATACAATTCCTGCAACTGACTATTAGCACATTTAAAAGTTGAAGCGTTGTCACAAAATATTTGAGAAGGTTTATTTCTTCGTGCTATAAATCTTTTTAGACAATTCAAAAATGTTGGAGTTGTAAGGTTGCCGGCGGCCTCGAAATGTAAAGCCTTTGAAAAAAAACAAATCAGGACCAGAACGTAAATTTTATGAATCATTGGCTTCCTGACTCGTGCCATCTTTACGTAGAATGGCCCGCAGAAGTCTATGCCAGTCTTTTCAAAGATCCTGCCCGGAGTGACTCTTGGTGCCGGTAGAGAACCCATCAGCTGTGATGCAGCCTTTGCTTTAAGTCTAAAGCATACCAAACATTTATGAATTACCTTTTTTAGCTCACTGATTCCATTTATTAACCAGAATTTTTGATTTATAGCGGACAACAATAGCTTTGGACCGGCATGTAACAAGTTTTCATGCTCCTTCCTTATAATAAGTTTCGTTACATGAGACGACTTCACTAAGATTATAGGATGCATTTGTGCAAATGTAAGTTGTGAATTTTGCAGTCTACCACCAACTCTCAGTATGTCCTGTCCATCGAGGAAAGGATTAAGTGATGCAAGCGATCCCTTTGTGACTTTATTTGACTTTAAGCAGGCGATTTCAGCAGCATAATACCTTTGTTGATCGCTTTTAACTATTTTCAGCAAAGCCTTTTCTAATTCTTCAGGATGCAATTCACCTGAGTGTCTGTCTGACTTATTTCTTATCTGAGAATTGACAGTAAATCGCATTATATAAGCCACAGTTCGCTTCAACTTACTTAGGTCAGAATACTTTTCAAAGATGTCTTGGCCATCATTTTGAAGCGATACATTACAAACTTCATTAGAGTTTGCATCGTTTTTTCCTAGTTTTTTCAATTCAGGCAACTGTTGTTGGTTTAGAGGCTCAGGCCCTGCAGTTTCATGCTTAAAATTAATTTCTTTTAAAAATTGTGGTCCAAACCACCATAGATCATTATTCTGCAAGGATTGAGGCTCCACTCCTTTCGACAGGCAATCTGCAGGGTTGAATTGAATGCGAACATAAAACCAGGGCCAACTGTCTGTCAGCTCTTTTATCTTTATAACTCTGTTTGCAACATATGGCATTAACCTCACTGGATCTATGTTCAGCCACGCCAGCACAATCTGCGAATCAAGGTACAAGTACACCTTTAGGTCATCATAATGTGACCTCAAGGTATTATAAACTCTTTTTGCTAACATTGCCAAGATGAGAGATCCATTAAGCTCTTTACGTGGTGTGGAGAGTTCATTATTAGTTGAATTTGCTCTTGATTTAGAACACAACAATTTAGTATTGACTGTGCCATCAATTACGGCTCTGAGGTATAGACAGCAGCCATATGCAGCCTTTGAAGCATCAGCAAATCCAACTAATTCAACCTTTGTAGCACCTTGTACATTTATATGCCGAGTAACCTTAACAGAGGACATTTTAACTAAACCTTTTGCAAGACTAAGCCACCTTTCATTAAGATGCGCTGGGAGCCTGTCATCCCATGACAGTTTTTCATTATAAATACTCTGCATCAGCAGTTTCAAGGACATAACAAGTGGTCCCGCGAGA
Organism: Agriopis marginaria; assembly: GCA_932305915.1. NCBI lineage: Eukaryota > Metazoa > Arthropoda > Insecta > Lepidoptera > Geometridae > Agriopis > Agriopis marginaria. Next base: position 3,953,482 of record OW029932.1, read on the forward strand.
CCCATAGGGTCAAAAACCTTACTTATGAATGACAGTACCTGTCTTTTTGTGTTATGCTCAATAACTTCAGTTTCTGAGCATGTAATATATAAATTATCTGACTTAACGTTATAGCGTAAGCCTAATGTTTTAATGAAATCTGTATCTATGCTCATATCGACATCCTTTAGTGATTTTTCGTTTGAGGGAACGTTTTCCAGTAATCGGCTATCATTGGAGCCCCATTTATGGAGTTGGAATCCTCCCAGACCCAGTAACTCAACCAGCTGTCGCTTTAACTCTATCAAAGTGTTGATATCATTGTGCCCGGTAATCACATCATCGACATAACTTTGCGTTTTAATAACTGAAGAAGCTAGGCTATATTGATCCTTGAAACGTTCAGCTAATTCTATAAGGCATCTTGTAGCAAGGTACGACGATGACTTAAGGCCATATGTGACTGTGTTTAATTGTAAACACGTAATGGAATCATTTATGGATTCTCTCCAAAGAATGTTCTGAAACACCCTATATGGCAGGTGCAGCAGAATTTGACGAAACATTTGTTTAATGTCACATAGCAGTACATATCTAGGCAACCGGAATAGTAACAGAATGTCAAAAAGTTCATTTTGAACACATGGTCCATTCAGCAAAAAATCATTTAAACTTACCTTATTTCTTGTTTTAAAACTACCATCAAATACAGTTCTAATTTTTGTCGTGGGACTTTTTTCATTAAATACAGGATGATGAGGCAAGAAATGCAGTACATCTTTGTCGAGATCATATTTTGAAATGTCAAATGGCTGGGCATGTCCTAGGGCAATGTACTCATTAATAAAATCCCTATACATTTGATAGAGTCTGTTGTCCTTGGACAACCTATGTTCAAGATTGTAAAACCTCTGTAATGCAGCAGAGAATGAATCTCCAAGATTAATATCTTCTATCGGTTGTTTCAATGGCAATGCAACGGAGAATCTATTTTCCTCTAAAGTTACGGACTGCTGAAAAACATTTTCCGCATTTTCTTGTTCGGAGCCGCTTTCAGTAAATATTTCAGGTACTTTTTCTGCAGCCCAAAACTTGGAAATATTTTTATTTAAGTCAATGAGAGAAGTATCTTGAAAATGCTGACTTACATGAGCGCAGACAGTGATTGAATTACTGACCCTGGGAGAAACTACATACTGTTCAGGGACGGCTCCAGCTACCACATCACCAAAGTGTGTCTTGAGCAAATATGGTGGCCCTTGCCCCTCAAGCGGGAGAGGCGGACCTTGCAGCACCTGGAATAGTTCATTACAACCCAATAAGATATCTATCGGTGCAGAAGTATGAAAGTCTTGGTCTGCCAGTTCTAGAACATTATTTAATTTCAACTTCTCACGGTCTATTTTGAACTGAGGTAGATCAGCAGTGATTTTATCTACTATGCAACAGTCTACGTTTAATTTAAAATCATTTAATCGTGAAGAAATAGTTATCCGAGCCCTTTCTTTAATGGTTTTGGTCCCATCGCAGATACCAAGGACAGTTTTATGTTCCTTATATAGTTTTGGTTGTATTTTACCAATAATATCTTCACGAGCTAAACAAACCTGGCTCCCGGAATCCAGCATCACTCGAGCCTTTAAAGTGCTACCATCATCGCATTGTACTAATACCACTGCAGTTGGCAACAAAACATCTTCATTATTTTTATTGCAATGAAGTGCTACCTGCGCTGAAGGCATGTCGGTTAAGCACTGTTCTTTCTTGGTATGCATGCAAATTAGAGTATTATGGGAAGAACTTCTGCATTGCCTGCATTTAAAATTGAATTTGCACTTACCGATATGGTCGGTTAGGCATATTTTGCACAGCTTATGCTTCACCACGAAGCTGCTCCTGTCAGCTGCTGATGCTATTTTAAACTGTTTACATGCATATAATCGGTGCTGCATGTTGCAGTACTTACATGTCAGTCTTGGCTTGTCAGCAGAGGCAGCCGTGTTGCACATGAAATTGTACCTGCGCTCCTTGTATTCTTGAGTGGGTTCCGTCGGCATGGCTGTTTCTAGAGCAATGGCTCTGTTATCTATAAACGAGAGTAATTCCTCTAATGATGGCATCGATTTTGTATCATTTCTTTCTGTGTAGAACGTTTTAACAGTGAAAAAATCTAACTTTCTTTGCAAAATGCAAACTAATAATGTGTCCCACCTCGAAGTATCTTGTTTTAGGTTATCTAGTGCACCTAAATGCTGTTTTATCTGGGCAACCAACGTTCTATAGCTCGCTGCGTTTGCCTTTTTAATACTGGGCATGTCCAAAATTGAATTGACATGATGTGAGATTATCTTCACATTGTTGTGATAACGCTGTTTTAGAAAATTTAGGGCAATAATATAATTATCAGACGTGAGTGGCAGGTGCCTTATGACGTTCAGAGCATCACCAGACAATAACGTAGTCAGGTAATACAGTTTTTCGCATGAGCTTAATTGCGGATTCTCATCTACGACTGATGTAAACATGTTTATAAATGGTATGTACTCACTTGTTTCTCCAGAAAACATCTTTATGTTTATGCGTGGCAGGCGTTGAAACCCTGTACGCTCGTTTCCATTTTGAGGCAGCATTGAGAGATCATTGGCTGCGGCAGTGCTTTCTGGTCTTAAAATGTTTATTAAGGTGTTCAATTTAGCAAGGACCACGCAGTATTTGTCGTCTATATCATCAAAATTCTCAGTATCCAATGGATCAAGAACTCTGGCTTCAAGATTATTGCTTTCATAGTCTCCAAACGCCTTGTGGAGCCTTTCTTTCTTTACCAGAAGGGTTTCCAGATCCGCGTGAATGATTTCCTGCCCGGTCGCGTAAGTGTGGAGTTTAGTAATTACTCCTTTACAAATTCCACGTGCCGCAGCCAATTTCTTCAACATATCTTTATTTGACGCAGTCATATTGAGTTTTATAAAGTGAACTATTTATGGTTCTTCGATGTAAAACAATAGGAAAACTTGGAACATGGAATAAGGAGCATGAAAACTTGTTACTCTTGCACAAAATGACACAAATGATGCGAAATACAAATAAATGGAGAGCTTTTAGTTGAGTACACGAAAACCGGAACAAAATGGCGACTTAAAGAAAAAATATATCTAATATTTTGTTTGAATGAAGTAATGACAAGGTTCGTTCTTTTCTTCAGACACGTTGTTGCTATGCGGCTCGCCGTCGCCAAAGGTGGTCACTAGAGGGCGCTTAACGTCAAGGAATTTTCACAGAATCGTACGCAGCTTGGCCGTCTTCTCGTTCGTAATGTCGAATAAGCGCGCAAGATGGCGTCTAACGTCACGTACGCCCTAGTCGCTAACTAAGCGAGAAAGCAAATTTTGATTCCTCTTCTCGTTTCTTGTTATTTTTTGTCGCTTTTGGTATTGCTATTGTTATCACAACACCGGTAAACCGGATTGCCCGCGAAATCTCTATGTAGATTAGCGGGATTTTTATATTGCCGCAGTCACGATTGCTGCGCGGCTCGTAGGTCGAAGTCCACAATGAAATTTTTTCTTCGTATTTTTATTGGCAAATACACTTCACTGATGATCTTCGTTTAGATTTGACTTACCAACGTCCCCGTTGATACGTCTTAATTCGTATATTCTTTGCGGCGGCCGCGTGGCGATGGCCCACGCGTCCAACACGACACTTTTTTTGTTTAAATAAAAAAAAAACTTATGTAGCAGTGCTACATTAAAACACTGTACATAGATGAATGGCATTTATTGATGCTTAGGTTTGCTGTGCACTTATTAGTTAAGTATATGATAATTAACTGGATTATGGAACCCCCGCCGATGGCGACGTCTTAGGTGCAAGAGAGAGAAAAATATGTTGTGTGAATGAAGATGAGTTGATTGAATGATTGAGCGGAATTTAAACTGACAGATCAACAGAGACAATCAATATTTATGTTAGATTCGAACATATTGGGGGGCGGCCCATAATCCAGGATAAACTCTTAATTTATATTAATTCTAAACTTAACATATCTTCGCTAGTCTAGACTTAGAATTATGTTATATAATTCAAGTGTGTTTTAAATTTAAATTGTTAACTAACCGAAATTATAATACAATGTAATAAAATTGTAATACTGATTTTCTTTACCTTAATTTTGAATTACTTAGCCCTTGTAGATATTTTAATTTTAAATAGAACTAAAAACAGAATTGAAAAACAAAATGAATTCTAAATTTGGTTACAAACTAAATAGCTTTGTAGCTTTACAGAAATTGTAGGACATTTTCTAATGTCTATAAAAATACAGGGATACATGTATGTACTTAATTTCTTTAGATAATTAACTTAGTTTGAATAAGTATATTTAAAACCTTTACAGCAGGTTATTATATTTTATAATAAAATTACTCTTCTAGGGGTAAAATACATATCTTTCTAATGCTGGTTCGCACAATATGTTTATTAGGCATCATCACATCGAACGCCCTTACCTTATTATCCCTTCCGGGAAAGACCTTAACAATTCTACCCATAGGCCAGTTAAACGGAGTAACATTTTGATCTCTCATTATCACCAACATTCCTTCTTTGACATTTGGAGTACTATTTTTCCATTTAGGTCTATTTTGCAACATGTTTAAATAAGATTTATGCCATTGCTTGAAAAACTGTTGTTGATATTGTGTACATTGTCTCCAAAAACTGAGTCTGTTGGTGGGAATGTTGGTGAGATCCGGCTCTGGATAACTGGTTATAGGAGCTCCAGTCAGAAAGTGGCCTGGCGTCAAATATGACATGTCTGTGGGATCCGAGGACATAGGTGTCAACGGTCTTGCATTTAAAATACCTTCAATTTGTATTATTACAGTATTAAATTCTTCGTAAGTAAGCACAGTCTTACCTACTACTCTTTTCAAATGGAACTTGAAGCTGGCAACCCCAGCTTCCCATAATCCAGCCATTTCTGGACTGTATGCTGGCACATGATGGAAAGCTATACCCTGTTCACCAGCGAACTTTGATACCGCATTTTGGTGTACTGGGGTGGCCTGAAGCTTATACAACTCCTGCAACTGACTATTAGCACATTTAAAAGTTGAAGCGTTGTCACAAAATATTTGAGAAGGTTTATTTCTTCGTGCTATAAATCTTTTTAGACAATTCAAAAATGTTGGAGTTGTAAGGTTGCCGGCGGCCTCGAAATGTAAAGCCTTTGAAAAAAAACAAATCAGGACCAGAACGTAAATTTTATGAATCATTGGCTTCCTGACTCGTGCCATCTTTACGTAGAATGGCCCGCAGAAGTCTATGCCAGTCTTTTCAAAGATCCTGCCCGGAGTGACTCTTGGTGCCGGTAGAGAACCCATCAGCTGTGATGCAGCCTTTGCTTTAAGTCTAAAGCATACCAAACATTTATGAATTACCTTTTTTAGCTCACTGATTCCATTTATTAACCAGAATTTTTGATTTATAGCGGACAACAATAGCTTTGGACCGGCATGTAACAAGTTTTCATGCTCCTTCCTTATAATAAGTTTCGTTACATGAGACGACTTCACTAAGATTATAGGATGCATTTGTGCAAATGTAAGTTGTGAATTTTGCAGTCTACCACCAACTCTCAGTATGTCCTGTCCATCGAGGAAAGGATTAAGTGATGCAAGCGATCCCTTTGTGACTTTATTTGACTTTAAGCAGGCGATTTCAGCAGCATAATACCTTTGTTGATCGCTTTTAACTATTTTCAGCAAAGCCTTTTCTAATTCTTCAGGATGCAATTCACCTGAGTGTCTGTCTGACTTATTTCTTATCTGAGAATTGACAGTAAATCGCATTATATAAGCCACAGTTCGCTTCAACTTACTTAGGTCAGAATACTTTTCAAAGATGTCTTGGCCATCATTTTGAAGCGATACATTACAAACTTCATTAGAGTTTGCATCGTTTTTTCCTAGTTTTTTCAATTCAGGCAACTGTTGTTGGTTTAGAGGCTCAGGCCCTGCAGTTTCATGCTTAAAATTAATTTCTTTTAAAAATTGTGGTCCAAACCACCATAGATCATTATTCTGCAAGGATTGAGGCTCCACTCCTTTCGACAGGCAATCTGCAGGGTTGAATTGAATGCGAACATAAAACCAGGGCCAACTGTCTGTCAGCTCTTTTATCTTTATAACTCTGTTTGCAACATATGGCATTAACCTCACTGGATCTATGTTCAGCCACGCCAGCACAATCTGCGAATCAAGGTACAAGTACACCTTTAGGTCATCATAATGTGACCTCAAGGTATTATAAACTCTTTTTGCTAACATTGCCAAGATGAGAGATCCATTAAGCTCTTTACGTGGTGTGGAGAGTTCATTATTAGTTGAATTTGCTCTTGATTTAGAACACAACAATTTAGTATTGACTGTGCCATCAATTACGGCTCTGAGGTATAGACAGCAGCCATATGCAGCCTTTGAAGCATCAGCAAATCCAACTAATTCAACCTTTGTAGCACCTTGTACATTTATATGCCGAGTAACCTTAACAGAGGACATTTTAACTAAACCTTTTGCAAGACTAAGCCACCTTTCATTAAGATGCGCTGGGAGCCTGTCATCCCATGACAGTTTTTCATTATAAATACTCTGCATCAGCAGTTTCAAGGACATAACAAGTGGTCCCGCGAGACCCATAGGGTCAAAAACCTTACTTATGAATGACAGTACCTGTCTTTTTGTGTTATGCTCAATAACTTCAGTTTCTGAGCATGTAATATATAAATTATCTGACTTAACGTTATAGCGTAAGCCTAATGTTTTAATGAAATCTGTATCTATGCTCATATCGACATCCTTTAGTGATTTTTCGTTTGAGGGAACGTTTTCCAGTAATCGGCTATCATTGGAGCCCCATTTATGGAGTTGGAATCCTCCCAGACCCAGTAACTCAACCAGCTGTCGCTTTAACTCTATCAAAGTGTTGATATCATTGTGCCCGGTAATCACATCATCGACATAACTTTGCGTTTTAATAACTGAAGAAGCTAGGCTATATTGATCCTTGAAACGTTCAGCTAATTCTATAAGGCATCTTGTAGCAAGGTACGACGATGACTTAAGGCCATATGTGACTGTGTTTAATTGTAAACACGTAATGGAATCATTTATGGATTCTCTCCAAAGAATGTTCTGAAACACCCTATATGGCAGGTGCAGCAGAATTTGACGAAACATTTGTTTAATGTCACATAGCAGTACATATCTAGGCAACCGGAATAGTAACAGAATGTCAAAAAGTTCATTTTGAACACATGGTCCATTCAGCAAAAAATCATTTAAACTTACCTTATTTCTTGTTTTAAAACTACCATCAAATACAGTTCTAATTTTTGTCGTGGGACTTTTTTCATTAAATACAGGATGATGAGGCAAGAAATGCAGTACATCTTTGTCGAGATCATATTTTGAAATGTCAAATGGCTGGGCATGTCCTAGGGCAATGTACTCATTAATAAAATCCCTATACATTTGATAGAGTCTGTTGTCCTTGGACAACCTATGTTCAAGATTGTAAAACCTCTGTAATGCAGCAGAGAATGAATCTCCAAGATTAATATCTTCTATCGGTTGTTTCAATGGCAATGCAACGGAGAATCTATTTTCCTCTAAAGTTACGGACTGCTGAAAAACATTTTCCGCATTTTCTTGTTCGGAGCCGCTTTCAGTAAATATTTCAGGTACTTTTTCTGCAGCCCAAAACTTGGAAATATTTTTATTTAAGTCAATGAGAGAAGTATCTTGAAAATGCTGACTTACATGAGCGCAGACAGTGATTGAATTACTGACCCTGGGAGAAACTACATACTGTTCGGGGACGGCTCCAGCTACCACATCACCAAAGTGTGTCTTGAGCAAATATGGTGGCCCTTGCCCCTCAAGCGGGAGAGGCGGACCTTGCAGCACCTGGAATAGTTCATTACAACCCAATAAGATATCTATCGGTGCAGAAGTATGAAAGTCTTGGTCTGCCAGTTCTAGAACATTATTTAATTTCAACTTCTCACGGTCTATTTTGAACTGAGGTAGATCAGCAGTGATTTTATCTACTATGCAACAGTCTACGTTTAATTTAAAATCATTTAATCGTGAAGAAATAGTTATCCGAGCTCTTTCTTTAATGGTTTTGGTCCCATCGCAGATACCAAGGACAGTTTTATGTTCCATATATAGTTTTGGTTGTATTTTACCAATAATATCTTCACGAGCTAAACAAACCTGGCTCCCGGAATCAAGCATCACTCGAGCCTTTAAAGTGCTACCATCATCGCATTGTACTAATACCACTGCAGTTGGCAACAAAACATCTTCATTATTTTTATTGCAATGAAGTGCTACCTGCGCTGAAGGCAAGTCGGTTAAGCACTGTTCTTTCTTGGTATGCATGCAAATTAGAGTATTATGGGATGAACTTCTGCATTGCCTGCATTTAAAATTGAATTTGCACTTACCGATATGGTCGGTTAGGCATATTTTGCACAGCTTATGCTTCACCACGAAGCTGCTCCTGTCAGCTGCTGATGCTATTTTAAACTGTTTACATGCATATAATCGGTGCTGCATGTTGCAGTACTTACATGTCAGTCTTGGCTTGTCAGCAGAGGCAGCCGTGTTGCACATGAAATTGTACCTGCGCTCCTTGTATTCTTGAGTGGGTTCCGTCGGCATGGCTGTTTCTAGAGCAATGGCTCTGTTATCTATAAACGAGAGTAATTCCTCTAATGATGGCATCGATTTTGTATCATTTCTTTCTGTGTAAAACGTTCTAACAGTGAAAAAATCTAACTTTCTTTGCAAAATGCAAACTAATAATGTGTCCCACCTCGAAGTATCTTGTTTTAGGTTATCTAGTGCACCTAAATGCTGTTTTATCTGGGCAACCAACGTTCTATAGCTCGCTGCGTTTGCCTTTTTAATACTTGGCATGTCCAAAATTGAATTGACATGATGTGAGATTATCTTCACATTGTTGTGATAACGCTGTTTTAGAAAATTTAGGGCAATAATATAATTATCAGACGTGAGTGGCAGGTGCCTTATGACGTTCAGAGCATCACCAGACAATAACGTAGTCAGGTAATACAGTTTTTCGCATGAGCTTAATTGCGGATTCTCATCTACGACTGATGTAAACATGTTTATAAATGGTATGTACTCACTTGTTTCTCCAGAAAACATCTTTATGTTTATGCGTGGCAGGCGTTGAAACCCTGTACGCTCGTTTCCGTTTTGAGGCAGCATTGAGAGATCATTGGCTGCGGCAGTGCTTTCTGGTCTTAAAATGTTTATTAAGGTGTTCAATTTAGCAAGGACCACGCAGTATTTGTCGTCTATATCATCAAAATTCTCAGTATCCAATGGATCAAGAAATCTGGCTTCAAGATTATTGCTTTCATAATCTCCAAACGCCTTGTGGAGCCTTTCTTTCTTTACCAGAAGGGTTTCCAGATCCGCGTGAATGATTTCCTGCCCGGTCGCGTAAGTGTGGAGTTTAGTAATTACTCCTTTACAAATTCCACGTGCCGCAGCCAATTTCTTCAACATATCTTTATTTGACGCAGTCATATTGAGTTTTATAAAGTGAACTATTTATGGTTCTTCGATGTAAAACAATAGGAAAACTTGGAACATGGAATAAGGAGCATGAAAACTTGTTACTCTTGCACAAAATGACACAAATGATGCGAAATACAAATAAATGGAGAGCTTTTAGTTGAGTACTTAGACGAAAACCGGAACAAAATGGCGACTTAAAGAAAAAATATATCTAATATTTTGTTTGAATGAAGTAATGACAAGGTTCGTTCTTTTCTTCAGACACGTTGTTGCTATGCGGCTCGCCGTCGCCAAAGGTGGTCACTAGAGGGCGCTTAACGTCAAGGAATTTTCACAGAATCGTACGCAGCTTGGCCGTCTTCTCGTTCGTAATGTCGAATTAGCGCGCAAGATGGCGTCTAACGTCACGTACGCCCTTGTCGCTAACTAAGCGAGAAAGCAAATTTTGATTCCTCTTCTCGCTTCTTGTTATTTTTTGTCGCTTTTGGTATTGCTATTGTTATCACAACACCGGTAAACCGGATTGCCCGCGAAATCTCTATGTAGATTATCGGGATTTTTATATTGCCGCAGTCACGATTGCTGCGCGGCTCGTAGGTCGAAGTCCACTTATGCCTTAGGAACGTACCTTAATTTTGGCACGCATGCTACTCGACAAATTGCAAGGGGACCAGCCATCGATCTTACTTCTTGGAAATCGTCGTTCCTAAAAATATTCAAAACATTTCAACTTCAACTTTTACTATGGGACAACCCTGAAATCGCGAAAATAAATCAGCTGTTCCATACATTTTGTCGAGTGTCAATGACCGGTTTCTATAGAACAGTTGATATTTTTTTCGCGATTTCAGGGCTGGTCCCATAGTAAAAGTTGTTCATATTGATGAGTACAATTACCTTCTTTTGGCTTCGAGAGTGTTCCCCTTACACCCCGTATATAAATCATACTAACACACACATCACTTATAACATGGGGGTTTTTTGAGACACACTTGGTATATCCAAAGCGATCCAAAGGCAGCGCTAGCCTATGGGGTATAGCGAGAGTAACGTTCACTCCAGGCGCCAGAAAACAAGGGGCGCCAAAACGCCAGAAGCGAAAAAAAACGAGCGAAAATGTAATTTTTATGGCGCTTCACGCCTCGGGGAGGGGCCGGAGCACAGACAAGGTAAAGCTACTACGTAGCCCAGACTTGTAGTTACGATTATTTTCAATGGAAACGATTCAGTCAAATGTCTGAGGAGCGGGGTGAGGGATTGGCAATTGTTGCCACAATATTTTTTAATACAACCAGACGTAGCGCGGTTTTAAATAATAAAAAATGTGTAAAAAACATCACGTGATTAATGGACGGCCCCTAAGTTTGTAAGACCGGTCGTTATAATAATATACAATTGTTAAAGGCACAAAGCCGCGAGTAGCGTTCAGTGTTAGTGCGGCACACCTCTCGACACCCTAAGCCAACGACAATGTTGCCCCTCCGGCGCCACAATATAGGGTAGTCTTCATGGGGGCCTATTAAGTGGGTGGCAAACAATCATCCACCACAATACTTTGAGATGAGGCTTAATTGGCGGGTACCTCATACCATAGATAGACTAGCTCGACACCATCGTGAACTCACGACAAAAGCCCAGAATGTTCTAATCCTATACTGTACAATAGTTTCATATTCCTTTTTGTACACATTCCATTTAATTTACCTCTTGATGTTGGCTTCCGACCGACAAATGTCTCTCAAAAGTCCGGGATAGACCCGTGAATTAATTAAAATAAATACAATTGAAATACTACTAATAATACGTAATGTACTTCTCTATTTGAAAGGGTCCCATTAAATTACGCAACAGAAAAATAGCTGTGACCTCGCGGTATTAACCGCAATCTCCGAGCATTTTATTAGAAAAAAAGGATTCCGTTTTACTCTTAATTACTCTCTGATCAGTTTTTTTAAGCTGTTTACGGTTAACTGTACGTACACCGTGTATAAGGACGCTGCTGCCCATCCTCCGGTGGTTCTGGTCGCAGTTTTAGGAAATACCCAGTTTTAGGGAAAACGATTTATTCATTACAAATCATAATATTTGTTTATCAAAATCGGTTCAGTAGTTTGGTTTTTAAATCAAATTTGGTTTTAAAAAAAAATTGGAAAAATTATTTACTTGGATTTCATAATATTTTAATCCAAGTAAACGAAATTACGTATTTCACTTATTTTGAAGTTTTAATAAAAGTATATAAATAATAGGCTTGCGTTTGACCACCATCACGCCTGATGTTAAGCGATGATGCAGTCTACGTTGGAGCACGCTTGCCTAGAAGAAACCGATTCACTCGAGATTTAAAGACACCCAGATTGTAACCATCGGGGAACACCCATTCAGGCAGCGCATATTAGCGTGAACAGGGATATTTCTTACCTCCCATGAACATAATGCGCGTAGAACTCCTCCTGAAAGACCATCAGCGACAGGCCCAGTCTAGTGCAGACCTTCGGAAGGGCACCCACTGGTGAGGCCAAGAACCTCTCCACCAGCCAGCTGGTGATCAGGACGAAGCTATAGGAGGTCCACCACGCTATGGACGCTACTGCCCACTTGTACGCTTGGCTTCTAGGAAGGTTGCTCTGCCATGGGGTCATCAACTGGAAAATCACCGTGAACGTTGTATTTCCTCGATTAAATAAGTAAAAGATTAAAAAAAGTATACCATTGTAGGTCTGTACGCTTAGCCCCAGATTTGATAGTTTTCGAAAACTTTTTTCGTTTACGTATTGTTCCATACATTTTAGTAAAGCGCCTCTATCGGAAACGTGGAGAAACTAAAATCGGTAGTAAGCGGCGGTATAGATTGCGTTTTCGAATACTATCAAAACTTGTACTAAGGGTTCTGGTGCCACTTAAAATCAAGCAAAAAGCGCGAGCGCCTGGCGCGTGACCATAATTTCCATTCAGCGTGGTAATGCCGCCAGCATTCGAGGTACGCTGCCAATATCAACTGATAGTGCGTTTAAGCATTTGTATTGTCTTTAGACCTTTAACGGTCTATGCTGGCTGCTGAATCAGAATATTTCAGAATATTTATATTTTCGCATTCTCAATTCTCTAATTTATGGCAACACCCCTTTCTAAGATGGAGGCCTTTTGTTCAACAGTGGACGTTTAATGGCTGATGATGATGATTCTAAATTCTCAATTGAATGCTTTTAAGATTTTGGTACGTATCTGCGTGATACGTACCCCTGGCACATATCACGCAGAACAGATGGCCGATGGGGCCGAAAGGTTCTGGAATGGAGACCACGGACCGGTAAGCGCAGCGTAGGACGTCCACCCACAATACCACCCACAGACGACCTAAAAGAGACCGCAGGGAACCGCTGGATGCAGGCCGCTTCCAACCGGCCCTTTTGGAGATCGATGGGGGAGGCCTATGTGCAGCACTGGACGTCCTATGGCTGAAATGATGATGATGACGTCCTCTGGACTCGATTAGCACAGAACCGAGGTAGATGGCATAACAAGAGAGTTGTCTATACCCAGTAGTGGGATAAGGAAGGCTGTGGATGGTGATGTTCTTTTTTTATGCCATAGGTGGCAAACAAGCAGAGGGGCTATCTGATGGTAAGCAGTCACCGTCGCCTATGGATACTTGTAACACCAGAGGCATCACAAATACGTTGTCGACCCACTATTAACTCGCTTTTTGAAGAACCCCATGTTGTAGCTTCTCGGAAACACCGTAGAAGGTAGCTTATTCCACTTTTTGCAGGTATGAGGCAAGAAGGATGGTGTGATAATCTGATTAGTAATGGATACTTACGTGCAGCAGTAGTAATGCTCCTGGGACAGTGAACCCTGGGCAAGCTCTCCTCATAGTCTGCATTAGACTCCATTCCCTCGCCAGGGTTGTGGCTTTCCAACTTTCATCAGCAGTTGTTGAACTGTCTGTAATAATCAATTGTATTTTTACCATTCCCACTCGTGAATAGGTTTATGCTTTCTTCGAAAAATGGGAACATTACTATTCATAATCGAACACATGATTTGAAACATTGCACATATCATTGAGAAAACATAATTGTTGGCCCAACACTAAAACGTATGAGCAGTTCATAGTGAATAATTGTTACGGCAAAGATTTAACTGTTATTTTTTTCAATATATCAATATAGACACGGGTCTAGCCCGGACATTTGGTAGGCATTGGTGGAGCCGAAGCCAACACCAAGAGGCCCCGTTGAATATAAAAATACAATTATGTGATGTGGATAAAATGGAATATTAAACTATTGTACAGTATAGGATATAAAAAGTCTGGGCTATTGAGGTGAACAACTTGTAGATGGGAAAACAGGTCTATGGTATGAGGTACGGCACCCGCCAATTATGCCTCATTTCAAAATATTTTGGCGGGTGATGACTTGCCACCCACTAAATGGGCCCCCCATAATGGCTGCCGCATTTTGGCACCGGAGAGGCAACATTGGCGTGGGTGGCTTAGGGTGTCGAGAGGTGTGCTGCACTTTCACTGAGAGCTACTAGCGGCGTTATGCCCTTTAACACTTCCACCCTGGAGCTTAGGTTCTTAGCTCTTGCGGTTTCCACCCCCAGACGGCCGGTTAAGGCAAGCCACGGGTCAGGGTCTCTGGGGTTTTAGACCCATGGAATCGGGGTACGCGGTGTCGCCACTCACCGACGGCTCGCCATAAAGCCGCCCCTGCGTTTATATTTTTTTTATTGTTAGTAACAACAATAGTATGATATTGTCAGTCTTACAAATGGTATTGATGTAAAAACATTACTCATATTGATTTTATAACAAAATACCTTGTCACCGTGAAAAAGATTTTTACTACAAAATCAAAAGAATGTTGCCCCTTTATGACCTGTATCTCTCCTTGGTCAGCGTTCCAAGCCCTTTGCTACAAAATCAACTGTGTACAGTACGACAGTGTTTTTTATCTTCAACAATGTTATGATAATTTGCGAGCGAGAAAACTGCAGACAGTAAGAGCCCCCTAAAGCTCACAACAAACTGTAGGTGGGCATGGCCAATAGTACTTACTTAAGTTGGTACTTTAAGCATACCTTTAATCACTGGTGGATTATATTCAGCCCAGTTTATAAAGAAAATATCGCAAGTGCATTGCTTCCAATGTATCCACGCTACTCTCATAAGCTGCAAAAATAAACATACACCATTTTAATGTTATAGACAATTCTAAAATTTCGTCAGGGTTCGAATCTGCGCCATCGCATCGGGTATACCTACGTCCCGAGCGTTCTAAGTATCCGCCTAGCTACGGCTGCCATCCTGTAGGGCGCAACCGGACTGTTTTTTTTTTTGCCAAACAAAAAAGCTGAATTAAAAAGCTAAAGAACACGTAATCATTAAAATGTCTTGCTATAAAAATAAAACAAGTATAAAAATAAAAAAACCCGCCGTTAAAATCAGATAATCTTCAAACGGCTAGACATATTTTATTGAATTCTTTCGATCAACCACACAGACAAACAGATACCAGGGGCCTTACGGACAACTGCTATTGCGGCACCTAATACGCTCAGTTGGAAAATCACGCGACCGCAAACCGTATCTGGGCGCGATAAGGCTCACGTTCACGTGATTTTCCAACTGAGTGGATTAGGTGCCGCAATTAGCTGTTGCCCGTAAGGCCCCAGATCCACAAACACACACGTTAAACTTATAACACCCCTCTTTTTGCGTCGGATATTAAAAAACAAAATACCTATAAACTATTCTCATTGGAGACAAGTTGCGCGCTGGATATAAAAGCTAAATTATAGTATTAGCGATAAGTAATTTAATTTGTTACGGGAAAATCAGGAACATTCTTATAAAATCACTTTTTTTAAACTTATTACTAAACTAAATACAGTAGAATCAGTTTATTATGACATCGAAAGGAATTGACAATCACGTCATAATAAGCGGACGTCATACAAAGCATTTTGTGAAAAAAACAATTTTTTATGTAAATATATGTACTTAAGTATTTTAATAGATAAACAGAATATTTGTATATTATGTATATTATGTATACATACATATTAAATCAGAATAAAAATTGCATGTTATGCAGTACATACATATTTTTTATGTAGGTAATCTGTAATTTTAGTCTGCTTTTGTTTTTTTCATTTTATTGTAAAAACAGTCTATAATACAATTGTGTATAGAAGACATCACAATGTCGGTCATTATGACCGAACATAATTTATTAAAAATGGGTCATAATAAGTAACATGTCATCGTAAGGGAAGTCATTATATCCGACTTTTTTATAAAGAATTTTATATGAAAACCAAACTTCGTAGTGTAATTACGTCATAATAATCGGTTGGTCAATATAGGCGGAGTCATAATAAACGGATTCTACTGTACTTAAACTAACCTTTAAAGAAACAGCGGAGAAGATGAAGTCCCTAACAGTTATATCCTCAGCTCGAGACAGCGGAAGCATCATGCCAAGTGTACCACCTTCAGCTGCCAACGCGTGGAGAGTTGCGATAAGTGCTGCCTTTAAATAAATAACATCTATAAATAGTTAATAAATAAATTACATATAGTTAAACAAAACGAAATAAAATTGTTAATTTAAAAACAAAACCTTTTTTAACTGACTTCAAAACGGAGGAGGTTGTCAATTCGACTGTATGTTTCTTTAAAGTTTTTTTAAACAAGCTTTTTGGCATCCGCCATATTGAATTTAGTCATTTTTGTAACGTCAATTCAGTTGCAAGATTTGACCCATACTAACAAGGCAAGTTAAATAAAAACTTTAAAAAAAAGAGGCAAAAGAGCCCTGTTGAACACAAAATACATTTATTAAATGTATACCTATAGGGGAAAATGAAATTATTTAACAGTATAGGATTTGGACCCGGGTATGTCCTAAAACTGCGACCACCGGATAATGGGCAGCAGCGTACAATTACTGCGACCCCCAAGCCGCCTGCCAAGCGTGGGGATTATGGCAACACCTTTGGCAAATCACCATGGCAGAGTTTTGGCGCCAACGTGGAAAAAACATGTCGGCTCGTTGGATTATTTTCCTAAACTTGTGTATTTTCGAGTGTTAATGTGTACTAAATGGTGAATTAATGTGCTCGTAAACGTGCTCGAGTGTGGGAAGGTAATATAACGAGGTGAAACGTGTCTTTTCGTGTTGTTTCCAAAATTCCATTGGAAACTCTTGTAAAGTCTCCACCACTTTACAGGGGCATGAGTTTGGCTTGACTGTGACTTACTTTGCTTGACTCTGACTGTGACTATGACTGGTTCGACCCTATTAAGAATATGTAAACTGATTAATATTACGAGTAAAGGACATTGAATCTACGCTCATGAAAATTTTAACAAAAAAAAAATCACCATGGCAAGTTATACAATTAAGCAGCACGTCCAAATAATAAAACTTTATTATCAAAATGGGTGTTCGTTAGTACAAACGTTGCGCGCGTTGCGCCCTTTTTTACGGCAGACGTCGTCCCATATAATTGCTTTACATGGGACGATGCTAACCCAAACGAGCCAATCCCCAATTCACCCAGGTGACAATGCTTGGTGCGGGTTTTGGGCCAGCGGCGTCATTGGTCCGTACTTTTTTGAAAACAACGTTAGTGAGGCCATCCCCGTCAACGGCGAGCGCTACAGATCGATAATAAACAATTTATTTTAGCCCGAATTGAACAATATGCGTGTTGAAAATTGTTGTGTTGACGACATATGGTTCCAGCAGGATGGCGCCAGGAGCCACACAGCAAACGCTACGATGGACATTTTGCATGAACGATTTGATGGTATGGCTATATCTCGCGAAGGTGACGTGAATTGGCCACCGAGATCGTGCGATTTAACCCTGCTAGACTTTTTTGTGGGGTTTTCTGAAATCGCAGGTTTTTTTTTTTAAATAGTAGATAAGCTTGGCCGCCATCTCGCCTGATGTTAAGCGACGATGAGGTCTAACCAATCCGCAATCGACCGATGCCCTCAAAGTCAACATAATGGCCATCCCTCAAATTCAGCCAGATCTAGCTTATCTCTATATCTAACAGCCAGGCAGAGTCATTGAAAATTGGACCTCTCAGATCTGCGCCGCCGAGCGTGGTTCCCACAGAGAACGCAAGTGGCCGGGGTTGGGTGTCCTTTTTCTTCGAAACTACTGAACCGATTTGAAAAATTATTTCGCTGTTAGGAAGCTACACACATATGTGTGGCATAGGCTATATTATATTTTCAAATAAAAATAGGGATCCTTACTAAAACCCCAATAATGAAACCCAAGGTGTAAAAAAATAAGACTTAAACCCGTGCGAAGCCGGGTGCCTTGCTAGTATAATAATAAAAACTGTAATAAAAATAATAATAACTGTAATAAAATAATAATAACTGCAATAAAATTATAATAACTGTAATAAAAATCATAATAACTACAATAAAATAATAATAACTATAAATAACATATCTACCATTATTATTTACTATTTAACTCACAAAATACAGAGTGTCGGCCGCAGCACCAGCCAGCAGCGGCCCCAGAGGCATAATTGGCGGGTGCCGTACCTCATACCATAGACCTGTTTTCCCATCAACAAGTTGTTCACCTCAATAGCCCAGACTTTTTATATCCTATAGTCCTATACTGTACAATAGTCATAATTGTATTTTTATATTCAACGGGGCCTCTTGGTGTTGGCTTCGGCTCCACCAATGCCTACCAAATGTCCGGGCTAGACCCGTGTTTATATTGAAATACTGTAATACAATAATAATAACAACTGTAATAAAATAATAATAACTGCAATAAAATAATAATAACTGTAATAAAATTATAATAACTGCAATATAATAATAATAACTGTAATAAAAATCATAATAACTACAATAAAATAATAATAACTATAAATAACATATCTACTATTATTATCTACCATTTAACTCACAAAATACAGAGTGTCGGCCGCAGCGCCAGCCAGCAGCGGCCCCAGAGAGTAATGCGGCCCGCCCCTGCGAAGCGCCCCACGCCACTGCACCAGAGTGTACAGGGTTAAGAAAGCTCCTAGGGCTCCGCCCCAAATCTACACACAAGAAAATTTTCCTAATATTTTTTTTTCGGAAACGGTCTTAATCATCTTAAAATTTCCATATATTTCCTACCTTGAAAAGTGTACCGTTTTGGGGTTCCGTACCCGAATGGTGTAATCGGGACCTTATAACTAAGCCTACATCGTAGGCAATCGTAGTAATAGGGTTCCTTTTTTATCCTTTGGGTACTGAACCCTAAAAAGTAGTACAAAAAGAAAACATCACGCCCAAGCGGGCGTAATGTTTTCTTTTTGCACTACTTTTTTGTACTTTGGTAGTTAACAATTTATGTGATGGTACGAAACTCTCGGTGCGCGAGCGCGACGCGCACTTCGCCGGTTTATTTTCGTTCCTCTTTCACGATACAACAGAGCACCGTTGCGTGATTTTTAGGGTTCCATACCCAAAGGGTAAAAACGGGACCCTATTACTAAGCCTACGATGTCTGTCCGTCTGTATGTTTGTACGTCCTACTTATTAACGGCTGTATCTTTCGAACCGTAATAAATAGCCAGTTGAAATTTTCACAGAATATATAATGTTACGGCGAATTGACTAACAAATAATAAAAAAGTCAAATAGTAAAAACGAAACAAACAAACAACAAACGTATTTTAATAACGTATTTTTGTATTAGCTCTAATCTCTAGTACAGTATATTTCTCTATGCTCTAATGTAAAAAAGGTAATACATACAAGCGTCAAACTTAAGATAATTATAGTCTACTATAATAATTATAACTTAACTTAATTATAACTAGTAGTACTTATACACACTCTAAAAATATAACAACAAATAATAAAAAAATACCAAGTGCGAGTCGGTGGCATGTTTATGTTCATTCATCATCATCATCATCATCATCAGCCTTGAGTGACCCAATGCTGGGTATAGGCCTCCCTTTGTTCATGCCACTCTCCCCGGTCTCTCGCTATTCGCATCCACTCGTTCCCGACAGTATTTCTGATGGCGTCAGTCCACTGTCATATGTTCATTACCAAGTTATAACTGGTAATTTAGTTATTGAATTTTGTGGTGGTACGAAACCCTCAGTGTGCGAGCCCGACTCGCACTTGGCTGGTTTTTTCTTGTAATTTTTATCCCGGAAAAATGTACGGTTGGTACGGAAATATCCACGCGGATGAAACCGCGGTTCGCAGTCCCGTGACACCCTTTTGGTACGGAACCATAATAACCAACAAACAAATAAACATACTTTCGTATGTATCTCTTCAGAGCATATTGTCAGTGTTTCTACACCGATGCAGCCTATGGGTTCATTATACCCAACGATCCATCAGCGCGCTACGTGTACAGTACAACAATATATTTAGGATGTTACTGGGGCTGCCCCGATTCTGTAGCGCATCAGGTATGTTTGCGGATGCCAGAACAGATGGGTTCAACGCGATCATACGAAAGAGAATCTTTTCGCTGCTAAGTCGGGTCAGGGCCAGTCATAATAGGGTATTAACGACGATCACAGATAAATATGATTGTCATATTCTACAACCATTATTTAATTTTTAGTTATACCTACCGTAATTATTATTGTTTTTATTTTAAGAGTTTATTTTATAATTTTTCATTTATTGTTTCCAATACAGTTAGGCCTGCTTTAATTTGTCAATAGCTGTACCTACCTGTTTTCTGAAATGTGTTATGTAAACTACCTACTATGGATCTTGTATCTGCAATAAAGATTTATTATTATAATGCAAGATTCGCTAACCTCAAGTCCTCGGACCACTCCAGCGCTGGGCATCACGTGTTCCACCTTCAAGCTAGTGGTAACGGAGTCTTGCTCTGCCGAGGCATATTGTGCTTCTATTGCTATTTGCAGACGAAGTGATCCATTCGCATGGCTGTCTCTTTGTAACCTGGAAAACAGGCAGGTATAAACCAAAGAACAAGGATAATTTTAAGAAACTGTAAATCCACCTGAATCTGAAAACACTATAATAGGCATGTGTCCTAATGTTTAATTTATTACAAACAACAGGCTTAGCGAAGGATATAACTAAATACATTACACAAAATGAAAAATATAATTTAATTGGCTGATAAATCTATGAGACATGAGCTATTAGCATGAGCGTTTAAAGTTTTAGTTGGAGTTACTCATTTTTTTTTTTTTTTAAGTATATCATATACAATACAATACAATACAATACAATACAATACAATACAATACAATACAATACAATACAATACAATACAATACAATACAATATTACTTTATTACACACCGAAAATACAAATGAAACTTAAACTAACATAAAAAACAAATATACGGCAGTATAATGGGCGGCCTATAGTCATATAGTTATGTTATTCGATTATATAATTTTAGTGTCTAACCACTTTTTTGGCGAATGTTGTATACGCCTGTAAAAAGTGCTCATATCAGATCTATGTATGCATATTTTTTTTATATTTTTTAAGCATGTGTAATATGTTCACTGTTGGCGTATCTCTATAAATAAATATAAATATACTCTGTCCCTTTCTTGCAAAGCGTGTGTTAGAATAGCATTTGTATGGCGTGCCTGAGGCGTGACGTCATAACTCAGTAAGGTTATGACGTCAAACCTCTCATTAAGGTTATTAAAAGAATGTTTTTAACCCACCTCTTGAGACCTGACCTACCTGACACGTATGACCATCGTCCGCATATAAACAGTATGCGTCGCATTTGACGTCGTAGACGGAGACTTGTGTACCAAGAAATAGCGACTGAACCAACTGTTTGTCCAGGATCCTCTCTGAAACAAATTACAACAGTTTAACAGGCGGTTTGGCCGGCTGTTCTCGCCATCTTTGTCGCACTTAGGTCTGACAGAAAGCGAGTAACAGTTGTCATAATAAGGTCAGGGGAGGCCTTACAGCTAACTCGTAACGCGGGCGTGGATTAGCGCTGAAACGGCGCAGTTCGGATACAGTTTGCGGTCGCGTAACTTTTCTCATCACCTAAACAGAATCGCTTAAAACAGGTGGCCGTAAGGTCTGTACTGAGATACGTGACCGTCTGAGCGTGATGTTGTCTTTTTGTACTACTTTTTGTATTTTGTGGTGGTATGGAACCTTTAGTGCGCGAGCCTAACTCGCACTTGGCCGGTAATTTTTTGGAAGAAAACCCAAAAATTTACTTTACTTAGACTTATCATTTCTCGTACAAACGGTAGGTATATTTAAATTCATCATTCAATCATCATGCATGTCGAGAATTGCACCGGGACCTCCTCATCATAAGACAGACGTACCTACTACCACTGTGCCATTATGATTTACCTGCACAATATATCCGCTAGGTTTAATAAGTGAAACCGGAATAGGTTTGTATTCTCCGTCAGCCAAAACATACGGAGATAAAGTTTCGTTTAGTTCGGATAAACTGAGCTTTGACAAGTTCAAATTGCATTGAAACCTGTGAAGAAAAGAAAAGTTTTCTATAACTAAGACATAAACGACGAATTTCTAGTGTAATCCGCTTCTACGTCGCTTCGAGTACAATACGGATTTTGGGATCATTTACTTTTCTTTATAGATATTTGTGATGCTAATTTAAACCTAACCTGAAATAAAAATATTAATTACATAAAAGAGAAAAATTAACCTAACCTGAAACAAAAATTAATTAAAACTAGATAAAAAAAACAACCTAAAACAAGATCCCAAAATCCGTATTACGCTTTATTACTACGTACTCGAAGCGACGTAGAAGCGGAATAACACTAGAAATTCGTCATATTTATACAAATAAAAGTGGACTCCCGCAAAGTAACGCCTGATTCAATCAACTTCAAACAACTTCAAACGAATAGTTTAACTTGTTTTGTAATGTTTGTTTCTGTTATGTTGTTTATTCCCAATCGATTTTAAGAAATACTGAGTCAGTGATTTTTATCATCAAAAATGATGAAATCATGCAAAAGAGATAGATATGGCCGTTGAGCGCAGCTTTAATATCACTCACACTTTTACCATAGGAGAAACAATACTATCTATGCTTTTACGAAGCTGATGATGATTTATATGGTGATGATGATGATGCATTCGATGATGATGATGTATTCGCAAGAAACAGCGAATCGTATGCAAAGGCTTCACTTACGTGTAATCATCTCCGATCTTAATTCTCAACGGTAACTGACATGGCGCTTTTTGCTTTTCAGGAATGTCGTTAACAATTAACCCTCCATTGGAAGTGAAAACTACCGCAGCAAGAATTATTATGCCCTGAAAAGAGTGAAAAGACAAACAATAACTAAAATAATTTTATTTAAAGTACTTTTATACGCCATTACCTTTCTTAGTAGCCACATTTCTTATTAATTGGCTTCAAAAAGCAATTAAGACTTAATATTGGAACTTAATTGGACGTAATTATTTATTTATATCATTATTTTATCATTCTTTCTAACTAATTGCACTGTTGGTTAATTTTATTCGTATGGTTCTAACATCGAGATACAATACATATAGAGACAAAATCGTGCCAAAAAAAACCGAACCAAAACTCGGCGCACGCTACGAATTGCGCAGATTTTTTGGTTAGTTACAAGGTAACCGCGATCCGACTACAACGCCGCGCGATGCCAGAGCTACGATGACATAGCGGACAACTAACGTTGAACACTATACAAGCGACTTAACGTAAATAAACCGTATATGTGGCATTGTGAACTATATAATTGATACAATGTATGTATGTACGCTCGGACGTTTTTTGATTGTTTTTACTGCGAGATTGTGACTCTTTAGGAATTTTATCTCGATGGGTTCTAAGTATTTGTTACCTTTCCCCGTGGCAAGCTCATTTCTCCAGGGGCTGTATCATTCACGAGAAGGGGAGGTAAACCTGCAAATAAAAGTTAATTATAGCTTCACCTAACTCTTGTGCCAAAATGCCAAATGTGGCGAAGAAAACATAATCCTACAGCAATATTAGGTAGGTACTATAGCAGGAGTGGTGGTATTAGGCTGCGTATCCACCGAGGGGTGCGCGAGAAAAATATTAACCAATAAGAGGCGAAGCGAGACGGAATGAAGCGTTTCTATTGGACGATTTTTTCCTCGCGCACCGCTCGTGTTCTCTCATCTTTGGTGGAAAAGCACTCTTAAAACAATCATAATCACAATCTCTTTTCAGAAACAGAAAAGAAAAATCTCTTTTCTGTGGAACCAACGCTGATATCGTAGAAAAATATCTGCTGTAAATATAATTTACACTCAACAAAAAAACCGGGGCGAATTTAGAACAGCTACATCTATGGAGCAGCTGTTTTTTGCTATTTCAGAGCTGGTCCCATAAACTCCCATAGTAAAAGCTGTGATAAAATACCGTGACCGAGACCGTGTATCTATCTATTTTCAAATCGTTTTTTGTAATGCAAAGAAATGCTGACTTAAAGTATTTACCGTTCTACCAAAATAAATAAAGGTCGATTTAAAAGGACGCGGTTCTCAAGGGAAATACGAGGGTTAGTAGTGGAAAAAGGTAGGCGTTGTTTACGTCGTACCTGGGTGCTATGGAACTATGGTTATTTCCAGTGTTTATGTCTATGGATATAAAAAACATAACCTCCTCAGGAGTCGGGTTAATGAATAGTTTTTGTCAGTGGTGTTTTTTGCTAACTCTAATCTGGTAACTCTTGGACCTCGTTGGGAATTGTTTTGTACCCCTTTAGGAACAAGCCATACATATAATATTATATTCCTTACTAAACTGTGTTTTTGACAAAAAAGGTAAGATGCAAATTATTGGGTTTTCGAAGTCTAATTAACAAAAGTAGTTTACGAAAAACTCTCGTAGGGAAAGTTGGATTACGTTATATTACTGACTTAGAATAAACAATTTAAATATTACTTGTATTAATATTACTTCTTGACAATTACGCCTTATTTTTTTTCCTTTTATGCCCGAAAATTTAGATAATAAATAATTTTGATAAACACTGACTTGAATTTTTAATTTTGTTTGTTTTATGATTCATTTGTTTATGTTTGTAATCATTGATTTTTTTGGTCTCGTTCAATATTAATGCATGCTTCACCTTCAATGATTGTGACATGTAGTTGTATTATTTTTATAAATTATTGTTGTACACAGTGTAGCTGTAGGTGGACAGTACATAAACACAGTGGACAGTACATAAACACAGTGGACATTAAATAAATAAATAAAATAAAAATACCTAATATTTAACTATGCATTCTAGATCAACTATACGCAGAAGACAGTTAGCTCTCTGTGTGTGCAATACAGATGCTGCTGGGGCTGCCTTTTTTTGTTGACGGGAAATCTTCAAAAGATTCACAGCTGCATTGGGGTGAGCCGGGTTATTTGAGATTGCATCCACTAAACCCCCCTCGGTGGCTGACCTCTTTGCCAGACGGAGGGTACCGGGATCTCCATAGGAACGCACCGGTATCCTCCTAGCACACTGCCAGAAGCAACACTCCCGGGAACTGTTCAGGGCATTTCCGTTCCTTCACCACGCCGTTGTCTTCCCAGGGCTTGCTGAATGGGAAGCTAGATCCCCAAATCTGGCCACCCAAAGACGGGGGCCTTTGGGTTTCGTAAGAGGCGACTAAAAGGGGTTATAGTCGGCTCTTACGACGGGCAGGGGGATACAGAAACAGTATTCTAATACCTCGGCTCCAGGGATTGCTGGGGCCGTCTGATGTGTATTTAGCAAAGATAATATAGGTATATTGTCATTTTTAGACTTTTTTCATACCTTTAGGAGTCAATTTTGGTTGCAACCAAATCCTACAAGGTCCGCCCAAGTCACTTGTATAAAAGTTCTTCACGCATTCATTGGCTAGAGTGCGACACATCCGTGGATCGTTTTTCTGAAATTAAACAACAGTTAATTTTACGCCATTCATTTTAAAAAATTGTGACAAAGATGCATTAAATATTATTCCTATACAAGGTTACACAGAAAGGTGTGCTAAGCCGAAAGGGGTCTGTTATAATATACTCATCATTATGAACAAGTTTTACTATGAGACCAACCCAGAAATCGCGAAAAAAATATCAGCTGTTCCCTTTTGGTTTAGTACTTTACGCGTAACTTTGTATATGTAAACATGTTCAAGTGATCCAAACCCCATTATTGAAGAGGTTCTATCCCAAAGAGCCTTCTTCAAGACTGTAAATAAATCCATCAAAAAAAATATTAATAAAATAACCGACTTCACAGAAAGTTCATCCCCTAATTCTCCAACCTTTATTTTTCTTCAAATTTAAATGGAACTCTTGACTTATAGCATATTTTTATGCCATAGGTTGCAAACAAGCAGACAAGCTGCCTGGTGTTAATACCACCATACCGGTACTTATTTATTTATTTAATTCATACAGAAACACCAACAGTACACATATTAAATAATACAAATAACACTCATTTATAATTGATACAGTTCTGATATGTGCACCTTTAACAGGTGTTTACAACGTTAGTTACCGTCGTCTATGGATACTTTTATTGTAACACAGAGGCATCACAAATATTACACTGCCGGCCTTTTAATCATTAAAATAGGTTCACAATAATAATATTACCCAATAAAAAAACTATACTTTTTATTCTTCTCGGCAAACGCTTTTATTTAATACCTACCCATATCACAATGTTAGATTTAACTTTTTGTCCGCCATATTGAATTTATCATCTAAAACCAAAGTGCTTGGGAAGCCAAACCCAGCCAACCCAAACACGACGGGGTTACGTCGTTTCATTTAGAAGTTCCTATATCCACTTTCTGTCTCCATCATCAGACCAGCTCGATTGTAGCATAGCGCAAACAATTGCATTGTTACCAAACTAAAATGAGTACGTAAGCCAAAGTTTAGCTCAATCGGTTGAAGACAAAATTAATGTCTAAAATGTTGTTGCAAGATTTGTCCCACACATCGACATCGTTTTATGGTTGATATTCCGAGAACTCGTACGAAGCTCTTTGATTCCACATTTATTGTGCGAACTGCTAGTCTGTGGAATTCGCTGCCTGAATGGGTTTTCCCCGTCAGTTACAATCTGGGTGTCTTCAAGTCGAGAGTGAATCGGTTTCTTCTGTAGGCAAGCGTTCTCCATCGTAGACCGCATCGTCGCTTAACATCAGGCGAGATGGCGGCCAAGCACAAGCCTATCTACTATTTTTTTTTAAACACTTACGTACCGCGAACGTACATTATACATAATCACAAGGCAAGTCAAATAAAAGCTTGTAAAATACAGTGGACTTGAGAACCTGTTTTCCAGAAATCTGTCGAAAATAAATTGAGGAAAAATGAAAGAACTTACAGTGCACAAGTATTCATGTTTCACCACGTCAAGCAGTTCCAGCGGATGCAGCACCTTCTCTGCATACGTAGTCCTTTCATTCACATATACCTTCGCCACGCAGGTCCCTCTAACTACCACCTGACGAAAATACAAAATCAGTTTTCGGGCATAATATAAATATTGTGGATAAATAGTCATTCATCTCATTTATTTTTATATCCAGTTATATTGCATCCAGTGGATGCAAAAGGCAGGCTGTCGTTCAGTGTGGAGGTTAAAGGGAGAGGCAAGTTCAGCAGTGGACGTCTTCTGGCTGATGATGATGATTTTTATAATAATTAAAAATATGAAAACAAAAATTTGTTCTAAATATTTTAAAATGTTAACGTCGTAAAATTACCGTAGCACATTTTTCAAAAGTAGACAGTAATTCTTAACCAACTACAAAAAGGAGGAATGCCCCTTTTTTATATCTTTAAAAAACATCAAATGCGCAAGCGCGGTAGCTCAGCACACCCTTACCATAGCAGCACTCTGTAGGTTTTTTTTTTTAATTAAAAAATAGTCTTGCGCTTGGCCGCCATCTCGCCTGATATTAAGCGATGATGCGGCTTACGATGGAGCACGCTTGCCTAGAAGCATCGATTTAAATGTACTATTGCCTAGAAGAAACTTATTCACTCTCGACTTGAAGACACCCAGATTGTAACTATCGGGGAACACCCACTCAGGCAGCGAATTCCACAAACTAGCAGTTCGCACAATAAATGTGGAATCAAAGCGCTTCGGACGGGTTCTCGGAATTTCAACCATAAAGCGGCGTCGATTCTTCGTACCCACTCTGGCAGTCCGATAGAAAAATGGGCAGGAGGGAATCAAATAGGGTATGGGTATAGGTGTTTGCGAAGTCACATTTCGGGAAATTAGAACAAATTACGAGAATATAGACAATATTACAAAAATTACTACTCTAAAAGTGTAAATGGTATTTTAATTTTTTTATGTAAGCTGTCTCAGTACCTATTACTGTCTCAGTAGTAGCCTTCTATTCATCATCATCATTATCAGCCTACAAGGTTCCCATTGCTGGGACACAGACCTTCTCTCAGTGAGAGACCATGCGCCGTAATATATATATATATATGATATAAAGAGGAAAGATTTGATTGTTTGTTTGTTTGTTTGTTTGTTTGTTTGCATTGAATAGGCTCCGAAACTACTGAACCGATTTGAAAAATTCTTGCACTGACGGGAAGCTACACTATCCGCGGGTGACATAGGCTATAATCTATACCCGTGCGAAGCTGGGGCGGACCGCTAGTTATGTATATTATTCTATGTTTTTTATTACCTGGGCTTTATTGCAGGTGCAAGGCTCGCAGCGCACGCAGCTGTTGCCTTGAGGCTTGAAACCTCGCGCGCATTTGATGCACTGGACCTCTTTCATTGGTGAGCCGTCCAGGTTTTGAGTCACTGCATGTAAATGAAACAGTGGTTTATAAAACTGTAGATATTTAATTTCAAAAACCTACCTCAGACTAGACCGTGGTAGCCCATTTGGGAGACCGCTAGACTTGAAAGCGTGAGGTCGCGGGTTCAAACCCCGGGCCCGTACCAATAAGCTCTTTGGAGCTTATTTACGGATTTTCATACCACTGGCTTTTCGGTGAAGGAAAACATCGTGAGGAAACCTGCATACGTATACGGAGAAGGAATTCAATTGCGTATGTGAATCCACCAATCCGCACTGGGCCAGCGTGGTGGATATGGCTCAATCACCCTTTCGGGGGTAGGCTAAAAGTCCAACAGTGGACTGTTGAAAGGCTGATGATGATGATGACTTCAGACTATTCTTTTCTGTAAAATCCACTCACCGGAAATGTAATCATTAGGACACTTCCTACATGCCATCCTGCCTGACACATTCTGGCATTTCCTGGGCACGCAGGCTTTTCCGTCGGAAGACACCACTTCAGTCGCGCTGCAGGGCTTGCAGTGGCCAGGCCCTGATGGTATACTGTGATCGTCGCAAGTACAACCAAAACCTGGGAGATGCAAATCAAGAAGTAAATAGCTTAATTAGGTAAATTTTTGATAACTTTCATCTTCTAATTTAAATAGTGAAAATTAATTGAATCAGGCGATACTGCGCGCAATTTCATCTTTAAAACGTAAACAATAGCATGTTCCATCGTAGACCGCATCATCGTTTAACATCAGACGAGTTAGTGGTCAAACGCAAACCTATTAATGCTATTACTAAAAAAACACATCATTAGCCAGTAAATAGCATAATTCGTTTCCTGATGATCTTTTACGAACGCCTTTTAACATTATTTTTTTATAAATAATAGGCTTGCGTTTGACCACCATCTCGCCTGATGTTAATCGATGATGCAGTCACGTTGGAGCACGCTTGCCTAGAAGAAACCGATTCACTAGTGATTTAAAAACACCCAGATAGTAACCATCGCGGAACACCCATTCAGGCAGTGCATTCCACAGACTAAGTAGCAGTTCGCAAAATAAATGTGGAATCAAAGCACTTTGTACGGGTTTTCGGAATATGAACCATAAAGCAGTGACGATTATTCGTGCCCGCTCTGGCAGTCCGATAGAAAAATGGGCAGGAGGGAATTAGATCGTGCAGATCCAATGCACACTCTCCGAAATGTATCCGATAAAAAACCGATAGACTAGCAACTTTACGCCGATGCTCAAGACTAAGAAGCTTATACCCCCTAATTTACTGGTACGTTGAAACAAAATTGTTACTTACCATCAAAAGATTTGATCATGGAAGAATTTGGTGGACAAGACTGGCAGCTAAATAATTCTGTGTCATAATATTGAGTCATGCCGCAACTGCCAGGCATCTCCAGACCTCTCGCACCGACGAATAAAATTATAGAAAACCACCACAACATTCTGTAGTCTTTAGTAAAAAGTTTTCATATTATTTAAATCAATTTTTATCAATTCGACGACTCGATTAGACAAGTTGTGCGATGTTGCTATAATGGTTATAATGTTGCTCGCAGATAAACATTTTTGATAATAATTGTGTGAATTATAAGTCTGTAAAATATTTAATGTAAAAAAATTATTACCTTAACATTTCATATTAATAATTATTTAAGATTGCGTCCGTAGTTACATAAATAACAATTATTAAACTCAGATATAAAAAAAAGTCGTCAGTAGATTAGAAGATCAATAGTTTTTTCGAATTTTGAATATGGTATTTTTAGCCTCCTTGGTTACCCACCCTGTGGTGTTTGGTAGAGGGTCCGACAAATCAAGTAATCAAATGTAGAATCAACCGCACTGCGAGAGTCACGAAACACTACTCACATCACCGAGTATTCGATTCTTTGCTTGCCTTCGTGTACGAACGGCCTTAGTCAATTAGATTCAGAAATAATTTACTGAAATATCAAATCAATTTAAACTTATTTTCCAATTCTTCTTCAGCTACACAAGTTAAGAGCACAAAAACGACAACATCGTAAACGTCCATTCCTTTGTTTCCATTAATATCACAGCCCTTATGTTACGTATAATAACACATTTAATCACGACTAATTGATATGAATGACGTCATTAATCTGACGCACATTTGGGTCACTTCGCCTAATTAAGCGCGGCACTTGAATTAGCACATTAAAGTTTGTGTAAGTTGTTTTGTTTAGGTTAAGTTGTTAGGTGACTGTTGCTAGGATACGTGTAAGCAGTGCAGTGTAAGGACGCGGTAAATTTAAACCACAGAAAATAATTTTCAGCCGCCAAGGCATTTATGTAAGAAATTTGTTGTAGCCAGTTGCACTCATATAAACAAAATGTCAGTCATTCGAAATCAGTTAGCCTTAGCAACTGTCATGCGGATTTTGACGCGTTGATCTATGAAGATATAAGAATGTACAATCAAGGTTCACTCATAATGCCTGGTAACAGGTTTTCCTTCTCATTTTCTTTCTATTTACTTCTCTTTTCTGTGGTTTAAACTGTTAGGCGTTCATTATTGCAGTGGGTTTTCGAAAATATCCTCGTTTTCGAAAGTAATAGATAAACCTCTTTGGCAATGTACTCATGTTATGTAGGGCTCGGCTTAGTCTTAATTCACATTCATCATGTTCATTCATTGGTGGATTTGCAAGCAGACATCTTATCCGTATTCCGTTACAATATATTATTTTCGCTTCTAAAAAAAAATATGTTGTAGGTCAACTACATAATAATTATACAGTGACTATTACAGTGATAAGGTTGTAAATGGAGCACCCGATATTTCAGCAAATGCACCATGTTCACGGGCAGACCTTATAACGCATGTAACGCGTATATAACGCATGTAACGCGTATATAACGCAAATAACGCGTTAATAATCACACAGCTGCACTGAACAATCGTGATACTTTAACACAGTGTCCTAATAAAATATTTTGACCCTTTGTAAGTCGTAGTAACAAAATAAAAGTTTGTAAACGTTATTAATTTTCCGATAATGAATTCACTCGTGAAATATTAACCCTTACTCAGCTTAGCACGCCTTTACCTAATTTATGTTAAGTTTAATTAATTAGAAAAGTGATAAAGCCTAGCTGCTAACAAAGTTTGGTCCTAATTCAGTTTTAATTTAAACGCGTGTTTATTAGGCCCTGTTCACATAACAGACGCAAGTGGATGCATACTACCAAGGACGTTGTATACCATTTAGAGTAACTCCTTGCATACTACTTATTGAGTTTATTTTATTCTCATTCTTTGTTTCGCTCTAATGATCTCATTTGTTTCATGGTAAATTCATGGTGTTTTGTCTTTCTCGCGCGCTACACAATTCGGCAATTTTGTATTTGCATTTATGAACATTTTAGAGTCATTGCTATACGATCGAGAATGGAATGAACTCATCGGGTTTCGCGTGGATCTGTAGTGTGAACGATGTGTTAGTAGGTAAGTGCTACCCAAGTTCATACAACACATTTGTAATTACTAAGTCAGACCTTTTACTAACTGGCTATTCATCACTTGTCTAATGGCCTACTATGTTCATAATCTAGTTTCCATCGGATACAGATATACTTATGCAAGCCATCAATCAATAATGAATTGTACCTAAACGGGTTACTTTTTGTACTGGTTATGATATTAAATAGCCGTGGTAGCCCATTTGGGAGACCGCTAGACTTGAAAGCGTGAGGTCGCGGGTTCAAACCCTGGGCCCGTACCAATGAGCTCTTTGGAGCTTATGTACGGATTTTCATACCACTGGCTTTTCGGTGAAGGAAAACTTCGTGAGGAAACCTGCATACGTACGGAGAAGGAATTCAAAGGCGTATGTGAATCCACCAATCCGCACTGGACCAGCGTGGTGGATATGGCCCAATCACCCTTTCGTGGGTAGGCTAAAAGTCCAGCAGTGGACTGTTAAAAAGACTGATTTTGATGATGATATTAAAAGTGACTCTTCATGGATAATTTATGCTAGGCTGTGGCGGGCACGAGCTCTCACTATGGCTAACCTTGGCTCTCTCGTCAGCTTATTTATCTACGCGTGCAAACCGATAGATACGAAATAACTTTTTATAGATGTAAATAGGTTAATAAATACGGGTGTAAAATTGCTGTAAAATTTGCAAAAAAACAATAATGCATCAAGCTTAGTCCCTGTTATAACCTTCTGGCTAACTTTGCATTTGCCATCGATCAAATTCCTGTCTGAAGTCGGTGCAGTAAATGCCATATCTTAGAACAAAGGTTGATTTATGACAATTCAGTTTTATAACTAATGCGAGGGACTGGCATGGACCATTAAACCGGCTAGCGCACCCAAGCGTGGTAAATGCAAAGATTTGACGGATCTTAGAACTTCTCAAATATACCATCTCGCGGAATTATCTTTATGAAAATGTTTGTTCATTCAGTGATAGCAATCTTCTCTTGTTGCCATTTTATATTTGGCGAACTAACAACTCCTCAGTATAAAAATTATAGTCAGCAGCAAATTATACGATGTGCGATTGCAGTCGCGAATCAAAACTTCGACTTAAGAAAAGTAACGGTTGTTCTACATAAAGATGTCGATGAAGCTTTGGTCAACGAATTCTTGATGGAGTACAGAGGTACAGTAATAGTGGAGACAAAAAGAGAGGGAGTCCAGACAAAACAAGTGGTGGTAATAGTGGAATCCTTTCTATCTTTTATGAAAATTCTAACAAAACTTAAACCTGAAAGGCAAGTCTCTTTTGAACAATGGCGCAAAATTATTGATTCTTCTTGTTTATTGGACTTTGGAACGAAACTACGAAGTTGAAAAAATTATATTTTCACACATTTTATTTATATTAGACGGGAATTACTCACGTAAGATTAATTCGGTTACTCCGACTATAGTTTCAACCGCATTAGGCGGTCTTTTTGAAGGTGCGCGCGCGCGCGGCTGCGTCTTGATTTGCAGTGAAAGCACAGAGCGCTTGTTTTGAGCTTGTTAATAAATAAATTATTTGTATTTTATTTGTATTTGTATTTGTTTGTAGGCTTAATCTTACGTGAGTAATTCCCGTGTAATATAAATAATTGTAATATAAATAGTAATAAGTTGTGGAATGGCTTACCACCTTCGGTTTTTCCTCCGAAGTATAATTTGGACTGCTTCAAACGAAGGGTGAATAGAGTCCTCAAAGGTAGGCAACGCACTGACAATGCCCCGGGTATTGTAGGTGTCTCTAGGCAGCGGCGACCACTTACCATCAGGTGGCCCGTAGCTTGTTTGCCACTTATTCTATAAAAAAAAAGGTGATGATAATGTTTTCATAGTAGGTAAAAATGAAACAATGAAAGTTTAAAACATTTATTTGTATTCTGAATATTACAAAATAATACTCTTCTCACTTTTTAATTGACTCTAAAATAGAAGCATCTAGTTTGTTTTACAGACTGATATAATTTTCTTGAACCCTAACACTTTTAGAAAAATAGACAGTGATATTGTTTTTACTAATAATATTTTTATAATTTATTTACAAAGTAGTTTATGTTATGTAGTTACAATAAATAGTTTTATTAAAAAGTATCTAAGCACTTACTATAATACTAAATCTTAGGTAGTCATACATAAGTCTATAGTGGTATCTTGGTTATATAAGAAAACCCTATCTAGATAGTATTTTTATTACAACAAATAAATTTAATACATAATATTAATATCTTACATAACATAAATATTGCATACATATAATTAACTAAGTATTAGTTACTGTCACGTTATAAAATTAAAAATATCTCATCATCATCATCATCAGCCAGAAGACGTCCACTGCTGAACATAGGCCTCCCCCTTCAACCTCCACACTGAACGACAGCCTGCCTTTTGCATCCACTGAATGCCAGCGACTCTCACTATGTCGTCGGTCCATCTAGTGGGAGGCCTACCTACGCTGCGTCTTCCGAAAAATATCTACTGCAGCTATATTAATGCCGCGGCAGGAAACAAAATAAATGTGAGACAAGGCGTAGCCGAGACCAGCATCAAAAAAAAAATCTGTTGGCCATGGTACTATGAGGTAATCACAGGACACCAAGTCATGGCTATCTGAAAATGTCAATTAATTTTTGTATGTAAATTCTAACACAATTATGTACTGATCTTTTCACTTTTTTTGTGGCAAAAGGTGAGTGATCACGTTTTTCCACAAAAAAAGTTGAAAGATCAGTGCATACTATACATATGCATAAAGAGGAGTCATCCTCTTTGCACATTAAATATTGTACGCACGTACCTACAGATATTAAAGAAGACAAAAATTGGCCACTAATTAATTGAATGTCAAGACCTAAAAGTTAAATTTTCGTCGAAGTGGGTTCTTCAAATTATGATTACATTAAATACCATGTTTAAGAAAATATACATACAAGACCAAACATTGAATTAACTTGTACGAAATATGAAAATGTAAGTACCTACATATTTACAGATATACTCGTATATATTGTCATGTTTCACTCAAGTCCTGCATAAGACAACATAGCCTGTAAAATGCAAATGTAATAGCGTTCGAGCCGTAAACGAGGCACCCAAGAAAGGAGTTCTAATAAAATTATACATGAGTTTACTAGCGCTGAGATGACTAGCTTTACGAGCTAGCCCGTCGTTAATCTGTTAGCTAAGCTGTTGTTGTGATTTCATAAAGTTAATAACTGTTACATAGTGGAGTAATAAAGGATGACCTACATACTGTACTGGAACTGTCTATCCTTAATTTTTTCTACTACACTTTCTTTCGTTTGTGTGGAAGTGTGCGTGTGTGTGTGTGTGGGTGTGTGTGTGTGTGTGTGTGTGTGTGTGTTTGTTTGTATGTGTAATATGTATGTCATTAGTTGCGAATCAAGTTAATGCGTACGTAAAAGATTATATTTAAACAAGACTACATGATAAAAAAGATACACGCAAATTGGTATACAGATCGCTTAATCGCTGCACATAAAAAAGCGGGTTCCTTTTTTTTTTTATAATATGCTTTCGAATCAACTAAGAACCTTCCTCCTTTTTCAAAAACAGTTTTTTTTTTGTTTGATTAAAAATCAAGTTGATTTTGGTTAGATGGTATACTAATTTATGCGCATTTTTTTGCTACATTTAGTTAGTAATAATATTTACACTTTTACTATTATAATTATCTAAGCTGTGGTATCACTGAACCAGCAAATTTCTAGTCAATAGGCATGATGACAAATATTTATTTATTCCAAATAATCGGCTTAGCAATTAATATAACTAAATACATTACACATACTGAAAAAATAATTTAAATTGACTGATAAATCTCTGAGATATGAGTGTTTAAAGTTTTAGGTGGGGATAGAGAGGGGATGCTCTATCCCTTTCTCGCAAAGCGTGAATTAGTATAGCATTTGTATGGCGCTCCTGAGCCGTGACGTCACGGCTCAGTATAGTGCGCTCTTTGTCTAGCATGAAATTAAAATGCTTATATCTTATTTATTTTTGAACAAATTTTAATTTTGTTTTCGTTGATGTGCTCTATTTATGATCAGCTTTTTTATGAGGCAATAAAAAAAGATTAGTCATCATGCATGTTACAAGACTACGCGACAAGTCAGTACTTAATTACTACATTAATTATTACGTAGAATACTAAGAGTAACGGTCCCGCCACACGACGCGTTGCGGCGGCGAGCTAACAAAAAATATATTTGTGAGATAGATAATTAGATACATAACCATTATCATTTTATTGGTAACATAATTACCGGTCATATGTGTTTTGACTAGTATAGTAAAGTATATTATTAATCTATTGTTATAATAATTATCTAGTATTAAGATTGGTACTACGAATGAACCTATAATATTTACCAATTAGAAAAGAAAAAAAAAGATATCTAAAATTAAAAATAATATCCGTATAATTTATGTCAATACTAGATACAATATCGTCTCGAGAGAAAAAGTAGAATGTTTAAATTCGAACAACGGATGTGCAGTTTTCGTAAAAATCTGCTGTATGTCGCACGATATTGGGTTCACATTATTTTTCTCCACACTGCCATACAAAATAGTTTTTTTTTATTGTTTTCTTGACTATACTTATTACATATGATATCACAGTAGGAGCATAAGAACATATTAGTTCTCGTGATCCTACTAGTAGGAGTACCCAGTAGGAACAAGCGGAAACGCTCGTAACGCATCGTGTAGCTTGGTCGTAAGACTCGTAACGTAGGTAGGTATAGCCCTGACTAGATATGAGAAATTAGTTATAAAGCAAAGGGTATGCTTAGCCAAAACGGGTTCCTCATACATACTCGACATTATGAACAACTTTTACTATGTGACCAATCGTGAAATCGTGGAAAAAATATCAGCTGTTCCATATAAAACGGCTATTCACACTTGACAAAATGTATGGAACAGCTGATATTTTTATCGAATAACCCTTTATAGGCATAACTTTTTGCTGAATTTGTCTATCAAACATTTCTACTCGATTATGCAACTAAGTGACGAGACGAGCAAGTCGCTTGCCTGATGATAAGCGTCACGTTTGCCCATCACTAATGCCACCCAGAACCACCCAGAGCAACCCACCCAGACCGTCAACCGTTCAAAACATTGAGCGGCAATGCACAGCGCGTCACCTTGAAATATTAGAGAATGAGAAAGACGGAAGATAAACGTGAATAAAAGTGAGCGAGTCAGAGAAATTTCGCCGAATAAATGCCCGTCATAATGCGGTACCTTGAAATTCTTATAAATATCTAATAAAAGTTCGCATCATAAAATAAATTCCATCTAAATAATGATCTCCTCACATCATGCCTGTAGCGTCGGCGGGTCGACGACTAGGTACGGCACTTGGAGCGACATGGTTGCTTGCGGGAGCGCCGGAAACAGTATTGGGTACTGCGGCGGCGGGATGGGACCCTGTGTTAGTAACCTGAAAATACATCCATTATTACCTACTTATTATTACATCGACGATATTCTCATAATCGCATGTCGTAGCAAGACCCGTATCATCAAAGCAGATGTCGTACAGTAAGAAACTATAGGTATAGTTTAAGCCTTTCTCTTCTTTATTACCAGCAGTCAGCAGTAGGATAAAAAAAACATACTATAGGGCAGTCATACTTGTAAGTAAAGTAACCATAACTGGCCCTGCGATATAAAAAAAACTGACCTGGCCTCTGGCTCGGAGCATTGCAGGAGCCAGTGCGTGAACATCCTGCCTCGACCCTTGAGCTCAACCTCGCCCCGGCTTTCCACCACGAACGTGCCCCACTGGTCAAGCAACGCGCGCGTACTTTCGCTCAGGTGGATGCGGAGGGCTGGAAAAACATTATCCTATTCATATTGAAACTTTTTATTTATTTCATCATCATCATCATCATCATTTCAGCCGTAAGACGTCCACTATTGGACATAGGCCTCCCCCATCGATCTCAAAAAGGGCCGATTGGAAGCGGCCTGCATCCAGCGTTTCCTTGCGGTCTCTTTTAGGTCATCTGTCCATTTTGAGAGTGTACGTCCTACGCTACGCTTACAGGTCCGTGGTGTCCATTTGAGAATCTTTCGGCCCCATCGGCCATCTGTTCTGCATGCTATATGCTCTGCTCACTGCCACTTCAACTTGCTAATCCGCTATTGCTAACTTTATTTATTTTAAGAGCGGCAAACCGTCATGCGGTTCCCCCGATGATTGCAGGAAACCTCTGCCTATGGTCACCTGCAACACTAGCAGTGTTATCGATTATTTGCCAGCCCAGAGATGTGGAAGACATCCTTTGTGAAACGTTCGTTGTTAAACTTCGGCGGGAAGACTTTTGGGAGACATTCCACACCTTGCAAGTCCGCAAAAGAAAGGAGCGGAAAAACTGAACGTTGTGGGATTTCTAGTCTTGCAACATGTGGAATGAACTTTTAAATGTTGGGATGTGCGATAATGGAAATTCGATAAACACTAGACACAACGGTTTTCGTCTAAGAATCGAAGATGTTAATAAGATAGAACAACCATATTATTTTGCGCCTTTTCATCAGCAGCCCATAATCCAACAGCTGTTTATTCATACCACTTACTCCGCAGCAACTAAAGCGAACAACTGAAATGGGCCTTTGCCTCCTTCATTAGAGAACTCCATCGATTCCAGGCCCACTTCACCCTGCTAATTAAAATTTTATTTATTTCTAAGAGAGGATCCGTTTAGGGTTAAAGCTCAGATCAGACGAACAAGGGAGATATGGTAAGGTGGCTTAGGGGGTGCGAACGTATCTGGCATTAAATCAGTCTTGATGCGAGTTTCTGCTTTTATCTAACTCACCCTTCTTCCTCTCGCCCCTTTACCCTCCAGGTTTACACACAGACGGCCTTGATGATCTTTTTTCCATGTGCACTATCAGTTTAATGGTATCGCTGAAAGTTTTTTGTATGTGTGAGAATATATGTGTGTGCCGTATTTACTGTTTTTGCAGTAGTGACGGTGAAAAATTTAGGAGATACACATAGATGTTTGAATACAAACGATAATTGTGTTAAGGCATATCTCCCTGGTTTGTGTGATCTAAGGGTTTAAGCGAATAGCGAGAGACCGAGAGTGGCATAAACATATGAAGGCCTATACCCAGCAGTGGGTCACTCAAGGCTGATGATGATGATGAAGGGTTTAAGAGTATCAGCTCACGTTGGCCTGTAGACTCCATGCGGCTTGCCGTGTTGACCGTGTCTCCGAACAGGCAGTAGTGCGGCATCTTCACCCCGACCACCCCCGCGCACACTGGTCCCGAGTGAACTCCCACTCGCACCTGGTGATGAAATCTTTCATCAACATCAGACGAGATCAGGCTGGACATAAATGGCTACCTAAAGGTGGCAACTTAACCTGGTCCTCGATTTTTCTTTTGTAGTCTACAAGTGCCTAACGCTTATGTGTTAGCTACTCCATCAGGTCAAGGTATCTTACTATATCTTAGAGATGATAGCTCAGCGGTTGCGGGTTAGAATTCCAAACCGCAGAGAGTGGATTTAAAACCCAACAATAAGCGTGAGTTATCAATGAAGCCTGCGGCCAGGTGGAGTGACGACTTGGGGAAAAAAGCAGTGGCGTGCATTATGAGAGGCTTATGTCCAGCAGTGAACAATGAAAGGCTGAAGATAGTGATGTCGCGGAAGGACGACATCGTGAAAAAAACATAAATGGTGTTAGGGCACTTCCTAGTGCTCAGTTCGCTAACTACCACCCAGAAGCCTCACTTGAGAGACGGTTTACATTCCAAGCTAGGCGTGTTTGCCATCTTCTATCACACCGTCGGGAACGCTGGTGGCCGACCAGTAGCATGCGCGCTTTACAATCTGACGGTACCCGGTTCGATCCTCTGCCCTGCACCAATGGCTTATTTATTACCCGATGCCCCCCTGCTCCCTGCACCAATTACTTATTTTTTACCTGACTGTCCCCGAAGGAGGGATGATCTACCTTAGTATCGCATAGAAAATGTACTTACCTCGAGCCGATGCGTGGGTCGGTGCCTCACCACGAAGCTCCTTACTGCCTCGACTATCGCCAGCGCCATGAGGCAGATCTCCCTCGCGTGCAAGTCTCCGTTCCTTTCAGGTAGTCCTGACACCACCATATATGCGTCGCCTATTGTCTCCACCTTTGGAGAAAAAGTCAAGATAGAAAGTATTGAAGTTTGTAGAAGCTTTTGACTCCTGTCGCCGACTAGCAAGAGAGATTGACCGGGTCGGGACCATTAACCTGCTCAGGTGTCGGGGGCAAAAATTCCCTTTGGGTCTTCACTAGAGTAACTACAAATATTTGAGCGGGGAGTTTCACTTGAAAACCCTTTTAAACCCCGTGTCAAAGTGTCAACCCACGTATCGCGTCATTGACACTAAATACCTTTATTATCTCGTGCTTAAATTTACACATCACTATTTAACCAACTGCCTAAGAAGGAGGTCATGTTTATCGCGAGTATCTATATGTATGTTTGTATTTTTTTATGGTTCTATATTACCTCCTACAGCCTAAAAGGCTTGATCGATTTTGATGTAGTGTCAATTAGAGTAGATTTGTCTTCATGTCGAGAATGTCATCATAAGCTACATTTTTGGTAATAATAATATGATTTAATGGGTTTTAGTTTTTTAATTAACTATACATATATAAAATAAACGATCTTAAACTTACTGTGTTAAAAAAAAGGCTCTCCACTGTAACAAATACTTGATCTTTTATTTTGTCGAATCGATAGTTCGCCAGTATTGAAACCCAATAGCGCTCTAACCTCTACTCTCGAAGTTGTTGACCTCTATAACTATCTTGGACAGATTGTTCAGTTAGGCAGGTCCAACTTAGACAGAGAGGTCGCCCGAAGAATCCAACTCGGACGGGCAATTACTCCGTTTGGGAAATTACGTGACATCTTCTCATCAATAATATCACAGTACCTCAAGACAAGGGTCTTTGACCAGTGTGTGTTGGCATATTGGCAATGATTACATATGGTACTGAGACGTCGTCCTTAACTGCTGGCCTTTTGGAAAAACTCAGACTCGCATAGCGGGTAATGTAGAGAGCTATGCTCGGAGTTGAAGTGGCAATGTGCAGGCCACATCGCTCGAAGAACCGATAACTGAGGGGGAAGAATGGTTCTCGAGTGGAGACTACAAACCGGAAGACTCAGCGTAGGTAGGCCTGCCACTAGATGGACCGACGGCATCGTGAGAGTTACGGACATCCAGTGGATGCAGATGGCAGGCAGTCGGTTATTGTGGCGTTCTAAGGAGGCCTATGTTCAGCAGTAGACTTCTTATGGCTGATGATGAAGATGTTAATGTATATATACGTGGCCAGATTTAGGTCTTCAAAGGTCACTTATACGTCTACTCATTTGAAGTAACACTAAAGAGAAATCCCATAATCCGTTAGCAAAGCGGCAATCGGGAATGCAAGTCCGTAGAGATCACGTTCAAAGTTTCTTACTTATCGCTTTAACCCTTCGTGCGAGTAATCTATCAAAGGGATTCAATGTGGTTTGTGGAAACTATGCTATTGTCTATCTTATTAAAAACTGCTACTGTTACTAACTGTTAACTTTTGCTATACTATTTTCATTCGTTTATTTGCTCTGACAGCTGCAATACATTGTTAAAAAACTGACTGAAAATATTTTCTTTCAATATTTCAACCCTTATGAAAATGATCTGAATTCATGATTTTCATTCTGCATTTTATAATGTTATAGCAGCCTTTAGAACAAACTCACTTTGAGGGAAAGGGATCCCTTCCCAATCCCTTCCTAATCCGACTAAAAACTTAAAACGTTTATATTTCAGAACTTTATAATAATTTCTTCAGTAAACGTAATATATTTTATTTATATTACACGGGAATTACTCACGTAAGATTAAGCCGGTTACTCCGACTATAATAATTCCCGTGTAATATAAATAAAATGTGTGAAAACCACGTCAGTTTCAATAATAAAACGTAATATAATTAACTAACTTAAAAAAATATCAATCAGATGCTCGGTAGCCTACTATGTAAAACTAAGCAGTAGGTATATAATAACAAAATAAAACGAAACAAGCTTTTATATAAAAATATTTTTTTATTTATTTTGGCGGCAATTTTCAAAATATTTCAATTTTGTTTTCTGTAGTATTGTCACCAGAACTAAAAGTGTATGCAATATTTCAGCAAAATCAGTTAGGAGGAAACCAACTAAACTAAAAAACAATACAAGCTTGTAAAAAAGTCTAATTTGCACACGTTGGATTAAAGTTGTGTAAAAATTAGGCAAAGACCATAATATTGTTTGAAAAAAAAAACCTTACCTTATAAACATCATAGAATCCAATAATCCTGTCGAAAGTGCTATAAAGGTCATTCAACAAGTCCACCACTTGTATGGGAGTAGACGCCGCACAGAGCTCCGTGAACCCCACTATATCACTGAAGTACACTGTCACACACTCGAACCCTTCCGGCTGGACCACTTCGCCAGCCATCAACTGCTGGGCTACGGGCCTGGGAATAAGGAATCAATATAAAATAAACCGCCCAAGTCCGAGTCGGGCTCGCGCACTGAGGGTTCCGTACCACCACAAAATACAAAAAGTAGTGCAAAAAAGCTTCAT
The DNA here is from genome assembly GCA_932305915.1 of Agriopis marginaria. Classification (NCBI taxonomy): domain Eukaryota; kingdom Metazoa; phylum Arthropoda; class Insecta; order Lepidoptera; family Geometridae; genus Agriopis; species Agriopis marginaria. The sequence goes on from OW029932.1 coordinate 3,996,151, forward strand.
CACGCGCAGGCTGTCACCCATCCAAGTACCAACCGCGCCCGACATAGAGGTGAACAGAAATTTGACACCGACTCGCACTTGGCCATTATTTATTATTTATTGTTGTACTATAAATCATGCCAAATGTGACGGTTGTACGTATAACTTTTTTTACATTAGAGCTAATACAAAAATACGTTATAAAACGTTTTTTGTATGGGGAATTGGGTTGAATTTATACAATAACGAAATTACCAGTTATAACTTGGTAATGAACAGAAACTTGTCACCGACTCGCACTTGACCATTATTTATTATTTATTGTTATACTTTATAGTGTGTACCTACTATAATAATCATGACAATTTTGACGCTTTTACTCATTACCATTTTTACATTAGAGCTAACACAAAAATACGTTAAAAAAGTACGTTTGTTGTATGAGAAGTAAAAATGAAAGGGCTTAAGTTTTGACTTTTTTATTATTTCTTAGTTAATCCGCCGTAACATACTCTGCGAAAATTTCAACTTGCTATCTATTATGATTCGAAAAATACAGCCATTAAAATGTAGGACAGACGAACGGACAGACAGATAGCGTAGGCTTAGTAATGGGTCCCGTTTACGGATACCGAACCTTAAAAAGTTGGATATTACGGTATTGTCGAAGTGATTAGTATCTCACCTCGGTAGAACCTGATACAACAACTCTTCAGAGCGTCTCTTCTCCAGCGAGAGCTGTTCCGTCTTCTCCTCGACGAGCGTCTCCAAGTTGTTGGCGTACTGTTCCATGCGGCTCAGGAGGTCATCCATGAGGTTGTCGCAGTAACCCCTGGACAAAATAATGAAACTGAAAAACTGGTTTAACGAAACTTCATAACAACATTTTATGATGAACACATCAGCATGTATGCGATGCAGCAATCACTTTAAAGTTCGCTTTACAACCTTACGGCACCCGGTTTGATCCCCGACCCTGCACCAATGACTTATTTAGTAAAGTTTAATTCCATCACTCAACAAAGGTGAAGGAAAACATCGTGAACCAACTCGACCATGCACCAATGACTTATTTAGTACAGTTTTAAAGCCATCACTCAACAACGGTGAAGGAAAACATCGTGAAGTAAATGTCCAAGAACCTCAAAAGTTTAAAAACATATATGACATTCACCAACATGCACTGGCCGAGCATAGTGAATTAGAACCCATCCTCTTTCTCAGAGAAAAGGCCTGTGTCCCAGCAGTGGGAATATGATAAGCTGATATAAATGATGAATGATGATGAACTCAATTTTTATGCCCATAAAGTACATAAGTATATGCGTCTATCGCAATGTGAAGGCTACTCCGTCACTAGAGTGAACGTGTAAACATCGAACTAAGACTCAGTAGTTCACATCTTTCTATGGTACAGGACAACTTAGACGAAAAAGTCTCAAAATGCGGCTGGGTTTTCATACAAGTTGACGTGCTCGCGGAATCTATCGTTTATACCACAGACACAGACTTATATCCAAGTGGACTTCACAAGCGGTCCAAACTGTATGAAAACTAAGCGTGTAAAATTTTTAGTACCTAAAAGTACTTCCCTATGAAAAAAATACCTTTATTCTGTCGGCCATCTCTATTTGTGGTATTCTTACAACTCAGTATTGCACAATTACCCATTTTCGTTTCAAACTGACACGTGTTGTCGCTGCGCCGATTGAGCAGACTGGTTTTAGCTGGACTCAACTACGACAATTTATCATAGCTGTATTGGAGATATGACATGCATGGTCGACTTGTGGCGTCTATGTGGTGTATATACTAAGTGCCGGTTTTAGCACTACCAGCGCCCTGGGCGAGATTTCTACGGCGCACACAATCTCCCATTCAAACCGAAAAAAGGCAAGGAATAGATTTGTTTTAAATGCAAGATGCGCCCCTTTATAGGAGCCTAGGGTGCCCCTTTATGTCTGGCACCCTGAGCGGTCGCCCTACCGCCGCCGGTACTGTGTATACTTACTTGATATAGTTAGCGTTGATGGTGTCAAACGAAGGTCTATCGTCAGGAGACTCGCACCAGCACTTGCCGGCCAGCTCTAGCAGCTCAACGGCCGCCCCGCCCCCTGCCGCCCCCACTTCCGTCGCCCCCACCACCGGCCGGAAGGCAGGCGACTCGCGAGCACACACGCGGGACACTATTTCTGAGAAAGTAGCATTACTTTGTCGTTTTACAAAATTACGATAAAAGCCCACACGAAACCACACCGTATCGAATACCACAAATAAAATATTTCATCTGAACTAAAATATTAGTAAGTATTTGTATGAACTGGGTTAAGTAGAAAGAACCGAGACACTCGTGATTAGAAGACACCCAGATTGTAACCAATGATGCGCTGCCTGAATGGGGAACACCCATTCAGGCAGCGCATTCCACAGACTAGCAGTTCGCACAATAAATATAATTAGTCGTTTCCCCACAATTTGTTACGTACCTTTATTAGACATAGTCGGAGTGTAATGGTGGAAAGGACCGGCTCTCAGCACGATCTCTTCCAATATAATGCCGAAGCTGTAGACGTCTCCCTTCAAAGACGCTACTGACCCTGGATAGATACTGCCCGAGATCAGCTCCGGCGCCGTCCATAGTAGTTCTAGTAAGGATATCGAAAAAAACTTACTTAACGTACTTCAACAATATACAAGTGTAAATTTTTGATAGCCCGTTGGTCCAGTTGGTAGTGAACCTACTTTCTTAGCTTGAGGGCCCCATGCCCTCAAGCTAAGAATGTAGGTTCGATTCCCACCTAGAACAAACATTTATGTGATAGACATTTGTGTTTGTTCTATATCTGGTTATTCATATCTATTAAGTATATATTTAAAACTATATATGTATGTATATCAGTCTCTGGCAGCCATATCACAAGCTTTGCTAAGTTTGGAGTCAGAAGACCGTGTGTGCAAAAATGTCCCGAATATGTATTTATTAATTTAAGAGTCGATATGTCGTCAGCTCAAATTCAAGTTTTGCCTCTGAGGGAAACAGTGAAAAAAATATGCTAAGTATCTACGCCTGCAGGAAGATATACGCACGAATCGGCACCCGCCTCAGAACTAAATTACGGCAGCGACATATGCTAAAAAATTCAATTTACTCAAGAACTATTAATTAATTTTAAATAAAACGAATTTACATTAAATTACATTATACAAATGACCATTAGAATATGAATAAATAAATTATTACGAACTTCCAGACGCGGAGAAAAAACTTAAAACGCGTTTTAGTAAGCTTGTTTTTGCCGAATTATTATATCAATAAAAGTTTCACCAATCATGTTTCCAAAATTACATTTAACTTATTTGTATACTTAACTATTTATAACCAAAATATGAATTTGTTGATGTTTTCCATAAACGCGTAAATTAATGCAACGCTACCCAAATTCACGCCATAGAAACTCTTAAGTCTGTACTATGGCAAGTTTTGAAGTCACTCTTGTTTTTTTGTAACTTTTACTTTGTATATAAATAGAAAGGCATACTGTAGTAATAGGTGTCGTCCTTGATCAAGTCTGTGGGCGTGCAGAGCGTGTGCAGCCCGTAGTCGGATATCTTGAGCACGAAGCGGCCATCGATGAGGCAGTTGGAGGAGCGCAGCTTGCCGTGCGCGCCCAGTCCACCGTGCAGGTAGCACATACCCTGGACAACGTCACACGGAAATGTAATGTCATTATTCTTCATTAGACCGCATCATCGCAGCGAGATGGTGATCAAACTTTAAAATTACTTATAATAAAATATATACCCACTATAATTATAGGTTCAATGAGTTTTTACCAATAGAGTCGTCATACTCATTAAAAAACACTTAAAACATGGCAATATTTTACTATAACTACCTATAATTATAGGACACAAAACTTATGGTACTTTAATTAGGTTAAAAGATCACAGAGATAAGTACCCCGCTTTCAGAAAGAGATAAACATACTATTCAGTGTTCACACCTACATGAGCGGCCAGCCGTAGCGGCCGTAAAGGACGGACTGAGTTCCCTCAAGCTAATTAACTTGTGTTTGTGTTTCCGCGCAGACGTCGGTAAAACGTATCTACCTGTATAACATCATTGGGTAGTAATTTTTAAACTTTCGCGATTTGAACACATGTTTTAAACGTTTATCGGGACTTATCACGTATTATTTAATATACTCGTATTTTTTATATATTACCTGTATTAAATAATACGTAATAAGTCCCGATAAACATTTAAAACATCATTGGGTAGGTTCTTTTTTCTTCAAAAAGTGATAAGTCTATTCATTAACCAACGCATGATTTGCAGAGAAGGAATTTTTCAAGTGCAGATTGAAAGTTTATTAATGAAAGTCTATACGTACCAAGTCGCGGACAACAGTTAGTACATACAATACGGTCACTAGAAATCAGATATTTAGCATAGCGTAACATTCTTTGTCAGTTATGACTCCTTCACAAAAACGCGTAATAGCCTCTTTATGATGTGGATATTGGTAATTTTCTGCATGCCACATAAAATCCTAGTACCGCAGCATGTGACGGCGAGAACGGTCAGTTTATTATCTCTCCTTTTATTTTATAGGTGGGCGAGTGGAGGTCGGGACAACTACCTATTAAACTAGACCCCTCAAATGTTTATTTTTTCGTAAGTCATTCTAACACTTTATAGCGGTTTGAAAGGCACATTTTGAAAGCATTTCACCTTTTGCCATCTTTAGGGATGATTCACAGGGCGTACGAAACACCACTCTGGGTCGGCGACACCGCGGAGAAGAATTTATACAAGCTTCATCACACATAGGGTTGCCACATAGAAAAACCGGACAAGTACGAGTAGGACTCGTGCTCTGAGGGTACCATTGGACGGAAACCTCAGAGCGCCGGTCCAAAAAAAAACTGAACTTTAAATATTGAATGGCAAACTTAACTTTGTAGTTAACAAAATAAGGTTCTTCCATAATTATATAACAACTACAAAATGTAAGTTTGTAATTGTGAAACAATATTATTTATATGATATAACTTCAAATTAACAACTTTCAGATTTATTCCTTTATAAATGCTGTAAGACCTTGCCTCTTGCGGGAAGTACTCTATAGGTTTTAATTCCCTTGTGAAATCGCAAAATATGCGACATAAACGTTCACATCGTTTGATTGCGTTGACTTACAACATTTATTTTTTTTTACAGCCAAAGAAAACCGCAGAGTATTCAGTAAAAATTTCAACTTGATACCTTTACGCGTTCTTGAGAAAAAGTGTCTTGACAGACGGACAGACAGACAGACGGACAGACGGACAACGAAATGATCCTATAAGGGTTCCGTTTTTTCCTTTGGAGGTACGGAACCCTAAAAATTATATATAATAAAACGGCCAATTATGGTTGCCTTAAACTATGGTATACTTTTATATGGTTCCATACTTCGACCAAAATAAAATGAATGGACGGGCCCAGTAGAAACGCATTTTTGAAGATTAAAAAATGAGCGCCGGTGCTCACTTTGTTTCAGTCGGTCTCTAGTCGTAGGAAGTGCAACAAGAGAATATTGTTACATGATAACGAAACATCTGACAAAATTATGCCTTCGTGTGCTTTCCCACGAAGTGTAAAAACACAACAAAAAACCCTCTTTTTATTTTTTGTAACAAATGTAATGTATATGGTTGTAATTAGATGTTGAAGTATATGTCCGACGGTTTCGACTTGTTTTTACTGAGCAAGTTCAATGGATAGGGCCCGTCCATTCATTTTATTTTGGTCGAAGGTTCCATATGGTTATTTTAATGATGCAGTTTGTTACCATACCTGTACAATGTCGTGCACCAGCGAGGTCCTGAAGTTCCAGTCGAGCTGCAGCTCCTCGTTCGCCAGCACGTCCTTCAGCGAGCCCTTGGGGCAGTACTCGGTGAGCACGAACACCAGCGGGCAGTCCACGCACGCGCCGATGAACCGCGCTGTGTTCTCGTGGGACACGTTACGGGCCTACGAATAATTCATCATCATCATCAGCCAGAAGACGTCCACTGCTGAACATAGGCCTCCCCCTTTAACCTCCACACTGAACGACAGCCTGCTTATTGCATCCACTGGATGCCAGCGACTTTAACAATGTCGTCGGTCCATCTAGTGGGAGGCCTACCTACGCTGCGTCTTCCGGTTCGTGGTCTCCACTCAAGAACCTTTCTTCCCCATCGGTTATCGGTGCTTCGAGCGATGTGGCCTGCCCATTGCCACTTCCACTTGGAAAATTTAACAGCTATGTCGGTGACTTTGGTTCTTTGGCGAATATCCACGTTTCGGATTCTATCGCGCAAAGAAACTCCGAGCATAGCTCTCTCCATTGCCCGCTGTGTGACTATGAGTTTTTCCAAAAGGCCAACAGTTAAGGACCACGTCTCAGTACCATATGTCATCACTGGCAACACACACTGGTCAAAGACCCTTGTCTTTAGGCACTGTGGTATCTTGGACGAGAAGATGTCACGCAATTTCCCGAACGCTGCCCGCTACGAATAATTCACATTTTACTAAACTGTATATTAGTATATAAAATTAACTCAAAGCTCATTAGATCAAAGTCGCACAACGAGCTATAGAGAGGGCTATGCTCCGGGTTTCTCTACGAGATCGAATCCGAAATTAGGAGATCCGTGGACGAACGAAAGTCACCGACATAGCCCACCGGATTAGCAAGTTGAAGTGGCAGTGGACAGGGCACATATCACACAGAACAGGTGGCCGATGGGACCGAAAGGTTCTGAAATGGAGACCACGGACCGGTAAGCGCAGCGTAGGGCGTCTACCCACAAGATGGACAGACTACCTAAAAGAGATCGCAGGAAAACGCTGGATGCAGGCCGCTTCCTTCCAACCGGTCCTTTTGGAGATCGATGGGGGAGGACTATGTCCAGCAGTGGACGTCGTATGGCTGAAATGATGATGATGATGATGAGATAACATTTACTTATCTCCGAATGGCTTTGGGCAAACAGTTGATTTTAACAGACAGTATTTACAGTTATATGATTATTTACGGCATTTACCGTGAAAAGGTTGTGGAATGAGCTCCCGTATTTTGACAGTTACATGCACCACGTTCACGGGAAGACTGAAGAATGCGTCAAACTTGGCATGATTATAGTACACACTTTGAAGTATAACAAAAAATTATAAATAATGGCCAAGTGTGAGTCGGTGACAATATTCTGTTCACCACCTGTTCTCGTACGATCAGTGAAGCAAAGTCAGGCGCAGTCAGTACTTGGATGGGTGACCGCCTGGGCGTTGATGGGATTTTGTCTTTTTCCACATTTTTTTTACTTTAGTAGCTAACAAGCTATGTGATGGTACGGAACCTTCAGTGTGTGAGCCCGACTCGCACTTGGCCGGTTTATTTAATTTTTTAGTTCCTTTCATAGTTTTAGGTACGTTGGACAGTTACGTAGTACCAGAGGCACTCTTACAGTCTATACTCAGTCAAGGAGATTAATGGACAGCCCCAGCAGCCTTATAAATCGTGATGTACACTTTGTGCCACCCATTAAGAACACAGAGTACTTTGCTATTCCGGTCAATTACGGACAAACCGGTTTGATATACAGTACATTTACTTTTTTAACCTTAAGAGTTCTAAAAGGGTAGTATTTAAACGAGCGAAAATTCAAATTAAAGGTTTCAAAAATATTGAATACTAGCTGAATCCAGCAGTGCTACCCGCGATTTTCCAATTTTCCTGCATTTTCTGGGAGAATAAGTACCCTATATCCGTCCATATGATGTACACTATCATCCTGCCAAAATTTGTTAAGATCGGCTTAGCGGCTTAGTCGTGAAAAGCGAACAAACATCCAGACAGAGAGACAGAGTTACTTTCGCTTTTATAATATTAGTAAGGATAAGGATGACATACTGAAATACTAAGAGAGCAAAATACTGTGGGTGAAAACAAATATTATGCAACGACGAATTTTGACAGATTTATTATAACAAAGTTGTCAAAAACAATCATACCAAAACTTATGAATAAGATAGTTGATTGAATCAGGCGTTACTTTGCGGAAGTCCATTTTTAATTTTTCGCGCTCGGAGAGTCAACGTGTCGACAAGAGTGCACTGAAGAAACGGTTATAATTGTTTATTTCAATTAAATAAGATTTATAGTAATTTCATATTAATTTCAAAATCTATTATTGTTTATATCATTTAAATTTCAATTAAAATATATTTATAGTGATATCATATTATTTTCAGAATTTATTGTTTATTTCATTTCAATTAAAACATATTTATATTAATTTCATAATAATTAAAAAAATTACATATATTTTATTTAAAATTAATTAGTACAAATTGTTATAACGAATTTTTTGTTACAGAATTAATTACTTATTGTTTCAGGTTAGGTTAATTTTGATCTTTTATGTAATTAATATTTAAATTCAGGTCAGGTTCAAATTAGAATCACAATTATCTATAGAGAAAATAGTTTAACCAAAATCCTTATTGTACTCGAAACGACGTAGAAGCGGAATTACACTAGAAATTCGACATATACAAATTATGAATAAGACCTACAATGCAGTACAGTGGGTAAATTTCTGGATATGCGAAACGATAAGAAACTTTAGATCAACATAATTATTTGAAGATCAACATATTATAAGAAAACTGTTATTCTTATCCATCTCTGAAACTTCAAAATATGCTCACTTGAAAATGATTTAAGTTACTATACTTGTATACTTAAGTAAGTATTTTCAATTTAACTTTTTTTTTTTTTTAATTAATCTAATTCGTAACTTTAATTCGCTAAATTTGACTCCATAATACTTAACAACAACAATAAAAACTAAACTAATTGAAGATCGTTTATACTATCTATAAGCAACGAAGGCTTATAGATAGTACAAACGATCTTTAATTTCAGGCAGAGTGCCTAAAATGCTAGCCGCGTTGCCTCGCTGGATTGCGAGGCTAACTTTCTGACCAAAATACAGGCCAGCATTTTGGTCACGTAAAGAAACTTTCAGTCTCCCCGACAAATCCTTAAAAATTTCGAAAGCACTCGGCCCCCACGGTCCAAGTGTTTCTACCCCAAACGGCACAAATAAGTAACCTCTGTCAAGGCTGGAATATTTGCGCCGTTTGAGGCATTCAGCCGCGATAGCCGCGCCACCCGCCTGTTTTGATGTCTCTGGAAGGTGAGACGGCGCCAGTGTATCAACGCAAGTAGCGTCCCACACCAAAGGCCGTCCCATCTTCCAAGGAATAAGAGTCATTCCGTCGGGTCTCTTACCATCATCACGAAGTAGGCCATTTGGTTCTAAAACTGCTGCGACACTGGCGCTCCCAAAGGCCCGACGGATGATATCATTTAAGCTGCTGTGGCGCGCTATGCGGCCGGCACTTCTACTGCATGATAATCCGTGGTGACCGAGGCTATCAACTTTTTCCCCACATGTACATCGGTGGGGAACGACACAAGGTGCACCGATGCGCAAAGAAATGGCTATCCGGAACGTGTTGTTATCCAATAAATTTCCTAAATTAGATGATGGAAGGGCCTGCAGCCAAAGACCCGATTCCCAGCGGGAAACAGCTAGAAGACGTGCTCGCTCTGAGGAAGTGCTGGACGTTTCAAGCAAAAAATTCCGTTCCAACTCACAGAGCGGCACATCCCACTGTTTTTGGGAGGACGGGTCCCTAGGCAGGGTTGTATTAGGGCAGGCTATTTTCCAAGCATTCATGGCCTCAGTCAAAAAAGAAATTTGTACTTTTCCTAAACTGGGTGATAGAATCAAATCTGTTAATTTTTCAGTACTTTTGACCGAGGCCAAGAAGGCGGGTAATGATACACACGAAATTTTTCTGACACCTAAGCCTCCATACCGAATCGGCAGTGACGCCTGGCACCAGCTGCGATCTTCCAAAGACATGTTTAAAATGGTTGTGAGCGTATCCTTAATGATGTTGTCCAGTTTTTGTAAAAGCTCAGAGTGATTCCAAAGCTGGCAACATCGCAAGGAATATGTAAATTTTGGTACAAATAAGCAAAATTTAATTATAACAAAAGCCATGTGCATTTAACTTGGCAGTGTTACTCATACATATTTAAATTGGTCGTGAGGGCTTCTAGAGATTTTATTTTCCGTTTTCTATTGAAGACAAACATTCATAGATTGTAGATTCAATTTCAAAATGTAATAACGTTTTCAAAGTAAGTGATTCAGATTTCTTATATGGACCTTGATAAATGTGGCGAATGAAAAAAACTATTCAATTCGTGTTTTTCATAAGTAAAGTGCAAAAGTTTTATATTTTTCAAGTTTTTATTTAACTTTCAATATTTATTAGTTTGTTTAGGTCAAATCTTGCAATCTGAATTAAAACCAGTTTCTCCGAATTGATTTCGTTGAAATTTTTCATACACCTTTAGTTCTAGAGACAATACAATATGGTAATATTTTTAAAATGTCCACCGCCACAGGATGGCGGATGGTGTAGGTATGTTTTTTGTCGACCCTCTTATTATGGGTATCAAATAAAAGAGCTTGAAAAGTAGGAAGCGGTAAGAATGAGTGACGTCATTTTAATATGGCCGCTGCCACAAGATGGCGGTTTTTTTGTCAACCTTCTCATTATCACTATCATCACTACATAGTATAAAACAAAGTCGATGTCGCTGTCTATCCGTCCCTATGTATGCTTAAATCTTTAAAACTACGCAACGGATTTTGAAGCGGTTTTTTTAAATAGATAGAGTGATTCAAGAGGAAGGTTTATATGTATAAATAGCGACCCGCCCCGGCTTCGCACGTAAATTACACCCGTGCGAAGCCGGGTGGGCGGGTCGCTAGTATCAAATAAAAGGCCTTCGTCCACTTGTATCCACAGCTTGGCTCCACATCAGGATCCGCGGATGCCTTTACCTCCTCTTAAATGTACTAATGAAAGAGCTTAAAGAGTATAAAACGGTAAATAGGATAACACTAAATTCAATATGGCCGCCGCTCCAAAATGGCGGATTACATTTTCTTTGCTAAAGCTTGCTTAAAAATATTTGTTTTACTATTAACGTATTTTTAGAGTTCCATAGCAATATAAGATACCATTTGCTACAGTTTTAGTTGCAATTTTTTTATTATTATGTAACTTTACCCCAGTACATTGCCTGGTAATGGAATTGACGCCACGCTAAAGCTTCCCTTGTGCGTTTAGACAACGTTCAAAAATACTCGCCTGTTTGATCTCCCAAAGCAGTTTCTTGTTCAAGTCGAGTTTCTTTCTGTGTATCTTCTTGACGGCGACCCTGTTCCCCTTGTACAGGCCCACGGTGAACGAGGAGAGAGTGAGAGACGTCGCTGCAGTATTCGACGCCGCACTCACGCTGCCTCGGTGACTCCATCCGAGGGACAACTAGACAACAAACAATAACTGATATAACACAACTTTAGATTTGTATTTGAATAGAATAGAATATTTATTTATTGCCAAAAGTAATATACCATAACCTTAATTTTAATAGAAATACCAAACACTACATATTTATTGTCTAAATAGAATTGTCGGCGAGCCTCAAACTAAGCACGAGGCCTGTATGTTGAGGCTCGAGTGCAGTTATACAAAACAAGTTGTTGACAAACTGTTACAGAATATAATTATAAACATACAATAATTATGTGGAGTAGGTACTAAATAAAAAGGTAAAAAGATACTTAAAGTTAAGTTTAAGGTACTCATTAAATTAATAAAAATATATATGGGGTAAAAATGTTATATTATATATGTGGGGCCTTTGTATTTATTTATTCAATTAGTACGGCTTGCGCCAATTACACCAATAAGACAATTGTTACACAATATTATGATACTTAAAAAAAACTAAAATTAGAAAAAAAAATACCCAAAGGATAATTTAATGTCATTAAATAAGAAATCAGAAATAATCATATGTCAATAACAGGTCCGTCCATAATAATATTAAACCTAGATTATAATTATAATTACTGAATGCTTGAAGCACGGCAGCACGTTGCCTCACAGAATTTCAAACATTCAGATAAAATCTCCTTCCAATCGTCAGCAAATAGATATGTGTATTTAGATAGCCCGTTGGTTCAGTTGGTAGTGAACCTGCCTTCTGAGCTGTGGGGCGTGGGTTCGATTCCCACCTAGGACAAACAGTAATGTGATGAACATTTGCATTTGTTTTATATCTGGTTATATGTATGTATATCAGTCTCTGGCAGCCATATCACAAGCTTTGCTTAGTTTAGGGTCAGATGACCGTGTGTGCAAAAATGGCCCGAATATTTTTTTAACAAAAAATAGGCGTATTTTACAAGAAGTTCAAGTTTACAAGCCTGCGGTCTACAATGGAGCATGTTTGCCTAGAAGACCCCGATTCAATCTTGATTTGTAGACACTCGGATTGTAACTATCGGGGAACATCCATTCAGGCAGCGCATTCCACTGACTAGCAGTACCCACAATAAAAGTGGAATCAAAGCGCTTTGTACGGGTTTAGATGTTTTAGCGACAAGACCACCTTTATACCACCCCCTTGATGTATATTTATTAAATGTAATGTTATTGTTTTGATCGCTCTATTGGAATCTTTTTAACTAATATGATTCTAGGTACGAACTTATTTTTACAATTATCCGGAAGTTTTGAGCGTATCCCGCTTTCTTTCCTAATCGCCTATGCATGCAATAGACAGATAAACATAAAATTTTGTTGATAATTGTGCGAAGTCATTAAATTAAAAAATTAAAAGGAACTAACAAATTGATTAAATAGTAACAAATGAATACTAAAATTACTAAAATAATCTTCCGACTTCAAGAGAGGTTCTCAATTCGGTCCGTATTTATATGTTAATAATGTATAGGTAAAAAAAATGTGGTGGTATAATATTTCTTTGCAAATAGTTAATCAGCAGTGCTTGCGTCATCATTTAATATCTTAGTAGCTAATTAACACTATAAGAATATGCTGCCTTATATTATACTAAGTTATAATATTAGGTGGTGGTATTTTTCTAGTATAACAAAAATTTTAACTGTCCGTTTTGAGGCAAGTATTTATAAAATAAAATTGGAACAATTACAATTTAAAAACAATTTCTTTAGTAGAATCGGGGCCCTGAATGGATGTTCCCCGATAGCTACAAGTCGCAAATAAAGCGGTTTCTTCCAAGCAAGCATGCTCCATCGTAGACCGGAGAGGTGGCGATCAAATGCAAGTCTATGTGTATATTTTCAATTAAAAAAAAAAGTTTGACATTGCATTGTGTGCAAGTGATTAGGAAAAAGGGTCAGAAGTGTTGTTGTGAATTGACACAATGCCAAGTTATACATTGCTAGTTTCTTTTCAAAATACTTCATCATCATCATCATCAGCCAGAAGACGTCCACTGCTGAACATAGGCCTCCCCCTTTAACCTCCACACTGAACGACAGCCTGCCTTTTGCATCCACTGGATGCCAGCGACTCTCACTATGTCGTCGGTCCATCTAGTGGGAGGCCTACCTACGCTGCGTCTTCCGGTTCGTGGTCTCCACTCAAGAACCTTTCTTCCCCATCGGTTTCATCATCAAAATACTTATCTATGTACAATCAAATAAAGACATACGTTTTCAGTTTTTAAAATTCAGCACAATATGGCTCTTTTTTCATTGAAACATTATGCAAAACGGTCTAAAGAAAATTGAATCCTCCCAAACTCTATTGTTTTAATAATTTTCACAAAAGAACACAATGCATTCCTTTATTAAGTTGTTTGATGAATTTTCTCCTTTGCATAGAAGCTTTCTGTCTTTGTTTCACAACAAACAACGTTCAAAGAACTTTGATTAAACAATATTATTTCTCGAAAACGATCTTGAATCGTTAGTTATTTCAAGGTGTTATTTAATTGCGCACCTTATAACCCACTTTTTATAAATGCTCCAACAAAACTTATAAGGTGTACTTACATCAAAATATGTACATATAAAAACGTATTTTTAAGGTGAAATTTAATTGCGCACCATATAACCCACTTTTGATATATGATCCAACAAACTGCTAAGTGAACATACATCAAAATATATACTTATAAAAAATAAACATCTAGGCAGAAGTGTCATAGATTCAAATGAAAAAATATATAGCTAAAATACTATGGCAAGGGCACCGTTTCTCTATTTCTTTTTTTTAAGGCTGTGCTCACCAACCAGAGCTATCTTTTTCGCACATTTTCAACATTTTTAATGATAACAATACGCAAAGTAAGAATAGAAAATCGGTTTGATTTAATTTTTAGAAAAACATTTCAATCGTTTTAAATTATTTTATGTTGATCTGTTATTTATACAAGAAGAGATCGAAAAAACCCGAATATTATCGTGATATAGAGATTCTATAGAGTATTAACACGAAATAAAACCACGATAAAATTACTCTTACTTAGTGGTTTTATGTCTACAAAATCTTTTTTTATCTGCCCCTTAATCGAAATCCGATTTCGTCCATTCAATCTCAGTTTGCAAACATGGTTTATTTGGTGGACACATGTTGATGCGCATATCTATTTCTGATGCACCATTAAATATTTCCCGTATTATACGTTTAAATAGCTTGTAGCGATACAAAAGTAGCACGGGTAAATATATAAGTACTTAATTAGATAAATGGATAGATTGAAACCGTTATGCATGGCACTAAAGAACAAAACTAATTACGCTGATGAGTCCTTTTGTTGACATATTTATGTGATTGTTAAATAGCTATAATACTAGGTAAGGTAATGTTTTCTATTTAATTCGAGATACAATAGATACATATAGAGTCACAATCGTGCTAAAAAAATGTCCGAACCAAAATTCGGCGCACGCTAAATTGCGCAGACTTTTTGGTTAGTTACAAGGTAACCGCGATCCGACTACTACGCCGCGCGAAACCAGAACTACGATGACAGCGGACAACTCACGTTGAACACTATGCAAGCGACATAACGTCTAAATTGGAGTAAATTTGGCATTGTGAAGTATATAATTGATACAATGTATGTACAATGACGCTCTGACGTTTTTCTACTGTTTTCACTGAGATTGTGACTCTATAGGAATTGTATCTCGATAATTTAATTAGACTTTTTTAAAGCAAATTCGCTTTATCTATACTTATAAAAGATATTGAATAGGATCCGAAATTAATGAACCGATTTGAAAAATTATTTCACTGTTGGAAAGCGCTACACTCTCCCCGGGTGACATAGGCAATTTTTTTTAATTTTAAGTACGGATCCTTACTTAAACTCCAATAATGTAACCCAAGGTGTAAAAAAATATACCTACACCCGTACGAAGCTGGGGTGCGTTGCTAGTTTAATTATAATAATATAGCACCTCGCGGTTTCACCAGAAAAGAGCGTTTCTAACTAATTTTAATATTTCGTTTAAAACTCCACTTCATCACACAAATTTTTACCACATAATAAAAAAAAAACATCCCCAACATCCATAAAAATTACGACAAGAAAAGAAAGCAGCAAACCTCGTTGAAACTATCTATAACAAGGTTGTTGAAACCAATTTAAAAGTGTACGTTAGTCGTTAACGGCGCAGTTAAGTCGAGTTATGGTGGTTATGGCCCAGTCGACACAATCCAGCCCATGATTCTTTTTAATTTGATTTATATTGTGATTGTGACCAGTTGAAATAGTAGATTGTAACATAAGGGAGCAATATAATATTTTTACGGCGAGGGCGTTTTTTTTCAACCCTGAGCGTAGCGAGGGATTCTTTAGTAGAATCCTGAACGTAGCGAGTGATTCAAAGTACGTCGCCCGAGCCAAAAAAAAATTGCGCCCGAATGATACACTCTACTTTCCATCACCCACTATGAGAAATTAAATAGCGCCACATAATTTATTCTAATATTATTATTTAATAAAACATAGAGTAACAACTAAATTGAAATTAAATAGTACCTAATAATAAAACAACTAAAAACTTATATATACATTTGAGATATTTTCGCTATTATGTTTATTGTTACACAAAACCATGAATTTCTAACAATCCGTGAAAATTGTCGAAAACGCGGTCTTGTAGTTCGCGCGTTTTTAATTCGATTTCTTTTTTATTATTCAGCTGATGTTCCAAATTCAAAAAGAGCGCGGCAAAGATTATTGTGGCGCACTTATAAAAAGGATTAAAAACTCATTACTGCCCGCTAAAAGTTTCTTACTGAAAACATCACCTTTGGGTGCACTTAAAGGCGAACCCAGTCGTCCTTTATTGCGACATGGTTACCTTGAGCACTTCATTGATGCTGTGCAGCGCTGGGCTGGCTCCAAGCCCTGTTCCAACTTCCACCAGAACTTCTTCAGGCCTCACTCGCCAGGCCATGTTGTTCAGTTCTGCATCTATACGCGCTTGCCTTAGTGAAAATAAAACAAGTAAGTATACATTTAAAATAAAATTAAAAACTATAATAGAGCAGATGATCTTCAAATGGCTGAACAAATTTTCTTAAATCTTGAGTACACTACGATCAAGTCACCTTTCAAACAAAAAAAAAACAAATCAAAATCGATTCAGGCGAGTTGGTGGCCAAACGTATAGATCGCATCTATATATCAAAAAACTAGCTGTACCCGGGGCGGTTTCACCTGCGTAGTGATGATGATGATGAAAAGTAGCCTGTCACTCTCTGGCTCTTGAACTATACTCATGCAAAAAATCAGGTCGATCCGTTGTTCCGTTGCAGCGTGAAAGAGGAACAAACATTCATACATCTATACATACAAACTTTCGCGTTTATAATATTAGTAGGATAAATCAGCCCTTTGGAAACTTCGATGCCACAGACTGACACATATACACACGTTAAACGTATAGCACCCCTCTTTTTGCGTAGGGGGTTAGTAAAAATAACAGTTTAAGCAACTTACATGTAGAGCTGGTCAAGGGAAAGGACTTAAATGTTTCTCGGAAAAAAAATTGTTTAGAATTTTCAGAAAATACCGTGTGGCTCGGACCACTTAACTCTGTCGATAAGTTGTTTGTGCTTAAGTTAGATGATGTGTTATAAGAAAACCTGCTTGCTAATGCTATAAGTCCAAGTCGGGACAACATGACAAAGTTATATACAAAAAGGTTCGAGACCATACCTCTTTGGTGTAAGTCCTCAGACAATGGCATCGATTCTGATGTACCTACTCTAAACTAAACAAAATTTGACATCTCTAACATTGTTGCCATCCTAATCTCACATATTAAAATAAAAAGAGAGGTAGATAATATTAGTCCTGTCTGATTGGTTTAGTTTAGTGAGTGGTATGACAGAATCGACGCCGTCACACTCGATGGAATATCCAGCGTGCCCTACAACCTGCACTCTGGACGACCTGAATGAGACCACGGAGAGTGGCCAAATTCAAATACCAAAAACTTAATATAAATTAAATTATTCACGAAACATAATCGAAATAAGAAGAATGATGATCTAATATTTTCAAACGCGAACCGAACAATAATTTAATGCTCGCAAATTCATAGCATCATCACGTGCGATCAAGCATAAAATTTTATGATTTTGTGCAAAGTACAAAACAGATGGTAACCAAAGTTTGTGTTACACAGCCTAAGTAAACAAATATGTCTTTTAACTGACTTAAAAAAGAGGAGGTTCTTAATTCGACTGTTATGGTTTTTTTTGTATGTTTGTTTCGCTATTACTCCACCAATTATGAATTGATTTTGATGATTCTTTTTTGTTTGGTGGTCCCATAAAAATTTCATCGAAATTAGATTTTTGAATATTACACAAAAAATATACATATTCAGATGAGGTTTTGGTTTGTGGTTACCTTCAGCAAAGGTTTTGATGAGGATTTTCAACGTCTGTTTTAACTGTAATTTTTCTACTTTTTCGTTAAAGTTTGTACACGTAGGTATAGTATTTGTATATATTATTTAGGTCAGTTTTTGTTGTTATTTTTTCTAATTTTTTTATTTATTATGACATAAATTTTCTTTCCATCTGTCGTCACCATAAAGTATTAACTGAAAATATTGAATCAAAGTGATTATACTTACTTATAAGCGACGCACGCAGCAGTCACAGCGAACGTTAGAAATATTGCGAGGCCAATAAAACAATATATTATAACCGTCTGGGCCTCTATCCAAAGCAGCGTGAAAAATAAATCCCATTTTACCAAACAATTCAGACTGTATTTTGTAAGGTGAAACTGACTTGTCTTCTAAAAAAGGTGACACTTTAGTCACATGGCTACGACAAAGTTGGAGCGTCCAATTTAAAAGTTTCTGCGACTAAATTGAAGGTAAAATGTGTGTTATTATTAAAGACAGATAATATTAAAGAGACACCAGTCGAGCGGTGATTTTACGTTTGAAACTAACTGGTCTCGGGAGATCACCCGATCTTGGTTCGCACGAGCCATTTTCCCTCGTAATTTACGCTGGCAATCTCTTATAAATAACTGTTCATGAGACAGAGATTGATGGTCGGATTTTCGGTGATAATGATAAATTGTACTGAGCTTAACCTGTTTATTAGCTTACCGCAACAAATCTGGCTAGAAACAGCTACTATGAAGTGGCAACATCTTAGTGTCTAACTTTCTAATTGATATAGAATCAGAAACGCCAAAAATCCAATCTCGTTGCTTTATTCGTCAAGAAAAATTAGAGAGCTCTTAAAAATAAATAAAAATAAAAGGTGCGGTGTAAAGCGATAAGGCCGCCTGTTAAAAGTCTAGATAATATTTTTATTGTAATGTTTATGTTATTCTCGTATTGTGGTATTTTAATAAAGAGTCATTGTATTGTATTGTATTGGTGTGTTCCTTTTACCTTTTTTTTGCCTATTATACCTAATTAAACATGCCTAAGATCTGTATGTAATTTTTAGATCTTTGAAGGAACCAGCAGCGTGGCAGCGGAAAGCGGCGACAGTGGAAGGTCTCATACGCCCCTGCTTCGAACTATTGTAGCTCATTGAGGACAATTATGTTCCTCTTACCTCCTTGACACATGGGGTCTGTTCCTAGGAACCCGCAGCGAGGCGTGTCGGGCGGCGGTCCGCGGCGGCCTCCCGGCCAGTGAATGGCTTTGCCTGCCACCGGCTTGTAACTCATGTTGAGCCCGTGATAGAACGCCACCACCTAAACCAGAGGACATGTCGGTTAGCCATTGTGAATATTAGAAAAAGATGAGGTAAAGAAACTACAATGTGACCGCACACACAGATTGCAAAATTATTTGTGAGCCCCGTTGGTCCAGTTGGTAGTGAACCTGACTTATGCGCTTGGGGGCGTGTTTTAGATTCCCACCTAGGACAAACATGCATGTGATGAACATTTTGTGTTTGTTCTATACCTGGGTGTTAATATCTATTTAAGTATGCTAAAAAAATATGTATATATCAGTCTCTGGCAGCCATATTACAAGCTTTGTTAAGTTTGAGGTCAGATGCCCGTGTGTGCAAAACTGCCCCGAATATTTATTTATTTACACACACACACGGCGCATATTTCGCAAAGTATACACTGCATGAAACCTTATCCTCATTTTAAAAGACCTATTCAACAATATTCTACACGAGAGTGCAGTGCAGTATAAAAATATGTTCATCTTCATTTCACATGCATCAGAGCCACTCTAAAACGCCATTTTTAAGTTTATAAGGGTTTCCTTGGAACATTTTATGATTTTGCGAATACGATTTTCAAAGGTGTTTGTTTTCGTACATGACGTCATTTGCTCTGATTAGCATTTTTGACGGAGTGATGTGTTTATCGATGGACCGACGACATAGTGAGAGTCGCTGGCATCCAGTGGATGCAAAAGGCAGGCTGTCGTTCAGTGTGGAGGTTGAAGGGGGAGGCCTATGTTCAGCAGTGGACGTCTTCTGGCTGATTATGATGATGATGATGATGTGTTTATCAATCTATACTAATATTATAAAGAGGAAAGATTTGATTGTTTGTGTGTTTGCATTGAATAGGCTCTGAAACTAATGAACCGATTTGAAAAATTATTTCAATGTTGGGAAGCTACACTATCCCCGGATTATATTATATTTAAAACAAAATAAGGATCCTTACTAAAACTCCAATAATGTAACCCAAGGTGTAAAAAATAAGACTTACACCCGCGCGAAGCCGGGATGCGTTGCTAGTTTATTTATAAATCTCGCTTTTCAAATAAAAATATAGGTCCTAGAATCTTTTAAACCTATTTCATTATTGAAAAGCCACAATTTCAGTCATTCTTTGTTACTTTCATGACAATTCAAGGCATCAACTTTCAGTTTTCTGTTAACTCATTAGACAACTATTCCTGTACCAGTCAGTACCAAAAATATTTCTTATTCATGACTAAGTGGGACGTCTAATATCATAATCGTCGCTGTACAAACATTTGCGCTCTATTCTGAAGCTAGCCGTCAAATATTTGCAGTAGCATACAAAAGATTCGAGGCTAGCGGCGACGCTTTCAAACGACCTACTTTATTATTGCTACGTCACAGTCGATCTCAGCTGAACTGACTTTCTGAACTTTCCTAACACTTTTATTATACCTAAGTGATGAAGCGGACACAGATAGGGATTGCAGAGCGTTGACGGTGAGAGCCTTGAGCGTATACCTATATGCGTCTAAAAGATTCTCTTCATGCTCGAATGAAGTTAAAATTACTCTCTTCAAAGTCTACTTCAGTATTTTATTTATATTACACGGGAATTACTCACGTAAGATTAAGCCGGTTACTCCGACTATAGTTTCAACCGCTTCTTGAAAGTCTTTGCAAAGCGAGACGCAGCCGCGTACGCATATTCACCTTGAAAAAGACCGCCTAATGCAGTTGAAACTATAGTCGGAGTAACTGACTTAATCTTACGTGAGTAATTCCCATGTAATATATATAAAATATGTGAAAACCACGTCGGTTTCCATAATAAAATCTAAGGGAAAGGTGTCTATAATGATCCCTCTAAGGAAAAAAACATTTTATGGCGAAAACATCACAGTTACGTAAATTGTTAAATTAAAATTAGTTAATGTATTTCAGTGTTGTATTATTGGCGTATTATTTCTTTCATAAATACGTATATTTTTGGAATTATTTATTATTTCTCAGAAATTTACTAAAGGATCATTTTAAACACCTGGGGTGTGTAAAATGATCCCCGGGATCATTTTGAACTTTCAAAATTTTCACATTAGTAGTTATAGGTTAAAAACAACGACACGGACATGTAAGAGTAGG
Organism: Agriopis marginaria; assembly: GCA_932305915.1. Taxonomy (NCBI): domain Eukaryota; kingdom Metazoa; phylum Arthropoda; class Insecta; order Lepidoptera; family Geometridae; genus Agriopis; species Agriopis marginaria. Next base: position 4,017,452 of record OW029932.1, read on the forward strand.
ACTCGCGCTCTGAGGGTTCCGTTGGGCGAAAAATTAGAGCACGATTAAAAAAAAAAGTTTAAATATTGGAAGACAAACTTAACTTTGCAGTTGACAATAAGTTTATTCCATACATACCAACTACAAAATGTAAGTTTGTAATAACAAAACATTATTTTTTATAAAATATAACATCAAATTCACAATTTTCTGGTTTGTTTTTCTTTATATATGCTGTAAGGCCTTGCCTCTTGCCAAATTTCATGAATCTATAGGTCAACGGAAAATACCCGATCCCTGGGATCATTTTATACTGACTGGAAGGGATCATTTGACCCCAAGTGCAATGTTTACATACATGGGTTAAAAAAAACCTTTAAATTCACCACGTGAACGAAAAAACATACCCAAACTCATATTAAATGTCAATATTAACCAGTAATGAAACCGCCATGTAGCAAAAATCACCACCAAGGACGTAACCATACATTGTTTTTTGACTTACTTTAGAAGACAGGCACCACTTTTAGTTTATTTGTTCTGTTACGACCCACGAATATCGCATCGCCATGATACTTCGTCAAGACGACTAAAACGACTGCGGGGTACGATTGCTAATTAATGCTGATAGATGGCATTAATAGTTTACTGGGAATATTGGGGGATCATTTGACCTCGCGGGATCATTATATACACCTTTCCCCTACTTCAGTAGCTTGTGGACAGCGTATAATACTAAAAAATCCCTTGACGCTCTACCTGTAAATGCATTGCTGATGTGGTTTCCCCGTATTATGCAGCGCTTTTTCCACGTTTGTGGAAGCTAGCACTGATGGTTTTGCAGCTATCATGCGCAAAAAAGTCGCATTCTTCCTCATGATCCTTCATGATCTTCCTAGCTAGTTCTTCTTTGTACCTATATCTACAACTACGTAGCCAAAAGACAACATTTGATCATCACTTAGAAACGATTGCATCAAAACTAGTATTACACTGTTAAAAAAAATCTGTAAATTTACATACTTTTTTTTTACATAACTACTGTAAAAAAACAAAAAAACATGAAAACCAAACTAAAATTATGAGAAATTACAGAAAATCTATGATTCTGTCCTATTTTTCGGTAATTCTACATATTTTCAGTACTTGTACATTTTTTTGTGTTATTATTACATAAAATTTAACGAATAATAACGAGCTTATGGCTTTTTACATCAACGTCCATGTAACAAAACAGGAAAAATCACATAACTACCGGGAAAAATGGGTTATGTAAAATTATGTAACCATGTAAAATTACATAAAGCTGCAAAATTACGTCTTTTTTTCCATGATTTTTTTTAACAGTGTACTTAACTACTCGTTAGGACCTCAGTAACTGAGTTACATAGTCACAAAAAAATAATAGTAACTTTTCCGCCCAAGGTTAAGTAGGTAACCCTGCTCAAAATTCGGACAGTTATTGCGTTATTTCCGAGAGAAATCAAAACAAACTGCGGTTTTACTCGTCTATCTTCCGAGTTAAGGAATAAAGATGTTTATTCGCTTCCTTCTTGATTGCAACGGTGAACTGTTCTTAGAAGTACGAGGTTGGAAAACTCTGTTTTGAACCTTATGAGATGAAAATAAGAGTATAATACCACTAATTGCAAACGTTTCGCTTTAACACGACCTTCGTGCCTATAGCGTGATGATTATGAAGGCTAAGCCTTTAAAGATTACGTGCAGGTTAGACCGGTTTGAATATTAAGCCAAAGGTAAAATAACCCAGGGGTTTTACAGGAAGATATGCAAATTACAAATTATTCGGTCCCACCCAAGAGGCAGCGTAGATTTGCTTCTTGCAATCCGTGTCGATTAAATGATTCTTCCGTCTTGCAATCAGTGTCGAATAAATAATTCTAAAATTAGAATTTAGATTTTAAAATAAATAAGTAATAAGCTTGCGTCTGACCACCACCTGCGTTAAGCGATGGAACATGCACGCTTGCCTAGAAAAAACATATTCACTATAATAAAAAAAATTCAAAAAAGGCAGGAAGATAAATAGTTTTTTTTTTAAATATATTATAGTTTCAAACCTCAAATTTCCCAGTAACAGGATCGAGGTCCAAGATCGCGTAGTCTGCGTCTCTGTCCCCAACCGCGTCGATCCTCACGTGCCCGGTTATACCTGTCAAAACAACTTTTTTTTACCTATCTTACCATCCTTCGGTTACTCGGTTAGCACACTTCTGTCGCGGAACCTTAGCAGCGAACGACGGCGCCTCTCTACGCGTTTATGCGTATGTAAAATTCTGATATACAGGGTTACGCATATAGACTGTACTAAGTCGAAAGGAAGTCATTGATCTCATCATTATGAACAACTTTAACTATGAGACCAACCCTGAAATCTCGAAAAAAATCTGCTGCTCCATAGAAAACGGTCATAGACACTCGATAAATTGTATGGAACAGCAGTTTTTTTTTTTGCTTGTTACGGTCAATATGCGTAACCCTGTATGTAACATTGTATATCGTTCACATATAAACTGGTAGCAATTTCGCTGCTATGGATCCGCGGCGGAGGTGTGCTACCCGCTTTACGCCATGGAAAGGGATCTGTGTGATCTTTAGCGTCCTGAGGCCATATCTGTTTAGGTGATTGCGAAAAGTTGTGCACCGCAAATCGTATCTCGGTGCATTAAGGTTCATGTTTGCGTGATTTTCCGCACTGCGCTGTTTCGAGTCTGCGTTAAGAGGTAGCCGTAAGGCCTCAGAGAAGTATGGGTTACAAAGCACCTCACTGAAAGGCGTTTTTAACTGTCCGAAATCAAAACCGCCTTAATCCAGTACTTAGGTAGTAGAATTAGTACATAGAACTTACATAAGTAGGTATGCCAAATTTCAGTTCAATCGGTTGAAGATATCTGCTTCAAATCTGAGTTCCAAGGTTCCACCCGAACAAACATACATACATACATACATTGCAAGTTAAATAAAATAAAAAAATAAAATTAAACAAAAGCTTGTAAAATGGGTCCTTTCAAGGAAATGCTTTAGTATGTACTTGAGTTTACTATATTTTAGTTTGTTGTATTACTAATATTTTGACTAAACGTATTGGCAAATCTGGGCTATAAAACTATTTATTAATTTTTTTTTTTTACTAAATTACTTTATTTAAGATCTGCATCCATACATATTATTATGTTTCAATAACTACATTTAGGATTAGGTATTTTATCACTGAGAAACAATAAAGAAGTTTTGATAAAAAGGTTATTAAGATATGCTTGATCTAAGTGCTTTTGGTTTATATGAATAAATCACGGTTACGATGGTGCAAGAGAGTCCTTGATCCGAATTTTTCCACTTTACGCGTTGCAAAGATAAATTATTCAAAGTAACAAGAGTGAAGCGGCACGTACTTGAATCTTGTATAGAGACGTGAATAACTTACTTGTTTGAACAATCGCGGCGAAGTAATTACGCTAAAACTTTAATTCTACTCTTGCATTTATAGTCGTCGTATTATTTGCTGTCGCTTTATATTAACATTAAGAATTCTACATTCTAAACAGAAGGTGAATTTTTTGGCGCAAATGAAGTCATTTGTGCTAAAAAATTCAAAGTTATGGGTTCGTAGCAATATATTGTTCTGCAAAATTAAATACAACAAATTTCAAAGCTGTAAGCTTATGTAAAAGCAACAGAAAGCTACGTAATTAGATGCTACGAAGTCGTAGCAATATTTATACATGCTACGAAATAGTATGCTACGAAAATCTGTTGCACTCAGCGAAATAATAACTATCAAAAAGTAACGCGGGCCAACCGGCCGGCATATTATCAGCCAATCAGCAAACCCTGCTTATTGCATGTGGTTTTTTTACTATTAAATTTGCTGTTGAAATACAATGCCAGGAAACCAGTACCAAATCCTACTATTTAAATTTTTGCAAAACCTTAACCTAAAAATTATTATACACCTTGGACTCACCGTGAAAGTCCCGGCCCCACATGCGCCGAGTGATGCTATTCCCATCTCGAATGTCTCCACCTTCAGTCAGAGTTTCGTTCAAAGCCATGCCGAGTAAGTAAACGCCGTCATAGAAAGCCCCGATGAAGAAATTCACCTGTGTTTTGTAAAACATTAAAGTACCCTCTAAATTGCATTTTTGCTATTGTTTTTTAGAGTCGATCCTATTTTGTTGTAGAACCATCGTTAGAGGGCATGTTTAGAGGGCGAAAAACGAATATTTTAACTGTGGTAACGAATTCCACACAATTTAAATTATCATTTTCTTATACAGACTGTTCAGTTAGATGACAGACAAATTTCAGGAGGGATTTTGATCAGATCTGGCATATTTGAAGTGCAAACAGGTTGGTAGAAGCCGTTAGTAGACTTTGTGACCTAATTTACATCGCGTCACTTTGACCGACATTGCGCGCGCGCTCGTTCGGGTTTGCAATTTCTACTGTCACGTGCAAAACTTTGATGAGTTACTTTTTCTGTCTATATTTTTAATACATTTGTTTTCGCATCATATAACCCTAAACTATCACGTCCTCATATGTCCGTCGTCGATTCGAACACCCTGTAAGTGCATGTACGTACTATAGTTTTTTTACTGTTTATCACTAACCAGTACGAGAAAGAAGGTCTTCTTGAAACTAAACATACGAGTACCTCTTCCCCATCCGAGAAGGTGTAGTTGTAATGCAGACGAGCTCTCGCGCGGACCGTGTCAGCAAACTCGTCAAACCGGTCGCCTGTGGGCAGCTTGAGGGAGACCCTGAGGAGCGCCTCGTAGGCGACTCGCGCGGCTGCGTCACGGGCGTCGCCGGCAGCCCACCCGGTCTCTCCCCAGTACCCGCCCTGCCAACCAAGCGTCAGATATCAGCCATCACCTGTGGGAAGCTTGAAGGATATCCTGAGAAACGCTTTTTATACAGGGCTACTGGTAATCTGTTAGCATTCTCTTAAGATGCGGCCTCAGTACATCATAACAAACAACTTTTGTTCTTCGACTTCAAAATTCACAAATAAAAAAGCAGCCGATCCATACAAAAAACAAATACTTTCGACAAAATATAATGAAACAGCTGATATTTTTTGGGAATTTTGGTAAGTCGATAATTAACAAAAGTTGATGTAAAAAGTTAGAAGTTATTTGGTAAAACTTAAAAAAACAGGAAATTTACGAACTCTTAATTATATAACTAAAAACGAATACTAAACTAAATTAAATTAAACACACTAAATAAAAATATATTAAACTAAACTAATTTAATAAACCGCTGCCCGTAGGCATCGTTCCCAAAATGCTGGCCGCATTGCCGCGTTGTATTGCAATACTTACACGTTGCGCAAGATACCGACCAGCATTTTGGTCACGACTCACGAGATGCTTCGACCAGACGTTGATTGTTTTCACGTATGATGTATAGGCATTTCTCGCTGCCGCGTCGTGCGCCCACTGGTCTCGCCTCAGTACCCACTCTGTCGATTAAGCTTCAAGTCAATGATCGTCTGTGGGAAGTTCGACTTCGTGGGAGACTCGAACTGCCGTATAAAATCGCAATAAAATAAATAGCAATTTCTATTCTATTCTGACATAAAAGTGCACCGCATTGACGTAGATTCAGAACATTACACGAACGACCATCGACCTTTCTTTCACTCTCTTGTAAAATAACGATGAGGGGCTGAATGGATACCAAAGGCTGCCATATATCAGTAGGAATTTTGCAACAGAACAAACTAAACAACATATTGCTAAAGTTTACTACATTTTCCTACAAAGAAATAAACATGACAAACAATTCACTGATTATCCAATCAGATACAAGATGAACCATTTAATTATCCAAAAGCAAAGCTCAAATGTCAACGGCCAGTAGGTGGCACAATCGTGGCTTGGGAACTCAATGAAGCTGTGTCAACAAGGTCAGATAAACAGGGTGACACGGAACGGTATAATTTTGTCGAAAGGAGGTTATTTTATTTATCATTCATAATGGAACCAATATTACTAAAAGACCAACCCAGAAATCGCGAAAAAAACCAGCTGTTCTATATAAAAATATAGTTACACCCAACAAAATTTATGGAACGGATGATTTTCTTTTTTAATTTCAGTGTTAGGCAAAACGTACAAAACGTTTAAGTATATTTGATCGGATGGATTAAGTACAATGACCTCCTTTCGGCTTAATACTACCGTTCTGTGCAAGCCTGTATAAACAGGTTGGTTGGAGCAGCTAACCCAACATCTTAGTACAGTAACGAAACAAATAGCTTGGTTGGCGTTTGCACATTTATAAGAAAACAAATATTTATCTTTTACCGGGTGTAAATTTAGAAGACGCGACGGTTTTAAAAAAAAAATAGGCTTGCGTTTGACCCTCATCACGGCGATGATGCAGTCGACGTTGGAGCACGCTTGCCTATATAGAAGAAACAGATTCAATCGTGATTTGAAGACACCCAGATTGATCAGATTGATTGTTCAAGGATATTATTGTAGGTACTGATCATAACAAAAAACTTTTAGTTTGGAGCCATCCCTCATATCGTGAAAAATTATATCCTGGAAAATGCCCATCGTCTAATATATAGATACACCCGATATATTCTACCACTACCTGCATCTAATCTGTATCGACTGGTGGTCGCGATTTCAAGGTTACCATATAAAATGTGTTCTTATTGTGACCCATTTTGGGTATACACTTTCGCGAAAATTAAATATTATACTGATATCTTAAATTTGATATATTTAACAGCTGGATTTAGTATTATAGGAGACTGCATTCTGGGTCGATACACAAGTATCAGTGCAAACACTGCGGTAACCCCACACATAAAGGGAGGTCGCACGATCAAAAGCTTATCCAAACTTAGTGGACTTTAACAACATTAAACAGTTTAAATGGAGCTTGTATTTGCGGGACTGTCCCAGAAAGACAGTTGGTTTTTTTATTGAAAAATAGGCTTGCATTTGACCGCCATCTCGACTGATATTAAGCGCGCAGTCAACGATGGACCCCGCTTGTTTAGAACAAACTGATTCACTCACGACTTGAAGACACTCAGATTGTGACGGGGAACATACTCAGGCAGCACACTATACAGTCTACCAGTTTGCACAATAAAAGTGGAATCAAAGCGCTTCGTTCGGGTTTTCGGAATTTCAACAATGAAACGGGGTCGCTTTTTGTGCCCGCTCTGGCTGTCCGATAGAAAAATGGGCAGGAACGAGGTCATGCAGATTTAGATAGATTCAGATTTTGATAATATCTTATTGCATCCACAAGTACATAATGATAAAAAATCACAAACCTAAGCAACATTTCTCATATCTGTCGGTCGGGTGCAGCAAAATTAGGATAAATAAAGACAATAAGGAAATCTTTGGTTTACCAAAAAAAAAAAAATAAGTATATGTAGTAAATTTTTCTATACCAAGATGATTTTAAGAAGGGAGAGAAAGCATTGGTAGCCACTTGTTTAAAAAAAAACTAGATTACACCAAGTCAACTCATTTCAAACAATTTATAAGAATGAAGTGTGTAAACTTTGCTAATATAACTTTACACAATTTCACCTGCCAGTGAATATAGTTGATAAATAACAAATAATAACAAAACAATTGAACCATAATATAAATGTTAAAACCAAAATGCTTTAGATGTTACGAAACATGATTGTAACTTGGGAGTTGAATTAAACTTTTCTTGAAAGTTTGATGGAAGAGTGATGCTTTTAAGCAGTTCAAAATAATTAACATAATTATATTCTCAAACAAGTATTGCAAAAAATCTTGTAGGCTAAAAAATCTTAAGTTTATTGAACGATATATAACTATAATTTATTCAAAGAATTCCCATAAGTATCAGGCCAGATGTTGGTCTAACGCAAGCCTATTATTTATAAAATATATATAAATATGCGCAGCTATCGCTAAATCTTTTGTACGTATCGGTGAACTGGCTACCGCCAATAGACTTGTTCGGGAGATTTACATCTCCCACTGGGATTAACATTGTAGCTGTCAAATATGCCCGAGAAAATAATTTATGTTTTCAAATTCTGATATTTCAGTACAGGGGCCTTACGCCCAACTCCCACGCGGTCCCAAACTAACGCGCAGTTCGGAAAATCAAGGAACTTAACGCGCCCAGATAAGGTTTGCGGTCGCGCAAAAAAAAATCATTACCTAAACTGAATTGCTTTAAACGCGTAAGGTCCCAGTACAATATTTTTGAGGTTTTTTATTTTTCTCTGTCTTTGTCTTATTTGTAAATGTCATAGTGTAGACATAGTTTTTGTATTCAATAATAGGCTTGCCTTTAGAGTTTTAGTCACAGATAATATTATAATATTCACGACACAGGCTATCTTCACGACACAGGTTATCCTAGTGTGGGGGACAGTGTTCCACTAAGGTACATAATTGTTTACTCTCACCTCTCTTCTTACAACATTTTGTATACATATAACTACCTACTTAAGATCTTTATGTACCCATAGCTCTTTAATGAATATCAATAACTGTTTTTTTTTTAAATAAACTTTAGATTTTGTTCTAAAAGATTGTTCGCCGTAAGTTACGTCATTAAAATACAGCTACCAGTAGCGTAACCTGTAAATCCGAAAGAACCATTAGCGTTAATACCATACCAAAATAGGTACAAAGAAACTTGTAGAGGCTATAAATCAGACATGGGTGTTCCCCGATGGTAACAATCTCGGTGTCTTCAAATCACGAGTGAATCGGTTTCTTCTAGGCAAGCGTGTTCCAACGTAGACCTCATCATTGCTTAACATCAGGCGTGATGGTGGTCAAACGCAAGCCTATTATTTATAAAAAAAAACCCTGAAAACATGATTTACAACAGTAGAAATGACCAGGGGCCTTACGGACAACAGCTAATTGCGGCACCTAATCCGCACAGTTGGAAAATCACGCGACCGCAAACCGTATCTGGGCGCGATAAGGTTCACGTTCGCGTAATTTTTCAACTGAGCGGATTAGGTGCCGCAATTAGCTGTTGTCCGTAAGGCCCCTGTTGGCTACTCACCTGAAATATCTCCACGTCGAGGAACGCCCAGTCGCCGCGCGTCATGCCTAGCGCGTGCGCAGCCAGCAAGAACTCACGCACCAGCGACCCGCGCACGCTCAGGATCACTACTGTTCAACAAACAGTACAAATTACACTGTAAAAGACATAGTATATAGATTGTTCGGTGATAACAAAAACCAAATACTACTGCGGGTCGAATGATGGAAATGAAACGGAGGTTCGCAAGAAGAGCTTGGGACTTCCACGTTGTTCTACAAGAGTTACGGCCAACTGCTTACGAGGTCTCAAACTAACGTTAAACCAGCGCAGTTCGGAAAATCACATGAATGGTAACCTTAACGCGCCCAGATACGGTTTGCGGTCGCGCAACAATTTTCTATCATCTAAACTGGATTGCTTTAAACAGCTAGCCGTAAGGCCCCTGGGCGTTGAATACAAATTAAATGGAGCCGAGAGACGCAGCTAGTCAAATAAGTCCAATAGATTTTGTGTCCATAACAGGATAAGCTGTCATAAGTTAGGGCACAAAAGGGACGGTCCCGAATTCTAATATAATCATTTAACTTTTACAACAACCCTGGGAGTCCTGGGACCCGTGTCAAAAACAATTGTGAAATTTTTAATTATACTTATATTGTTGTTAAAAATTACAGACCATTAGGGAAAAACCTATCAACAACGTAACGTAGAAAAAACATTTTGGTATAAATTCACGATTCCTCCGTTTATTTGTACGCCTTGAGTTTGTGTTTAGCTTTTGTCAGACATAATTTACCAAGATTTGTGGAAGGAAATGAGGGAGACCTTTGCCCAGCAGTGGGACAGTATAGGTAAAAAAAATACCGTAATTCGGCAGCAAGTGTGTAAATAGGCAAATGGACTGATAACATTGCAATTAAAATAAACAACAAAAATTAAACCTAACTTTTAATCTATTAAACCGTTACCAGTAGAAATCCTAAAATGCTGTCCCCATTACCACGTTGTATGGCGATGCTCAACCCTTTGAGCAAAGTAGATGATTATTAAATAGACTGATTATTTTTTGTCATTTGTAAAAATAAATACACCCGAAAACAAAATTGCAATCAATTCAAAAGTGCGCACTATACTTACGAATGACATCACCTGTAAGTACCCACGCCATACAATTTCCATGCTGAAACTCACATTGCGGGAAAGGGAGCGAGTATCCCTTAATCATCCGACCAAAAACTTTGAACGCTTACATCTCAAAACTTTATTAGCCGATTTAGATAGTTTCTTCAGTCTAAATATAATATTTAATTATATTTTTCAGTAAGCCTGTTATTTTTAATAAATTAAACACCTGTCTGATAGCCTATTTATTGTACGATGTTTAGCTGAAATAATAACAACGGTTGATGCTTGTCCAGCTGATTTTCATTTAGAGTTTATAGAACTTGTGTTGTGTAGATGATACCTTACTAAAATGTTGTTGTTTTTTCACAGGTACATCATTAAAATTGTATTAATTAGGCAATATATGAATTTTTCTGCCATAAGTGAAACGTACCACCTTTAGTAAGCACTACATTATTTTATTACTAGCTACGCCTCGCGGTTTCACCCGCGTAGTGATGAAAAATGGTGATGATGATGAAAAGTAGCCTATGTCACTCACTGGCTCCTTGAACTATACACATGCAAAAAATCAGGTCGATCCGTTGTTCTGTTGCAGCGTGAACAAAGATCCATACATCCATAAACACAAACTTTCGCGTTTATAATATTAGTAGGATGTTGATATTCCGTTATACCCCGGGTTCCTTTACATAATTTGTAACTTTACGTCAGACAAATACTATCAATCAATACTCAATTTGTATTCGACATAACAGAGTACTTACTTAATTTGATTACTACCAGATACCATGGACACAACGAGTACAATATTCGAACAATTCATTCAAACTTATAGTCTGCCCTAAGCTGTTGTTTTGATCAGATCTGTTCCCAACACCTATTTTCACAATCAAATAATACAAAATAGCCATGGATCCACCTAAAATAAACTCTTTTTTTATTAGTACACAAGATGATGATGATGACACATACCCAAATTGGGTAGTGTTCTTCTATAAATCTATACATATGTTATGTGGCCTAAACTTCGGATTTTTTGATTCGTCAAACAAAAAATTATTTATCAAGTATTTATCTCTATTTTGTAGTATCGCAATATGTGTTTGCAACATGCTATCTGCATATTATTATATCTTACGTGCAGAAGTCGTTATTTTTAACATATATTATGCTATAGAGCATTTGGTTTACGTTTTTATTCTTTTTAGAGAAAATAACACTTTATCCAAGTATTTTCGTGCATTGACAAAAATCGATGCAATATTGAATCTAACAAACAAGGAATACTCTTTTAATAAATTTAATTATGTAACTATAACAATGTTAGTAATCATTCTTAAGTCTGGTTTGGAAATTAATTGGAATATAGTTAACGGAGACATTGGGAGTCCCGTGTCTACAACAATTACATGTTACTTTTTGTGGATATGTCATGATTTAGTGTCAGTTACCAATTCTTTAGTGTTCTTTTCGATGTATCGTCGTTTAAAGTCGCTTTCATGTCAACTCGAGACAGCAAGTACAGGATTTTTCCCGTTCCAAAATGTGTACAAATCTATCGTCGATGCCACTGAATCAATTAAAAGCTGTTTTGATCCATTAGTAAGTCTTCAAATGCTATAACTAGGTTATCAAAAATATAAAATACGTTACTTATAACGTTATATTTCTTTCCAGTTTTTAACAGCACTAATATTCAATGTTCCGGAGATTATGATTTATATTTACTATATGGTGGCCTTTTTAAGATGGCAAATATATCCGGTGAGTGCACATCAGCCTTTTATATTAATTAGCCGATAGGTGTAGACACAAACAAGCTACTACAGTCTTCTTTTTGGATATAGACATCAAAATGACAAATCATACAATATTGAACACTGCACAGGTATTCAGAATAACTGGTAAGTATTATCAAACAGAGAAGGTTGTGTTGACTAGGACATGTAAACCAAACGACACGCCCTAACGACTGCTAGGGCCATGTAGGACCAAAGATGTGGCTAAAAGTTCAAATCATTTTAACGCCTTTTTTAACTTTTTTTAGTCATAATAAATCATTACGCGAAAATAACGACGGTTGATCTCCATTGAAATTTTCTCGGAAAAATACATTCATTCAGTTACGCATTACTAGGTAATGAGTAACTGAATGCAAACTGCTTCACCGGTGTGTTTTGGCAGAGTTTTAGGTATAGAGGCCGCGGCTGGATGGTTGGTACAATTATCAGCTGTTAATTTGATCTATGATTGTAATACTCATCTGCACTGCATGTGGGTGAACCTGCACATGGCGTTTATTCCATTCTATCCAACTAGTAGTTCGATGATCGAACTGTTTGGACAAAAATATTCCAATCTGTTAGACTGGCCAGTCGAACAATTTGGCCACGCAAATTTTATTCCAAATAGTACTACTAAGAATATTACGATACAATCAATCTGAAAAGTAATTAGGTACTTTTTGTAGGATTATTATTTTTGAAGTAAGTACTTCACGCCAAACACTTCTAACAAAATAATTAATATGTCCCCAAAGAATGTGTCTTGAACATAATAAAGTTTAAAGTCGTGATAATGGTATATATACATTTAGTTGTAAAGCAAATACTCGCAATTAATAATTAATGTATTATTATTTTCAGGTTGGGTCTATAGTTACCATACTATCAACTATTACAGTGACCACTGTCCTGGTTGAGATCCTTTTGCCCGCGTTGTTTGCTGGCATGCTGGCTACTCAAACAGACAAAATAAAAGTAATTCTTCATAACAAGTTAATGACAATTCAAGGTTCGATTTTATTATATTCAATCTATATCTTTGTGTCCAGCTTGATCTTTGTGTTTGTCGTAGGGCTGCATTACCTTGAGCTTTTTCCTCGCATATCTTCCGTGACTATCGAGTTCTATAGCATTGATATTGAAGCACTCCCTGGAAGCAGATGCTAGAATGTCTCTATTAAACTTTTAGATTTTGTCCTGTGAGTCATTCACGGATCAACATCGTACTGCCAGCACCACATTCCTAAAGCGTCCGATACATCATACGCCTCCAGATTTTATGGTCCAGGATTGTGAACCATATAGGAAAACCGAAAAGACTAAAGTCCTCACGTGAATAATGAATAAAAGAGATTTATCATTATCGTTATCAGACTATCATGCCTTCCACAGCTGCCACTCAGGTCTTGTCTCACAAAGAGAGGATGGGCTTTCCATCCACGATGCTGGCCCTGTGCATGTTGGTGAACGTCATATGTCTTCGAATTTTTGACGTTCTTGGACATACCGATTTCCTCACGATGTTTTCCTTCACCGTTGCTGAGCGATGGCATCGAAACTGAACATAATTACGTAATAAATAAGTCATTGGTGCAGGGCTGACGATTGAACCGGGTGTCATCAAATTGTAAAACGCACATGCACATCACCATCGCTTTATTAGGAGATTAATCAATATCTTTTTTTTAGATGCTCCAAGTAAGAACGAAGTAACGAGGTTCATTCGATATGTAGAAGCGCGACCCATGAACTTCTATGTCTATAAAATTATTCCTCTGAATGCGGATCTACTCGGGATGATTTTCAGCTTTTGCGTTACTTATCTTATTGTCATTATGCAGTTTACCCACTTGTATTGATCATAATATGGAAACGGACATGGTTTTCACTCATTTTGTTAAAATTATACGGGAATTCCTCATCCATTTGCAGTTTCAACCGCATTCGGCAGTATTTTTCAAGGCGCGCACGCTTTGTTTTTATTATAGTCGATATAACCGAATCAATCTTACGTGAAGTAATTCCCGTGTCATGTTAACAAAATGTTGTATTAATTAGTTATAGCGTAGGAACGAAGCGATGCTTCAGAATTTGCTTGTATTCGATGAAAATGTAGGGGCGTGTAATAGTCTCTTGGCTTCACCATCATCGGAGGAAGCCAAGAGCCTAATAAGACTGTACCTATTTCTCTTCGGGTGGACAAGCCTGTAGATTAGGTAATTTAGTATTTATATGTATAAATATGTAATTGGGAATCGCTTGAACTACCTATGGGCCGTCGTGGCCTATAGATGCTTTAAGCGATCCCCAAGTAATTGGTTAGTCATAGTATGTAATTTAGAAAAAAATAGTTTAAACATGTTATTAGATTTAAGGGCACTCCCTAAAATCTAATAACATGTTTAAACTATTTTACTATATCTATGCATGGTCGAATATCGACAAAACTCCTTCAAAAAAAATAAAGATTTTTTTTTTTTTTTGCGTATTTACGTAAGTATATAATTATGATCAGTTATAAGATTTGTTTGGTGTATTTAAAGCTAACACGGTGTTTTTATTTTTATTTTTAAGCGTGAATTATTTTGTAGTAACTTAGAAGAAATAAATAAAATATAGCAAAGTGGACCTGATTTGTTAATTAACGTTACATAATAAAATACCTTCTTTCACCATCCCTGAAACACGGAATCCTAATAATAGTCTTTTTAACTGCTCTATGTGGCATATTTTAGTAGTAACATAGCAATATCACATTTTCAACATTCTAAAATCGACTGTCTAACGTGAAAGGAGTCTGCAAACAGAGTTTTTTTTTATGTTGACTTCTGTTTTGAAACCCTTGAAATGCAAATTTTCCAAAATCTTTTCGTATTGTGCATTCACTCCTCATAAACACATTCTCTAAATATCAAATTTCTAGTTCCAGTGGTCTGAGCTGTACGTTGTCTGTTACTCAGTCACTCAAAAAGCCTTTGTTATATAAAAGGCAGGACAAAGCCTTTTTACATAAAAGGCTTTGTACTGAATATTGATTAGTTGTATTGGTTAAGTCTGAGCCTGCAGTCAAACATATAAATATCTAAAGGAACAAACTGCTTTGTCCCTTCGGTATTATATGTTTGGCTTTAAAAAACAAACAACAGACGGATATAAGCAAGAGTATAGTGAATAGTGATGACAGAAAATCGATAGTTTAGTTTTCAATTACTCGCGCCTCGCTTGGCTAACTTTGAACTTCAAGAAGTTGCTCTTATCATACTGCTGCAGCAAATCGTTTTTCAGATATTCTTGTATAGTAATTTTTTATCTCGTTTGGATTGAATGCGCCCATCATTAAATTATGGAAGCCACCAACGTTAAAATGATTAAATTTCTATGATATATCGCCATAAACGAATTAATTATGACACGTTTTAATGACTTAAGTACTTATTATTAGTAGTTCACTTTTGATCACTAACTCGACTGTTGGTAAGTGACTATGTGAAGTTAATATTTTAGCGAATTAAATAAGCGTATCAATTCCTAAAGCTTATTTAGATAAGTTGGAAATACAAATTACATTTGCATTTATTTAACATTAAATAACACAATACAATAAAAACTACACTACCAGCTCGACAATGAGGCCTATTCTGTCATACCACTCACTAAACTAAACCAATCTGACAGGACTAAAATTATCTGCCTCTCTTTTCATTTTAATATCTGAGAGAAGGATGGCAACAATTTTAGAGCTGTCAAATTTAGTTTAGTTTAGTTTAGAGTTTATCAGAATCGATGCCAATGTCCAATTATGTAGGTTTGCACCTAACCTAAAGTTAGTCATTTCAGCCTTAGAGTTGAGCACGGAGTAAGGTGGTATACTGCGCAGAAGGTAATAATGAAATCCAGTACAACTTTATTCCCGCTGCATTTTTTAATATTTGTATTTGGTTGCTGGCCAATGATGTGATTTTAAACCACATTTTCAATTCATTACAATTCCTTATGTTATCTCTTGACATTGACACAGTGTTCTTAAATACGTAAAATATATATAAGTTACACATTAACAAAATTAAACAAGGTAAAAAAAGCAAAACAAGGTAAAGGAGAAAAGTAAATTCTTATTGACCTACAGAAGGAGTAATAAGTAGAGTATTTTCCCCGGGGATTAACAAGGGATAAAGCTGTATTTACGTTGGGTGATCTTGAATGTTTTTCTGCACTTAGGATTTTGGTTTTAAATTCCTCGTTACGCTCGGGAGTTAAATCTAGTATTCTTCGTTACCCTGCTTCCTTAAACACCCATGATTAAAGACTAGTTTGTTCCCTTGGTGCATTATCTACTATTATTAAGTTTTCTCGTAGATATTCCGCCATGCCCCGGGTTCCTCTATTTAATTTGTAACTTCACTTATGACAGATAATATCACTTGTACTTATATACGACAGAAAGAGTACTTACTTAATTTGATTACTACCAGGTACCATGGATACTACGAGTACAATATTCCAACAATTCATTCGATCTTCTAGTCTACCCTAAGCTGTTGTTTTGATCAGATCTGTTTCTATTTTCTCAATCGAATAATACACCTAAAAGAAAACCGTCATGGATCATCCCCTTAACATAAATTCTTATTTGAAAAATACACAAGATAATGATGACACATACCCAAATTGGGTAGTGTGCTTCTATAATTCTTTACATATTTTATTTGGCCTTAACTTCGGATTTTTTGATTCGTCAAACAAAAAGATGTTTATTAAGTATTTATCTCTGATTGCTAGTATCGCAACATGTGTTTTCAACATGTTGTTCGCATACTATTACATCGTCCGTAAAATGGGCGCTTTTTTAAACATATATTATGGTATTGAGCATTTGGTTTACGTTTTTATTCTTTTTAGAGAAAAGAACACTTTGTGCAACTATTTTCGTGCATTGACAAAAATCGATGCAATATTGAATGTAACAAACAAGGAATACTCTGTTAATAAATTTAATTATGTAACTATAACAGTGTTAGTAATCATTGTTAAGTCTGGTTTGGGATTTATTTGGAATATATTTAACCGTGACATTTCATGTCCCATGTTTATAACTATTATGCATTTTATCTTGTGGATATGTCATGATATTGTGTTAGTTACCAATTCTTTAGTGTTCTTTTCGATGTATCGTCGTTTAAAGTTACTTTCATGGCAACTGGAGACAGCAAGTACAGGATTTTTCCCGTTCTATAATGTATACAAATCTATGGTCGATGCCACTGAATCAATTAAAAGCTCATTTGATCCATTAGTAAGTCTTCAAATGCTATGCTATAACTAGAAATAGAAAATAGCGTAATATTGACCTATTTTATTTCTTTCCAGTTTTTTACAGCACTATTATTTAATGTTCCGGAGATTATGCTTTATATCTACTACATGGTGGCCTTTTTAAGATGGCTAACAATTCCAGTGAGTGAAAATTTGTCTTCTATTCTATTAGACTAGCTAGGTATAGGTAGACTGCCTGGAATGAGAAATGTGCTGAACACTGCACAGCTGCCTGGTATAACTGGAGGTTATGTTAGAATTTGCAAATAATATTAAATAAATGTTTTATTTAAAATGTATTATAAATTTAAAATATATTTATTATTTTCAGGTTGAGTCTGTGGTTATCGTACTATCAACTACAGTTGTGGTGATCACACTGGTTGAGATTCTATTGCCCGCGTTGTTTGCTGGCATGTTGGCAACTCAAACTGACAAAATAAAAATAATTCTTCATAACAAGTTAATGACAATTCAAGGTTTGATATTATGTTATTCAATCTAGCTCGATCTTTGCTGCATCGGTTTGAACTTTTTTCTTCCGGCTTTACCATGACTACGGGATTATAGGTACACTGATATTACAGCACTCTTAAACGGCAGTGAAACGCAAGCCTCTTATACAATCAAAAATAAACTCTCTGGAAGCAGATATGCTTGCAGAGAGTTTATTTACTTTACTTTTGAGCTTACTAAATACTACATTTATTACTAAATAAATGTTTTTTATATCTACGTAGATAAAAAACATTTATTGTTCTCTTTTGGTATTTATTTTTAATGTTTACATGTTTTCTTTGTCACAAATAAACGATGTCTATTACTGCAATTTCTGGAGACTCCGTCTGCAGTGGCTATCCGTCCATCCGTCCATCCGTCCATCCGTCCATCCGTCCATCCGTCCATCCGTCCATCCGTCCATCCGTCCATCCGTCCATCCGTCCATCCGTCCATCCGTCCATCCGTCCATCGGTCCATCGGTCCATCCGTCCTTCCGTCCATCCGTCCATCCGTCCATCCGTCCATCCGTCCATCCGTCCATCCGTCCATCCGTCCATCCGTCCATCCGTCCATCCGTCCATCCGTCCATCCGTCCATCCGTCCATCCGTCCATCCGTCTAGCTCTAATGTTAAAAACGGTAATACGTACAAGCGTCAAACTTGGCATGATTATAGTACACACTAACTAAAGTATAACAACAAATAATAAGTAATGACCAAGTGCGAACAAATTTCTGTTCCCACCGGTTCTCGTACGATCACCGAAGTGTAGCAACGTTCGGCGCGGTCGATATTTGCTGGATGGGTGACCGCCTGGGCGTTGATGGGATTTTGTCTCTTTGCACTATTTTTTGTACTTTAGTAGCTAACAAGCTATCTAGTGATACGGAACCCTCAGTGTGCGAGCCGAACTCGCTTTTGGTCGGTTTTAAGTGAGTTAGTAAGTAAAGTTAAGTAAGGTAAGTTCTCGCAAACGAAGTTGCGGTTACAGCTAGTGTATCGATATAGATAATATAGTTTTGTGTTAAATTGTTTTCAAGTTATAGGAGCAATTTATGAATTAAATACGGAGTTATAGAAGTAGACGTTCTTTTCATAAGTGTTATTAAATGTAGGCAATGCAAGAATTTTGTTACTGATGCTTTTAGTGCTACAACGCTGCTACTTTTAGGGTTTGAATTAGTTTGTCCTGTGAATTATTCACAGACTGCCGAAGCACCACCACATTTCTAAAGCGTCCGATACCTCAGACGTCTCCAACTTTTACGGTCCAGGATTCCGAGCCATATACAAGTAGGGAAGTAGAAAATAATAAAGTCCTCACGTTAATATTCAATTCAAAAATTCAAAATTCAAAATTATTTTATTCAATAATAGGTACATTTCTAGTTGTAAGTCGCACTAATGCCCAAACTAGGTGTAGAAACACCTGTATCTTGGGAATTAGTGATAATGAATAAAGAAGGTTAATCACTGTTTTGTTTTTAGATGCTCCAAGTAAGAACGAAGTAACGAGGTTCATTCGATATGTAGAAGCGCGACCCATGAACTTCTATGTCTATAAAATTATTCCTTTGAATGCGGATCTACTCGGGATGATTTTTAACTTTTGTGTTACTTATCTTATTGTCATTATGCAGTTTACACACGTGTATTGATCATTATTACGGAAACTAACGTGGTTTAGAGGAATACAGTTTCATCTAAACGAGAAAAAAAATTGTGGTTTCAACCACATCGCCGGTTTTTTTCAAGGTGTCGCTTTATTTTTGCTATAATCGTTATAACCGGCTTAATCTTATCAGAACAATTTCAAGGTAATATTAAGAAAATGTTGTATTGATTAGCTTTAGCGTATAATATAGTAATAATTTAGCATTATTGTTATTTAGCATAATTGTTTAGCATTAAGTCCTCCAATTGTACATTTGTAAGTGTGCAATAAAGTATTAAATAAATAAATAAATAAGATTAGTTTCGTGTATTTTTTGGTGTGAATTATAATGTGGTTTAACTTTAAAGTAATAAATAAAATATAACAAAGGAGACTTGTTTTATTTATTAACGCTACATATAACTAAGGCACGTCTCGCCCTTGATCTTCTTTTCCTTCAAAGTAGATGAAGTGCTCATGCATTCCTCAATACTGTACGTCCATATCCATAGCACAAAAATGCTGGCGATACAAGACCTTTCCTAGTTACAGCTGGTGTACACCAGGGCGATACTTTTAGTCCCATTATATTTAGTTTCTTATACCGCACTAATAAAAAAGTAAAATATCCGTCATACCTACTTTCTAGTTTCTTCAGTGTGGAGGTTAAAGGGGGAGGACTACGTTCAGCAGTAGACATCTTCTGGCTGATGATGATGGTGATGCTGTTTGTATCTCGAATATTTTGTTTTGGTTTCAAAAAACGGACGGATATAAGCAAGAGAATCATCATCATCATCATCATCAGCCAGAAGACGTCCACTGCTGAACATAGGCCTCCCCCTTTAACCTCCACACTGAACGACAGCCTGCCTTTTGCATCCACTGGATGCCAGCGACTCTCACTATGTCGTCGGTCCATCTAGTGGGAGGCCTACCTACGCTGCGTCTTCCGGTTCGTGGTCTCCACTCAAGAACCTTTCTTCCCCATCGGTTATCGGTTCTTCGAGCGATGTGGCCTGCCCATTGCCACTTCAACTTGCAAATTTTAACAGCTATGTCGGTGACTCTGGTTCTTTGGCGAATATCCACGTTTCGGATTTTATCGCGCAAAGAAACTCCGAGCATAGCTCTCTCCATTGCCCGCTGAGTGACTCTGAGTTTTTCTAAAAGGTCAACAGTTAAGGACCACGTCTCAGTACCATATGTCATCACTGGCAACACACACTGGTCAAAAACCCTCGTCTTGAGGCACTGTGGTATCTTGGACGAGAAGATGTCACGCAATTTCCCGAACGCTGCCCATCCGAGTTGGATTCTTCGGGCGACCTCTTTGCTTAAGTTGGACTTACCTAACTGAACAATCTGTCCAAGATAGGTGTAATGGTCAACAACTTCTAGAGTATCGTTCCCAACGACTATCGGCACGGGTTCAACATGGACATTCGACATGATTTTTGTCTTGTCCATGTTCATTTTAAGACCCACCTGTTGGGAAAGGCTACTGAGGTCGCTGAGCATGGTATTTAGGTCCTCCAGCGACTCTGCCATGATGACTATATCATCGGCAAAACGAAGGTGAGTGATGTATTCGCCGTTGATGTTGATGCCTAATCCGTTCCAGTCCAAGAGCTTGAAAACGTCCTCCAATGCGTTTGTGAACAGTTTCGGAGAGATAACATCTCCCTAGCAAGTAAGAGAATAGTGAATGGTGATGACATGAAATCGATGGTTCAGTTTTCAATTACTCGCGCCTCGCTTGACTGAGTTTGAACTTAAAGAAGTTCCATCTCTCTTATCATACTGTTGCAGAAAATCGTTCTTCAAACGTTCTCGTATTCTTTTGAGTCTCGTTTGTATTGAGTGAATCCATCAATATAATTTACGGAAACAAGCAACATACAAATAGTTTGATTTCTATGATATTTCACCACTATCGAAGTAATTGAGACACATATAAATTCGCGTTTCACCACCATCTCGCCTTTTCCAACCCGGTTCTCAATTCGGGCCGTTTATTTTAAATTTATATACTGACTTTAAGTAATTATTTAATTTGATTTGACATGGAAAATAAAATTTTATTCTTCTTCTTAGTCGTTTCGCTCTTGGCAGAGCGGTAGTGTTTTTTTATTTTTATTATCATACTAATATTATAAATGCGAAATTGTGTTTGTTTGTTTTCTGGTTTGATTGTTCCTCTTTCACGCAGCAACAGAGCAAGGGATCGGCCTGATTTTTTGCATGGATATATTTCAAGGGCCGGAGAATGACATAGACTTTTTATCATCATCATCACCATTTTTCATCACTACGTGAGTGAAACCGCGGGGCGCAGCTAGTTTATAATAATGATTACTAAATATATATATGAATAAAGCGCCAGACGGAAACATGGGTGTAAAGATAAAGAACGAGCTCAATGACATACATTATGAGAAACCTACGCTCTGCAGGCCTAGCATGGGCTGTGGATAAATAGTCTTTCCACCGTTTTTATCCTCGCCTAGACGCGACAAAGCTAGAATATGGATACGTTTGTCTTTTTCTCGCGGGATAAAAACGGTGAAAGACGATTTGTCCACGGCCCTTGCTAGGCCTGCTGTAGGGGACAAACACAGCTGATAATGATGATGAACTATAATGTTACCTCTGGCATACATGCTGACGTCTCGCAGTAGCGCCTCGTACGACTCTCGCTCGTTGCCGTCCAGCTCCCGGACTGCCTTCAAAACTCCTTCCTTCCTCAGCCCCCACTCCAGACTTTTACCTGTATAATAGCAAAGATCTATCATACATCCTTACTAATATTATAAAAGCGAAAGTAACTCTGTCTCTCTGTCTGGATGTTTGTCGCGTTTTCACCCGGGCCTGTATTTTTATATTAAATTCTGGAAAATAAACGAAAATAATAGGACATTTTGACGCTCAAAGAATGCATCACAGAATAGAACGTAGTAGATAAGGTCAGTTGCGTTTCACAATGCGATGTTGCCACTTCGTGCTGAGAGTGCGGACGCGGGCCGAACCGCGCTGTGCGACGTTGCTGGCGCTGTATCGACTTGATTTTATGCATGGGTATAGTTAAAGTGCCGGAGAGTGACATAGGCTACTTTCCATCATCATAATCATCAATATTTTTCATCACTAAGCGGGTGCAACTGCGGGGCGCAACTAGTCTATCTATATAATTATATAAAAGTACTTTTGACTGGTTAAGAGTTTTGACTGCAACATTTACACGTATTTTGAAGTCAGGTGGGAATAGCTACAAAATAATATTTAAAAAAAAAACTCAATTTGAAAATAGTTTCCACCCGACTTCAAAATCCGTGTATAATAAATAGTACCTATATTTTATTTAAAAATATGTGAAAACCACGTCAGTTTCAATAGTACCTATATTATGAAATTAGTGAATAAAGAGCGGATTTATAGCGAGGGCCATAGATGAAGCACGAGCAAGTGAAGGATTCTGACGACTGAATCACGATCGTAGGGAGTGATTCGTGATGATTGAATCACGAGCGTAGCGAGTGATTCTAGCGAGGGATTTTAAAAAGAAGTTTATTAATTTCCGCATGTATTTTATATAAAGGTGCACACCTTTATATAAAATACATGCGAAATCTTATAAGTCAACAACCAACGTTGTTATAAGCCAACAGTATAAGTCCACATAAAAAAAAGATCAACAGCTTTTTTTTAATATTGTCTTATACTGTTGGCCTTTTGGCCTCTACAGCTTGACCGGACAAGTTAACGAACGCAGAGTGCGTCGGCATAACTTGGTGGTTTAAGTTTTGGGCGACTGGCACACTGGCACTGGTGCACTGGCACCTCGAAGGAACCTCGGCTTGGGCCGTCGTTCAGGAGCAGTGGGAATCAGACTCGCCCAGGCACCCCAGAACCTGGAGTACCCTGGAGCCCTAACGGTTTGTTGAACTGATTGATTATTTGGAGAGAATCTAACCGAAAAGGTGCGCTCCTTCAAGGAATTCCTGTTTTAGGATCTTCGGCAGGAAAATGAAGCTACTGCGGCGGTGCAGGAGTAAGAAACATTTCAAGTTATATATAAGAATAATAAGAAAAAGTTCAGTCGTTTGAAGACTACCAGCTCTTTTAAAGGAAGTTAAAACAAACTTGTAGTTACTTATCAGGCCAACAATTAAATCACCTGCAATTCTCGCTTGTTGTATATTACAGCGCCCATTCCTAAATCTTACCTAGCTAATACAATTACCAAGTCTCAGAAGGTTAATTCCATTTCTATGTGCAAATTGCCACTGCTGCTCTTAGTAACAGTAAATTGGATCTTTGTTTAAATGGAATACAGTGGTAGTAGAGTAGGCGAAGTCGGTAAATAAAACCGGGAAACAGATACCTTATTATGGATGATTCGGATGGTGATCGCGATCGCGTGCCATCTCACTCACGCGCGTGGTGCGAGTAATTAGATGCGAACGGGACGGCATGCAATCTCGATCACGATCAAACTTCTATAATAAGGCCGCAGGAACCTATGTACATGTATTTATATTTATGCATATAGTAATACGAGTCAGAAATATCAAAATCCGTTGAAAGACAAAAGTCACGGATGTCGGAAACCGTAGTATGCGAGTCAAGTGGCGCTGGTCTAGCTACAATGGGTATATAATCTAAGAGCTACAAGGACAAGAAAGCTGTTTGAAATTTGAATTACCCGCCATAGGTGAAACGTAAATTATATCTGTCAACACGAAACAAGTTTGTATTATTATAGTTGGCAAACATTCCCGAATTGTTTCCCAAAC
Organism: Agriopis marginaria; assembly: GCA_932305915.1. Taxonomy (NCBI): domain Eukaryota; kingdom Metazoa; phylum Arthropoda; class Insecta; order Lepidoptera; family Geometridae; genus Agriopis; species Agriopis marginaria. The sequence continues at coordinate 4,041,664 of OW029932.1, forward strand.
TGTTCCAAATACACATCAATCATGTGAGCACCTGCTCCGGCACATTAGAATTGATATTAAAAACATTCTCATAAAGGTCGATTGAATTATTCTATCAAATCCTCATTATTTACGAGTTAAGAGGCTTATAACAAAATTAACCGTTCAATTTTAAGTATATGTAATTTCAGGCAAAAAACGAATAAATAAAGCCGTAATTTTCAAGCTAAATACGTAAACCATATCATAAAAATGTTTATTTTATGACAGTAATTTGACAAAATCTATTCTTAAACTTTTCCTCTTAAAGTTTTACTAAAAACTACTTTTGTAAATTGGAGGTAACAAATGGATATGTTGAGTTTTACCAATATCTAAAGCCGCTACATTCAATAGAAAACACAGATCTATTTAATACAGCAGCTGAATTTTGTACAGATCTTATTAGTAGAAAGAAAAATGTAATTCAGTTTTCGATGCTTTTTTTGTCAAAAAATTTGATAGGACCCTTAAGTTTGCAAGTCTTCGTCAGGTATAGGTAAACTTTTTTATTGAACAATTTATTAAACGTAAGGTTTTTTTTTAACGCGGATAATTCCGCGTTTGACCACCAACTCGCCTGTTGGTAAGTGATGACGATGATGTGTTGGTTTTGTCTCATAAAGCCTTTAATAACTTTGGTTAGACGCGATCAGTTAATATTGTATTCATATCCACATGAATGTACTCCTAGAAAATTTAGGCACAACCATGAAGAATTCGATTCATATTCCTGAGGAGGTGGCGAGAATAGTAGTTGGCATGTAAGTATGGATGGTAGAGGCATGTAGAGGTAAGAAGAAACATATAATGGACAAGTGTGTAATTGTAAGGTGAAAATAACAGTTCAAAAACCCTCCAGAATGTCGCTATTGTAGATAAGGGGAACGATTGTTTATTTTTATAATTTTTTTATGAAGCGGAAATTTTTCTTTCCTTGTTTATTTCCCTATCCTAACGTTTTGTCGCTTTCTTTAAAATATACCCATCTGCTTCTGCAGCGCCCCGTAATTTAACGCATTTCGACGGACACTTTTCATACACAGAGACGGTTCTCCTAGCCTCTACCCTCTACACATGCAAATTAGCATCGGGTAATTGACTGAAAGCAATAGTGAGACTTGACGGGCAGAAAAGCGAAGTGCATCCAGCCGAACGCGGCTGTAAACGGGTGCACAGCGGGCATTGACAGACTGACATAATATACTGAGTATACTCGTAATAGTGCTAACAGACGCACGAACGCGGCTGACGGATCGCCGTCCAACCAACGGGAGAGAAAGTGTGAGAATATCATATTTCCCTCTCTTTCTCTCCCATTGGTCAGACGGCGGTTGAGGTGAGCCGCGTTCGAGCGTCTGCTAGCACTATTACCTACATGTGAGTCAGTCATCATCATCATCAGCCAGAAGATGTCCACTGCTGAACATAGGCCTCCCCCTTTAACCTCCACACTGAACGACAGCCTGCCTTTTGCATCCACTGGATGCCAGCGACTCTCACTATGTCGTCGGCCCATCTAGTGGGAGGCCTACCTACGCAGCGTCTTTCGGTTCGTGGTCTCCACTCAAGAACCTTTCTTCCATCGGTTATCGGTTCTTGAGCGACATAATTATGACATGTGAGGTCAGTGACAAGTGAATACTGACCGACAGTGAGTGAGAACAAGTCAGACTTGTCGAGCAGTAAGGCGACGTGCGTCCATCCGAACCGCTCGAACACGCTCGTGAACACGCGCGGCAGCCGGCACTGGCAGTATGACATGCGAGTCAGTGTCGGGTATTTCCCCTTGTCGTTGAACAATGTTTGAGGCTGAAAGAAACAATGAGGTTAACACGTTTCTACTCTATTTTATCGGTCTGGTTGTTAAGCAAATATGGCATAAAATAAAAAAATAAGTATTTAATAAAAGAGTTTCTTAATTAATTGTTATTTTGTGTATGTTACTCCATATCTTCGCCAATTGTAAACCGATTTTCATAGTTATTATAAACGCGAAAGTTTGTATGTATAGATGTATGGATGTGTGGATGTTTGTTCCTCTTTCACGCTGCAACGGAACAACGGATCGACCTGATTTTTTGCATGGGTATAGTTCAAGAGCCATAGAGTGACATGATACTTTTCATCATTATCATCACCATTGTTCATCACTAAACGGGTGAAACCGCGGGGCGCAGCTAATCTCTACATAGTATAAATTGAAGTCGCTTTCCGCGTCTGTCTGTCTGTCTGTATGTCTGTATGGCCGCTAACTCCTCCTAAACCACGCAACGGATTTTGATGCGGTTTTCGCCATCAGTTAAATACATTTTCAAGGAAGGTTTATTTATATATAACTAGCGACCCGCCCCGGATTCACACGTAAATTACACCCGTGCGAAGCCGGGCGGGCGGGTCGCTAGTAGGCTATAATTCAAGAGTAAATAAAACTAGTAGTTCGCCCCGAACTGTGACTTCACCATCCATAAATTTTCGGAACCCCTCGAACGATTTTACCCATATTCGAACTATAGATTGTATTGAAACGAACTACTTGCCTACAAATTTTATGAAGATCGTGGTATCCACGATACGCAATAGTAATCGTCGAACAAACCATGCACGCCGAAATGCCGACTTGTCCCATTACCAATTAGAATCTGAGAACTCAAATCGCTCAGTCAAATACCTACCTACATTATTATTTTTTTAACATAAAAAAACACCTCTATAAGGGTGAAAAATTAGACGATACATCCCTTTTATTTGTCTTTTTAATAAATACGACTAAATTAGTAACTTACCCTGGTTCCTTTTCGAAGGTTCCTTAGCCTATGCATTCGACTGACCACGCTGGCTGGCGCTGCCAGCTCTCCTTCCGATGGAGGCTGCAACACAATGAAAGTGTGTGAGTAAATAATAGATAACATAACGCTCAAAAAATATCTGTTCATTCACAGATTCTTTAAGTATATTTTCTTTTTATACTGAAACTGAATTCGACAGTATACAAGGCAGTAGGCAAATACCGTGTAACCTACCTATAATTTATCGTATTTTTTTTATGGGCAAACCTTTTTCATGTCTAATGGGATAATGCTGTCCTTTTTGTATATCAAGAGAAAAAAATGAAATAATAAAAAAAAAATGTGTTAGGGAAGAAGCAGGAAGTTATTATACGGTTAATTATCAAAGAAATAGCCATTATCTCCACAAAAAAGAGTTATTCTTTTCTTTTCTGTGACTATCTCGACTTTTGTCTAGAAATGAATTCAAATCAAATCATATTTCATTAACGCAGGAATAAAATAAAATAAAAATAAAATATTCAGGACATTTTCGCACACACGGTCATCTGACTCCAAACTAAGCAAAGCTTGTAATATGGCTGCCAGAGATTGCAATAAATAGGTACATTTATATTTTCAAATACATACTTAAATAGATATTTACACCCAGATACAAACACAAATGTTCATCACATAAATGTTTGTCCTAGGTGGGAATCGAACGCCCCCAAGCTCAGAAGGTTCACTACCAACTAGACAAACGGGCTATCTAAATTGAGTCATTTCGTGTTGTACACTTTCCCTACTCTTTGGTGTACACAGACTTTTTGCTATCCAGACGATATGACCATAATTCATAAAAAAATCAATGTGCAAAAAATTCTTTACACGTACCTAGTAATTATTTCAAGGTCACTCCTACAGGTTACGAGTCAATATCCTCGTATAGTTTTATAGGAGAGGTGCGTAATAAAATAGAATATCGTCAATAATAATACATCTAAATATCCGATATCGGTATTCCAACACACATAATGTGTCGGCTGATAATAAACTGATACTACATAAAAGATATCGTGTACGAGTTAGTAAATATTGATGCGGTTCATTGTATCCGAAGACACAGTGTTTGTGAGACAGTAGGTCAAATCGAATGGAAATCGAATGGAGACCACGGACTGGTAAGCGCAGCGTAAGACGTCCACCCACAGACGACCTAAAACAGACCGCAGGGAAACGCTGGATGCAGGCCGCTTCCAACCGGCCATTTTGGAGATCGATGGGGGAGGCCTATGTCCAGCAGTGGACGTTCTATGGCTGAAATGATGATGATGATTATGAGATCAAATCTAATCGTACATACAAAGTAATAAGTTTATTTCTTTTTTTTAATATTTTTATGTTAATATTTTATACTAGCTGCGCCTCTTGGTTTCACCAGCGTGGATTACTCCTTATAACATCAGCTATCTGCCAGTGAGAGAGAGAGAGAGAGAGAGAGAGAAATAAACGGGTAAACAAGTAAAACTCGGGAACCAAGATCCAAAGTCATATCATACGATTTTTGTCTAGAATGGGTATGCCAAAAACCAGCCCTGCGTGACCCTTCGGGACCTCGCAGTACAGGGCTGAGCGTACCCCTATTGCCAAACATTGTTTCTCCTTATGTTTCTAATAGTATTATGTCCATTGTTTTTGTTTGTTTTTGGCAATAAATATATCTTATCTTATCTTAGAATTGAGTTACTGAAATATTTTGTTCAAGGCTAGGCGACAGGTAAATATTAAACGAGAGCCCAAGACAAGGGTAATCTGATTTTCTCGAGGAAAAAGCGTCACCTCGTAGTAATATAGTGGAGTGAAGGATAAAGGGTAAGATGTGGTAAAACAGTGGCGGCGCGCTGAGGGATGGGTTTGTTATTGTGGTTGGGCCGAAATAAATGTACAAATATACGTTACACTGATTTATTTTGAGCACAAATTACTTACGTATTTGAACCTTACTAACAATGCTTACAATTGAAGGAGCGCGACTCTTTAAGCACTACCCTCACATATAAAAAATTAATATCTCATTTCACACATTTAAAAAACAATTGGCTCAACATATTATCTCAGCTAAAACACTATAATAACAAACGCGTGAAGTGGGTACTTCACAAATTATTATGTATTATGTGTATTACTTATTACCATTTCTTTATTTAGCGTTTAAGTATTTATGGATTTTTTTAATTTCTTAGTGCATGCTACGACGGACACTATTATTTAAGTTAAACATGTTAATATTGTCTTTGTGGTAATAAATTTATTTAAACCTAAACCTAACTTTTGACACAAATCTATTTACAATGCCACCACAAAGTGTTGGCCGGTTCAGTAGTGACGAAAGTAGAAAAGGAAATAGTTCCTTTCATAAGCTTAGTGCAATCCGAAACCAACACGGATTGCAACACCGGTACAAAAAAATTAATAGTGCGCGGTCCAAATCATGCGAATAGAGCCCACAGCGTCAACAGAGCTAATAAGTACCAACACGGCACACAAAAATTGCCTTTATGCCGCGTTGGCTCTCATGAGCGCTATTGGCTCTCATGAGTTGTCGGCGTTGATTGGGAACCCTCTCATAAAATAACACCTAGCCAAAGTTTTGATAGGCCAAAGGTATGTAATTCGCGTTGATTCGATTTATGTTAATGGCATTGGAATATCTCAAATTTTATCTACCCATACAGATAGTAAACAAAGGAACAGTTCCAATATTGTTAACCTGATCAGGTAACTGTGTAGCTCCGTACCTCAGGACTAGTGGCGTAGATCTCGGAGGACTAGGTGGCGCAGTGCACCGGGGCCCTCAAGCTCTGGATGCCCTCGGGCCCTCTTTGTGCTTTGCACCTCTTATTCATTAGGTATAATTATAATAATATTTCTACTTGATAAAACCTAACCAGTTTAGATAGGCCCCATTTGCACCAGGGCCTTGGCTTCCCTTGCTACGCCACTGCTCAGGGTTAGACAAGACCCACTTTCTGTTAGCGTTAACGCAATTGAAACGAAATTGTATGAACATGACATTGACAATGACATTAGCTCGAGAGATGTTATCTCAAGCTAATGTAATTTTCATACAATTTCATCTTTCCGCAGGCGTTAACGCTAACAGAAAATAGGTCTTGTCTAACCCCCCCAGGGGCCTTACGGACAACAGCTAATTGCGGCACCTAATCCGCTCAGTTGGAAAATCACGCGAACGTGAACCTTATCGCGCCCAAATACGGTTTGCGGTCGCGTGATTTTCCAACTGAGCGGATTAGGTGCCGCAAATAGCTGTTGTCCGTAAGGCCCCAGGACACTTTATTCTGTCACCACAACGTATTCGATACTAATGGAAACACCTCGAACAATCGACAAGTAATTTATCTACAGCCGAGATTGATTCCAATGTCTCATGGTTGATGTTTAAAGGTTAGCCCTCACGATGAACCTGCCATTAGGAACATTTCAATCCGATTCTATTCGCACCACAATCTATTTACGAGGACTTCTAAACCCAAGCCAAAATAACACACAATTTGTCTATGAAGTATGGGTGTGAATGTAAAGGCCCATACACTGTCGCTATGTAACATATACTAAGTATGATTTTACCTTACATAGACCTGCGTTTGACTATCAACTCGTCTATTTTTTGTGTAAATTGCTATCATCAGGGTCTACAAAACTACCTACGTTATGCAGATGCTATTTACGACTTCAACCAAAATAAAATTAACCGACGGGCCCAGAAGGAGCGCATTTTTGAAGATAACAAAATGAGCGCCGGCGCTCACTTTGTATCAGTCGGTTTCTAGCCGTAGGAAAGGCAACACAAGACTATTGTTACATGTTAACGAAACATCTGTCAAAATTATGCCTTCGTGTGATTTCCCGAAGTGTAAATACACAACAAAAAATATAGGTATCTATTTTTTGTAACAAATGTACATGGTTATAATTATGTAGTCGCGCATTATGGTGGCGCATGATGTTTGGCGTGTTTCCGCTAGATGGCTCTGTCAGTATCATTCATACCATTGAAGAGTGCAACTTTCCACCACCTGATCATCATCAGAGCAGTTCGATGGTACCAAAATATTGTATTGTCATCCGAATTACATATAATTGCAAAATTTGAAATCAACTTAACAACTTAAAGTAGGTTAAATTCGACTTGCAAGATTACTTACATTGATGCTTTAGTTAGTTCCAAGAGAAGCAAATATAAAGCGTGTAATAACAGCCTATTAAGGCGCGGTCTGATCACGATTTCAAATTAGTTTTTCACCCGCTCACGCCATGATCTATTTGCTATCTAAAACGGCTTTGTTTAAAGTCGTAAGTCGTATATCATCATATTTGATGATGATGATGACTTTGTGCTTGTGTTTATATTATTTTGAGGGTTTTTATTTAATTTATCAAACTATATAAATGAATTTCAACAATTAACTGGTCAAAGTTTTAAAAGACTAGTCTGGCTATACAAATCGTACAAAAAAATATGTTGTTGTCGCTGAAAATTCAGAGTTCTTCAATTCAGAAGCTATTTTTATTGTGCAATTTGTAATATGTTTTTTTAAGAGTCTAGACAATTTTTAAAAAAATTATTCGGTTAAGATTATTACCAAGGGGTTTTTTCTACTTGTAGTATTTTTTTTATCTGATCAGCTAATTTTGTCACGTCACACAAAGCGTTTAAAAACACTTCTTTTGGTAAGTTTTGCGATTGTACCGCGTCTTAAGTGGTATCCGAGATGGAAAAGAAGGCCACATAGCGACTTTCTTTACAGCTTTCAGCGCTGCAACGCAGAGTTTGTTCCGAATCACGTCCAAATCACCACCCCTCCCAACAACAGTTACCTCGAGAGCAGCTTCACAACCTCAGGCAGCCCGGACGAGAGCTGACATGGACAGGTTGATTCACCCCGCTACATCTATCTACGCGAGAAACGCCTTCCCCGAATTCCTAGCCACATTGAGAGCGATAGGACTAGTCAATCTCAGAAACTGCCATAACATCCTGCAGTTCTTCAAGCTTGGAAGTGACAGTCTACTAAAAAAGGGATTTGAGGAGGCGGAAGCAGCCATATACAATAATGCTACTTCCCATCCTCAGGGGAACCATGAAAGGACAATATTATGGCAGCGGCAACCCATTTATCAGTGTCAAATAATAAGTACATACTTATGTGTACATTTAATAATCCATTGTAGCTAAGAAATTCAATAACAAAATGGACCCAAATGGACTTGTAGGATTAATTTTATTTTTATTAATTTTTTAAACTTAAAAATACAAGCTTTTAGGCGTCCGCCTGATTGAATTTAGTGTGACGTGATTTATTTTTCGTTTTCTTTTCAGCAACAGTCAACCCATTTATTTGATACCTATATCGTGGGGGTGCATAAAAAATAACTGCTCCGCACTCTTTGGGAGTCCGCCATATTGGATTTAGACAAGTAGCCGACTTGTCGGACTTGCCGATACCCCTGTCGCGCGATAGACAGCGATAACGCGACATGAGTTACGCACTAGCGTGTCCTGAATTGCACTTTATAGTGTAGCAGCAAGAGTTGCTAGTTATTTAAATGATTTTGCGGAGTTAATCTTCTATACTCCTACTAATATATTTTCTGTGACCTCACTAAAAACTATAACATCGGAATATTAACGGATTAAAGTTCAAGTGCCAAGTCTTGTCAGCAGGGCCGGATTTAGGGGAGGGCAACCGGGGCGAAAGCCCCGGGGCCTCCACAAACGGAGGGCCCCCACAATAAAAAAATTGTTTACTTTATTTGGAAAATAATTTGGGGCGAGGGGGCCTCCGCTCGTTTGTTGCCCCGAGGCCTCTGGACCTCTAAATCCGGCCCTGCTTGTCAGTCTAAGCACTACAATAGCAAACGCTCACAACTTAGTACCAGATAGATCACGATCCAACCATCAACCTCCCCGAGAATACATTTATCTGAAAGGAGCATCCCGCCACGTGTTGACATAAAGGGCAGGACACGGCTCGTTACACTTCAATCCAATACTATTACGCGTTCAATGCCAAGTTCGCGCGGACGTTGAGGCTTTCTACTTGATCACGTACCCTTGACTTGATGGCTTGATGGGAAACACTCGTGTAGGATAAATAAAGTATTTGAACGGTTCAAACTATTGAATTGGCTTGGGTCCTAACTTTTATTTAATATCTAGTAAAAAGCTTAACATAAATAGAGCCCATCAACGAAAAATAAATTAAGATTTGTTCATAAATAAATAAGTTATAAGTATTTTAATTTCATGCTAGACATAGAGCGCACTATAGCACGTGATTACGCGTTTTCTTGTTTGGTCCCATAGTAAAACTTGTTCATAAAGATGAGTTCAATGATCTCCCCGAATATTTCCACTGTCTCCAGTCACCCTTTATACACTGAAAAAACAGAACGGTTAATTTAACCAAAACTGTTTCGGTTGTATTTTTTTCGGTTGAATTTACAAGAAAATTGTTTATTTAACAAAAGCTTACCAAAACCAACGTGTTCAAACTAACAAATCCCATTTTGTTATACTTACAATTGTCTAAGTGGTTAGAATGAAGAAAGTTACATGTTAATATAACAAAAGTGAATTGTTTGATTTTTCTTTTGTTAGTTTAACAATTTTTTCTAGTAAAAATTATCAAAAAGCTCTTTTGTTCAACTAAACATATAAACTTAGTTAAAGTAACCAAAAACATTGTTAAGATAAACTGTAGAATATAGTCAAAGTTAAGAAATCATTTTGATTAAATTAACAATACCAACATTAATAAACTGAACCTAACATATTTGTTAGAAGTAACAAAATGTACAGTTTGGCACAACAATATTTTTGGTTACCAATATCTTGATTCAATTTACCAGATATAGGCTTAATTCAACAATTTTATCTTCTTTAAAATAACAAAGATACTTTAGTTCAATTAAACATTAAACTTGGTGAAGGAAACTAAAACATCGTTTGGATCAACCATGGAAAGTAGTCAAGTTAAAAAATATTTTGATCAAATCAACAATACAACTTTATTGAACGGAACCTATAATATTTGTTAGAAGTAACAAAATATTACAGTTTGAAACAACAATAATTATGGTTGCCGATATCTTGATTAAAATTGCCAACACAGGCTTAATTCAACATATTTTTTTTCTTTAAAATAACAAAGATACTTTAGTCCAATTAAACATATGAACTTAGTAAAAGAAACCAAAACTATCGTTTAGATCAACCATGGAATATAGTAAGGTTTAAAAATTATTTTGATAAAAATAACTATACAACTTTAATCAACCGAACCTAACATATTTTTTTGAAGTAACAAAATGCTACAGTTTGGTACAACAATATTTTTGGTTACCAATATCTTGATTCAGTTTACCAGATATAGGCTTAATTCAACAATTTTATCTTCTTTAAAATAACAAAGATACTTTAGTTGAATTAAACATTAAACTTGGTGAAGGAAACTAAAACATCGTTTGGATCAACCATGGAAAGTAGTCAAGTTAAAAAATATTTTGATCAAATCAACAATACAACTTTATTGAACGGAACCTATAATATTTGTTAGAAGTAACAAAATATTACAGTTTGAAACAACAATAATTATGGTTGCCGATATCTTGATTAAAATTGCCAACACAGGCTTAATTCAACATATTTTTTTTCTTAAAAATAACAAAGATACTTTAGTCCAAATAAACATATGAACTTAGTAAAAGAAACCAAAACTATCGTTTAGATCAACCATGGAATATAGTAAGGTTTAAAAATTATTTTGATAAAAATAACTATACAACTTTAATCAACCGAACCTAACATATTTTTTTGAAGTAACAAAATGCTACAGTTTGGTACAACAATATTTTTGGTTACCAATATCTTGATTCAATTTACCAGATATAGGCTTAATTCAACAATTTTATCTTCTTTAAAATAACAAAGATACTTTAGTTCAATTAAACATTAAACTTGGTGAAGGAAACTAAAACATCGTTTGGATCAACCATGGAAAGTAGTCAAGTTAAAAAATATTTTGATCAAATCAACTATACAACTTTATTGAACGGAACCTATAATATTTGTTAGAAGTAACAAAATATTACAGTTTGAAACAACAATAATTATGGTTGCCGATATCTTGATTAAAATTGCCAACACAGGCTTAATTCAACATATTTTTTTTCTTTAAAATAACAAAGATACTTTAGTCCAATTAAACATATGAACTTAGTAAAAGAAACCAAAAATATCGTTTAGGTCAACCATATAATGAAGTTAGGTTAAAAAATTATTTTGAAGAAAATAACTATACAACTTTAATCAACCGAACCTAACATATTTTTTGAAGTAACAAAATGCTACAGTTTGGTACAACAATAATTTTGGTTACCAGTATCTTGATTAAATTTACCAGATTTAGGCTTAATTCAACAATTTTATCTTCTTAAAATAAAGCAAAGATACTTTAGGTCATCATCATCATCATCAGCCAGAAGACGTCCACTGCTGAATATAGGCCTCCCCCTTTAACCTCCACACTGAAGGACAGCATGCCTTTTGCATCCACTGGATGCCCGCGACTCTCACAATGTCGTCGGTCCATCTAGTGGTAGTACTTTAGGTCAATTAAACATATAAACTTGGTAAAAGAAACTAAAACATCGTTTGGATCAACCATGGAAAGTAGTCAAGTTAAAAAAATATATTGATCAAATCAACTATACAACTTTATTGAACGGAACCTATAATATTTGTTAGTAGTAACAAAATATTACAGTTTGAAACTACAATAATTATGGTTGCCAATATCTTGATTAAAGATGCCAACACAGGCTTAATTCAACATATTTATTTTCTTTAAAATAACAAAGATACTTTAGTTCAATTAAACATATGAACTTAGTAAAAGAAACCAAAAATATCGTTTAGATCAACCATGGAGTATAGTCAAATTACAAAAAAAAAAATGTTCAAATCAACTATACAACTTTAATCAATTGAACCTAACATAATTTGTTAGAAGAAACAAAACATCACAGTTTGAAACAACAATAATTTAGGTCTCCAATATCTTGATTAAATTTGCCGGATACAGGCTTAATTAAACAATTATTTATTCTTTAAAATAACAAAGACACAGTAGTTCAATGAAACATATTAACTCAGTAAAAGAAACCAAAAATATCATTTAGATCCATTAATTTATTTGTTTAGATCAACCATAGAATAAAGACAAGTTAAAAAATGTTTTTTATGAAATTAACTGTACAACTTTTATCAACTGAACCTAACTTAGATGTTAGAAGTAAAAAAATGCCACAGTTTGATACAATATTGCTGGTCACCAATATTTTGATTAAATTAACCAGATTTATGCTTCATTCAACAGTTTTATCTTCTTTAAAAATATAACAAAAATACTTTAGTTCAATTAAAACTATATAAAATTTGTAAAAGAAACCAAAAACATCGCGTTTAGATCAACCATGGAATAAAGTTACAAATAATTTTGATAAAATAAACTATACAACTTTATTAAACTGCACCTAACATATTTGTTAAAAGGATCGGAAACGATTTTTTACAGGCTATTTGGATGTTTTTCTGTATTTTGCTACCTTGGAGCTTACCATAGATAGTTATTAGATTTTCGTAGTCATACAGTTGATGAGCGGATCTCACTCCTGGGGCCTTACGGACAACTGCATGATATTGCTTCATTTTATTTTAGTCGAAGATAAAACCGGGATCTATTTTTAGTAACAAATATACCACAGAAAAGATTTTTTTTCTCTTTTCTGTGAAATATACTGTAAATGTTTATAATTAGGTGTTGAAGTATATGTCCGACGGATTTGACTCGTTTTACTAAGCAATTTCAATGGTTAGGGCCCGTCCCAAATGACCAGAATATGATTAATCTTCTGAATTGAAGAAAAATTAAGACTTAATGATAAAAGAGTCCAGCTGGAAAATCACGCGAAAGTGAACCTTAACGCGCCCAGATACGGTTTGCGGTCTAGGATTTTCCGACTGAGCGGATTTAACGTTAGTTTGGTGTTGGTTTGGTGCTGCAATCTTCGACTAAAATAAAATGAATGGACGGGCCCAGAAGAAGCGCATTTTGAAGATTACGATATGAGCGCCAGCGCTCACTTCGTTTCAGTCGGTCTCTACCCGTAGGAAGTGCGACACAAGACTATTGTTACATGATAATGAAACATCTGACAAATATATGCCTTCGTGTGCTTTCCCGAAGTGTAAAAACACAACAAAAAACGCTAGTTGGTTGTTATAACAAATGTAACTGTACATGGTTATAATTAGGTGTTGAAGTATATGTCCAACGGTTTTGACTCGTTTTTACTGAGCCCGTTCAATGGTTATGGCCCGTCCATTCATTTTATTTTGGTCGAAACTTATGCTCTGCCTTATCCTAAATAGGTAGATTATTAACTTAGTCTAGGATAGGAGTTGCCAAATCTCTGTTAAATCGAACATAAACCAGTTGTATATAATATACCTATTCCCATCTTTAATTTTCCCTTTTAACTGTCACTTCACAACAAAACATTACAGTTTTTATTACACAATAAATTTGGTAGGTAGGTATATTATTATAACTCTGGCTACGAAAAACGTAACCCTACCAAATAAGTATGCATGTCTCGAGTACCTACATACTCTACCTACTTACCTACTACCTCAGTGGTCTCAAGTCTTGACACGTAAGTTTTTATTTTATCGCACGAAAGTAGGTAGGTAAGGTAAGGACTTTCTAACGAAATCCCAAACAAAAGTAAAATGTTTGTAATAAAATAATTATCACTCGCTAAGGCAGTTGCAAACCATGCGTACCTAGTACAAGTTGCAAATGCCTACTAAGCATCGTCTGCAACGTTTTGCTTAGTGCAACTGGCAGTGGAAGTGCCTAGTAGCACTTTGCGCTGGTCCTTGAGCAAGTGAAGCTTCGTTTTCGCACGCTACTGACTACTCGCGCAACGCCCACTGCGCATCGTTCGTCTCGTTCGAGCACTCGAGTGAGGAGTGATACGAACTGGCACGCGAGTTGTGCGCGTCGCCACTTGAGTGGCTAGGTATTCACGTTTAAACGCCTACCTGAACTTGCAAGCTACTTCGCATGGTCTGCAAGGGGCTGCAAACGAGTGGTTTGAACCATTCGAATTTGCTTTCTATAAATAAGATTCAAAATATTTTTGTGTTGAAATTGATAGGTAATTAATTAATTAGTAGGTAATTTTCGTTACCTACGTAAGCGTAAGGTGTTTTTAGGTGATTGCGAAAAGTAGCGCGACCGCAAACTGTATTTCGGCGTGTAAAGGTTCACGTTTGAATGATTTTCCGTACTGTACTGTTTCAGCGCTGTTTCAATTCCGCGTTAAGAGGTATTCGTTGTCACATAGGTAAGTATATAGGTATAGGTACTTACCTACCTTATATAAAGTTTGTGACTTGATGTTTGTAGAAGTGCCTCCCTGGAATTATATCACTGATAGAAAGATACGTAGGTACGTATACCTTCCTACCTACAGCATCATCATTATTTTAGCCGTAGGACGTCCACTGCTGGACATAGGCCTCCGCCATCGATCTCCAAAAGGGCCGGTTAGAAGCGGCCTGGATCCAGCGTTTCCCATCGTCTGTCCATCTTGTGGGTGGCTACGTTCTAGCTGCGCTTACCAATCCGTGGTCTCTATTCGAGAAACTTTCGGCCCCATCGGCCATCTGTTCTGCGTGATATACCTACCTATGCCCTGCCCTGCCACCTTAACTTGCTAATCTGGTGGGCTATGTCGCTTTCGTTTGTCTACGGATCTCCTCAATTCTGATTCAATCTCGTAAAGAAACCCAGAGCATTAGCCCTCTCCACAGCTCGTTGTGCGACTTTGAGCTTATTTACATAATCTCTGAGTACCTAACACATACCTAAGTAGGCAAATTTTTGTTATGTGTAAAACGCGGGAAAAGCCGCGACAAAATAACTAGTTCAAATAATAAAATCGTACCTACCTAAATTATACTAAAAAGTAGGTACGTAGGTACCTATACTAATAACATTCCCATTATAAATTATATTTAGATCCAAACTACATAGAAGTACCTACTACGCATAATTATCTACTAAGGGAAATCTGTAAATTCAACAGCTAAATTAGGTACCTGTCTAGGCAAACAGGTTCAAACGTGTTTACGTTACAGGTAGCACCGGCGCCGGCGACCGACGCGCTCCTTGATTGGTCGTTTCGATCGCTTGTGTGACGGTGTTGCCAATTTTATAGTGTCGGTTACAACGTCGGGTAAATCTACTAAGACTCGAGCCATGAATATTGTATTTTTTTTTATAACTAACCACAAATCAGTAACATTCTGCGCTTGGGGGTGTGGGTTGGATTCCCACCCAATACAAACATTCATGTGATGAACATTTGTGTTTGTTCTTTAACTTTATTTCCAAGATCCATAAGTAGCTAAACACATTAATTTAGGAACATAAGTAGGCTAACAAAAATAAAATTAAATTTTTTTAAATAAAATTTCTAAGATAAAATTCAACATAACGCCAACGCTGACGTCATTCAAGGGTAAATGAAGGTCAATCATATTTAATCAATGTTAAAATATTCATCATTAGCGTTCATTTTTAATAAGAAATTAAGTATAGTTATCAGTAAGTCTATAATATTGCTCGAAATGGTTTTGTAATTACAATCTATAAAAAAAACAATCCCCATTGCTGATTTGCTGGCAAGACAAGTGGCAACACCGGTATGGTGCTTACCAGTTACCACCCGTTACACCCGTCGCGCGCGGCGCCCCCACCAAAGGATTTCTCTTTCATCTCTTTGGCCGCCACCGACCCAGTACACTGCACCGCGGCTTCGACGCGATACCGGTCGGTGCCTGCTCATTGACGCGCAGCGTCCGCGCTTTTAGTTCCATAACGAAAGTTTGTGATAAAGTGACTAAATATCTTGTCTGAAGTGCCATTACAGACGTTAAAAATGGATGAACTGATGGAAATGTGGGGTGTGTCACAAGATACAATAAAAAAAGTATTCCGCGGTAAGTACTTTCGAGTTGGATTAGCGTTTAGGTTCTTTAAAACGATTTAAAACTCGGCCGATAATTCCTCCTATTTATTTACTATTGAGTGGTACCAAATTTGTTTGTTCATTGTATGATTTTTAGGGTTCCGTACCTCAAAAGGAAAAAAACGGAATCCTTATAGGATCACTTCTTTGTTCGTCTGTCTGTCCGTCTGTCAAGACCCTTTTTTCTCAAGAACGCGTAAAGGTATCAAGTTGAAATTTATATTACATACGTGGGTAAGGGTATACGGTTTTCAACGCAATCAAAAGATAATAATATGAACGTTTGTCGTATATTTTGCGATTTCACAGGGGAATCAAAATCTATAGGGTACCTACTTTCCGTTGATTTAGAATCATGAAATTTGGCAAAAAGCAAGGTCTCATAGCACATAATTATATAGGAATAAATCCGAAAGTCACAAATTTGAAGTTATATCATTTAAAAATAATTATTTTGCTATTACAAACTTACATTTTGTAGTTGGAATGTATGGAAGAACCTTATTGTCAACTACAAAGTTAAGTTTGTCTTTCAATATTTCAACTTCAGTTAGTGTTTTTTTGGACTCGCGCTCTGAGCGTTTCTTTTGGACGGAACCCTCAAAGCGCGAGTCCTACTCGTACTTGTCCAGTTTTTTTTATAATCTTTCAAACTTTTCAGATACCATCAATATAATCGACGAAGAACTTAAAATTTTAATACCAGAAAATCGATTGAGGGACCGAATAAAATTTAAAATGAGATATAAAAAGTATACTGATGAAATAGAGACAGTCCATTCTGTGAGTACCTACCTACCTACTTACCTAATTGTTGATTTTTACCTATTATAATATTAATTATTGACTGACGAGTGTACTGGAACCTATTCTCAAAGATTTGTTCTGAACAAATCGGCATTGTATGTAAAACTATTTACCTACATGTAAGGTATGTTTGTCCGACGATAATCGTTGAGTACGTATCGTTGAACCGATCGTCATGAAATATGATGGGCAAGTAGGTACCTAGTTACCTACCTTGTTCGTGCCAATACAATTTTAAACTGAACATATAAAATTTTCAGGCGTGATGGTTGTCAAAGGCAAGCCTATTATTTATTTTAAAAAAACTATGTAGGTACCTACTTGATTGTATTGTAGATTTCATCAAAATGATTTCTTAATTTTAACTGTGTTCTATGGTTAATTTAAACGATATTTTTGGTTTCTTTTACTAAGTTTATATAGGGTATGTTTAGTCGAACTAAAGTGACTTTGTAATTTAAAAAAGAAAAAATGTTAAATTAATCCAACTTCTATCTCTATCTCTTCTCTTCTCTACATATGTAGTATAAATATTAGAGTCGCTTTCCGCGTCTGTCTGTCTGTATGTCTGTATGGCCGCTAACTCCTCCTAAACCACGCAACGGATTTTGATGCGGTTTTCATCATTAGTTAGATAAATTTTCACAGAAGGTTTATATATATAACTAGCGACCCGCCCCGGCTTTGCATGTAAAACGCTCATTTAAAATACTAATTCAAAACAAATAATATTTCAGGTAACTTATGTTCCTAGTAAGACTCCGACTTCAAAAAACACCATGCCAGCAAAAGGAAAACTCGTGGACAGATACTATAACCAATTGAGAACGCTGTCTGCCTTGCCTAAAAAATGGCAGAAATTTGGCCAAAAAAGCTATAATGAAACCAGCGATTCTGAATCCACTGACAATGGTATTATAATTGTATAACTAATAATTTTACTATTCCTTTATTTACATTTTATAAAAAATATTTTGAATATTATACAATATAGAATAGAATATTATTAAAATAATATTATTTTAAAAATATTTTTGTATGTAAATTTTAATAATATTCTGATTTAAGTTATATTATCTGTGATTTACTATCTTTTAGTATGATTTTATTAAGATTTTTTTTTTGTTTTGTTATACAGACACTGAAGACGATGGAGAAATGACTTGGTTAAAATACAACCGGGACCCCTGGCAACATGCGCTTATCAAAAACAAAACACATACGACAGCGACAAAAAACTACCAATAACGATTGACCATGCCTGAAATCACCCAATGGACATCGACTGGTAATGTTTTTGTTGCTTCTAAATGTAGCGCATTATGCCACTTATTAAATTTATGACACTAATATTATAAATGCGAAATACCTTTGTACCAAATTTCATCCAAATCCCTTTAGCTGTAACAGAGATGAGTGGTAACAAACACACATACATGCCTGCATATGTGTTAATGCTTTTGTGGGCATAATCTACCACTTTATCAAATTTTGTCCAAATCCATGTAGCCTAGCCGTTAAGGAGTTGACTGGAAACAAACATACATACACATACAAAACACACACACACAACTATCGCATTTATAGTATTAGTGTGATGCAAATAATAGCCTGATTTAAAATTAATTTTATCCCAGTAAAAAAAAAAAATTAGCTCAGCTACAGTTTTTTACATGTATAGATTAATTGATTGATATAGATATTGGTCTAAGTCTAAATCTTGAAATATTGTTGAAATATCTATAATATTAAACTTTTATTTTGTTTCAGAATTATGCTGGCGTAGAAGAAGAGTTGCAGTCAGATGCGAGATGAATTTCGAAAAAGTATTGCTAGATAAATAACCACGACTATTCACATTCTTTCGGGTAGGCGAGATTCAAAACCATAAAACATTTAAAGCTCAAAATGTCAATAGCTTTTGTCAATGAAGTAAATCTGTACTTCATGCTTTGCTTCATGTCATCTACCACCACATAGAATGCTTCAAACTCCGTAAGTGTACCAAAACTTTTAATCATAGGTTGGCAAGTTAAACCTTTTTTGTTGTACGACTTGTATATGCCATGTAGTAAGAGCAATTTAAAGATTATGACCATTGTCTATTGTCGCAACCTCGTTTTCTTCAGGGCTATTCAAAGAAATGTTAAATGGCTGAATGACGTCCGACTCTACATGGAATTTTCTAGTAGAAGCAAAATGGCCAAGTTCGGAGGAATGTGTGCCCAAATGCTTTCGAAAACTTTCCCGATGTACCGTTTGCACCATTGATTTGCTCCATTAATGGTGCAAATGAAACTAATTTGTACTGCAAACGGTGAATCGGGAAAACTTTTAAAATTATTATTTGAATTTATTCTGTTACAATTATTTTGATTTTTAACATTATAATATTCTGTCACAATTATTTTGATTACAACAATATGTGAAATCTGCTGCTAGAATATGTATAACCTTCATATGAAGAACAATTCTAAGTTTAATGGTACCAAAATTACTTACACAAACAGGGCAACTCCACATTGTCTATATACTCTCTTTCAGCTTAGTACACCCTTTCTGCGTAGCCCTGTATTATTTCGTGTATGTGCTATGTTTTTTTTATAATGTGTGAGATCAATGTTACCACCGAAGAGCAAAAATTTAACTGATTTTATTTGTTTTGGTTTCAATTTAGTGTACTTATTTGGTTTCAGTATTTGTTTTGGTCTCTTCTGCAACTAACTGACCTCCTGTCCTGTCCTCTCCTGTTCTGTAACTGATTTTATTTTAATTTACTATAGTTATTAATCAGTAAGTAAGTAGCAGTAAGTTATTCAATTAAAAGTATAATGAAAATAGTTTGATAAATACATGTTTTAGTTTAAGATTTGTTTTACATAAATTATTATGAATAAAATTAATATTGCATTTAACATACCTACTTAATTTTTATTTCTCTAAAGTTAATTTCATTATATCTTTGACTACCCAATAATATTGTTACAGTTTACGATAATACTGATTTTTGTATTACAATAATACAAACCGTTTTTTTTATTAAAGCTTACTTATTGTTGTTAATGGGTAGTCATGGAGTGAAATAATTGTTGGATGTTAATCTATAGTGTTTTACATCAAATATAATATTTTGATGTACATACATTATTTTAAAAAATGTAACTATTGGTTTAAGTAAGGCCTACTGAAAAATTATTGTTGGTTTTATTATGTCACTGGTTAGGACAACAACAAAAAACTGTAACATACTAAAACAGCTGTTTAGCTTGATCAGTGTTGTCTGTTAAATTAACTATATTGTTTTAGGTAGTGCCCACTGAAAATAATTATTGGATTTATTGTCACTTTAGTTAGGACTACTAAAAAAACTGTAACATACTAAAACAGCTGCTTAGCCTAATTCTTATTGTCTGTTAAATTAGCTATATTGGCTTAGGTAGCGCCCACTGAAAATAATTGTTGGATTTATTATGTCACTTTAGTTAAGACAACTAAACAAAAGCTGTTAAAATACTAAAACAACTGTTTTAGTATTATTAACAGCTTCTTTAGTTGTCCTATCTAAAGTGACTTGGTAAATCCAACAATTATTTTTAGTTGGTCTTACCTAATCTGATAGTTAATTTAACAGACAATACTGGTAAGGTTAACAGCTTTTTTAGTATATTTAACTGCTTTTTTTAGTTGTCCTAACCAAAGTGACATGTTAAATCCAACAATTATTTTTAGTAGGTCCTACCTAAACCAATAGTTAATTTAACAGACAATATTGGTTAGGTTAAACGGCTCTTTTAGTATATTTAACTGCTTTTTTTAGTTGTCCTAACCAAAGAAACTTGGTAAATCCAACAACTATTTTCAGTAGGTCCTACCTAAACCAATAGTTAATTTAACAGACAATACTGGTTAGGTTAAACGGCTCTTTTAGTATATTTAACAGCTTTTTTTAGTTGTCCTAACCAAAGAGACTTGGTAAATCCAACAACTATTTTCAGTAGGTCCTACCTAAACCAATAGTTACTTTAACAGACAATACTGGTTAGATCAAACGGTTCTTTTAGTATATTTAACTGCTTTTTTTAGTTGTCCTAACCAAAGTAACTTGGTAAATCCAACAACTATTATCAGTAGGTCCTACCTAAACCAATAGTTAATTTAACAGATAATATTGGTTAGGTTAAACGGCTCTTTTAGTATATTTTACTGTTTTTTTAGTCGCCCTAACCAAAGAGACTTGGTAAATCCAACAACTATTTTCAGTAAGTCCTACCTAAACCAATAGTTAATTTAACAGACAATACTGGTTAGATTAAACGGTTCTTTTAGTATATTTAACCGCTTTTTTTAGTTGTCCTAACCAAAGTAACTTGGTAAATCCAACAACTATTTTCAGTAGGTCCTACCTATAGTTAATATAACCAATAGTTAATTTAACAGACAATATTGGTTAGGTTAAACGGGTCTTTTAGTATATTTTACTGTTTTTTTAGTCGCCCTAACCAAAGTAACTTGGTAAATCCAACAACTATTTTCAGTAGGTCCTACCTAAACCAATAGTTAATTTAACAGACAATACTGTTTAGGTTTAACGTCTCTTTTAGTATATTTAACAGCTTTTTTAGTTGTCCTAAACAAAGTAACAAAATAAATCCAACTAATATTTTTTAAGGTTAACCCAAAACGATGTTAATTTAACAGACAATATTGGTTACGATAATCGGCTGTTTTCAGTTGACTTGGTATATATAATAGATTTTTTAGTCGTCCCTACCAAAGTAGCATATTAAACCCAACAAAATAATAACCAAAATTAGGTGTTACTAGTAGGGCCTACAATTTTTATTGTTGAAACAACAAAATTCTAACCAAGAGTTACACGTTAAAATAGCGCTAACCGAGAAATTTTGTTATTGCAACAAATATTAAGTGATTTTTGTTGCAATAACAAAATTTCTCGGTTTTATAATAAGATTTTTTTGTCGTCCGAACCAAAGTCGCCTAGTAAACCCAACAAAATAATAACCAAAATTAGGTGTTACTAGTAGGGCCTACAAAAAATATTTGTTGGAACAACAAAATTCTAACCAAGAGTTACACGTCAAAATAGCGCCAACCGAGAAATTTTGTTATTGCAACAAAAATCACTTAATATTTGTTGCAATAACAAAATTTATCGGTTTTATAATATATTTTTTTAGTCGGCCCAACCAAAGTCGCATATTAAACTAGACAAAATAATAACCAAAATTAGATGATACTAGTAGGGCCTACAATTTTTATTGTTGGAACAACAAAATTCTAACCAAAAGTTACACGTTAAAATAGCGCCAACCGAGAAATTTTGTTATTGCAACATACACTAAGTGATTTTTGTTGCAATAACAAAATTTCTCGGTTTTATAATAAGATTTTTTTGTCGTCCGAACCAAAGTCGCCTAGTAAACCCAACAAAATAATAACCAAAATTAGGTGTAACTAGTAGGGCCTACAAAAAATGTTTGTTGGAACAACAAAATTCTAACCAAAAGTTACACGTCAAAATAGCGCCAACCGAGAAACTTTGTTATTGCAACAAACATTTTGTGATTTTTGTTGCAATAACAAAATTTCTCGGTTGGCGCTATTTTGACGTGTAATTCTTGGTTAGAATTTTGTTGTTCCAACAAATATTTATGTAAACCCTACCTAAAGTGATAACGTGATAGTTAATTTAACAGACAATATTGGTTAGGTTAAACAGCTGCTTTGGAATCTGACAGCATTTTTAGTTATCCTAACCGAAATCATAAAATTAATCCAACAAATATTTTCAGTAGACCCAACCATAAAAAGTTATGTTATACCAACCGAAGCAGTTTCTGGAAATAGTTACTAAATAAAAATTT
The DNA here is from genome assembly GCA_932305915.1 of Agriopis marginaria. Lineage (NCBI taxonomy): Eukaryota > Metazoa > Arthropoda > Insecta > Lepidoptera > Geometridae > Agriopis > Agriopis marginaria. The sequence goes on from OW029932.1 coordinate 4,064,330, forward strand.
GTCATCATAACAAATGTGATTTCGTTGTTATTACTAATATTATCTGTTACTATAACAAAAAATCAGTAAGTTTAATCAATTTATTTATTAACTTTACGAGTTACAAGTGGTATAAGTAACAAATTGTAGTTTGTTGCAATAACGAAAATCTCGGTTGGCGCTATTTTAACGTGTAACATTTGTTAGAATTTTGTTGTTCCAACAAATAATTTCTCTCTGTGTAGATTCAGAGGCCCGTAATGAACTAGTATACATACATAACAAACCGTACATTACTAGATTGGATTAGTATAGGTAATGCTAGTCAAGTCACATCTCACCTGTTGTGAGTGCCCATGCACGTACCAATTTATCTGACTTGGAAGTCTGACTCTAAGGAGAAACAATTTGTAAGACCCTAGCGTATTCAATTACAATAAAGTAACTTATTCAGTGAGGTGCGGGCATCGAAAAAGCGCCGTAATCAAAGTTCTCGAAATTACGCTATTTTAATATTATATAAAGCTATTGATCATTAACGCTGGGTCGATGGGGAAGAAAGGTTCTTGAGTGGAGACCACGAACCGGAAGACGCAGCGTAGGTAGGCCTCCCACTAGATGGACCGACGACATAGTGAGAGTCGCTGGCATCCAGTGGATGCAAAAGGCAGGCTGTCGTTCAGAGTGGAGGTTAAAGGGGGAGGCCTATGTTCAGCAGTGGACGTTTTCTGGCTGATGATGATGATGATGATGATCATTAACGCACCTTATTTTTCAAAAAAAAATTTAAGTGCTGCTAGAGACATGAAATGTGGATGTTGTTGTTATAGAGTGAAAGCGCACACTAAGAAAGGATTTTGGAAAATTCGCATCCCAAGGGGTTCAAAAAGGGGTCAACTATTTTGTCGACATTGTCCGTCGGGTCAGCTAGCCACACTAATATTATAAACCCGAAAGTTTGTGTGAGTGTGTGTGTGTTACTCCTTTACGCAGGAACGGCTGGACTGATTTGGATGAAATTTGGAATATACATGCTTATGTCCTGGATTAATACATACGCTATCATCATCAGCATCATCACCATTTTTCATCAATACGCGGGTGAAACCACGGAGCGCAGCTAGTAACTAAATAAAAAATAATCAACACAGCCATTGAATTTTCAATGACGATGTAAGATTTCCCCTTGAAAAAATATCCATTGTAATCGAGTTCGATGAGGCTTCGAAGGCTATAAAGTCTATATTACGACAAGAACCCTCGCGCTTTTGTACTGAGATTTCACAAATGAGGGTACAACGCCGCTTGTAAAAGAACCTTTTATATGAAAACTCGGCGAATGGTGCGCTCATTCAAATTCCGGGATGAAACTTAAAGGTTTTATATGTAATCCACGTAAAAACCTTGTGAGAACCGGGCGTACATATTGTTAAGCGCACCTTTCAATGTAGAAATTAATTCAAGAATGTTTTGTACTCACTTCATGATGAAGTGAATTCGTGCTTTGAAATTTAATCATGCTTTTAGTTTGATATTAAAGCACTACCAAGATTTTTACGCGTATATTTCCATATAAACTTTCAACACCCTTAACAATACAATACATTATTTCTTTATTACACACCGAAAATACAAATAAAGCTTAAACTAACATAAAAAAATATATATATATACGGCAGTATAATGGGCGGCCTTATCACCTAAAGCGATTTCTACCTTTTCGAGCGAATGTCGGCACCACATAAGAAATCTGCCTAATTTCAATTTGTCAGATCAAGTTCAGTAAGTGAGTGATTGAGCGGAATGTCGCTATATTGTATAACTGGATCAGCTGAGTGACGTGTCTTAGGAGACGCTTATGTCCAGTAGACCTTTAAAAAAGCACCTATCGTGCGCCGGCCCGCCGCCTCGAGAAGTCTTCCAGGCAGGTAATGGTGACAGACGTGTACAACCGTCTCCCACACGATATAAAAGATGCACCTTCCCGCAACTCGTTTAAGTTTAGAGCGAAGAAATGTCTTGTTGAGCAAACATTTTATAGGGTGGGTGAATTTTTGCATAATTTCGCGATAAGCAGCAATTAATTATTAATACTTTTATTTTTATTTAGATTATTTTTGACTCTGTTATTGACCATAATTGGTAATTATTAATAACTTGATGTTTTGTATTATTTACTATTGACAGTATGATGTATAATTATTATTATTGATAAATTGTTATTGCAATTAGCTAATTACACCATGACATGTAACTTGTGTTACGAATAAAGAGTATGAGTATGATGGTAAGCGGTAGCCATCCTCTATCGCCGGACACCTGCAACACTAGCCAGTGTTGTCGGTGCTTTGCTAGCCCGTAGAGGAAGTTTTAGAAACGCTCCATATTGAAGCTGGGCGGGCAGACATTTGGGGAAGAACATTCCAGGTCCGCAATGCAATATCAACAGTTGATTTGCCTCAAAATTAAAGTTGCTAGTAGTGGTTAGGACCCAGTGATGACCACATGACTCCAGATCACCGACCTTCACCGGTCGAAGGGAGGGAGCTTGAGCGCTGCCGGTCGGCTAGTACCGGTCGGTCGGTCGCCCCTCCACCTTCCCATGGACACAGGTCCACTGAGAGCGACAAAACGACGCCCGGCCGGACAGCACCGGGCGGGCGCTCGCCTCTCATTTTCCCTGGGGATGGAAACCTCCAGAGCCCACCAGCCTCGGCAAGATTAACTAATACAATGACGCCGATCTCCTTACCTCTACCACTATGTTGAGGAAGATGACCCGTGATAAAGTTGCTAGTTCACTAATTATATTTTACAAGCTTTTATTTAGAGAAACAATTTCACCTGTCCCGGTGTCTGTCTGTAATCAAATCATGCCACTTCCCAGTGTTCGATTGAGCTGAAATTTGGCATACTTATCAAGTTCCGATGACTATACAATATTATGGTGACAGCGAGCTAATTTTATGATGGAGACGGTGGACATCGGCACTCCTCGATGGATATAAGTAGACTGGCAGTGTTTAGGCTCATTTTCATCAGTGCCCTTAGACCAAGTTTTTTTTTTACATCGGACTAGGCTAACGTTTGACTGCGATCTCGCCTGATGGAAAGTGATGATGCGGTCGTAGATGGAGCACGTTTGCCCAGTAATAACCTATTAACCCTAGACTTGAACACTCCAAGATTGTAATGCTGCGGAAACAAAGACAGGGGCAAGGCGTTCCATAGATAGTTTACGAAAACTTTTTTCGTTTACGTATTGTTCCATACATTTTAGTAAAGCGCCTCTATCGGAAACGTGGAGGAAATAAATTTGGCAGTTATCGGCGGTATAGATTGCTTCACTCTAATACGAAAAAAGTTTTCGAATAGGTACCTTTTAGCCCAGGAATGTATTGAACAAGACGATAACGAAAAAAAGTTTTGTAAACTATCAAATCTGAGACTAAGGGCACAGCACACCATTCCGTTCACTAATTTCATAAAAGCTTGGTTTGAAAAATGTATTTTTTAATTTAAAAACTTGCTTTAATCACTGATATTTGTATGCAATTAAACTAAATGAGATCGTTTTGTTTTAAAAGTGCGTATTTTTGAAACAAGTAATCACTTAAATCAAGTGAATTAACGTTTAACGTTGTCCTTAGAGAACTATTTAGCCCTAGATTGCTTTAATTGTAATCATTAGTGAAAGACGCTCTAAGGTTCAAGACACACTTAAAGATGAAGCGAGGCATTCTTCTTCAAAGCAATTTCATCCTTAGTGTCCTATTTATACGATATATATATTTTTTTGTTAATTTAAACTCACTGTGTGATAAGAGTAAATAAATATATATATATTTTAAATATTTAAAGAAAAAGTTTTTTTTTTTTTTGTAACTTCAGTAAAATAAATCAGCATAGACAGATGAGCAATATCCTTATAGTAAATTAAGTTATTATCCTTACTATGCGAAAGTAACTCTGTCTCTCTGTCTGGATGTTTGTCGCGTTTTCACGGCTAAACGTCTGAAAATATCTTAGTAAAATTTGATAAAGAGTTGCTGTATATCACAGAGATGGACATAGAATACTTTTTTGACTATTTCTTTTTATATTAAATTCTGGAAAATAAACGAAAATAATAGGACATTTTGACGCTCAAAGAATGCATCACAGAATAGAACGTAGTAGATGAGGTCAGTTACGTTTCACAATGCGATGTTGCCACTTCGTGCTGAGAGTGCGGACGCAGGCCGAACCGCGCTGTGCGACGTTGCTGGCGCTGTATCGACTTGATTTTATGCATGGGTATAGTTCAAGTGCCGGAGAGTGACATATGCTACTTTTAATCATCATAATCATCACCATTTTTCATCACTACGCGGGTGAAACCGCGAGGCACAACTAGTTACATATATATAAGCTATAAGTATAGCTTAATCAATGCCTTGTGTCACAAAAATGGCTTCAACTCAGCATAATGCTGTTTACCGAAAAGCGCTGATCTTCCGTTGAAGCAGCGTTTAGCGAAGTCACGAGGCTTAAAAACAACAACGTAGAAACTATACTAATAAACCGATTCAAAAAACTATAAAGCCAACCCATCAAAACAGCGCAACGTTCCGGATAGCGTCGCAAATTACGCTCGTAGCCAATTGCTACGAGTTGCTATGAGCGCGCTACGGCGTAGAGACTGCTACGACGTAGACGTAGCATTACGATGAATGTAATGTGCTACGCTCGAAAAATTCAACTCCCCGTGGGTTTTGGAGCACGAAATAATAAATTCGCACAAAAATAAATTCCAACGCTATTGTTACACAATGAATTTACAAAAAATACATTTGCGCCCACGCAATAACAACACACATTAAAATACATTTTAAATGATAATCAACTCAATTGACTAGAATTATATTATTTTTAATTGTTATTGACATTTGTAAAATTATTGACATTTGTATTTTTATTCTTTATTTTTTGGAAGTTTTTTTTTTTAATTTATTTAATTCCTCTCTTTTTTTTTATTGATATGCATAATTATTAATTTGTGAGATACTAATGTAATTGGCTTGACCGTGTTAAATCTCAATAAATACAATTTAATTTAATTTAATTTAATCACAGAGAAGAAAACTTAGTTGGATTGAGTTGGATTCATCATCATCATCATCAGCCAGAAGACGTCCACTGCTGAACATAGGCCTCCCCCTTTAACCTCCACACTCCACTGAGTTGGATTAGAAATCAATATTTAATAACTATCAAGTCATATTTTATCATGTATTTACAATATAGTACACTCAAAAAGTAATGTTGACTAAGCAAATAAAAGCTAAAATCTAGAGAGAAATCCACTTATGTTTTGAAAGTCACCTAAACTTTTCTAATAAAGAAATATAGTTTTAGAGTAAACATATTATAAGAGAGAGCCATAAAAACTATGGATATAACATGCTCATATATTCCCGAAGGAATGCGAAGGGCAGCCTGGTACTTAGTAGCTATGATTTAATCTGTGAAGCAGTAATTTCTCTCGGAGAATTTGAGAAACAATTTTGTTTGCCTCTCTTAAATGGCAATGTATACGAATATCTCTGTATAAAGCTTAACCTTTGAAATATTTGAATCATTGCTGTGAGTTGTATACCTGCTGAATGGCGAGTAAAAAAAGGTAAAACAATTAAAAATATTCGGGACATTTGTGCGCGGTCATCTGACCCCAAACTAAGCAAAGCTTGTGATATAGCTGCCAGAGACTGATATACATACACATATATTTTTAAATACATACTTAAATAGATATTAACAAACAGATATAGAACAAATAAAAAATTTCATCACATGAATGTTTGTCCTAAGTGGGAATCGAACCCACGCCCCCAAGTGCAGAAAGCAGGTTCACTAAATCACTACCAACTGGGTCACCAGGGCAATTAAAAGAACTGGGTACGTCTGAACTACCTTATACCTAGATTGTTAATTTATTTACATCGCTAGTAGTCTCCCTCATTTTCTTCTATCATCATCACCATAATCAGCCTTTTAACGGTCCACTGCTGGACTTTTAGCCTACCCCCGAAAGGGTGATTGGGTCATATCCACCACGCTGGCCCAGTGCGGGTTGGTGGTTTCATCTATAAAAGTCTTTACTTTTTTGGAAGATCACTATTTTCTGCATTTCAAGGTACAACCTGTGGTTTTACCCGATATCCTACAGGGAATGTAGAGTTTGCGAAATAAATAGTAACATAATTATGTCCACATCCAAGATATGAAATACTTCCATACCAAAATTCACCCAAAACGTATTCACCGTTTTTTGCCTTTCATATTCCCACTGCTGGGACACAAGCTTTCTCTCAGAGAGAGAGAGAGAGAGAGAGAGAGAGAGAGAGAGAGAGAGAGAACGAGGATGAGCCCTAATCCACCATGCTGGCTTAGCGCATGTTGGTGAAAGTCATATATCTTTGAACTTTTGAGGTCCTTGGCCATACCAGTTTTCCTCACGATATTTTCAATTTTAGAGCGGAGGCATCGAAACAGCTTATAATTTATTTAGGTACTGAATAAGTCATGACAAAACTATAATTACACACACCCATAATATTATCGGATAAAATTCAGAGAGTGTGCATCAGACCTCATGACCTCATTCTCTCGTACCCATTTTTCTATCGGACTGCCAGACCAGGCATGAAAAAACGACATCGTTTCATGGTTCATCATCATCAGCCAGAAAACGTCCACTGGTGAACATAACCTTCCCCCTTTAAACTCCGACAGCCTGCCTTCTGCGTCCACTGGATGCCAGCGACTCACACAATGTCGTCGGTCCATTATGATTATCTGTTTCATGGTTAATATTCCTTAAATCGGTACGAAGCGCTTTAATTCCTCTTTTATTCAGCAAACTGCTATTCTGTGGAATGCGTTGCCTGAGTGGTATTCCCGATAGTTACAATTTGGGTGTGTTCAAGTCGCGAGTGAATTGTTTTTTTCTGGACAAGCGTGCTCCATCGTACACTGCATCTTTGTTTAACATCAGGCGAAATGGCGTTCAAGAGCAAGCCTATCCTTCAATTAAAAAAGTTGGCCGTCACGGGCAAATGTGAAACATGGCGGCATAAGAGAGTATATGACCTCACGTCCATCACAGCATACGAGTTGGTTTTACTGCCAAGGCGCGCACATAGATGTTTCACATCAAAAATGCTACACACTTAAACAAACTTTCGAATGTATAATATAAGTGTCCTATGCCAACTTGCATGTTCCAATAGGCAGCGAAGCGAGCAACTGGCTCCAGCTCGAACTCGCCTGAACATAATCTAAACTCGTTTCATGCTCACCTGATCTCCCATTCCAGTGATGATAGGCGTGTTCCAGTAGGCGGCGAGACGAGCAACTGGCTCCAGTGCGAACGCGCACGCCGGTCCCACGAACGCTATCACGTCATCTTTGAAGTGCATGTCCGCTGCCAGGCCGGGGGCTATGGCGCCAGAGCAGGACGGGTAGCTGGGAGAAAGAGAGAAAATATTAAAAAGGAGTTCAAATAACCAACAGGCTATGTACATAAAAAAAATCTGTATCTAGGAAGGTTGTGGAATGAGCTCCCAAATAAACATATAACTTTAGTGAACAACCGTGATAATTTATATCAGTGCTTTGAATCTAGGAAGTTGTATCACACCAACTAAGGCACTAAGACCACAACCCAACAAGCGAGTTCATGTTCAAACGTAGACTTATTTCTATATTAATCGTCAAAGAAACAGGAAGGAGGCCTGACGGTGTGACACTTGTGCCCTGGAGGTTGGGGCGGCCCCTTGTATGGGACGCAACTTGTGTCGATACTTAGGTGCGGTCACATCTTCCTGACACACAGGGTAGGGCTGGCGCGGCTGCCAATTCGGCAGAGCAGCACAAGCGACGCAAATATGCTAACCTCGGCAGTGGTTACATATTTGAGGCGTTTGGGGTCGAGACATTGGGCACTTGGGGACCGGGAGCTCACCTCATTTTCAAAAATCTTTCAGAGCGCCTGGTTAATGCGACGCGTGACCAAAATGCTGGAGTGTTTCTGGCTCAACGCATAAGCATTGCCATTCAACGTGGTAATGCCACCAGCATGCTGGGTACGCTGCCTACTGGTAGTGGGCTTGAGCATTTGGATTGTCTTTAGACCTTCAACGGTCTATGGGCAGTCTAACTGTATTTGTAGTTTTGACTTGTATTTTGTTTAGTTAATAAAGGCACTTGCCCAGTCAAAAGAAACAGTAAAAAACAAATTCAAGTACTTAATGTACTACATTTATGTCTACAATCAACTATTGAGTATTGAAGCATATATATAACACTATGTTTTGCATCATCAGGTAAAAGGTAGGATTTTTTGATCGATCCTGAAAACCATGTTATGTACTACCGAGTAATGTAAATACAAACGTTTTCGCCCAAGGGTCGTAAAAGATAAGTACTCGTCCCCGTATCTATGCTAAGACTTGGAAACAATCTCAATCTCATTTAGCTTTCACCGCCTTTTCGTACAGACTATCTTTGAAATTCAATAATAATAATCGTGTTGCCTGTAGGCAGTTTTAGGCTTTAAATGATGTCTATGTCTATGTCTATGTCAAATAAAGGTTTTCCTAGGAAAACATTTATTAAAATCAAGATGGAAAAATTACATTTCTATAGCAGGACCAGCGACATGCCGCCGGAAAGCTACATAACAACACAATACGAACTTGATCCTTATTCTTTTTAACTAGCAACTGAATAACAATAATGAATGTAATCTCAACATTATTTTTAACTAGCAACGCCCCACGGTTTCTCCCGTCATCTTACAATTACAGTTTTTTTTTTAAGTAGATATTTTTTGAGTCATGAGCTCAGATCAGACAAACATGGGATAAAAAATAAAATAAATAAAACACCATACCACTAAGCCCAACTAAACCGCTTAAAGCAAAAACTCTCGGCTCACTTACTCATTTTTTTCGCACATTAAAAAACTAGGCAACCATGCAGGATTGGCAACGTATTTGTGACGCCTCTGGTGTTACAAGTATCCATAGGCGACAGTGACTGCTTACCATCAGGCAGCCCGTCTGATTGTTTGCCACCTATGGCATTTAAAAAAACCTGTAGCTGTAAAAATACCAATGAACTAACTAATCGCTCACATGAAAAAAGCGACAAGTTCGTCTGCAGCGAATCATGCCTGATTTAGGCCAGATGCGTTCGCACCCGGCACGCCACCTTACTATATAATCCCTTTTTTGTCTGATCTGAGAGCTACCCAAAACCCTAATACCAAATTACATAAAAATCAGTTGCAGCCGCACTCAGAAACGTTACTTAAGCAAAGAAATACTTAAAATTGCTCTGTCAACTTCTCGTTGACGGAAATTGTCACACATGAAAACGAGACAAAGCAATTTTAAGTATTCCTTAACTTAAGTAACATCTCTGAGTGCTGCTGATAATTCGCTACGAGAACAAGGTAATAAGTGTATTTGTGGTACTTACGTAACGACAACAAAACTAATATAAAACTGTATTACAATCGTATGTAAACAGACTCAGATATTTTACTGCTTTGTTTATACAATGTAAATGAATGATTGCGTGTGTAATAACATCACAATAAATAGTTTGCCTCCCTAGGGACATCATATTTTCCACATACTCCACGTTGAAACAATGACCTTGCCACGTGACTCGCATACACAATACAAGAGGAATATAATTTAATGAGGTCTGTTTCAAAACGGCACTTCATTTTACGACACCGTATAATAATTTTAAAAACCATCCTATCTCTACGTCCATAATGAAACAAAGCTAAAGGTACATACCTACCTATTAACAAGGGCGGATTTAAGGGGGGGCTCGGGGCACGTGCCCCGTGTTCGTGTTCATTACAGTTATATGGTCGAAACCTCCATCCACAACCTTATCACATTAAATATCCCGTTTAATAATCATATAACTGTATTCACAAGAATGTTCCTATACAGGGTGTATCTCTAGACCACGGACATTCGAGGATATCATTGTACTCATCACTATAAACAACTTTTGCTATCGGACCAACCCTGAAATAGCAAATCAAAATCAGCTGTTCCATACATTTTATTGAGTGTGAATGTAATTTTTCTATGGAACAACAGATTTTTTATTCGCGCTTTCAGGGTTGGTCCCATAGTAAATGTTGTTCATAATTATGAGTACAATAATATCCTTGAATATGCCCGTCGTGTAAAGATATTGTACTGTTGAATTTATTTAAAAGTGAAATACCCACTGACTGACTGACTCATCACGAAATCTCGAAAACTACTTGACGTATGAAGCTGAAATTTGGCAGGAAGATTCCTTATGGACTATAGAAATCCGCTAAAAGCCCTATCAGATGGGTTTAGTTGACGCACTGTCATCGGACCAATGGGAGAGAAAGAAAGGGAAATAATTATGTTATTCTCACTCCTTCTCTCCCACCATTTCATATTAACGCGTACTATTTCATATATTAACTTTCAAAGGCTGTTAATAGTCTTTAAGGGTCGGCAACGTATTTGTCATGCCCCTGATGTTGCAGGTATCCATAGGCGACGGTGATCGCTTACTATCAGGCGGCCCGCCACCTCGTTTGCCAACTATGGCATTAAAAAAACATTTAGTCCCTTAATTCAGCCCTTTCGCAAATTCCTTTTTTAAAGTGCTAACAGACGCGTGGATTTTGTTGACGGACTGCCGTCTGACCAATGGGAGAGAAACAGAGTGAAATATGTTATGCTCACTAAATTAAGGGAGCAAAATAGGGTTGAAAGTTAATATGAAATAGTATGCGTACTAAGTCGCGGGCGACATCTAGTACTTTATTTACTCTCGACACAAAAAGACGTGTTATAAATTTATGTTCGCCAAAATTCATCCAATAATATTTCTATCGTGTTTGTTTATTCAAATATTTCCTTTGTCCAGTAACATTAAATTATCCATCCATCGAAGCAGATTTTCCCGGGAATTCCTCCCGGATTTCCAATAAACGTAATTCTTCTGTAATTACGTATTAAAGACGGAAAGCAGATTCTCTGAGCATTGTGGTATGCGTTAACAAATTCTAACTACTAAGGCTTGGTTGCACCATAGTAGCAGTTAAAGTTAAGTTTTATGACAAAGTTGACAATAACATTGACACATTTGTTGCCAGGCGAGATCGCGGTCAAACGTTAGCCTAGTCCGATGTAAAAAAAAAAACCTATGGCATAAAAAAAAATAACAAAACTATTACTACTACTATTTAGTGATCAAGAATAAAAGTATTTTTATTATTTGTTTTATTTGTATGTACTGCTTTATCTTCAAACTAGCCGTTGCCCACGATTTCTTTCGCGTAGACTTTCATACAAACTTTCACAAAATCCTTTCTTAAATCACCTCTACACCCCTATGGAATCTACTTTCCTTAGCTTCGTAGTCAGATAGTTTTTGAGATTTCGTGATGAGTTAGTTAATAAATGAGTATATTGCTTTCTCACTGTCCAATACGGAGGGTAATGTTTTTCAGGCGTATGTATGTGTGTTTGTTTGTATTTTTTTAATATTTCAATCTTATTTACTATAAATTAAACGGCTTCACCGATTTTGATGCGTGGAGTGTCGTTTCATCGATTCATTTTCGAGCCCAGTTCAGATGCATTTATATTATTAATCGAATATTTAGTTTTTATTTTAATAATTTACTTGTTTAGGTATATATAAATTTTCTTTCTGTAGTTAAATAGATGAGTACAAGTTCATTGGGAAACAAACAGTCGAACTTATAATGAAATAGGAAAGTTTAAATTATGTTTTTCAGTAAGTACTTAAATATTCGGTAAATTACATTTGAATACTGGAAATCAGGAAAACCGTTGAACAAACGGGTCGTTCCCGAAAAATATTTCCCGCCGGCCGTCATTATAAGTACCTGTAAGTTGTCTTTTTATTTTCCTTATAGGCTAGGAACGTATAGAAATGGAAATTACCGCTGTTCTTAAATATCATACTAATATTATAAATGCGAAAGTGTGTTTGCTTGTTTGTTTGTCATGCACGCAGCAACAGAGCAACGGATCGTCCTGATTGTTTGCATGGGTATAGTTCAAGGACCGGAGAGTGGCTACTTTTCATCATCATTATCACCATTTCCATTTTACATCACTACGCGGGTGAAACCGCGGGGCGCAGCTAGTACCAAATAAAACAAATTTCCCCTTTTTTTTAAACGCTGATAATTAAGTTCGCGTTTGACCACTAATTTTTGATTCTTAAATAAATATTAAATAATAATATTTAATATTTAATTTTCCTTTCTGTTGTGATTTCGACAACTTACCTGCCCTGCACCTTCTGCAACTCAATGCCATGATGAGCCAGGAACTGTTCGTTCACCTTATCCAACGCCAAGTCAACAGCCGGACCGCACCGCTCCAAGTCAAACGGAGAGTCCAGATGCGAAGCCATGAGCACACCGATATTGTACACTGTCTTATTGAGGCTGGACGTCGAAGTCGAAAGCACAGCGGTCAGGAGTAAGATACAGGTGAACATGGCAAAATGCATAATTTTTTGTTATATTTCTATCATGATAAAGTTAATGTTATGAATTTGTTTACCAGAACGTTGAAACTTTTCTAAAACCTATCAATTAGTTTTCAAATATAGAGCGAATTCAATAAAACTTTAGAGCTTTAAGAAACTTTAAACAAAACTTGAAACAAAACTTTCATTCAAAACACGGTGAACTCGTATCGGAAAATCGGCAGCTGCGATAAACGTCTGCACGCTACGAAAGCCGAATGAATACTGCCGAGCTGGCAGATCCCAGACACTGAAAACGAAATCCTGAAATAGTAACTGGCATATATTCTGCGACTACATCAACAGGTCCAGTTGTTTTCTACGCCATTAATTCTGATGAGAAAGACGTCACAGATTAATTTGCAAGATCTATTTCAATTAAATAAGTAAGTACGCGTATCATACTAATAATTATCATAAATGCAAGTGTGTTTGTTTGTTCTACCTTCTTTTACGAAGTAACAGCAACGGATAGGCGTGATTTTTTTGCCTTCTGCGCTTGGGGGCGTGGATTCGATTCCCACCTAGTACAAACATTCATGTGATGAACATTTTGTGTTTGATCTATATCTGGGAGTTAATTTATATTTAAGTATGTATTAAAAATAATAAAAGTATATCAGTCTCTAGCAGCCATATCACAAGCTTCGCTTAGTTTGGGGTCAGATGACCGTGTGTGCAGAAATGTATCGAATATTATTTATTTAGCAATGCAAGTACCGTTTTTTATTGATCGTCAAATTTGACAGTAGAGGTCGACAAGTTCGATAAAATGCCATTTGATCAGCACTCGCTATGATCAATTCTATGGCATTTTATCGAATTTGTCGAACGACAAAGAACGGTACTGGCACTGCAGTGCCGGCTCTAGCCGTCAGGGTAGAGCGAGATTGTCTTTCGGCGCGTTTCATTTCTGAACTACCTATCTACAACTACTATCGAACAGGAATCGAACCCAAGCTCAGAATGTAGGTTCACTACCAACTGGAACAATGGGCTGGTTCTAGAGTGGAGACTAGATACATTAGTGTGATAGCATAAAATTAACTTTATGACATACAGCTTTCGAGATAGCCCTTCATATAATGAACCGCTGCTGGCGCTAACGTTCTTACCTTCTCGTAATATAACCATTAACATAAAATTACCTATACAGGCAAGGTGAGATAAGGTTTTGTATTATTCCTATTTAATGGCTTTTATAGAGTTAGTACTATTTATGTTAAAAATAGACACGATAATGTGCAACATTTTCCGCCTTGAGTTCATTTTTAGGGTTCCGTACCCAAATGGTAAAAACGGGACCCTGTTACTAAGCCTACGATGTCTGTCTGTCTGTCCGTCTGTCCTGCCTTTAAACGGCTGTATCTTTCGAACTGTAATAGATAGCCAGTTCAAATTTTCACATAATATGTAATGCTACGGCGGATTAACTAACAAATAATAAAAAAGTCAAAACGAAAGGGGGGTCCCCTATACAACAAACGTATATTTTAACGTAAATATGTATTAGTTCTAATGGAAAAACGGTATTACGTACAAGCCTCAAACTTGGCATAATTATAGTACGCACTCTAAAGTATAACAGCAATTAATAAATAATGGCCAAGTGCGAGACGGTGACAAATTTCTGTTCATTACCAAGTTATAACCGGTAATTGAGTTATTTGGATGACCTCATTTTCTTCGTCGTAAAGCAATATTTTACTTATTTTGAAGACGGTTTTTTAAAATTGATAATTTTTGTGTTTTATGGTGGTACGGAACCCTCAGTGCGCGAGCCCGACTCGCACTTAGCCGGTTTTTCTTCTGTATTCCTACAGAGTTATGAATATAAATTTCGTAGAATAAGATAGAGCATTGATAGAGTAGACCGGCCGGCGTCTCGTGAAAAATTCATGAGGCGTGAAGTGTATCTTAAAGGATATTGAGTAATAGTTATTGGTGTTTTTATACTCTACTAGCGACCCGGCCCGCCCGGCTTCGCACGGGTGTAATTTACGTGCGAAGCCGGGGCGGGTCGCTAGTTATATATATAAACCTTCCTTGAAAATGTATCTAACTGATGGTGAAAACCGCATCAAAATCCGTTGCGTGGTTTAGGAGTTAGCGGCCATACAGACATACAGACAGACGCGGAAAGCGACTTCAATTTATACTATGTAGAGATACAGATTTACAAGTTATGTGTAAGGTTTTTGGGATAATAAAAGTAACCCTGTACCTACCTATAACTACTACAAAAAGAGACTTGGCGTTACGTCCATAGATAATAGCAAGATTTGCCAATTATTACAACAGTATCGGTAGCAGCAGTACCGGCGTTAGGGCCCAGGGCGCTGCTAGTGCTAAAACCGGCACTGGATAGTAGATTAGGTTTTTACTATTAATAGCTTGTATTTTGCTTAGTCAATAAAGGCGTCATCGCTTAAGAGCCCACTCATTCTTGTTTACGAAAAATGCTACGAAAACTGGATTTTTGGCGTTCTGTGGGCTTACTCTTGACACTCGATTTCAATCGTAATTTGGGATTGGGATCGAAAACATGCCATTTGGTACTCTTCAATCGCGTCAAGAGGACCGAAAGCGTCGAGTTGAGTCGATTTTATTTAGTTCCATAAAATTCCACCACTATGAGTTCCAATCGTGCGCTAGTTTAGAATTCAAGAGTACCAAAATGGCATGTTTTCGATCCCAATCCCAATTTACGATTGAAATCGAGTGTCAAGAGTAAGCCCACTGATCCTACCAAATAGAAAAATCCACAAAACATTATATTTCTGTAATAAATAGAACTGTAATTTTATTGAAAATAATGGCTTTAAATTTTGGAATAACTAAATATGTATCAACTTATTACCTCCAATTAACAAAAGTAGTTTTTCGTAATACTCTCGGAGGGAAAGTTTAAGAGTGGATTACGTTAAATTACTGACATAAAATAAACAATTTTAATGTTATATTTTATCGTTTAATATTCGTCTTGACAATACTTTATTTTTTAGTTTTACGCCCGAATATATTGAAACCAAATTGAACGATGCATTTTGGAATACCTACGACTCAGGCGAGTTGGCGGTCAAACACAAGCCTATTGTTTAGTAGAAAAAGCACTTGCCAGTCAAAAAAGTACCGGTAAAGCAAGGACCGGAGAAATTAAAAAACTATATATTTCGAAACATGACATTTAATTCAACAAAATCTCTACACACTGCTTACAAATACCCAATATATTAATAAACATCTGCAAGGTACTATTTGGTGTTATAAATTATATTATTACACATAACAAATCATCGACTTACAATAATATACTAAATATTTCAATCCAACGAAAATTACAACATTTTAAAATACAACATATTATAAAAACTTTGTACATGAACGCGAAATATATTATTGTTCAAATCACCTACGCAGGGGTTATATTCTCTTAAACCACTAATCTATGGAATAACTATCAATTAAATACGTTTTTAAGCGCCAATTCAAAATACATAATACTCTACCAGCTTGTTGAACGACTATAACATACTATACCTAAATATCTACGTTAGTTATACATATAAAATAATAATAAAACAGTATATGTGTCATAAATCACTATAAAACGAAAGTATAAAAATCTTATACGCTATACAAATAATAATAATAATATATATAAGAGGCTCTCGCTAGATGGTTGGGTCAAGGGTCAGATGCAGAAGGCAGTAATCCTGGACACGGCACGTATTGTCAGGAGGTTCCTCACTCTGCAGCCCTAATCACCGGTAGCTTGGGCCCAGCCCCGCTGCCGGCGGCACTCTAGGTTTTTTTTTTTTTTATTATATATTGTTTTTATATATTTATTGTAAAAAAAAAACGAAATTTAAGAAAAAAAATGTATATGAATAGATATAACAAAAAAAATAAGGGAATAGCCTAGCACTTAATTTTCATACACTTTTGTTCAATATTGCCTTAAACCACAACTCAACTGATGTTCTAGTAATTTGGCGCTTAATTATCACTCATGAAAACGCAAATAAAATAAACAATAGGATCATTAATAAAACATGTATTCAAAGGTGTTGTTCCAATGATGCTAGTTAGAGTTCCGTACCCAAAGGGTAAAAACGGAACCCTATTACTAAGTTTTTAAACTCATCACTAAGTAATAACGAGGATTGGTTCCAAAAACATTAAATAACTACATACGAGTACGTAAATACATATTTACTAATACATAATTATTTTATATAAATCTGGTCTAGTTGTGACAAATGCTCATTTTGGTTCATCATCATCATCATCAGCCAGAAGACGTCCACTGCTGAACATAGGCCTCCCCCTTTAACCTCCACACTGAACGACAGCCTGCCTTTTGCATCCACTGGATGCCCGCGACTCTCACAATGTCGTCGGTCCATCTAATGGCCTCCCTACGCTGCGTCTTCCGGTTCGTGGTCTCCACTCCAGAAACTTTCTTCCCCATCGGTTATCGGTTCTTCGAGCGATGTTGCCTGCCCATTGCCACTTCAACTTGCAAATTTTAACAGCTATGTCGGTGACTCTTGTTCTTTGGCGAATATCCACGTTTCGGATTTTATCGCGCAAAGAAACTCCGAGCATAGCTCTCGCCATTGCCCGCTGAGTGACTCTTGAGTTTTTCCAAAAGGCCAACAGTTAAGGACTACTTCTCAGTACCATATGTCAACACTGGCAACACACACTGGTCATTTTGGTTACATTATTCAAATTGCTCATTAACGAAAATATGAATAAATTATTTACACCAGGCCTGGCGCACTCCGCACTTTGGGTATGAAGCTACAAGTAGCCGACTTGTCGGACCTGCCGCGCGATAGACAGAGAGGCAACTTTTAAGTTAATATAGCTGTAGGTAGTTAGCGCTCGCACGTCCTGAATTGCACTTTATTGTGTAGTAGCTAGAGTCGCTACTTATTTAAATGATTTTGCGGTGTGAATCTTCTGTACGTGTACTAATGTCTTCTGTGCACGGAATGCAAAAGAAACGCCCCCGGTGCCAAAACGTTATTTTTATAACATCTAAACACAATCTAATACCAATCATACTAATATTATAAATGTGAAAAGTTTGTTGGTTTGTTTGTTCCTTTTTCACGCAGCAACAGAGCAACGGATCGACCTGATTTTTTTGCCCGGGTATAGTTCAAGGGCTGGTGAATGACATAGGCTACTTATCATCATCATCGACATTTTTCATCACTACGCGAGTGAAACCGCGGGGCGCAGCTAGTATAATAATATATATATATAATATATATATTATACTCATTATTTTTTCCTATCTTTATATGCAAAGTATTCAATATTCAAGAAAGTGAAAGCAATCTTAGATTAATATTAAATTGAGCTTTGTCTCGCTCTTTTGGCTATTGAGAGAGCAAGACAAAATTCAATGTAAAATTATAATAAGAATTGTTTTGAGGTCGTGGTACGCCCCCTGGGGCCTTACGGACAACTGCTATTGCGGCACCAAACCAACGCTAACCGTATCTGGGCGCGTTAAGGTACGCGTTCGCGTGATTTTCCAACTGAGCGGATTTAACGTTAGTTTGGTGCCGCAATAGCAGTTGTCCGTATGGCTCCTGTACATTGAAGTTGACATTTGTTTCATAACTTGACCAGAACAATAATACCATGTAAATACGAACATCTATAAACCGCTACATAAAATAGCAATGACTAGAGTTAGTACTCCTATAATAAACACCTCGCATTCATACTTAACCAAATTCTTATAAAAAACATACATTGCAATATAGAAGTGAAAATGGCATGTTTCAGGTAATTACGACAGGCTATGCATGTTTCGGTAGTAGGTAGGTTACGTCAGTGCCTAGGTTAGATTAGTGCAACAGATCTGAATCAGGTTAGTTGCAGTGAATTCACCTACTTTACGTGTCTGTTTTCCTTCGTGTTAAGGCCCGATTGCACTTTGATTAGTGATTAGTGCGAGTGATTAATGCAGGTGCTTAGTGATTAGTACTAAACACATTTGGACCATAAACGATTAGTGCGAGTGTATACTTTAATCACTCGCAAAATTACTAATCAATTATCACTACCACTCGCACTAATCAAAGTGCAAACGAGCCTTTAAGTTGGATCAGTGCTCCAACTTAATTCAGTTAGATCTCCTTAAATGTCAAATTGCACCATAGTAAACTGTAAGAAACCTTGGGCTTGCGATTGGAGTTAAACTACCACAAAATTACTCTCGCGACGTACATTGGATTTCGATACAATTATACGTGTTTGCGACTTCTTACTTGATTAAGATCTGTGGTTAGTGCCCTAAGTTAGGTTATTGCCTAGGTTAGGTTAGTTCCTAGGTTAAGTTAGCTTAGATTCAGTATCACTCGCATCGATTCTTTTACGGCATTTACTAAAGTAATTTGCTCTGTAAGCAATACAAAGGACGAGTCGGGTCTTCGTGGATTGATTTTACTGCACTACTACTCTCTCTCTCTCTCTCTTTTTCTTCGCATTTATGAATCACACATGGTATTGGGGACAGCATTCCCTAATTTTCTCAAACACTTCGGTCTAACCTCGACACCTATGACTACTATTCTCCTATAACCGACATAAATATATCAACTACACAAAACATTCTAACTGCGAACTATAAGCAGCGGTTACAAATTTGACCATCAATATACCACGAACATTCAAATGTACAATCACTACACTAATATTTGTGCGTATCGACCTAAAAGTTAACAATACAATGTACTTGCAACCCACGCTTCTGTTAAAACTTACTTGGCCGAAACCGCACTGGCAGATGTTTTGATTAGAACCTAGCAAGTTGCGCGGTCATAGAAAATATACCCTAAAATAAACACTCAGGGCCGGCAGCACTGGCGCCTAGGGCCGGTATTCACTAACTAAACACGCAAGTAACGCGGCGCGTTATGCTTACCTCTAAAAGTTACGTGCGTGTTTTAGTTAGGGAATAAGGACACAGGGCGCTCTTGCCAGTACTGTTTCAGAATAGTTTGTTCTGTGACCGAGGAGGCTCTAAGCAAGCCACTTCCAAGGGCGATTTCAGCCTTAGGGCCAAGTTTTCAATCGTCAAATAAAATTTACTAAATAAACGATAAGTTTTGAAATTTGTCACAACTTCGTTATTGAATTATTTGACGATTGATGAATTGGCCATTAGACTAATATACTGAATAATACACCAATATAATTTGAAGGAATATTTACACGGATATTTTATTAATATTATCAATGTAAAAACGACTTTAAAATGAGTTAGAGCTCGAATAAAATGATTGATATTGCCAAACCAACAGGCAAACGAACTAAATTATTCTACATAATAAAAAAATAATCACGTAAATTGATTCACAGTTGTTGGAGTAATTGGTGCAGAATGCAGATAAATAAATAAAATATTAAAGAAAATATGGACAGATTGATAACGTCCTGGGCCCTAATTCCGTAAAAACACGGCAATAACACAGTAATCATGGTTACATAATTGAAACTAATCAAACGCGTCATTTGATTGGATACTACGTTCTCTTGGCAAACGCGCACGAAATGCGTTAGCTTGCTCCACGTTATTTTGCCTGTCAAAAAGAACGCGTTACGAACCTCATCGCGTTAGCAAACTTGACATTGCAAATTCCACGCAGATAAGATGACGCGGCCGCATTAAGAATTCATGTGGTCATAAAAACTAAGGGGACAGAGTCAATTTTTCAATTAAATTTTCATGTTAACACGTCGCACGCTTATGGCGAGGAATCTCATGTAAGTTAGAGAATAAGGACCCAAGAAGTCGTTTCAAAATGAAATGTAGTGTTGTGTCTGCACAATTCCGGCCAGTGACGATTTAAGAAAATTTCACTCGGACTTTCGTTACAGACCTGAGTTTTCTAATTTTATGGAAAATTAATGCAAGGTTTATAAATCATGTCGAACTATTGGTTGGCAAATCGATCCGTATCTTAAGATAAAAAGCGTGCATGGAGTGACTGGTAATAAAAAATTGCATGAAGGACGAAGTAAAGATAATAAAAATTATTATTTTTACTGCGTGCTTCATCTTTGACCACATCGTCACAGGTGAGTTGGAGGTCAAACGCGGACATATAATCGTAAAAAAACACAAAAAAAAAAGTTCTTTCTTTTTCTTTCTTTACAAATATATCCGTGTAACATATACCTTCAGTTACTTAAGATTACCGTAATAATTATAAATATATATATTTTTAATATTATTGCTGTCTCTGTCGCACAGAGCAAAAAAGAGCTCGATATATCTCACTTACTTAATTGTACTACAGGTTAAAATAAACTTTGATAAAAACGGGTAACTTCACAAATGGTTTTGGTTAATAGTAAATACTCAATATTAGGTAGTTTTTTTCATATGAATACTTTAAATAAAGTGTATTTATCTACAAGGTCCCTAAACTCTTTACAACTATGTGTATAATATTACAAGCTAAATATAATAAACTATAAAAGAAATGACACAAAACCACAAGCATCATGTAAATAACCTTTTTTTAAATATAATATTGCTTTATTTAAGGGTTCCATTTAGCGGAAGACGTCTGCTACTTTTACATTAGGCTTTTTTATATTAGGCTTCACTTACTTACATTCCTGAATGTTAGTCAATAACTACAAAAGTGAAGTCTGACACACAGTGAGGGCATAGGAAAATGTATATGTAGTAAACATCTGAAAATGCTTTTATGAGAAGTTATTTCATTAATTAACGCGATAAATTGCGTATTTTAGAATGAAAATAGCAGTTTTAAACGCTTTTTGTGTTGTTTCACATACAGGGTCACAGGGAAAGACGATTTAAGCTGAGAGAAGTAAATGTACTTATTATTATGAACTACGTTTACAACGGGAACGACGCTGAAATGATGAAAGAAAAAAGATTTTCCGTAGAAAAATATCATTTGCACTCAACTCAGAAATAATAAACAGAACTCTGTTTTAAACTATCACAGTTGTTCACTAAAGTTATATGATTATTAACGTGATATTTACCGTGGTAAGGTTGTGGAATGAGCTCCCGATATTTCGGCGCAGTTACATGCACCATGTTCACGGGAAGACTGAAGAATACGGATGGATTGTTGGTCGAACAGTTAAAAAGTTAGGTGCAGACAAAACGATCTACTCTCTTTCTTAGTCTTTTTTCAGTCTTCCCGTGAACATGGTGCATGTAAATGCGCCGAAATATCTGGAGATCATTTCACAACCTTACCACGGTGAATATCCCGTAAATAATCATATAACTTTAGTTATTACAAATTGGTCGTCCATTTGATTGTCTAGTTTGCAGTTGTGTGCCAATGAATATTGAAGTGTGCGTTTGTAGGTCTAGTAAAGGCGCTTGCAGACGATGCGTAGTACAAGTAGCAAGTAGAAGTTGCAAGTAGCTACTACGCATCATCTGCAACGTGTTGCTTAGTGCAAGTGGCAGTGGTAGCTACTTGCAACTTGTACTTGTTACTTGTATTACGCATCGTCTACAAGTGCCTTAAGAATATGTCGGTGTGCGCAATACGTGTTTACTTCACACCCTTCAGTTTTTAGCAGACTTTTTTCGGTACTTGCACGAGTTTAAGGCAAATCCAAGCTATATATGAACAAAGACGCTCAATGGGGTGTATGGAACAGCTGATATTTTTTATTGCGCGAAAAAGTTTACTTGTACCCAAATTATGTTTACAAAAAAATCACTAACAGACATAGGTTATAAAGTCACAAATCGGTCCCAACTCACCATAATGCCGGCTGTTAACCAGCGCTGGTCTTCCATTGGAGCCGTTTGGTGATTTTAGGGTTGGTCGTCATCGTCCTCCCTTAGTAAAAGTTATGGGTGTATGGAACAGCTGATATATTTTTTGCGCGATTTTAGAAAGAAAGAAAAAAGTTTATTTGTGACCAAATTACGTTTTCAAAAAATCACTAAAAGACACAGGTCACAAACCGGTCCCAACTCAGCATAATGCCGGCTGTTAACCAGCGTTGGTATTTCGTTGGAGCCGTTTGGTTATTTTAGGGTTGAACCACTTAGTAAAAGTTATTCATAATGATAAGTACAATAACCTTTCGGCTCAGTACCGCCGTTCTATATAACCCTGTAGGTAAGACAGAAAATGCATACTACTTTCAAAGTGTATTAGAACCTTTAAAATGTTAGCATAAACTACTTCAAAATGTTAAAATATAAGTATAGATTGATACATATTTAGGCTGTGTATTTTATTTTAAGACACATAATAAAAATAATGAATAAGTTTACACTGAAATAGATTGTAATCTACAAAATTATCAAAGACTACTTATTCAATATTTCAACATATTGTTTAAGTACATAAATATATATGTTATATTATTTTAGATTCCTGTTCAAAATCCTATTTTGGTTGTATCATCTGCTTGTCACATAATTATCTAGCTTTCTTATTTAAGCGTTCTTTTTAAAGTAGTAACAAATACATTTAGCTAGGAATTCATAAGAGGTAGAGAGGACCAAGGCTTAGGAATTCGATGGTATGTTTTATGGCAAGTTTAATACTTAATGCTTTTATTTTATAATATGGCAATTTGAAGAATAATGTTGAATCAACAACATACATCAGGCTGTGTATGATTTTATGATTTATACTGGATAAATTATAAAGGAAATACAAGAAGAAAATATTTCTTACACTTAATTTAACAGGGCCCTGATTCTCTAACTAAAACAAGCACGTAACGCGGTGCGTTACTTAATTTTTTTTTCTCTATTACCCAGGGAATAAACTTTATGAGGTTAAATTAACGCACCGCGTTACAAGCGTGTTTGTAGTTAGTGAATCAGGGCCCTGGCATAAAAATATAGTAACAAGAAATTGAGGTAGAGAAAGGTTGGACAATTCATGATTATATCACATAATCGGGTTATAATTATATCTCGAAATAGTTAGCACGCTAAAAAGTTGTATCGATTTTTTTATGGTAAAACAACAATTATTCTTTTCTTGGTTCTTGTCCAAGTTTCATCTCAAATCTTTGTAAACTTAGGCCGAAATTTTTACGTCACAAAGGTTTATTAACATCACTAAGTGATGAAGTACTAACAAGTTTTTAATCAAAAATCTACGAAATTATATGTTTTTTTTTAAAATAAAGTTCTACATTAGATATAGAATTTTTTTGTATTCACATATTTTGCTTCAATCAAATCAAAGAGCTTTACATACTCCGCGTCAAATCACATTAACGATAATATGTTTACACACAAATTGTGTTAAAGATCTTTCTAGATCAGTAGCATCGATCAAATCAAAGATGCAGGCAAGTTGGATCACATCATATCAAATATCTTTGCAAACAAAATGCATCAAATCAAGTGATTTGCGAATGTGAGCAACATGTCAACCCAACCGTGGTTTTTTAGTGGAACATATATTTTAAATTGTAGTCATATTGTGTTAAGAAAAAATTCAAACATTGCGTAAAAACTATTTTAGCAGAAAATCTAAGCCGACAAATTGTTTGAAATAAAATCAACGAACTATGCAGATCAGTTGAATTAATTAAATCAAATATATCTGCAGAAAAGTTGCGTTATAAGACAATACATGTATTTTCCTAGTAAAACACAATTTGTGACAAATTGCGTCTAATCAAATTGAGTAATAAATAAATGGCAGAAAAACTGGGTTAAATAAAATCAAGGGCCGTACAATAAAGCTCTGACATCAGGGCTAGCCACTCGGCCCTTTTACGAAGTATACTTACTATACCTTACAGTGCAATCGGTCAACGCGTAAAGTGCATCTCCACCGGTGGGCCAAATAAATTTGGTCAAAAACAATCACACCATTTCAAATCAGATATTGTTAAGACAATTTGCATGAAATCAAGTCAATGTTTGCAGACAAAATACGTCTAATCAAAGACCTTTGTAGACCGTCCAATCAAATATCTATGCAGACAAAATACGTCTAATCAAAGACCTTTGTAGACCGTCCAATCAAATATCTTTGCAGACAAAATACGTCAAATCAAAGACCTTTGTAGACCGTCAAATCAAATATATTTGCAGACAAAATACGTCTAATATATTTGCAGACAAAATACGTCTAATCAAAGACCTTTGTAGACCGTCCAATCAAATACCTTTGCAGACAAAATACGTCGAATCAAAGACCTTTGTAGACCGTCCAATCAAACATCTTTGCAGACAAAATACGTCAAATCAAAGATATTTGTAGACTGTCCAATCAAATATCTTTGCAGACAAAATGCGTCAAATCAAAGACCTTCCCAGATAAGTCGCGAGACCTTACAGTGGAAGTCACGGCGCGGAGTGGTGACGCCGCCGGCGGCGGAACACGAGAGCGAAGATGCTGCGCAGGCGCCGCCAGCGCCGCCGACCGCCACCCGTCGTCGATATGCCCGTGCCCATTATTGAGGCCTGGAAGTTACAGAAGCATTATATAAAATAATTGACTAACTTCTAACTAATAGTTGAAAAAGCTAAAAAAAATCTTAAAAAATTCTCATTCATTTAAAAAATCATTATTGAATAATAGGGATCTGGTACTAGGCCATAAAACGAAAAAATAAAGAAACACCACACAATTATATTGTATTAAAGAAATTTTCAGGCCTACTCCTAAGTATTTTTATTTTTTCCCTACCCTAAATTAAATTCTGGCGCCCAGTAAATTATGAATTACCATCTAGGAGCATCTTTTCACAATCTTCATATTTTTTTTTTGTATATATATTTTAAAATGTTCTCTACAAGAATACAAATATCTAACTTGTCTCTGTCTCTCCAGACGTCGTATCTCCCTGACTAGCGCATGGAAGGCATCGTCGACGAAGTGCCGCAGCGCAGCTGACGTCTCGAAGAACGGGCATCCTAGCTGAGTAGCCAGGGCTTTCCCTTCGTCTGTGCTAACCTAAACATAATACAAAAAATGTAAGCCAATCGAGGTTTATTCTTTAATAAGTTTTTTATTTCAATTAGTTCTAAAAACACAATTCAATTAGTTTTCAATATCTTCTACTAGATTTTGGTCCTTTCAATTGGACACAGGTTTGTGCCATATACATTAATACAACAATAAACAATTTGACTATTTTTACGAAATCATCTCAAATTGTCTATAATAAAGCAATATTTGTATTATTAATGGACGTTTAAATTCATATTTTTATACTACCACGAAAACGCGCACTTTATGGGGCCACGTGACTTCATTGACGTCAAAAGAAGCAAACAAGTACTCGCCAAACAATTGTTGCTATAACTTTCCTGTGAAGTCATAAGGACATTCAACCAAGAGTGTTTGCAGTCAAGTCATGTGACCAGTGAAAAAAAAGTGTATGTATTTTTCAAAAAATATAATATTATTTAGTAGTTTTTAGTAATTAAATATTTTTTTTTAAGATTTATCTTATAAGATTACACCAACCTGAATCATATTTCTAATACAGTCGAACACACTTCAACAAAACTCGCGTAAGGATTCATTAGAAATTATTACAAAACAGCTTACACTTACGTTATGTTTATCGGTCAAGTCGAACGACCGGTTTCGTAGCCGTTAGAACTCCTTCAACAGTAAATACGCGCGCTCCCGGAGACGGTCGTCCACGCGCGATCGCGGCTAGTGTACGCCATTTCGTAATAATTTATAGTCAAATACCCTATTCAACAAACATGCAGTACACAAACTCACTCTCTACATAGTATAAATTGAGGTCGCTTTCCGCGTCTGTCTGTCTGTCTGTCTGTCTGTATGGCCGCTAACTCCTAAACCATGCAATGGATTTTGATGCGGTTTTCACTATCAGTTAGATACATTTTCAAGGAAGGTTTATATATATAACTAGCGACCCGCCCCGGTTTGATTTACGTGCGAAGCCGGGCGGGCGGGTCGCTAGTAAGTTATATGATTATTTACGGGATATTTACAGTGGTAAGGTTGTCGAATAAATAATCATAAAAAAAATACATATAACTTTAAATAATCAATAACTTCCTGTAAATAATCATATAACTTTAGTGAACAACCGTGATAGTTTAAAACAGTGTTTTACAAACTCACTTGTCTGAATCTCGGAGCCAAATCTAATTTGTTCCCGACTAGGACCAACGGCAATCTCTCTGAAGGTCTGGCCTGGGAGAGCAGGCGCCTGTACTCGGCCGCCGCTCGGAACGACCGCCTGTCCGTCACTGAGTAGCAGAGGACAAAGCCTTCTCCACAACGCATGTATTGCTCACGCATTGCTGTAAACTCCACCTGGAACAAGTATACATTGAACATTTAAAAAAAAAACCTGATAATGGAAAGGATAGTCTTCATTTAGCTAAACAGATTTCTTGAATCATTGCTAAGAACCTTTGATCACATATTGTTTGGATCTGCTTTAAGCTCGAGCTAGTACCGAAAAAAGTATGCCAAAAACTAAAGGTAAATAGGTATTACACATACAGACATATTCTTACTAGGTTTACAAACGCGTACTTCAATATTGAGCGGCACACAACTGCAAAGGATATTTTCAAATGAAAGACCGAGGGGGAGTGTAAGTGCTAAGGAGGAAACTAGGTAACTGAAGTAGGTTGAACACTTCAAAATCATTTTTTGAATTGAAAGAATATACTTTCAGGTTGGTCCCATAGAAATTTCATCAAAATCGGTTAAGTAGTTTGGCATTAAAATCAAAATAACTGGTATGATTATAAAATTGCATATCTTACTAATTTTGGGAAGTCAGATTTATTTATTTATAATTATTATTTGTTTAGTTGTTTTTTTTGGAATCTTAATTTAAATACACTTCACTCCAGTAATTAAAAGCAAATTTAATTTAGAATACTGTAACTCACTTGTCCTGCTGTGTCCAAAATATCCAGTAGGGCTGGTTCTCCGTCTATCACAGCTTGTTGCTGGTATGAATCCTCTGGAAAGCAATAGCATAAAGTATATGGCAAACATATTTTATGAAGTGACTCACTGCACTAGTAACTTTCGGGGAAAAGGCATATAATTTCTAAATGGCTTGGAACTCATCATCTTCACACAAGACGAAGATTCAACGAGTTAAGCCTGATAAGCTAGTAGGCTGTCTATAATGATAATGATGATAAAAGCACAGAAAAGAGAAGTAAATAGAACGGAAATGAGAAGGAAAATCTGTCGCCAGGTATTATGACAGAATCTTGCTTGAACATTCTCATGTATGTCAACGCATCGAACTCTGCATCCAAAGAACTTGGACCTTAACTTTTTGGGTTACGTCTCAAAGTTCTTTTTCCGCATCACAGCTGCTAACTGATTTCAAATAACTGACGTTTCGTTTATATGGGTGCAACTGGCTACAAAAAAAATCTTACAAAAATGCCTTGACAGCCGTTCTAATATAAACAATTATTTTTTTCTTTTCTGTGGATAAAAATCAATATTGCATATCTGCATCATGGTTATCAAAGCCAACGTACATCAGTTTTTATACTATTTTGAGGTTTTTACAAGCTTTTATTTAACTTGCTTCGTTAGTATTGGGTAAAATCTTGCAACTGAATTTTAAAACAGTTATCCCCAACCGATTGAGCTAAAATTTTGCATGCACATTTAGTTTGGATGACAATGCTAGGTTAGTTAAATGACGTCATTCTAAATTCAATATGGCGGACTCCAAAGGATGGCAGACCAGTTATTTTTTATGCACACTCATGATATGGGTATCAAATGAAAGTTTGCTGACAAGAATACGAAAACGAAAATGACGTCACACTAAATTCAATATGGTGGACGCCTAAAAGCTAGTTTTTAGTTTTTTTACTGATAATCTATACTAATATTATAAAGAGGAAAGATTTGATTGTTTGTTTGTTTGTATTGAATAGGCTCCGAAACTACTGAACCGATTTGAAAAATTCTTTCACTGTTGGGATGCTGCACTATCCCCGGTTGACATAGGCTATATATCCCGGCTTCGCCCGTGCGAAGCAGGGGCGGCCTACTAGTAGTACTAGTAGTAGTTATTATAAAATCAATCAATAAATCCTACTAATATTATAAACGCGAAAGTTTGTATGTATAGATGTATGGATGTTTGTTCTTCTTTCACGCTGCAACGGAACAACGGATCGACCTGATTTTTTGCATAGGTATAGTTCAAGAGCCAGAGAGTGACATAGGCTACTTTTCATCATCATCATCACCATTTTTCATCACTACGCGGGTGAAACCGCGGGGCGCAGCTATTTATTTATATATGTGAAAGAATGTTTGTTCTTCAGGAATAGAGCAACGGATGGACTTGATTTTTTGCAACGAGATAGTTTAAGGGCTGGAGTGTGACATAGCATATAGTTTTATCCTGGATTTATGGTTGCTGAGGGAATGTTCATGCAGGGAAGCTGTGGAGGCAAGTGCAGCTAGTTGATAGCTTCTGAGCTTGGGGGAGTTGATTCGATTCCCACCTAGGACAAACATTTATGTGATGAACATTTCTGTTTGTTCTATATCTGGTTGTTAATAACTATTTAACTATGTATTTAAAACTATATATGTATGTATATCAGTATCTGGCAGCCATATCACAAGCTTTGCTTAGTTTGGGGTCAGATGACAGTGTGTACAAAAACGTCCTGAATTTATGTATTTTTTAAAAATGCATTTAATTTTTTTAGAATTCTTGGTTGTTCAGAATCTGGTGCCGCTACCCTACTTTCACTATACCTAATTGACTAACAAAATTAAAGGAAGAGTTTCTCAAGTCAACGAGTTTATATTTTTAAATTGTGACCATAAAAAAACGTGTCACATTCAGTATATTTCTAGGTCTTTGCAGTATGTTTAACAATTTCATATAAATCTAAATGTTTACTTATCAGAATGACATTAGCCTTGAAGCTGTCAAGTGGATGGTACCTATGGTGGGGTCATGGTAGTCAAGGAAGCTGTGGCTGACGAACTGCAGGGTGACGGCAGACTTGCCGACCCCACCGTCGCCCAGCACCACTATCTTGTAGACGCGGAGGCCGCGCGACGTGCCCGCAGCCTCGCCTGCCATACCGCCGCATGCCTGCGCGTCCGAGCCGCGCCCGCGACGCGAGCCTTCACTCGCCCGCGCCCATCGCCCTCCGCACACACCGCCGCCGAACACTAGCACCACCGTGATCACAACACGACACCCGACTCATAAACAACACAGCTATCATTTACCAAAACACATTTTGTTTAATTCTTCTTACAAACATATACAAATTCCAATAAAAATCGACAGCTGATAAAAGCGATTTATTGACGTTTGTTTGACGTTGACGTCAGACAGTTTTTTTTCCCGAGTTTAATTGGCTGGGCAGGCTAAAGTTATTGAGGCCATACCGCCTCGTCTTACGTATTTAAAATACTGCTTATGCTGGGGTTACCTGTGATAAAAGGTTATGCTGTGGGTTAAGTGTCGTGTCCTCATTGCGTATATATGTGTTGAGCCAAAACCTCGAGATTACTCACTCACTCGCCGGATTCTAATCGACATGGCATTGGCATTAACATTGGCGTGGATCAGCACCAAGCGCCGCTCCGCACAAGTCAACGAACGTTACGTTACGTATGATGAGGCGGTGAGGAGTAATAGTGTCCGTGGGTGAGGATGAGGATGCGGATGAGGCTTTAACCTAACCACTAACGGCCGTAAAAACAACAAAAAAACTGTGTGTTGTGAAGTGTCATGTCATATCAACTGTCAACACTTGTGACGTATTTGTTGTGTTTTGTTTTGCGGGTGTTTTGGGTAGTTTGTGTTTTTTCGCTCGTTTTTTTCAGTATTTATTATTATTGAGCAAAAATGGCTCATATTCAGTTTGTAGATGAATTAGTGCGTGAATACTTACTTTACAGAGGCTTCACGTCCACTGTAAAAGCGTTCGACAGTGATTTAAAATCTGACAAAGATAAGGGTTTCAGAGTCGACAAAATAGTTGAGCAAATTGTTCATTTCATCAATGTTTCGGACCTTAACGGCCTAAAAGAATATTGGTCTCACCTAGACAATTTGGTATTTTCCAAGCTAGAAAATCATGTTCAGCCAGGTATTCCAAAATCTTATATTAAGTCGAAGACTTTCCGTTTTGATAAACTCTTAAAGTACCTACTTCACGCTCCCTATTTTGCTTACAGCTGTCCGTAAGATAGAATACAGTCTGTATAAGTTGTACCTGGTGACAGCAGCACAGTGCACAGGAGGGGTGCGTAATGAACGAGTAGCCGAATTCTTCGCCAAAATGCTACCAGAACTGCAAGGGCAGAGTGAATGGAGAGATTGGTTCAGTAAGTCTTAATGTACCGAATATTTTATTTTAATAAATGAAGAAGGCACAAGAACTGAGCGGTCCTAATTATTCCATCAACAAAAGCTACACTTTTAACTCTTAAATAATAACCGGCCAAGTGCGAGTCGGACTCGCGCACTGAGGGTTCTGTACCACCACAAAATACAATAATTATCAATTTAAAAAACCAGCTTCAACGTTAGTAAAATTTGGCATTTTGATCCGGTGAAATGAATGATAAGGTCGTCTAAGTACCTAGCTGAATACGCTGTATTTACTAGTAAAGTATTATAAAACAAACATTAATGTTGCCACAAATAATATTGTCTAAGCTCTGTTATCTTCATCTACGTATGATGCCGACAGTCGAGGTAAATATGAGGTGTTAGAAAGTACTGTTTATTGCTTAATAGTGACGAATTGCAGTCCTTTAGAATGGATGTGATGCTACATAGAGTGGATTATTGTATGGACAACAAGTTAAATCAAATAAAGTGAAGTTATTTCAATGTTTAAGGGAGTTTGCTGTTAAAACAAGATTTAAAAATATTATATAAGAAATAGTTGTTATATAGAGTTTACACTGTATATATATGTCGGCGCACGTGCGAGGGGGGCCGATGGTAGCCGATCTGCATCAGATATTATGATTCTACGACGTGAGTATAGCGGCCAAGGAGAATGAGACATTCCACGCACATTGACATAGTTTTTTTATTCCGTAGCACTATGATTATATGATTAATAATTAAAATATCAAATTACTTGGGGATAAGGTGTTCCGCCTTGTAACAAATGCTGCCTCCAACCAACAATCTAAATTCAAAACCCAAAGTAAAGTGAGCTCCACCGAGCCTCGCGTGTCTGCGCGCCCTCACTATCGCCTCTGCCGGACGGTATCTGAACTTGCTAAACGCTGATTGGTTGCCAACGATAAATCCATCCGTAAACAACTTCAGCAGAATTTACTGCAGCGTTCCACCAGTGATGGCGCCACCTCCATCACTAGTTCACCAAAACTAAGCTATATGGCACCTAACTAAATAATCCAAGTTCTTAAAAACTATCCGACGGAAGTTGCGCCCAAATGCTGAAACGTCAACGCATATTTTAAAATGAACTCTTTACTTTCCCCAGTGCTGCCTTACGTCCAGAAGCCTGAAGAGAATCCATCATTCAGTTTATACTTCACCCGAGCGTGGCAGGATAGTGTGCTTGTCTCCCTTCACAACCTCCTGGCTACTGTGTTCCAGTGCATGCCTCAACCAACGCTGACAAGCTACGAGAGTGAAGCAGCTCTAGTGAAGAGACTGCAGGATAAATTGTCTGCAGTTGGGAAGGTATCAAAATCAAAATAGCGTTTATTCACTGATCTTCTAAGCTACAGTATTACTAGTTTCTATTAAAATTTATATAAATATGTTAAATAATATATATGACGGAGCGAGCGTCGATGCGTGGGGCGGGGGCTCCGGTCGGTGATGGCCGATCTTTATTAGAGTATTCTGGTTCTATGGCGTGAGTATAGTGGCCGAGGAGAATGAGACATTGCATGTACATTGACACAGTTTTTATTTCGAAGCGCTATGATTACTAGTTACAATATCAAATTACTTGAAAATTACTTGGAGACAAAGTGTTCCGCCTTGTAACGAATGCTACCACTCTCCAACCAACAATCCAAATTCCAAACTCAAAGTAAAGTGAGCTCCACCGAGCCTCCAACAGTCCCAATTCAAAAAACAAAAAAGCGACACCGCTTTTTGGTTGGTATTCCGAAAACCCGAACGAAGCGCTTTGATTCTACTTTTATTGTACGAACTGCTAGTCTGTGGAATGCGCTGCCTGAATGGGTGTTCCCCGATAGATACAATCTGGGTGTCTTCAAATCACGAGTGAATCGGTTTCTTCTAGGCAAGCGTGCTCCACCGTAGACCGCATCATCGCTTAACATCAGGCGAGTTGGCGGTCAAGCGCAAGCCTATTATTTATAAAAAAAAAAAAAAAAAAAAAAAAAACTAAAGTGAGCTCCTCCGAGCCTCACGTCACCGACACGTGTCCGCGCGCCCTCACTAGCGCCTCTGCCGGACGGTACACCAACTTGCTAAACTCTGATTGGTTGTCAACGACACAACTTCACACTGGAAAGAATTTCAGCAGAGTAAGTTACTGCAGCGTTACACCAGTGATGGCGCCACCTCCATCACTAGTCCCCCAAAACAAAGCTAGGTGACGTCTACCTACATAATCTAAGTCTTAAAAACTATCCGACGGTAGTTGCGCCCTTGTGCTAAAACGTCAACACGCTGACATATATATATTTAAATACTTGATTCTACAATTTCAGTCCTTTTATTTTTCTTTTTTTTTCCGCCACTATGGCGGATTGGCTAAGAATTAATAATAAAGACAAAAAGTAACAACTAAAGGGCAACAAACCAATACAACCAAACGTTTTTAAATCATATTTTTGTATTTGCTCTAATGTAAAAACGGTAATACATACATGCGTCATCATGCGGTGGCTTCGGTAATTGGATGGGTGACCGCCTGGGGTCATTGTCTTTGTTGTCTTTTTGCACTACTTTTTTGTACTTTAATGGTTAACAATTTATGTGGTGGTATAGAACCCTCAATGCGCGAGTACGACTCGCATTTGGCCGGTTTATTTTAATTCTCTAATCCAATTTAACACTAAATAAAATTAATTGTGTGATTTGTATGAATTTCAGACCCAACCGAATGTAGAAAAGACATCTCCCATCGGCCACCAGTCGCGCCTCTCCCAGTATTCAGAACGGCTCAGTGGGCCTTTGCCCCTCGTTGATGATTTCTGCGCCGTACCTTCAGAGCAGCTCGAGATTGGCGTGAGGGAGGCGAAGGGTCTCCGCGGACTCTTGCGTCAGATGGGTGGCAGCCCTGTTATGGGTAAAAAGTCGGGCAGGTCACAAAGCCAGAACTAGTTAACTAACAGATTTATTAGACGTTTTATTTTAATAGAAATCTTTTAAGGTGGAATGTTTCACCTATGGAGGGAAATTAAAATTTCAAACAGTTTTCTTGTACTTGCAGCTAGGCCGTAATTATTGTAAACAATCATGTTTGCGCAAACTGATTATTATTCTTTACAAAATCATGAAAAGTTGGCCAGCCTAGCTACAAAGACAAAAAACTGTTTGAAATTTGAATTTCCTGCCATAGGTGAAACATACCACACCTTAATTAAGGTGAATGTGTAAGGCTATTGAGTTTATTCTGTAAATGAGAAATTGTTGCGTAAATGAAAAGTAAGAGATCTGTTGACAATTATATATTTTAAGTTGATAAGGTTAATTATTATAGTAAAATTGTAATTAATAAATAATATACATTATTTGTAGTACTTTACTACTGTTTATTATTTATGAAGTTATGGTATACTATTACTGTATGGTCAATGCGTCGCTACAACGTAGGCGTTTGCCTCATTGTTGTGAAGTTTATAACAATGGCAACACTAATAATCATAAGTGGCACCAGTAAACGTGCTCGAGTGTGGGTAAGTGATATAACGAGGTGAAACGTGTCTTAGTGTTGTTTCCTAAACTCCATAGGAGCCTCTTGTAAAGTCTCCACCACCTTACATGGGCATGAGTTTGACTTGACCGTAACTTTGCTTGACTGACTGTGAATATGCCTTATTTGACTCTGTTTAATACCATGTACTACTATGTCTTCCGTGTTAATTCCTGTATTAAAAGTCTGAGGTTAATTCAACTACGAAGACTTGTTTAATATTACGACTGAAGGACTTTGTATCCATGGTCATGAAACAAAATGCCAAAAAAAATTTTTTTTGGCGCGAACGTGGAAAAAAAAGTCGGCTCGTTATATTATTTTCCTAAACTTGTGTGTTTTGGAGTGTTAATGTGTAAGGGTGGAATATTATTTATTTAAGTTCGGTGCTTCATTGTAACCCACCAACAACCCGCCAAATCCAAGTCAAATCAAAACGCGTCATTACAAGATTCAAAATGACGCCCGCCTGCCAAATTTGCTTCATTGCTGCCAAACTACAAATTCTCTTTGAATACAATAATTTTTGGTTTTCAAAATTTTATTAATATTATTGTTATTTCGAACTCTAAATTGTTACATCTTTTTTTCTATCCACCGTTTATTTTCCAGACATGACTTTTTTAGTAGTAACACATTTTTAGTATCCATAAAATCCTAGTTCTCGTAAATCTCAAGTTATGGCTGGTTTAGGGCCGTTTTATATCGACGCTGAGAACCGGTCCAAGCGTCGAAACCGGATATGGTATCAGACATACATTATGAAAGTTCTGCAGGATAACAAGGAGAAACAAGCGCGGGAAATCGACGCGACCATCGCACTTGCTAAGGAATTACTAGAGGTTCGTTATAAAAGAGACCAAAGCGCGAAGGTAGCGTGCGTGAAAATTTTGCGCTACCTACCTCTCCCCTTGTACCGGCCGGTGCCTCCTCAAGAAGTCTTGGTATTCCATAGCTATATCTGTCGCACCGCACGTTTTCTGCATTTTGGAAGATAAAAAATCACTTAATGAGAATTATATATAAAAAAATGGCCACTTTGATAAAATACATGTCGTTAGTATAACCATAGAGAAATATACTATACTAGAGGTATAACATCACAAATAGTTTATAGGAATTTTCGAGTTGATAATATATACTATACTATATTATACTATGGCGGAGGAGCAAGAAAAAAACAATTTTTCTATCTCCTTCGCCTCCGCCATCCTATAAAATATAAACTCGAAAATTGCTAATTATTTGCAATATTATTCTAAAGTTAATATCCAATTTGTTTTTTTTTAAATTACCACTGATTTTTTTAAATCAAAAACGTTGAAATGCGCGAATGAGAGAGCCGCGTGCTTTTAGCTGCCCCTGAATTTTTAAATTTTAGTATCTTTCAGCTGTGGGATGAAAAGTTACCACCGCCAGTAGTAGTGCCACCTCACGACGTAATACCATCAAGCGATTACAGCACGATGATGTTGATCGAGCCTGAAGTGCTGGACATTCATTTTAAGAGTACCGAGAAAGGTGCTGTGGAGCGCTACATGAAGGCTAGAAACAAAAAGGCGCCTGAAGAGAAGTGAGTAAACTTACGATGCCGCCGCAAGTGGGTTCATTCTCTCGTTGTACAAATTAACGTTTTATTAATGTTTGTGTGTTTATTTATGTTTGACCATAACTTGAGTAGAGTCTGGCTAATGAAAGTAGAGACTGAAAAAGCGCAGCAAATTTAAAAATATCAGCATTGAAACCCCAAAAATTAGTATGAAATGCCTGGAATAATATTACTTGATCATCATCATCATCAGCCAGAAGACGTCCACTGCTGAACATAGGCCTCCCCCCTTAACCTCCACACTGAACGACAGCCTGCCTTTTGCATCCACTGGGTGCCCGCGACTCTCACAATGTCGTCGGTTCATCTAGTGGGAGGCCTCCCTACGCTGCGTCTTCCGGTTCGTGGTCTCCACTCCAGAACCTTTCTTCCCCATCGGTTATCGGTTCTTCGAGCGATGTGGCCTGCCCATTGCCACTTCAACTTGCAAATTTTAACAGCTATGTCGGTGACTCTGGTTCTTTGGCGAATATCCACGTTTCGTACGTTGGCGAATATTACTTGATACTTGTAAGTTATAAATTTTTATTGTAACACAGTCAGAACACAGTAATTTTTGCATTTCATATTAATTGCGGGGTTGCAATGCGGATTTTTTTAAATTTGGCGGGCGTTTTTAGTCTCTACTTTCATTAGCCAGACTCTACCTACGGTTGATCCGATCTCGAATTTTAAATGGCGTAATATATGAACGGCCCCTAAGTACATCACGGCCAACATCAAAGATAATAATTATTTAT